>CM056794.1:5000000-7500000 GCA_029852875.1 Mythimna loreyi | reverse complement strand
AATCGGCGCATGCGCACATTGTGTCTTGACATATGTCATGAAATGTAACGTAATGTAGATGTAATACTAAACAAGTGTAAATCTACCCTAAACAAGTGGAATTCAAATGGAATTTAATAGGAAGATATGATTCCCACGACTTTCTCAGTCTTTATTCGATGTTGGTGTACATAATATATAAAAAAATCAAAATACATGGCACTACTATGAGGATCTAAGTACTATACCGTGTAGGAACATTAAAATTATCATATTTTTTCAAAAGTAAAACGTATAAAAATATTTTTTTTATTCAATATAAAATTTGTTTGGAGCAAAATGACATATTTGTACATGATAATTTCATTTTAGCGTTCAATTAATAAAGCAATATCTCAATTCCATACAATATGTCATGTTGTATTATGGAACTCTCTTTTAGTGATCTCACTTTAGTAGTCCCGAGATATCCACAAATACCTTAAAGGGTACAAATACCACATTTTATACAATAACAAAAATATCTATTAAGAATTATGGCCACACTATACATAGCAAATATACTATGCTAGCAAAATCCTCCAAACTACCAAGTCTTGCCCTCAAAAAAAGCAAAAATATTAATATAAAGTCTTTTTACAATCATTTTATACATATTTATATATACAATAAGCATTTATAAAAACTAAAATAATTGTGATACGATATTACTGGAGGAAGTTTATATCATAGGTAATTTTGAAATGACTAAATATGTATTTCTTTTAATAATAGGTGCCATGTTACATTGTAAATATATTATACACCATTAAAATTTATAACTACCCACGCTGCAGTCAAAATTAAATTAGGAATTACGTCACTCGAGACCAACTTCACACGGATATGTTCGAGATTATTTTATACGTTGATGTTCTTTTGGCCTGTTAAATAGATGGCGAAAACTCATTCTTATTATTACCGTACATTACTACATAACTTGCCATACCCATTAAGTATACTTTTTAATTTAGTCATTATATACAAAACATACAATTTTATTTTAGATCTCTCACCCACAGTAAGTTTATGTAGCAATGCTGTAGCGCTTTAGCATCTCTTCTATAGCGCATTGCAAATGCAACTCAAGCTTGTTAGGAGCGCTGTTATCTCGCGTTTGCGAAATTAGCGACAGTAACGCTACAAAAACTCGCCGTGGGCGACACCGATTAGATATAATTCGAGTAAAATAAAAGTGAAAAATATAAAATCTATTAACGTTTATTTGAATAATAGCCAAATACATCGTTAATTGAATTTAACGTTTTCAAAATTGAAAGCGGACTACTGTCCAACTAGTCGGCTGGCCGGATACTCGTAGTCAGTAATTAAGGACTTCGGCATGGCAAGTCAGTAGTGGACTAGTAGCTACTATTACTATCCAACCGATAAACAACTGAATGTGATGCCACATATTTCTTAGTACAGTAGTTCATAGTGTTAAAGCACGCTTATACTTGGTACTATGAACCAAATCCATCGTACCAAGTGTGAGCATGTGTTAACGCTATTTCGTCAAAGGAGAGAGGGGGGTGACGTAACAACAAACAGCTGTATAACAACTTGGTTGGCTAGCACTACTCTAAGAGTTTCCTATTTAAGCCCGCAATACACTGGGCTTCCTATAGGGTCATACACTGGCTCCCAACAAACGTTCGTCCGCAGAGTCCCTTTCTTCCTCAGAACCTGATTTCTCCTTCTTGATGGACTGGTATCTCACCTGTGGAATGGTTTGATAGATATTAAACAAGAACATTTTGTAAGGGCACGATTGAAGTACAAATTGTTATTGGTCACGCAAGCGAAATTTTTGCATAAGGCAAAATAGTCAGCGTCTTAATATATGTAAAAAAATATAATAACAATAACATGATCTATATTACCTTAGTCTTTAATTTCGTGCTCACTCCCCGCGGATGGTACATGAGGAAATTGTCCGTCACCCAAAATATTAATATCTGAAACAACAAATATATTACAATAGTTTATTTTTTCTTTCATAAGGCATGTTATAAGTTTATATCTACGATAGGTCGATACCCTACGTTCTGTTGGGATCAAAGAGCAAATCAATGATTTAATTACTCGAGTTAATAAACAAACGATGCCGGAACAAATTAACCTACATCACAGAGACGCGACGACGTAAATAATTTAGGAAAGAATATAATATTTAAATACAAATTCACATCATTTATATCATCCGCCCATTGTACACTTAGTTTTTATAATTGTATATCCTGTCCTCATTTTTGGTGTGCAATAAAGTTTAAAATAAATAAATAATAAATAAATAAATATAAAAAGAGAAACTGACTGACTGACATATCAAAGCACAGCCAAAAGTACTGGGTCTAAGACCGTGAAATTTTGCACAAGGCTTCCTTTTATGACGTAGGCGAACACTAAGAAAGGGTTTTCAAAATTCAGCTCCTAAAGGGATGTAAGTTTGAATGGAGAAACCTACTTCACGCTAGCGAAGCCGCTGGTACAAGGCTAGTTAGCCTATAATTTATAGGCAGGGCCTACGTCTAAATTAGTCCACGCTACGCCACTGTTTACAGACTGCCACTCTGTTAAATTCCATAGAATCAAAAATCCACCATGTGGTATGATAGATTATTAAGCGCGGGTATCACATGTCTTCGAATTTTTGGTTCAAGGACATGTCGGTTATCTTATGATGTTTTCCTTTGCTGTTTTGATAGCACACAGTATGATTTATACTATCTACAAAGGTAGGAACGTATATTTATTGAGAGGGTACAGCGAGATCGAATACATTTACAAATATTTAAAAAAATGCTTCATAAGTGGTCATGACGATTACATGTACCTACGTAATATTTGCAAATTGATAGCTGTGTGATAAAAATATATATATATATTTAAAAAATAAAATACTTGAGTTGATTTAAAGGCTTTAGGTTTATGGGCTTTAGTTTATTAAAAACTAGTGCGCCTCACCGTCAATGATTGCATCACTGCTTACCATCAGGTGGGATCGCAGTCAAGCACTAGTTTATAGCAATAAAAAAATATATTCAGGGTAAACTTTTGATTACCCTAAATTATAATTTGTATCCTAATTATTTATATTATCATGATAAAAGTGTAAAAAGTAAATCCCTGTATAGGCGAGCAACGGTCGACTATCATTGCTAAATTGTCGTATTGGCCCCCCTAACCAAGTGACTCGCTTTGAGTTAGCCACGCCCCCAATTCCATTTTTCCGATATCATACAAACAAAGGAATTAGAAGCATGGTCAATTCCAAGCGTTGTTGACGAAACCATAGTAACTTGGCTAGGGGCAGTTTCCTTTGTCCATTTATTTATTTAATTCTACACCGTGAAATTTAAATGGTTGTTTTCCCGCGGCAGAATGACTTGCCATAAGGAGTACTTTTGAAGCATACAGTCAAAATAAAAAATAAAAAGTTTTTTTTTTATAAAAAACTAGCTTCTGCCTGCGACTTCGTCAGCGGAAAATTTGTGAGACAAAAGTTGTGATAGCTCGGTTAATATCCATGTTATATAAATAATTTATAGCCTATGTCACTCAGGAGTAAAGCAGCTTTCTATTATAGCTTCAATTTTTCCAATCGAACCATTAGTTCCAGAGTTTACCCCCTACAAACAAAAAAATAAAAAAACAAAAAAACAAACTTTACCTCTTTATTATATTAGTGTAGATGTAGATTATTAAAAATATTCATCAACGCAAAAAAACGAAAACAATAGTAACATTAGACGTAATTTGTAGGTAGGTACTACTAGAGTCGCATGAGCAGCCCGCTGTCAAAGGAAACCGATTCATTAAATATTTAAACCAAAATAAGCTCTCGCACGTTGTGATACGTCATAATTAGCTTGCACTCTACAGGTCCATTTTTTGTTTTTAATATTTTATTTCTTTATCAAACGTTTGTATTACCAAGACACAACCATTTAGCTGAGGGAAAACAACCATTAAAATTTCACGGTGTATAATCACTCATAAATAAGTCTAAGTTCCTATAGAGGGGATCAGGCGGAAGGCATCTTTTACTAGTCAATCTTCCATAATAATATGTCCATTATTCTTATAATAAAAAATCTTAGCAAGAAAAAATAATAACATTATTATTTTCACAAAAACCTATACAATTTTATGTACAGTACGGCCGTTGGATCTAGGCGTGTCCGAGACTTCTTTTAGCGCTGGAAAACTTGTAAAAAAAAGTGCCAATAAAAGTTTTTAACAGCAATAACAACTGCAAATTACATTTATTTATTTAAACCATTTATTTTTTTACGAGTTTTCCAGCGCTAAAATTCGCAGAGCCCAACTTCAGACTCACCAAGATCCGAGGGCCGTTCTGTAGGTGCCAAGGTTTGATAATAGGTATGCAAACTGAACCAAAATGGTCAACCATCATTTATTGGGCCAGAGTCTTTTTTTCTTTTCACATTTTATTTTTTTAATATTTTTACGTTTACATACATTATGTCACGGAAATCTACTATACTTAAGTATAGCCCAATAGAGAGATCTGAAAACATGGTAAAGTGAGGTAGTGACACATGGTGTTTTTTTAAGGTGGGGAATGATCCAATTACATCTCTCGCTCTACGGTGGAGCTGAAACGCGTGTACCATGTGCTTTTATTGCCCTTTCCGGGACTATGGGTTGTTGACCTGTGGGGTAAGGCAGTGATTGAGCGGTGGTTATGAGCTGAAACTGCTGAAAGAAATGCCGGCGAGATGTTCGACGAAAATGTTGCCATCGCGAGTAAGGCCTAGATGAGAAAAACATAGCAGCGGAGCGTGGAGATTGGCTTAAAAAAGAGAGGCAAGCAAAGGCTTAACGCGGTGTCCGCGGCATCCTACGTGGGCGATTTAACGTAAATGCGATTAAGAAGCGATGTGTTGCGCGGTTGCTCTGCTCGCGAAATAGCCGCTTCAGCCGCAATTTATTTAGACAAATCACCGCACCGCAAAGCTGGCGCAAAAATATTCAAACGCTGCGTAATACGCAGCACAGTAAAAAAGTATTAATTGTTTGTTCTATTCGCACCGCCTCACTTAGCAATCGCGTTCCCTGAAACGCTTACGTGGAACCGCGATTAGTTAGGAAATCAACATATACCTCCTCCCGTTCTGGGTGGCGCGATAGGGAGTAACAGAGTAATTACAGACATAATTAAAAAACTATAGGTGCGCAGACACCGGTGGGGGTGTCCTCTCGGGGCTTAATGAAATAAATTATTAAATAATACTAATAACTTAATATAAATCAGCCACAATTAACGATTGTCTATTAAAAACAATTCTAGATATTTCATCTGAATGATACTGATCTTAGTCACTAGTTATCTTCTATGTTTCATGCCATTTTCTGGGTGGTTATAAAAAAAAAAATACCCTAAAAACCCTAGCGCGCTTCCTTTGCTCTTAGATTTAAAAAAAGTATTTAGTTGGCCTTGTAAAAAGACGAATTTTCATGTTGCTTTTTAGAATAAAAAGTTTAATTTCGTGGCTAATAAAGAAATATGTAACTTTAAAGTTCATTTCATACAAACCACAGGCCCCACAGGGTGTTGGCCTCTAAAGATAACAATGACAAGACGAACTTAGTTGAAGATAAACTGTTTTTTGTCATTTACATAAGTGTTAATAATAAACTTAATTATGTATTGTGTGATGTAGCTGTATGTACATTAGTCTTGAAGTACCTACAAGTTTCAAGGCTAACGTTTGATTCCATTGGGTCGAGCGGGAAATAGTATCAGACTATTACTGACTGAACTACCCACCCCGTTACTTCTTTGCACCCATGGCCTCAGCAAGGTTAGCTTTGGGTGGGAACTTAACGCATGCACCATTTCGTTGCGTAGTTCCTTTAATAATAAATGCGTAATTATACAGTGCGCTGGGAAACAATGCAGGTCTTACTGCGGTAAAAAAAGGGGTAACATTGAAGGATTTTTTTCCGGAAAACCGATCAGTAACAGGGGGGGAAATAAATTCTTTACTTGATAAATTGGAGGTGCTTATAAAAAATTGGAAGCTCGTGTGTGGTGGACATCGATCATGTTGCGCGCGTTCCTGTGGTGAATACCAGTTACCGATTGTCAGGTATGCTTATCTAAACTATTATCATACTAATCACAGCAATACATATATAATTAGCGTTATAATGTTCCCAATGCTGGGACTTAGGCCTCCTCTCTTGAGGCAGTGAGCCACAATTCATCACGCGAGCTAAGTGCGGCTTGATGAATCTAACAAGTTTTTGATCTTTTGGTTCTAAGATACGTGGGTTTCCTCACAATGTTTTTTCCTTTACCGTTTTGAGAGTTGAAATCAGAGAAAGAGAGAGTTTGAGGGTTGAAATAAATTATACAAAGGAATGCCAGCCAGACGGGTTTGAATTTTGAACCAGTAATAGTCATAATCAGCTTATTTGTACGCGATGGCTAGACATAGCGTTCATTAATAAGAACATCTGTAACTAACCCACCTATGTTTAACAAATATTTGTATTTGTAATCTACAACTCGTAAGTCGAGGCTGTTGTCATTGAAAATGTATTGTGGGATAAAAAGTGGGACCCTGCAGAAGGGTCGAAGCCAATCAGGGCCACGGGTTTGTGTCTGAAAAGGAAGGCTCTGGCCATGGTATGTATGGCGATGTAGGAACGGGGTAGGTTGTTTAGTCAGTAAGAGTCTGACACTTGTTTTTCGCTCCGCCCAAGAGCGGAACTCGTCATTGGATGATTTTTACCAAACATAAAAAAAAAAAAAATAGGCTAGGGTATTCAATTTAACATTTGACCAGTTTAAAAGAATACGGCGCTAAATTTTGATCGATCTAATCCCGTGGAAGGTCGATCCGGTATAGGGATGTGAAACAGTAAAATTACCAAGGTAAAATAGGTACGGTAAAAAATATAGGTAGGTACATTATCGTAAATTTCGGTAGGTAAACGTAAAATAAAAATCTATACGTTTTACAATCATAAATACGGTAATGAATGAGTGTGTTTGTATATATTTTACTCTTTCACTATGTATATTTGGATACGAATTATACCATGTCGTCGATTAAATAATATATAGTATGCTATAATGTGCAAAGAACAGTAAACAATTTTGGAAATTACTTGTATTTAGTATAATGAGTTCTCAGAATCAACAATTTAAATAACAAAATAAACCAAATGACCATACAAGAACAAAAAATAGAAAAATAAAAACAAATCTACAATATCACAAAAAATCACAGACAATCTTAATGAAGCTTTGTTTCTATTATAATAGGTCGACAATTAATTATATCTTCTGCGTCTAATTCTTCATCTTCGGCATCAAAAAAATATTCGGTTCGGTAAGAATTTAACCGAATATTATTCGGTATTCGTTTATTCAGTTAAACCACTATTCGACGCATCTCTACTAAATACTAGTTATTGCAATTTGCAAATTTTGCAATCAGCTAATTTCAAAAATGAATATAGGAATAAGTTTTGTTTATTAGATAAGTCGGAGTCAAACCAGCTTACTAGTACTTCGCGCGGTAACAAAACCATAGCGACTTCTAATTTGATGCTAACGCCATCTAGTTCAAAGGTGGTACAAAAAAAAATTGTTCAAAAGGCAATATGCACGACGATCGTTCTGCCACTTGGTGGCGCAAATCGAAATCACTGACTCCAATAATGTATTTGATTTTTACCGACTTCATAAAAAAAGGGAAGTTCTATGTTCGGATGTTTGTATTTTTTTTTGTGTTTGTTCATCGATTACTCCGCCAATTATCGACGGATTTTCAAAATTCTTTTTTTGTTCGAAAGTAGATAGTTCTGAGGGGTTCCCATTGTCACCAAGTTAAGATCTGATGATGGGATCCACGAGGAATCAAGGGAACTCCTTAAATATCATAGGCAAACATATGGTGATTTTGGTATTTTCATCTAGATCTTAAGCGTTTACAGTCAAAAAGAAACATTTGATGGAGTGGAACTGATGAAGAAGACCAGAAATGGCCAATAGAACTTCATACTTACATAGATATCACAATAAAATTACAATATAAATAAATAAATGGTTGTGAATAGTTAGGTTGATGAAAATGGTATCATCGAAATGACCTGATGATGATGATGTTGATGGAGCCGGAAGATAGGCAACGGAACTCCGTAATTAATCAATGTATACTAGCCGTGTTTAGGCTCATTAAAATTGTCATGAGATGCACTTTGGCTTTAGGGTACTATCGAACTAATCTGATGATGGAGCCGGAAGGTGGAAGGGAGACACAGGAACTTCATAATAAAACGACGTATCCTACCGGGGTTTGGGTCCATTAAAACTTGTCATGAAAAATAGGCACTTTGGTTATAAGTGTATCGCAAGCAAAAAGGTTAAATAATTTTTTTTTTTTACAAAAAAATATACCGACTTCACTAAAAATATAAAAATAACTTTGATTTCGGAAGTCGGTGTTAAATAAAAAACAAATAATACCGAGAAACACCGACTTCCGAAATTAAAGTTATTTTTATATTTTTAGTGAAGTCGGTATATTTTTTATTTTATTTTGACACTTCACGTTTTTAATCTAATCTAGTTCCCGACTTAGTACCTTACGGGGAACTTATGTAATAAATTAAGGCCTAGATGTGCTTTCATTTACCAGATAGGCCTGCCTTACCTACATTTACAAATTGCACTTGTAATAATTATATTGCAATCAAGCTGTAAAGAATGGGACATGGACAGAATTAACAATATACGTAAAAAACTAATTCAAGAAATACTTTTCTGTTATTTTAATATCGTAATTTGTCTGTGCGATAATTTTCTAGTCATTATAACCGATTGATTTTCTTCCTCTTCTACTTCTATGATTTCTACGTTGACATGATTTCTACGTGTCATGGGCATTGTTGCGACACTTGGGGGAGGCCTATATCCAGGTGTGGTCATCATTTAAAGTTTTAAACCTTCCTCGTGAATTACCCTGCCTATTGGTGTAAACGGCATGAAAATTCGTTCAGTAGTTTTGTGTTGATGCGGACAGACAAGTATTGTAGGGAATTACGGGCGACGAGCAATCGTTAGCTCGCCGTCCAACCGTCCGGATTGCGCACGGCGCGTGTCTTTCCACGCGCGCCTCAAGAAGTTTTCAGCAAACCATAAGGGCCGTCCTGGGTCGAAGCCTACTGAGGCCAAGGGCAAAGTGAAAACGTTAAACGTGAGGACCTGGAAGGAAGGCAAAGAGGGAACAGGAGTAGGTTTTTTAGTCAGTAAAAGTCTGACACTGTCTCCCACGCTACCCAAGGACGCGGAGATGTCATTGGGAGGTTTTTACCCCCTTAAAAAACGATATGATGAGGGATTTTGTTTTGTAGTATGTGAAAATAAATGAACTTATATAAAAAAAATAGTTCAAAATACATCAATAATTACTTAGCTACCAAGGCAATACGAGTATTACGTGTCACCTATGAAGTTTTATTGACTCTCTCGTATTCGTTTACTTACTTGGTTTACCCGCGTTGCATGCGACGCCTATTTATAAATGAAAGTAATTGTTTATTCTGTTGTCTACAAATATTACCTATGTTTGTGCATTATTCTACTGCGTGCAACGTTTTTATGGCTAATTTATGTCAATAATTTTATGTCACATAAGCCATAGAAAATATGGGCACTTATTAACAGACTGACTAGTGACTAGTGGACGATTCCAATTGTTCGCTTTCTATAGAGTAGGTACCACCGTAGATGAATTTTACATAATTATATACGTACTCGTATATGCTCTATAACAAGATTTTATGTTACACAGAAATCTCAGTAACCAGGTTCTAGGAGTCTAATAGGCAGTCACTTCATATTTAATACTAGAAGCGTCTGTTTAGACAAGGGGATCAGCCCATAGGGATCAGCCCCTAGTCCCAGCTTAGCTCGGGTCCACGACGGCGCGTATTACTCCACGCACGCCTCAAAGACATGTCAACAAAACCGTGGGGACCCAGCAGGGCCGAATCCTACTAGGGAGGGAATCTACATGGGTTAATTCTGAAAGAGAAAACTGAGGTACTGGAGCGCGAAGGGCAAAGACAAAATATAGGTGTGGTTTTAGACAGCAAAAGATACGCCGTTCCGTTTAGCCCTAGAGCAGAGGACATTAGATGATTTCCCACCTCAAAAAAAGCCCAGTCGAAAAGATTAAATTAGTATATTAATACAGTACGGCCGGCTACGGCCATCGGATCTTGGCGAGTCTGAAGCTAGGCTCTACATCTAAATTCGTAGAGCCTCGGTATAGTCTATAGCAGGGGTGGCCAACCGGTCGATCGCGATCGACTAGTCGATCTCAGCAGTTAATCCAGTCGATCTTAACCAGCAACAATGTATTTAGTTTTGGGCTTTTTTTTTTACCGAAGCTTTGTAAAAATATTTGAACACGCTTGCCATGTCATTTGTATTGTTAAATTTATCTAAACTTTGTGTCTAGTTGTGGTACGTAAATAATAATAATAGATTGATTTTATAATTGGTAGATCTTGCAGAGTCTAGTTAGTAAACAGTAGACCGGGTGTCCAATTAAGTTGGCCACCCCTGGTCTATAGGCCATTCAGTATGGAGCCTAAGGGCGCCTTCGATTTTTTTTTATATCCAAAAAAAAAGAGCAAGAAAAGCCATCAGTTATAAATTTCGGCCTTGCCAAGATCCGACGGCCGTACTGAACACCTACTAAATTGTAGTTTATTTGTATTGCTTCAGTTAAGTTCTTAATCAAGGAAAATGTAATAACATTTAGGTACATGTGTAGCTGTTATCGCACGAGACGAGTAAATATAGTTTGATTAAATGTATATTATGTACTTCACTGTTATGTAAACGAACCGCTTCAAGATTATTTCAATGAAGAGTTTTTTAGTAGCCAATATCTTGTCTACTTACGATCTAATTTTCCACCTACTTAGACAGAAGCCTAAAAAGTTGTTAGTTTAATCGTTATTTTTTTTAACTAGGATTAAAAAGAAAAACCCATAAAAGTTGAATGGAAATAATTGTTTGGTCCATCAAATGAGTAATTGATTTTCCAATTGACTCGTAATGGGAACATTCCCATTGTCCCACGCTCGTAATGTTCTTTGTTTGTCTAGATAGTAAATGCGTGTTATCATTTGTTAGTATATAGGTTAAGGGTGAGTATAGACTAGAGCATGTACTAGCGACCAGCCCCAGGTTCGTTCGCACGGGTACTGATATGGAATATATTATGTAAGTATTATTATACACATAAACCTTCCTCTTGAATCACTCTATATATTAAAAAAAAACCGCATCATAATCCGTCGCGGACTTTTAAAGATCTAAGCATAAATAGGGACAGCTGTAAGCAATTTTGTTTTATACTATGTAATGAACAGAATAATAAGTTTGTCGAATATACTAAATATTAATATATTATAAGCTGCTCTATGATATGTTCTTGTATCACCCTCACGAACCAGACGTCGAACACGCGCTGTTTTGTTTGTTGCAAACTAAATTGTACAAACTAACGAGCCTAATTTCGTCAAGCTTTAGCGCGAGGAGCGCTATGCAGGGGAGCCGGACGAACGACGCACGCGGTCGTTTAGATAGTTAATCAAGTTCACATAGTGACGTTGTTCGCCGAACAGAGCGCCAAGCATTCGCAGGAACGTTACATTACATGGAAATGCTCGAGAAAATGCCGTACTGTGTATCCATCTTAATAAATGATAAAGCAACTTTGTCTGTCAGCTGTTAACACAATACTTAACTATTAATATTATTGACGACTTTTTATCTTCGTTTACCAACGACCATCACATTGGTAATAATAAGTAAATGATACATTTTAAATCATTTATGTAAGTATGGTAGCCAATGGTAGCATACTCAGGGTATGCTCAGGGTGCTTTGACACCAGTGATATGTAACGTATCCATAGAACAGACTTGCAGTGTTTATGGGGTTAGATATGATGCACTTAAAAAAACCGTCTTATTACGTCCCCAAAAGGCCTCGCTGAGTGTACAATAATAAAAATGTAATTGACGATTAAAATAAAGCCTCCGGTTCCGCAATAAAGCAGTACCTTTGTACTTATCTATCTGTTCTTTTCTTTTTGTAAGTGTTTGTGTGTACTTTAATAAATAAATATAGGTAACAAACACTACTATTACTGCTATTAGGTATATGATGTGTGGTTTAAAGTAAAAAATACTCACATTAACAAAGAAAGGTATAATAAGCATGACAACCGCCAACTCCAGCCGAGGGTTAGAGACGGGCGACAGTCTCAAGGTAGACAGCACCGCCACCACCGGCGGCAGCCGCAGCACCAGCGCTAGCACGGACTTGGCGAAGGTGGCCAGCGCCGCGTACAGTATGCACTGGCATATCCATGCTGCACACATTGGTGGCTTACCTGGGACATAAAAATAAGATACTTTAAAAAAAGCCAAGGGACTAGTATAGATAGCATTTGATTTACAATTTTCCCACTGTTGGGACTCAGGCCTCCTCTCAAAGTTCACGTGTTTATCGTACGGCCTGATGGGCTTGCGGCATGTTGGGTTATTTCGTATGGGTCTAATGAACTATGTCGCTCGACCTGTTGAGCTATGTTTTGTGGCCAGCTGAGCTGTGTTGTGGTCAGTTGAGCTATGTTTTGTGGCCAATTGAGCTGTCTTGTAGTCAGTTGAAACTATGTTTTGTGGCCAGTTGAGCTAAGTCTTGCAGTCAGTTGAAGCTATCTTTTGTGGCCAGTCAAGCTGTCTAGTAACCGGTTGAGCTATGTTTTGTGGCCTGTTAAGCTGCCTTGTAGTCAGTTGAGCTTTGTTTTGTAGCCAGTTGAGCTATATCTTGCGGTCAGTTGAGCTGTTTTGTGCCAGTTAAGCTGCCTTGCAGTCAGTTGAGCTATGTTTTGTAGCCAGTTGAGCTATATCTTGCGGTTAGTTGAGCTATATTTTGTGGCCAGTTAAGCTGTCATGTGGTTGGTTGACCTATGTTTTCTGGCCAGTTGAGCCATCTTTTGTGGCCAATTGAGCTATATCTTGCGACCCGTAGTGTCTGTTAAAAATTATTAGATAAATCTGTGAATTTATAACCTATTCTGTAATCAAATTACTGTAATTTCTTCTTATCATGAAAGCTAATTCATTTACATGATAAGACGACGTTGATGATATGGTAGTGATTGAGGGAAATTATAGACTCTACTGTCCTTGTCATATGGTTTAAATTACAATAACAGGTGCATGTTTGTAAAATGTAATAACTATAAAATTAACTGCAATAAAAAGAGAGACTGTTGAGTGTTTCACTTACCATATTCACCAAAATTAATGAGTGGTATGTCATAAGTTCTTGCACAATACTGAGCTAATCTAATGCCTGCCCATATTATTAGCAGCCCCAATGTGGAATCCAGCATGAAGTTCACTATATACCTGTTAAGACAATTACATTCATTATAAAAATAGTTTTATTTACTTAGAAAAACATATGTTGGTCACGGTACATTTAAGGCTTCAGTAAACATGCGATAGAATTTAGACCTTACGACTACATGGTAAGGTTCACAATTGATTGCTTATTATCAATGTGCATATTGATGTGTTAATGATAAATACTTAATTATAATTTGTGAGTCATAGTTGTATTATAATTTTAAACTCAGCATATCATTTTACTTAATTTTTCCATTGTTAAAAATTAAATGACAGTATTTCCATAATAAAACAAGACAGTTTACTGAATTATTTAATTAGGCAAAATATGTTAAACTTAAGTTTTAAGAGCTAAGTATATAAAAATAATACTGTCTGATAAGATGGATGGATTATTAAAACAATTTTGAAAAAGAAAATAAGGCTATGATGTATTTTACTACCCATAGAAGAAACATTTCTACTCATAATCAAAATATTGACAGTTTTGCAGACAGAAAAAAATATTTAAAAAAGGAGAATGTTACTCTATTCAGTAAAAAAATCATACCATGTGCATGGGTTCCCAGTGAGGTGTGGTGACAGCCACACATTGGCCGCATGTATAATCAGTGCTCCCAATCCTTGCTTTGATGTATCATAGAACCAAATAAGCCATGGCCTCCGTGCATACCGCGGTTCACAAAATCGTTTACCTTAAATAAAACATTTTATTATCTATTGTCATACCAAAGTTTAATCATCATTAGTTCAATATGTCATAAAGATATAAAAATAGAGATTTTTTTTTCGAAAAATTTGTATAATTCTCATCAGTACTCAAACAAAACAAAATGGTTTTTGTTTAACAATATAGACAGGAAAATGCTGTGCAACCAGATAATGTAATTAATAATCTCTTACTGCCTATCTATCTAGCATATTGAGATATCTAAAAGCTGTCAATATTAATTAATCAAATATTTTATTAGCAGGTGTTAGTAATTGAGAAGGTTACTAAAAATCGTGACCATGGAAAATGTACTGAGACTTGAGCAACGTTTTCTAGAAAAGTGCGCAATATTGTCGTATTGCTATCAAACTACCTTGAACTCCGGTCTGTAATCCACAACTTCTTACCTACTAAACAAGTAAACGCCAAGAACGCTAACAAGAACTGCATGAACCATCCATAGTTATCCGTAAGAGCATCTTTTGAGCAATGTAGCTCGGACCAGTAAATATAATCCGAACTGTTATTCATTTTTCATTTCTTGTACTTTAAAAATCGTAATTTAATTAATGTATTATAGCACTTTCACTAAGTATTCCTCATGGTAAATCTTCTTAAACAAAAACAACACAAAACAAAGTTAGAGTGAAATTTAAACAGACACACAGTTATTAACAAATCGGAGTTTTTATGAGAAATAAAAATTAAAATCGCTTTTTATCAATCACACATTTTTGACAGTTTCGTTTGACATTGTTGTTTATTTTTTTTTTTGTTCACACTATTGGTTGGCCAAAGCATTAATAATGTACATACTTTTAGTACTAGGTAGGTATTCTCGATACACTCGCCTATCAAGTACAACTTACAACGACCGGTTGTTGGAATTAAATTCAATTTACCTCGATCATTAATAGTTAGCTAGATTAATTAAAGGCGAGAAATAAAGAAAACTATTAGGTTTAAATGTATATTTCATATTTCCTCTCTACCGGATAAATATTTAATTAAATCGAAATTACCAAAATGGTAGATAATTATAGAGTTTGGTAATACAACGAGAAAACCTACCAAACATCTTTTTTTTACCATTGCCGCCATTGTTTTGTGGTTTTCCTGTTTCGCAATTTATTTGGTTGTTATTAATATTCAAGTTAATTGAAAAACTATCGTTACACGTATATGAAGTACTTGTGTGGAAGATAAAAATTGTTACATTTCATCTACGGAAGGTAAGTCAATTTTGTAATTCTAATCCCTTGATAATTTTACGAGTCATGACCGTCATGTCATGTTATCGATTAATTTGCAACCGGCGTTGATTTAATTGCAATTATTCGTATTTACGCATATAGGGTTATTGGGTTTTTATTCATTATTGTTATTTGCGAGCTAAAATAGTGTTGAAATTATAGATGTAAGTTTTGCAATTGTTTACTCGGAACGTAACTGGGTTAGTTTAGTCATGTTCTGTATTAGAGCAGCAGAAATACTTGAATCTTGATCATAAATAACATTCTAATAATACGCATACCTACGCACAGGTAATAAAATTAAATTAGCTCACTACTAAGTTCTATTTCTGCCGTTACTTGGTTGTTGAAGCGCTGAAGCTCTTCAAAGAATCTTTTTATTGCTGCTTTTGAAGCTGTACTACCTAGGGCTAAATGACACTTCCATATCCTCTTTGATAACAGTGTTATTACACACAATCACACATTCATAATGCTATCATACCATACAATTTTTATTTACTTATTCTTCAAGCAGCTATATGCAAGTGACCACACTCTATCTTCATGTTCAAGATACCAATCTTAGTTCACATACGCATATATAAGTAAAAGATATGTAAACCTCTCATAATTCCATTAATTATTTTCAACTATAGCAATAAACCCGGTTCTCTCATATCAGTGTGGTATTTTCCTCAAAAGACCACCCAGATACAAATCTGCATGGTTTTCATATGATTTACCCTTTATATGTTCACTATGGACTTTAGCAACTTTGACTTCTCAAGTTTGTTTCAGTATTTCTTCTTGAACTATCTTTGGTTAGAAAAAACTGAACTGGTCTACCTTAAACTCTTGAACCCCAAGCGAATGCCAGTGTTTGCATACCTATTGTTCAATTGTGTCTGTAATTACGGTAGTCGAAAGGTATTAACAAGAAAATTGATGTTAATAAGTTGTTTACATTTATTGATAAAGCCAAGTAGCAAGTAATTTTGATTTAGGTAGTAATCCAAAACCAAAAGTGTTATATGTTTAAAAATCTAATACTTTTTCTCAAATCAAATATATAAAAAAAGCTTGTAAAAATACATTGTTTCACAAAGTCATTGGCTATTATTCAAATTATTTTTTTAATTCTATTAAAATCAACATGCATGTGTTCTACTTGACTTGGGTGTTTTTTTAACAAAATGTGGGTATACCCACACCATCGGCATAGCAGTCAGGGCTACCAACCACTAGACTAACATTACAGGCCAGACGTCTAGACCAACAGGCCAGTTCAAATACATTCAATTGTGTCATGCCATAAGTCAATAACCTCGATCTGTCAAATTTTGAGTGAAAAGTACGGTTTGCAAAAAAATCTTATTTGCGTATCAATAAAATTTTTTTTTTCTTTTTATTACTAAATTTTAGTTAATTCTAGTTGAAGTAAAAACGTTAGGGTTTAATATAAATTAGCCAAATATATTGTTTTAAGTCATAAATAGTTTACAAGAAAAACTATTTTCTTTCTTATTTTCATTGTTAGAAACAATTCGCCATTTTCTTCTATTTACCACTACTTAGACACATCACGCAGTGAAACAGAGATAAACAAAATTGAAAAACTGTATTCTGATTAAACTTTTTTCATTCACGATTCGTAAGTAAATTATTTTTGAAACATCTTTTTTTGTTCACTCTACCTAATTTCTTCGATTTGACAGTTCGACGTGACGTCTCAACATTGCTATCGATCCTATTCTCATTTGGAACGGATTGTAATTAGATACATTATATAAAGACATTAGGCTGGTATGTGTGTGTGTGGTTTGCTTGGGGCTCAAGAGTATTACTTATTTCTGTACATAATTATCATTATCAATTATATGTCACAATTGCACATCTCATCCCTGTTGCATCTAATTTTTAATAATAATTTGTAATGCGAACTTGTGATATTACTCATAATACTCATATTAGCTCGAATGACACATTTGAGTTCAACAGTAACCTAATTCATTAACTTATAAAAAATAGGTACCTACCTACATTGTTTGTATTTTCATAGACTATAAAATTTCAAAATCACTTAACTATCTTCATTGTGATTATGAAGTTCCATTGGCCATTTCTGGTCTTCTTCATCAGTTCCACTTCATCAAATGCTACTTTTTGACTGTAAATGCTTAAGTTCTCGAAAATACCAAAATCACCATATGGTCTAAGATATTTGTAGAGTACCCGCGATTCCTCATGGATCCCATCATCAAAACTGGATTTTGAAAAAAATGGGACCAATCTGAAAGCATATCCTTTTAAAAAAAAAATTGCAAACCGGTCCATAAACGACGAAGTAAAAAAAGATGTGTATGGCCGAATTCAGAAACCACCGCCTTTTTTGAAGTCGGTTAAAAAAATGAATTTAGGGCTCGGCCTCTTTTGAACTCTCAAGCCCCAAGCGGACACCGGCGGCGTTCGCCAAGCAGACAACTTTCTACTGTGTCTCTAATGACGGTATTCAATGAATTTAAGAAACTCGATTAAATGTATCTGGTAATACAATTTATTTTTATTTTTCCAGTTTTAGAAGCATTTATAGGGATCCTAATAAATGAATCACATACCTACATAAAATTTTATTAATAAGCATTATACCGTACCAGAAAGAACCATAACAAATAATAACTTCAGAGTAATAGAGCATTGGTGGCCGAGAGGTAACGGCCCCGACTTACGAGTTGTAGGTCGGCGGGTTCAAACCCAGCCAGGCGCATAACTTTATGTAGTGTATTTCATCACCACTGCTCTCAAAGCTGTGAAGGAAAATATCGTGAGGAAACCGGCATGTCCTAGAACCAAAAATTGGGAGACATGTGACATCCGCTGTGGGCCTGCGTGGTGGATTATGGCCCATTCCTTCCGAGGAGGTGTGTGTCCCAGCAGTCGAAACATAAAAAGAATGGATGATGAATATTACACAAAATATTCTTGACATGAGCTGGTCAACTTTGTGCTCTGCTACATAAAGAATAAGTTAGACATCGTGACCTGCTTTTGTTTAGGTTCTGTCAGAACTCCTCATGTTTCTGATTTGTCAATGCATTAGATTCAATATTTAGAACGTCCGTATTTGTTGGGTTTTCTCGGGGACCTGGAACTAAGGCAGGAAGGAGCGGTGGGTCGTTTAGTTAGTGGAAGTCTGACACTGTCTCCCGCACCCCCAAAGGGCGCGATTCGACATTCAATGATTTTACCCTACATAAAAAAAAAAAATGTGGTTCGCATAGAAAGATCTCGAGCATCCCTTTGTGAAGTCGATTTTCTCTATACGCATTTAATTTGAATATCATGGTCCCAAGTTGGAATTGGAATCACATTTTACATTCTGGCGATTTTATTTTTCATTAAATATTTATCATCAAATAGTTTCCTACAAATGTAGTAAAACTATCGCTATGGAATTAAATACCATTCAAATAATTGATTCCTGTCTTCCCCCTACAAGAACAGCGGTCGTGATGTTTCTTTTTATTGAATAATTAATAACCAATCAAATAAAATACCACTATGATTAACAACTTCACCAGCAGGCAGTTATATCAATCAATTTATTTCATGTCAAATATATTACATAGGCACCATATTGCTTGGTAAATATGAAAATATTTTTTCTATACTTGCGAAGACTTAAGAAAACATCGTAGTGTACAATACAAATTGAATTCATGTTTCAATTTCAAACCATAAAAAATCCTGTGTTTGCAAGCAAAATTAACCCTAGAAGCCCAATCATATTTTATACCAGCTATAAAGCATAATCATAGGTCAAACTGACCTACATGAATACTACCTATGATTATCTTTATCCCATTACATCTTTTATTTTTTTTACATTATTTATTTATTAAATTAACTATATGAAAAATAAATAAAAGTAGCATTCTTCCAATATTTATTTATTTGAATTGAAAAAAAAAATTTTTTTTGCATCTAAATAAAGGTGTAAAATGGGATTTTGGATTTATTCTATAACTAGCGACCCGCCCCAGCTTCGCACGAGTACTGATATTGAATGTATTATTCATGTATTATACACATAAACCTTCCTCTTCTACCTATTAAAAAAAAAAAAAAACTTTTGCAAACGACGAAAACGTGTGCAAAAGTTACACAAAGCTTTGGGCTTTGTGTAACTTAAGATAGGTAAAATTGACCTATGACATTATAATAACTTAGAAATGGAGATACTTAGCAAAGTGATGCTGCCTTCTTGTGTTCTCGGTGGCTACTAAGTTGGCTTGATCAATCACAGTGATCGCAGAAAGTATGTGAAAGAGGTCGCAAATATACGAATGCATATAAGTCAGAATTACCTAGATTGGGCTTCTAGGGTTAAAAATCTACACTATTATTATAGCAATTTAGATAAGATAACATTATCTTTAAAAAACCATGTATAGAATTGTGTCGGGTCTAACAGCCATGTTAAAGTAATAAAAGGGCAGCTTTTAATAAAAATACCCTGACAATGCAATATAATAAAAACCAGTGGCCCCATTTTCTCTTAATACAGAGTAACTCTTTCTAACAGTAGTGGTTAATTAATGACTCTCCTCTCCCTCTCGCCCTTAAAACGTAGCGGGGTTGTGAAACAATCCATCACAAAGTCAAACATCTATGAAATCTCCTAAGTAATCTATCTCAAGGAACGCGATGGATCCGTCGGGGCTCCACTGTTATGTATCTATCAGTCTATAACATCTTCTAAATATAATTCAGTGTTAATAAAAATCTCCCGGAGTAACTAATTGACTCCGGCGAGAGTATTTATGTAGGACATAAAAATGTTTAATGATTTTATTCAATAAGCTATCCACGATGTTTGCCCACAGGGACATTAAATAGAGCCACGTTATTTATTGCCTCGCGTGCGCACACCGGACTTATGACTGCTTTTACGGTGCCTGCCATTTAATTTGATCGTACATGCAATACAGTATTGGTGAAAACGGGAATCTAATTGTCGCCTCATCCCTTTGTCGTGGTGGTGCGGCGTCGCGTCGCCACCACAGAGCGACTGGGGTGGCGCCGATAGCCACCGGAATCGAAAGTAGAACGTAATAATTATCGGTGGTGGGCCTGGGCTGGGGGCCGGTGGTCGCGGTTCCCGCGGCTCGACCGTCAACAAACCGTCGCGCGGCAACTGCTCATGACATATGCATGAGAGCGGCACGGACGACGCCGCCGCTTAAATATACAAGGACGGACGGACGGGGAAATTACTAGAGAAGCAAATACATACAAGATGTCTCCCGCCCGACTGCGCTGCCCTAGCGTGCGGCACGCCCACGAACCTCTCCAATTATACTCACGAAACGTCCGTCCGATACCTTTCTTACAATTCTAGACTATTTTTACTTTGTAACCACCACGTCACCTCCATAAGTCATGAGGACAACCCCATTACGCCCTTAAATGCATCATTTGATATTCCTTTTACCTTATTGACTTGCACGCAAATATCCAATACGAAATTGTACAAAAGGATATTACGGTTTACATATTAAATGCAAGTATCTTGTCTGTCTGCTTCGAAAAGAAAATTGGAGCACCGTCGCCACTTAATCGTAGAGCGATTGGTGGACAAGTGGGGAATATGAAATGATGTAATTAGATCAGACTTGAAATGGAGAAATTACATTTCAACTGATCGCTTAATGACTTACTGGATTCATTAGACTCTTTTAGACAGACCAGCAATTAACTAAAACATAGAGTTTAAGACTTCATTAATTGATTTTGATTAATTCACTTTGTTAAATATATATATACCTGTTGTTCTTTGAATTGAGTACCATTCTGATCAATTTGACTGAACAAATGTAGCGTGACATCTTCGTGAGATAAGTACGACAACATTACAGTAGTACGGTTACATAATTTAATTCGGTTGCGATGGACGTTCTGCTCGTTCCCTTCCATATCGGAAAATATTAATTAAAAACAACACTGGCTAGAAAGTAAAATCATATCCAATTTTCTTATAGCTAAGTACCTCTTTCCTGATAGAATTAAAAAAAATCTGGTAATTCTGTCGACGGGAAATGATGCCTAAAATGTGCAATGTGAATACTATTGGTTTTTTAAATTAAAAGCAATGTTATAAATTCTTTAACAATAGTAGCTACTATAGAGGCTCTTCTTCGGTACCTCGTAGCCCGGCAAAGAAGTTATGATCGATAGAAACATCAAATATTCACGCACACCGGCCCACGAGGAAACGAAATGGATAACCGTTGTCTGAAAGGCCACAGGGGCCGACCGAGGGCCTCCAAGCTGCCCCTTTCTCCTAATTACCTAAACGTTTTCTTCAAATTGAAACAATTCTTTAACTGCGCTCTTAACATTTTTAGGCAATAATTAAGAATTGGTAATGGGCTCGACAACTTCAAACGCTTTGAAACGTTCTTAGAACTTATGTCGAATTACAAACCCTTGCACGCATCTAACTTCTGTGGAATCTGATTATAAACCGAAATGTGCTATTACATGGACTCTCCTACTGATTTTGTACACGTTAGTACTGGAGCATATATTGTTATTGTGAGAGTACCTCTGTGATGTCTTCCAGAATCTTTTTGTTAAAAGCATAAATTAGTCAATCTGGTTTTTAGCTTGATGTAGGTTTTGATAGTTCTTATCAACTGCTTTATTGGATAATGTTCTCCACCTCCTCCTGCGTATTTTGGCGTGAGCATTGCTTATTAATGAGCACAATTCGCTGTTTTAAAAGCAAAACTATAGCTGCTTTGACTCAGTAATTAATAGAGAGATGTTTCTCCGAGACGAATGTTTGGATTAAGTACTGAAACCTTCCGGTACCTTTTCTAATTGTATTCATAACTTCCTACTTTTTTAGGTCGGTTAAAAATTGGCTTCTAATGGCCGCCCATGAAATACATATCCAAATTACGAGATCGTTTATCTCGCAGAGCTGTAAACGTAGCGAATATTAGCCTAGTGACGTCGTAAGGTTGTAATGCTTTCATGGTTCGTTGCACATTATACTGAACCGGATACGACAGACACGGGCGCCCAACGTGGGACCTCGAGCGTGAAATAAGTGCGATTGCTTTGTATGAAGTGGCAATCACGACATAACGAGCACAACACTATGTAAAGATGATTTTGCCAAAATATTCAGGAGAACATTTTATTATGCGATGTATGTGAGCGCTTGGTGATGTTATGAATAATTGAATACTGTCGGATAAAATCTTAGTCGTCAATCTCAGAGGGTTAAGTGGATCCTTTCACGATTTGCGAAAAAAACGTTAGGGGTAATGTTAGCTGAGAGAAAAACCACGATGCTTTTGTTCTGATGTTGCTACTTCATCATATTTAACGTTTGGTATGAGAATAGCGTTAAACGTGATTCTCAACTTTGTTGTATTGGAAAATATGGTTAGAAATAAACATTTTATCTTCGATGGATATTTTTCTTTAGTATGTATTGAATTACTAAAACTAAATAGGTGTGTCGCAACAGCATTCATAATCGAATTTTCCTTTGGCCAAGAGGCTTGCCAAATCCACTATCAATAATAGATTAGGTCCTTACGAACCCTTGGGCGGACCTCGATCTCTAAACGTCCTCAAATTTATCGCGTAAGAATCGCTTAAGCAAAATATATGAGACAGGCATGTACTCTTTACTCACAACTACCTACCGTATGTGTGTCGTTTTAGAGAAAAGCCGCATATTTTATTCTACGAATTATACACCTGTGTAGGTCATAAGTTGGCATAATGTAAACGCTGCCTTTGATACCAGACAGTACGCGTTATGTACTTTGAATACAGTCCACGTTATTATCATATTAAAAATACATGCTTCAGACATTTCCTTTGAAACAGTTTCAATCAGACAGTTTTACATCGTGCATTTCCTACTCTAAAATGCACAAGAAACATCGAGACTAGTAATTACGGCCATTTGAATTATAAAGAAGTGGCCTCAAAGACACCTGCATATTCTCTAGAAGGAGGGAATTAATGATATGGGTGGCGGTGGTGTGCCACGAAACATCACGTGTCCAGTCTCAGGGTAGGTGGACGGTGGCGCCTGGCAGGTTCCCATTGTCGCTGAATATTTTAGCAACCTGTGTCTGGTAAATTACAGACTTCACTTGAGCCCTCGGACCGTTACTACAATTACACATTTAAAATAATGTCGCTGGAAGAAATGCTAGCTACAATTAGGTCAGAGTCGCATGATTGTCCCCACAGCCGTCCGTTCTCACAAGTGAACCGATAGTTCACCTTCGGATCACATGTCTTATCCCACGTTAATATTAATCAAAGACGGTGACAATTTTGTATTTTCTTTGCAGGACTGTTTTTATTTTCAATTACAGTTGGGATAGGTATTTCTAGAGATCCGTCCGTCAGACAGTTTCAGACCACCTTGGTAAAGGTCGCACTTCGCCACGTGCAAGGAATTAAATGAAAATTGCTGTCATTACCCAATCTTAAAAGCAACGGACTTTAGGACGCTTTTTAAAATTATCTAGTAAAGAATAATTAAAGCACGCATTTTTTTTTTTCGTCCAACTTTTCAGCTTTCACCATTTTTGTCAATATCTCTTGCAAAAAATGGCCACCATCATCATAATCCACTATCTATAATATGAATATCATTATAGTGCGCATTTTTGTTGTCATTAGGTCGCCTAGGCAACGATTGTCTTCGACGTGGCTATTAGCTATTGACATATAACTACAAACATTAAATATAGGTATGCATACATACATTTATGAAATGTAGTCCAAACACACATATCGGACTTCGATCGCACGAATATTGGGATGGTCTGATTGATCTTCTGTCCGCAGTGAAGTAATTTACTATCCACTGTCATTAGGAACATTGAATTCTGTCATATCCAGATATTGTAAAGTATGTAACTTTATTCTAGTCGTAGCTCAATTTTTCTATTTATATGATTAAACACTTCGTCCTTGGGAATATTTGTGCGTTATTGAGGGAATCCTCTTTATCCTGTATATTAAGAACAGTTTAGGAGCAAGTTTTGAAAAAAATATGTAGTTTTTACAATTTGAGAAGGTTCGGACCCAAATGTTAATCGCTCCACGAATCCCAAAGCGAGTGATTTAGTAGTAGCTAACTGCGTTTAACTAAAGGGTTATTAATGTTATTATTATTGAGGTGGACGTGTAACAACGAATTTAACGTCCATTTATTGTGGTCAATTTGTTAAGTGAAGTCGTAGGTGGACATTAGTGGCTCGTAACGACAGTGTCGCATGCAAGACTTGCCACCTAGGATGTTTATTATGTAGATTGCTCTCTCATCACTCTGATAACAGCGTGTTACCTAACGAACTAATATGATTAGTCGCTTGTACTATCATTATATTAATTGGTTGGGGTCTTCCTTATTCTCATTGGTATATTTGGGAAAAATTAGGTCAATTTAGTTTTCTCCTGTGTTTGATTTATATTATGTGACAATTAAATCCATACAACTGTCTTATTTTTGTCATTAAAAAATCTTAAGTCTTATTCATTTCTACAGTTGTCAGTGACGAGAATGGTATCTAATCTTACTAAAATACAAAAGCTTTATGCAAGGTTCAATCGCCTCATGCAAAAGCTTACACAAAAAAGTGGGGCAGTCGCATGACACACTGGCTTACGAGAACAGAATGTTTTCGCTACAGATATCATCACTAATCTTAGTTATACTGTTAAAGATATCTAGGTGGGTTTAGACATAGAACAGGGTGTCGTCTTGCGGCGTGACTCGTTAAGTCGTCGTTTCCGGGGCACAATGAGAGGCAGGGTGTTATTGACGGGGCGGCGGGTGGCGCGCATGTGCACCTCCGGCGCCCCGGCGTCTCGGGGGTGCTTTACTAAAGCCCGTCGGAACACAAACGATGTCAGTCTACCCGCGGACGTCTTCACAACTAGACGCGAATCAATCCTAACAACATGAAGCCACACGCGCTCTTTATTTTACTAAGCCACTACAGAGAGTTCTAATTACTTTGCGATTATGATGATATATAAAATCGATCAAGGCGTTAAACTTAATGGCTCATGTTGACTTTTACGTGTAAACTGCCGTGGCCCAGTCGCTCTTGAAAAAAATCGGTGAGTATCCTGCGTTTCCGCGTTTTTTGTTGTTCTATTTTCCAGATATTCAGGATTTCACCGAATGCTGTTCTTCATTTTCAGATATTTTGCTCCTTCGTTGTTTTCCAGAGGTGCTTTTTACTTTATAGGTCACTTGACAGTTTTTATTGGATCTACAATTAATTTACAACTCTTTCATCCCACGTCGCTCATTTACTCTGAAAGAAAATAAAATATTATAAAGGGAAGGATGACTTTAAGAATCCATTATGTTTATTAGGTTATTAAGTAAAGGCAGAGGGTTGGCTAGGTAAAGGAATGGTACACAGGTGAGGCGGGACAGCTGGTAGTGACATTTTGAGCGACGGTTGGCTGCGGGGTTTTATTTTATAATATTTTTTGCGCGAGTTGGTCTTTAGGTACCGGTATGTCGGTCTTTGTGCGCCGAACACCTGCCGGGCTCCGGGCCCCGTTCCACTCCCGCCGGTTCTATTCACGCATTCGATTATACTTTTGATCGTCCTTAACCTGGTTCTAATTCCAGAAACTCTTCGTTCTGTCCTTTGTACTTATAAAAAATATTACCACTGTGTTTGTGGAGTTTTGCGATTTCTTTTTACGTTTATTTTCTATACTTGAATAGATATTTTTGATGGACTTAATATATTTTAGAAACAGTTTCTGTGTTGCGTTTTTGCGAGATAGAAAAAAAAAACGGGATTAGATCCGCAAAAAATAAATAGAATAAGTTTTTTAAATCCTATTAATGAAAATACTCTAGTAACTCCGCAACATCAATATATCCAAAGTTCCAAACTATCACATTGTAACTAATTTCGTAGTAATAAGCGAAGTCGCAGGAAATGAAGAAAGTTGAAGGCTTTGTGGATGGTTGGCAGGTTGGCACAGTGGTACCCTTTGTGGCGCGAACGAGTCGCGAATGTAGGCGTGCACCTGCGGGAGTCAGTGACCTCGTTCACCTGCTGCCCGGCAGACGGCCACATTAGCATACGCTGGGCCAAACGTGCCATCTGCACCCTTGGACTCATTTTCAGACCACCGTTTTTATTGCTTCTATCCATTTATCTGCGCTCGCATTATGTTTTGCGATTTAAGGCTGAGGCGTAGATTTTTCCTTAACGCAGTTAATTTAGGCAGATTTTTGTAATATTTAAATATGTACTTAACATTTATGATAAATCCAAAAAAGAAGTTTTTTTTTAATATCGCAAACAGATTCTTTGGCTGGAGTCTTATACACCGAAATAAAGTGGTACATTTGGAAACGAAATACAAAATTCATTATGATAGAACAATGATTTTGAACTTCCCAAGTTCCCTTCCAAGCTATTATTAAATCTCAGTATTAAATTCTGTCTGGCTTATTTATAACACCTATGGTTTGGACAAAGGAGTGCATCCGACTGCAATTTTATTTGTTTTTAGTGAACTAGAGTCCTCGGCACGCCACCTCCTGTTTCTAATAGTTCCCCAGCAACATTGTAACACGAACTACAGTTAGCTTGAAAAATAGTCGAGTGCTTGCGACATGCAATAATGCTTTGTGAACTAAAATTCCATGTGGATGCAATGACACAGGCTACAATAAAATAGGGTTCCGGAGTGGTCTTTTAAGAGGACACGGGGCCCTCTTTCATGTGCTGATGGTGATCACCGGGGTGGTTTTAGTGAGGTAATAATCCCACACTCCCTGGTCTTTTCCCCTAAAGTCCAGGCGCCTTTTGAAGGTTTCCTCCCGAAAACAAAAAAAAGGCTACAGGAAAATAGAAAATACGTCCCGATTCGGTCTTAAAAAAAACTTCCGGCTTAAAATTAGTATTATCCTGTGATGAAAAGCTCTTATTGCATTCATATTTTCAAGTTTCCCCAGTTGCTCGTTATTTCGAAAACCATTAAGATGCTGTTGTTTAGGCGTGCAAATTAATTAAGAGGTCGATAACGACTTTTGTTCATGTTTTTGATAATTAAGCAGAGTTTACAACTTTTAATGAAGTTGTAATTAATTGATATTTCAGTTTCTTTATTATTAGAAAAGGTAACTGTTCAACGACTTAACACGAGAACTATGAAATGTTAAAAAAAAACTACCAATTAATTATTTCACAATTTTAACAAGCCGTTTTTTATCCTACTCTTGATTGTACCATATACCGTCGGCTTACTGCTAGTCTTCTTTTTCTGATAAATATAAAACTTTTAGAAACTAAAAAAATATATTTTGTAGTTTGTTTCTTGTTTTATTTTTTTTATATACATATACAAAACTTTGAAAAAAAGTCACTTTTAGTGAGTAGCCAAAAATTTTCTTAAGTTTTTTCTTTGTCAGTTAATGAAAACTTGATGAGTTTTTCCGACGATGCATACTCACAAACTCGTTTTTTTTTTAAGTAAAGGAATTTAATATTGAAAATCTACTAATTTTACTAAAGCGATTAAAAGTTCAATAAGTAGAAACGACAACAGAAAACTAAATTCCCATCGTAATGAAATCACCGTTCGCCGTCGACGGTTTCCGGTTTACGCACGCGCGACAGAACGGAAAAGCGGAAACGTAACTATAAGAGCGGCGGAAAATTATATTACCAAATGAGATCATACCGAAAATAAACATCCATTCAAATAAACTTGATTTGTATTATAATTTATAACTAATTTATTTTATAAGCCATTTCAATAAATTTTCCGAGAAGCAGGAAAAATACTGTTTTATTTTAAGCGTTTCATGGGTATCAATGAGGCCGATTAAATTATGTTTCGCTTATAATTGAGTATTTTATGATTATATTATTATTATTTATATATTATATAATTATATTGTTAGGTTTTTGGCGTGCCAATTTGTGTGTTTGTTTAGAAATCTGGTCCTTGATAATTTTATTGCATTTATTTGAGCACTAACAACAACTAGTTTTTTTTTTTAATGCTATATTAGTCTTGCTCATTAGTCTTCCGATTTTAATTATTAGGAAATTAGCGAAGAGTCAATTTCAATAATAAATCAATTTCAATAATTGTGCTTTCAGATACTAGCAAATAAAATCGGAATGTTTAATTTCATTATAAAACGTTTATGGTAGGTTACTTCGTAGTATATAAAGGTTAACCGGGTATCGAAAGAATGTATTCCAGGTCGTCGGATTCACCTTTCCAAGTCACGTCCACGTTCCTATAGGACTCAAGTCGTAACAGTCCCTTATCATTCAAATAATCTTGTTATTTCGGAAACTTATTACACCCATAAACACTTCTCTTAAGCAAACACCATTTTTACATACACAATACGTTTCATAAATAGGTTCCTACCTAAGTTATCGAAATCGTTCGTTTCAGATTAGTAGCCATTAAAAACTCAAACTATAAAATTAATTAATATGCACCTAAAAATCGATACGATCCCTCATATAAAAAAACGTAGTGATTCAATAGCCACACAGAAATGAACACGTGGAAAATTCTCGGAACGTAAACGAAGTAGAGTTGGTCATATTCAAAGAATGTTTAAAGGCTGGAGACTAAACAGCAATTCTTGAGTACCATACTAACATATCGGTAAGTTTGCACAGCCGATAACAACGTGGATACACTCGCTACGGTACTTTATTTAATTAGTTTCACTGCGTAGTTAGGTTACTGAATTTAAATATTTTTAAATTTCCTTAAAATAATTTTGATATTGACAGCGACGGACTTCTGACTGCCATTATTAACATAGCATTAATAGGATGACAGTAGGGCGTAAATAGGGGTGCATATACACATTTTTCGATTTTGGTGGCGAAAACCGAGGAAGAGAAACTGAAGGGAAGACACTTCGTCAGAAATTAGGGTTAGGGGGAGCCAGGTCAATCATTTTCACGAAAACTGTAGTAACGGTATGGCCACACAAAATTGAAAATAACAATTATGGTATCTTTAAGATGAGAGAAAAGGATATAATCCGATAGCTGTCACCCACACCAGCAATTGTAATGTAGACGTAGAAACATTGCTGAACCCAAATTCAACTAAGAGTCCATAACCTGGTGTTAAGTTTGTTAGATTGATAGGACGGAAAATGCAAGATCAGTCGTTGTCACCATGCTTGAGAGACTTTATACTACGATCCCCTTAAAATGGACTGAAGACCTGGTGTCGGTGGATTCTGGATCGGCAGCGCGTTGTGTTTCACGAGCGCCTCAAAGAGATATAAACATAATGAACGAATACCGCTAGGGCCGAAGCCTGCCAGGAATGGGGGATGGTTCAAAAGAGTCAACGTTCCCTGGAAAGCAAACGTCAGTTCTCAGTCCATATAGAGTAGCAGTAGTTAACTGAAGACTCAGAAAATTAAAAGATATAGAGACGTTGCAAAAACACGATGGGTCGTTACTACAATTAGTGGGAGAAGTCTGTGTCTAGCAATGGACGATGTTCCTAATAATGATGAATATAACTGAACTTAACGATTAATTAAATTGGAATTGTTTTGTTGTACAGGTAACATGAAGCGAGACGCATATGGCGAAGAGGGGGGCCCCGTGCAGAAACGTCCGCGCCAAACGGACGACGAAGTTACCTTTCTGATTCCGAGCAAGGTAGGTTCAAGTTTTATTATTTAAACTGGTGCCGAAATCTAGTTTGGCAAAGGCTGGATTGAAGCGACAAAGAGGATACCTGGAAGAATTTGGGGGAGATTTTTATTTAGCAGAGTGGGCTTTACTAAATAGACAGGGGTATCTATCAATTTAAAAATTGTTACATAATTATGCACAGCGATTTTTCACCGCGCGGATTGATTTCCGCACCGCATCATTAAATCTTATGGAAGAATCCGCGAGAATTTTTATCACTTTGCGATACTTCCATAAGATTCAACAATAAATAACAATGAATCTTCTTAAAATTGAGAAAAAAAAACCCAGAGTGGAAAAAAATCACTGTGCGGACAGGGCCTAAAAGAGCGAGTGAGCTCAAAGATCGCAATGCTTCGAAGAGTGAGCACAACGCTTTGAAGAAGTTCGATAGATCACTTCCATATTCGGAAAGGTAAACAAACTGACGAATCATGCTGAAAATGTTGTCATCAAAGATGAAAGAATTAGTGGAGCGAGCTCATACCTTCTCGGCTTGCTTGGCTTGCTTCTTTGTTTTCTTTACTTGCCAAGATCGACTGGATAAGTTTCCGAGATTGTTGATCGCGATGGATGTATTGGCCTCTTCTGTTGTAAATTAATAAAGAAAGCACTACAAAAATCAACAATGCTACATTTCGTTATACCTATATGTATGAGGAAACTTATCCAAGGGTTAATTAGTTTTTAACGGGCAGAATTTAGATATGAAAACGTGATTAGTGATTATGTTGTATTGTCGAAATTAAAAAGAATTTGCTACACACATAGGTTACGCAATTAGGTTGCTGGACTGGGTCAATTTAGGCCCACAAAGGTCTCTTTCAATCCTAATGATGTTGCTGAAAATAAAAAACAACTTTACAGTAGCATAACAATTATATTTTACAAAATTAAATTACATTTCACCAACATACACATGTCTAAAACAGGATTTCGTGTAAAGTTAACAGTTGGTTAGCTTTTAGCAACCCTCACGCGGCCATGTCATTAAAATTGCATAAAATCAATTCAAGCCTTGTGAGGTTGCAGTTCGCACGCCCCGTGTTTATGTAGCGCTTGCTAACATATTGTATTAGCATATTAGGGCCCCTTGTAATAGCAGCTATTTCCACTTATAGCTAGTTCACGGTTTCATTTATGAATGGAAACTATTGCATAAACATTTTTATATGTAAAGTGAATTTTATTCAAGATAATGTTATGGTAATGGTGACTGAATTATGTAATTGTGATCTGAATGTACTTAGAATTTTTCTTGAATTCATTTTTTCTTGATTCTTCTGAAGTTGGGAAAATTTCGAGACTTGCACAAACTTCCTACAACGAACTGCACTCAAAAGACTCCTTAGAAAATTATATTATAATTTCAATAGTCTGTTATATGAACCGATATGATGTGTAAGGGGTATTTGCATAATTAATACTTTGTCACCAGGTTGCCGGCTCGATCATCGGGAAGGGCGGCGCGAATATTTCCAAGCTCAGAAACCAGGTCAGTATTCACAGTAACGTCCGCAGCTACACGTGAAGTAAGTAGTGGATTGTTACGAGTAGACTCGTTCAATAATAAGCTTGAAACATTAAGTATTACTTTATACGTACTCTAATCTAGTTCTTCTTTGAGTATTAATGTATTTTCGTAAGCTTTCAAGCAATAGCAGGTATTTACAAGGTATTCATTCAAGTTGCTTAGATCAATCTAAATACAAAGTTCATTTTAATATACAGTATGTTATTCGTATCTATGTTTTTGGTTTTTTCATTGTATGCCTATCTGAATGTTTTTAGTTTATATATTTAACTTTTAACCATTTTTTCGCCACAGGTACGTCCACCAATCTTATAAACTCTAAAACTGTACTGCTCAATAGAGGCAAATTGGGTAATGCAAAAACCTATCAGATCCGTTTCTTCTATGCTTTAATCTACGCTATTCTAGTCTGTCTTGTAGATATCAAAGAGAACTATAATGAACGAAGAAGACTGTAAGATTCGATGGTTCATCTCGGCATCGAGTCTTGCGACAGCGGCGAGTCCGTAGATTTATAGACAGAATAACCCCCCGGCAGCCAGTTGCAGGTCATTAGCGCCCCCGAGACGCCTCTGTGGCTAGTAGCGCGACGCGCCGCGCGCCTACACCCGTACCGGCGCCCTTGGCCAACCTCAACTCGCTGTAGTGACGTGAGTGTAGTCAGAGTTGAGGTCGGTCCTGGCGCGGCCGGGGCGAGCGAGTGTAGGCGCCCGGCGCGCCGCTACAGCTGTCTTGGTTGCCGGTCCCGCCCCGCCGGACGCCGCTGCCCCGCACCCGCCGCCCCGCCACGCAGTACAAAGCCTCTATAACAGTCCCAGATTGCCCCGGCCCCGAACGGTAAACTATATCGCCAACATCTACTCTCAAATCTTAATACAGCCCGAGTGGAGCTCTTGCACTCTGCTCGTCAACAGTCAGGAGTTGGAATCTTGTAAAACATCATTAGCTCCCGGCGTTAGGCGCTTAACTCCGATCTCGAGCTCCCGTCCTCATCACCTCCGCAGGATTGCACTGTGTCGCACTGGACGCCTTCTGATCTTACTTTCACGACCTCGGTGTCCTCGCATCTCGCTCATTAGCTGCTATAAGTCTGTTCCCTTAGGACTGAATCCTCTCACTCGACTTACTTCTGTCCACGCTGGAAGGCATTACTTACTAAGTACGACACGTACAGACATTAAGTTTCATCGCCATCATGCTTCAGTTTACTAATGAGTCCAGACCTCCCTGACCGTTGATACGTCTGTACTGTTGTTCAATATTGTGCTGTGATTTTATTTCACCCAACTGCGAAAATAGTTTGTGTTAATGACGCTTGTTTTTCAGGGTACTATCGATAACGGCGCCGGATGTCGACACGATTTTGGAAATCGTAAAAGAAATCCTACCATGTCTGGCTGATGTAAGTATTATTGCGTGATTTTCGCGATACTAAGTTAAAATAACTTTTCGTAGCAGCACATAATTTTAAATCATTTTAACAACCGCATTTTCTCGTTCTATTCTTCTTTGTGTATTATGATCAAGACAACAGGTTTCCCACTCATTAACTCATAAGTCATTTCTAAAATCTGATATCATACGTACTTACTTTGTCTTTGTATTCAAATGATACATTGAAATTATTGATTAGGGAGGTCCGAAGAGCAGCAACGAGGATTTGGACGTCCGTCTACTGATCCACCAGAGCCGCGCTGGCTGCGTCATTGGCAAGGCTGGGGCCAAAATTAAAGAATTGCGAGAGGTAAGTTAATATATATTTATCTATAAGTATTGAGAATGGAAACTAATGTCAGTACATAAAATACTTCACTGTCCGAAAAGAAATCTCCGTTCATTATCTGCCCAGTTAGGGGAGTTATCTGTGAAAATCGAACTATGATCTATCTATAAATATGAAAGAAGAAACGACTGACTGACATATCAACGCACAGCCAAAACTACTGGGCCTAGGAGCGTGAAATTTTACACAGGGTTTCCTTTTATGACGTAGGTGAAAACTAAGAAAAGGTATTTCAAAATTCAGCTCCTAAAGGGATGTAACGGGGGTCTAAAGTTTGTATCGAGAACCCTACTTTCACGAGAGCGAAGCCGCTGGCAGAAGCCTAGTATACATATATATAAATTCGCTTACGAACTAAAACAGTTCCACAGCATTTCCCATGTTTGTCGCGAAAATTATACGGTTTGTTTGTAACGTCGAGTCTTTCATCAATCTGCCACGACAACGGCGCGGCCGCTAGTCAATAAGTCGCCTGAAACAATCACTGGAATTGATCTCGCCCAACTTGCGAACCAGACCTGTTTATATTCTAGCCAACCCGATATTGGGGGCTTGATGTTATCATTCCTGTAGTACAATGTTGATAAACTTTGACAGCACTAAGTTCAGTAAGGAATTTTCCCTAATGGCTATTATTGTCATCTTCATATCTATAAATATATTGAGACTAGTAACGAGAAATTTTGCACACAGTATCATTTTATGACGAGGAGAGTGAATGTTATAAAATCATGTCTTAGTGATATGATTTTAGAAAATTCACTTTCCAAAGGGATCGGGGATCCAAAGTTTGTATGGAGAAACCTGCATTGAATCAGACGAAGCCACTGGTAGAAGCTAGTCTAATCATAAATTAAATGCATCCCGTTATCTTTACCCGATAATTGAGGTGAGCAGATGCGTCCAGCCTTTACGACTTGTTAGCTGTCATCTGCCGAAGGTGCAGTTATACCTACTTAAGGATTTTTTATCGTGTAGACAGCGCTGGCATTCTGGCCACGTGGTGCCGGTGCAGGCTTCAGGCAGATGTGAGTGCAGCTGCCGACCCGAATCCCGAGCCTTTATCTCTTCATCGACAAAGTCATTTTTAGATCCACTTAATAATGTTACAGAAAACGGCGACTCCTTTGTTCGCACCATCCTTTTAGATTGAATCGCGAACGACGTCGGAGATAGTTAAGCAACTTAAAATTGCGCACTCCACAAAAGCTAGGACAGTAGATGTCATAATTTGTCGGCAAGTCGAACAAACACGACAAAGCGTCTGCATAACTGTAGAGTGCATCGCGGAGGATCAATTACCACTCGAGCAACTTCGCTGAAAGTTATAAAACGTGTACGTGCCGGCGTTGTCTGGACAACTTCGCAATCTAGCTATTAGCGGTGTTGCATTTCATAACTCGAGCTAGTTAGTTCATGTTTGTGTGGAGATTTGAGTAACGAGGGTTGAAACTTCAGACGCGGCTAGTGGCGGCGCGTGGCCTTAGGGTGTCGTCTATGAACGATTCTGTTGTCTGTTCGTCGCGAACAATGCATTTGAATGCATCGACGTTATTCTTCTCCGGAAACAATTTATAAACTCGATCGTGCTCTACCTGAGCCCATTTTACTCCCTTTTTCTTTGCGTTTTTTTTTTGTTTCGATCAGCTGTTCTCGCTACTCCTTTGTTCAATTTATCTTTCAGCTTCAATTTAACAAGACACAAAATTCTTTATAACAAATACAATATCCCCATGGAAATACTGCCTAAATAAAAAATACTTTGTATGGGTGTCTTTATGACAAAGGTAACATTGTGTTTTCGCAAAAGCTATTATTATTGGCGCTATTCAGGGCGCAAGTGAATCGACATGTTCTGGAGGTGGAATTAACACGAGGTTACCGACCTTCACGTATGAACGTGGCTAGGCCAGGGCAGCAATTGTGGAAGTGTAGTAGCGGGTAGCGCTGGCGGGCGGCGCGGCGGCGGGCGCGTGCGCGGCGGCAGCTGGCGCGCGCGGCAGGTGCGCCGCAGCCGCCGGAAGACCTCACAAAAAGCTCGCACGCACCTGGGCTTCACCCAGCCTACCTACTTGCACAATGCTCCTCGCCCCTCGGAGGCCTCCTTTCTTACATAAATAGAAATTTCGAACATATGGTACCGCATCCGCCGCTCCTATCTTTGAATCGTGCAGGTAAAGTTTGTACAATGCGTTGCATTTATGGCAATGTAGACGGATTTATTCCCGACATCGAGTTGTTCTAATATAAATAAACTTGAAGCAGCCTTATTAGCGCAAGTTGTGTCGTCTAGCTTACTCAGGTTGCGTAAGCATTCAAACGTTTGGCTTCACTTGAAAACTTGGAAGTTGTAACAAAACGTTTTGTTACCGCCCGTGCTACTTGTGTTGAAATGGTTCTGGGTAGAGTTGTGAAACAACCGCAGGGTAATGTCACATGTAGGGCTTCATCCGTCGGAAGCGCACGGCGCCGGCCTCGGGTTACCGGAGCTGCGCGCACGTGACGCACCAACTTTTTGTACAGCTCGTCTTCCTCGACGTAGCTACACCACAAAAAATGTTACAGCGGATATGCGTTACCGTTCTCATGGCAGTACCACTATTATTTATATATAATTGAACGTTGAAATTGGAATGAAACCAGTATAAAGGTATACAATTGGAATGCTATTTATGTTTAGACAAATAACAGATAGCAGGCGGCGCACGGCGCGCATATGTCGTCGGTGTAATTAGGCGCGGTGACACCGGGCGGTGTCCCCGACAATTACGGGCCGCGGCAGCACGCGAGCTAGCCGCTTCCGTTTCCGATCGAACCGCACCGGTTCAAATACGGCTTCTTTACTTTGAATATCATCGACCGGTACTACTACTTTTTGTTTAAAAGGCCCCTCTTTTGGCGATTTTGAAAGTTATCCAGCCTCTAGAAAAGCTCAACCCCGAATTATAAGCAACAGGTAATGTTGAGCGCACGGATCAATACTACAAGAGATCGATGGAGGGTTGTTGATCCGTATTCTAATTCCGAAGTTAACTGTGTCAACATTTTCCGAATTTCTCCCTATAATTCTACATTGTTTAGTAGTTCAGAAAATACTAGCGTTGATCTGAATAATGTTAACGCGGCATGTTTAGAAATATTACGACTTGCTCACTAGCTGATTAGCGGCTGGTTCCCGAGGGAAATATGCTGGCAGAAACACATTTTAGGCTGTGTGTACTGAAACATCCCGTGAATTACTATGTTACACTATTACACTATTGATTAGCTATTCAGTAACCTAGTTTAGCAATGCTTATCACATTCTTCGTTTTAAATCCCCAGCTAAGCTAAATGCAGTGAGCTGCTGAACTGTTCCTGCAAATCCGCATCAATATACGTAGATAAAGGTTAGAACGAAGTAAACCACCCCATCGGGTAGCGGTTTAGCTTCGTGCAAAGACGGCTTCAGTTTTGATCAAGACAAATTGTGTTCAAATATTTGCAGCAGCTTTTATGGTTAGCCGAGCGAACTTTATGATTGATTGTAGGTGCAAAGTACAGTATGTTGTTATATTAGTCTGGCATGTTTATGATTTATAGACAACTTTATTTTGTTACTGCTCCAGCTAAAGTTTGAAAGTCGTGTCACGAACCAGTTTTGGTGACTATACTTCAGTTTCCTAGTTTTCTTGCGGATATAAGCTCAGAGTAGAGTGTGCTGATAAATTATGTCGCGGACGTTTCGCCAGCAGATCCTTTTCACAGTGAGTGACGTCTCGGACTCGCGTTCGTGACGAGGATCAGAAGCGCTTTACTTTTGTGATGGATACTGAATACGAGGACGCACCACTAGGCATTATGAGCAGAAGATCCTTTCTACTCACTATAATGAATAAGCAGATAAATGTCTACCGAAATGAAAGTAGGTTTTATAAATTCCACTTGTATAATATGCCTCCGATTTCTAAGTGATTATGTCTGGCTAAGTGGGTTGGTCCTAAGTTGTTTGGAATGGGAGTTCTGTCTGTTGAGTAGTCAGTGGCATGTGGTAGGCGTGTCGCGTACGAGCTTTCCTTGGAGCCCCACAAGTGCAAGGAGGGGAGTCGGGCAGGTGTTGCACGCGCCGCCGGTCGCCCGCTCATTCCGCGTCCGACCACCCTCGAGGGATGGTTGTTCCGCTCGCTCCGAGCTCCGCGTAACATTGTACGGTCAGCTATCGTTCGGTGTTCTAAATCATTTTTAATTTGATTTTAATATTGAAAATAAATAGTTGAGTTCGTTGAATAGTTTAGTTTGAGGAACAGTGTTGTGATTGATAGCTGAAGAAGTGTGAAGTGAGCCGAGTTGTAGGTTTTGGGCTCAGTATTGAGCAATGGGTCGGTGTAGGCGGTGCGTTGCGGTGCGTGGCTCGCATGTGCGGAGGGCGGGTGCCCGCGGTTGTTTGTGCGTGCGGGGCGGCCACGTGCGCCGGTCGATGCGGCCGCGCATGCGCCGTGCGCGCTGTCAAACGTCATCGCCGCCACACACCGCACGTACGCTGACGTTATCTAATATTGGTAATTGATCACACATCGATTTCTCATGCCACTCTATAGCACCCCGACTGTGTCGCGACAGATTGCCGTAAACAACCAACTAAAGATGTGTGTTATGTAATTTGTTTTGAAATTAGGGCGTTGGGTTTAGACTTGTTCAGAATTGGGTTACCTTTAATTGTTAAATAAATTACTTTTGTTTAAATTAGTTTGAAGGCTTGCACTAATTTGCTTCAGGGCTTGAAGTTTCTGTTTACCGAGATACTAGAAGTTTTCTGCCTGCTAACAAACGTCATTTTTTTTTAATATCTTGAGATCTACAGTTTTAATATTCAAGCAAAACAATAAATACTAAGTTATGTTTACTTGCCTAAAAGTGTCTTCAATTTAATAATAAACAATATAATGAACCTCATCTATAGGACAACCCCTTTTACCCTGTTAGCAAATGAAACAGTGTCTAAACATAGATTTCTCTTAGAAAAGTGTTGGCTTCTTACAGAAAACGGGCGCTCGCCTGAAGATATTCTCGAACCCCGCGCCGCAGAGCACGGAGCGCGTCGTGCAGCTGGTGGGCAAGGCTGAAGCCGTCGCCGCCGGAGTCAAGGAGGTGCTCGACCTGATAAGACAGGTGAACATCATTATTTCACATCAAAACACCTGTATTTTGGACATCATCATTTTATATTTTTTTCGAAACTTATACCGTTCGCCTACTCCAATTTAAACCTTTTTATATTCGTCATTTCGGCTTCTAATATTACAGGTTCCCGTCAAAGGTGCGGTACAAAATTACGATCCGCACAATTACGATGACTTTTACGCCGATGAATACGGAGGATTTGGTAGCGGACAAGGAGGAGGTGCCGGCGGCGGCGCAGGACCCCGTGGTGGGCCCCGTGGTCCGCCCCGCGGGCCTCCGCGCGGCATGCCGCCAATGGGCCCAGCTGGTCGGGGGCCCGCGCCTCGGGGACCACCTTTAGGCCGTAGCGGACCACCTGGTGGCCCGAGAGCCGCGTTCAATGATTTCGGTGGTCCTGGACCTCGAGCTAGCTTCAGCGGCCCCCCGCGCGGTGCCTTCGGAGGTGGCGGCGGCGGCAGCGGCGGCGGTGGTGGCGGCAGTGGCTTCGGAGGAGGAAACTTCGGTGGTGGAGGTGGCGGTGGCGGCCGCGTGGAAGGCGGCGGAGGTGGGAACTTCAGCAACAACGGCGGGAACCAGCAGGACACCACCACGCAAGTCACCATTCCTAAAGACGTAAGAATCTTTCATAATTTTCAACCTTTAATTTTACATCTCAATTCAAGCATAAAATTTATCTAGTATTTCTAAATTAGGTCGGTACATCAAATATGACAATATTATTTCCGTTCCAGTTGGCTGGCGCGATAATAGGCAAGGCCGGGTCCCGCATACGTAGGATCCGCGCGGAGAGCGGCGCGGGCATCGAGATCGCCGAGCCGCTGCCGGGCTCCACCGACCGCATCATCACCATCACCGGCACCCCGCAGCGCATACAGATGGCGCAGTATCTCCTGCAACAGAGGTCAGTTAGAACAGTACTAACATGCCTGTCTCCATGTCTGTAAACACAACCAACTGAACTGATCTTACAGATGAGAGTTTACAAGATGAATAGGAACTAATTTTACTGATAGCCGCTTTCATCATGTTTTCTCAACATCATTTATTGTGTAATTGTTTCATACCAAAACAGTTGAAAAGCATGACAACATTAATTTCAATAACTACCATACTGTACCATTGCTAATATTGCGAGTCAAACTGATTTATTTGTGCTGTTAACATTTTATTTGGTTGAGGAGTTACACGAGATCAATTGTAACAATAATTCAATATAATCACTAACACAATATTATTTTGACGATAGAATGTTTGAAGAGTTCCCTGAGTTGGCACCAAACCAAACTAAGATTAAGTAGAGTTTGTTGAACGGATTTGACTGTGTGACGTCGATGTAGTGATGCTAAGGTAATGTGCACACACTTGTTAGTAGAGGGAGCGTAGACATCTTCAGAGTGTTCACACATGTACCTACCATTCTCGTATTGTTCTCGCTGTTTGAATCTAATTCTAGTGTAACTTAGAATCAATCATTCATCACAACCATAATTATTTTCTAACCCATTTTAACCCTTTTTTGTGACTAACTCCTTTGGTTAATAACATTTTTAGGTGTTCACCGACTAACGGGCTTCAGCCACCGGCCGCGCGTTGTATGGAAGACTAGTGATTTTGTTGTTTTGATTTGGATAACAAGAAATCACTAATCTCCCTGCAAAGTGCTGGCCTACTCTTCGGATCAAGATAATCTTCTGTGTTGCTGTTCTCTGTAATACTAACAATGTCTATTTTCTTGTGTGCTTTTGAATTGTACTGTGATTGTGTTCCTTACTTCTACATTCTTAGCTGTAGCATATTAACGTTTCATTATTTCAATTTTAACCTTGTGGTCGAACACTGAAAAAAAAAGTAAACATAAAATGCTACAACTAAGACTACCCATTCCCATCTACCCATTTCCAACTAGCAGGGATCTATAAAATGGCAATTGAAATAGTATAAAGAGTTTATTTTACTGAATATTTGTCTGTTTTGAGTCTTGAACTTTCGTGGCAACAATAACCGTCTAAATGTTAGCGGTCACTTCGGACATTTGCATTATACATTAATGACTAATGCACCCTTTATTTCCACAGTGTGCACGAGAGTAACCCGAATCTCGGCGGTCGTGGAAACTTCTGATTGCAGCCGCAATCGCGAAGTGCATTGTTACAATTATTCGAAGCTTTACTTTAGTCACCTCAGATCACGTCATTAATTTTATACAGTATACATTCTACGAGGCTCACCTTATTATCATAATATATCTGTACATAATGACTAAGCCTTACCAGGAAAATAAATACATCACCAAGAATTAGTCGCACTAATGGCATTTTAATGTACTTTGTCCTACTGAATATTAACTTGTATTATTTGAATAATAGGCTATATTTTGTCTAAAATTGTTTGCAATATCTTATACGATTGCAATAAGAGTGTAATATAAAAAAAAATTAGTTCTCTGGTCGGGTTTTAGCTATTTAAGAATGCATTTATCATTATTAATAATAATATTGTTAAAAGAGTTTTAACTAAGATTGTGTCAATGGATTTACCGATTTATTTGTTACATCGATGTATTTTTAAGTGATAGCAAATAGAAATGGAAAATAAATAGTTTATTTTGTGAAATATTTTTTTTATTGTCTATACTTCCGTTTTGTCCCTGATAAAAATTCTAATATATGCAAATAATCTTGCATTACTAATACAAGACTAATCTTGTAATAAGATGCACTAATCTAACAATACTATTATGCAACTTGTTTAAATCAGTAAGTAACCGATATAATTATAACAGGATTAGATCAATAGAATCGAAATGTTTATAAGTAGCGTACAAATATCAAATACTAAACTACACCGTGAAATTTAAATGGTTGTTTTCCCGCGGCAGAATGACTTGCCATAAGGAGTACTTTCGAAGCATACAGTAAAAATAAAAAAATGAAAAGTTTTTTTTTTTATAAATAATTATTAAAAATATTCATCAACTCACAAAAGCGAAAACAATAGTAACATTAGACCTAATTTTTAGGTACTACTAGAGTCGCATGAGCAGCACGTCGTCAAAGGAAACCGATTCATTAAATATTTAAACAAAAATAAGCTCTCGCACATTGTGATACATCATAATTAGCTTGCACTCTATAGGTCCATTTTTTGTTTTTAATATTTTATTTTCTTATCAAACGTTTGTATTACCAAGACACAACCATTTCGCTCAGGGAAAACAACCATTAAAATTTCACGGTGTATAAATAATGGGTGTTATCCCCTCGGAAGTAACCCAAAGAGCAGTCTATGCTCAGTTTGCTTGATTACGACATTGCCCGTAGAATTATCAAACGTATGACTGCGCGGCACATTGTTTGCAAAATAGTTGATGGGACCGAGAGGTTCTGGATTAGTGGCCGTGTACCGGAAGACGCAGTATTGGATGACCTCGCAACAAGAAACTGATGACCTGGTGAGTATCGCGGGAATACGATGGATGCTAGACGCACAAGAACTTTTATTGTGGGGAAAGTTGGGGTAGGCCTATGTTCAACAGTGGACGTCTTGCGGCTTAAAGTAATGATGACGAGATGAAACAATAATACAGCATAATTAGATATAAAAGCCGTAATCATTACATAGTATAAAACAGAGTTGCGCGCCCCTATGTAAGCTTATATCTTTGAAATTACGCAACGGGTTTTGATGCGTTTTTTTTAATAGATAGAGTGATTCAAGAGGAAGGTTTATGTGTATAATACATAATATATTCAATATCAGTACCTACCCGTGCGAAGCTGGGGCGGGTCACTAGTTAAAGATAAAAAGTTATTGTGTCTCGTTGAACTTTTAACAGTCTGCATGTGATCGTATCGATGGAAAACTTTAGTAAATTATTACGTGGGTAGCGAACAGAGCGCTGAGCGCGGCCAGCCCGGACGGGGCACTTTTGTATGGTACCGCGCGGGCTTCCGTTTTACGCAGCGTTCGCCCTAAACAGAGCTTGCAACGGTGTGTCAAATAGAAGCCACAGTTCAGAGCGATTCCTGGCTACCGTAGGTGCGGGCTTGGGTAGCGGGAAATGGTTAAGGATAAAGCCCGACTCGACGGCGTATTGTGTTCCATGTGCTTCAAAGAGATTTCAGGAAAATTGACGGGACTAGTGCTGCGGGATTGTTCAAAAGAATTATCGCGGTTTTGGACGCTGCAAAACGGAACGAACACAGGTTTTTTTTAGGTAGGATGTCATCCAATCACTTTTCCCACCCTTGGGCGGCGCGGTAGCCGGTAGGGTGATTCAGACTATTACTGTCTAAAACCAACTCCTGTTCCTTTTTTGAATTCGTTTCAGGGCCCCAGGATCACTTTCGCACATCTCATGGAGAAGGAACACAGGTGGGTTTTAGTAAGTAAAATACGGGTACTCCTCACTCTATTTAAAAAAAATATGTACATTTTGATACAAGAGCAGAAAGTTTGTCATTGCGACCGAGGCGGAATTCGCACTAACCGTAGGCGAGTATTGTTCGACTACATCGTTCCCTACAGTCAGATAAAAAAGTGGTCAAGATAGACAGAGAGAGATCTAATATAAAAAAAAAAAAACATCGATGTTAAAGAAACGATGGCTTGCGCGACGATCCTTTGGGTGCAAGGCTGTACGTGAAAGTCAACGTCCCCTACGTCTACTTAATTCCTCAGCCATACAGCGAACGCCGGCGTTCGCGGGTACTATAGCGAACGCCGGCGTTCACGGGTATTAACGGAAAGTTATTTATCTATAAAAACTTTTTTTTTACGTTCTTGGATAAATATCAAAATACCCTACAAAAAAAAAATCAAATATTGTACGTTAATAGTTTCCTTTATTACCCGCGAACGCCGGCGTTCGCTATAGTACCCGCGAGCGCCGGCGCTCGCTTGGGTGTCAAGGGGCTAATCAGCTCTTCTATCATATTAGTGGATTAGCATATTTTTTTGAGATAGGAAAATAATTATCCAATGACCAGCTCTAGCGCTGGTGAAGTCAAACTTTTATTAGCTAAAACCGCATCTATGTTCCTTCAGTTGCCCTTTGCGTTCTAGGACCACGGGTTTCCTTTCAATAAGTTAATCCATGGCCTCACCACGCGCAGACGAGACTACCTATTGCTGGTAGCTAAAGTCGGGGTCCCGGCGACTAGGGCGTGAGATTGTCCATTTACTAACGCGTGCGGCCGCCTTCTTCCCTAGCATTACAGCTTCGCAGGAGGCGACCGCCGTCCATAAAATTAATTAAAAATTTCATTTTTTTTTGTAGAAATAAAAAAACAGCATTGAATTGAATTGGTTCTTATAATGATAAATTTTATTAAAAGAATCACATTGCTTCCCTTTACAGTGTTATACAAAATTGATTTATAATGAATACCATTACAACTTAAAGCTTTTCTATCAGATTGTGTTATATCAGTCAGTCATCGATTTGAGTGTAATGGTGGAAGATCTGATATTTCGGAATGTTCATGTTTGTCTAAATAAAACATTACATACACAAGAGGTATCACAACACCTAAGATGAGCATACAACACACTAAATGAAACCATTTCAGTCCAAAATCAGCTCCATGTGAAGTCAGTTCCTTTACCACAACGGCTTCAACAGATATCTTCTCTTTGTTACTTGGCAAGAGTTTAGTATCTTCTGTAGCTTGTTCATTCTGCTCAGAGTCCATGTACGGGACAACAGATGGCGCTAGTGTGCTGTTCATCACAACTGAGTTGCAATCAATAGCACACTGCACTTCCTTGGGAGGTGCATTTATTGAAACATTATTTTGGTTCAGTGGTCCATTATATTGATTAGTATCTAATAATTCCTGTAAGACTGTGTGAGATGCATTGTTTGAGGATGAAGGCACAGGCTCCGGGTGCTGCGATGGTATTAGCTCTGTCAACACAGAGTATGGAGTTACAGGCACCTTTATAGTCCGTCTTGCAAATATTTCATTATCTTTATGTATGTGGTTGATCCTTTTCAGCTCTGATATCTGTAATGTGTATTAACACAATGTACCAATTAGCTAGATACAAGATAAAAATGATAAAAGACAGTTACTGCTATAGTTTAATTAGAAATATCAAAGTACATATTCAAACTTTGTTAAGATAATTAAGTTTAAAATAATAATAATTGACAAATAAAAGTAAATAATTTCGAAACTTACAGAACAATAAAATCGCAACGCAATAGCTTGTAAGGTGTCCCCTTCCTGAACTTGCGCTTCTATAAAATGTTCTTGCGGTTTTATTCTATGCAGTTGTATTTCAGAGTTGTCATCAAGGTCATCAGCCTTCTTCCCCATGGCGTAAGCCACCAAGTCATCTCCGCCGTGCATTGGGCGAGCCCTTCACAAACAAACACCATTGTCAGTAACACGTAAACAACATTGTAGCACGACTAACTCGTTCATCTTTTGCTACACTTACCTTTGTTTCATGTTCAAATACAACACTAAATCTAATAAAATCTACCATGACCTGAATAAGGAACACGAAACTACCTGTGTAAAACCCAGTTTTTATTAATTTTAAGATATAAAAATGTAAAACAGCTGTTGATTCACTCAACCCAGTCTTGCTTGACAAAAATTTTGACAATGACAAATGACAATGATGACATTGACAACTTTTACAATTTCAAGTCATGACGTACAATGTAAAGTTGCCAAAACTAAGAAAATGTTGTTTATTGTATTTTTTAGCAGTAAAAATGGACGAATGGTATTTTTGTGCAATAATTAACTTGAAAAGCAGTTTTTGCTAAAAATACCGTTATCCGCTGCCCTTATTATTTACCATCGTAGAAGTTAGAGCCACTATCTCATCAAACCGTTTATTTTATAGCGCTCATGAGCCACCTTAGTCACGTGACAGTTTGTGAAATGTCCGCTGGTTCGGCGCTGCAACATTGCAACTATCGCTCCTCAGTCGCGTAAAAAAATGTAGCTGGGCAACTAATTTGCTCATGAGTACCCTCCCTTACACAAAGTATTCTGGCCTATTCACAACTTTGGTCTCAGCGGGTAGCGAGCGCTGCGAGTTGGACGATATATGTAAGCAATTGGTCGCGCCGCTCAAAGCTGCGCCGCTCAAAGCTGCGCGCGCTCGATCGCCTGCCACTAAGACCGAAGTCGTGAATGTTATGGGTTGCTCATATCAGCTGCCCTGCATTAAACAGATTAGAGTTAATTCTAACGACTTTCCTACCTCCCCTGAACTCGCTTGCTTTTATCTTGAATCTAGGTTTTTTTAAGGTGACAGAAATCATACAATGATAAATCTCGCCCTTCGACCCGGCGCGAGAGGTCGCCGCCGCCGATGTCCCCCACGAGGACACGGTGCTGCTCTTCCCACACCTCTACCGTGTCTTCCAGGCGGTCCACACAGTGGCGACACCCGGGCGTTGCTTTTTCACGAATTCTGTGCAGGTACCTCTTGAACTTACACTTGTCCGATAAAAACCGTCGTGCGGAAGATGAGAACGCCATGAGGTCTTTCTAGTCATGTTTCAAAGAGCTACTCGAGTAGTCGAGTTATAAAAGAACGACCCTGGATTGCAACACCACCCTGCTTTGGTTATTTTTGAACACAGAGCTGTAGGTTATACCTAAAGTAGCTAATCGTAACCCGCCAACGATGCACAAAGCTGGTGCCCGTGCGGTCCCATGCAGAGGTACTCCAGGTGGGGACCTTTTTACTACGTATATAAAAGTTCTCCATCGATAAAACTACATGCACACTGTTAAAGTTGAACTAGTGATACTGTGAGGGTTTCGTTGTTGTTGTTATAGTGTGTGTGTGTGGCGTAAAAGTACTCACTGGGTAGGTCATAAATATAACAAGGTCCTTGCAGTATCTTCAGGTACAATCTTCACACACAACACAACAACACAGAAGATGCAAATAAGCCAAGCACAAGCAAGTCTAATATAGCAGCGATCACAAAATAGTACATTGTTATACGAGGGATGAAAGAAAGTTATTTATTCCCGAGAAATTTCTTGGCGACCGAGCGAGAGCGAGGTCGCTAATAGTTCGAGGGACTAAGTAACTTTTGAACCCGAGGTAAACACTGTGCTTTTCATTACGAATACGAGGAAAATAAAAATAATAAAAACCTGAGTCGTCGTCAAAGGTATGTTTTTAGGTAGGTATATTTCTTTTGATTTAGGCGGTAAGCGGTTTTCTCCTCTTAAGAATCTTGCGTTAAATTTATAACTGAAGCTGATGAACTTATCGTGTTAATAAAAATTTCTTGTAACAGAGATTTAGCAAAATGTAAACAAAACTATACACCTCGAAAAAAAGGAAGATCAAATCGGCCACAGATTATAGAGAGTCTACCATTTACCCGCCAATTCTTTTTTTCAGTGTTCGACGCCCTGGCTTTTCAGTCAATATTTTTCATTTTGTCATTGTAAAAATGGGTCTGGTCAACATTTTTCTCAAATATATATTAGTTTTAATGAAATAATTAAAAGTAAATTAAATAAAGTCATTAAAAAAAAGTATTCTTAAATTATTTCTATCTCTATGTCATTTTAATGCGGTATAAAGTTTCGGGTCACGGTTCAATAGAAATGTCAAAATAGAACTAGTTTTTTTTTTAATATTTGCTGTCTAAATATTAAAAAAACAACTGTCAGTTGTAAAGTAAAACTACCTAGAGAGTAAAAGTACTTCTTCCAACCCTGTCCGCAGGCAACTTTACACCTACTTTCAGAGTATGAGTAATGAAAAGTATTTTAAACACAGCGGTAGGTTTCCGCGGGTAGATTTTTCAAAACCTTTTTATCGGCGCGAGCGTCCGTATGAAGTTACACTCCGCGAATTTTATATAATGCAATTAATAGTTGTTATTGCTCTTAAAAACTGTAATTGGCAACTTCAGACTCCCAAGATCCGTCGGCCGGACTGTACTAGCAGACAGCGCGGATTGCGACTGGTGAGAAACGAATATAACAACGCGGCGGTAGATGAACATTATGTCGTACGGTCGTCATTGACAGTGCGCATGTCCAATGGTCTAATGCTACACGTAAATTTTCTGAAGATAAGTATAGTGTTAGTGTGTGTGTAGTATTGTTAGCTTGATGTGAGTCCGATGTGACTGCCGTAAACTACACATGCGTAACGACCGCGATGGTTACCCGCGCGGTCTTCCGTTTTAAGAGGTTAAATGCTCTAAGGTTTTACGTAACGGTGACTCTAGTCGGCCACTCTCTTTCACATGGCTTAGAGCGGAAGAAAAAAGGAGTAAAAAATTAAATAAAAAGCAAGTAATCGTTTTCGATCGTTTCGTTATAATTTTAATAACTCCGAGTATTTTACACAACAGTTACAGAACATAAATACCTTTGGTATTGCGCCATAGAGGTGGTAATAATTGCACATAATTAATTTCCTCTAGCTACATTATGTACAAAAAATACATTAATACAAAATCGACATTCTCACTAGTTTATAGGTAACATTAGTTTATATGAATACATTTGTTATAGTCGCTAGAAAATGATTATGGGTCGTTAGGTTTATATTGAAGGTACATTAATTATTATAATTATCAAATACATTCGTCTTTTCAGAACTATAACAAACTAAGTGATTCTTTTAATAACATTTCAGGGTTTAAGTTCAATTACTCTGTTACATTTCTGACAATTAATGCTATTGGTATTAAATATTTTAAGTCAACAGTTTATTAGGTAAGTTTTGTTTAATAATGTCAGAAAGAGACATTTTCATTTAGAATATTATTTGATTGCTTTATGCTGACTTTTACATAGAAACGAGTGCATACAAAATTAAGTAAAAAAGACTTTCGGAAAATCACAATAAATTAAAATTATCACAGTAATGATTCCCTAAACATAAATTTCATAATATCTTAGAAGCACAATTGACGCTTAATATTATAGAAGAAGGTCGCTGTTACATACCGAGTATTTCTACTATAATTTATTTTTATTAATAATTAAACTAAAATAAAAAGATACAAATGTATGATTTTTTATTAATAAATGAGATAGACAAACAATTCATAAAATGCATCAGACTTTGAAACATACAACATGTTCATAAAATGCGTGTTTTTTTTTCCTAACATGAAAAAGTGTGCAAATTTTTGACTACTTTAAAATACTGTAATTTATGTAGAATAATATTGCATTTTTTGTTTCTTTTTTTTATACGATATAAATTAGAAAAGTCTTAACAAAGTAGGTACGATCTGCAAATTAATAATAACCAGTCATAAAAACTTGAGAACAATAATTAATTTTAAAATTATGTATTAAAAAATGTTCTAATATTCCTTGATTACGTGCTCAGAAATAGTTTAGCAGTACAGTTGTCGACGTAGATTATTTCAATTGATTTATATTGATTATTTACACTTGCACAGCGGCACACGATCGCATTGAATGATTTTGATGTGAAACATCTATTGGCGGGTCTTAGCAGAACAGACTAGGATGCCGCGAGGAGAAATGGCACGATGCTTCCACCACGACACCGCTCTTGACTTGCTTGTACGTCTGCATATACTACATACAATAAATGTTTCACATCAGCCGAGCATCCCGACACGATCAACACTTTATTTCTTTTCTCTATTTGTAGCAAAATATTTACAATACCAATTAAATACTGTACAGTTTTGTGCCCAAACTTTTATTGGTGACGTCTCTTCATGCGTACATTTTTTTATTCCATTATTTTCACTTACTAGCATTTGTCACAATTCAAAATATACGGTCACATGCTTAAAATAAATATCAATAGGCTAACTGCAGACCGAAATAAATCGCATAGTAGCGAGTTTCTGATGACATTGAAAAATAAACTTTAAAATATGTGACATAAAGTTCAAATAAGACAGTGCGTGCATTCACGAAAACGCCAGAGGACCCAACTGTCTGATGTTTGTACAACTATGAACTGTATGCTCTTATATATAAGGTGTATTTTCAATGTCATCACGAAGTCTTTGTCATTTTCAGACTGCGTTGAGCTTACAGAAAATCGGAATGATTGATCCATTACTATTATTAGATATTTGATCCACTACGTCTACGAATATGTGCAGTCTTCTAAATAAATGTTATACCAAATATTTTTATATACAGGTTAGCTGTTTTTATTTACCGACTCGAGATGTATTCGAAATCATTTTAATTTCAATCAAATCAAATCATTTTATTTCATTCAATTTAAAAAGAATAAATGTTACAAAATGCGAGTCTGATTCGGTAGTAATAGAAAAAAATGTTATATGTATAAAATGCATAGCAATGAATGTATTATAAAAACTTATTGATCTAAACGACTATTTAAATATTCACATAAACACTAAAAAGACTTGTGACACTTGAGGTTAAAAAAAAAAGACAAGAATTACACATTGGGAAAGCGCAGAAATAATAAAATCATAAAGGGCGTTGCTTATATATATCACAGGTTGCGTCTAAAGACACCTACAGACATGAGCCACCTCGTGTCTGTACATGTCTCAACATATACATAATACTAGGACAACAATGGTCATTGGTTACATATTATACTAAGTATATTACACTAAGTAATCGATAGCGGCATTAATCTTAAAGCTAAAGTATCTAACACAGAGTCTTTTCACGCCAATACGCACCTCTTTGTAATAAGTGCCCTATTGTCTATGATCATACAATAAAGTTCGATGGTTTTATAAAAAAAAGCATCACTAAAAATCGATGCGTAGTGATGTGGAAAAACCCTCCAATTTGAGAACAATCGTGAGATTATTTTTTAGACACATATCTGGGACTCTATCACACAGGGTATACGAGATCCATGGAAAACTACTTAATTTCTATGGCAAGACTCATTTCCTCATCTACCCCCATTCTTACGACCTTCACGGAAACAGTGACCGCTCTATTTGCATTCTTCCGTATCCTAAAACTTAAACCTATGCAGTTTTTTTATTATTATTATTATAAGCATATTAGATCTTGGGGTCTGTGCACACCACGTTTTTAAGACGCGCCGGTGACTTGCGTTTAAGAAACGTGTGTCGACGGCGTGCTTTAATCTTATTAAAAGGCTGCGTCTGAATCGCGTGTGTATCGCTATAAACGCTTGTCAACGGCGCGTTTAAAAAAAACTGGTGTGCACAGGCACTTAGGAATGAAATTGGCAATGCATCAGTTCCAAGTAGCTTGTCTCTCAAAACTATTAAAAATTGAAACAAAAGAAAAATTATTTCAGCTTTTATTTTCGCTTGACTTCATTTTAGGAACTTGTGAAAACTAATACGACAGAGTGCAAATAGAGGTAATAAACAAGTGGAAACCGGGATGACTTGTTAGTCAATTTGTAGTTATTCTACTAAACAGTTTGAGCCAGTCCCACAATGTATAAAAAAATCTTCTGCTTTCACATTCATCCCCGTTCCCACTATTCTAGCCAAGAACTAGTCAAGTCAGGCACAGATCAAACTCGGATTCACGCGTTATCAAACCCCTGAAAGTCCCCGGGCCAGTTCTCCCGGCGGGCGGCGCGGTCGGAGCCGGTGCACGCGAAGAACGCGTCTCCTTCGAAGGGGTCCGACTCTCTCGTGAAGATGTTGATGGAGTCCGACTTACGTATGTCGCGGGTGTTGGCTGGGGGCGGGCGCGCGCGCAGGGGGGGCAGGTCGCCCTCCTCCTCCTCGGCGATGGAGGCGGTGCGCGGGCGCGGCGCGCTGGCGAAGTCGTCCTCGAACATGGAGCGCGGCGACATGGAGTCCGAGTCGAAGCGGAAGCGCGTCGCGCTCTGCTCGCTGTCGCGCGCGCGCGCGCTGCTCACCGACACCGGGGACGCTGTCGCGTCTTCTGGCTCGAACGCGAATCTAAAAAGAAAACACTCATCATCATTCGCCATCACCATCATTCACCATCACCATCATATTTTATATAATGACGTTATTTAACATGTTTCATATCATGGAACTTACACAAAATAATTTTAAATTGGACCTACAATAACAATTTTGACGTAATTTAAGATAGTCATTTTTTTAAAAATCAAAATGGTTTTTATTTCATATAAGCCTACATGAGCAATTATAAAACGTCAGAAGCTTGTGCACAGTTCCAAATTAGTCATTTCCTATGGAGAAGAACCGGCAAGAAACTCCATGGTTACTCTTTTTCTTACAATATTTAAATATTGTAATAATATAATGGCAATAAGGTAGATACAGTTATCAGTTTACAATATTGTTTTTAGTAAATATTTTATGTACACGTAGAATTTAAATATAGTTAGATTATAATCAGTAATGAAATTGATTTTTATAATTTTTATACTACATTATATTTTTCGTAAAAATATTTTAAAAAAGGGTAAAAATTCGACAACACTGAAACTAAGTACAACATGATTCACAGTAGGTGTTATTGCGGGCCTTACACGCTAGCGCTTAGCTGGGTGTGAAAGCAAAATAACCTTTTAGTCGCCTGGATAGCTCGGTGACCATCTGTTTATGCGAACCACTAACATGAGAAGCTTATAGAAATATTCATTTCGTGTTTCGGGTTTTGCATACACTAAAATGTATTGTATAAAAGCTACCTCGTGCCCTCTAGGCTGGCATAGGGCGCCCTCTTCTTAGTGGTGGGCGTGGGCGTGTCGTGGAAGTCGTTGTCGAAGGGCTCGGCGTGGTCCCGCTCGCGCGGCGAGAAGTCGTTGGAGAAGCGGTAGTCGCGCGGGCGGCGGCTGTCGTCGCGTCGCGTGCGGCGCCGCGTGTCGCGCGCCGCGTCGCGCTCGCGGGACGACGAGCGGCGCGGGGCTGCGCGGCGCGACGACCAGCTCAGAGTGGACCCGTACCTGAAATACTCTACACGTCATTCACTGGTGTCTTACTTCTTCTACCCCTTGTCCTTCTTGCACGCATGCACGACCAGCACGGGGAGATGCAACGCCGGGGCGAAGATCCGCTGCCCGAATATGTCGAGGCGTGGCGGAAGGAGCTCCAGCGGGATCTCATGGTGAAGTGGAAACAGCGACTGTCGCAACCCAGCGCTGGGCACACCGTAATCTCAGCGGTAGTGCCCCTCTTTGAGGCGTGGCTGGATAGACCTCACGGCGTCCTTACCTTCCGCATGACGCAGGTTCTCACCGGACATGGGAAGTTCGGGAGATTCCTGCACCAGATTCGTGCGGAAGAGACGTCCGGGTGTCGCCACTGTGAGGTGAGCCCGGAGGACACGGTGGAACACACGGTGGAGGTGTGCCCTGCTTGGGAAGAGCATCGCCGTGTCTTCGTGGGGGTGATCGGCGGCGGCGACCTCACGCGCCGGGCCCTGGTTCAGGCCATGGTCCGCAGCGAAGAGGAATGGTAGGCGGTCGCCTCCTTCTGCGAAGCAGTAATGCTCGTAAAGGAGGAGGCCGACCGCATAAGGCAAAGGCAACAGCGCCCTCGCCGTAGCCGTCGCCGCCGCGATCCTGCCGATATCCGGCCACTGTAGACACTGGCTCGCGGACGGTGAGCAATGGGTAGCTCGCCGTCCGGTCGTCTGGTAAGACCGAGTCCAAGTCGTCAACGGCGCGCACCGTTCCCGCGCGCCTCAAGGAGTTGTCAGCAAATTGCAGGGGCCCTTCAGGGTCGAAGCCTCCTGGAGCCTAGAGGGTGGTGAAAACTGTTATCTCGACCTCAGGAATAAGGCAAGGAAGGTACGGGGTAGGTTTTTTTAGTCAGTAAGAGTCTGACACTGGTCTCCCGCTCCGCCCAAGAGCGGGTTTCGTCATTGGATGATTTTCACCTACCATAAATAAAAACCCCTTGTCCTTGTCCCATATTATTTGAGGTCGGCGTAACAAGTTTTTTTAGACGGAAAAAACCTTCTGTCCTCAAACTTAAATAATTTATTTCAAATAGACCATTTACAGGAACTTTTAAATTGTCAAAATGTCGGTCAGTCTAATGAAAAAAGTGAAGCTAATTTCCTGTTACCCGTCATGCTATCATTAAATAAAATTATGCCAAGGGTACATACTTCCAGAACAAAAATTTCCTACACGACATAAGATTTTTAATGTTTTAATCCCAGATTGACCTTCCACGGGATTAAAACCAAACAATATTTAACATTGTATACTATTTCAAGACTATATATAATCTACCTAAGTTGCATTGACATTATTCAAGCATGAAGATACATATACAAAATACTAAAGATTAGTACTAAACTAAACTAGCAGTATGTGTCACAAACCTCCTCTCACTAGAATCTTCACTTTGTCTTAACTCAGCACGACGTCTCGTTTCCCGCCAGCCCAGCGACCCGTAATTTCTTTCTAAAAATAAATAAATACAATTTTAACAGAATAATTCTATGAATCAAAGGCACTATTTTATTTTTCGAAAGGTATGTCACCTTTTTTGTCAAAGGAAAAATGGGGAATACAAGTGACTGTCTAGTATCCTAGAGATGATTTCAGGACCCGAGACCGAAAAGGAAGAAGATGGGAGGATGACTTTAAAATGACCTTGGGTCCCCTTTTGAAAAGAGTAGCGGCAGATAGAATGCAATGGAAAGAGTTGAAGGAGGCCTTTGCCGTAAGGCACGCCGAAATTAGGGATATACTCGTAATATGGTAAAAAAATTATGTATCTATAAAAAAAATTGTGGTTTTTTTTTCGGAAATAAGGGCTATTTTCTATTATTATATAATTATTATTACTTAGATCACTTTTAGTTAAAAAAGATTTTAAAGTACTCGGTAATTGTAAGCATTTTATAACACTGACCATCTCTCCTCCACCTCTGTTCCGGCCACCGATCTCTGGGTGACGACCGGCCTGATCCGCAGCCGTCACTGTAACTGAACAATGCAATGCTATTAATTTACACTTTTTATTTTTACACTGGAAACACAAACATTAATAGTTAAGCTGATACTTACTCTTCATCCTCATCATACGAGTGCCGTGGCTTCCTATGTCTATCCCTGTCCTTTTCTCTGTAGTCTTTGGGCAATCTCTCTCTACTCCTCGAGTCTCTATACTCTCTTTCTCTGCTGTAAGTCCTGTCCCTGTCCCACGAATCATTCTCCCTATCCCGGGACCGTCTGTCCCGCCTATCTCTGTGGTCCCGCTCCTTGCTGACGTCGCGGCGGTCGCGGCCGCTGCCGGAATCCCGGGCCGAGTCCCGGCGGTCCCGTGCGGAGTCTCGGCCGTCGCGACTCATATCTCTCTCTCTGTCTCTCATGTCCCGCTTATCCCGGAGTTTGTCTTTTTCTCGTCCACTACCCGAGTCTAGGCATTCTCTTGATCCGGACGAGTTGTGTCTGGAAAGTGGAATAGGGTTTATTTTTTAGAGGCTGCTGTTGGCACATTTTAACTGGGAATTTTTTACAGATTAAAAATCTTCTTTATGTACATTAAACGCTAATTTCTTCCGGTCAGTCACTTTTGCTTAACTTGCGTTAAATAAACTGGAGTACACTTCAGTAAGTTAATTTTATTTCAGTTTACCTCTCCTCATCAATTCGCATCGTACAGTTTGAATTATAGGTTACCTGGAGTCTCTATCTCGATGTGAGGGCGGCCGTTGCAGTCTGGTCACGGGCGGCAGTTCTTCATCCCAAGGGGACACGTCGCGGGAAGATGATGATGTTTGCACTGGAATAATATGAGATTTGGTAAGTAAACATGTAATCTTTTGTGAGAATGTTCTTTAACCCAATTAAATCTTTCGCTTTAATTAGGGTTTCTCTAGGGTTAACGATGTGTCGCCTACCATTAAAGTTACTGTGGGAATGTTTGAAAAAGTTACTGTGGTCCTATCAGGACCACAGTAACTTTTTCAAAGGCAACGAACACAGATGGTTTTTGTTGTCTAATACGCTCTTTTGCTCCGCTGAGTGACTGACCCGCCACACCTGTGCATACCGTGCTGCCTACCACTGCGACTAATTAGACTAAGTAGATGATAGTCACCTATAGGCGCCCGGGGCGGGGGGTCGTGGTGCCTGGCGCGGCGCACACGCACGCGCGGCTCGGAGTCGCGGCTGTCGGACGAGCCGGCGGACGCGCGCGGAGCCCCAAGCACTGCCCAGCGGCTGCCGAGTGCACCACCCGCGACTGACCCCACGACGCCTGTGCATACCGTGCCGCCTACTACTACGCCGCCTATTTTTTCTGGAATAAACAAAAAATTGATGGGTAAAAAGGTGCACAGAATACAATCATAGAGCTTGGATCAACTGCCCACTCAATCAAGCAACACAGCTGCCTTCAGAGGCAGTTTTCGGGACGCGGCTACCAAATGCTGGAATAATATACCCCCGCCGATAAGAAATATTAAATGTCTTACCTTTAAAAAAAAATCGGTATAAATATTTTGAATTCGTCCATTATATAACATGTTGTTCTATTTCCGAGTCTTTTTGCGTGTCATAAGTACATATCGTGATTGCTAGCTTGTACTAGGTGGTTTAAAAGTGTGAAAGTCAACAAAAAGAGGCAAAATTATCTCAAACTATGTCGACACTACAGTTCGAAGCAACATTTTTTAAATATTTTACCGCATCAGATCGTTTCACAATCGTATTCGCGTAAGGCTGCCGCATAACTGGCTGCTATAAAATTTACTATTAACTTTCACACACATACCTTTAGTATCAGGCGACGATCCACTAACAACATCACTAATAGACCCTGTAGACAGCCTCGTGGGCGGCGCCAAATCCCTCACAGGCAGCGGCACTATCTCCACTATAGGCTCCTTCTTCTCTTCCCTCAACTCCCTTTCAATTTTCTTCTCTTCTTCCCTCTCCCTCTCTCTCTCCTTCACTATAGGACTCTTCCTAAACGCGTCCTCCACGTGAGTGAAAGAGAGGGAGCTATTGTCAATACAATCGAAAAAGTCTGAATTGTCAAATCCGTCTGATTTTTCATCGGACCTCTTTCGTTCTTTCGGCAATTCTGGTGGCAAGGATTCGAATTCATCCTGCGGTGGTTCTGTTATTGTTATTTCCCGTAAGGCTGCGTACCTGGAAGGATTGGAATATGTGCTGCAATTGAAGTAAATCAATTGAAGTATATTAATTTAACGAAATAAAACAAAAAAAAAAACAACACATAAGAAACAAACTAGCTACTACGGATTGTCTAGCGATGTCTTTCGTATTTAAAATTGTATCAAACGTAGTAGAATCATCGTTAAAATTATTAGGATAGATTACCAATAGAAGTTGACACATTCAGCGTAAACGAAATTCGTCTCGCATCCTAAGTTGGATTTGTCCATAAGTATAAATTACCGCAGTACTCAAAGGCAATTTTTTTAAGTACATCTATAATCGGTTTACAAACTCAGAGATGCACATATTTGAATTAAGAATACGAGAGTAGAATAAACTTTATAGACAACCTTTATCATAGATAACAAAGTTAAAATTCCCCTTAAGTTGGTGGCGATGGGAAAGTACAAACAGAGAAATTCACTTAAAAAAAGTACAAAACAATGTACATACCTGTCATTGGTATCCTCATGTTTAACATCAACGTGTCCATTGTCCCGTGGCGACACACTTCTCCTAGACTTCTCAATCTGTAGCGTCTTCATGACAGACTTGATGTCTTCGATCTTCGCGTCGATCTGCGAAGGCTTAGGGCTCACAGAATTCCTGAACATATTGAACGAGTCTAACGTCAATTCGTCTAACGTTTTCAAAGGACTGCGGGCCGTCTCTTTGTTATCGGTCTCCCGTTCCTGATTGGCTCTTATTAGATTGTCTATCGCTGTTAATTCTTTTTCGTCCGAGTCTTGTTTAGGCTCGGATTCTAAAGCGTCAATAGGGTCCAAAATCGACTTTGCTTTCAACTCTTCTTCCTGTATTTCTCTGAAAGCAGCATATCTGTCATATGAAGGATTTGCTTTTTTGTCGAAATCATCGAAGTTAGCAACAAAAGTGTCGCTTATGTCAGCGGGCGGTGTGAAGTTGTCTTCGAATTGCGGTTTGAAGTCGTTTGTTTGTATTTTTTCTGGCTTGTCGAGTATGCCGCTTGGAGTTGATAGCCCTGATAGCGCTGTCACCCCTGGTAAGGGTTTATCTTTTTCGGGTTTTGCACCCGGTTCTACGTGTATATGCTGAAATTACAATTGAATATCAAAAACATATTAGGACTGTAGTAATAAAGGATTATTTAAAATGATAGAACGTTTTACTTTTTTTCAAATAATCATCATTCCAGCCCAAAGATGTCCACTACTGGAGATTGGCCTTCCCCAAGTGTCACCATGCACAACGTCTGGTCTTTTGCCTCTCATCCATCAACAGGCCATCAGTTCAACTTATGTGCATCCTTTCAAAGCTGTGTCTTCTGGTACGCGGTCGTCAGTCTAGTACCATCCGATCATATCGACCAGATCCTTTTCAGATATTTTTTTTCAACGGAAATTCCGAGCATACCCTAGTCCATACCTCTTTGCCTTTGAGCCTTTTGCTCAAAGCGCAATATGAGCGACCACGTTTTAAAACCATTTTTGTCATCACTGGCAATAAGCACTAGTCAAAGACTTTCGTCTTGAGATATCCATTTTTAATTAATTCAACGCACATAGGTTGACATATTTGGGAAAATAATGCCAAATCATAAATTAAATATAAGAAATAACATACCGCTCTATCATTATCGGCAGCTAAATAAGATCTGAGGTAATCGGTCAGTTGAGGTAGAGTCATTGAAGACAGAGTTGCCGTAGGAACTCGTAATCTGGAAGAGAAGACATTCATCATACCATATTTGTGAGCAAGTAAGTTCCGATATGAACAGAAAGTGTTTTTCTGTTTTAAGCCGGATCCACTACGAAAATTTTCTAACAAAACGTGTCATTAAAACAAGTTATCCATTCGTCTCGGCACGTTAGCGTAAAAAACTGTTAGGCCACGCCCCTATTCGGTTAGCAAACACGAAAATACAGCGCAGCGGACCCGGCTTTGAAAACGAAATGTTATGCGTATTACATTTTTAAAATTAACATTGCTTTTATCAAGAACTAGCTTTTGTCAGCGGCTTCGCCCGCGTACATAAAATATAGCCTATGTCACTCAGGAGTAAAGTAGCTTCCTATTGTTGCTAAATTTTTTCCAATCGGACAAGTAGTTCCAGAGATTACCTCCTACAAACAAAAAAACATAAAAACAAAAAAACAAACTTTACCTCTTTATTATATTAGTGTAGATAATCTTCGCTAAGTTTCCATAATAAGAATGTATTATCAGGGTACCCAAAGGGTTCCTAATGGTGCGTCCAGACCTGATAAAAGCACCCCGAAAGGGCCTGAGCGCGTAACAGAACTGCGCGCGTGCTACTGGCATACAGGCACAGCGTAAGTGCGCCGCTCTAAAGCAGCTCCCGTAAGGCACAAGTGAGGATAGCGTGGAGCTCGGGCACACGTAGCTTCTTTTGCGTTTGAAATATGAGCCTTGTATTAGATTTACGCCGCATAGCTTTCGTAAACGCGGCATGGGGGTGGTGCAGGGATTTCGCACATCATAATGCTAAGCCTCCGCAGTCCTCTCGTATCGCACTGAGATTACTGCAAGGAGGTCACATAGCATTCTAACTGGCATAATGTATGTACTTTAAAACTTGATTGAAAAGAATAACTGATTTGATAGATGATATGTCTTAGATTGTCAGAAGAGAAAAATATTATAATTATGTTAATTAAGAGCGTATAAAAATAAAGAAGTCTCTTATTGATCGCGCACCCCCGCGACAGTACCTGTGTGCCAGCTCGTCCATGGTGCAGGTGAGCAGCTGGCTGAGCGTGATGTCGAAGCGGCGCGCGGTGGGCAGCGGCGGCGGCGCCGGCGTCAGGTACTCGTCCTCGCTGCTCATCATACTAAGCCTCCACAGTCCTCTCGTACTGTACCTGTGTGCCAGCTCGTCCATGGTGCAGGTGAGCAGCTGGCTGAGCGTGATGTCGAAGCGGCGCGCGGTGGGCAGCGGCGGCGGCGCCGGCGTCAGGTACTCGTCCTCGCTGCTCATCATACTAAGCCTCCACAGTCCTCTCGTACTGTACCTGTGTGCCAGCTCGTCCATGGTGCAGGTGAGCAGCTGGCTGAGCGTGATGTCGAAGCGGCGCGCGGTGGGCAGCGGCGGCGGCGCCGGCGTCAGGTACTCGTCCTCGCTGCTCATCATACTAAGCCTCCACAGTCCTCTCGTACTGTACCTGTGTGCCAGCTCGTCCATGGTGCAGGTGAGCAGCTGGCTGAGCGTGATGTCGAAGCGGCGCGCGGTGGGCAGCGGCGGCGGCGCCGGCGTCAGGTACTCGTCCTCGCTGCTCATCATACTAAGCCTCCACAGTCCTCTCGTACTGTACCTGTGTGCCAGCTCGTCCATGGTGCAGGTGAGCAGCTGGCTGAGCGTGATGTCGAAGCGGCGCGCGGTGGGCAGCGGCGGCGGCGCCGGCGTCAGGTACTCGTCCTCGCTGCTCATCATACTAAGCCTCCACAGTCCTCTCGTACTGTACCTGTGTGCCAGCTCGTCCATGGTGCAGGTGAGCAGCTGGCTGAGCGTGATGTCGAAGCGGCGCGCGGTGGGCAGCGGCGGCGGCGCCGGCGTCAGGTACTCGTCCTCGCTGCTCATCATACTAAGCCTCCACAGTCCTCTCGTACTGTACCTGTGTGCCAGCTCGTCCATGGTGCAGGTGAGCAGCTGGCTGAGCGTGATGTCGAAGCGGCGCGCGGTGGGCAGCGGCGGCGGCGCCGGCGTCAGGTACTCGTCCTCGCTGCTCATCATACTAAGCCTCCACAGTCCTCTCGTACTGTACCTGTGTGCCAGCTCGTCCATGGTGCAGGTGAGCAGCTGGCTGAGCGTGATGTCGAAGCGGCGCGCGGTGGGCAGCGGCGGCGGCGCCGGCGTCAGGTACTCGTCCTCGCTGCTCATCATACTAAGCCTCCACAGTCCTCTCGTACTGTACCTGTGTGCCAGCTCGTCCATGGTGCAGGTGAGCAGCTGGCTGAGCGTGATGTCGAAGCGGCGCGCGGTGGGCAGCGGCGGCGGCGCCGGCGTCAGGTACTCGTCCTCGCTGCTCATCATACTAAGCCTCCACAGTCCTCTCGTACTGTACCTGTGTGCCAGCTCGTCCATGGTGCAGGTGAGCAGCTGGCTGAGCGTGATGTCGAAGCGGCGCGCGGTGGGCAGCGGCGGCGGCGCCGGCGTCAGGTACTCGTCCTCGCTGCTCATCATACTAAGCCTCCACAGTCCTCTCGTACTGTACCTGTGTGCCAGCTCGTCCATGGTGCAGGTGAGCAGCTGGCTGAGCGTGATGTCGAAGCGGCGCGCGGTGGGCAGCGGCGGCGGCGCCGGCGTCAGGTACTCGTCCTCGCTGCTGTTGGTGGCCGCTGACGACAAGCGGGGCTTCATACTGCGGTCCGCCTACACAGAACATCATTTTTAAGCTTTCGAGTACCGTAATGAGTATAAATGTGGATGGTTGGAGAGGGAGAGGGAGACCAAAGAAAATATGGATGGATTGTGTGAGAAGTGATATGGAAGACAGAGGAGTTAGTGATAGCATGACGGGTGACAGGGTAGAATGGCAGAAAACAACATATTGCGCCGACCCCAAATAAAACGGGACAAGGGCAGGAAGATGAGATGCGTACCGTAATTAGATACAAAAGAATACCGACACAATAGAAAGATAATAGGTATGCGAACTGGGCGAAGCCGGCGTTCGTTCGGGGCTTAAGCGTTTAATGTAAACTTTGGTAAAACACTGACAAAAGCTTGGAAGTCATCCCATAAGGTCTCAAGATAAGTAAAATATGATGAAATGTCACGAGTATCGCGCAAAGCACGTACACACCAATTGAATAGTCGAGAGGTTGTACGGGTCGGTTTGAAATCAGCGAGTAAGTCATTCCATAAAAAAAAAAAATGGGAATCGAGTTCAAATTTATGATACGGTGTCGTTGCTAACTTCACTGATAAAACATTATAAGGCATAATTACACATTCGCGCGAGTGACGACGCGAATGGTGACAGGTGACGTGTAAACAGCGTGCTCGCCAATTTGCATACAATATGTATTTGTATACAAAATGCGTGAGGCAAATTAGTGAGCTTATGCATTACAACATACGACGAGAGGAGTGACGGGGAGAGTAGCGACTGGCAACATTGTGGACCGAACAAACGTGATGATGATAGTAAGTTGTATTTATGATACTGCCGTAACACAATGACCCAATGTACCTCGTTTCTTAATATATTTGTTTGTTTAAGCCTTCGAAAAATAAACAAAAGAACACGCTTATTTGAACCCAGTTTTATGGAATTCAGATTATATATTACAGTGATAGCTGGAGTTCGTGTGATTTCGCGCCATTCTTTTAAAGACCAAGCGGAAGTATTAATTTATAATAAAAATAATATTGAGCGTTTTATATGATCCTAATGAATAAGAATGTAATTAAAAGTTCTTAATAAAGTAGTCTGTAATTATCAAAAAATAAGGTTTACAACAGAGTACTCTCTCTCTGATGACCTGTACTACAGATGTTACTACCTACCAAAGGCACCAGCGATCCACAACCAAAAATTGTCAGCTAATAGTTTTTAGTGTTAGATTGTCTGTACCTTTTGGCTTGTGGTAAGAAATAAACGTTATTATTATTATTAATTAGAGACCTGCCCCAGCTTCGCAGGGGACTGATATTGAATATATCATGCATGTATTATACACATAAACCATCCTCTTGAATCACTCTACCTATTAAAAGAAACCCCATCAAAATTGCGTAGTTTTAAAGATTTAAGCATACATGAGGACAGCGGTAAGCATCTTTGTTTTATACTATGTAATGAAGTGCGAGAAAACGGCCGCTGCAAAAACGAAAAGGTTTTTTTTATTTTTTATTATCTACTATAAATTTAGGGACTTTTGGTCACAATACGACCACGCCAGCCCCATCATAACCTAATACAAGATTTTTAACGCAAAGGTTCATTAATATAAGTTGCAAAATATCTCACCAGTGGCTCCCTCCTCATAGCCGGCTTGGGCAGCGGCGGCCCCACGTCGTCATCATCGTGGTCGTGCGGCGGGCGCGGCGGAGGCCTGCTGATGGGCAGGTCAGCTATCTTCTTGGGCGGCAGGGGCGGCGGCGGCGACGCGTTGTCAGCGCTCAGCTTGTGCGCTTGAGGACGCTGTCTCACTGTGCTGCCCTCTGTGCTCTGCAAATAGAACATACAGTATTTGCTAAAAAAAAGCATTTTTGATTCGTCAGAATCAAGTAGTCATCATCGTCATTATCAGCCTTATTAATGTTCCCATTGCTGGGACACAGGCCGCCTCTTTAGGAGAGGGAATGAGCCATAATTCGCCTCGTAGGTCCAGTGCGAATTGGTGGATGTCCAATGTCGTTGAATTTTTGGTTCCAGGACGTGCCGGTTTCCTAACGATGTTTTCCTTCACCGTTTTGAGAGCATTGGTGATGAAATAAATTACACGAAGTAATGCGCCTGGCTGGGTTTGAACTCGTGACCTATAACTCGGAAGTCGGGGCCTTTATCATTCAGCCACCACTGCTCTTCAGAATCATGTAGTATGTTCATTAAATTGTTGATTTGAACGACTATTTTACAGTCTTTCAAAAAGCCAAGACGAAATGAGAGGGTTGTATTGTTAATTTTAAGTAAATAAATACGTATCACGCCAGCTAATAATATTTTAATCAATATAAAATCTGGTACTGACTAGCAAAATGAAAATAGTGTATACCTTAGAGCTTTTATCTTAAGGGTTCCAGAACCATTAAGGTTGCATCACAAGTCACTATTGAGTGGTTTATGATGCAAGTTTAGTTGAATTGTCACGTTAGTCGTATTTCACTAAACCAATTTAAGACATCCATCTGTTTTTGTAAATCACATATAAGAGACAGAAATAATGTTTTTCAATAAGTGCTAAACCCATTCAGGAATTAGTGGCATGAGTGAGACTAAATGTTGGCGTGCATCCGACAATTCCAACATATAGGGTCACTGCACACGGGCCACACGCGACACCCACAAACATCACTACAAGTTATAAGCGAACGATGATTGTAACGTGTGGTGGCGACCACCAACGTCAACTGTGTGTGGCAAATCTGTACACTGTTAAATTATGATCGTTTTAATCCCGTGTAGGGTAACTAGTACGTGAAACACTATCGATTTGTAAATATAAATTAAAAAAAAAAACAGTACCTTTTTAAACTCTAATTTAAACATTGTTTAAGAGAACATCAGCTGAGCAAGTCAATAACCTGAAGTAGTTAATCAATATTAAATCGTGCCGTTACTACTGATTCTAATTGATTTATGCATTTTGCAAGTATTATCTCTTGTTATGATTAGTATAGTATATATGATTAGTACTTTGTAAGGTAAACCACCGGTTCAAGGGATTAAAACGATCAAAATTTATAGTGTATATAATGTATGCAAACTACAGGAAATATGCGTGTGCGGTGTTCCTTATCGTCATGTTTGGATAAATGCCGCAATCAAATGTGGGACATAAACTAACAGGGTAAGATTAGGAGCGACGGAAGTAGCACATACTTATGTAACGATATTGCAGTCTCTTTAGTTCTTCTACAGATAAATATTTGCGCATGTCAAAGCCGAGGGCAGCTTACCTGTCTCTGCAGGCGTGGTGACTTGGGCGCGGGCTCCGGCGGCAGGCTGACCTGCAGCGGTCCATTGAACACACTCTTCCCGTTCTCCACCGGCTCGGGTTTGTCCACCGTCGCTTCCCTGCTCAACTTGCTCTTAAGCTCATCCACTCGCAATACACTCGACTTCGGGAACTCCTGCATGCTCGTAAACGGATCGTCCTTAAATGAATCCGAAAACGGATCAGTGTTATCGAAAGGATCTGTCTCCGCGAACGGATCCGACGAGAAAAAGTTCCCCGTGAACAGAGCGCTCTGCGTCGGCTTGACGATCGCTACGGACCCGCCCGAGTGTCGCGAGAGAGACGTCATCGTCGTGGCCGGCCCGTAATGCTCTATCTTAGTGTCTGTGGTGACCGGCAATATGTCTGATATTAGACTCTGTGTCGACACGAGGTCTTTGAGCACTTTCTTTGGTGGATTTTTGAGCTCCTGAAAGAAGAGTTTTTTGTCAACGTAAGGTTTACTCCGGCCGGTGCCGAGGGGGTCTAGTTCCGTGAATACGTCGTAACTGAGCGACTGCGTCGTGGACGCGCCGGCCTGGCAAACCTGTAACACAGCCGTCACCATAACACTAAGTATATGTAGACGTGGAGCGCATTTAGTTCAAAGAATTACTTGATCTCACTCGATGCAAGTAATCCAGGGATTTTGATAAAATTTCATAAAACAGAAAAGTTCGTTCTACAATGATGAAAGCGTGCTACTAAACAGACAACCGTAGATTGTGCGTTTCTTAGTGCGTAACGTAAACCGGGCGAGATTGAGACGTGCGGGGTAATTCGTTCAGCCTGGGGAACTCGGCGATAGTTACGGCACCCAACTGGTACTGCGACTCGCGAGGTAGCGTCATGCTCAGGTAACGGTTCTCGGTAAAGTAAAGTTAAGCGTCACGTCCACATAATTCAGTCTTATAGCATACAGACCAGACGTCACAGCACAGGGAGCTACTACTGACTGACAAATATTATTGCGAACAATAATTTACAGAATATTATAATATCCACATTAAATAAATATGGTAATAAAAAAAATATACTAATAGCTTTGAAATAAAGTTAACATTTTATTAGAATTATTATAAATACAGTAAGTGAATTGTACGCAAAATTAAATATATTTTTAAAACCAATTCTACGCCATCCTTTTTATTTTATCTTTTTTTAAAAAGGCCATCTTATTGTATTTTCGCAATAATATTCGTCAGCAGTATTTTCCAAGCAATACGAGAGAGATCATGCACTATAAGGGTACTAAAACAGTAATCACTTACACATAACATTAACATAAAGTACACAGCGTTGCCAAAATAAGTACACAACTACAAGAAAAACTTTAATTGATAAATAAGTATTACATCTGTCCAAACGGCCGTTATACAACATAAATTAAGATATATTTAGGCATAGATTATATTAGTTTATATAAATATAGTATACATATTCATAATATTGTTCATGCGTTTCACCAATACGCAAAATAATTAAATTTATTTTAATATTCTTTTTGTGACGATCTGTGCACTGAGTGCAAGTTGTTTTACGTTAAACCGATCAAAACGTTTACCGCGTTTGGCTCTCTGATTGGCTAAGAGCTTGGATCAGACCAATCAGAGCGCCAAACGTCATTCATGTGTCGAACGCATTAGCGTAAAACAAACTCGCACTATACTCTATTCGGGTTAAGATTAGACATTTAATTGTTGCTTTCCTTTTTTACTGTATCATCATCATCATCAGCCTTTTAATGTTCCCACTGCAGGGACACAGGCCTCCTCTCTCTAGGAGAGGGAATGGGCCATGATCCACCACGCGGGCCCAGTGCGGATTGGTGGATGTCACATGTCTTCGAATTTTTGGTTCTAGGACATGCCGGTTTCCTCACGATGTTTTCCTTCACCGTTTTGAGAGCAGTGGTGATGAAATAAATTACACAAAGTAATGCGCCTGGCTGGGTTTGAACCCGCGACTTACGACTCGTAAGTCGGGGCCGTTACCACTCGGCCACCACTGCTCTCTTTACTGTATATTCAATTGATTTTAACTTCTATTCCGTGATAATAGAAATTAAAATCGGCTAATTAATCATTAAAATTGAGTTTTTTGCCGATTCTTCTCTATAGGAAACGACTAATTTGGAACCGTGCACATTTCACCTGTGTGTGAGAACACTGCACACATTTGAAATAAAAATATTTTGACTTTGACTTGGATTAAAAGCAAAATCTCAGTTAAAAAACCAACTATTTACTACGTCCGCCATTTTTGTCATTCCACCAACGAAATAAGACTCAAAATTGATTGAACGGACAGTTATTAAAGGGTTTTCTTAAATGTCTAATATTATTCTGAACAGAGTATAGACACTATTAATTTCAAAGTACAAAGTTATATTGAGTTAATTTTGTATTAGAGCGAGTGGTGAAACAGGACCTATTTTTATGGCATGTTTGCGACCTCAAGTTACAAAAAATATTGATGCTTTGCAACATCAAAAGTCACTTCAGATTGCAAAACACTTTATTACACAATGACTCGAATTAGGTTATTTTTTTAAATAGAGTCAGTCCAATATGGTATGGACTAAATAACTAATAGCGTAACTGTCGTAATGAATATAATTATATATCTATTGCAAAAAAAAAAATTAAACTATTCAGCCGCAAGCGAGCGCCGGTGCTCGTAAACCTATTGTTCTTTAATTGTGTCTGTAATTAAGGTAGTCAAAAGGCTAAATATGCATTTGAAAACATTACGACAGTAACGCCATCTCTAATTTAGACACGCGTATACTCTATACAGGTCGACGGGTCCCAAGAACAATTTTTTATTAAAAAATAAGACGAAATGTATGTTATTATTTACTAATTCCTGAAACCTACCGTAAATTACTGGCCTCTATACTACTAGATAGGCTTTTCTATATATATATGTGTGACAGTGACAGCTAATTTTTTGTACCTATTTGAAGCGCCACTCGCGAGTGTTCAGAGAACTAATTTGAGGTATAATGCAAATGGCTGCAGAGAAGTGAAGTGTTTCTTAAACTCTAGTATTTTTGTATTTCAAATTAATTGCGTTCGAATTCCGTATTATTCCTGCTTCAAGAATTATATAAAACCATATTTTTTATAAAAAATGAGGTCATGTATATATTGTAAACGAGACATTATTATTTTTAGTACCGTAGACACTCGCTACGGCCGACAGCGCCAATATGGCGAATATCAAACGGGGACATAAGCACTTTGACAGCCGCCAGTCTAGTGTCATAAACAGTTGAAGTCAGTGCCGTATAACGGTAATTTTTCATATACGTTTTTGTTCTAGGGACCCGTCGACGTATTCATTATTTGAATTGTACATTTTTTAAATGTAAAAGTATTTTGAAATGACTGTATAGAGTTATTCAGTTTTCAGTCTTATAAACGTGTTATAACTAAAATGCCATCTCAATTCATTGACATGCAAATAACAAGGACAGAGTTATAAAACGTTCATAAACAATTTCGATCGTAAAGGGTAACACTGAAAATGAAATACTACAGTGTATGAAAGTGAAACTCCTTAATAAAGTGTTTTCAAATCGTATCATAGACAATAGCCTTGTTGGTCATTACTAGAGACAGTTATGTCATAAAAAGGCTACACTATGAAATGTAACAATGTCGAATCTTTAGCGTGTATAATGGTGTATGCTGTGTTGGTTGTCGTAATTAATATAATAATATATAATATTTAGTGTTATTTATTGTTTATTTATCTATATATATATAAAAGGAGAAACTGACTGACTGAATATCAACGGACAGCCGAAACTAATGAGAATAGGAGCGTGAAACTTTGCAAAACACTAAGAAAACAGATTTTTCCAAAATTCACCCCCTAAAGGGATGAAACGCGTGTCCAAAATTTGTGCTAAGACCTATTTTCAAACGGGCGAAGCCCGAAGCTTCTCTAGTTAGTTACCCTCTCGCCACCTGGTCTGCGGTTATATAATCACAGTAATATTAAAGAGGCGTAACTATGTATGTATGAAGTATTTGTTCTTACTTATTCATGTTCTAACGATTGGACAAATTTAGATGAATTTTGAATCTTTTCTTTACTTCTTTCACGTGGTCAATGCTGCTGGCCTAAGTTAATAATATAGCACAATTAGAAACTTAGTTACACAGAGTATTACGGACGATCTTATCGCTTTGTAGATTCGAGGCGCAAAAAACGGCCAGTTTCACTTCCATACAATGCAACATTTCTTTTTCTTTTTAAAACTAAATCTTAACATTATTTCCAAAGCTTGTTGTACTCACCGGCGTATCATTAAGGTTGTCGACGAGTGCAGGCGTAGGTTCGAACTCAGCGGCAACGGTGGCCAGGTCGAAGGGCAGAGCGGGCGCAGCCTTGCCCGGGCTGAACACGCCGCGAGACGACGCGGGCGCCGCAGGGGTGCTGCGCCCTCGAGTTGACGCGCCCGATGGAGGCGGAGGGAGGAGGCCCTTCTGCAAATAAAAAAGAGAGGTTTAAGTTACATTTTGATCATTGCTTGCTTGAGTGTCAAAAAAAAATAGTTTTTTTTTTTAATGAAAATGACAGGAATGTTGAATTGAAATGGCTTGTTGATGATGCATGATTCATATTCACGATAATTTTAGTATTTATATTTAGTTATGCCAAACCCGTTTAACAGTTTTTTTTTTGTGTAAAAGTGTACCACAACAAATAAAATGTGCTTGCTAATTATGTTTACAAATTACATTACCCAAAAAGTTCTGTGCGTCATAATAGTGGCGTTATACCAAAATCTCTGTAAGACCTAACAATAAAGGGAAAAGCCAAGTTTGAGCTGCGAAAAGTTACTACCAAAACTGCATCATATTTTTCAATGTTCAAAGGTTCTGTTTCACCACCTACGATTGACTTATTTGATAGAAAAATTCCTTCAAAATTTGTTTCATTTTTTTTTATTTAGGGGCATCGTGAAACAGACCTTAGCACTACACTGAAGCCCAAGTTTACCTGCGAAGGCAAAGCCGTGAAGGAGTCTCCGAACGGGTCGTTAGACGGGGTCAGACCCTCGACCTGCGTGAGTCCTCTCCTAAGGGAACTGAGCTCCTGTTCCAAATCCACCAGCTCGGCCACACCACCCTCGGCCCCGACATCCACGACCTTGGAGGTGGATGAACTGGTCTCACCAGCTGTAGTGATGCTCTGAGGAAGATTGCGATACTATCTTTGAAATTATTTATGTCTTTGGAAAGTAGTTCAGTTCCTATAGAGGGACTTGGGATGAGTCATGGAATATAGTTCGGATTAAAACGTATAATATGGCCATTATAATATACAAGCTCCTGCCAGCGGCTTCGCTCGCGTGACAGTCGGTTAACCCCTTTAGGGGTTTAGTTTCGTAAAATCCGTTCTTAGCTGTCGTCTACGCCCTATAAGAAATCTACCATCCGAATTTCAATTCATTAAGCCTCAAAAGAACACCGGTGTCTGCACACCTAGAATCTTTTGTGTCTGTAATTACGATAGTTTAAAGGTTTAGTCAGTAAGTGGTATTATTCGCTTTTATATACAGATTCTTTAGCTGAGGCCTAAAAGCGCTAGTGTAAGTCGATAAATTGGTCAATGGTTTTACAGTCGGTTTAAAATTTTCCATATTATTTTGGCTTCGCACAGTTTGTGCACAGTCAGTGTTAAGTTAATAGAGTATTAAATTTTCAATCACTTTAATTTACATACTTTGAGTAGGTACTATTAGAACGCGGACATTCAAATGTTTTTGCAGTATTTAGCAGCAAATAAGTCAGCCATATTGGTGCATATTTGGGTGCATATGGGGCTCCACCACGATCTTCGGGGCCCAAGTCAACCTCCCCTGCAAGTTGGGGCACCTGCCGTACAGCAGATGAGGCTCTGGCGCTGGCTTTCCCTTTTAGGGTTGGGAGGTCAGACGGCAGTCGCTCCTGTAAAGGCCACAAATAGCCACTAAAAAATGGTCAAGAAAAGAAAGAATGTTGCCACGGATAGGGCGCCGTCGCAAAACGGCGCGCAGGAGATTCGCCCGACTCCTGTGGCAAGTGGGCAAGGGCTACCGTGTATGGGGCGAACACGGCCAAAGACGCGAGCCCCAACCCGGAAAATCCGCTTCGCCAGCCTCAACATTGGCACGCTGACCGGACGCGCGAGAGAGTTAGCCGATGTACTTCTCAGGCGAAAGGTGGCCGTGGCATTCCTGCAGGAGACTCGGTGGAAAGGCCGCAGGTCCCGGCTCATCGGGAATGGCTACAAGCTGATCTACACGGGTGCAGCCGGTGGGGAGAACGGGGTGGCCGTTGTACTCTCCGAGGAGTTTCAAGACGCAGTCCTGGAGGTGAAACGCTACAGTGATCGGCTTATGGTCGTAGGTGTGCTTATTGACGGGGTTGTAACCCACTTGATAAGTGCCTACGCACCTCAGGTCGGTTGCAGCGACACTGAAAAGGCTGCGTTCTGGGATCAACTCGGTGGGGTGCTTCGTGGCATCCCGTTGTCACAGGGAATCGTCTTGGGTGGTGATCTGAACGGTCATGTGGGTGACAGGTGCAAGGAGTTTGGGCATGTTCACGGTGGCTTTGGATACGGTAGCCGTAACACGGAGGGGGAGAATATCCTCCAAACGTGTGCGGCTGCCGGCCTTGCCATCGTGAACACGTTCTTCAAAAAGAAGCCCGAACACCTGATTACCTACAAGAGCGGGAGGTACGCTACCCAAATCGATTTCTTACTCACACGGAGGCACCATATCAGTAAGGTAGCCAACTGCAAGGTCATACCCGGCGAGAGTCTCACTGCACAACACCGTCTCCTTGTCATGGACTTGCGCGTCAAGCCTAAGGTCAAGTTTGTTGAGCGCCAACAACGCCGAATACGGTGGTGGCGACTGGATGAAGCCACGTCCCAGTCGTTCGCGTCGGCCATCGGCGATAAGTGCGATGGAACCGATGGCGAACCGGTGCAAAGCCACTGGGACAGGATTCAGGTTGCCATCACTAAAGCGGCAAAGTCGGTGCTCGGCTTGTCCAGGGGCGGCCGCAAGTGTGACAAGGAAACTTGGTGGTGGGATGACACAGTCCAGAGGGAGATCAGAGAGAAGAAAGCTCTCTTCAAAACGTGGCAAGCTTCCAAATCTCCCGAAGTCCGCGACGCATACAGAGCTGCAAAACGTGCCGCCAAGAGGGCCGTAGCCAGAGCCAGACGAGACCACTTACAGCCACTTTATGATAAGTTGGATTCGTCTGAGGGGCAAAAGCTTATTTATAAGTTGGCACGTTCCAGGGTCAAAGCGGCACTGGATATCACTAAGTGCCGCTGTGTAAGAGACCCTGACGGCAATCTGTTATGCGAGGACCTCGCGGTGAAGGAGAGATGGCGCTCGTACTTCCACGAGCTGCTGAACAAGCAGCACAAAGAGGTGCTGTCTCCGGTTCTCCCTCCAAACCAGGGACTTGTGCCCCCGGTTACGCCTGAAGAAGTGCATGTGGCTCTTCGCCGCATGAAGAACCGGAAAGATGTCGGTGCCGATGGAGTCCCTATTGAAGCCTGGAAGGCGATGGGACCTCGTGGTGTGGGCATCTTAACCCACCTATTTAACCGCATGCTCCTCCCCGGAAAGATCCCGAGTCAATGGAGACTGAGTATTATCACTCCAGTCTTCAAAGGCAAGGGTTCGGTGCAGGAGTGTGGCGACTACCGTGGGATTAAGGTTATGTGTCCCACACCATGAAGCTCTTCGAGCGGGTGATTGACTCTCGGATCCGACAGGAGTGCACCGTCTCGGGATGTCAATATGGGTTTCGACCAGGCCATGGCGCCATGGACCCCATCTTTGCCCTAAGGGTTACCATGGAGGGATACAGATCGAAGAATACGCCTCTGCATCTCTTGTTCCTAGACATGCAGAAGGCCTTCGACTGTGTCCCCCGTGATGTGATCTGGTGGGCGCTGAGATCCAAAGGAGTGCCCGAGACCTATGTTGACATCATCCGAGACATGTACCGAGACTCCGTTTCTGTGGTTCGGACCGCTGTTGGCGATACGAATCCCTTCCCCATCACCGTTGGAGTTCATCAGGGCTCTGTCCTTAGTCCGTTTCTGTTCAGCGTGGTGCTGGACGTGCTGGCCTCTAACATCAGGGACTTACATGAGCAGCCGCCATGGCTGCTCATGTATGCAGACGACATCGCGCTGGCGGACTCGGACAGTGGGCGCTTGGTTCGACGTGTGACAGCGTGGAAGGAATCGCTGGAAAATGGCGGTCTGAAGATTAATGCGGCGAAGACCGAGTACTTGGCCTGTAACACAACAAACGCTGCTCCTGTTCGCATTGGCGAAGACACAGTCGAGCGCACGGAACAGGTCAGGTACTTGGGATCGGTGCTCCACGAGTCCGGGGACGTCGATTGCGACGTCGAGTCTCGTATCTCGGCGGCCTGGGCGAAATGGCGTGAGGTGGCGGGGGTTATCTGTGACCCCAAAATGCCGGTTAGGCTCAAAGGACAGGTCTATAAGACCATCATTAGGCCTGTCCTTTTGTATGGCAGTGAAGCGTGGCCTGTACTTGAGCGGCACAAGCAGAGCCTGCGTGTCACGGAAATGAATATGCTGCGCTGGATGTCTGGAGTCTCGCGGAAAGACCGCATTAAAAACTCCCGCATCCGGGGCAGCCTTCAGGTCCGTGACATAGCGGACAAACTGCAGGAGGGTCGCTTACGTTGGTATGGCCACGTTTTACGAAAACCGGCAGACTACGTGGGTAACAGATGCCTTGCCATGCCGCCTCCGCCGGGACCCGGGAGGCGAGGAAGGCCTAAGAGGCGTTGGATCGACGTCGTAAGGGACGATATGCGTGCCAATGGGCTTACGGCAAAGGACGCGAAAGACCGAGCGAAGTGGAGGCGTCTTAGCAAGAAAGCGGACCCCGGGCACCGAGGCGAAAGCCAAGGTTGGCAACCGGGACTAATACCGCTAGGATGATGATGATGAAGTCAGCCAACTTGGTAAGCTTCGCTGTGATAGGAAAAACTACGGTAATTTTCAATTTTACCCAAATGTTGTCCAGCTGTTTAGTTACTGGAGAGACAAAACTACACCAATTTAATAACCTAGGAATCAATTTGCAAATAATTAAAACAACTGGAATGTGTGTTTCCTGATAGCTACAATTTGGAGATTTTTAAGTTAAGAGTGAATAGGTTATTCCAACGCAATCATCCATCGCCGCTTTCCATCAGATGAGATAGCGGTCAATCGCGAGCCTAGTAATAATATATAAAAAGATTACGAATTATTCCTCCGCTTTGTGTAGAACGAGAGAGAATGTCAGACTTTTACTGTACAAAGTCTGTTGCCTGTACCGAAGGTTCAATTAACTATTTTCTCTAATATTACAAAAAGACTATTTTTTCCCAAAAAGTTATATAATGACGGAAGCTTTTTTTATAAATTGATAGGCTCGCGTTTGACCACAATCTCACCTAATGGTAAGCAATGATGTGGCCGACGATGGAGCACGCTTGTCTAGAAGTAACCTATTCACTCTTTACTTAAAGAGTGCGCTTTTTTTATTGTGGCCAAAAATCATCCAATGACGAATCCAGCTCTTGGGCGGAGCGGGAAACAGTGTCAGACTGAGTCTAAACACCCCACCCCGTTGCTTTATTGCCCTTCTTATGGCCAAACCTTCCTTTCAGAAAGAGACCCTGGGCCCCAGTAGACACTTAAAGAGTGCTTAACTTCGGTGATCGGACGAGAACCGGTGTATTCAACGTGGTATGGAGAGTGGTTACGTTGCCACTAACCAATTGCGATAAGCTCCAATAAGACTTATAACAAAGAGGCTATCAGACAAGGACGGGGGCGGTCATCGGTACTTGTCTTACACAACAATATCCTGAGCGGATATTATCGTGGCTTGACCATGACCTGAGGGAACCACTTGAATGTGTCGGATACAAAGGAATTACTACAGACAGATAACGGGGTGATCGCCTTTTGTTTATTGTGTTTATCAACGAACGACTGGGGGATAATTGTCAAGATACTGTATCATTTTATTTCGACATTAGCTGTTTACCCACGACTTCACGGCAAAAAAAGAAAATAGTGGCTCCTCCCCCGTTGGAGCGGCGGGAAACTGTCAGACTTTTACTGTTTAAACTCTTGCGCCCCGAATGAACGCCGGCGTTCGCACAAATATTGTCTTTCTATTATGTTTCTTTACGGTATTCGAAGGTTGCCGACATAGCGAAAAGAATCGCCAAACTTAAGTGGCAATGGGCAGGGCACATTGCACGCAGAACGGATGGCCGCTGGGGCCGAAAGGTTCTGGAGTGGCGACCGCGTACCGGAAGACGTAGCGTTGGAAGGCCTCCCACAAGGTGGACCGATGACCAGGTCAGGGTTGCTGAAAGCCGATGGATGCAAGACGCACAGGACCGGTCTTTGTGGCGGCGCTTGGGGGAGGCCTATGTCCAGCAGTGGACGTCTTTCGGTTGAAATGATGATGATGATGACGATGACGGTATTCGAAAGGTTTAAACGAGTTGTTTAATTAAATTAGTGTTGCATTTAGATTTTTCGGTAATTCAATGAAAGGTTTACTAATCAGATTTTAGGGACCTCCTTGGGCCCCGGGGCGCTAGCACGCCTAGCTTCGGTAGTGCAGTAGACAAGAAAAGACACGCCTAGTAATGACCGAAGTCATGTTATGGATGATGACGATGTGCTATCAACACGAACAAGTATTCTTAGGGTATTTAATAAGGATCGCCAACATTACAAGCACTACGAAATTACAAACACAATACATGACACTATTCAAGTGCTGCATCACTTAGAGATCTAAACCAATGCAGTCTCCAGCTTCGGAAAGAGAGTCCAACCAGTATTAATGCTTTCTAGGTAGAGTGGTCATCCGTCCGAATTTTCGCGGATTTGTTCGACCGGGGACCAAAGTGTTCGGGCAGGGACTCATTTTTAGTCAGAGTATAGAATTTCAACTGAATTATGATCAAAATCCGAGGTTTTTACACTTCTTGTCCAAGTTGCCAAATTTTAGAGATGGTAACTCTACTTCCAAGTAAACTTTTTAATTCTAACACTGCCATATTATATTTAAAATAAAAGTTAATAGATATGACACTTTCTTTCCAATCTTTTGACGTGACAACGTCTTAAATTAGGTTGCGGCTGGGAGTCACTTATGAAAAAGTGTAACGCTCGGTAACGTTACGATGAGTCACCGAACGAGAGAGAGGCCCGCCGAATGCCTTGCGTCTCTCTCCCACTCAACTAACAAAATATATTTCTATAGTTAAAATTTGTGCAATTCTTATTTTCATTCAATTCCTTGTTCCTATTGTGCAATTTAATTATATTCATATCAATAAATATTCTACCGAGAAAAAGACGTTGTCACGTAAAATCTTCGCCCGTAAAACCGACTTTACAGGCAACCATTTTTTTTAGTCACGGTCTCCCTAAGTTTGTAAGCGCAAAATAGATTTATGAAAAAATTGTTAAGCTCGTTTAAATTGCTATGATGAGTTGCTGACGACGCCGTAGAATTAACGAAGGCAAAAAAAAACATAGGAGTGGATTTTAGTCAGTAAAAGCCCTCTTCACCCAAAAAAGGAAAAGAAAAAAGGCTAATCGTATATCCGAAACCATGATTCAAGACAAATTTCTCTAAATAATTCCTAAAGTTAATTTGCAAGTTTATCGATTATTATCTAACAGTTAAATACTGAAACCCGTTTGCATGATGTCGACAGTATAAAATAAATCGCGTGAGATACGAAAATTACTGTCGACGAATTTTAATGCACTGTTTAAACGAAACCTCTTTGGTTTTTGCGAATTTTCATGACAACACAACTAATGTTATTTGGTAACTGCAAGTTAAATTTGATTCTAAATTCAGTAATGGTATCATGTTCGCTTCAACAGATAGTACAAGTCTTCAGTAATATTTTTTTCTACTTTTAAGGTTTGTAATTCCCTTTCGACCACCATAATTACAGACACAATTAAAGGACAATATATAGGTGTGCAAACGCTGGCGTTCCCACACCTATTGTTTTTCTATTATGTCTCTAATTACGGTAATCAAAAGGTTAAAAAAAAATCGTTACCATTTTTTTTTCTCTTTTTGCAATAAGTTAGTACTTAATATAAGTATGTTTTTCAGTTACCTAGTACCCATAACACAAGCTCTGCTTAGCTTGGGACTAGATGGCGTTGTGTGAAAGTTGTGGAATATAAATATATATATATATAAAATATATAAGTATAAAACCCAGAACATTAAGACACTGCCTTAGATTTTTTTTTATATATAAGACGCCTTCAAATTAGCCGCAAAGCGCAGCGCGCAACGGCAATGCCGCTGCAGCCATTGTATTTAACATAAACTAGCTACTGCTAGCGACGTTACCCGCGTGAAAATATAGCCTATGTCAATCCGTGATAAATTAGTATTTCACTGGTGAGAGAATTTTTAAAATCAGTTCAGTAGTTTTTGAGCTTATTCATCACAAACAAAAGCATGTCTTTTTATAATATTTGTTACTGAATTATAGATCTACATAATGCAGTTAGCAATAGCCTTCTAGTAAATTGAATAAGTAAACATGACAATTTCCGGATATTTTTGTTACTATATCTGTAAATACGTGCCATATTACCTTGTCAAAAATTATCACAATCTCAATATATACTCACACTTCAATTAAACCGTCTGTAGGTCACACAAATAAGATACATAACTAACTCAAACATGTATCCTACGACCTTTGATGTGAACACAGAGACAGACAGCGCAGAATATATTAGTAAGTTGAAGAAAACTGCATCACAATGAGACGAACATTGAATTTTACTGCTTAAATCAATAAAGAAGAACTATTATTTCAAACTGTCTGAACTCGAACTGAATAGAATAAAAAGAATATCTAATATCCATTTCGGAATGATTCAACATACATATGTAAACGATGTATCCAAGATATAAATTGTAGGAGATTGGCGATTAGCGTAGGCGATGACATAGGAACTAATGATGTAAGACATTATTGAACAATACGTATTATACACCGTTAAATTTTGGTCGTTTTAATCCCGTGGAGAGTCGACCCGGTACATGAAGCACCATCGATTTGTGAAGATAAAAAATAAAGTACATATTTTTAAACTCGAAATAATATAGGTATGCATGTACGAAATTAATTTATTTAAGTAAACGTCAGTTGATCAAGTCCTATAACCTAAAGGTAGTTGTCGGTTGTTACGTACTAACTACCTATATGTCATTGGACTCGATCAGCTCTTCAGGTCTCGCTCAGATTCCGGAAAATGTGCGATGAAATCGCGGCAGACCCAGGCGACGTTGTAGTATGAGCTCGATTTCAACAGACAAGAATGAGCCACGCTATACTAAAGCCGATAGGAACAGAAAAAAGAAGAACATTAAGAAAAAGAAGACATTTTTCTTCTTTTCCTTTTTTACACAAGAAAATTTTACGATACGATGCAGTAAATGAGCGATCGGCTGCTGCGCTGCGTGTCGCAAATTCGATTCACGAACGGGAAAATATTTGTATGGCCTACAGATATATAATTGTTTCGCTTTGTGTGTGTGAGTTTACACGTTTGAGGACGAATCTACGTTCAGAAGAACGTAACTAGAGTTAAGAAACGAGAAAAAAAAATGATAAACTTAAACAAAATTCAGTGTAAAGAAAAGAAGAATGTCCCATTTATCATCGACCTATTAATATACTATAATTTTTTTTTAATATACTTAAACAAATTGAGTGTAAAAAAAGAAAGAATGTCCCATTTATCAATATCAGTCTCAAACAGAAAGCGTCTACAAATAAGATCAATACGAACTGCTATATAAATAAATGTAGGTAGTTACGTCATTTGAGTCCTGAAAGATTGAGCTTATTAGCTCATCTAGTTTTTATTCTCGCTCTAACTTCTAGTGCTTTCCTTTTTTCGCATCGTGACATTGATCGACCGTAACTTGTCTGCTTGTTTTCAAAACCAATATTTTAAAAATTAGATTGAATTCTGAATTTATTGAAAGCTTCGACTTACAATATATTTAAAAGATTCGATTGGAAAAGAAATCTAAGAATATTTTTTAAAACACTGCCAAAAAATTTCATTTAAAATATTCAACGTGTGTAAACAAAAATACAGTGGCCGACGGTTTTAAACAGAGTGTTTGAAGAAAGAATCAAAATTATAACCCGCACTAGAAAAATAAAGCTTTACGTGTATCCTCCTAAAATTGCACGCGTAGTTAAAACTCAGAAAATGTAACACAAAATATAAAGACAATCATAAAATACTGAGATTATCACAAAATATTGCGACAAGCACTAAATACCGAGACAATCACAAAATATTGCGACAATCAAAAAATTTTGAGACAATCACAAAATATTGCGACAATCACAAAATATTAAACAACAAAGAACCTTTTTCTTAAATTTCACATTTTTCACAGAATGCGTTGGTATAAGGAGCCACGTCTTCATGACCACATCGGCACAGTCGATGGCGGCTGTGCACAATATATGACTTGTGAACTGGCCGTACTGACTGTTCATTGACCAAGTTATTTGATGTTTTGACGAATTGATTCAACAAACGATTACGCGGCACCATACTTGATTATTGATGACAATTGTTTAAGGTTTAAAAAATATGTTTTGTTTTTATTATTAGTCGGCTCGCGTTCGATCATTATCTCAACAGTGACTTTACCATGACGTGTTAAAATTTTAAGTGTGTGAGCGAGAAAGAGATGGAGCTATATACTCTATATGACTCCATACCATTAACAGTTTAGTTTGTCAATTGGATCGTGTGAAAAACTCATTGTAGGACCTTAATATGCTCGACGAAGGACCAAGTTTTTAAAGATAAAATAAAAAAATAAAGTACTTTTTTTTAAACTCGATTTAATTTTCGCATGTATGAAATTAATTTAATTGAACAAGCGTCAACTGAGTGAGTCAAGGCCCAAAAGGTAGTTAGTACGCAACGACGGAGAAGTACCTTCAGGTCATTGACTCGCTCAGCAGCTTTAATTTTATCTTTATAAATCGATAATGTCTCATCTGCCGTCGTATCGACCCTCTACGTGAATTAAACGATCAAAATTTAGCCGTGTCTTCTATCTCTTATAACAGTATAGAACATTTTACAGATCTTACCCACACCCAGTTTTTTTTTATGGTGGGTAAAAATCATCTAATGGCACATTTCGTCCTTATGCGGAGCGGGAAATAGTGTCTGATTCTTACTGGCTAAACAATCCACCCCGTTCCTACGTCCATTATACCAGGGTCAGAGCCTTCCTTTCAGACACGAACCCTTGGCCCCAGTTGAATTCGACTTTTACGACCCACGCCCAGTGCCACTGCGGTGTTTCTGTGTCTGAAGCCACTTATGTCACAACTTCACTAACATGACTTGTAAGGAAGTCGGAATTTTTACTAGACAATAAAGACACCCCTCTCCTGGCCTCCTCTGGCCTGATTGCCAGCAGTAGGAACATTATAAGGCTGATGCTAAAGAAGAGATGATATAATGAAGACAGAAATGCACCGCAAAATTTGAAGCACGTTATATTTAGCATTAGCAGTTTCCAAACACGTCAAAAGTCTAGTTATTTTCATTGTAAAGTCCACAACTCCGGTCCTATTCCTTTGATAGCAACATTGTTTTGAAAACAGCCGCGTTTAGAAATCTATGGAACGTCAAATATGTTTATGAATTTTAAATACTTGGCTGTGTGCGTGTGTGTGAATATTTCGGGGACGTCTGAATAGTTGAGAACTTTAATATAAGGCTGCGGTCTCACGCCAAGAGAGTGAACAAAAGGAGCATTGATTTATGTACGAGTATCTACTGTTAAATTTTGGTCGTTTTAATCCCATGGAGGGTCGATCCGGTACATTACACTATCGATTTGTAAAGGTAAAATTAAAAAACAAAATACTTTTTTTTTTCTAAAACTAAAATTTTACGCCTATACCAAATTTATATCTTTAAAAGAACAGCTGAGCGGGTTCAATTGCTTGACGCATGAGAACCCTAGCATACTTGAATTCACTTACAGAAGCCCAGAAAAACCTAGGCGGCGTATAGTCGCGGCTGAAAAGTTGAACCCGTTACTATGGTTACGCACAGCCTCCCGCTTTAATTGAGTTATCAGTTTTTGAAGAGGTGGACTGACTAACCCCACCAAAGGTTGGCCGCCATAGCCCACACACACAATGGGACTAAGTAGGTACGGAATCCAGAGTCCGACAGATAGAGAAAATGTTCGCGATAGTTCTAAGTGTTTAGTGTGAGTTTGTTTGACGCTAGCGCTATCGACGCGTTTCTGACGTTAGGCGCTCCAATTGGCTCGCTCCAAGTTCTTTAACCAATAAGAGAGCCGAATGCACTAAACGTCTCGATCCCGTCAACGTAAAAACAACTCACACTCAGCACACGCTTCGCCACGTTCGCTCGGAGTAAAAAAACTACGCTATAAGTGAGCACATAGCCTTACGATCTACACGAGGCAAACGTTCAGTTCGCGACCTTTCGATGGCACATAAGGACTTAAGTTTACACGAGTTCCCCGGGCGAGTAAGTCTGGAATCGAAAAACGATTTATCGCACTCATTAGTCATATTATAATAAGTCAATTCGAAATACGATTTTTGTTTATATTAATAACAAACTAGCTACCCGTCAGCTTCGCACGGGTACTGATATTGAATATATTATGAATGTTATTATGCACATAAACCTTCCTCTTGAATCACTCTATCTATCGACCGCATCAAAATCCGTTGCGTACTTTTAAAGATTTAAGCACACATAGGGATAAGCAACTTTGTTTTATACTATGTAATGATGTTAAAACGTCAACAAATAATTGGACCTATTATTGTAACCCAAGGATGCCCCCCACGTTAAAAGGTAAAATCTACAAGTACTAGATAAGACCTGTAATACCGTATGGATCAGTGTCTTGGGCTGTGAAAAATACCGACGTAAAAAAAATTGCATATAGCAGAAATGTGTTATTAGAATGGATGTAGTGAGAAATGAATAGGTACATTAAAGGAAGTTTAAATGTGGCCCTAGGCAGTGACAGCGTAAGGTTTAGGCGACGTGGGCCACCGCCTATGGCCTCGCGGTCTAAGGGGTCTCGCGCCCAGAAGGCCCGCTATTGATTAGCGGGCCTTCTGGTAATATCGTATAATAGACATAAATACTCGTCTAGCAATAAATAACAAAAAAAAAACACTTTCGTTTTTTAAAGATCTAGTTTGGCTTTTTTATTTTAACATAATCCGTCATCCATCAAGGGGCTTTGCAAATATATCTTGCCCACATCAAATTTAGGTCTTGCGCCGCCACTGGTGCTAAGTATGGTCATGTGAAGAGAAGGAATGAAACACATGTTACTAAAACAGTTATGACTTTACATGTGGGTGGATGGAGAGAGAGAGGGAGGTCAAAGAAAAGGTGAGTAGATTGTATGGTGAGTAATGGAGTCAGTGATAGCGTGACGGATGACAGGAAAGAACCCTAAATAATACGGGAGTACGGCAGGATGCTGATGATGACCATACATCTTGAAGGGCAAGATGATACTAGCTAACTATTTTAAGACCTTACAACAGTCACTTATTCTAGTTGAGTTACTTAATGTAAACAACGCAGCTCCATAAACACACACGTTACTTATAAAATATACGACACAAGACTAGCCATGCGATTTATGATTTAGTATGTCATCCGCAATATAATTTGGTGATTACACTATCAATTGAAAAAGGCGAGGCGAAACGGTATCACTCCCCCTGGATAATGGCCTATTCCAATCGAGCCAGAGGCGTAGCTACCACATTATTAATGATACGGGGACCCCGCACTACAGGGGCCCTGCCATGGGCAAAAATTCGCAACATTATCCACAACCGCCTCGTCCTCATTTTTTTATACTGGGGCCCATGTGATTTTTAATACGGGCCCCCGGGGCCCAGACATTAGCTACGCCCCTGAATCAAGCAATCTTCATAATGTAAACGTAGCTCAATACACGAACGATACTTAATATTTTACTATGAAATAAAGCTAAGTATGTTATCTATTTCCACAATGATGAACTAAGATTATTTGGTATACCAAAATTAATTGAATGAATAAATATTATATATTTCAACAATTACCTTAGTTTTACTCTCAGTGGAGGCGTTGGTCGCGTGCCGGACTAGACTGCTGGTAACCGTCTTGCCTTCCAACTGCTGTTTGGCCATCTCCACTTCTTTCTTCTTGAGCTCGAAAACTACTTGGAATAAGTCTCTCATCGCTATTACTACCTATAAATAAAATATTTTTTATTATTATTTTCACACTATTTTTATTGTATATTAAATATTTAGTTTGAATAACCTACAACTTTAAACTCATGAATCACTCTGTCCTGTAAAAATACTCTTCAGTAGGTACTTTTCGCGAACAGACAGAAAGACGGATTAAGGGATTTTCCATTTTTTTTTTTCATATTATAAAAATATGTTAAGCAGCAGATGTGACTGATGTTATAATTTGATGACAAAACATAAAAAAAATTTCAATCAGTATAATTAGGTAATACCAGCATTAGACCTGGTTGTTACCTGCTGTCACTTGAAATTGAAGACATTGACGTCATATTGAATCCTGATCTTAATAAAGAATCCCAAAGTCAACTCCCGGGCGGAGCAAGGGACTTCATGAGTTTAACTCACGAGCTTAGTGAGAGCGTTGTTAATCTATATTAACTCTTCTATTTCGAGCGCAGTGAGGGATTCAACTTAACACAGGGACTCTACTTTTCAAACCTATTGCAAATTTTACGGCGCTCGGGCAGCGCTAACGATAGCATTCAATATCCAATTAGTTAGGAAAAAGACAGGTTAATAAAAGCTTTTTGCTTTCTATCTAGTTAGCCGAATGAAAATTTCTTTTGACAAAGATCTAGTAGAGCTATATCTAAAGGTGCTGATAGACCTGAGCATTCACTTGTAACAGAACATCGAGTATTCGCCGTTTTAAATTTGTCGAACTGAACGAGCCGAGCCAAGCTTAGAGCCAAACATTGCTCGTCATTGGATGATTTTTACCTACCTAAAAAAAAAAAAACATTGCTACGAACATTTACATGAGAACTCTAGCTAGCGAACGCAAAAAAAATCGAAGCACTACTGTCCTTCGTTAAAATGCTCGCCAAAACGACAAAAACAAAAAAAACTTGAGAGAGTGCTCGCCATAACGCTCGATAGAATGCTCGCTAAAACGCTGTTATTTTTCTGTAATGTAACATTCGCAAAAATGCTCATTACAAGTGAATGCTCAAATTTATCAGCACCTTAATAGGCTGAGTTTCTGAGTAGCTTAAAATATAATGGTGCATGTTCAACTTACTTGACTAGCAGCTTTATCAGTCTTGATGCCGAAAAACCGGTGGCCGGTGTCAGGAGATCCGAAGATGTACCCGAAAGCTCTGGAGTCCGTCATATCTTGCGCGATGAACGATATCTTGTGGACAGGGTGGTGGTACAAGGAGTCCTGGTAATATTGTGATATGGATTAATTAATTTGGCTTCAAACATTGGCCAACGTATGGATTGGCGAAATTCTGGAGTATGGATCTTTTTAAACTACGGTACGGCTCGGTTACACAAATACTTGACTGGGCTAAGAAGGTGTTCCAGGTCTGGGTGCTTTGTCTAAGTGAGTTTATATATATTTGTAAACGCGTTCAAGATACAGGAATAAGTAATTTCTAGTGTGAGGCAATGTTTTTTTAAACCGACTTCAAAAAAGAAGGAGATTATCAATTCGACTCGTCAATTCGTATGTTTTTTTTTTGTGTGTTTGTTACGCTATTACTCCGCCAATTGTGGACTGATTTTTTTTATAGAAGCTCAAATCATTTAATTCAACTAAACCATTTAGACCTTAGACACTTAAACAATTACAGACTCAAGCAGAGGTAAAACAAATGAAGCTATTTTCACGTAGCTACATCTTCATGGAGAAACACGTGTAGAAACTCCATAGGCACTCTTTAGCTAGTCTATATAACATTTGAGCTAATATTTGCTCAGATTGACGAATCAGATGTGAAATCGAGATTACGTAAGTACTTGTATTCTCAAAGATGATATCAGATCTGACACAGACGCCAAAGTATCTACTTGAATATGTAATTCATGTTGGCAGCATTTGTATCGAGTTAAGCATCAACTTCATAAATGTCGAATGGATAATTCTTTTTTTTTTCAACACATGAGTCCTACTTTATATCCTCATGACCTAATCTTCTAATAGCCTCGGCGCCACACGTGTTTCAGCCATCTATGTTTCATCTAAATAGAGCATAGGGTAAACAACTTACACATATGCTAACATTATAATGTTTTTTGTTTTTAGTCCTATACTGGCAGCAAAGACCAGCGATTGCGAGAATGTTAAAAAAAAAATTATTTTGAAAAATGGAACTTTGAAAAATTGTTCGTCTCAGTTCAGAACCAATGATTATGTTATACCATGCTATGCAACAATTTCATGAAATAGTAGACCAGATCATGAAGTGATCAGTTCTATGATATGGCCAAGACGTGCACTGGGTGACTGGTATTAGTGACCGATACTTAAACACGTGATTATAGTCATGATAACAAACAACTTTTACTATTGGACCAAATTTGAAAACGCGAGAAAAAGAACTGAACATTAATGTCAAAATTGCGCAAATTGCAATTTAATTGTGCTGATTTTTTTATCGATTGCAATTAAATTTAATAAATTGTTAAAATTTTCATGCCTATGCGTGATGACTAAATATGGAGGACTATGTTAAAAAATTAAAACATGTACTGTACCCATGTTCGCAAATAAATGATTATGATTTCAGGTTTGGTCCAATAGTAAAAGTTATTTGTTATGATGACTACAAAAACGTGTTTAAGTATCGGTCACTAATTACCAGTCACTTTATTATGCGCTTATGTATATATTACGGATAGTTTCGTCGTCCACAAGTGGAATCTGCTTATAAAATGTACCAGTGACGCAGAAATTCAAGTGTTCACCCACTTAGCCAGACAATCGACTATGCTCGTACTACAATTAAAAATGCACAAACAGGAAGGTGTTGCTTCTTCATTATGTATCAGACAGACAGAAACTAATTAGCTTTGCACCCCGCTTGACCCCTTCAGCGGTGGAATTACGAAAATCCTGCATTAAAACATAATCACCTCTTGAAGCCCTAAGCGGACCCCGGGCACCGAGGTGAAAACCAAGGTAGCAACCGGGACGGGCGCTAGGTTGATGATGACCTCTAGAAACATAATTCCGTCACCAACTCACTGGTTTGGAAAATTCATTTGGTTTTTTGATTGTTGATAAGTTCACCTTTGACCTCTATCTCACTTGATGGTAAGCGTAATATTCTTCAAGATTGCCTAGAAATTCAATCTTGATTGAACGACCCTTAGGTTGTAGGCCTTTTCTCTAGTCTCGACAAATCTTGCCCTTGAACCAGTCTCGGCCAAGGTTTGTTCTTCAATCATCCACTGAACCGGTTTGAATGCGTTGGAAATCTGAATCTAGCCTTTAACGTCTTTGCATTCAAGCAAAGACAGTCAAAAGTCTAAAAAACAATAGGAAGAACTAAGAGGATAACTTGTATCCCAGATCCTATTCCAGGTTGACTGAACAGTTCTTACAAGCATTACTTACCCCAGTCTTATCATCGCGCAGCCTCAGTCCATCTATAGCGACGTGGACCTGTATCCTCTGCTTATGCTCTCCAGCAGCTCTGATGGCCATCTTCAGGTCGGCCAGGGCTTCCTGGCACATCCTGTCACCCCGGGCCTCGGGTACCTCTAGCACACCGATCAGCTTCGCGCGGAACGATACGCCTTCGCCTAAGAACCGGCCCGGCTCGTTCTTGTCTGTTTGAAGTCATAATAAAATATTATAAGACAGAAGAAAATCGTTATCAGGGAATATTGACCTATAACGACGAAGATCGGGGATGGTATGTCAAGAAAAAAATTGAAACAAGAACCAATCTAACACTCCATATGTATTCGTAAATTCCTCACGGTTTGGTCTACGTATTAACTTTTTTTTAAGTCAGTGTTACGACCTAAAAAAAAGTCCATTTATGGTATTCCAAGTACACAAAAAACGGCCTTAAAGAAACACACTCACACAAATACACTCGCTCATATTTTACAAGGGACGATGACTTGAACTTTAATGCCAATGCCGTTCAACAGCATTGTTATCAGAATAAATCAGGACTTCACATAAATTACTTTGACAGTCGGCATAATCAGCTCGATTAACCATAGGTCGTGAAAGTAAAATCATCGTAAATACGATCGTGAACATTACCAGAGTTATTAACTAAGCGAGGTAACCAGTAGTCTAAATATTAACAAAGCATATTAGTAGAGCACAAATGCACACACATAACAATAGTTTGCATATCATCACCTTTGCTAATTAGACTCTTTGACTCGATCTTTTTCAATGTCATAGTTTTAATTTTAAACTTTAATCTTCGATAGAGCACAACACTGGCTGAAGTTCAGCGCAAAATAAAAGTGTGCGCGGGTGTCCTATTTTGGCCCCTGTTTACGGTGCATCATTCCCTCTTAATTGAATATCCTGTTTTTAAATTTAGATCCATGATTGTCGCACTGGCGGGTACCTGTTGGATGTGACCTCTTTGAACTGAAGATTCACACTGATGTTTTTTTTTATCTTCTCTTTCACAAGTGTGAGGAAACAGAAATACTTCAAGAATGTTGTATGCAAACTGCGCAATCATTGCAAACATATACATAGATAGGTATGTATGTATGTTATTTACGAAAGAGCATGCTTTGTTATTGAGGATAAGATGTTAGTCTAGTCGCGGAATTCGATGTTATATTGTTGAAGTCCTATTTACCGAATGTTACTAAACAGTAAAGCGGTATGCTGTTTCTAAACCTTTCTGCTCAACTAGAACCGGCGAACCGGTAGTTAAAATGCGATATGACTGGCAATGAGGAGCCAGAAGATAGGGAGCGTAGATATAGTTAACCCTGGTCATTCAATATTAACCACATTGTTACATAGAGCGATATACATATAAATAACAGCCGTTCACATCAACAAAATCATCAAAAGAATGTGCTCTAAATTGTTTGGAGTAAAATATATTAGACGTACATACAGTGCCTATTCATTCTAAATTAATACGTAAGATAATTTAGCGGACAAAGTTTTTAACGAATACAGTAGCGGCATTAATTAAAAATAATAAACGAAGCAGACAACTAGAATATTAGAGGAGTACATGCGATGACATTGATATACGAATAAGTACATACGTAGATACACGGCACACAAGCATGATGAAGTATCTAAGGAGTGGAGTACTCACCGAACTGCCGCAAGAGATGCTGGAAATGACACACCTGCATAATGCCCGTACAAACCGACTAATAGCAAGCTATGGAGTTAGTCCCGACGCACCGCCGCTCCAAGTCCGCCACGGGCCCACAACACACCCTCTGTCCAAAACACCACGGGGGTCACTAATTATGACATGGACTAGCACGACACGCGGCTACACACTGCGAGTCCACCTCTTAGTTAGTAGGGTGAGAGTAGAACCGAACCATGCAGGTTACAACATAAACCGCAAAATATAATAAAGCTAAGATATGCGAATAACGTGGTCGGGAACATTTAGCGCTATCTAAACACCACATTACCGTAATATCAAAATTATAGAAAAACATGGTGATCGTGAAGCTGCTCGATCTAAACGTTACAACTCACATTTGCAAGGGCTGGTTTTCTTACGAAGGGTTTGCATTGGAAAATCAGTTGGTAACTTGTGATTGAACATCGGTAACTTTTTATATCTCCACTGAAATACAAATACACTATTGGAACACACTCCACTCCGTTGTGCGACTACATATCAGCCACTGTTCATATATGAAATGCAATATCCAAGTTTCACTAGGAGATTTATTGATTTTTACGTCGTAGCTCGCAATACGTGAAGATGCGTGAGGTCGCGGCCGCGGTCCGGTTCACATGGTGAAGTGGCTCGGTCGCGGGCGAATTAGGCAGGAATCGTTGATATTTGGTGGATTTTAACATTAGTGTATAATTGGGATGGCAATGGAGGGTCGCAGCGGTGGCACCACATGGGCGCACTCCGGCGGCGGCGCGCGCAGCTGCCTCCCCGCGCCCGCCAGCGGTCGCCCGCGCGCGCATCTACCCCTAATCAATATTCGCTCCCGATCTCCACTTCGTACAAATTTTATGGTTCCCTTCAATGAAACTGTACTTGATACTCTATGTGGGGACTTTTAAATATGAATGCGACTTTTTTACTATTTGTTGAGAGCACTTTTGGTGGTGCAATTGTAATGCTAAAAGGGTTCAAATGCCTCGACTATTATTTATTGTTACATTTTTATCATACTTGAATAATTTGTTATTTCAATAAAACAGAATGCTGTTTTTTATTGTTTATCAGCCTCAAGATAAAATGCGAAATAATCCCTAGGCTGATGTTGTCAACTCATTTAAGTATAGATAAGATAGTATAAGAGTTGAAAGAAAATGGGGTAGAGAATATTATTTTTAGGTATGACAACAAGATTTTTTATCTCTGAAAAACGATTAAATGAAGTTCCTCCATAGGGAACATGGTAGTTTTAGCCTAGTGGGAATACATTACTGTAAAAATATAAGCAATTTTTTAAAATGCTTTTTAATTAAAACCTTAATAAGTTGCTCTGTAAAAAATTAAATCAGTGCCCCAACATACAATACTGGTACTTAATTTTTAGGTAAATTTATAAGGGTTAATATTTTATACGGGTTTAATTAAGATTTATTAGGGCTAATATTTTATAAAGGTTTTTTTTTTTAATTTTGCCTAAAGCCACTTTATCACAAACAAAAGCAAGAACCAGGACCAGACCACCACCAAATAGGACAAAAAACATTTCAGTCCTTACCTAATCAATTAAACTCTTAGATGTTTTGTATCTGTGATTGGAAACCATCAGAGTTGAATGATCCAAATTCATTTCTTTAATAATATGTCAGTATGTCTATTACTTAGTTATGTAAACAGTAATCCTTTAGATGTATATAACTGATTGGTTTTAGTAAGTCTACACCCTACCGCTCTAGCCTAGTGTGGGAGAAGTCATTGGATGATTACTAGTCTCAAAAAAAGATGTAGATGTCTCTTGAGCCCCGAGTGAACGCTGGCATTCACACACCTATTGTATTTGTATTGTCTTTAATTATGGTACTCGGAAAGGTTAAAGTATATAATCTAACTAGCCCATATATTTCCGGCTACTGGGTAAAAACTAAAATTTGTTCTAATTTTTTATTATAGGTATTGAATTAAGTCATAAAACAATTGGGATCATCAGTATATCAATATTTCCTAGTTCTAAAGCAATTGAATTATATCTAATTATTAAATAATCTACTTGAAGAACCAGGATGTACTGTGGCAATATAATTTAATTAAGAAGTAATTATTTCATTTAAAATGAAAAAAAAAATTGTGTAAAAGAACTGCATAAAATGTAATTATAAAATTCAATAACATTTTATATAGTGAGAGTTTTCGTAATTATTTTCTACAGACAATAAAATATAAAGTAATATTAAATCAGAATTGAAAAACATTATCCTTGCACAAATAAGTACTTAGTATGAAAAGATTATGTAAAATATTAAGTATGCAATATAATACAGCATTGTAACTCAATGACAAACCGGTATAACCGGAAAGCGGTTTTTTTTTGTAAAATATTATTATTTACAAAACCGAGTCGGCGATCTTGAGTAGCAAGGCCGTCATAATGTGCTGAAGATTTAAAAACTCAAATACACAATATTAAATTAAGTTACAGCAAATATATAAAAGAGAGTTACCTTTATTAGCAGCCATGACTTAAATAAAAGATCCTCGGATACAAAACATCGTCATCAACTTCTTCAAAAAAATGATTGTTACTGTATCAAAACAAACTTCCAAGGTAATTAGCTATTCAGCGAATCTGGTCACGTAATATGTGCGTGATTGTAATTTGCGGAGTCCTGTAATTCTTTTTAAACTCAACATACACGAAACCGTTAAATTAGCGTAGGAAGCGATCGTGAATCTTCCAACTTGATTTGCTTTAGCTTTGAGATCAAGTCTTCCTTTTCATTTCTCGTTTTGTTTGACAGCTATCTTGACTTGACAGCGACTTAACGGGTCTTGGGCACAAAATAAAACAAAAAGTCTACCAAACTAAAAGTAGTTTTAACATTATGCTTTCTATTCAACATTTTTTGTCGGTTCTAATTCCTGAATGTGACCTAAATTTTATCTTAAAAACAACCGGTTCTTGTTATGATTTTACAAGGCTTAAGATGAAAAACAAAAAAAATACTACAGATAAAAAAAGAATTGGCAAAAAAAAACGTTGAAGAAACTACCATACAGCGATTTTGTCCTATTCTTGGCAATCTTAATCAGTCTGCTGTCATCTCTGGTTGTCAAAAAAGCTGTAATTTAGACAAGGACGAGTCTATATGTTTAACTGTAGTATGAGCAGGACAGAAATAAAATAAAGGAAGAATTGTCAATTTTTATGTATTTATTGTCATTGTCCGCATTTCCAAAGCGTTTTTTTCATCGCCAGCTGATCTTGTCCAAGAATTTTATCCGTAGGTTAAGTAAGGTCCTCAATCTTATCACATAAAAGTGTATTTTGTATCAATGAATTAACTGAAACTGTTAATGTTTTATTTTGGCAAGGGTCTCATAGTAAAGTTCAGCTAAAGTTTTAAGTTCCAGGTGTGCACTTTCCAGGCTAGAAAATAAACTATGGCTATAATCTACAAGAATCGTGATTATTATTTGATCGACCACAGAGAATTTATCACCAGCGTTTATAAAAATACTGTTACTAACGATAATGGCACAAAATCATTTAGTATGATAGCAAAACTTTTCTCTATTGTCAATGTTGATAAACATCAAAGCAATAGGAACAGGAAAAGAACTCACAACTCTGAAAGTTTAGAAGAAGAGGTAAGTTGGTTCAACTTCTATCTGAACTGTATATTTTAAATTGTATATAACAGCAAATGTTGGCTCAATCAAAACCCTGCCCTTAAGGCTGCTTGCTTCCACAATAACTTGAACAATACCAACAAATAAGCCTGTTCAGTATTAAAATATTTTATTTTTATTTTCAAGCTCCACATTTGCTTATACTCTTGTCAAATCTTTTTACTTTGTATTTTACATAAGGAAAACAAATAAAAATACAAGTACTTAATTATTGATACCTGTAGGCTACAAGTACATGTTCCATGTAAGAAGTAAACCTGCAATATGCAAAGCAGCAACCAATTCCTCAGCCACTGTACCAATTGTGCTGCACAATATAAATAGTTAGTAACATATCTACTAATTTTAAATTCTTGACCCCAAGCGAATACCGAAATTCGCACACCTATTCTCTTTCTATTGTATCTCTAATGACAGTAATCAATGAATTAATTTACTATGTGTAACTATAGTGTTACATATATTTTCAGACATCCAAAATAAAAGGGATTTACCAAAGATTCATCGAAGAAGTACCTTCAAACATAAAAGAGAGTTTGATCAGTCAATACAAATTACTGGACACTTCAGACGTTAGAGATCTTTCCAAGCGGTTGTTTGAAGGCACCGTCTTTGAACTGATGGGTGTAAAGGGTGGTAATAATGCTGACACAGCTTTAAAATGTAGGGTGAAAGAAAGTAATTTCTTGATACCACCCCATTCAAGGTATTGCTCTAAAAGTAAGATTTGTTTTTTCTATTTTAACGGTTTTTAAAGGTTCCATAACCTAAATGGTAGCAAAGTGATCCTATAAGGGTCCGTTCTGTTCCGTTTTGTCCTTTTGAGTTACGAAAGCATAAAAATTATCTACTACCAGACTATATCTCATGAACCATGATAGCTAGACAGTTGAAATTTTGACAGATAATGTATTTCTGTTGCTACTATAACAATTTATACTAAAAAGAGGTTAGAATAATGATTTTTTTTTTCATTTTTTTCTTACATTGTTTTATGCAAAACTTATGTGCCAGTGTGACTCACACTTGGCCAGTTTTTTTTTTAATCAACCAAAATGTTTGTTGTTTCAAAATTTTAATAAATAACAGTATCTTAATTTAGTTTTGCTCAATAAAATTGTTACCTTTCAGGTTTTATTGTGGATGTGTGAAGGTACAATGCCTAAAATTAGATGGCTTCAAGTTTGATATCCTCATTGCTGATCCTCCTTGGTGGAACAAGTATATAAGAAGACTAAAGAGTGCCAATGATAAATTGAGGTAAAAAGAAAAGAACTCTGTCCGTAGATTGTTAGAAAAGGCTAAGTTGTCACGCTTTCGTATTTAAGCAAATTAAATTGGTTCTTTGTTAAAATGGGTTGATCTTCCTTTGCAATTTTTGGGTTTTCTCTGGAGGCATACCATGACATTTTTAAAACGATAGATAGATATATTCTTTATTGCACACCAAAAATAAAAATAACAATAGGAACTTAAAATTAATAGGGTGTCACGCTGGGAAAATCGTTCTGGAGATATTGTCAGACTTTTACTGACTACTCATGCACTCCATCGTTGCCTTTCATACCGTTGCGGCCGAAAATTATCTATATAATTTTCGGCCCTGGTATTGTCCCTGCTGAGCTTCTACGGTTTGCTGACAACTCCTTGAGGTGCGCGTGGAACGATACGCACCATCGACGATTTGGGCTCGGACGGTCGGATCCAAATATTTTAACTCTAACAAAAATGTTGTTAAAAATAAATAGGTAGTATGACACACTGATAGTGTTATACTACCTTACCTTACCCAGTTAGGGTTGATGCGAAAGCGTAACAACAGGGCCTGGGAATAAGGCAAGGATGGAATGGGGTAGGTTTTTTAGTCAGTAAGAGTCTGACACTTTTTCCCGCTTCGCCCAAGGCCGGGATTCGTGAATACCCTACCCAGTTAGCTTACTTTTATAAATGCACTAAATATAATTTAATAATTTCTCTTTCAGCTACTCAATGATGTACAACGAAGATATAGCTGCAATACCAGTACAAAACCTCCTTTCAGAGAACTGTCTAGTAGCAGTTTGGTGCACAAACGCGCCCACTAATGTTGCCGCTGTAAAAAACATAATATTCCCCCAATGGGGAGTTGAGTATGTTGCCACTTGGTACTGGTTGAAAGTGACTGTGGATTTGCAGCCATTATGTGGGTTTAGTACTGGTAGTAAGAAGCAGCCATATGAGAGGATAATATTGGGAAAGATTGGAGATGTCAAAGATGTGCCAGATTGTCAACTTGTTGTCAGCGTGCCCAGTGCTTTGCATTCACATAAACCGTCGTTATTAGGTAAGATTATCATAATACGATATCGTACCTACCTAGTTAGAATCCGACGAACTTGGTAATTATAAGCCTCAAACATATTAGGGGACAAAATGTCCCCCGACTTGTCGTGCAACAATTAATCTATATGACACTGCAACGTTCCCCAGTGTCTCGCAACTTGACTCTCGTTCAAGTGAATGCGTAGTAAAATGACAGGCGGCAAGTTGCGGGACACTGGGCAACGTTGCAGCAGCATCACATTGATTTAACGTTGCGCGTCTTGTTCGGTGACTTTTTGTCCCATAATTTATGTGAGTTTTTTTTTTTTTTTTCTTTGCTAGTCTACGTCGTCTCATTCCTGGGCCTGCCTCCTTCCCTCCACTTCCATATTTTTATTCTACTCTCTAAAATAGTATGCACGTTATAAGATTCGTACACTATGCACGGTAAACAACCTCTTGTGATAAATATAGTATTTTCTCTAAGGTTGTCTGGTAGATATCGCTGTCAGCGATAAGACCGCCTTTGTACCCATACATATAAGTTTCTGTGAAATTGTTATTTTTTTAGTGTACAATAAAGTATTATTCTATTCTATTTCTCATTTAGACGACTTCATATTTATCTGTTTCAGATATTCTAACATCATTTGTGAAAGCAGAAAACCCTCAGAGCCTGGAACTGTTTGCAAGATATCTACTACCGCACACTACCAGTGTTGGTTACGAACCGCTGAAATGGCAACATGATTCTTTGTATGAAGTGGTTACATGAATATAAGTTATTTAAAAAAATACAGGTACCTTTGTTTTATTGTTAAATCAAATCATCTACCTTTCGAATACCGTAATTAGAGACATAATTGAAAGACAACAGGTGTAATAGGGCTAAAGAGTTAAAAATAAAAAATACTTTTACTAGGAATTACTCTTGTATCGAGGATCCGCTTACAAACATGTAGGTAAGTTCACATACTCAAGATGCCAAGGGCTGCATTCAAATTTGAGGTTGGTGTTAATTCTAATGACGTCACAAGGTAGATACCCTACACTCGTATTTTTGAACGCAAATGTCAAGTTCTATTGTCAATGGCTTACTTCAACTTACCCTGCTCGAAGTTAAGAGTTAATTGAGTGAACTCTAAGGTAGCTACCAGAGTCATAAAAGAACGACTCTGGGTTGCAACTCTACACTACTCTGGTATCTAGACGTACAAATTGTGTGAGCACATTTTACGTAACTTCACTCCTAAGGGGGCAAACCGACTTTCACACTGGTGAAACCGCTGGCAGAAGCAAGTCTATTTATAAGGTAATAAAACAAAGTGCCATAAATAGGTGTATAAGTACTTATTTAATAATGAGCTATAAATAATAAGGATGTATATGAAATGCACGTTAACTGTTGCCGTTGACGATGACGCTGGGCTTCTTGCTCTTCTTCGGGTACCCGTCGGGGTTCATCGTCTGCCATCGCCAGAAGTCGGTGCCTGGAAATTATTAAAATAGTTATCATTACATACTATACTAGTAACTATAAAACAAAGTTGCTTACCGCTTTCCCTATGTATGCTTAGATCTTTAAAACTTCGCAACGGATTGTGATGCGGTTTTTTTTTAAATAGATAGAGTGATTCAAGAGGAAGGTTTATGTGTATAATACATTCATAATATACCTATTCAATATCACTACCCGTGCGGAGCTGGGCGCTAGTTAGGTAAAAATAAATACTGTTTTGTCTATCAATTTATAGCGTTATAAAAGAACAATAGGGGCCAACTCTGGGTAGAGCGGGGGCCCCGTCGCGAGTCGACGCGCTTGTTTAGTTTGCGGCGATCCCCGTAGCAGAAACCGAATTATTACCTAAGCAGTGTCCCTAGCCCAGTAACATCTGCCACTCAGGTGTGATCTGCGGTGGCCTGTATGGAAAGCAATCAACAGACTGCTCACCCAAGTAGGCCGCTCCCTGGCAAAATGGGGGATTATATACCGCTCCGACAACCAGTGCCCAGTGGGCCTATCTGCTAGAGTGCTCAAAAAGTCCCCAAAAATGCATCCTAGAGGACCTTAAAAAACGCCGCTGACGGCGCTGCTATAAACGTGGCAACCTACTAGGCCCAAAAACTTTCCAGGAATCCATCCATTCCAGAAGAAGAAGAACTTTAATTGTGTGTGTGTTTAATAGTCTTATCGTTATAGAACTTTAATGTATTATTACGTAGCCAAAAGGGCGCGGGACGCGGCTGCCCGCGACTGGTCCGAATTCTACCAGGGTGGTGGGTACGTGGCGTTGTTCGTAAGAGTTAAAGAGTCAGGGGAATTAAAAACAGAAGACATTTTCTTCAGCTCTCTTTCTTTCCACTCGCAGCAATAAGATTAATTTGAAGGTTTCCCACCGCAAAAATCTATCCCAACACCCGACGACTACCTATAGCATTTTTTTAAACTGTACAAAATTAGAGTACCGATTCTACCTGTGTTATAATATGACTAAGAAATCTAAAGGTCTGACATTCCCTGTCGTTTCACCCAGAGCGGCACTATAAATTAAATTAATTGAGTTAAATACTCACACATCTCCTCAACGGTAAACTTAGTGGTCCAGCCCAGCTCTTCCTTAGCAAGTGAGGCGTCCGCCCACATGGCTGTAATGTCCCCAAGTCTTCGGGCCACGTACTTGAGAGGTATCTTAGTGCCGGTCACCTTCTCGAACACTTCCACCAGCTCTTTGACTGATACTCCTCTGCCGGTGCCCAAGTTGTACACCTAAGGATGAAAATCATTGTTAAAATTTGGTTCCTACGTGTATCAAACGACGTTTTTCAACACACTTAAATTCGAGAATAATAAGGTACCGTAAAACGGGGTGAATAGAAACAAATTTTTTTTTATTTTTTTCACTTTATTTAAAAATCATTTGCAGCATTTAAATATTTTTATAAATTCAATATTGGAAACAAAAATGCTATATTAAAACTAAAAATATGAAATTAAAGTAATAATCCTACCAAAAATTGTTTCTATTCACGCCATTTTACTCGGTAGGTAAGTTAAATTTCATAAACATGTTATTAACCTTTCGAATCATCATCATCATCATCAGCCTTTTAATGTTCCCACTGCAGGGACACAGGCCTCCTCTCTCTAGGAGAGGGAATGGGCCATAATCCACCACGCGGGCCCAGTGCGGATTGGTGGATGTCACTGTGACATCCACCAATCCGCACTGGGCCCGCATTCGAAGACATGTGACATTGTCACATGTCTTCGAATTTTTGGTTCTAGGACATGCCGGTTTCCTCACGATGTTTTCCTTCACCGTTTTGAGAGCAGTGGTCATGAAATAAATTACACAAAGTAATGCGCCTGGCTGGGTTTGAACCCGCGACCTACGACTCGTAAGTCGGGGCCGTTACCACTCGGCCACCACTGCTCTCCAACTCTCTCACCTTTCGAATACCGTACCTAATTAGAGACATAATAGAAACTAATTAGAGACGCAATAGGTGTGTGAACTCGCTCGGGGCTCATAAGTTTAAGCAAGGTATTTGGTAAAAAAAAATATAGTGACAAACATGATACTAAACTAACTAACTACTTTTATTCAGCTCAAAATACTATGCTCTGGCATCACTCACCTTTAGTTTAACGTGATTGTCGCCTAACAAGTTCAACGCTGCGACGTGTCCGCTTGCGAGGTCCATCACGTGAATATAGTCTCTGATACCTGAAACAGAGTTTTGTTTTTTTTACTTTTGTTTTAAAATCTGAGCAAGTACGAGTCGGACTGGTATACACCATTAAATCTTGATCGTTTTAATCCCTTGGAGGATCGATTCAGTACATGAAACACTATCGATTGGTAAAGTTAGAATAAAAAAACAAGGAGGGACTTTTTTTTAAACTCGAATTAATTTACGCATGTTCTAAATTGATTTCTTTAAGTAAACGTCAGCTGGGTGAGTTCAATGACCTGTAGGTAGTTAGTACGCAACGACCGACAACTACCTACAAGGTCAATGACTCGTTTACTCAAAGAAATTAATTTCGTAAATGCGTATATCAATAAGAGATTTAGAAAAAAAGTACTTTTCATTACTCATACTCTGAAAGTAGATGTAAAGTTGCCTGCGGACAGGGTTGGAAGAAGTACTTTTACTCCCTAGGGAGTTTTACTTTACAACTGACAGTTGTTTTTTTAATATTTATACAGCAAATATAAAAAAAAAAAACTAGTTCTATTTTGACATTTCTATTGAACCGTGACCCGAATTTTTATACTGCCAGTACAATTAAAATGACATAGAGATAGAAATAATTTAAGAATACTTTTTTTAATTACTTTATTTTAATTTACTTTCAACTATTTCATTAAAACTAATATTATATTTGAGAAAAATGTTGACCTGACCAATTTTTACAATGATAAAATGAAAAATATTGACTGAATAGCCAGACGACGACTAAAAAAAAAAAATGGCGGGTAAAGTCTATAATCTGTGGCCGATTTGGTCTTTCTTGATTTTTTTTTCGAGTTTTGTTTATATTTTACTATATCTCTGTTATAAGAAATTTATAGCTTCAGTTATAAATTTAACGCAAGATTCTTTGAGGAGAAAACCGCTTACCGCCTAAATCAAAAGAAATATACCTACCTAAAAACATACGAAGACATTTGACGACGATTCAGGTTTTTATTATTATTTTTATTTTCCTCGTATTCGTAATGAAAAGCACAGTGTTTATCTCGGGTTAAAGAGTTATTTAGTCCCTCGAACTATTAGCGACCTCGCTGTCGCTCGGTCGCCAAGAAATTTCTCGGGACTAACTAACTAACTTTCATCCCTCGTATAACAATGTACTATTATTTTTTAATTTTATCTTTACAAATCGATAGTGTTTCATGTACTGGATCGACCCTCTTCGGGATTAAAACGACTAATATTTAACGGTGTAGATATACTGGTATAGAAGAACCTGGTATAGATGGCGACGTAGGAACGGGGTAGATTGTTTATTCAGTAAGAGTCTGATAATGTTTCTCACTCCGCCCAAGGGCAGGATTTGTCATTGGATGATTTTTACCTACCATAAAAAAATCCCTAACGAATGATTTTAGAGGATAGGTAGTACCACATTAAAAAGGCAGGACTTTCGCTTACGCAAAAGAAGATGGCTCCTTAACTTATTCTTTTACGTAACTATGTTGCTTACCAGTTCCATCAGGCGTATTATAATCGTTTCCGAAGACCGTGAGCACAGGTTTCTTGCCGAGGGCCACCTGTGCCATAAAGGGCATCAGGTTGGTGAACTCCTTGGTAGGGTCCTCGCCGATCAGGCCGGAAGGATGAGCTCCCACTGGATTGAAGTACCGGAGGCATATTATGTTCCATTTCTGAAGTAGAAGAATTAGTTATGAAGACGTTTTGTGACTTAGAAAAAAAGAGTTCTGAGTTTACACGTAGATGGATGGAGCTGTAGAGGGAGGCCGAAGAAGAGATGGATGGATTGTGTGAGCAGTAATATGAAAGAAAGGGGAGTTAGTGTGACAGAGTGGAAGAAAAAAACACGTTGCACCGATCCCAACTAACATGGGATAAGGGTAGGATGATGATGATGACGTTTTGTGACTTAGAATGTAGCTATAAACGAATTCAAAAAGTTGTCCGGCATTTTCTTAATCGTATTTTAAAATTTGCATGCCAATTCATGGCAAGATGTACATTTTTTACAGATCTATCGATTTTACAGTCTTTGCCCTTAAACAAAATATGTTACCATCTCTTGTACCGCATTTGATGCAAATAAATAGCTTTGACTTTGATATATTTATTTTATTAGTAGAACAGGAAATATAATAACTATATATAAAATATATATTAAAAAAAAAATTAAATACTACAGATTGACTAAACGTAATGCATTTAAATGGGACATTAATTAAAAATGTGGTTTGTATCATCGGAGTGACATAATTTCCGCAGATGATACGGTTATGTAGGCGACCGTCGACCTTGGCATTCGTGGTAGTAGGCCAGCTGGACCGGTATTGGATCGCACCGACTAGACTTGTCATTTAGAAAGTGTACTCATTGACCAGTTCGCTGTTGGCTGGTTCATACAAGTCAGTTTTCTTCTAAAGAAAAAGGTACCTACTCGTTGAGAATCTACAGAAAAAAAAACTTGGTGTTTTGGGAGACCTAGTACTAATGATGTTTAGTTTTTCAATTCCCTCTACTACTACTAAGTATTCTTGCTACTAGTAGAAATATCCTCCCTTAAATATTCTTAAACAAAGTTAAAATATAGACATGTATATTATAGCAGAGAAAAGTCGACAAAAAAATGCTTCGAGTCCTATATCAGTGTCAATATTTTTACTTGTAGGTCGCGCATTCAAACCCAGCTAAGCGCATTTCTTTGTGTAATTTACCTATTTCATCACCGCTCTCAAAACGGTGAAGGTAAACATCGTGAGGAAACGAGTCCTACATCCTACAAACTCAAACATACTGCAGGATTACCTATGTCCTAGAACCAAAAATTCGAAGACTTGTGACATCCACCAAACCGCACTGGGCCCCCGTGGTAGATTATGGATCTACGGCCCATTCCTTTTCCTAGAAAGAAGGCCCAGCAGTGGGACCATTGTAAAGAACATGCGTTGTAATACGTCCTTCTTTTTCATTTATCACATAGCCGTTTCTCAGTAAAATGTGCGCTCAGGTCTCGGCGTAAAGCACCCGCATGCAAATATTACCTAATACATATTGAAACTGGCAAAAATTAACCAACTCCTCGTAGTTCGTAATCAGTTAAGTAATATTACACAGAACATTTACCTCATCAGCGGCACTAAGGTCCTTGAGCATCTCTTCGATGAAATATTTGGTCCTTCCGTATACGTTGGTGATGTTGCCTATGGGATGGCTCTCAGTGATGGGCAGGTACTCCGGCTCGCCGTAGACGGTGCAGGACGAGGAAAACACCATTTGATAGCAGTTGTGCGATCGCATTATCTGGAAAGATAATTTATTCATTTTAAGGACGATTTAACCAAAAAGATTAAAGATTTTTATAATGTGAAATTAATTCATAATAGTTAGAGTCAAGTTTCCAGTCTAAAGGTCTATAATTTGGCAAGATTTATCAAAGATTGTCATGATGTAAAATTTCATAATCGGCCTAATCTTTTCAAAATTACGGTAGAGTCGGGTTACCAGTCTAAGGACACAATCAAGTAGGTATTATGTAAGCAGAATTAAAGAACCCTCCCCTCTTCCTTTCCACGAGTAAAGTCTCCCTGCGTCTGTCTCTATTTGATTGTAATGAAGTCTGATACAAATTTGTATGCGGTTTTTTATTAAAATATGCAACACATAATTTTTAGTCGTATGGTATCCCTACGTTTTTTTCATCCCTTCTAGCATGTCGTTCCCTCTCTGCAATGATAAATGTGTTTGCTGAAAATCTCAATAAATTTTGAGTAGCTAACTATAGTAAGTAGCTGCAAAAGTCTCACTCCACGCATGCGTAACCTTTTAAAAGTTTTCACCAATGGGCAGTCGGTGCTACAACGGTGCTACATGAGGAATATTTATAAAATGTATATGATACCATTACCTACGATACCATTGACAAAAAACCAATTTTAAATATTTCCGTCAATCTGTTGGTCCCGGCTAATCTCTGAAATGGCGACTTTTATTGATTTCTGCAGCTGATGTACCGCCTTATTTTTTAATAAAAAATCGACTACTTTTACACTAAAAGAATTAGGGTGCCGCGCAAAAAAATCTTGAATCTTGAGTAAAATAGTAAGAAAAGCTGGTAGGTATGAGTTCCAGGCTTAGGACGACCCGCGACAACGATGTCGTAAAACGTGAAATATATACGTCTGTTATGTAGTTATACTCGCAACCTTATCACCGATCGTTCCAATAGTTAGGTTCATATATAGAGATTTCGCAGTACCGGCTTCGGGTAACGGTAAACTTCATAATATCTTATGGACCATTGTAACATTGGTAAAGGCTTCGCCGCAAGCGGTTGTTGAGATAAACCTAGGTAGCGGAAAGACTGGACCGGTATTCTTAGTCAAAATAGACTCTATACCTACCTGAACACGTAAGAATAAAAGAGAAATATTTTATTTGCCGAGCAAAAGGCGCATACTTAAAACTACTATTGAAAACATGGAAATATGATTAAAAAAAAAGTAATATGCGCCATGAGCCCGCAAAAAGCGGCGGAACGCTCAGCATAGGTACCTTATGCTGTTTTCACATGCACAATGCGATAAGTCCACAGCGCTGGTTTTCAGCATGGATGTATGTGTAAGTAGTTATATTTATTTATAACTTTATTGCACACCTTAGCTTGTCATAAGACAAACGTTAAAAAATAATTAAGTGTATGTGTGCAAGCCTGGATTGTTTCAATTTCTAATTTAAAATACGTCGAGAAGCTCATTTGAATATTATAGGCGTAAAAAATCTAGTTCGCTTCACAAGATCAGGCGGCCTGTAATGTGTTTGAAATAAGAATAGGATCGACTTAACGCCATATTTTGACATTATAGCTGTCAAATTGAATTGTTTTGGTAGATCACCCTACCCCAAAAATAGATACAGTACGGCCCGTCGAATCTTGGCGAGTCTGAAGTTAGACTGCGAATTTTAGCGCTAGAAAACTCCTACAAAAATAAATGGTTTAAATAAATAAATGCAATTTGCAGTTGTTATTGCTGTTAAAAAGTGTTATTGGCATTTATTTTTTTAATTTTGTATGAGTTGAGTTAAGCGCTAAAATTCGCAGAGCCTAGCTTCAGACCCAAGATATCGGATCTTGGCGAGTCTGAAGCCATACTGTAAGCATTTAAAATTAGGATCAGGACCAAATTTTTGACGTAATCGCATAACGGAAATCGCTACAAAATGTGTCACACTGGAAAATAAATGTAGTGCAACAATTCTATTGTGCTACAATAATTTACCAGTGTGACACATTTATTTTCCAGTGTGACACATTTAGTCGCGTCAAAAATTTGGTCCTGACCCATTATTGTACCATTTTTGAGGCTTGCTTTCGTGAAATTCTAAATAGAAATCGCTAAATGAGTCAATTACCTACGAGCACAGTGCCAAAAGTTGATAAAAAGTAGGCAATTACCTACTTTCATTATCATTTTGTACGAAATTATTAATGGGTAAGCGTTTCCGGCTACCGCTGTTTATATAATTTTACATAAATTGTGTTAGATAAGAAATTCGACCACATTATAAATCAATTAAGAATCTCATTATTATCAATAAAAAAATCTGAATAGATAAGAATCTTTTAAATTTCAACTGTATTTAGTCCTTATCAAAACTATTAAACAAAACAAATTAATATTTAATTCGGTAAATATGCCACATTGCCACTTCATACTTATTATACTACACGAATTTTCACAATATAGATAGGTAGAATTATTATTCACTAGCTTTTGCCCGCGGCTTCGCCCGCGTGGTATTGGGGTTGGGGTGGAGGTTTCCGGGATAAAAAGTAGCCTATGTCCTATTCCGGAGTGTATCCTATGCCTGTACCAAATTTCATCCAGATCCGTCCAGCCGTTTTGGCGTGATTGAGTAACAAACATCCAAGCATCCAAACATCGTAACTTTCGCATTTATAATATTAGTAAGAAGTAAGATCCATATTATTTGAGTGCATAATGCTGCTATAACTAGCAATTTATTGAAGTAAGGAAACTTTTCGTCGACAGCGCGCACTGTTCCCGTGCGCCTCAAGGAGTTTTCAGCAACCGTAGGGCTAGGATAGAAAAGGTTCGCGACTGAAAGGAAGGCTCTGGCCCTGGTATATATGGCAACATAGGCATTCCTATGTAAAACCTATCATATCCTAACCTATGTCCTATATATAATCCATTAGTTAGGTCGTTTAGTCATTAAAGGTGTCTGCACGGCGCGGGCGCGGCGCGGCGGGACCGGGCGGCGACGCGGCGCTGAGCAGTTGTAATGTACTAGATAGTACGGACGACGCCACACAGAGCCGTCCCGCTCGACGCGACGGTAACCTCGGATCTGTATGGCGTCGTCGCGTCGCCGCCCGGTCCCGCCGCGCCGCGCCCGCGCCGTGCTGAGAACTTAAGAGTCTGATACTGTTTCCCCCTCCGCCCGATTCGTCATTGGATGATTTTTACCTACCATAAAAAAAATGTAACTTTCATAAAGAAATCAACGCGGAAAAATATCTACGCCATAGGTTATCTGTATGTTTATGTTTACATAACTCGAAAAAATTAGGTAACACTGTGCTCCATCGTCGACCACATCATGGCTAACCATCAGTTGAGATAGTGGTCAAACGAGTCCCTATCAATAATAATAATAAAAAACTTTCACTCTCGCGGGCTGTGTTCGTCCTACAGTAAAAGTAGTTTATGAGGTATTTTATTAGTTTTAGTCAAAAACCTCACTAACAGTGAAAGTGAACTAAGGATTGACCACGACGAACTAAAACGTACGTGCGAGCGAGAAAGAGGGATGCAGCTTTGCTTTACACCCCGTAGAACCATGGCCAAGTTACGATCGTTTCGTTAACGTCGAACGCTTTCAGTGGGCCACACCCCAATTCCTTTGTTCTGACGCATGAAGGAAGTCTGATGTAATCTACACTATCTACATCTACTACACTAATATAATAAAGAGGTAAAGTTTGTTTTTTTGTTAGTTTGTTTTTTTGTTTGTAGGGGGTAATCTCTGGAACTACTGGTCCGATTGGAAAAAAATTAGTAACAATAGAAAGCTGCTTCACTCCTGAGTGACATAGGCTATACTTTATGTACGCGGGCGAAGCCGCTGACAAAAGCTAGTACAGAGATAAAACTTTGAAGGAAAACATCGTGAGGAAACCGGTATGCCCTAGGACCAAAAATTCATGTGACATCTTTCAACCTATTGGGCCCGCGTGGTAGATTACGGCCCATTCCCTCTCCTAGGAGGAGGCCTGAGTCCCAGCAGTGGGAACATTATAAGGCTGATACAATGCTACCCTAATACAGAGATAGGTCAAGCGTACTGAAGAATTTGCATCTTCGACTGTGCAACTTCAATTCTTTCGATGTATGGATTATATCTAAAGATACTTCTTACCTCCAATAAGTTGAGCATGCCAAGTAGATTGTTCTGGTAGTACAGCAGGGGTTGCTGCATAGACTCCCCGACGGCCTTTAGCGCAGCGAAGTGTATCACACAGTCTATTGGGTGCTGCAAACAAAAATGTTTTGGTATACATTCCTGAAGAATTGAGTCAGATAGAGAATACTTTTTTATTAATGAGGTGTTCTTAGAAGGTTCTTCTTCTTTTCTTGTCATAGAATAAAGTGGAATAAAACCTCCGCAACCAACCTATATTATGGACCTTATTGCCAGAAGCATAGACAAATCCTCACGCCTGACAACCAGAAACGAAGTTTATTCTTAAATCAAACTCACCTTATCAAATATGTCATTAATTTGAGGTTTATCCAGCAAATCAGCTCTGTAAAAATGTATCTTCTTTCCTGTGATCTGTTCTGCTCTCTGAAGAGCTGGTGACCCATCTTCGTCGCCCACTGCGTTGGCGAAGTTGTCTATGGCTACCACGTCATGGCCAGCTTGCAGGAGGTCGACCACACAATGGCTGCCAATGTAGCCTGCGCCTCCAGTTACCAGTATTGTCTTGAATCGCGGCATTTTGACTTTTTAGATCTGTAAAAAATGTAAAAATTGCGAGTTGAAGCTTGTAGCTTGATAAAAAATCAAAATGAATTGAATTTTGCAGCGTAAAAAATCTGCACGTCAAAGTCTTGTTGCGATGGCAACAAGGGTTTTTGTTCATGGTTAAAAAAAAATAGTTATAACATTAGGAACGTGGACTAGGTGACAGAGCGCTAGCCTGACTTAAAGGTCCAAGTGACCAGTAAAACGGGGTGAATAGAAATAAATCGGGGGTGAATAGAAACAACATTTTGTTGTATTTTCACGTTATTTAAAAATTGTTTGCAGCATTTAATTTTTTTTATAAATTCTATATTGAAAACAAAAATGGTTTATTAAAACTAAAAATATGGAATCAAAGTAATAATCCTTATAAAAATGTTGTTTCTATTCACCCCTTGAGTTTCTATTCACCCCATTTTACCCGGTATACAAATTAAAAAAAAGAGCGATAGCATAGCATTAGCCTAACCCAGCCTAGCATGTAGCCCTGGTATATATGACGACGTAAGAACGGGGTAGGTTCTTTAGTCAGTAAGAGTCTGACTCTGTTTCCCGCTTCGTCTACGAGCGGGACTCGTCATTGGATGATTTTTACCTCCCAAAAAAAACCCCAGTATGTTATTTGTGCGAAGCTAACTTGACCTAGCTTCGCACAAATAACATAATAACATACGCTACTTCGCTAGTGGTTCATAATGGCCATGTTTACGAGCCGTTATTCTCGTATATGTTTATTTCTAATTCAAGTGCACCGTGCACGCAACTCTTTTAATTGCTTTATAGACGTGGACAGGTGAGGCATACATTCAGTTTGCCTTGCGAAGAATTTATTGGCTACACTGTCCATTTATTGTTTATTGTAGGTACACCACAACTATTTAAATATTTCTGCAACTTATATAAATAATCTTTATAAAAAGTTGAATATTCTAATAACATAACATCTTGGTAAATATAGTTTTTTATGGTGAGCAGTAGGTAATCTTCCAATGTGCCGGTCCGTGACATAGCGGATAAACTGCAGGAGGGTCGCTTACGCTGGTATGGCCACGTTTTACGAAAACCGGCAGACTACGTGGGTAACAGATGCCTCGCCATGCCGCCTCCGCCGGGACCCGGGAGACGAGGAAGGCCTAAGAGGCGTTGGATCGACGTCGTAAGGGACGATATGCGTGCCAATGGGCTTACGGCAAGGGACGCGAAAGACCGAGCGAAGTGGAGGCGTCTCAGCAAGAAAGCGGACCCCGGGCACCGAGGTGAAAGCCAAGGTTGGCAACCGGAACTAATACCGCTAGGATGATGATGAGTAGGTAATCTTCCAATGACAACTCCCGCCATTGGGCAGAAGTGTGAGATAGTGTCAGACTCTACGGATTAAAAATCAACCCTGGTCCATCCTAGACCTTCCTTTCAGAAATTGACCCATCTCGGATCTTGGTATGGTGGCTACATAGATATTTTTGACATACATGACATAACGCAATCTAGTCCCAAGCTAAACAGAGCTTGTGTTATGGGTACTAGACAACTGATAAACATACTTAGATATTTCTAAATACATACATATCGTTAAATAGTATAAAACAAAGTTGCTTATGCCCATCTTTAAAAGTACGCAACGGATTTTGATGAATAGATAGTGATTCAACCCGTGTGAAGTAATACCAAAACTAAATAACAACAAAATAATGATCATCACACAAACATTTGTCCTGGGTATGAATGGAACCCACGACCTCCGCCATAGCAGTCAGGGCCACTAACCACTAGAGCAACAGGTTAGTCAAACAATATCAACAATATAGACAGCTTCAAATTGAATATCTCAATTTACAAACAAAAACAGAACACAACACAAGACAAATCAGAATTTGCAATTTGCATCCTCAATAGACCCACTTCCTAATGCATTATGTACCTATTATATTGATCTTAAACAATAGTCTATTAGCTATTAGCCAGCTGTACCTGCATGAGTCAACCAAGACCATCCTCGTCACGTAGCAATCAGCACTGGCGTGCTTATTCTCTAAGAAAACCACCTTAAGCGCAACGTTGGCCGCAGCGACGAAATCGAAATAGATACATTGTATTTTTAACCTAATGTTCCTATACATAGGATTGTTGATCAAATGTACCTATTTGGATTTTATCAGTTTTTTTTACGGACAGGAAATTTTGGAAATATCGTTTTATACAAAATGTATATGGAAGCGCATATGTCACGGGGATACTGACGGGACGGTAACGTGGCACTGACGGGGCGGTCTTGAACGAACCAGTCACGTCCCGTTCCCGTTCACGTCCCGTCCGAGGTATTATCCCGTCACGTATGCAGCGGCCTTAAGGATGTTTTCTAAAAGAATAGCACTGCTGATTCTTTACGCTGGATTGATTGAATGTTTGTTCATTAACATTTATTAAGGTCGATCCATTATTTGCGATTATTAGTCGTTGAGTGCAAATTGGAGCTTTTTATTTTTTATGTTCCTTAATTAATCGACCTTAAAGGTGACTTTGCATATTTATAGCAGCTTATTTTAATGCAGAATTCGTTTATTTTAAAACATATTCATGGCTATTGGAGCTAACTGTCTGCTACTCCTTAAGCTAGTCTTTTTTTGTACCTTTCGAGTACCGTAATGAGACACATAATAGAAAGATAATATGTATGCGAACGCCGGCGTTCGCTTGGGGCTCAAGAGTTTAAATTAAACCCTTTGTCAGGCTTCTAAAGCCCCTTTTAATGAAAAAGACATTTGTGGTTCAATATAAAATATTGTACAAAAATAAGTTCTTACAGGCAAATACCCATTGCATAGAATCATAACAACACTAAATTCGAGGTGTTTAGGAAGCAAAATGTTGCTAGAATGCCAACTAACAATTAGACTGGTGTTGCTAAACGCTCATCAAAGAGCTACGCTTGCACAAGTGCAAAGGACAATCTACACCAAGTTCGTCGTACCTATTTTGTCGCAACCCACGGTCGTCTTCAAATGAAAGGGTTTTTTTACTGCCTATTTGACCTTAGATACTATAAACAGTCGTGGTTAGTCTTATTTTTTCTTATCCATCCTAGCTGGGTTTTAGTCAGTCTAAAACGCTCTCTTGCTTTACCCTGGGCCTATGTAGCTTTTACCATGAGCTACATAGTCCTATCAAGGCCTTCGGTACCATAAATCTCAGCTAGGCGGTGTGAGTGAGTGAACCGGACCCACTTCAATAAAGCATGCTTTAGCGTCTACCTTAGGACACTAAACTTCAAATTTCTATGATGGATAGCAAAATATATATAGATAATACAAAAAATGCCCCCGAAGAATAATTCTTGATAGGCCAATAACCGTATAATGACTACAAATTAACTTCAAGTTTAAACTGCTGTCTACTCTAGAAATTCCTGACAAAAAAAAACAGTACAGTAAAAAATCCAGGAATTCCTGAGAAAATATCTCAGTAAAGTATAAAAATTCCAGGAATTCCTGAGAAAAAATCTCAGTAAAGTATAAAAATTCCAGGAATTCCTGAGAAAAAATCTCAGTAGATTATAAAAATTCCAGGAATAAGTATATCCGTAAAAAGATCCTGGATGAATCATTTAAAAAGGCTAAGATAGGCAACAAACCAAAGAGGATGCATGATAACCGAATCAAATTACGTCATGGTAAGGAGGATTACACAGAAATCATGATACCATCATAGTCGTGATTAAAATATGATAAGTGAGTGTAATTACTTTATCGGAAATAAGTACGGATTCGTTACGCCTCTGGTATGCTCATCAGCTGAACAATTAAAAATGATGGGCCAAATAATTTATCAATCACGGCTTTTAGCTTTATTTATAGAAATGTATAAATAATATTATTTTCTTGAGGATCTTTTCCGCATTTACGTCATTTAAAATAACTCTGCAGGTATACGTGCGTATTTGCACATGGACTCAGAAGCCTTGCTACACAAGGCTACATTTATATAGCTTTATTGGAATCACCACAATCATTGAAAAAGTAACCATGCCTATTTATTTTGTGCCATGGCTGCAGAGGCCCTAGAATACAAAGGGCAACTGACTGAGGTGTATTTTAATAAGTAAAAAGTCTGACGTATTTCCCTCTTGCTGTGTCCTTGAGCGGAAGAAGTCATTGAATAATTTCCCACCGCAAAAAGGTAACTAACTAACTATGTTAGGGTCCCCTCTCAATATCCCCTGATGCAGCTGATCAGTGATAGGCCATATAGGAGATAAATTACTACGAAATAATTAGACGTAGGAAAACAAGTAAAACTTGTTCCATCTTTTCGTTTCGTTTCGTCATCATGTAAAACTGAGTTCTAAATTGGTATAAAACAATTTTTGATTGAAAATTGATTTTCTGAGCAATTGGTTGAGCAAGAAGTTTAAAAAATAAACAGTATGGTAAACAGAAGATATTTTATGAGGAAAAGAGAAAGAAACCGCATAACTACCTAAATGCTACATAAACACGGAATTCCGTTTTGAGCCAGCAATATTATTATATTAGCAATATTACCTATATAAAAAAAAATGCAAAAACAAACAGGAAGGAAAGAAACAAAATAAGACCCATAAAAAATATCTCAGTGTTTCCCCATGGACCCCAATTTTCTCAGAAAACCATTCATCAAAATTCGAAAGAACGAACGGCTCTTCGCTAAAAGCCTTCAAAATGCAGAAAGAACGGGGAAACCCATTAGTTATTTTAAGTTACCATAATTACTAGCCACGCTTGAAGCAGCAAGGGTATAAAGACTCCATGTTGCTTTGATCTTTTTACAACGTCCCGTCCTGCGCTGTGAGTTCATACACCCCAAACGCTTATAGAAATGCAGTCAGGAGCTAATGTTATGCAGGCATTATTAAAGAGGTGTTTTTGCTAATATGCGCCAGGCACTATGAAAAATATTTTTTCTTCTAAAATACTCACACTAAAAAGATTTTTTTATTCAATACAATACTTAGGACTACTTTTTATAAGCATTACGAAAGAACGCAAATCAAGAATTTTTCGAAAATCAAGTCTTAAAAAGAAAAAAATTATTCCTTTTTCAAAAAAATTTGTTCGAAGATGTTGACTGACAGATGGAATACTTATATTTTAACAAACCTTCCACAAAATTAGTTTCGAATTATTTAAAACCGAACATATTGGATTGTTATGCTGATCTCGTTTATTAGCATAATTTATTGAAAGGTTGATCCGGCACGTTTTGTCTACCTAAATGTCTGGTGGATTCTTCAACGTGATGTGACCAATCCGTTATTGCCAATGAGCGTGAGAAATGTTGCGTGCCTCTTTAAATTAAGGAAAATGCTTCAAAAGGCTAGGTATTTTTTTTTATATTTGAACACGACATTACGGACGTATTATTATCCAAAAGAAAAAAGTAATAACCAGACTTAGCCCATAACAATATCAAAGTCAATAGCTCTTTCAACAAACATTGTATAGGACAAAATCATAAGGGATGCCCTTATAATAATAGCGTCTAGTCGGCTAGTTTTAAGTTATTGCAAGCTTTTGGCTGCAGGCCTCAAAAAAGAACTAAACAAAAACAGTAGCTATAGGATAAAATGCCTTTGTCCGAGAATCGTCCTAAGCAAGCCAAGGTCTCGGACCTTAAGGGATGCCCTTAGCGTCTAGTCGTCTAGTTTTAAGTTTTTGCAAGCTTTTGGCTGCAGGCCTCAAAAAAGAACTAAACAAAAAACAGTAGCTATAGAATAAAATGCCTTTGTCCGAGAATCGTCCAAAGCAAGCCAAGGTCTCGGACCTTAAGGGATGCCCTTAGCGTCTAGTCGGCTAGTTTTCAGTTTTTGCAAGCTCTGGCTGGAGGCCTACCTCAAAAAAGAACTAAATCAAGTCAAAGGCTCTTTCCATGAAGCAAAAATTCAGAAAACAGTAACTGTAGTATAACATGACTTTGTCTGAGAAACATCCTAAGCAAGCCAAGGTCCCGGAATGCCCTTAGCGTCTAGTCGGCTAATTTTCAGTTTTTGCAAGCTTTGGCTGGAGGCAGACCTACCTCAAAAAGTAACTAAATCAAGTTAAGGGCCCTTTCCATGAAGCAAAAATTCCAAACGTCCATGTGACTAAGCCTTTATAGTATGAATAATTCATAACACATGGCAAGTTACTTAAGATGCTTCCGTTCGGCTTGACATCGAACCATGCAGTTTTTTTATTGGGCATGCGTAAGTGGTTTAATACGTGTATTAACCACAAACACATTGTGGTAATATTACTCCGGATTATTTATTAATTATTTCAATTTTTAAACAATATAATTATTTAAGTACGAAATTTAATTTTGAAAAATCATGGTTTGAGTTTTGCCTGAAAAGATTTTGACTTATTTATCTCATAATTGTAAACTGTAGTCTAGGTACCTACTTTTTAATGATTTTATTATTAAAATACACTTATATCAATTAATTTGGCATTTATTTTTGTAAAGTTTACATTTTTGCTAGAAGAACAAAAAACAAAAAGCAAGTTTATTTCAAAGAGTTGAACTAGAAATAACATCTACATGGATTTTCTACAAATAGACTAGATAACTCGAACGTATTAAAAATGGCCCATAAAGTAAAATTCTTAAATATTGAATACAATAATATGTTTGCAACAGTTTACTGTTATAGAAACAGACATTGTAAATCCCATTTCAAAAATATAAGTAACCGCACATAAATATGACCTTTCGCAGTAAAAAAAAAAACATCAATATATTTTCCAAAAAAGGGTAAATTATGTTTAATTAACCGAAAATATATTTTTGGGGCACAATGTCAATCACCTCGGCAAAAATATTTATTGAAGTACGAATGATGAATCAAATAAGGAAAACCTTTTTGGAATTTAAGAACGCTGTGAGGGAGGGACTACATAATTATAGGGATTTATTAATTATGGTATTTTTGAACTTGATTCAGCCTGTTCTGCCGTGCAGATACTAAAACGCAGTAAAAGCATTGTAAAATACGCTATTTTACTGCGTTTTAGTGTCTGCACGGCAGTGTTACCTTGATCCCACGTACAGTACGGCTGTCGGATCTTGGCGAGTTAAAAGTTAGGCTCTGCGAATTTTAGCGCTTGATAACTCGTACAAAAATAAATGGTGTACCTACACAAATGAATGCTATTTACAGTTGTTATTGCTGTTAAAAACAAAAGAAAGTTTTCAAGCGATAAAATTCGCAAAGCCAACTTCAGACTCGCCAATATCCGACGACCGTACTGTCTGTGCTCTCGGCCGAATATTCGGTACCTATGAACTGTTCGGCCGAGCGTTTATCTCTACAACTCGCTTATAATTATCACTGTCTCGGCCGAGCAACATTTTAACGTCTCGCGCTTTAACTCGCTACGTATGATGAACGCATATCCCTTGCTATTGCTACCCTCTCCATGTAAGACAGGGATGGCAAACCTATAGTACGCGGCAAAATTATTCACACCAGTGTAAAACGCAGCATCTATAATTTAGCGTCTAGTAATTTGAAAATCACTCTGTTACTTTTCTTAATTATTTCATTAAGTAAATAAAAAAAAACACTACGATATACGAATTTCAGGTTGCAAATTAAGAGTCAATAGTAAAAAATAAACTACTTAGAAAAGTAGTTTCTTTTTTGGCCATTTAATTAAATAAAAAAATAATATTCTTCGGCGGCAACTTATGACGACACGCGACATTATTATTTTATTCTTGCATATAGTAGCACATTCTCTAAGTCTAGTTATCCCTGCCCTAAGTCAAGCTACCTCATGGGATGTCCTTAGCGTCTAGTCGGCTAGTTTTATATTTTATCAATTCCTGGCTGAAGGCAGACTACCTCAAAAAAGAACTAAATAAAATCAAGGGCCCTTTCAAAAAACAGTAGCTATAGGATAAAATGCCTTTGTCCGAGGAACATCCTAAGCATACCAAGGTCTCGGACCTCAAGGGATGCCCTTAGCGTCTAGTCGGCTAGTTAAAGTTTTAGCTTGTCCTGGCCAGAGGCTTCAATTTATTAAGGTTGTCACAGGCAAGTCCTGTTAAACAAACGACCACTTCGTAAGTTTGTCTGTACGAAGCTACTCACAAAAAAAAGAAAAATATTTTAATGCAACAGTAGACACAGCCAATGATCCACAGATCACATCGCATGCACCGCACAACACAAGAATCCCATCCGACTAACTGTTTTCACAGAAATCGCCGTTCACTTTCGAGCACCGTTAGAAAAAAAAAAAAAACAAAAAAGACTCACTCACCTTTGTTTAATTTATTCCCATTAAGTAATTATTACACTGATTTAACACTAAAATTACGTTATAAACTAAGCTAAAACTAAATTAAGATTAATAGAATGAGCGGTGCGTTCAGTCCTGACCGCACGCGCATCTGATCTGACGAGTTGAGGGCCGCGCAATACTCGGTGTCTCTGGTCGACGTCACTATAGTGAAGTTTGCAACCTGCTTGATTGCAATCACACCGAATTATCGAAGCGAACATTCGTTTAGTGATAATAAAAAGTACCCAACTATCTAAAAAATTGGTAGTTTGATGTGTTTAATTGTTTTTGTAGCGCTTTTTGTGTGGCCTAGTTCCTGCCCACTCACGGTAATAATAAGGCATCACAATTTCTCTCCGTTATTGTTTTAGAATGCGCACGTATGAGGTATGTAGGCCAACTTTCTTCTAAGGCTGCGGGACTGTTCGTAAGAGTTACCGCGGGTCCGAGGGTCTGGAATTCAAAGGGCATTGAACAAACACTATCCGCCTTATTCCAAATCGCGATTTAAAATAGTTATGGGACTATTACTAGGTTTAGTATGTTTGATATGATATGTTTGGGGAAGAATGGAAGACGATACTATCAGAATGTATTAAATTCTGTGAGATGAACGTATGACTGTGTGTAATCCCTATTAAATGACCCCTGAAAGTCCTGCGATCTAAATGCATTTCAGGGACTATTACTTTACTATTACTTTTAATGCCAACCTAAAGATAGTTCCGGAACTTTTTCAGATCACGTTGTGCAATAACGGGATTCGGGTTTTAGTTAGTAAAAGTTTAACAGATCCTTTTGCTCCGTCCAAGGTGAGAGAAGCTACTTGACGTTCTACCTCAAAAACACAAAGCTCAAATGTCATCTGAGGTTTAAATAAACCCGTTTAATGCGTAGTCGGGTACAGTCAAAGGGCGGATTTCCAACACCATCCCTAATCTCTAACTTAGCTATAAGGTCTAGCAATAACTCTAACTTGCCGTACGAAAGGTAAGGTTCCGTGGTTATTACGGCAAGAAGATATGCTTACTTTATTTATCTGCCGTGCAGATACTAAAACGCAGTTTAAGCATTGTAAAACAAGCTATTTTACTGCGTTTTAGTGTCGGCACGGCAGTTATAGGAACCAAACCGTCAGAATTATCCTAATAGAGAGTTACTTATAGAGCCAGCTTTCTATTGAAGATAAGTCTATTGTCAATATGGCCTTCGGATCTTGGCGAGTCTGAAGTTAGGCTCTGCGAATTTTAGCAATAAAACTTTTGACGTGACAACGTCTTATAAATTGGTTTGCCGGGTGACACTTCAAGAAACTGCGTTACGCTCCGCTCACGTTATGCGCTCACAATGAGAGCGAGTGAGAGGCACGCGTCCCTTCCACTCGGGCATGGTTAGCCCGCCTAAGAGCGAGAGCGACAGACATAAAAAGTGAAAGGCACGCGTCCCTTCCACTCGAGCACAGTTAGCCCGCCTAAGAGCGAGAGAGACAGAGCGAGAGAGACTATTATTTCATCCTTCTTCCTACTATACGAATGAATATTCACATTAAAATTATTTTACCACTCAAAGTCGTTGTCACGTAAAACTTTCGCCCGTATACCGACTTTACAGGCAACCAATTTTTTTTAATAAAATTAATGCTAATAACAGTTTTTAAAAGCAATAACAACTGCAAATTGCATTTATTTGTTTAAATCATTATTTTTTTACGAGTTATCAAGCGCTAAAATTTACAGAGCCTTACTGCAGACGCGCTAATATCCGAAGGCCGTACTGTAAGCATATTTTCAGCGAGCATGTCTATAAAATTTACACTAAAAGACTCGTTCGCATCAGTGTGAGTGCAGCCCAGCCCGCCAGTGACAGTGACCTCATAACGAGCTATACATACAACACTATGCCAATAACGTGAGAATACCGTAAGTTATCTAAAAACTTGGCTCACTCATCCTTCTTACTTATCGGAAAGCTTCCGTTATCTCAGTCACGGAACGGAACTGTATACATTAAAAAAACCGGCAAAGTGCGAGTCGGACTCACACGAGAAGGGTTTCGTTCTACAATATGTATCGAGCAATAAAGTCACGTTTGTTGTATGAGAAACAAACTTAAAATATTTATTTTATTCTGTTTTTTTTTTTTTACTAAGAATAGTAGGCTCCAGTTAAGACTACTATTTCGCTTGATGGTAAACAATGATGTGGCCAACAGTGGTCCACGAAGAAATAATACTTGTCTAAAAGTAACCTATTCACGGCTGCCCCTGAGTTAAAGCTATCAGGGAAAACAGGCTTCGGCAGGCAATGCCACTCATTAGCTATACCTACGCACAATACAATTGTTTTAGTATTTGTTTTTAAAGTGGCAACAGAAAAACATCACCTGTGAAAATTTAAACTGTCTGCATATCACGGTTTATAAGAGCCTGGTGAGTGACAGACAAACAAACAGTAGTCTTAGCAATAGGGTCACGTTATCTTTAGATACGGAACCCTAAAAACATGTTTTATCTACCTATCATCACTCATCATTGGTTTTTCTGATCACGGAGCAAAAAAAGGTCGAAGATTAGTATGGTGAATTTGTGACATATATTTTGGATAAGTTTGTATGTTTAAGTCGATGACCTGGTGAAGGACGTGGGAAACACTGGAGATCCGGGAAACTGATTGGACTGATTTTTGAAAAAAGGGTCCATGGAGTTTCTCGCACATTCTTCTCCTTAGTGATATTTCGGAATTTGTAATTAGCGTGATTTTTTTGACAGACAGACTTCTTGACCTTACAGAGTGCCTGTATTTTCGGTTTTTTTTTTAGCATAGGTATATATCAAATAAACAAAATTGTTTATCTACACTGATATAATAAAGAGGTAAAGTTTGTTTTTTTTATTGTAGGAGGTAATCTCTGGAACTACTGGTCCTATTAGAGAAATTTTAGCAATAATAGAAAGCTGCTTTACTCCTGAGTGACATAGGCTATATTTTATGTACGCGGGTGAAGCCGCTGACAAAAGCTAGTTTGAAATAAATGCTTTCAATCTTTGATTGATGTAGTCACCAGGGCTACGCTTGGAGGAGGCTCATGTCCAGCTGTGGCAACCTATTCGTTGAATTGATGATGATGTTTGATTGTATATTGGGCAGAAGGTAGGAATATTATGAATTTGTTTATTAAAATTTTATTTAAGCCTGTCTGGAACTCCAGCCTCGTAAAGGCCACACAACAAATCTACTTCAGAATAATGTAGGTAGGTACAATGGGTAGCAATAAACCTTTGCAAAATCATAACTAAACTTTGAAAAAGCGCATCCCTTATGCTTATTGTAATGCAGGTACTCGTATCATTTGATATGTGTCGGACAAGGAAAGACAAAGTATGGGCCCCTCATTTATAAGTCCTTGACCTCGATCGATCGACTATGTTCGGTTTCTGTTGACGTCTTATGGTCATATTGTTACTAATTTTAGCGTTTTTTATTAACGACTTGCGGTTATTTTTGAAGCTGAAAAATTAAACTTTGGGAAATTTAAACCTAGCAAATTGGGTATTTATAGGAAGTAAGTACCTCTACCTAGTTAGAATCGGTTGACTATCGCTCATAAGTCATAGTTAGAGATGATAAGCAAGGCAAAAGTCCCGGACGTATGGACGAAATATCATTTCTTCCCCGGACACCTCTGAAAAAATATTTTTGCAACAAAAATAAATACATCATTTTTTATTCAGCAGCATACACTGTTATGCTACTCGTTAACTTTGCCGAAAGTGTAGTTACTAATAGTATAAACAAATTGGGTTTTCTAGTTTAACAACAAAGTGTCCGGGTTCTACCTGGACTATTTTAAAAATCCTTGCCGGACGACCTGTCTGGCCGACGGACGCCTTTCAAACTTGGACAAAACCGGGGAAACCCAGACGGATGTAAGCCCTAGTCATGGTAATAATTATTATCAGTATCTAAGTAATAGTAAATATGTACTTACAGGTCAGTGGCGTAGCTAGTCCCACAGGGGCCCCGTATCAGAAGTCCTTCGGGGGCCCCGTATAAAATAAAAAACATATTTTAATTACAGATGCTTAGCTGCCCTATGAGACGGTTGTGGATAACATGTTGCGAATTTTTGCCTAAGTCGGGGCCCCTGTACCGCGGGGGCCCCGTATAATTGATACGGCAGATACGGCGGTAGCTACGCCCCTGTTACAGGTATCGGTAGCGGTAGGTATCTAATCAGATCAGGCCTTCCTGTTGTGAATTATAATGATAAATAATCTGGATTTTATTACTATCTGCCCGAATTATCTTTCAACTGTGATTTAAAAAAATATATTGTAGTAATCTAGCTTTATACTACTTGTACTATCTATTATTTATTTTCTGCTTATACATAATATCCGGCTGCCGGAGTTCCGGCTAAAAAACATTTAATTAGAATAAGCCTTGATAATTATAAGTCGTTGATTAGGTATTTACCTACGAGTGGTTATTCCCTCTGAAAAGAAAATGTTTATTTTTTTCCTGGTGTAAATTAGCTAGCATAAAAGCATAAAAGCTGATAAAATAAGGAAAGGACAGTCCTAATGCTGATTAAACAATCATGGCGTCTATGGCTATTGTAGTACCTATTTATTTATTTAATTCTACTACTATTGCATCCCCAGACATATGGACCTAATAAATACGAGAAAACATCATAATTGCAATAGAGGTACGGGAGGAAGAAAATTACGTCATATACTTACTTAATTAAAGTCTTTAATCTTACTAATATTATAAATGCGAAAGTTACGATGTTTGGATGTTTGTTACTCAAGCACGCCAAAATGGCTTGATGGATCTGTATGAAATTTTACACAGGCATAGGATACACTCCGGATTAGGACATAGGTTTCTTTTTATCCCTGAAACCCCAACCCCAATACCACGCGGGCGAAGCAAAAGCTAGTTAAAAGTATAATTTGTCTATTTAATTTTCAAATTTGGTAATTCTCACAACGTCAAATGCTATTAAAATTTGTAAGTTTTTCATAAAGACCAAAACACGATTTTTTACACAGTTTATCATAAATCATTTTACACGGATTCACAGGATATATATTTTTTACACAGTTTACGTTTGAAAATTTTGAAAAAATTAAAATTATCATAATTAAATTCCCAAGCTTTTCATTCCAAGGGACAAGGTGATAGTAGCTTCTTTTTTTTTAAGTTCGGTTTTGCATTCTACCTTGATAGTAAATGGTAAACCTTGGTAACCTAACCTTAAAGTAATGTTCACTCTTGACTTACAGACTCCTTATAGCTGATCTATCAAAAACCTCAAACTCTGGCAAAGAACTCTACTCGTTATACCTAGAAGTCCCCACGCACAAACAATAATTACCTATGTGAATGTTCTATTTTATATTTAAGAGCTTACTGAACATTAATAAACTGTAACACCCGTATTTATTATTGACTAGTAATTACTCGTTGCTTAGTATTTCTTATTAAGTCATTACTTGAGATTATAAATCTTAATTAAATTGAAAAACTATGAATTGTTACCTACTTTAGTAATTAATTTTACTTGTTTTTATAAATACGAGTGTAAGAACCGTACTTCGGGAAATAGATACATTAGGCACAGACTATTAACCAACCCTCGTCCACCCTATAATCCTGGCATTTTTTTATTACAACATAAAAATTTTATGACGTAGACATTAAGCTCTTACAGTCATACTACACGACACCACGCGGACGGTAGAGCTATCGATTTTCACATATCAAAGCTAGGGGTTGCTAAATAAGGGTTGTTTCTACACGTCAGTGTGGCTCGTTGGTCTAGAGGTATGATTCTCGCTTCGGGTGCGAGAGGTCCCGGGTTCAAATCCCGGACGAGCCCGTTTTCCCTAGTATCTACAAAGTACTGGGAAAATTGACTTAAATGCTTTTTGGTTTGGATTGGTTCTTTGATATGGAAATAAAAACAAGATTCAAAGCTTTTCCACGATCAAAATTACTCAGTGTGATGTACTTACAACTGACAACAGTTGCAAGCAGTTGCAAGTGCTGTACTTGCAACTGTTTTATGCTTTTTTATGGTGGGAAAAATCATCTAATGACGTTTAATGATGAGACCGCCTTTGTACCCATTCGTATAAGTTTCTGTGAAATTGTTACTATTTTGGTGTACTATAAAGCTTTATTTCTATTAAATTATATATTCTAATCCCGCCCTTGGGCGGAGTAGGAAACAGTGTCAGAATCTTACTGACTAAACGATCTATCCCATTCCTTCTTAGCCTTTATACCGGGGTCGGACTTTCCTTGCAGAAACCGGACCGGGGCCCCAGTAGGCTTCGGCACTGCAGTTGGGTCTCTACAACACCATGCTGCATAATCATAATACTGAGTAGCATAAGTTTCAGTTAGGTTTTCAGGACAGGATTGTTGCTTGCTAAGCTAAGCTTTTAAGTAGGTATTTAGTTTCACCTGTCACGATGTTTGTACAGAAAAACATAATCAAAATTTTGTGTTATCAACATATTGTACCTTATTTACGCAAATAAATGATTCTTCTTCTTCTTTCTTCTTTTTCTTTATTTTAATTGCAAATTTTCAAATGCCCAAACTCTATGGGGTACTACCGCATAGAGTTTGGGCTCGTGTAAATTGTGATTCATCTTGACGAGTTTAATATTCACCATTTGTAATATCTTACCATGATTGAAAACAAGGGTCCAAGGAGTTTCTTGCACATTCTTCTCCATAGATCTACGCTTTGGAATGTGCAATTAGCATTTTTTTAGGACAGATCTTTTTTTTTCAAAAGTGCTTGTAAATGGTTTATTTGGAAAAAAAAAAATTCGACTTTGTAACAGTAGGTAAGGTTTAAATAAAATACCAAAAATAATAAAAAAACAATTTATTGCTTCCTTTAGCATACCCAGATATCATTTAATAAATAGCATACATGTCATGTAACTTTTAACGCTTTGAAAGATGTGAGCCTCATTGCAATGCACCCAGCAAATCGGTCAGACCTTTCGTACAATAATCACAATTCAAATTATTCTAATAAATAATGTATTTTATTTTGATATGATATAATGTATTTATTTATTTGTTCACGAATAAAATGCTCCTCATCGCGTGCACCCATGCGAATCGGTCAGAATATTCATAAATTTAAAACTTATCTAATTATTATTGCGCGGGAAAAAGTCAGCCATATTCCCGTTTGTTTTTTTTTTTAATGTAAAGGAAGTCGGCTTAGTCGATTTTCGTTTCGTGAACTAAAATATAAAAATAAAATTACAATGCTCGATGGTTTATTTTTTCACACAGGGAACACTGGTATAGGTACTATTGGTACCAAGCACCAATCAGTTTATTATGCTTATATTATAATTGGTAGGTACTTTAAAATAATTATGGCAAGTTTTTATAGCATACTTGATACTGTGGATAAATACTTAATGTATCACAATTTTTGGCAAAGAGTTGCTTGTAGGAACTGAATAACTAAATATCACTACATTACACCCCCTCTAAGTAAAGAAAATTCATACTTCGTCATTAACAAAATAATAATAAACTTTAAGACTAGTGGATCTTAAAACTAATGAAATCAAACTTTGGTCGTTGTGCCATTTTTTTAGGATTTAAGGGTTTTACTATTTTTTTTATTTTTTCCTTTTTGTAGTTATTTTTTATAGCCTAACAATAAAGCCGTCGCATTTTGTATTGTCGGTGTCAGTTGATTACGTAGCGCAAATATTGCTGATATTAAAATGCGACCTGAAAAAATAAAAGAGTGGTTAGAAATTGGGTCATCGCCAAAACTGTTGATTAGATGCCTTTATGAATAAATTATTGAAAACATTGCCCTCATTTGATGTTGAGAACAAATAGGACTGTTAAACACTTGACTCTATTACTCAAATTAAAAAAAAAGAATAAAAAATTGGCAACACTCTGAAAAACTCTTTGAAATTTTTGCAATAACGTATTATTTTGTTGAGCATACCTACAGTGTTGGCTAATTAGTTTTCTTAGTATCCTTAGTCTCCTCCTTAGGCTGTCCCTTGCCCAGCAGCTTGGCGAGCGAGTCCCAGATGCCGCCGAGGAACAGCGCACAGAACAGGTTCTCGAACGGTACGAAGGGATCGTGGATGCCCAGGAGAATTGATGATAGCTGCGGAGAAATAAAAATGGAGAAATTAGTATACCATTAAAGGGTTCTCGAATGGCGACCGCGTACAGGACGACGCTCCGTGGGCATGCCCCCTACAAGGTGGACCGACAATCTGGTGAAGATCGCGGGAATCCGCTGGATGCGGACAGCACAGGACCGTTCGTTGTGGTGATCCTTAGGCTGCCCTAAGTTATGCCCAGCCTAACCATATCTATGCCCAGCAGTGGGCGTCATTCGGCTGACATGATAATGATGATGATGAAAGGGTACGACAGAAGGAGGACAGCTTAGATTAATATCTGTTCAGTAAGAGTAAGTTTTGATTTTGAAACTAGATTTATAGAGCTACCTACATTAGATCCACGAAGCGACGTCGTTCTACGTACAAAGGAGGCGTCGTCCACATGTGCGTCGGTCTAATGTAGTTCTAGCTTTATACACTTCGCTAAAGCCAGTCAAACTACATAATGACAGTTGCTTATTCTTTACTGGCAACTTTAGTAGGTCTTACGGAATAATCGACTAAATCGCTACTCACCTTAAAGTAAACGAAGAATATCACTATGCCGAAGTACACGAGAGCATGCGGCGCAGAAATGAGGTCAGTCTTCTTGTCCAACACGAAGATAATGGACGCAATCAAAGAGGCCTTCGTGTAGCTGAAATAAAAAAAAGAAACAATTATTTTTTATTCCTATTCATCCCTTAGGGAAGGCTATAATCGTTCGAACATATCGCCTAATCTTTTGTCCAGAAAAAAAATCAAATAAAGATTGTTTATGCTAACCCGTAAACTAACTACGTAGCGTGTGCTTGTCCCGGGTTAAAAAGCGAGCTTATTGTCTATGGTTAGTAAGGTTTATTATAAGGTTACCTTTGGTGGTTCGACTGGTACCTGTACAGTAAAGTTACTTAGAAAACCAGAAGTTATTGCTTTTTATTAGGTGGATGTTGCAAGCAGTGTTCAAAGGATTGTAGTGACACAGTACCTGCCACAGTTACCATAGAACCACATACCACCGTACCACCACCATACCATACCAGTCACAGTTCTATGGTAACTGTGACAGGTACTGTGTCACTACAAGATTAAGAGAAAGCTAGTTCAATTATTAACAAAGGTCAAACTCAAGTCTCTATTGCAGTAAAAGAAGTAAAACAGATTAGATCAAGCATCAATACTTATTAAAAAAAACCGTAAAGGCTATATTAGCACTATTTTTGAGGTGGGAATCCCGTTCCGCTACAGAGTGGTGCGAATCAAGAGTGCGAGTGTCAGACTTGTACTGACTAAACCCACACGTGTCCTTGGCCAGGGTCACAGTAACTCTCTCGAATAATCCCACAACCCTGGCAGACATTAGACCTAGCGGGTCCCATCAATTTTGCTGACAGCTCTTTGAAGCATTCACAGCAGTCTACCACCTCTTTCCATCCCTAAGACCCAACAACCATGAACCAGTGTAATATTTACATGCACTTCTACACTTTTTTTTAATATTCGAAAACTATCACACAACGCCGTCTAGTCTCAAGCTAAGCAAAAATGAAACTCAAACTTAATATCAAAATTCTACAGTCAAATCAAACTCAAACAAAATTAGTTTAAATGCTTGAATTGTACTCACAAGCTAGGCTGCATGGTTTCCATGGCAGTTGGAGTCCAGGCTCCACGGATGAGTCGCTCCACCAACTTGGTGAAGCCTGCACCGTTGCCCTTCAAGGTTCCTGAAATAATTAACGTAAGGTTTAACTTGAAAAGTTTTACATCCAAAAGGCAAAATATATTATGCTGTCGGAAACCTTACTCCAGAAACAGAACCAGAACTATTAAGATAGGAAAGTCAGGAAGAAAGGGATTTCTAGAATTATTCGAAAGCTCCCAATTTAGACTGTAGTAACATCGAAGATATGGACATAATTTATAGAGATGTAGTATTGAAAGAAGTTTTCATCGATCGTCCAAACAATTGACGGTACGACATTGACGTAGCCGTTGAGCTATTGGAAAAACATTTAATTTGGCGGAAAAACGGCGCAAATTTAGGACTAACAAATTATAAGGATACTTTGTTTAAAATAGGCGCAATCATCCACACAAAACGGTAGAACGCTCAGCATAATGCCGTGACCACACGCAAAATGCAACGACTCTATGGCGCTGGTTTTTAGCGCGGGCCAGCTACTGCACTGCGTATTACGGGCTCGATTCCTGCACGGAACGATCTGTATGGTCTATTGATATGTAAGTATGTAAGTTTACACGTTTGTGAACGTATCCACGATACAGTCTAGGTGTAGGTAATCACTACATAGTAAAACAGTCGATTCCCGCTGTCTGTCCCTATATATTCTTAGATTTTTGAAACTACGCAACGGATTTTGATGCGTTTTTTTATAGGTAGAGTGATTCAAGAGGAAGGTTTATATGTTCCTATAATACAATTCAAGAGGAAGGAGGTTTCCTCTTGAATTGAATATATTACATATACCTATTAAATTACATCTACACTAATATAATAAAGAGGTAAAGTTTGTTTTTTTTATTTTTTTGTTTTTATGTTTGTAGGAGGTAATCTCTGGAACTACTGATCCGTTTGGAATAGTACATTTTGATACAAGTGCAGGAAGTTTGTGTTGAAATTCGCACGAGCCGTAGGCGAGTGTGTTATGAAGCCGAGGGCTGCAATGACAAATCTGCACGTGTGTCAAACGACGTTTTTCAATATATACACTTACGACTTAAGAAATAAAGAAAGAAAGAAAAAAAATTTAATCGTATCTCAAACATACAGTAGAAATATAAGAAATGTATAAGTATAGCATTCAAATCTGCTGTGGTCTGTTTCTAATTTCATGGGGGTCGCCCAGCGACTCTGGGGGACGCCTCGCGCCCATTTCGATAAACTAAGCGCCCATTTCGATAACTAACTAATCACACTTGACCGTGACGATAAGGAAGGAATAAAAACGCCCTTGTTGTGATAAACTCAAAAAAGCACTTGGGTGATATACATACTATATTGAACCTAATAGGAGTGCGATAAGAGGCAGTTTTCGAGTAAGTGTATTGAAAAAAATTTAGCAACAATAGAAAGCTGCTTTACTCCTGAGTGACATAGGCTATATTTTATGTACGCGGGCGAAGCCGCTGGCAAAAGCTAGTATATTACCTATGCATGTAGTATGGTAATACTAATAATATTTAATATCAGCATGGCACCCGTGTAGGGCGGGTAGCTAATACTCCTATAAAAAAATCTGAGATAAGTTGGTAAGTGGGAAAATAGTACATTTTGATACAAGTGCGGGAAGTTTGTCATTGCGACCGAGGCAGAATTCGCACGAGCCGTAGGCGAGTGTGTTATGGAGCCGAGGGCTGCAGTGACAAATTCGCACGTGTATCAAACGACGTTTTTCAATACACTTACGACTTGTGAAATAAAGAAAGACAGATTTTTTTTTAATCGTATCTCAAACATACAGTAGAAATATAAGAAATATATAAGGATAGCATTCAAATCTGCTCTGGTCAGTTTCTAATTTCGTGGGGTCGTCCAGCGACTCTGGGGGACGCCTCGCGCCTGATTCGATAAACTAAGAAAAAAAAGTAATCACCCGTGACCGTGACGATAAGGAAGGAAAAAAAAAGCCCTTGTTGTGATAAACTCAAAAAAGCACTTGGGTGATATACATGCTATATTGAACCTAATAGGAGTGCGATAAGAGGCAGTTTTCGAGTAAGTGTATTGAAAAACATATTTTTATCTCTGCACCTGCACCTAATCGAATTTAGCAAAATATTTATTCAGCTAAACAACTACGTACTATCAGGCTCGTAGATTAGCACAGATATCTGACTTACCGACTATAATCATGATGACGTAAGCGTTAGGGTACAACTTGGCGGCGTGGCTGACTCCGTCGTACACCTTCTTGGCGCGGTAGATCTCCTTCATGGCTGAAGCCACCACTTTCACTGGTAGAAACTTTGCCACTTTGTACCCCACGTCGAATGGTGTGTAGAATACTAGGTACCTGGAAACATAGTGACAAATCTATAGTTTAGTTAATTGTACAATACAACTGAAGGCTTTGTCTGGTTGAACGCACTAATATCAGGAACTACTGGTCTGATTTGAAAAATTATTTCTGTGTTAGCTATCGACGAAGGCTGTAGGTTCGGCCCTCCACGGGATTAAAACGATCAAAATTTTACGGTGTATAACATTACGTACACTTACGGGAGCTGAGGAGTAAAATGGATGTGAGTGGAACCGCGGGGGACAGCAAGTCTCTAATAAATAGGCCTAGCGAGTATCTACAAAAAAGATACAGACATCTACAGTCAAGGGAAAAAGTCATCAAATATTCTAGGCTTCTTCTTCATTCATCATTTCAGCCGAAAGATGTCCACAGCTGAACATAGGCTCTAAATACTTGGGGATCAAGTGGCGGCACAACCAACGACCCTGTGCATCTCGCATCCATCAACTTATAAGGGACCTTATAACGCTGCGTCTTCCAGTACGCGGTATGACCTCTCGACTCGGACCCACGGGAACCATATCTGTACTCGACTACATGCACATCTATTTTGTTCGTCTTTATTAACTAAAGGGACTAGATCCCTTACCACCTGGTCACCTTACTCTATCACTATACGAAAAAGGAGGTCTTCTATCAACCTGTGGGTATCATGGGAAACAGAGGCGGCGCAAGGCGTGGGCGACGTGGGCGACCGCCCACGGCCTCGCGGTCCAAGGGGCCTCGCGCCTAGGGCATGCAAAACCGGAAAGTCATCAAAACCGGTTTTGAACATCGTTTTTTTTGGGACCAAAACCGAAAACCGGAGCTAGGTCCGGTTTTAACAAAAAAATCAAATATAGTATAATTTAAAAAGAAACACCATTTTTTTTAAATATCCACTAAGTCAACAAATTGTATGATACATTTCTTTTTAATCCAAACCATAATAATTGTACAGATAACAATGAACTTATAATAGTACTAGCGACCCGCCCTAGCTTCGCACGGGCGCAACCGTGATATATTATATGTTATATGATATATTATAGCTACAAAACTTCCTCTTGAATCACTCTATCTATTAAAAAAAACCGCATCAAAATCTGTTGCGTACTTTTAAAGATCTAAGCATACATAAGATCTAAGCAACTTTGTTTTATACTATGTAATGATAATGATAAAGATTAATTAACTGAGATCAAATCAACAACAAGTAAGTTTTTGGTATTTTTGGTACCTATTAAGTCTGCTATCAAAAATAATATATTATATAACAGGCGAGGGCGCCGGACACGCACTTGTACTCCCGGTAAGGGAACTGCAAGGCGTGTAAGTTGGTGGATGCAGGCTGTGTTCGGTTCGGATACATTTGATGCCTCAAAATTAATTATTTTTTGAGAGTGTTCGAAAAAAATGTACGAAAAAAATGGACCAAAACCGGAGCTGAGCTCCGGTTTTGGTCCTCAAAACCGGTTTTCAAAAATCGTTAAATTTTGGCCGATTTCCGGTTTTGCATGCCCTACTCGCGCCTCGAAGGCCCGCAAACGCAAATGTAGATTTAATTACTCATCTAGCATTAAATAATACAGGGAGTCAATGACATGTTAACGCAAACGAATACCATAGATCCAGTACCTGATTCTGGACACCCTAGTAGTAGAATTTTTTGTCGTTTTTTTCTTATTTTTTTATGATTTCCTCATTTCAACTTTTTTGCGAAAAAAAAAATGAGTGAAATGTAATTTAAATTAAAAATGTAATCGGGTTAGAATAACGATTTTATTTGCCTCGATGATTTTTTTTATTATTTTTTTTTTTATGAAAAAGATTTGAAAAATGACCATTTATTATTATGATATTTATTTAAATGTTTTTAAACATATTTTATACATTTTTAAATATTTTATACAAAAATCGGCTAGCAAGTATCTGGCAATACCACCCGATGCCCGACCACCTCTGTCGTGTGATTGAGGCCTACCTGTCGGTCAAGTATATCTATATCATCTACCCCGATCACTAGGGACAGTGGAAACGTCGAGAGATGACATGTTCTGTTCCGCAGGGATCGGTACTACGACCACCCTGTGGAGCATTGGGTACGAACGTGTTGCGCTGCTATTTTCGAGACGCTGTCGGCCCTAGCACAGGGAGAATCGTACCAGCCGGTGGTCGAACTGGTGACACGTGGGGTTGCGAGAGTCGTTGGCAGGATTTAGCAGTTGGGATTAGAGGTGGCGCTGTACAAGTTTGAGGCCATGTGTTTCTACGGTCCTCGGAACTCGCCGCCAACGGGTTCCTAGTTAATGGAGGAGTTCACATCGGCGTCGGGTCTACGATGAAATACCTGGGACTCATCCTCGACAACCGGTGGAATTTTGACGAGCAACGACTGGGGCTACTCTCAAGCGGCTTCAGCTGATCTTTGGGGGTCCAGAAGCCACCTGCCGGAGGCTCAACGCTAGATTCGTTCGATCCTTGGCCATATATGGAGCTCCAGTGTAGGCGCCGACGCTGCAAAAGCAAACGAGGACGCCGCTTAACGCATAAAGGAGGGTCATGGCAATACGGATGGTGCGGGGATACCGCCGATTTCCCGTGAAGCGGCTAGTCTCCTTGGGAACTTCAGTCCTTGTACGATTTGTGCGTGGAGATACAACACCAGGACGAAACTTCACAGCCGCGTCAAGTCGCAGGATGGTGGATTGAGTTCCGGTGGGATGTCATGGTGTTATGGCGACAGCAACTGTCGCTACCCAGTTCTGGGCACGCTATAATTATGGCGGTAAGTCCCCCTCTTTGAGGCTTGGCTGGAAAGACCTCATGGCGTCCTCACTTTCCGAATGACGGAGGTTCTTACCGGACATGGTAAGTACGGGAGGTATCGGCACTGGATTCGTGAGGAAGTCAAGTCGGGGTTTCGCCACTGTGTGGAGCACCCGGGGAACACTGTGGAGCACACGGTAGAGGTACGCTCCGCTTGGGCGGGGTACACTTGGCATCGCCGTGTCCTTGTGGTGGCGATCGGCGGCGGCGATATCTCGTGAAGGGCCTTGGTACGGGACATGGTCCGGAGCGAGTAGGAGTGGCAAGCGGATGCCTCCTTCTGCGAAGCAGTAATGCTTGCAAAGGAGGAGGCCAACCGCATAAGGCAACAGTACTCACGCTCCAGACGCCGCCGGGATTCCGATACCCATTTCCCAATTCTAGTATCAAAAAAAAATAATTCTCAACAAAATCGGTCCATTTGCGTCGTCCCTTAGGGGGCCTCGCAAAATATATTTCGCCCACATCAAATTTAGGTCTTGCCCCGCCACTGATGGGAAACACACAACAATATGACCTCATAACGTTCTCACAGGCAAAAAAACTAAGAACTCTTTTATCTGTATCCTGTCTAATATTCATATCTTATCCTACAAGGTTACTACTTGTTGTCAACTGATCGAGAGTCGGTTCGACCTTTAAACCAGCTGCAACGCTGCAGGAAACTAGAATAATAGGTACCTCTCAGAAGTCTTGATGCAAACGAGGTTTATCAATACACTTATACGAAGAAATAAATACTGGGTGGGTAATACGTGACTCGTGGGGTCACTTAGCGCCCGCCGGATACGATACATACCTACAATAAACTGTGGCGGAGGCGGACTTTTCCGCACTAGTGCAAAAAACAATAAATTACTTGCCTAAAAGCGAAAGGTGTAAGAGCGGGTTTACAATTATACTGAAAATTCTTTATCTAAATCCTCTGCAATTACCTAAATATAATTATTTTCGCCAAATATAATTATTTTCGTCACATTGCATGTTCTGGTATTCAATTCATTTTGTTTTTATTGGGCGACAGACATCTTCATCTTCTTCCTCTTTCTCTACATCCATCTAGGTAAGTGTAAACTCAGAAGTCTTTTTGTAACATGCGTCTCATCTCTCCTTTTCAAATAACCATACCAAGATAAACGATTTCCGTTCAACTTTTCAGTCACTGGCGCCACTTTCTAACTTCCTCGAATATATTCTCATTTCTCACTTTATCCATCTTCGCCAAACCACACATTCATCTTAACATTCTCATCTCCGCTACGTGCATCAGACTACTCGTTGAGATAAATTCTTGTGTGAGTTGTTTTTACGTTAACTAGATCGAGATGTTTAGTGCGTTCTGCTCTCTATAAAGAGCTTGGAGCGAGCCAATCAGAGCGTCGGACGTCATAAACGCGTCGATCGCGTTAGCGTAAAGATACAAATTTAAACCTTAGTGGTTTTTGGTTGCTCATCATCATCATCATCATATGCCTTTTTAATGTTCCCACTGCAGGGACACAGGCCTCCTCTCTCTAGGAGAGGGAATGGGCCATGATCCACCACGTGGGCCCAGTGCGGATTGGTGGATGTTTGGTTGCTATTTTACCTAAATAGTTCTGTAATTTCTCTGTATAAATAAATTAAAAAAAACTCGCACTCAGCACACTGGCTACATATTGCACTCTTCACTTGCGTGACTTGCGTCAGCACTCAGTAGCTACGTAAGGTTGATAAGCAGTTTCATAAATACCTTCCGTAATTGGTGGGTAGTTAATGGCAATGGGAACTCTACCATTGGCTCTCTTATAAGGCAACATAGAGTTTGTAATGAAATGATGCCCATTCAATATTATGGCTTCATTCCAGTAGTAGTTTTTTCGTGTGCAATAAAGTATTATTCTATTCTATTAAGTATCCACAGGTGGGACCGTAATACTGACTGCACAACTGGAAGTGGTTGGCATTTTTTTTTTTTATTAGGTACCTCTTATGTAGATAATAATATATTGTAGGTAAGTATCAAAGCAAGTTCTATTTTTCCTCGGCCTTTTACAAAGATATAATAAAAGAATTCTAAATTAATTTATACCTTGTAGACGCGGCTAGGTTTTTTCGAATATAAACTAAAAGGAGCACTAGCACTATACACCGTTAAATTTTAGTCGTTTTAATCCCTTGGAGGATCGATTCAGTACATGAAACACTATCGATTGGTAAAGTTAGAATGAAAAAACAAAGTACTTTTTTTTAAACTCGAATTAATTTACACATGTTCTAAATTGATTTCTTTAAGTAAACGTCAGCTGGGCGAGTTCAATGACCTGTAGGTAGTTAGTACGCAACAACCGAGAACTACCTACAAGGTCAATGACTCATTTACTTAAAGAAATTAATTTCGTAAATACGTATATCAATAATAGATTTAGAAAAAAAGTACTTCATTTTTTTATTTTATCTACACAAATCGATAGTGTTTCATGTACTGGATCACCCCTCTTCGGGATTAAAACGACTAAAATTTAACGGTGTATACAATCATATTAGTATACAGTACCGTTAGCTAGCTATAGGCGAAGGTATAACCCTCGCCGACGCCCTTGTGCCCTAGAAGCCAGTAGAACCTATAACATTCCCCAGGGACAATTTTCAACATTTACATGAACAAGGCTGCTCGTTAAAGCTAGTCACGAATAAATAAATTTTGAATGAAAGACATTATATTATAACAAGTTTTTAGCGCGAGGTGCTTAAAAAATAAGTAGTGATTATAGAGCAACACAGGCCACCTGCGGTTCAGAAGCCTGCCTTACTTGACGACTCTAAACATAGATATAAGAAAAGAGGTACTAAACAAGACTATTCTAAAGAGCTCAAACACAATGGGCTTATCCTGTTGCGCTCAGTAGTTCCTATAGCCACTGTCTGACTCCTACATCAGACTAGATCCATAATGGCACCATAATTATATAACAATTCGTTCATATCATGAATGAATTATTATCCAAGTTACATAGCTGAACCAGTTAGGGGTAACTGTTTCAAAATCAATCCACATCATTTTCCCCAAACATAGATTCACATATTACTTGTGTTTGGAGATAAATCAAATAACTTCTTCGATAGATTTCATTATTTTTCTCGATCATATTTTTCACGCTGAAGTGCCCACGTTGAGTTAGTCCATGCTACGCCTCTCTTTAGGTTTTCAGGGAATTTTGTTTTCCAAAACATTTTTATCGACCCATATAAAGAGCCGCAAAGTGGAGCGTGCGCTTGAGAAATTGGTACTGCACCCCGTAGCCACTACAACCGTAGCACTCGCAGCTTGCTGTGATATCAGTACCTATAGCAAAGCATCAGCCTTTTAATGTTCCCACTGCTGGGATTCAGGTCTCCTCTCTAAGAAAGCGAATGGGCCGTTATCCACCACGCGGGCCAACACTGCGGATTGAACAATGTCTTCGAGTTTTTGGTTCTAGGACATGCCTGTTTCCTCACGATGTTTTCCTTTACCGTTTTGAAAGCAGTGGTGTTTTGAAACCCGCGACCTTTAACTTGTAAGACCTATCATTCGCTGTGATGATGCGTAGAGAGAATCTATACTAATATTATAAATGGGTAAGTAACGTGTGTCTGTTTGTTTGTCCGTCTTTCACGGCAAAACGGAGCGACGAATTGGCGTTTTGTAAGTGGAGATAGTTGAAAGGATGGAGAGTGACACAGGCTACTTTTGTCTCTTTCAAAACCCCACTTCACTACAATTAGGGAAGGAAGTTTGTATGAGGCATTCCGCAATTTTCAAGCAAAAAATTTGTATGCGGATTATCTATGAATTAAAAAAATCGAGCACCATGTTTTTTTTAATCCTTCCTTCAAAATTGGGGATAAAAATTTGTGTGAGACTATAAGATAATATTCTGTTCCGAGTTCTCTTCCGTGCACTAAATCGGGGAACCGTGTTACCCCGAATTTAACGTGAGCGAAGCTGCGGGCGAAAGCTAGTGTTAAATAAAAGCTTGTAAAAAAACATACCATGTGACAGTTCCAATAACGAGTTGCGGCGTGTTCTTGAGAGGTGCTAGCATGGGTTCTCCGAGCAGCCCGTTGACCACCATGCCTCCTGCGAAGATCACCAGCATAGTGGACAGCCAACATGACAACGGGTGCTTCCGGGAGAACGCTTGCGCACCTGGAAACAGTATTGATGAAGAGTTATTGCCAAATCAGATTCAAGCACCATCAGGCGTAGTCACAGTAGTACATCGATGCGTCATTCGTGGTGGGAAAGAGTCGAAGGGACGGTTGTGACTTTTTCCCATATCTTTTTCTTATACACCGTGAAATTTTGACCATTTTAATCTCGTGGTGGATTGATCTTGCAGTACACGAAACACTATCGATTTGTAAAATTAAAAATTAAAGTAGTTTTTTTTGGAGTTAAATTACCTAATATACTTACGCATGTACGAAATTCATTTCTTTTAGTAAATAGCAGGTGAGCGAGTGCAATGACCTGTAGGTTCAATCTTCGCGTTTAAAGTACCTTAAATAGACAAGGGTATTTCTTGTCGTTTTAGTGGTACACAAACCTAAGTAGGTACTTCTATTGATTTTGTGGATCATCTACTTCATAGACATTTTAATAAACCATCATAGGATTAAAAACGTCACGCCCAAATGACGAATAACCTTTCATTAATTAATGCAAGCTCCCTTAGCTAAAGAGGGCATGTTCCGTCGTCCGTGATGGAAACCTACGTAGCACCTACATACCTGCTGTAGTTCGATTCAGTGACCCAGATTAACGTAGTCATAGAGAGACTAGCGTTTGACCCCCGCCGTGCCCGCAGGCCTCAGGCCGACAATCTAGGGAACTAGGTTTTGACGATGTAGGTCGTAATAATGTCCCTACAAGTTAGATGTACCTTCCTGATTACGTACACAACAAAACTCATCAACTAAATTGAGATATCGATTTGTATCAAATTAAGCTAATAGTTGGAAAACAATATTAAAACTTGGTCAATGGGTTATTAATACCCTATAAATTTTTGCGACATTAAATGGCCATATCTTTTTTTTCCGTTAACCTAGAGGTCACAGAATCTTGATTTCAGAGCTTTAAGGGAACGCAGACTTGAGTAGGTATATGGTTTTAATATCAACCCGATACATCAACGCGTTCAAGAGATAACGGATCTTGAAAGACAGACAAACAGACAGACGGACAACAAAGGATTCCGCTTTTTTCTTTTTGAGGTACGGTACCATAAAAAAGGATGGTTTACAGAATCAACTTCAAATTCTCATTTTAGAAATTGTATGTTAGAGACTGTAAAGTCTCATCATCATTATTTCATCCGAAAGAAAGACTCCCTCACAGACTTTCAGTTCTTGAAAGTGTCCTTTCCCAAGTGTCCTCACAACGATCGGTTCTGCGCGTCTCGTATGAATCAGATTCCTGCGACCCTTACCAGGTCGTCGGTTTACTTTGCGGAAGGCCTTTCAACACTGCGTCGTCTGTCACGAGGTCGCCTCGCCAAAAGCTTTCGGCCCCATCGACCATCTATTCTGCGACTACTATTTCTGATGCTCACCAAGTTTGCCGATTCTTTGGATTATGTCGTTAACCATAGTTTTCCTGCGAATATTTTCATTTCTGATTCGATCACACAAGGATATTCCAAACACAGCCCTCCCCATACCTCTGCTGTGGGTGAGCTCAAGCCTCTCATAAAAAAAACCTCATTATAAGCGACTGGACGTATGGGAGATTACATGAACATTAAGGTTTAAACTATTATGGCCGCTGTATCGCGTTAATCTCTTTGATATACTGCTACTTGAGCTATCGCCTAAGTTGTCAAATGGCTACTCCTGCAATTATTGTCGACTATCGCGATAATTAATGGTTAGTGTGGCCAGGACATTAGAAACAAACAGTAAATGTGCTAAGCACCCCTGAGAACAGGCATCAAGAAACAGATCAGTAATCGCCTTTTAGGATTAGGGATGGGCATTTTTCCATTACCCAGCGACCCGTTTAGCGCAGTGGTTTAGAGCGACGGTTGGGTTGCGTCTTGCGAGTTCGATTACCGCACTAACATAAATCTAATTATATTTTTATTAAACTTTAATAGTACTTAAGTACTCAGAGTCAGTATGTAGAGCATTTTTTTATTTGTCTATCGATCAGTGTGCATTTCTCTTCTTACACTTCGCCACGTTTTCGAGTCATCAAATGAGTAAGAGCGAGCAACCATAAGATTTTCTAAAGCCGACGCCTCTGAATGTAGGCACGTAACACGTGGCAGTCATAAAATGATGGTTAATAGTAATGCGGCGTGGTCGTAATCGTAACAGTGAAGTGACAGGCTATTTGTGTTACACAGAGTAAACAGTTTACAGTGCCTAGGGAGAGTTTGTTTTAAACTAAAACGATCGACGCGTTTATGACGTTCGGCGCTTTACCTGGTCTAAGAATTCCAAGATCTTTAACCAATCAGTGTGCTGAGTGTAAGTTTATTTTTTATATTATGGCAATTGTGCCGGTTTCGACTATCCTGTGAGTGTAAGTTGTTTTAAGCTAAAGCGATCGACGCGTTTATGACGTTTGGCGCTCCGATTGGCCCGCTCCAAACTCTTTAACCAATCAGAGAGCCAAACGCACTAAACGTCTCATTCACGTTAATTAACGTTTTAACAACTCAGACTCAGCTCACTGAGAGCCAAACGTGCTAAACGTTTCGAACGCTAACGTAAAAACAACTCGCTTACAACACACAGATTGTTTTTTAATCGGTGCTACTGTGACGATGTGCGATGGCTGGTTACCTTTAACCGACACACTTGGTTGGGCGTGTGGTGAAAGTCGGAAATGTATTGAAAACTTTGTTTCTTTAATTAACTTGGGCGCCTGGTCTGATTTATATCGGTATATCTGAAGGCTTAGGAAGGGCTGCAGGAACAAAAACAACTTAATCAGTAGGATTTGGAAGAGCTGTAGAAGCAGTTTGACTACCAGAAACTAGAAGAACTCTTTCAAAGAGTATCCGCGGCCCTATAAAAAGCAAAGGGTAAATAAAATGACTTAAAAGGGTTTTAATCAGTACCTAAAAGTGTCCCCTCGCTTCGCTCTGGAGGGAGAAGTCATTTGCTGATTTTCCATACAAAAATAGGTTATCATATTTCTAAAGATAATTTATCCTTCCATCTCATCTGTTGATTTTCCGACCCTGGGATATCAATCTGTCAATATTTTGATCCACTTTTCCTTATTACCTAGTTCTTATCATACCTATGGCTTTCTCTTCACTGGTTATTTAATATATTATAGGTACTGCATTTAACAATGTGAAACATACTTAACCCATTTTACAGTATCATAGTCGATAATTCTAAAGAAATTTGCCTAATTTTTTAAATCTGCGGATGTGCGTATTTGCCGACCCGGATAAACGTTATAACCCAGCTTTTTATAGCGCAAAATCGGTCATATTATGAACATACGTCATATTAGATCAAATAACTACACAACATTACGTCCTGAGCTAATTTAGGAAGAATAAATCAAGCTGAAAAATTATAATGTACTAGCTTTTGCCCGCGGCTTCGCCCGCGTGGGTTTGGGGTTTCCGGGATAAAAAGTAGCCTATGTGCTATTCCGGAGTGTATCCTATGCCTGTGCCAAATTTCATTCAAATCCATTCAGTAGTTTTTACGTGAAAGAGTAACAAACATCCATACATCCATACATCCATACTTACAAACTTTCGCTTTTATAATAGTAGTAGGATTGAAATGGTTCCTAGTCTCGTGTCTGTCATGATTTCATGAGACAACCGTGTGTTTGTTGGTTAGTTGGCTAAAGGCCAGGTAGTTGTCTCTTGGCATTTTAATATTAAAATACCGCAGGTTAGCTCTACACGTGGTGTTTAACGGTTATCTTTATTGTATTGTGTGCGGTTTCAATAAATTGCTCATAGATTTTGTAAAGGTACCCGGAAAGTCATATCGCTGGCGTTCCCGCATTTGATTTTGAACCATAAATAGATAGACTATTGAGTTTTTTTTTTATAAGTACTCTTCTTTAGACTCTGTAAACTACTCCAAACCTAACATGATGTTGCTTATCTATTTTATACAATCATTCTCAAATAAACATCACATGCTCTACCTGACCATAAAAAAGCAGGTAAAAGATTGGCTGAATGACAAATAATTTAAGTTCATAAAAATTAATGTACCTATTTACTTTAAAAAAAGTGTTACAAGTGTAAATAAGATATTTAGAATATTGTCTGTATAAAAAAAGATCAACTCCTCAACAGCATTTGTGTTTTTTCGAGTCATCAAATTGTTATTTTTATTCATCCTCAATAGTATCGCGGTACTGTAAATGCACAATTATGTTAAGAAATGCCTCAATCAAAGAGAGGATAAATGTTTAATTTTAATTTTTCCCTTCTTTGAGCATGAAACGAAGCATTATTGATGACGTAGCACTCCGTGGAAACTAATCCATAATTTCGCGATTGAGTAACATGGCTCGTTGGTCTAGGGGTATGATTCTCGCTTCGGGTGCGAGAGGTCCCGGGTTCAAATCCCGGACGAGCCCGTGAGTAATTCACTTTTAGATCGCGAAAGCGTTTTACGTTCTGCATACAAATAATTTTATCTTTGGTTTTTTTGGGAACAACTATTTTTTTAATTTAGCGCCATCTGTTTTTCAGGTGTGACAAGACGTTGGACGCTAGTCTTCAAACTTCAGACATGACAGAAGGGCTAGTTCAATAAGTTCTTATCTAAAACCTAACCTCATCATGTAATAACAATGAATACATAATATCAATAGTTGTATTTTTTCCTCCACATATTACAAGTTTACACGTCAGTGATAAGATAAAGCGATTATGCACTTGATAAAAAATAAATATTTATATTTTTAAATAATTTAATTAAAATATCATTACCTACATAATATACATAGACACTATATTTTTTATATTTATTCATATTGTTTTTCTACTATACTTCAATGTTTAATATTCAGTTCACATTAGCTGTTATGGGAGCTATTCGTTCTGGATGCTGCGGGAACGATCTATTTATAAACGCGTTTAGGTGACTTTTATTTTAGAACATTCCGTACAAATTAGTTTTCGAACATAAATTGATTACAGGATGCGGAACCGCTACGATAAACCCCATTGTTTTGGCGGGTTCCATTTAAAAATAAATTAAATACCACTTACCGGATCCTAAATCTTCTCTGACTGCAAGAGCGCATAATAGAGAATGTGCTATGTCGAAATATGGGTACATTTTTAGTTTAATGACCTGGTTGGCCAGGTCCAAGAAGGCCTCGGGATCCATGGTGTTAGATTTTAGTTTATTTCACGGGTTATTATAAATTATTTGCACAACTAAACACCGACAATAGCGTGTCACGGTGACGCGCGTCCGCGACTTGCCGCGGCCGATGTTGCCGCGAGACTGGGATGCGGATACCTCGCTCTCACTATTATGTATAAGAATGCCTTTTATTATTTTGGTCAGACTAGACGCAACAAATATCTCGTTTTGCCTCCCCGCTGGGCAACAGGTTGCTTGGTTATAAACAATTCTGTCAAATACTCTAACATTTTGTTGATTTCGGTTCAATCTAGTAATAGAACAGCAATTTTGACACCAGTATTCAAGTTTCCGTAGTGTAGCGGTTATCACGTGTGCTTCACACGCACAAGGCCCCCGGTTCGATCCCGGGCGGAAACAGTTGCTTTTTGTATTTTTTGCAGTTTTATCTTCACGCTCTCTTATAATGAAGCTGATCAGATATCTGAAAGATAATAAGACCATAAATATTTTTGTAGAAGTTTGTTAGTTATAGCACTATGAAACTCGTCACCTTGAAACTTGCGTTTAGAAAAGTAAGATTGTTATCAAGGTCAAGTATGCTACAAAAACAGATTGACGAATGAGGCAAAATAAATGTCGTATAAGATCAGATTACGAGAGCTCATTCTTTATGGTAGCTAATTAATTCTGCAACTAAACGTGAATTGAATAAAACCAAAGGCAATATTGTTAAAGATATATTTGTAACAATAATTTCATAATTTACAACATATCAAATTTTATAAAAAATATAAGATTACATAATTTAGGAAACGAAAATATTTTATAATAATAATAATAGTTGTTACAATTTCATCAGTCTTTTATATTATTTGATCTGTACACAGCCAAATCTTTGGAAATTATGAAATAATAAATAATTTTATTGGAATAATTTTACAAGAGTATTCTAATGTTGTAATAATTGCACTTGTTAAGGAACTCTTTAAAGAAAATTATTGTTTGAATGTAAACTAATTTGAGTATTTTAGTCGAGCATTACTGTGCAATATTATTATGTTAAACAAGGATAATTATGTACAAAAGTCGCACATTAAAAAATTACATAAAAATTGTAGTCTTACAATTACGATTTACAGAAAACGTTAGAAGATTTTTTACATTGACATGACTACTTATATTTGCGACCTCTGCCTTATTAATAAAAAAAACCTGTTTCAATGATAAAAAATAAAATTGCCTCCTTATGTTAGCCTTACTTACATTACTATAACTTATATTTAACAAAAGTATATAATTTACAATGGTTACGTAAGGAACTCCAAATACCAACAGCATACACCCAAGTTCAGGTAAAAGTAATTGCAAATCCCGAACACGCGACGCGTGACATCTATACCCTTGTAATAAGGTTGAAATTGCAATTATTGTCGCATGTTCGTGAAATTGAATAAATAAACAATTGACTCGATATTATAACGTTTTACAATAGACTCATGCTATTAAAAAAGAGATATCTTGCTCCAAGAGAAATTCAAGGTTGGCTATTATATTACCTGTACGTTAAAGCAATATTGCATACATTTCATAGCTCTTTAGGGAGTTATTAAATGCTGAATATATGTAGTAAGCATAAGAAATTATTTATCAATATATTTAAATAAGATAATTGATTTCTAAATGAATAAGTACCATCTAGTAAAGAATTGTATGAATTAACTTTCCTTAAATCTGGGGACTTACCATGACGTGCTCATGCGTAGCGTGCGAACGAGAAAGAGAGATAGAACTCTACTCTCTATAATAATTTATTTTTCACATACAGTAGTGGCACATAGGCGAACTTAATCCAACAAGGCATTCTATATCGTTCCAAGCGTTTAGCAGTTCAGTTTAGGTTGTAAAATGTTTCGCGGTAAGATCTCATGATAGTACTGTTGAGATGTACAAAATAATACAGTATATAACGTCAATGAATTATAAAACCTTGTTAATTATTATTATTCCGGGAGCAAAGTATTGTCAAAGTAATGCAATGTTATAAACTAATGCTAGGCTGCAATCCCACCTGATGGTAAGGAGTGATGCAATCGTTAATCCTTCATTTACAAGTTTCATCATATAAATTAGAGATATGTTATGTTAGAACTATATTGCGCTCACATAGGCTACGTACGCCGATCTAGACGCGTTGGTCTCAATATACAAAGTTGAGTTACGACAGATGGGCTTCCATTAAAAAGGATTATTGTACACACCAATATGAATAACTTTTACTATGAGACCAACCCAAAGATCACGAAAAAAAACCCGCTGCTCCATATTCACATAACGACAAAATGTATGGCGCAGCGGGTTTTTTTCTCCAATAATGCCCTCCTGTCATCAACTCTGTATTTTCTATGGCAACTAGATTTGTAGAGTTACATTAGATCACGCCTTGCTACATGACTCTACGTGTAAATCTGGCGTTGCCTACGTGTACCTGTCGGTCAGTCCCCACTTCCTGCTTCTCATTTCATACAAATTGCACTTATCTACCTTCAGATGGTTACCAGTCTTACACATCTTCTAAAGGTCTATTTACATTTTGACAAATGGAAAACGTTCAACTCTATGGCGGACTATAGTAACGTTAGTGATAATATCTTGTAATAATCTGTGCACGTCTTATTATTCACTGTAGTAATGCACTAATTAAAGTGTATACAAGTCCTTAATGACAGAAACGGACGGGAGATGATCTTGAAGTTAATTTTATTTTCTGTTCTACAGAAAAATATTTGTTCTTCTTTACATAGGTTATTTAAAATGTCATTTTTACGTAAAATATAAATTAGTACGGAAGTTATTGTTGCTCACAAAAATCATGGGATAAAAAAACTGTATGAAGTAATCACATCTTGCAAGTTTTGTATATTGTATATTAGTGTAATTTGAAGAGTACAAGGCCAAAGAACAGGAATTATCACGACGTTTGTATTCCGTAATGGTACCACATCTGAGTAAGGCATTTCATTAATAACTACTTCTTGGTTTCAATAAAAAAATACATTACTGAAAACTTTGAGGATGGACAATAAGTCGGTAATCGAAAATCAAATTTTTGCAGTTACTAACTTATTACCCAACGCGTCGAAATGTGTCTTGCTCAAATTAGTTCTAAAGGACATTCTCTGTTCTTGGCCTATACCTTTAATTCAGTGAACAAGCGTATTAAGTCTGCATATATCCAAAGAAGATATTTTCCATTCAACACACTGCAAATAAAGTAGCTCATTGATGGCCAATTGCAATAATTTTCGGACAAAATCTGTAGAGACTACCAGATAATGCACTCTATTCATTTGGTAGATAACTCAAAAAATTAAAACACTTCATAAACAAAATTATCCGCTAATATTACCGGACCTTGTCATAAAGGTGCTGATAGACCTGAACATACACTTGTAACAGAACATTGAGCATTCGCCGTTTTTAAACTTGTCGAACTGAACAACGAGCCGAGCCAAGCATAGAGCCAAACATTGCTACGAACATTTTCACGCGAACAAACTGTCCTTCTCTAGAATGCACGCCAGAACGCTTGATAGAATGCTCGCTAAAACGCTCTCGTTATTTTTCTGTAATGTAACATTCGCAAGAGTGCTCATTACAACTAAATGCTCAAGTGTTTCAGCACCTTAAGTGAAACAGGCCATGTGACTGTGAATGTACGTATTATTGCTAACAACAAATCGGCCATGATGACAATATTTACGATACATAATGGACAAACAGACATAAGACAATACACATTAATAAACTTAAACTAATAACAAACTGCACGGCAGCGTCCTACGATTGACTGTGCGAGATTAACTGTAAATAGAAATAAATATACATGTATTATTATACAAGTAGAGAATTTTATATTTGCTTATACTTATTTTTATACATAATACAACAATATATAACACTTTTTTTTAAACGGCTTCAATATTGGGTACTTTTCTATATGGACTTGTATACATATTTTTGCAACAATTAACATGTTTAATATTTGTCTAGGAAACTTGCTATATCTTTTCTACGCGCGGTAACAAGTGGCGGTGACGTCACATTTCAATATGTAATCCATTTTCCATTACTTGACAGTTTCCCCTTACACCACATTTAAATGGTTTTCAACTTATTTAATCATGAACGAATTTGAAAAATTCTTTCTATTTGCCATTATCGATAAAGTAACTTTTTAATGTAACAAATAAAAAATAATTACTCAAATACCCAATTGTTTAATGAAGTAGCAATTAGCATTACAAATACTGGTTTGAAGAAGAGTGGAACGTGGTGGGAATATCTCTTTTGAGCACGAGTAACCTATGGCGGTGATTTCACATTTCAATATGTGCTAATGTCATCCCTACATTGTTATTTGAGTTTCCCCTTCCACCACATTTGAAAGATGTCTATTTTACAAATTGAATGAATTTGCTTTTTGATACAAACAACAACAAAAAAAGAGGTAAGTAGAACCCAATAGTGTGGAAAGGGAAGTCGGAGGCCTTTCCTCAGTAGTGGGAAAAAATAGGCTAGCTGAAAATAGGTTTGCTTTATCTGAGGAATTGAACCCATAATCCAAGTAATGAAAAATTTCATAAATTCCTTAAGGATATGTGTTTGGAATACAAGATAAACATAACGATTTTACATTTTTGACCGCAGATTTAAATAGGATTGGAAATGATAACTAGGAGTTAACAACGCATTAAGCATCATGTTCCGCCTCTTAGAGAAAAGGCCTGAGTCCCAGCAGTGAAAACATTATAAGGCTGATGCTATGTTATGCTAAGAGTTATGTTATAATTTGAAACAAAGATAGAGCGAAGAGTAATCGAGTTGGCGTATTTGTATTCTTTCAATCAATGAGTTTGTAATAAATACATATAAACCATCATTTCAATAGTAATAGTTAATTAAAACCAATATTGATTTAATTATCTACTGATATTATTTTCATTTGTCAAGGATGTTGATGAGATGCGATTGCAGTTTGAACGACGCGTCATCTTGTTAGATAATCAATGGTACTACGTATGCCGTTTCTAATGATTTTTCCAATATGTTCCAGGGGCCAGAACAGTTTTGTTTTTTTTTTAAACTGTGTTTCTAGACTTTACGCAAAGTACACGTTAGGACGCGCCGGTTTCATATAATCATAAACTAATATGTACTAATTTTTAATGAAATAAAACATTTTGTATTTGTATTTTTACATCATATTCATTCTTTCGAGTCAGTACTCGAAAGGTAATTACGGTTAATTAGAGACATATTAGAAAGACAATAGTATGTAAACGCCGGTTTTCGCGCAAGGCTGAAGAGTTTAAATAAAATTTTGAAAGGTTTTGAGGTAACAGTTTCAGATATACTCAATTCAAATACTTCAACCAGAAATTCAATGTTACCGAACATCTAAAAGCAACTTTATCAACCAAGAAAGTTGATATTTACTTTTTTATCCTCCTTACATGGTGTTATTTCCTGGTATATTTTTGCCATCCGAGTTTCGCCTGTCTTTCTCCGCTATCAGCGATCCTGAGTAAATAATAAAAAGCATAAAGATATTATGACGTGTATTTTATGGCTCTAATGAAGTATGAAGATGCTGAGATGCACATGAACATGCTAAATTAATATTTATTCAATTCAAAGGATTGGAAGGAAGATAATGAAAATAACAACCTCTACATTATCATAAGTTAAATTATGAAAATATTAAGGAGATGTAATTTCAACTGCAGGACACAGGTGTGATTTTAGGCAGTAAAAGTCGCGCCCTCTTGCTTTTCTCAAGAGCGAAAGACATCGTACAATAATTACTTTCATCTCAAAAAAGGGATATAATTTAGAGCCAGATTTAAACCTTTATTTACGGTTTAGCACCCATAACAGTAAATAATAATTTATTGCGCAAAACAATTAGCAAAGATATAAAACTTCAGATATGAACTAACATTATTAGTGACGAAACTTCGGAAACGGAAGTGCTCATCTATAAAAGGAAAAACTGAGTGACTGACATATCAACACACAGCCAAATTACTGGAACTAGGAACGTGTTTTTTGGAGAAGAACAGTAAGTGCTGCTTTGTTTTTTCAAATAAATAAAATAAATGACGCGCGGCAGCAACGCAGCTGTAGGGCGACAGCTGCATGTTTTTACTTATATGGAATAAGAAAGCAGCACGACAGCAGCGCTGCTGTCGCGCGGCACGTTGCGGCTAATTTGAAGGCGCTCTAAGAGGGAAATTTCTCCCCCTAAGGGGATGAAACGTGGGTCCAAAGTTTGTATGGTGAAAAAGCTAGTTTCACATAAGACTACTGGCCTCCAAACTCGCAAATAGTCCTGTATCTTGATACATACACGATAATAGGTATCTCAGTTTAATAAGTTTCTAACATCTTGCTACTGTTACGAATGGCTATATTTAACCGCCGCAAGACAAATAAAATCTCAAGGGCAGTGGGTCATAAAAACGAGAACTAATGGATTTTTAAATTCGCATTGTTTTCAGTCGAACAGCGCATCGAAACCATAAGCAAAGTTACACACGTTTACACAATGCATGCTTGTCTTAAAAGCCTTGAGAAATCAAATTTCAATTTGATTTTATAAAAATTATAGTTTTTTTTTTTATAAATCAGTAAATAATTTCAGTTGTCACAATCCCCCTGAATGAGTTTCAGTCTGAAAATTATTTATTTTCATGTTACATATTAGTAAATCAAATATCTACTATATATCTTTTTTATACCTATAACAAAAATGTTTATTTTTTTTATTTTTTCAGTCTCATCGGAGGATTTTCCGATAACAAATCCCGCCATTGTCGGAGCGGGAAATGTCAGACTCTTACTGACTAAACAACCCACCCTGATACTACGTTGCCTTTATTCTAAGGCCAGAGTTCCTTTCAGTCACAAACCCTTGGCCTCAGATAATCTCAGAAACGATTAGAACGAATACGAGAGTACAGTGATCCTGTCTCTCAAAAATGAAGTACCGTTGTGGGCAATTTTAGGAAGCGCTGCTTCAGACTAATCAATACCCATAGCATGGTTTAAAAGGAGTTAGCGGATGAATAGACGCGGAAAACGCCTTGGTTTTATACTATGGAAAGATGACATGCTGCTTTTCTTTTTCTTCTCATTCTAGTATAAATTTCATTGCATGCAATGGTAAGAATAGTTTGAGTCAAGTAAAAAATTAGTCTACAAATAGATTGTCGACGCAACCCCCGCAAATCACAAAGATTTACAGCTCAGCTCTTTGATACAGAATATTAAGACGTATTTATAGTCATTCATAAATTACACTAAAGAGATTTTTAATGATTAGCTCATGTTTACAAAAACACACCCACAGAGGTTTGCCAGATCTAAAAAATCTTATAATTATAATAGATATCCGATTAAATTTCTTTATAGACAATTATTCGATGTTTCCTAGTTTTGGATAAAGTAACATTGTGCGAGTCTGACTCGCGCTTTCAGCACTAGGGGTTCCGTTCCGTAACCTATGAAAATAGTGCAATTCCCGAATTAAGTTACGAAGATTTTTCGAATAAAAAAAGTTTTGACGTAACTTTTCAATTTACAGTTTTCAGATTTTTGCTATGAGACCTAGTTTTGTGCCGAATTTCAGGATTCTTGGTCAACGGGAAGTACCCTATGAATTTTGATTGCTTTTAGAGTTTCAAAACATGCGTTTTTTGCCACATGAACGGCATCTTTCTTTTACTTTAACTTAAAAGTTTGATTTTTTCTCAGCTTTAAGGAACCGCATACCTAACAACTATGGCTTTAATTTCAACTCGATACTTCCACAGATTCCTAAGATAAAGACTCTTGACAGTAAATAGGTTACTTCAAAGCAAGTGTGCTCCATCGTCAACCACATCGTCGCTTACCATCAGATGAGACAGTGGTCGAAGGCAACTCAATCCACAAAAAAGAACTTATTTTATTAATTCTTGTTGTAGTGATAATGGAAATGCACACATTCTGTAAAAAAAATATTTCTCTACCCCATATTGATTAAGAGGTGGATAGATGGACAGCGGCCCCTTAGTACCATAGGAACCCATTGGCAGTTTACCCCAAAAAACGCGTACAAAACCCTAAAAAAGCATTGACGTGCGTATAAGAGAAAAAATTCAAAATAAAAAGCAAGCGATCAAATGCAAAGCCGTTTTCTACATTGTTTGTATAAAAAAAGTTCGTAATAATGAAATTTTATCGCTAAAATGTAGTTTAATGATGATTTTTAATCAATGTAACGTTAATGACTTTTACGGACCACTGAACATACTATATAAACATTTTAAAAATAACAATGAAATTGATAAGGCAAATGTGAAAGACGTCCTTATCAGCTTGATAAATTGTTTTTTTTTTTTTGTTAAATATATAGGCGTAACTTTGGTAGGCATTCACGAAAAAAAAACATATGAATCATGCGTAAATGGCGAAGTATGATTAAAAAATACTGGCAAGCAAGTATTTAACCCTTTGACCGCCAAGGACATATAAAAGCGTCATTCAATAACTAGCTCGAGACGCCAACGATGTATTAGAGCGCCTTCAAAGACGCCCATAAATCGTCCATTGAACTTCATTTTTTCTTGCGAATAAAACTTTAGTAATAAAGTAACTTGATTTTATAAGTCAGGAACTTTTATTTACACATGACATTATTCAGGTTTATCCTGATACCTGTTAAACCACTGTGTTATAATCTATACACTTACAGTTCGGTTTTTCCGTGTGTTTTGTAACCGTTGTGCTGTGTCTGTCTCGAAAATTATATTTCTATTCTATTCTAATGCGACACATAAAATTTAAAATAAACTCATCAAAAAGACGCTCGCAATTTACGTGTTTAAGCTTTGGCGATCAAAGGGTTAATAAAGTTTCTTGATTCTGAGATTGCATTTCAAGTGCTAAGTCAAGCTTCTGTCATAAAACCATCAGAATACCTTTCTTTTTGCTGGGCACACTCTTAACTGTTCGCCCATTAGCTGAAAAACAAAGAAAAACAAACTCGATCAACACTCCAACGTACCAAGTGAAGTATGCTTTTGCTTAGAGAATTTCTCTTTCATTCTAATAGACCAAATCTTTAATTTCGTACCGATTTTCTGTTCGTTATTTGGACTTCTCGGGATTTTTGATGGCGATGTCTCCTGTTGTATAAACTTTTGCGTTTCCTCCTTAGATGATACGATTTCTGGTTCTACGAAACTTTCTTCTGTCTTCTCATTTCTGGGGGGAGTTTCAGGCTCCTTCTGTTCTTCCAGTCTTTCAGGAGTGGAGCAGGGGGCTGCGGACATGTTAGCGGAGTACGGGGAGTCTGTTGGTTGGTGATTGTCCTCGGCTGGTTTGTCCGGAATGTTGTTGTGGTATATCGTGTCTTGGTCCGACTCGGTGGTGAAATCTGACCGGTCGCTCTTCGGACTCGTTACGTTCGTTAGCTAAAATAAAGTTGAGGTATTATTTTCTATTATTTATAAATACACTACAAAGTAATATTGAGTCATGAGTTAATGAGTACAGAACCATTGATATTTGATAGCGACAACTTTGACGCCGCTAAGAACTAAAATTTAAAATCCTGCATCGCGGTATTACAGTTCACAGCGCAATAACTCGTACGACACATACGAACATACACGATAGCCCGAAATCAACTATCGGGCAGTTGCCCAGAGCAGACAAAAAACTATTCGGGAGATTTCCCTTTTCAACGGTGCTAAACGGCATGTTAAACTCTGTTCCACATACATCTAAAGTATTCGTGGATTAATTTCGAAGGTGCACTCACCGTAAAACTGGAATCCTCATCAGAATCAGCGTCGAGGTCCACCATCATCTTCTCTATCAGCCTCTCCATGGTGGTCTCGCTAGTGGAGGCCGCTATGCTAGCCGGTTCACGGCCGCGCTTGCTTTTCTTTACAACCTAAATGTGAGATAGAGGTTATGTTACATTTTGCCTGGATCTAAGGTAAATACATACAATCTCTCTCCCGCGGTTTTGTTACTGTGTACTGCGGTCGGATTCTGGTTAGCAAAACTCTCATTTACACAAGGTAAATCGTACCACAATAGGTTATGAACACCGTTTATACTCTAGATTAACAATTGGCAAATTGTGGTTTATGAATAGAACTAAATTTTGTACGAATATTTTGGTAAAAAGGCGACTATCCGGTAGCCGGATATCCGGTGCTCTGGCCTCTTAGCTTGCCGAGTATCCAGCCAAATCACTTACCGTTTCATCTCTAATTTTTACTTTAGTGTGTATTAATACGAATTTCAGTCGAAACCATTTTTTTTATATTCTAGATGAGCTCGCGTTTGACCACAATCTCACCTGATGGTAAGCGATGATGCGGTCGACAACAAGACCCCTAGATTGTAGCTATCAGGAAACACAGACGCCGGCAGGGAATTCCACTCCTTAGCTGTACGCATAATGAATGTATTCGCAAACGGTTTGTACGTATGGGTGGGATCTCCACCATGTACCGGTAGCGTAACGCTGTACTTCTGGTCGTCCGATGATGGAAGGGACTGTAGTTCGTTTTTTAATTCTAGACTATGATTTGATAACTCAGAATGTCACACCCTAGAAATATGTTCCCAATTTTCTGGAGTTTGACATTTTAAGTTGTCAAATCGTAGTCTAGGATTAAAAAACGAACTATAAAGTATAACTTACTAATACTTCATCGTTGTTGCTGATGCGCGTGGTGTTGTTGTTGCCGTAGTGCGACTGGCGCCGGAAGCACATCGTGAACTCGAACAGGGAGTGCAGCGCGTTGGACCACGACTGTTGCGGCTCGATAGCCGTGCTTGTACGGGCCCGCATCATTCTGTTGCCCTGGTACTTCAGCGTGCGGAGGTAGCGTCTTTTGCTTTGTATGTACATTACCTGGAGAACATGGCAGAATTATTTATTTAAACTTCATGTACAGTAGTGGTACATAGACAGACTTAATCCTACAAGGCATTATCTACCAGTCTACCTTGGGGTTAAAAAGACAACACCGTGGTAAGTGTGTACAATAAATAAATAACAGATATTTTAAATAGATTGTAATATAAATTGACTTATAATAATAAAATACGTATATATGCTGATATTATAAACTAAAAAATACTATGATAAATATCAAATAATTATAATTATCAGAACTCAAAATATGACAATTATTATGACGAAGACTTAAACTAAGATTGAGAGAACATCAGCAATATCATCAGCATAACCATTTGGCGCAGTAAATTGAGGAGACTCGACCCCAAATCATGATTCAAGGAAGGAAAAAGATTTAAGTGTACTGTTCATATACGCTTAGTTTCATAGACCTATATTCTTCATTCTACTCTGGGTATACACCTACGTGAATCTTAGCGTCAGCGTCATGCCATCGTGTCGTTGCCATGTAGTCTATACATTTTTATAGTTTTGTATGGAAACTTCACGCAGGCGTACAATACGCGTATAATGACCAGAGGTCGGAGTAGGTACATTGATTAAGGTCGTTGACGTCAAACATAGAGGATAATATGGATATGCCTCCAAAATAAGTAAATTTCATAGGTATTTATTATGATATTATTTCCGGAATTTTAAAATTAGCATGAATATGTGTTTAAGGTGAAAAATGTATTAATAATATCAATCTACGTTGCCAGTGTTAGCTAAGGGTGAAAGAATTTTGTTTTATACAAAAATACCTTGTAATGTTACACCGTATTTTGTCCCTTACTGTTGAATGACGCTTGACAGTATGAGACAAAACTTAGACAGGGCCTTTTGTTTATTTTATTCCATAATTCCGATCCCAGAACTTTTTCCGGTACTTCCCGCACATATTATGGACAAAATGTCATGTCCATAATATTATAATATCTTGACGCAAGTATATGAAATCAATCTACCTACTCCGACCTCTGATAATGACGAATACGCGTTTATGAAGCTACGCAAGCTACAGTAGACCTTACTAAAGACATGCTAGTTTCAGTGTCAAAGAAATACATACCACATCAGCAGATCTTAACGGCGGTTTTCCCATGACGAGGTTGAGAAGCGATATGCCCTCGCGAGTGATCCTTAACGTCACTAACATCACCAGGAAGAACACCCACGGCAGCGGTCGCACCAGCTCCGGCTGTGGACGCTCGTCTTGATCTACTGGAAGAATATAGGGTTTGGAGTGAGATAGATGATTGATGCAGTACTGTAATGTAAGATAGAGTAAGATAAAAATACACTTGATTGTCTCATTTTATAATAGTGGAATATTATCAAATGAATCCTCCGAATGTCAGACTTTTACTGAATAAAACCCACAATTCTTTCGGTGGCCCTTTGCAGTCCAGGGCCACGAAAACTCTTTCGAATATTCCCGCAACCCCCGTCAGCAAACACAGGCGTGACGTATACATATATATGAATGGCCCCGCTTAAATCTCAACAAGTGTTTAGTAATCATTAAAAAAAAATAGATAGGTTTAATATCTATACTAAGGTAACGACATCTTTGCCGCCACATAGGAGCTAAAATTAAACGCCTACTTCGCAGTGTCAGAGTTCAACATGCGATTAGAACGTATACAACAGTCCGAAATCATCAATTGGACAGTTAAGTTGAACAGACACAATACTCGTCTAGTCGGAGTATCTTCCCTTTTCAATGGAGGCTTGCGTAACTTTACACCCAGCTTAAGAATTTGTTTGGAACGCGTTTATCTCAGAAATTACCGATTTAAATTGAAAAAATATTTAGTGTTAGGTAGTCCATTTATCGAGGAAGGTTATAGGTTATAAAACATCACGCTACGTCTCACGGGAGCAGAGCAGTAACCAAGAGATGCGGATAAAGCCGCGAGGGACAGCTAGTTAGTCAGACAATGCTGCAATCAGCAGACAAACATTATTAGGCGCATGATTCACATACGCAGATAATGTGACAGCATCGTTTAATAAAACATAGCTAATGCCTGATAAACTTTATCTCCAAGAAAAAAAGAAACAAAATAGAGAATCTCCATTCAGTTAATGTTTTATCTATTTCTGTTATCTCACGAGGAAATGGTAAAATGGACTTTAAACATATATTAAGTAAGGACGTTTATACATTGATTAAGTTTATTTGTACTGGCTGAATTCTTGAAGGTCAGTATTATGGAACTTTTCTCAGTTATAAAACTCTTTTCAGACTAGATTTCAGATTACAAAAATCCGTCTGTGTTAAAAGCCATAATATGACATTTCGACAAATCCTTAAAGAAACGTAATTAAAACTGCAAGAATGTTACATCATGTGGCGCATCGAGAATTCAAATGTACAAAATAAGGTAGTTTTGTAATAGCATCTATAATGAGAAAGTGCAAACTTTTTTTTACATTTTACAGGGATTCAAATTGTATATTTTGACACATCGCATGACCCCTGGCTTTTAACTCGATCAGGGATTAAGCATTAGCATAGCTGCTAGTATTTTGAGCACAGTTTGTAGTCGACAGTAGAGATGAAATGGCTAGAAGCTGCTACGAACCACGAGGCCACAGCGCCGGATATTGGGCTACCGGATATTGAGCCCTGTAAAGATATCTCGAATCGATCGTAATTACGAACCATATACAGGGTGTCATTGACATGTTAACGCAAACGAATACCATAGATCCAGTACATGATTCTGTACCCCCCAGTGGTGGAATTTTTTGTCTATTCGTGCAGCGTCGCGTTTCGGTGTGAACTAAGACTTAAGGCTTAAGAAAACAAAACGCACCGAACAAAGCTAAAGTATTTTTCTCTATACTGGAGTCCTTCCAGATTCGGACGAAACAACGTGGTTAAATGTGCGACCTTTCATAGGATTTTATATAAAGGATTTTATAATTCTTTTCTTTGGATTCGTTCGGCGCGTTCGACTCGAATAAGTGAGTATTCACCCTTTTTATGGTGGGCAAAAATCATCCAATAAAATCCCACTCTTGGGCGGAGCGAGAAACAGTGTCAGACTCTTACTGACTAAACACCCCACCCCATTCCTTCTCTGCCCTTCGCACTGGGGCCAAGTGTTCCTTTCAGAAAGAGACTCTGGGCCCCAATAGGCTTCGACCCTTTTGCAGAGTCCCTACGGCTTTGCTGACAACTCCTTAAGGCGCGCGGGAACATAATTTGATCAGAATTCAGCACTGAGTACATAGAGCTATAAAACATAACCTTGGACGGTTTAGTCGAGTTGTCACTTTGAATACAAACTTAACGAGTGCATTATGCTCTTTAGTTATGAGTATATACCTACATTTTGCTTACACATTCAACAATACATAACTTGTCTTAGAAGGTTAACTAGCCAAGTGTATTTGAAAAAGACTCACATGTATACTTATACAATATGTACATCACGTGTATAGATGCCATTTCCGTTTGGACCAAACATTTGCGCATTAAAATTAATTATTATTCAAAATACGTTTCCCAACTCGCTAACAGGCAAAAGTTTAGCCGTAAATGAATACATAACTAGGTACTACTTACCTATACCATAATCTAAAATAATATTATAAAGAGGAAAAGTAAAAAATTACTAAAACTTTAGAGCCCCGAACTAACGCCGGCGTTCGCACACCTATTGTTCTTTAATTGTCTCTGTAATTACGGTAGTTCAAAGGTTAATAAATCGATTGAAAAAAATATTGCACCAGCAGTAGATAGGTACTTTGTACTTTATCAATGAGTGACAGGGGCTATATATATTTTCTACTTTATGATATGTTGCCATCAAGCCGATTTCGGCAACAGCGTATTCCCTGCACACACAAATGCACACTGGAGGACCCAAAAATGCCACTGACGTGGCAACCTACAGGGCTCAAAAACTTTGGGGGAAGCGGAATCCATCGATTCGACATGTAACACATACTTTCATCTATACCTACTAGTATCATAAAGAAGAAAGATCAGTATTTTTTTCTTTGTAAAAATTACCAAATAAAAAAAAGTCAGTTACAAAGACATTTTTCTGAATATAGGTTAAACCTAAGCATAAACGTGTCTAGCAAGGACCCCCCGTGTCGTCGACGAAGCGCTGTTATTTAGTCAACACGACACCCCCCTCGCTTCACCATACAAGGACAGAAGTCATTGGATCATTTCTCACCTCAAGAATAGAAAAAAAACAAAGATATACTAACATGGAGGTGGCACAGCCCATCTCGCACACTTCTCAACGACCCACAGCGAGCGGTCGAGGTGTCTCAGCGCCGACTGCCCTAGTCGGTAGCTCGCCGCATGCTCCGCTATAGTTTGGAACACCTCCTTCGCCAAAGAGACCAGCTCCATAATATATCTGAAACAGTTCAATATGCGATTGAATATTGATTTCTTGAAGACTTTAAATTAGTCTATCACCTGATTTCACTACTTTGATGCTGTCATCATCAAGGATTATATAGTTTAAACTTTCGAATACTGTAATTAGAGACATAAGCGTTCGCTCGGGGCTCAAGAGTTTAAAGGCATCTAGAATTCCGGGAAAAGAAACGAATGGATAGACACTGTTGGATGGGGCAATACGAGAAGGGGCAATGCTAGAAGGAGGATAAGTGCAATATGTCGCGAGGGTTGATGACCATGTTTCTTTATTCACAAAATAAGGGGCCTCTGATTTGTATGGATCCTGGACCCTGATGCGACGCTGGGTTGTAGAACCCAATCAATTAAAGAGACACACACAATTGGTATGTTCCACTCTTTAGTTTGGGGTAGGTCAGAAACTGCTACTTTATGGGGCTATTTCGCGACATCTTCGTTGACTTTTCATACTGTTCGTACTAGCTGGTGTGGAGCGTGGAGGTTACGATCAGATGTTAAAAAAGAGTTTTTATGCGAAATGTAAAGTGAATCTGGGCCCCAGTAGGCTTCAACCCTTTTGGAGTCTTTACTGTTTTGCTGACAACTCCTTGAGGCGCGCGGGAACAGAGCGCGCCTTCGACGACTTGGCTTGGTCCAGACTGTTACCAGACGACCGGGCGGCGAGCTACCCGTTGCTCGCCGTCCGCAAGCCCGCGCCTACAGTAAAGTGAACCTTTATCAATGTGAGTAGATATGTCGTGCCTTATTCATAGGTAACAGCCAAAAAACCTAATCAATACCAATTATTTCCTTTACATAAAATTTACTCAACCAAACTCTCACTCAAACTCTACAAGAATGAATGAAAATAAATAATATATGGTTTACAAACTGCAAGTTTGTTTAAATGCAATATTTCTGCGTTACAGATAATATCGTCATCGATAAATTTATTATGTTATGGTTTATATATGACTCCTTCCAGAGTAACAGAAAACAAAACATGTCCTCTGACCCGAGCGCAACTAGTAAAAGCTGTCAGAGAGATTTTAATTATTATTAATTGTTGGCAACAGTAATGAAGATCGCCTAAGAGGTGGACTGACCAGATAAACCAGCTGTAAATGGTTCATCATCACTATACGAATGGGGTGCATGAAAGGAGCCTCCCAGAGCAGCGTTAAAAACGTCTTAAAACGATTCTGAACGCCCGGCGCACCCTGAACAGCTAGTGTTCGGTAATGCTGAGTCTAGCTGACTAATCCTTTCGCCACGATGACTCTAGCCTTAAAAACACCCAAATTTTAATCGGATGGGAAGACCGCACGCAACAGGAACGAGAAAGAGTGCCTTTTACTGACTAAACCTTGTTCATGTTCAAAGGAACAACATATGATACTCCAGGCCAACGGTAACTCTTTGAACAATCATGCTGCAAAGCTAACACCAATGGACTCAAAGTCCTTATTCCACATGAAAACCACATAAGTGCGAATCAGACTCGCGCACCAAGGAGTTAGTTGTCAGCAAATGTAGAGACCCAACTGCAGGGCCAAAGCCTACTGGGGTTCCGGTCCGGTTTCTGAAAGGAAGGTCCGACCCCGGTATGAAGGCTAAGAAGGAATGGGGTGGGTCATTTAGTCAGTAAGAGTCTGACACTGATGATGATGATGATTCCCGATTCGAGGCTCGAAATATTTCCCATCTGGTGTAAGAACACGTCCAGACTTTTTCCTTTACTTGTGCTGTGAAACTTTGCTTCTAGCCAAATTTTATGTTTTTAGGTCGAAGGGAAACACCCTATAGTATTCCAAGAGGTATACGTGGAGTGTCAAAAAAAGGAGCAAAACGGCCTTATCTTTTCATTTGACTCAGAAGTTTTATTTTTTTACTGCTCTAAAAGGTATCAGACCAAAGTATTTACTACCTACTAAACTCTTGAGCCCCAAACGAACACCGGTGTTCGCACACCTATTGTATTTCTATTGTCTCTAATTACGGTATTCAAGAGATTAATTTCATAACCTCCACGCGTTCCTGTGAAAAAGTATTTTAACAGAGAAACAACAAAGTGATCTTATAGGTCAGGGGTGGCCATTGTGGCCAACCGGTCGATCGCGATCGACTTGTCGATCTCAGCAGTTAATCCAGTCGATCTTAACAACCAATAATGTATTTACTTTTGGGCTAGCAAGACTATACCATATGTATTACCGCATCACCTCGTAATTTTTTCTTTGTCAAAAGAAAATCAAGGCAGTTGATGTTTATGAGTTCGCTTCGTTCTTTCCCTTTGTTTAACCAATTTTCCTTGCAATTTGATAGTTTTTCTACCATTCGTACATAAATAATAATTATTATTATTTATTATATATCTAGCCCATACTGTACCACTGCAGGGCAAAGGCCTCCCTCCATTCTGGGCAAAAATCCATAAAACATTGTCTAGCTCAGTATCGTCCACGATATAAATAGTAATAAATTGATTTTGTAATGGGTAGATCTTGCAGAGTCTTTTTAGTAAACAGTAGACCGTGTGCCCAATTAAGTTGGCCACCCCTGTTATAGGTGTTTCGTTTCTGCCGTTTAAGTTCAGAACCCTAAAAAAGGAGACAACATCTCACGATTTACGATAGTTAAGCGATTGCCGCTCAATATTTGCAAGGACTAAAAAGATAAAGAAGTTTATGTGTCTCTGCCTAACCGCAAGCGTCGACCTTTGTTCCCTTTAAGAATAGGCCAATTTATGTCTTCCCTTCGCTTTTGTAAGACTCTTAAATCGCACACATATAAGCTACCTACTTCCCCGTTCAAACTCCACTGGCAAGAAAATATCATAAGTAACTTTAAGTAGATATGTTGAGATGTAAACAACATAAATATATTACAGCGTCCGTGTCTAGACGACAACATGTAAATATATACGGCAATTTATCAGATTGTGTTTCTAATTAATTTAGAATCATTAATTAGACCAATTTAATCATTCATGAAAATTATTTTTTCTGGCTAAGTTATCGTTTATAATTTGGCCTTTTCAAATCACTGAAATACAAAACATATAGGTAACTAATTGATATTGTATTTAGCATCCAATATTTTTTACATCTAGTTACAATCACGTCAGTATAAGTTGAACTATCTTGGCGGTCAATCAAGAATACGTAGTAACCGAGTGTAGTTGCGTGTAACCATAGCAACTGGTTCAACTTATTTGACGCATACTGTTACCTATTTAAGTGGGAGCTAAACAGGCAAAATAAACCCTTTAAAAACACATTAGTGTACGGCCGCCGGATCTAAGCGAGTCTGCAGTTAGACTCTGCGAATTGTAGCGCTTGATAACTCATAAAAATATAACAAACTGTCTTCAATCAACGAACACAAATGTACCGAATATTAATGTTCTTACCTACCTAAGTATAAGTAGTATCTACTATACAAAGTCCCTGGAACTCACGTGCACCCCTCCCCGTGATAGCAAAACAACTGAATTATCGCCACCATTAACAATCAAGTCTCGCTTCGCTTCTCATCCCCGAAATTAACACAGAAGCCAAATAACGACAAAACAAATCCTATTTAACATATTTATCTCTACAAATTAACATAATTTATTAACATTACCTTCACGTTGTCCACAAAAAAAAAAAAAAACAATTACCATGGAACACAAAACTATGATAGAATCACTCAATGGGCGCATGTGCGCGCGTAAAATTTAAAAAAAGAATCGTATGCACCGTTATCTTTTTAATTTTTACTGGGACACTGGTAATGAGTGCAGGAGCCGGAGTGAATACATCATTTTGACTTCTTTATACCTTATAGATAATGAGACGCAGAGGGCAGAGGTCAGTGCAATCATAGACAGATACCGTGAGGCCAGTGAGACAAATATCCAATATATCTACTTACTAGTGACTTTTCTATGACTTTGCTTCAACAATTTTGTGTTTGGAAATCAAATTAGCTTATTATTAAGCAGTCTAGTTCATTCTTCTAAGAGTTAATGGGTGAGAGATGGAAAATAAAATTAGAAAATATGGACTGATAGTCAAAAACGGATATTTAAAATGATCAAGCACATTGCTAATTAAAGAGTTAATTATTAAACTACACGATTTAATTAGATTTCAATATAGTTTACTTATCTCATTAAGACATAACATTTGTACTAAATTATTTCATTTGAGGCAAATTTATTTTAACTTTGCTAGCTGTTTGAAAGGGATCTTTCACACAAGAGGAAAAATTATGTCCCTAATTATGGTATTCAAAAGTTTAATACCCTTACATGCAATATTATAAAGTCACCCACCATGCCTGGTTGTTGTTTTGTTTGCAATATACTAAAAAACTACTGAGCAGATATTCATAGGTATGTCATAGGAGAAACAGACTAACTAATATGTCAAAGCACAGCCAAAACTAATGGGACTGTGATTGTGAAATTCTGCACAAGGTTTTCATCTATGATGTAAGCAAGCACTGAGAGCGAATTTCCCAAAATTCCCTCCCAAACAAAATTATATAGAAGCCCAAAGTTAGTATGGAAACCTACAATTATACAAGCAAAGCCACTGTTAGAAGATAGTCATTAATATACAAAGTTATTCATGAGGAAGGTAGGTGTGTAATACAATAATAATATTGTTGTCATATTACATTAGAAAAAAAAGCTGAGAATTACAAAACTTGCAAAACCCTTGTGAAGTAGTAGTAGGTCAAAATTTTTAAAGTGCCTATTGTTAATTATTATAATCTATGTGTGCTATTGTCTGTGACCAACTATTAATAGCAATTTTGTAATAAATTTTGAATAAACATGAAGTTATTCTACTGTGACCTGTATTTTTATATTAACTAAAATTATTTTGTAACAAAATTTTAGCATGTACAAACGAATATAACAAATATAATATATAAGTCACTAATCATTACATAGTATAAAACAAAGTTGCTTACCGCTGTCCCTATGTATGCTTAGATCTTTAAAATGACGTAACGGATTTTGATGCTGTTTTTTTAATAGATAGAGCTATACAAGTAAGGTTTATTTGTATAATATATGCATAATATATTCAATATACTGGCCTGTCAGTCTAGTAGTTAGTGACCCTGACTGCTATGCGGGAGGTCGTGGGTTCGATTCCCACCCAGGACAAATGTTTGTGTTATGAGCACGATCATTTGTTCTGTGTCTGGGTGTAATTTATCTATAATATGTATGTATTTAGAAATATATAAGTATGTTTATCAGTTATCTAGTACCCATAACACAAGCTCTGCTTAGCTTGGGACTAGATGGCGTTGTGTGATAGTTGTGGACATATTATTATTATTATTATTATTAATATCAGTACCCGTACAAAGCTGGGGCAGGTCACTAGTAACAAATAAAGAGAAAAAATATATTATTATTCAAACAAACCGACATACAAAGAACCTGTCACAATTTCTAATAGATAACACAGTAATATTATTAATAACTGTGCTGTATTATTTTATTTACTACATGATCAATACATGTTGTACATATACTTATGTATGTTGATTATTCATTAATATTATTTGTACATAATAAGGTACCAGACTACAGTCAATACCTGGTGTTTACTTAAAATAAGATAATGTTTAAGCTAAAGACATCTTATATTGATTTTATCAATTTACAAATATGTTAGAGAAGGACAGATAAAGTTGAGAATGTAACACTGAGTTTTGGACCTTGAACGGCTTGGAAATAATCAACCTATGAACATGATACTTTTGTTTCTTACCTACCCATGATATTGAAAATTAACTAAATTATAATCATAATAATATGCCATATCCCTTTATTGATTTGGTATACATATTTTTAACATTTTTAAATATTTTCTAAACACACCAAAAAAAAATTAAAAACATAAAAAAAGCAGTAGTCTGCCGGTGTCAGGAGCAGGGTCAAAGCTACCGGTGGTAAGGGCTCCAGAGACAGGAACCTCTTCGCAATACAAGCCGTGTCGGAGATTATTATAATTATTTTAAAAAAAACATGGTTTACCTAGAGCTTTACTGCTCTCACTTTCCACAAGAATGAAAAATATGGATGTCACTCTTGTATTATAATGATAAACAGTAGGTTTCTGCTTGCTAATTAATATGGAGAATTTCATCAAATCAACTGATTAGAGGCATTTTTAACAAATAATAATAATAATAAAAATATTGTAGGTAGGTAGTTGAAAGTAAAATAAAATAATTAATTTGTCTAGGCTTTAATAAGAGTCACTAAAACCAGATTGAAGACACAAATGCGTAAAGTAAAATACAATAAAAAAATATAAATAAAAAATAAAAAATGTTGGTACCTACCTACGTCCTAGAATACCGGCTAACTAATTAATAACCAACACTTGAATTTCGACGCAGATGCATTTAAAAACTGATTAAAATTACGTCTTCCTAAAAGTCTGATGTAAGAATGATACATTACAAAGCTATAATCATAATTTCATTACAGAATTTACTAATTGATGCGTGTTAAAAGTTATAAATGCTGTCTAAACTTTCCTAGTAAAGAAATATTCAATATTTAATGGATAGTCTACTTACAATAACAATATTAACAATAGACTTGCTAAAATAATATTATACTTACCAATAAGATTTATTTTCGACGCCGGGATTTTGTTTGTGTTCCACAACTTCAACTTCACAATTTTTTATTCTAAAAAAAAGTTTGTTCTCGTATGTAGAGATGTCCACACACATTAATGTGTATCGATAAAATTAAATCAATGGGTACAGAATTCCTTTGCAAAATACAATGTGTCCGGGTTCGGACTGTACAAACTTTAGGGGGTGATACTTAGCTCTATTTTATCGTCTGGGTCAGGATGACTGGACCAAGAGAGATTTTTGAAGTTTGAGCAATACCAAGTTTTACTACCTATTTGATACTATTTGGTACCAGATATCAAATAATTCGTACCTCGCTATAGAGGGAAAACTACTACGAGGAAAGTGGCCAGCCATTCTGACGTCAGAATGGCTGGACCAAGTCAACTTCACCTAGTTGCAGGTGTTATAACTAGTTCGTCGATTCATTAAAATTAAGTTCCTCATTGGTACCTCAACATATGTTTTTCTTAATTTTTTTCGATAAGCCAAAAAAAAGTTACACCTAGAAGGCATTTTACATATAATCTGGAGCACGTTGATTTCACCTAGTTGCAGGCGTTATAATTAGTTCATCTTTTCATTAAAATGTAATACCTCATTGGAACCTCCACATATGTTTTTCTTAGATTTTTTCGATAAGCCAAAAATAAGTTACGAAGTTTTGCATATACATATAATAGTGTTTATTTTTTTACTAAGAAAATTACCGAAAATAAATCATAACAGATATAAATATTACGTATATTTATTCATTGATTGACACATTAATATTTTTTGCATTTTGTTTTTACTAATTGTGACGTGAAGAGAACAGCTTGTGTTTTAGTTCATGATTTAAAAATAGTCCTGCATTTACTGTTCATTCGTTTATCCTAACTTCCGCAAAACTTCTTTTATCTAACTGTTCATGTAGTAATACTCAACATATTGAGTTATTACCAATGAGGTATTACATTTTAATGAAAAGATGAACTAATTATAACGCCTGCAACTTGGTAAAATCAACGTGCTCCAGATCACATGTAAAATTCCTTCAAGGTGTAACTTTTTTTTGGCTTATCGAAAAATATACGTATAAAAAAGGGTAGTTCTCGGGGGTGTTTTTTGTAATAATCTTGAAAAACTAAAAATACAATGATAATTTTGACATAAAGTTGATGTTTTAGCATTTATTTCAATATGATACAGCAATAATTAAAATAATTTGAGTTATTTATCTGACTGTTAATACATTGCCGCTACGGGAAGTTTTTTTTTACGATAATCGGGCATTAAATTCCAATTTTACATAAGTTTTAGTATGGACGTTACCCAAAACTCAACTAAAATACAAAAATGGCTGCCATTCAGAAGGGGTCTGGTTTAGACCTCACATGTAGAATAGTTTTAGTGAAAAAATTGAGCAAAGTATCACCCCCTAAAGTTTGTACAGTCCAAACCCGGACACATTGTATACTGAGGATAGAAATAAGAATTTTAACTATCGACAAATACTTTAGTTAGTATAAGCTTACCTAATTAAAGGCCTATTTATTTGAAAGATAAAAAGAAATTTAAATTCGGCTCAAAGAGACAATTCAGTAATAGGATAGTAGATGTTGAAGATTATTAGAATATTCCAGGAGCATCAATCAAAGTAAATATAATTATTCCAGTTATTTCAAAAAGTTGATATGATATAGAAATAGATGATCCAGAACTAATACTAGCTACAATTCAAGCTGCACCGCAGTGTTTAGTGGAAATGTTGTTAATAGTAAAAGATTTACGATATTAGTCAATTTTCGATGGTTGTGAGCAGCTGGGTTTATTTGACTGAAATCGAACCAAGCACTTCTTTCTCCGAATTTATTTTAAATACAAGCAACCCTTGCAACCCGAACCTACAGCCGCTTTTTCTCAACCAGATTGACCAAGAGTGAATGAAATTGCTGCGATCGCGTAGCATAGTCCAGCATTAGCCTTTTAATGTTCCACTACTGTACACTGTAATCAACCACGCGGGCCCAGTAGTTTATGACACTTGTCTTGGAATTGTTGGTACTAGAATATGCCGGTTTCCTCACGATGTTTACCTTAACTGTTTCGAGAGCAGCATTGTATTATAATGTTGTTCAGTTGCTGTCATCAATTATTTTAATATTTGCAAGCCATACTATACTATAATAAAAGAATTAGACGTGTGTTTTCAAATTAGACAAAATACTGTTTTTAAAACAATTAATTAAGATCTAATAATCATTACCACAAATATGACTTATTATAAATATATTTTATATTCAGTCATATTTTTGTAATGATTCTCATATTTATTCATTTCATGCTTAAAATTTTTTTTGCATGAAAAATCAGTGATCACAAAAGTTTTCCAACACAAAAAGTCAAAGTCGATATCTTAAAAAACGGATCTTTACAGCTCTAGCTTGCAATAATGTCATTTTTGACACCATTCCACAGGTTATAAATATTTCTGAAAACGGTATAGACAACCTTGTTTTGCTATATAAGGCGCCTTACACACGATCAATAATATTGCACAATAAAATTGAAGCTCACTTCAAAACTTTAAAATTGTTCAATCATTGCGGAAATGTTTCAATATTATCCCTCAACGTTCAATAATATTGAACAATTAGACATGCTGTGCAATATTATTCTAGGTGTATGGGGCGCCTAATTAGTAGTTTAGACTTACTAGTAGCCGAAAAGTAATTTCAAATCCAAATCTATATAAGTAAATTAAAAATCATAATTTGTGTGTTTGTAGCAAGAATAATAAATAGGTTTGTAGATAAAGTGCATGCCTTATCAAGGATGTTATATCAATCAATCAATCAAAACATTTATTTGCTAGAATATGGTACATAAGGTGTTACAGTATATAGGTTTCCACATATCCTGCCACAGCATGGCGTGCAAATACATTTACAGTCAGTGATGTTAATTAATCTCACTAGCAATTTTCAGGTTCTATTGACTTGTCTTCTAAATAGTCTTTCACACTATAATATTTTTTAAATAATAACATATTGAACAGTTTTTTTTTTAAACATTGTCAGCAGTAAGTCTTGTAAACTATTAGGTAAATGATTGTACATAATAATCGACATGCAGTATACATTTTTCTTAAATAATTTTAGCCTTGTTGGTGGCAGTCGAAGTCTGTCCTTATGCCGTGATCGGCTATTTGGCCTGTCAGTGTTCGTCTCAAATAAATTATAGTTTTTCTTAACAAAAACACATATTTCAAAAATATATAAACATGGCAGAGGAAGGACTTTAAGTTTTTGAAATAGTGGCTTACAGCTGTCTAGAAAGTGAGCTCCACAAATCGCTCGAATACATTTTTTTTGAGCTCTAAAAACTCTGTCAAAGTCTACTGAGTTACCCCATATTATAATACCGTATCTAAGTACGGATGATACATAGCCATGGTAAGCCAGCATTGCAGTTTCACAGTTTGCTGTTTGTCTAATTCTTTTTAAAACATATACGAAACGATCAATTTTTGTAATAATTTTATCTATATGTGCCTTCCAATTGCAGTGCTTGTCTATCGTAATCTCGTCGTCGTATCGTAATCGTATTGTATCTCTAACCTACCTTAGTAACCTACGGATAATACGTTGTTGATTACGAACACTTGAGCCCTAATCGAACGCACATTTATCGTCTTTCTATTATGTCTCTAATTACGGTATTCACAAGGTTAATTTGATAAAACTTCTACATAATATACATAGCTATATGCATGCAAACAAAAGAGTTCACGGAGAGGGCATCTTTGAAAGTGTTGGAGAAGGCTAGGTCTGATTTTGACGAGACTGCCACTCCGCTCAAGAGCGAGAAAACTGAATTCTGTAAATAGTAGAGCCTAGAAATGTCACTGGACAATTTTCCCACCTAAAATAATAAACAAAAAAAAATGTTACTAGGAGTTGCTTTCCATTTTCCCGCGAGCAATTAATTTGCCCATTATTTAATTTTGTAGTCTCAAGATGAAACTATGAAACCTTATTAGAAAAATAAGACATGCATGTTCCACGCCTTCTCCAGTCAAAATTGTCACGCAATTAATATTTGGTGCCTAACTAATTTTAATTTCTCTTTTATTTTGACCATTTAATCCACAGTAGCAACTTAGTTACAATCCAGGCTGTAGCAGAAGGCAAGCACGAAAGCATAACTTATCTTATCTCTGATGGATCTTTATTTTCATTTTATTATTATAAAATACTGCTGCCGAGATAAATATAGTATATACCTATAGCTAAAATAAGACATGGTCTACCCATGCGACTTTCATCTGTATTCGTTTAGATATACCGCTTACAATCATTCAGTCAGATTCGGTGCCCATAGATGACTTCTGCTGTGTTCGTCGTGTAAAGTCGTGTTCAAGGGACCCAAGTAGTGCCCAAGTATCCGGTTTAAACCTATTACTATCCACTATGATCCCAAGATATCTGAGACCCACCCTTTGGTCGGTGACAGAAATGTATAACTCGAATGAATGGGAAATTTTGGGACTTCTGGTAATTCGTGCGTGGTGGTAATTGCAGACATTGGTGGCGATTCTATAGATATAAAAAGTACAACTACCTACATACTTACTCTGTGGGGGTCAAGCATATAGGGCCATTTTAGAACTTCCCAAACAAAACCATAGACTAGAAAACCAAGAAGTTGAATAGAGTGTTGCCAATTTAGCGTCTTTGTCTTTAACGACGTAAAAAGGTATGATAAAAATAACATGCTAACGTGTACTTTTATAATACAAATTAAAATCGATCCGATGATTGATAACTTGTTAATCTATGTTGTTGACAATGCAATGTTTAATTATAATTTAATAACCTACAAATATTTTTATTACCTTTCCCTGCCCCTGCTTGCACCACCACTTGTTCAAGATTCTCATGACTCTTTCAAAATCAGAACGAGATTCTGAATCTGTAAATAGTTGAATCAATTTCTATTACACCCACGCACTAAGCCTTATAAACGGTCTGGTATTGAAGTCTAGGGAAGTAGGGACATGGAAGTTTTAGAGTTGGCAACATTGGTATTGTGTTTTGCTCCTTGTTCTCTTGCTTGACTGACTTTTATTACAATTTTAGTTTTAGCAACATGGCGTAAATGGCGCGTTTGTGTGAGCTCGTAAAATAGAAGATTTTATAGATAATTTGCAATATTAGTTAATAAACTTTGTAAATAAGAATATCTTTTCGTATGCAGAAACAAAAATGTGCCCTTAAAACAACTTTTCTCAAATAAGTATGAAGTGGTGATGGAATCCTTTGAAGACTCGAATTGTCACTCTTTGAGCGATAGTTTTTCTTTGTACGAACGGTATTTGAGAAGTTTTAACGTTGTGGATCCTCTGTTAGAAGAAAGTGCAAAACGTGAAACGAACGAGGGAGTATCTTCTAGCCACTGTGATTCCGAGAGTTCGCATAGTAGAGGTAACATAGAGTTATCTATCGTAACATCAACTAATGTTAAAAATAAACATTGCGAACCAGCTGAAACTGAGAACAGTTTGTTAAACCAGATAGTTCGTGATCATATGACTGACAAAGGATCTAGTTTAGATACAGATTTGTGTGTGAAAATCAATTCGCCGTGTTCACCTCTCGCGGCATCATTACTTGAGAATTCGTTCGCGACGATTGATCACAGTCTTATAAACGAAAAGTCTTACCAAACGGACCTTCACACTTCGGAGGACTCAAGAACTGAAGTAGTGAAACATCCTATGTTCATAACCCCTACCATGGAAAATAGCAATAATGCAGTAGACAGTGTGCCTATGTTTCGAGATGTAGGACCTTCAGAAAACGTATTCAAGTTGCCTATAAGTGAATTATCTTTTAATGGTACAATCAAGCATGTTCAAAAGTTAAAGCCTATAGTAGACCCTATCTCGGCATTGAGTTCTAGCACTGGTTTAGCAAATTTAGAAGAAAAGCGTGGAGAGGAAAATTGTCCATATATGGGTAGTATGGATAATGCTGAGTCGATTATAGAGAGTATTGATGGTGAGCAAAGAGTTAGTGATGCATCGGACAATGTTAGTGATAAATATAAGAACTCTGAGAGTACTGGAGACTCTCATTATGAGGAGAATAATAAGAAGGACTGTCCTGGAAATGATGATGGAAGCACAGGAAAGTGGAATTCAGAGCAAAGTTACTCTTCACTTGAAGCGTCTTTTGACAGTGGAGTGAGATCTCCAGATATGTTTTCTGATAAGGATGACGATGACGACCCTCCCCCAGAGCCAGAACCTTTTTGGAGTTTCCTCAAAGATTTTGAAATTTATGATAAAAGAAAAGTGAGAAAGATTGAGGTAAGCAAAATGCTAACATTACATTTAACCTTTCCTTTGTCATTATCATAATAACCTGCAAATTTAAACTTTTCTATTTGATCTGCACCAGTCATAAATGTTTTTGATAACTGCAACAAAATAACATCTAAACAGTATAATAAATAATCTCATAATATTTTTAAAGAATAAAATTACCATGTGATCTTGATGCATGTGGCATTTATTAACCTGAATTAGTACTTATGTAGTTTTTATTAGTTCCATGCTTTATTGCTTACTTTAGGCAGCATCTTATTATGTGATAAGTATGTGTATATCCTTATGTAGTAAAATTATGAGACCTAACTTGATAACTAATAGAATCACATAAACATTGTCTCTGTTCCTATCAGTTAAACTCTCCAGCCCCAAGTGAACACTAGCATTTGCACACATATAGTCTTTCTATTATGTTTCTAATTATGGTATTTGAAAGGTTACCTTGGGCCAGCTAAGGAGCTGGGGTGGATCGAATGACACATTTGTCCCACCCGTACACAAAATACACACTTTAGACATGCGAGTTGTGGATACCAGCCCGATATACTATACTATACCTTGGGCCAAAGTTATACCTCTAGGCTGCCGTGCAGACACTAAAACGCAGTAAAATAGCGTATTTTGCAATACTTTTACTGCGTTGTATCTATGCAGTTCTTATCAGTTGTTGTTGCTTCACTGTTCACTTTAGGCAAGTGAGTTATATAGCATTTTATTACATAATTATCTGGTTAGCATATTGCTATGCCTTTATGCCTTATGTGGTTAACATCCAAATGTTATTAATACTGTTATGTTCTTGAGTGGGGCCATTTTATGTAATTCAATAAGATTAGATATAATGTTATAATGCAGTTAATATTTAACTTTTTCTTATGTATTGTTTTATGCTGTAGTCTACCAGTTGTAATGCCTGTTGTTACCTGACAATTGTATATTTTGAATGATACAATAAGAACAGTTTATCTCATAATCTAATGGTTGAAAAATAATACTTACGTCAATTCAAAAGGAATAAGGTCAAGTCAAATTAAAAGGAAAGAATTTTTGGATTTTGTTTCTGATTATCATGATGGTATACAAACATGAATACATGTCAAATCTTACTCTTGTTTATCTTGAGGAGGAGGGCAGTTTAGGAACTATGCATGTTTCGAAGAGAGAGGCTACTTTTTCCCTGTATTACTAAACAACAGTGTAACTTCATTATCATTGAGGGAATTTTAATAATATCATCAATAATACCTGACTTACTTGTACTGCTGTTTTACTTTTTAATGTCTTCAGCCAACTACTTCTACAAACAGAAAAACAATATTTGCCTCTTTATAATGTTACTTAGAGAACTGTAAAGTCACATTGTTTTGACCCATTGTTTTGGCGGGTAAAGATAGTGAGTGTCGTGAGTGGTCGTTACATTCTGGTTATCGATCCTATTCTTATTTGAAACGCATAGTACTTGAAAAGAAACTACATTCTTTTTCATGTCCCTACTGGTTAATTACCTTGAACTTAATTTACACCCCGGGGCCATTTTAACCTGACTATTGAACAGATTTATTTTTCTAAATATCAGTATATTGAAAAATTAAAATAAATCACATAAATCATTCCAAATATCTCAATGTCAGTCATCTATTGGCCATGACCTAATTCTTATACGTAATTAAGGCTCACCACTAAATATAATGATGTTTACAATAAAAAATGTAAACAAAGTAATGGAGTTGTGAAACATCATCATAATCATTAGCTAATAATATTAAGAGGAAACAAATTAATACAAACAACTTTATTTTTGGAATTAATAATTACCTGCTACTTAAAGTTAAACTAAGTTTCAAGTAATTTATACTGAGTATAATAAAAATTTGGTAATAAGACTCTATATTGATGATTCATTATTTGTTGAGGCCTTCAAATCTTGGTGTGTCTGAGGTTAGGCTCAATTCAATTTTTAATTAAATTTAGTGTATGGCTTCATCAACATACGTCGGTGGAAATGGCTGGTACTTTGTAAAAAATATGTGATCTATTGATCAGTTTTTGTAGCGATGGCATCCATTGATCATCATGATGGAAAGGGACAAAACAATTTTGGTCTTGAAACAATCTTGGCGCGTCTAAAGTTAGGCTCTGCGAATTTTAGCACTTAAAGATTAAAAATAAATTAATGCCAGCAATAAGAACTGCAAATTGCATTTAATTGTTTAAACCTTTTATTTTTTTAACGTGTTTTCAAGGTCTTATTTCGCTGAAGGCTATGCGAAAAATCAGACGGTAATAGGTACTGTAACTGATCCGACGACTGTACTGTAACTCATGTAAACAATTGTCCCATCTCCCACTCCTGACCATAACTTTAAAACTAACCTTGTTTCATTGATACTCAACAGGAAACTCTTCAAGGAGTCCTACCACCACCGTCTGTGACCATCCTAAAGACTGATGTGACAGAGATGCTCAAGAAGTATTATTCCTACCTGCCTTTGTTTGACGAAGAAGCAAAAGTCATAGTGCCTGAAATTAACTCTACAACACCTACAAAGCGGGTGTCTTTTGTAGAAATCCCTGAAATTTCTAAAACATTAGACACTGAAGACAGTACTAGTAAAAGTTCTAATGGAGAGAAATCCAAGAGTTCTACGTCTAAAGAGCCTTCCGAGTTAGATACTAGCGTAAATGATAAGAGTATACATTTGAAAATGTGTACGGAGATAGAAGCAGCTGAAACTATGTGGCCAGATGTGGTGAAATGCAGATATTATGATGTGTAGTAAGTAATTTTATTAGTTGGATTTTGTTTATAAACGAATAGTTTAGGAATTTAATATTTAGCAAAAATATTTCCTCGTATCATAATATAATATTCCTGAAAAATAGCCTCTTGTATACAAAAGTTTGAGGAAAGAGACATGAAAATTGTGTATCAATTAAATATCACTGTGTGTTAACACTAAATGTGCTCTGTATTTATATTTTGGTAAACATTCACAACATTGACCTTCTCCGATGATTTCCAGCTTTTTCTGTAATCCAAGTCTTTACACAAGTCTATTCAAGGATCATTAGTATTTAATTTTGCTATGTTGTTACATGGTTTGCTCAAACCTAAATGGTTGCTAGACTTTGTGTACTTTACTTCATCACTACTGATCTCAAAGACTTTGTGTAATTTTCTTCATCTGATTTAAAAAAAAAAAATGAGGAAACCGTTTTTTTTTTCTGGTGGGAACAATCATCGAATGACGAATCCTGCCCTTGGGCGGAGCGGGAGACAGTGTCAGACTTCTACTGACTAAACGACCCACAGATCCTTCTGCATTAAACTGGGCCCGCGTAGTGGATCAGGACCTATTCCATCTCCTAGAGAATAGGCCTGAGTCCTAGTAATAGCATTTTGTAGTTGATTGTGCTATGCTATCTTTTCCTGATATTTCTATAAGGTCTATCGCAGTACACAAGCCAGAAGAACGGCTATGTTAGTGATCAGAGATTTATTTATTCATTGTCTTTCAGCTGAAAGCTTTCCCCCTCAAATGTCGCCACAATTAACGGTCCTGTCTTGTGTCTAGAGATATTTACAGATTATTTCACTAATATTGTATTTTATTATCTTTTCCAGCTACAATGTGACAAAGCACTCTGAGAAGCTAGACTTACTTACATTACGTTATGGAGAGAGATATGTTGGAGCCGAGACTGATACAAGTGTTAATATTTACTCTGGAGGCATGCAGTCTCCTAACAGTGCTAGCAAGAGGAAAGCATTGAGACTCAAGTAAGTATCATCTTTATCTATAACATCTTTATGTATCAACCTGCCACAGCTTTGATCAGATGTCAGAAATCTTTGAAATCTAAACTTTTCACTTAAAGTACTCGCACTATTGGTGAAAACTGGATGAAAATCTGGGAGTTTTTTAGCATTCATACAGACAGACACGGTAGTGGACGATTTATCTGTATATATAAAAATCAATGCCATTTTTCGTTGTTATTTTATAACTCAGGAATGGGCTTACCTATTCAAACTAAATGTTTAGGCTTTATTCGGACTATTTAGTAGATGGTTTATGTGAAGTTTGCACAAAATAGGTCGAGTGGTTCTTCATTTATCTCATTTTTCTGTTGCCGGGAGCAAACAGGTACTATAGAGGTAGATACTATAGAGGTACTATACAGGTAAGGTATATTATTGATACTCGGTGGAAATCACAATAAACAATTGGTTGTTGTTGTTACTTGTAGATCTTTGAGTCATTACAGGTAGTTAGAAGCCAGGAAGATTGACCCTCTCTGAAAGCTGATTTAGGCACAAATTGTTTTCTTTATAGGCTAAGTCAGCATTAACATAATGCACTCATTAGCTAATGAATATTATTGAAGCATGGCTTGAATAAATTAGGCTGACGGAGTTTGTGGTAATTAAGGAAGTAATATAACTAGACAGAGACATCTCAGTAGTCATTAGTACTCTTAAAAATGTTTTACTCATTACTTTTAATTATATCCTATCCTACTTATATTTTAAACGCGAAAGATATGTATGGATGTTTATAATTCTTTTACGCTTAAACTACTGAATGGATTTGGATGAAACTTGGTACATGGGTAGACTATGTCCTGAAATAGCATTTAGGCTGCTCATATATATAGAGAGCATAGAGCCAAATTCGACCTTGATTGCATGAGGAGCTAGCAACAATATGGACATATCATCATCATCGGATAATGTGCCATACACGCCTATAAAAACAAATATTAAAATGCAGCTCAATGTCGAAGAGACAGGTTGCAGGACAAAAGAAAACTAAAAAAAAGTAATAGGTATATCAATTGATTTGAGTATCTCTTATGCAGTCACAAAAAAGTGAAGAAAATTTACGCCCCTGCTAGAGTTTATTATCTCTTGTAAAATTTATGGTACATCTGTAAACAAATAGTAGATCTGTACACTGCTGTATATAGGGTAGTTTTTAATGGGTTGACTTGATTTTTGTAAGAAGTTTGTATTTTGACGTCCATTATAGAATTTCGAATCAGTACCACGACATCCTGGGATGGGCACTAGACTAACCTATTACAGAGGTGGGCATGGTATACTGGCTTCCTCAATCTGACCTATGGTTATGTAGTATGTAGAGAACTAAAATTCAGCCACGTAAAAAGTGTTGTTAGCCATGTGGTATTTTTTTTTACATTTTTGCTTTATTGCAGTGCCAAAAAATGCTTTCTGGAGTTTTTTACCCAATGATTTTGAATTATTCCTGGTGTATTCATCGCGCCATCTTTTATATATTTTTAATATTGTCCCACACTAGGAAGAGCTTCCGTATCGTGGATGCGTTCACAAACATGTAAACACTCATACAGTCAGTACACTTAGTAACTCTTTATCTTGTAGGCTATACAAATCTTTATTCGGTGCAGGGATCAAGCCCCCAACACGCAGTGCAGCAGTAAATTGCTCAATCACTGCGCCAACCGTGCCAGCGAACATTAGTCTAAAATTGTAGTTAATAAATTGTTAACTATCCTTAGTAATTTTAAGCTCCTAATGTACCAAATAGTATTTATGGTGTTCCTACAATAAAGAGTATATCTATCTACCCTCAGAATGGCTCAAGCGAAGTCTCCTGGCCGTCGCCTGTCGCACCTGGCTCGTCGGCGGCAAGCCTTCGCCAGCGCGGCCACAATCAACGAGAAGGCGCAGTCCTCCACCGCTAAGATGGTGCTTATTGATAAGAAGTAAGTATACTATTGCTATTTAAAATGACACCACAATGTATCTACCAATAAATCTTTAGAGGTAATGCGGAACAGACAGTAAAGACCCACAATATATCTCCATTGAAAAAGGAGGATCCTCCGACCAGACAGGTGTTATAGTCTGATAGGCTACTGTTACTGATTTCGAGCTGTTGTATATGTTCAAATCGCGAGGAGAACTTTGATTGCGCGATGCAGGATTCTTGTAGTTTCATGTGGCGCCATAAATGGTGTTACAAATGAAAAAGGCTGAACAATTTAGTCCAGTCATACTCAATCTTTTTCCTCCTCCAGCCACATAGTGCTTACTTACATTAAAATTTAACTATATTAAATTTAATAGTATCTAAATAAATAGGATTTTTGACAATTGGACAGTTTTCGATAAAGTTACTACATGTTATAACATAGTTCAATATTTTTTTTTATCAATGATTACATCGTCAAGGAATGAAGTAGTAAGCAGATTTCTCAGACTATCACTGAGCGACACTAGCCAAGTCGCTTGCAGAAGCTACTATACAATATTTTGCAACTTTCCTAAAGGCCTTTAGTCCCAATCTATCTTGTTAATCAATGACTTGGATGACTGTGGAGTTTTGTACATCATTTAACCAGTCTAATTTAAATTTTCTCATTATAATTGGTTCAGAATGGTTTAAGTGGGATTGAATTAGTTATTTTATTATTACTTTAGATATTGTACAGTTTTACTTTAGTCCATATTTTTCTTCCTTCTCTTTTGTATGTGTTACTATCTATCTCAATACTGATATCGAAATTTTTTCAAGCTTCTTCCCACACAGGAAGCTGGTCAACTCTTCTGAAAGGAAGAGTCCTCGCACTAGACGCACTCCGGGTAAAAGAACACCTATCCGCAAGACTCCTGGCAAGAAAACCCCAGCAAAAACCCCGAAGACACGAAGCGGCGGCTCAAGCAAAAAGAAAGCTATGCGAAGGTTGCTCATGGATTCTGATCACCTATCAAGGTCTCAGCCCGCTCGAGAAACCCTAAAAAGAGCCTTATTCAGTCCTGAAAATCGAAAACCTGTTCCCCAAGCTGCTTCCACATCAGTACCAGCTCAAGCAATGAAGTCCAAACGAGCATTATTTGGATCACCAGTCCAAACTGCAGAAACAAAAAGCATGGATGGTACACAAAGCGATCAGTTCATGAAAAGAAAGAGAGATCCTTTTGATGATGACTTGGATAATGGGAGGAGTAAAATCGCCAAGAGTTTGTCGTTCGGAGGCGATTCCATAGGGAATATGAATTCACAACTTTTGTTTGCGCGACGAGCTTCGGAGGCGTTTGGTACGAGAACATCTAGTGAATTAAATGAGACTCATAAGAAGGTCAGTAATTTACATAAATAATAATATCCACGTTATACTTCGCTTTGAAACTTACACAGTAATATTTTTGTTTACTGTAACTCTTATAGTTCGTTTTATTAGCAAGCAATAAACTTTTCGAAAACTCACACTCGAGGCTGGTACAGTACGCGCCAAATAACGTAAACCAAAATGCCCGTCGTTGCAAAATGGTCGTTACGCGCAGGCCCCTGCCTTGATTGAGACACGGAATTCAGTTACTGTGCAATGAAAGTATGTCACCATTTTGGTTTAATTTATATGTCGCGTATTGTATCACTTTCTAACATTACAACAATAACGCAGTAAAAAAATCTTTTTCCAATTACCTTTCTTCAATATACACCACAGACTATCCCCTTTTCTAGTTTAAGTTCTTATAATTAATTATAAGGTTTTCTGATAGATATTGTGATAAGACCGCCATTGTAGGTATCTATAGTGGTATGTTTGTTTACTAGTTTTTATTACAATTTTGATTTTTGAAATTTTGATGCATAATAAAGTTTATTCTATCTTTGCAGAAATTATTGTGGGCAGTGTCGGAGGCTCTCCGCGTGCACGGGTGGCGCATGTCGTCGCCGGGCTTCCGCGAGAAGGCGTCCGCCCTCGCGCGCCTCACGCGCCGCCTGCTGGCGCTGCCGCCGCACGCCGCCAAGTTGGCAGCACCCAAACTATCCACTTCCGAGACCATGCTGAAGTGAGTACCAGACCATATCCTACAAAGCAAAGGCAAGGCGGCGCTTTTGCCGCAACGCCGTAGGCGCGGGCTTGCGGACAGCGAGCAATGGGTAACTCGCTTTCCCTCCATCCGGTAACCATCCGGATCGAGCCCAAGCCGTGGATGTCCCGCGTGCCTCAAGGAGTTGTCAGCAAATTGTAGAGGCCCAGTAGGGTCGAAGCCTCCTGGGGCCAAGGATTGATACGAAAGTGGAACACCAGGGCCCTGGAACTAAGACAAGAAATAATGGGGTGGGTCGTTTAGTTAGTAACAGTCTGTCTCTTTTTCCCGCTCCGCCCAAGGTCTGGATTCGTCATTAGATGATTTCTCACACCATAAAAAAAACTATGTCCTACATAATCAAAAACCAGTTAATCTTGTCACACCCAGTAATTGATTACTGCGATATGTTCTAATACGACGTCGTCTTTTTCAGGCTCGCACGTCAGTACGTGTTCGCAATAATACAAGGTCGCACGGTCGACGAGTGTTTCCAGGAGGAACAGATGAAAATCGCGAACGAAACTAACAACAAAGTGTCCGGCTACATCTCGGCCAATGCCTACCAACAGATGAGGGCACGGCAGACCATAACCAGCACATCCACCTCGCAAATCAAAGAAAACACCCACAGTAGCGGAATCAAACAGGACCAACCAAAAAGTGGCTCCAAAAACATCTTACAAGACAAACTAGTGAATATAGATAGTAACTCAAATAGCAGCAGTGGACTTAGCATGCTTGACAAGTCCAGTATCGGTCTAATAAAGTCTAATTCTATGCCTTCATTCGAAGAAGCAGCTAAAATGAGAGCACGACGCCAAATAAGTTTTGACAATGTTGACTTTCCTAAAAGGTGATGTGCAGGCGCAACGCGTCAGCTTTCCAGTTGCGAGGCCGCGACGGGAAATGACAAACTAAACCAACACATGTAAATATTAGTGATAATCATAAGTGCAAGTGGTATCAGCTAAAACTTACTGAAGACAATTTTATTCTTATGACTAGAATTTCTCGATTATAGAAAACTGCTTTCAAGTAATTTTTTCAACCACTGTTTAGTCATTCTCATATTTTTAGACACTTCCTTAATATTGCAAGTTTACAGTATGTTGTTTTGTCTCATATATTTATTTCGTTGTGCATGACTTTCTAGCAACTAGTAGCCCATGAAACGACATAATCCTGGATAAGTAAATTAGCAAATTGTAAAGTGGAGCGAGTGTGTTTTGCTATATTTGTATTGCATTGACTTTTCGTGTATGTATGTGTTACTATTGCTGAGTATGATCTCGGATGTTATTTTTAAACAATAAATTATTTTTCCTCAATATATTCTCGCAGTATTATTTGAACAGCCTGCATCTGCGGACGCGGCGACGTCACAATAAAAATAACCTAATCTTTATTTCGAATTGCTAATAGGACTGATAAGATAATTTTTATGGAGCAATTAAGTATTTGTTAGTATACACTTGGATTTGTGATTAAGTAGTGATTACTGTGATTAAACGAGAAACAATGGGTAGTGCACAATCATATCCAGGACTGACCCAGGATGTTCTAGAAGACTATGCAGCCTTGACATATCTCACTAAGGGAGAAATTTTGTAGTAAGTTTTACATAATTCTTCATGTCAAGTCAGTTGTATCAAGTTTACAACTCTAAGCTAATAATACACATTTTTCAGCTTAATGAAAAAGTTTTATTCTATTGATCCAGAGAAGATTAAAAATAACTACCATCACAGATTTAGAAGGGAAGATATTGTGAACAAGTTTTGCGTGCTAAAGGTACGTAACGCTTTGTTTAGATGTTCTACATTTCTGCACGATAACCGAATTTTTAACTGACGATGACGCAGAAATGAGGTAGTATTGATTAAAAGAAGTTATTTGCAATATTGATAACCAAGAAGGACATTATTCATTTTCAATAGAAATATTTAGCCTAGGGTTCAAAAAAGTCTTTCAGTCCAGACATGTCCAATTTAACGCTTATTTCGAAACACGTTACCTAATTTTCAGAATAATCCATTTCAAGACAGGATATTCAAAGTTTTTTCTTCGAAGGATGATGATTGTTTCTCGTTCGAAGACCTGGTAGACTTGTGTTCGGCCATGAGCGCCGGCTGCCCTCCTGAAGTTAAGTCTGCTTGGGCGTTCAGGATTTTTGGTAGGTAGATATTTTATTGTAATAAATCGCTTTGGTGGATAATATGATCTGGCACGCGCTATTGAAGTTTGTTTCCGGTTCTGAAAGTATAATAGTTAGGTTTAATTCTTCGGGTATGAACTTGTATTAGATGATATAATGATTATTTGAGATCATGATTTTTTTTCTGAAGAATGGCATCTAAACATACGTAACAGTGCGGCCGTCAAATCTTGGCGCGTCTGGAGTTAGGCTCTGCGAATTTTAGCGCTTGGTAACTCGTAAAAAAATAAATGGTTTTATCAGATAAATGCAATTTGCAATTGTTATTGCTGTTAAAAACTGTTATTGGCGTTTATTTGTTTAAAAGGTTTATTTTGCACGAGGTTTCAAGCGCTAAAATTCGTAAAGCCTAACTTCATACGCGACAAGATCGGACAGCCGTACTGTACCTACATAGTTGAAATAAACATAATTATATTGAGGACGACAATCTAGCAGTCGTATTTCCTTATCATATCCGCCTTTTTGTGAGAATATTTTTTTAGTGAATTGATAACAATAGGGTAGATACATGGTCAAATACGCCTAAGTCTAAAGTATGAGTCACAATTTTCTCACCGTTTAAACCTTCCCTAGAGTAGGTACCACCACGAATATTTCAAGACCAACCCAAATCGGTTCAGTCGTTCTCGAGTTTTAGAGAGACTAACGAACATCTAATCATTTTTATTTAAGGGCATAAAGTATTTTAAATTTCTGCTGAATCGGTTAGGGAGTCACTATTTTAAAATCTATTTGCAAGGTCTGTTCTAAACAAATAAGTAATCATAATTTTAATTATAAATCATCGTAATCTTTCTCAACTGTGGAGGGCTCGGCTTTCAGTCTATCCGGCTGAATACCTGTATTATATCTACATGCTACATGGTGCAACTGTCTATCAGACATCTACAACCTAATAACTAGGCACTGATGCGTCAAACTTACTTATGTAGTTTTAATTTTCAAGTTGTAAACTGTGCTCGTTTTATTATTTAATATATAATTGTGGACCAACCCACCTTGGTACAGTACGGTGCGAATTTTTGCGCTTGAAAACTCGTACAAAAATAGAGGCTTAAATAAATAATGCCAAGAACAGTTTTTAACAGCAACAACAACTGCAAATTGCATTTATTTCTTTAAACCATTTATTTAGTTACGAGTCAAGCGCTAAAATTCAGCGCCTAATTTCTGACTAGCCAAGATTCGACGCCGTACTGTAAGACAGATCAAGTAGGTATATCTATCCGTAGTGATATTTCGAAAAACATTTTCAGATCTTGATGATGACGGTCAAATAACTGAGAAGGACATCGGCAAGATCGTGGACCGGTTGACTAGAAGTGTTGTTGATAACCGTATTACGAATAATAATCGCATCGATCGAGACTCTAAGCTTAAAATTGCTAAAGTTGTAAGTATTGTTCTACTCTTGGGACGTTGAAATACTAAAATGGATATGAGAAGTCCAATCGACGATGGTCTATGCTATGGTTTAAGTTGAAGCATTTGCTATGCTATGGTCACGCGCACTTGTAAGTCGGGGCCGTTACCACTCGATCACCACTGCTCTTGGACGTTGCATGGACGTTGAAATACTACAATGGTAATCAGAAAACCAATCGTGAAGATGGTGATAAAATAGTATGGTATAAGTTGAAAGCATTTGCGCGTGACCATAACGCGCACCTGTAAGTTGGTGCCGTTACCACTCGACTCGGTCACCACGGCTCTTGGACGTGTTCTGGGACGTTCGACGTTGAAACAGGTCGGTACTACAATGGAAATCAGAAGTCCAATCGCGTTGTACAAAGTTGAACCATTTCCTATGGTCTCCCCACTTCGATTGAGACCTGAAAATCGGTTACTGCGCATTCAAGATCGACAAGTCATGATATGGTTTAACTTGTGTGACTTATTTTCGGGTCCCAATCGAAGTAGGGAAACCTCAGAAAATAGTTCAACTTATACCATAGGTATACCTACTTACTATTTTATGAGCATCTTTACGATTGGATTTCTGATTTCCATTATAGTATTTTAACGTCCAACATCCAAGAGCAGCGGTGACCGAGTGGTAACGGCCCAGATTTACGAGTTGTAAGGTCGCGGTTCAAAGCCAGCCAGGCACATTACTTTGTGTAATTTATTTCATCACCCCTACTCTTAAAGCGGTGAAGGAAAACATCGAGAGGAAACCGGCATGTCCTAGAACCAAAAATTCGAAGACATGTGACATCCACCAACCCGTACAAGGCCCGAGTGGTGGATTGCGGTCCATTCCCTCTCCTAGAGAAGAGGCCTGTATCCCAGCAGTGGGTACATTACAAGGCTGATGCTATGCTATGCTATTTCAACGTCTAGGATTGTTTGTTTTGCGAATATTAAGGAAAACTTAAATGGTTTAATTATCCTGCTGTTTTGTATTGGAGCATTTCCTGGCTGTAACTATGAGGAAACTTATGATTTAACTAGCTTTCCGCTAGCGGCTTCACCCGCGCTTAAGTAGGTTTCTCCACACAAACTTTTAACACCCGTTTCATTCCCTTAGGAGGTGAATTTTGGGAAAAAAAATACGCTCAGTCCCAGTAGTTTCGGCTGTGCGTTGATATATCAGTGAGTCAGTCAGTTTCTCCTTTTATATATATAGATGATGTAGGTAATGACCATTTGTTTTCTTTGCAGATATTAGATGAAATTAATTTAGACAAGAGTGGAGGCATCGGATTAAACGAGTTCAAACTTATCATGGCTAGACAACCGGAGTTTCCCACGTCATTTTATTTTAGATTGTGAAAACATTTTTACTGGAAGGTAGACTCGCAAGTTCGCGAATTTATAGAAATGGAAGGAGGCCTATCTCCAGGGATGCTGCTTTAAAAAACAGCCTTGAGCTCAGCGTTGGCCCAGCGACGAAATCATTAAAATAATACATGTAGCATTACATTCAAATAACATAAAAATCAATGTACTGATGTACAGCAACGAAATCCAAATAGTTAGGTGCATAACTATTTGGATTTCGTCACTGGCCCAGCGCTGCGCCCAAGGCTGTTTTCTTAGAGAATAGGAGGGCCTTGAGTGTGGCTATAAACATAATATAGTAAAGTTGAATTAATAACAATTATACGTTATTAAAATACTTTGTTTTATAATCAAATGGCTTTTTTATGAATTTTCCCAATAATTTTAGGTTAAAAAAACATTGCTCTTTATCATCGATCTTTTGCACTGCAACCTCATAACCCCGTCGTGTATGCCCTTTCCAGTGCTCGACTCGGGTCTGCTGAGAGTAAGGTTTCGATTCCCGGGTTGGGTAAAAAGTGTTGTTTCATTTCGAATTACTCTGCAACTCGGGAGTTTGGAAGTTGATGGGGTATTTCAAACCTATTACAGTGATTTTAAGGACTTAGATCCAATTTTAGGACGCACGGGACCGTTCGCTGTGGCGTTACTAGGGAGGAGGCCTATGTCCAACAGCCCTGAGTTCAAATTTGAGGTTGCAGCTCTAATGACGTCATTACGGAAGATATTTTACGCTCGCATTTTTCAACGCAATGTCTAGGTACTGTGAATGGCTTACTTCAACCTACTCTGCTTGGAGTTAGGGTTGGGTTAATTCTAGGGTTATAAACTCGAGATATAAAATAACGACTCTGGGTATTTTCAAACACAGGGCAGTGAATTATTTTCGGCCGAAATGATGATGATGATAAACATTTATTATTATTAAAGCTAGTCTGTGCTGTCCGCATTGTTGGGCAAAGGCCTCCCTCCATTCTTTCCAGTTATCTCGGTTGCTCACTTTATAATTCCAAACCCCAAGGAAGACATCTAGGTCGTCCATCTACGTCGTGGTCTGCCGCGGTTCCGCGTCGCTATGTTCGGGTACCAATCTTGTGTTTTACGGGCCCACATTTAGGAGCTGTTAATACCTACCACAGTCTATCTGACGAAGGCCTTGCAGGCAGCCTTATTGAAGCGCCCGGCGAGGGTACGGCCCGGCAACGAAGGCATCTCCGAGGTGCGGCCTGTGTTGTTAGGAAGCATGGCCGGTTGCTTGTACTTCACGTGGTACATCGGGAACGAGAGGTATACCCTGGGAAGAGATAACAAACAGTTATTGGAGGGGAAAAGTGATGGTAGCTTGGTGGTTTTTTTGTAGGTTGATAAAAGTCATCCAATGATATCTCCGCGCTCCGCGATCGGCCGTAGGGTAGCGTCAGGCTTTTACTGAGAAAAAACGCACTCCTGTTCCTTCTTTGCCTTCATTTCAGGGTCCCGAGTGACTTTTTCAGAACGCCCATGGCCCCTAATGGCTTCGACCCAGCAGGGCTCGTACGGTGTTCTAATATTCTTTAAGGCGCATGTGAAACTATACGCGCCGTCGTCGAATTGGCCTTGGTCCGGACGACGGTTACCCGACAGCGAACTACCAATTGCTCGCCGTCCGCAAGCCTGCGCCTACGGTGGATGGTAGTGGCGGTTAGTGTTTACAGAGCTTCTCGGTACTAATTTGGAGCCGCCATTAAATATCTATTTATTTATTTATTTATTTAATCTTCATGCAACACAAGGTACAAAGGCGGACTTAATGCCTTAGGCATTCTCTACCAGTCAACCTAGGGTGGTGAAGAGACAATATGGTAGGTGCATAAAAAGACGATGTCATTTAACAAAATAAAAATATACATATTTGATGTTCAAATAAAAATACATATAATATACTTAATATTTATATACATACACATATATATATATATATTCATAAATACATTCATATAAAGTTAGGAAAGAAGTTATTGACAAGATTCTGCTATTAGTGGAGAAAAAAAAATCCGTAACTTCCGCTTAAATGCATAGCGACTTTCAGCCGCTCTGATATCGAGAGGAAGCGCATTCCAAAGAAGGATAGATTGGATATAGAAAGAAGAATGAACAAAATCAGAAGTATGAGAAGGACAGAGTAGAAGGAGATTATTAGAGGAACGCAAATTCCTTGCGTGTGAAGCACATAGAAACTGAAAATGAGATATAAGATAGGATGGAGGCGTGGGAGAGTTGAGTAGAGCGAAAATCTATATATCACAAAGTACTTACGGAGACATTTCTTCAGGACATTGCCACCCGTATACTGGTTCCTTGAAGTAAATTAGAGGATGGTGAGCTTTTGGATATCCTCTGTAGAAGTCCCTGTGGCGTTGACAGGCCTGTAAAAACGATTTTAACCACAGAAAATGGACTACCTATTACAATCAAAATACATCTAAGTACTTAAAGGTGCCATTCCAACCTCGTCTGCAGGCTGCGAATTCATGTGCCTGCATCCGCAACAGCAGCAGAGATTCCGAAGCTGGTTGCACTCACTTCCAGTCGCAAATCTACAATTCAATACAATATGAGCAATAACAGCTCCGAGTAGCATTATTTTCGGGACTTCGTTTAAACAGATTGGAGTGACGTAACTACGCATCGACTTGCGACCGTGGCACTATTGTTCTGCGATCGGCTGCGGCTGCAGACGGTAGTACTCGCAGCTAAATCTCTGCAGCACGTGTGGCTGCAGCCGCGTTCGGAATGGTTTTTAAAAAAAAATCATCATACTACTATATAGACAACTAGTCGTGCATCTGTTACTGGCATTGTGCTGCCTGTATTAGCAGCCTGCAGCCGAAGTTCGAATGGCACCTTTACGAGAAAAGGTACTATATTATATGTTATTTACGGTGGGTACTTACTTCATAAAATGTTTCTATTTCATCCTGTCTCGCATTATCTACGAATAAGATATTGTCCATATCCGACTTACTATAATTTTGCAGTGTGTGATAAGTGATAACGGAATCAATTTGTATTACGCGCCAGACATAGCCGGGTTGGTAGTTCGCTAAAAATCACAGAAACCTATTTAGGTTCTTCGTGAATCTGCCAAAAGTTGAGATTAAAATGTCAATGTCATTTGTCAGTGTCACAAAACTCTCCTGTCTATTAAAAAAAATATTGTAAAATATGATGAAAACGGAAATCATGCCTGTAGAAAATTGGTATCTGTCTGCGTAATACCAACTTTCTGGATTGGTAGATATTTTGATGGTTTTGGTTTTAATCGACGGGGATGATTTTAGATTGGTTTGATTTAAATGATACGACTCTAGTTTGGTTATGGTTTTATGGTTTAGAAAATAATAACGGGAAATAACAAATTATAATATTATAAGTAATAAATCTAAGTTGGTTTAATCTAGAAGATGTTTTGAATGGTTTTGGTATGGTTTGAGTTACGCGATCGGCGGTCGAATACGCGCTGAATTTAATCATTAGGTAGGGTCGAGTGGTCAACAATGAACCAGCGGTACAGAGTGAATCATGTAAATAATTCAGAAATGTGACGTTGCCGTTTTGTGCAAACTGCATTAAGTAAGTGCCTTTGAGGCCCCCTTTCGCCTTATCCAAACGTCAGGGAGCTAGCGGCGCAGGTAACCGTGCGTGCCCGTTTTTTGTGTTTTTGTACCGAAAATGTCATGAAAATAACGTAAGTAAAATTTCGTCTCATTTTATTTTTGTAAACAGTAGCTAAATGTCAGTTGTATTGATGATTTCGTTGTTTTTTGCGCTTTAACATAAGATAGTTTCGTTAAAAACCTCATGTTTGTGCATGTGGTTATTTGACCTCAAAGTTTATAAGTATGGGGTGGTACAAAATGAACCACTTTGAGAGAGTACACAATGAACCAGTGATTAATTGAGTACTACCCTTAACACATTGAGTATTAACTCAGAAAATTTACTTTTTTGAAAGTACCTACTTAGTTATTTCACAAAATTAAAAATCTAAATTTCAGGATGGCCGAACAAATTAGATCTGGTTAGGAAAAAAGGATCCCATCTACCTGAAGCAATGAAGGCTGCTCTCGATTTACACAAAAATCAAAATAATATAATTAATGATTAAGAATATTATATTTTAAATGTTATTTCTATTTACTTACGAACTTGTAGTCAATATATTATACCGACGTAAAACCCTAATTGTTGAATCCTAAGAAACTAATGTTGATTTAATCAATATTTAAGATTTTAAGTACCTCTTTTAGAAAAAAAATGCTTTTTGATTGTTATCTACTACAAATAAATAGGTACTTTAAATAAATTTGAGAGTTTTATTTAACAACATTATCCAATCATTTTAATGCTTTGATTATTGACATGGTTCATTGTATGCACCCACGGTTCACTGTGTACTAACCCCCGGTTCATGGAGTACCACTGAGTGTACACAGTGAATCATTTCTCAATAATTAAAAAAAAATAAAAAATGTTAGTGGCTATTGAACTATAACAAAAATAATGTACTACATAATGTACCCAGTTAAATTATCTACAAATATAAGTAAAAAGTATGTAGTTAAGGCCCATAGGGGTACATTTACAGCTCTTGAAAATTTAGGTGGTTCATTGTCGACCATCTCACCCTACTTTTGCTGGTTTTATAAAAATGCACAAAGGCAAAAGTGCTGAGCTGTTCGGTAGTATTGCTCCGAACATAGCCTTTTTTGTAAGTTTTTTTTTTTTTGTAGGAAAACAAACAGGCTTTATTCAAAAGTTAGTCATAAGTTCATACCTAATTGAAGTACCTACCTATGTTTACAAGCTTTCTATTTAGTACAGCAGTTTTTTGGTTCGAAAAATAGTGGTTGGTTAGTGGCACCTTGGAATGTTTTCCGAGAGTTTTTGATGTGCTCTTCCCACATTTTATTATCTTTGCCATCTCGTAGGTATTTTTGCCGTTCGCATCGCCAAATTGAAAAAATGGCACCTAAAAGCTGTTTATTTGGAAATATTTCCTTCCCGACTCATTTTACGATAAAAAAAATTACACAAAATGAAACTAGAGAGTTTTTTTTTCTTTTCTTCTATTTCGTGTGGTATATTGTGGTGTATTGACAGATATTTAAAAATGATTAAAGGTCCAGTAACATAATTTTTTGATAACGTTAATATGTATTTTCGAAAATAATCGTTCCAAAAGTAAAAAACAATGCGTCCTCCCCCTCTCACTGTTGAACCATAAGTTTAGAAAATATGAAAAAATCTCTAAAATAGAACTTTATAACGCCTTTCTAGGAAAATTATTTCCAACTTGATAGGTGACAATTGTTGGAACAATTTTAAAAAATGTTCTGAATGAAAATTTTAATTTAACCTGATATTGATATAAGAATTTTTTTTTACATATTTTACTGTCCTGAACGTGTCTTCCTTCAAATAAAAATACAAAGAGATTAAAATCAGTTCACGCAATCCAAAATTACCACCGGGTACAGCGCCATTTCTCGGGAAATTGGGTTACTAATTTATACATGGGCTACTGGGTTCTGTTACATTGCAAGAAGTTTGTGACGGACGGGAAACTACGGAACCCTACACTGAGCGTGACACGACACGCTCTTGGCCGGTTTTTTCGTAAAGTTAAAAGTTTTCGTGTTAGAGCGCCGTGTGCCGAGTTGGTACTCCAATCTGGTCAAAACGTTTTCTAAAGACCTAATAAAAATAGGAAAATTGCTGTTTGCAAAGTGATAGCATAAATGCTATCACTTTGCAAACAGCAATTTTCAAGACCAAATAATGAACTAAGTAATTATGTTAAAAGTTTATTCATCAAAACAACATAGGTAATTCATTATCAAATGAGCATTTAAAATGAACTTCGAGACGAGATCCAATATTATTTCTTCAGTTTATCTGATAAAACGTTTACAAGGGCCTTTGTTATAACGGCCAGCCAAGGTTCTGTCAGGAAGTGTGGGCATTACAGAAGTACGCTCCAGAGTTACTGGCGAGGTAACAGGTTGCTTATACTTCACATGGAATGCTGGATAAGTTAGGTACACTCTGTAAGAAATAATACATGGAATTTGAGCATACGCTTGAACATTGACATAATCTACACTAATATGATAAAAAGGTAAAGTTTGTTTTTTTGTTTGTAGGGGGTAATATATGCTATATTTTATGCACGCGGGCGAAGCCGCTGGGAAAAGCTAGTATCTATATTATATAGGGTTTTCCAATAAGAGGTGTTATTTTGAATAGGCCGTTATTTTCGTAGATATCACTTTTTAAGCTGTAAATTTTTGAATTTGACAAGTAGAAACTACGCCATTAATAAAAATGGAATGGTAGGTATACGCTTGAACAACGCATTGAAATTATTAAAAAACACTATAAAAATGGTGAGAATTTGGCAGAGACGGTTCGTAAAACTCGAATATTTTTAAAATCGAGAGATGATTAATGATTTTTTATGCCGGAATTGGATGCTATTGAGCTGGACAACGTTTACTAAAGTTTTTTTAGTCACGTGAAAGGGAAGGTCTATGCCAACAGCCCATCGTCGATTCAAGGCCTCAAAGCTGGAATTCGTCAGGCTATCGAGGACATAGGCCAGCCACTTTGCGATTTGGTTATGAAAAATTTCATGAAAGGATATTTTCCTGTAAGCGTGGTTGTGGTGGTCATTTGCATAATGTTATTTTCCACTATTAACCGCATACCTTCCTCCTTATGATGAAATAAACATCGATATTTTTTATTAAAAAATGGCATTTTTCTTTGAATACTTATCAAAATAACACCTCTTATTGGAAGACCCTGTATATAAGTCATAAATATAAATAGCTAATATAAATAGTCATAATATTAATAGATATAAAATCTTTCTGTATTCTAGATAAGTCATAGAACACAGAAAGATTTTCTGTGTTCCGTAATCATAAGGGTGTTATTATTATCATGCGGAATTCATCACGCATGCGGGAGTGCGTTTTCCCCATATTACAATAAATTCATGTGTAAAAGGACATACGCATGCGGAGCAAATCTATATGCGTAAACAGTAGGTATTGGGTTATATACTTCAATGGCACTTACTGAGTCATCTCTGACGGACATTGCCATTTATATTCAGGTTCTGTGAAGTACGTTAGCGGGTGTTTGCTACTAGCATACCCCTTGTAATAATCACGATGCATTTGACAAGCCTGGGGAAGTAAAAATAAATTGCTAGAAAAAAAATATCTAAGTATGTATTACTTACTACCTACTGCTAATGACTTCGCCTCCGTCAAAGTAGTACCTACTTCATTACATAGTATAAAACAAAGTCGCTTCCTGTCCCTATGTATGCTTAAATCTAATCTACGCAACGGATTTTGATGAGACTTTTTTATTAAATGGAGTGTGTGCAGAGTGCGAAGCTAGAGCAGATCGCTAGTTATGTGTATAATGTATAATAATGCTTGTCACTCAGTTCCGTAATTTTTGAGTTAATTCAATACAAACAAAAAAAAAACAAATTTTCTCCCTCTTTTTAAAAACTTTTGAGCCCCAAGCGAACGTATTGTCTTTCTATTATGTCTCTAATTACTGTATTCAATAGGTTAAATATATCACTTTACAGTCGGTGGCAAATCATTAGGTTTTTATAATAGAAAAAATCATTCAATGACACATCCTGCCCTTGGGCGGAGCAGGGAAGAGTGTCAGACTTTTATTGACTAAACAACCCACCCACCAGTTCGTTCATTGCCTTAGTTCCAGGGCTCCGGAGTTACGCTTTCGCACTAACCCATGACCCTAAGGGGTTTCGACCTAGTTGGGGCCCCTGAAGTTGCTTACAACACCTTAGTGAGGGGGGGGGGGGGGCAGCTCGAGCACGTCAAAATGTATGGAACTAAGGGTGGTGGACTCTTCCGCCACCAAATCTGGTGTCATTTGCCTCCTGTACTTGCTTTTGATAATAGCCCCGCCCATGTAAAAATAAGAAATTACCGCAAGAAAACTTTCTTCCAAGTCAAAATAGGGTCGTGAAAGTGTCAAGTAAAACAATATTATAGTGGAGAGGAGTGAGTTTGAGCTAGGTACCGTTCGCTTCGTGCTTGGTGCCCGACTCCACTCTGTTTGGCTCGAAGCAGAATGTCTATTAGTTTATTTGAAAGTCAGTTCAGCTCCAATTAACGCTTTTTCTACTTTTGTGGACTGGAGAAAAAGCGATCTTCGAGCAGTGTGATCGGCCAAATCCAAATTCACAAGGTGAACCGATGACCTAGTGCGAGTCACGGAGACAAACTAAAACTAGATTGTTCTTTGTGGTGAGTGTGGTGACACTTGGGGGAGGCCTACATCCAAAAGTCTTTCGGCTGACATGACTATGATGATGATTATTTGCCAATTCAGTCTTCTCCTCTCCGCTCCGCCCAGCTCAACATCAGCGGAAACACACCATTGGGTAATATCTATTAATCTTTATGCAAAAATACATCAAATAGGTGATGTCTAATCAAAACCGTTGGTTGCTAACAGACAGCGTTACTTTCGCACTATATTATGTTGTAAGGATTTATTATTATAAAGTCTATGTGTAATTCCACAATCGGTGGAGCAATTGTAATCACAAAGATATTTTACGAACCGTGTAGAAAGTTTCTATTTCTTCTTGTCGTAAAGGATCTGAGAATAAAACAAATATCACCATTATCAAAAATCGATTGAATCCCTTTTCGCATCACACTGACAAATCAATAATGTCAATAAAAACCTGAAACTTGCCTGAAACTGAAAATAAATTTTAAAAATAAAAAATAAGTTATAAAAACTGGATAGAAAAACAAGTTCACTCCAATAGCATAGAATTTCCAACCAATTCATGATGAGTTGTGGTGGTTCACCGTATCGCAGACACCTCCTGCAATGCGGCGAAAAACAACTCATTCATCACAAAATAGAGAATCCGTCGTGGGCTTTTTGTATGAAATGGCATCAAATAGTGGCGCAACAAAATGATATTTATGTACTTAACCGTCCTTTTGGATGTTTTTGTTTAGTTAGAGTGCTGTACGATTCGAATAGCATAGTAATTGTAATCAATCGGCATCATATTTTAATTAATTCTGCGTTCATCATATCATTTCAGCCGAAAGACATCCTTCTCCTAATCTACATTGATTCAAACCAATATCAGCTAGAAAAAAATCATTTATGGTAACTCCGACGGACATAGACAAGAGAGTAACGAAACGTCAATTTTACGTCAGAATTGTGTTTCATTGATAATCTGTGCCAGGTAGTAATAAACGTCAAAACAAAATCCCAAAATTTTGTTCTACTATTTTTTTATTTCGTTGATATTTACTGAAGATTTTTAGGCTTTATTGTAAATTGATCGAAGCTGTGATTATGAAATGTGTATAATATTTGTTTGTGATAGTTGGAAGTCAGTTCCCAGCGGTCGCTTTTATTTTGGGTGAACTATTTTTGTCCGCTCTAGTTTCGGTGCATTGGAATAAATTTTGACATCCAGGAAAAGAATGTTCTTCCTGTACGGTAAGTTCGTTAGACCCTAGTATACATTATAGATAACAGCTGTAGGCTAGAATTAGGTTAAATCTCATATGAATCGCACATTGGTGTATCGCGTGGGAGTAAGATCATTAGCATATTTTTTTCTGCGACGTCGCTTTCTTGGATTCTTTTAGTCCGATAATTGCTGCCTGTATCTTCTCTAATTTATCCACATTAAATCGCCTCTAATTGGTTACTTCATTAGCTGTGTCAAGTTGTAAATATTTGAAATGATTTTCTGAAAACCATCATCAAGTTACTATAAAATCCAATAAAGAATTGAAATAATCGAAACCCAACTTTACCGTCTTCGCTTTTTCCTTTTTATTTTACTATAATTATATTGCGTTAATTCTATAGTAAATTAATTTATTGCTAAACAAACAGTAGTAAATGGTTCTGTTTTTATTTATTGTTTACATAGGACTCAAAAGTCCTTTTTATTAAGCACAGCTGATTAAGGTGCATGGAATGTTTTGTGTATATTCAAATAAAATATTGATAATAATAAAAATATTTGTAGGACAGATAATTAAGAAAAAAATTACTTTATTAGCACAAGTAATGTAAAAAAAAGTCAATGTATTTTACTGTCTTTTATTTCATTTGAGTAGACCAAAAAATTTAGATTGTTGAAAGATGATAGATACCTAACTATGAAAGTTAAAAAAAGAATAACAATGTGTGTTACACCAACTCCAAAATAAATGTGTTAACATCTCAAATCTGTGATTTTAAGGTTGTGACCACAAAATTTTGATAATAATGTTATTTAAAATCTAAAAACAAAAGTATATATTTCCAGTTGAATCAATATTATCTACTCCGTAATCATAGTACAAATACAACACGAAGTAGCGACGCATGAGTCACATCACACACATGATAGACTTATCAGCGTCCTATCTAATCACACAATTATATGTTCCTAACAAATTGACTTCTTCATTTGTTATCAAAGCAGACCCATTATCAGCTCATTGACTGATAACGATTTATGAAATACAAATAAAAAATATTATTTGAATTTAGAGTTTTGTAAAGTAAACAAAGTGACTAGTTTTTAGGTTACAGGTATACACAATTAAGTATTAGTTTATATCATTGAAAGGAATATGTGTAATGGTGAAAGTTTCTATGTATTTATATATGTGTGAATGTCTTCTGTATGGTTTTTCTCATTCACGCAAACGGATTGATGGACTTTAGAATTAAATTTGGCACGTAGGTAAACCATGTCCAGGAATAGATCTTAGGATACTTATTATGAACTTAGGACTTTTCATCTCTAGACTATGTACCCTTGGTATGACTTCTACTCTTAACCTTTAAAATACCATTTAGAATAATAAAAAGACAATAGGTGTGCGAATGCCTGTAATCTCTAGGGGCTAGATTCACCTGGTGTATATTAAGTTGATTTTTAAGTGACCATTTGCTTTCTTAAAAACAACACATTTGAAAGTGACATTATGATTTATTTATTGTAGTTCCGTTTTAGCGGTCATTGCCCTTTTTCTTATATTTTTGAATGAAACTCAATAACAAAATGCTGTATTATAACAGATGTTAATTCCAGGGCAGCTTTATTAACTTTTTGAATACTGTAATTAGAGACATTATAGAAAGATAATAGTAAAAAGATAATAGGTGTGCAATGGCAAGGTTCGCTTGAGGGTCAAGTGTTTAAAAATAAATGTTTGATTTAAGTGACAGCACAGTTGGCACAATGATTGAGCCATTGACTTGACTTGATTCCTGAACAGAACAAATATTTGTAGGGCCTACAGATATGTGTTATGGGTGTCTTGTGTCTGTTAGTTTACAAGATTGTGAACAGGCCCACATCCCATAAGGTGGACCATTGACCTGGTCAGGGTTGCTGGAATCCGATGGACGCAAGACGCACAGGATCGAACGATCAGTCTTTGTGGCAGTACTTGGGGGAGGCCTATGTCTATCAGTGGACGTGTTTCGGCTAAAATAATGATGATAATGAACAGGCCCATGATACAGGAGTAATTCCTAATGAGGGACCAACTTTAAAAAAATTGTCTTTAAGCCATTAATATCCTTTCATAATGACTCCATATGCCTGAAAGGCAGTTTGTTTATCATAACTGTATCAAAATATTTGTACAATAGTACTGTTTATTATAATCATTATTGTTCTTCATTCATGACACATACCTACCTTCGTAAACTCAATAACTCATGCCTTTTTTTCATGAGGGTAGGCAGAAACTATTGTAATAAATACCTCTTGCTGTGATCCTTAATTCTTTACTTACAGGGGTATAGCCCTGAGATTGGCTAGATTGTCCAAATGTCTTGACAATGTATCTTCCCTGCTTTGGGTGGAGTGTCCGAACTTTTATTGACTGTAACCGTGTTCCTTCAGTTGCCTCTTGCATTCCAGAGTCGCTGTAACTCTTCCGAATGATTTCTGCTGGCGGTGATACGGGTTTGATACTCCTTAAGGGACGGCGTGGCATTTATATACGCACCTTCGCTAGTCGGAAATTGATTCCAGGGCGATCCCCAGCCGTCTACCGTGACGGACGGAGAGTGCGAATTTCCTCTCCCTCATGCTTTCTGCCATCTTCTTGTACCATGGTCTGAACTAGGGCTTCATGTGAGAGGTAAACGATTAGTGGCACAACCACGAAAACACGGTTGTGATCTGGCCAAGCGTACTGCGTAAGCGTACGTTCTGGCAGAGCACCACATGTTCCACCGTATTCGGTAGCGGAGCGTTTCTTCCCGCCGAATCTGACACAGAAGTCCCCCGAAACAGTTGTATCCGAGGATGTCAAATGTTAGGCGGAAATTGAGAACACTAGCTGTCTAATATTTCTTGGCCCCTGTAGGTAGTATAGGGTTGCCATCTCTAAAATTTGGGAAACAGGACAAGACGCGTGAAAACCCCGGATTTTAGACCCCGAAAGCCGGACATATCAACAAGATCTTTTAAACATATTCAATGTAATAAAAAACAGTTGGAAAATGTCATAAATCACCTTTTTTATTCATTCATTATTTTAACATAACTATTTTTTAATTATTTTATTTTTTAAAACTCGGTCTACAAATGAAACCTTCCCCGGACGCTCCCCGGATGCCCTCTAAACTAGGACAAATCCGGGGAAACCCGGACGGATGGCAACCCTAAGTTAGTAGAATGCTACCATAGAAACCTATATTGAAAATGTGCTATACTTTCTAATCAGATATTTTATCGAAGCTGTAAATACAGATTTATTCGTATGAAAACGTATATACGAGGTGTTTTTTTATAATATCGATGATAACTCATAACTTTGACCCCATATGCACTAAACATAACAAACATCTGTTCAAAGTGCAAACGATGACAAATGTAATATTATCTTTTAGTAATACTACACGGACATGAAACGTATGTAACGACCCATCCAGCGATATAATTCATGTATTGTCATGAATGAATGAACTATCGAATTTATTTCCTGAACAATGCTTGCATGAGTCAGGCAAGTATTGTGTGAACCGCACTTCAATGCCTGATTGACTGCCTACCCCAGTACCCCCTCTTATTATGCTTTGTGTTGTATTTACCAGAGCACGGCACGGCACTGTACCTACCTTTTTTAAAGACAAAGGATTTGCAAAAATGCGTATTTGCTACCGTTAGTAATGAATTATGTATACCGTCAAATTATAAACCATTATTTTTATATAGGTATGAATCGGATATAATGTAAATGACCAAATTTGATTAATGATGTCATTCATAAAAACATGTGGATTAGTTAATTAACATGCAAAATAATTATAAAACTACGCAGTTTGGCAATTCTGAAGGTTACGCATTTTTTTTTCCTTTTAGGATATTTTGAAGGCAAACAGATGCGTCGTGAGATTGCGACAACAGTACGATGACCATTTTCATTGAAATTAATACTAACCGTAGTATATTTTGTGAAAAAAATAGCTAGCCAACAGCTTCGCCCGCTATCTTTCGACTACCGTAATTACAGACACAATTAAAAGACGATAGGTGTGCGGACTCCGGTATCCTCTCAAACTTTTGAGCCCCGCGAGTAGTAAGTTGAACTTTTAAAAATCCCCTTGTTAGTGCTTACCTACATTATAAAAGGAAGCCTTGTGCAAAAATTCATGTGCCCAGTAATTTAGACTGTTTGTTGATGTGTGTGTGTGATTCTCCTTTTATTTATATAGATAGACATCATACCTATATAGGCGTCGCTTTGTCTTACCAGTCTACCTCGAAGTCCTCAACTGTGATCAATGCAGTAGAAAGAAGCAAAAGGAAACATATTATGCTACAATGGCGCGAGGTATTCTGTCGCAGTGTGCCTTGACCCTGAAAACCAGACCTTAGTACACGTTATTGGATTTTAAACTCTTTTGCTATAAAAACAAAGTATGTTATAGTTAAAATATTACAAAGCATATCGTGCCGTGCTGAAATATATAGCCAGTATATAGCCAAGCAGATTTTATTAGTATTCTCGTTGCGTTAAAATTGCACACGATGCGTTCTTTGTTTGATAACAATACAAGTTGTCATGGATACGGCTACGAGGCGATTCTGTTGTCCTGATAACGTGGGGTGTGTGGTTTAATTGTTTATCAACAGTAAATAATAGTGTCAATACAATGTAATGACTGTGTTTGTGTAGTTGAAATAATCTCAGATGGTACAGTAATACGGCCATAGGCCATATGGTCGTTAGGCTTTACGCACTTTAGCGCTTGTGCACACGAAAAAAAATAAAGGGTTAAACTTTAAACTCTTGAGCCCCAAGCGAACGCCCGCTTTTGCACATCTAATGTCTTTCCATTATGTCTCTAATTACGGTAATTAAAATATATATACAATAGCAATGACAACTTAATAGCATTTTTTTTTTGAGGTCGCTGGAGCAAGGTTTTAATTACCTTATAAGTTACTAGTTTTTGTCAGCGGCTTCGCCCGCGTACATAAAATATAGCCTATGTCACTCAGGAGTAAAGCAGCTTTCTATTATTGCTAAAATTTCTCCAATCGGACCAGTAGTTCCAGAGATTACCTCCTACAAACAAAAAAACAAAAAAATAAAAAAACAAACTTTACCTCTTTATTATATTAGTGTAGATATGTCCTAAAAATGCTCTTGCTCATACTCGTTCGTAGTAAGGCCTACGGTCGATTATTGCCTGGTTTCTATAACATAGTCTCTGGCCGGTTTATAAAACAGCAGTTCCACCGTTGGACATTTTAACTTGGCGAGCCTGAAGTTAGGCTCTGCGATATTTAGCGCTTGTGCACTCGTACAAAAATAAAGGGTTTAAAGAAACACATGCCACTAACAGTCTTTAACAACAACAATAAACTCAAATCAAATACTTTATTTAATATTTAACCATTTATAGGCAATTTTGGCAATTCAAAATCGCCAGAAGCTAATTTGCACGTTCCAAAGCGTAGAACTCTATATAGAAGAACGAGCAAGAAACTTCATGGACGCTCTTTTAAATCAAATTAAGACTTACACACAACTGCTGATAGCATTTATTTTTTTAAACTCTATTTTTATACGAGTGGACAAGCGCTAAAGTTCGCAGAACCTAACGTTAGATTCACCAAGTTAGAATAGCCGTACTGTTCCGTAACAGTTCAACAGAATCTTGAAGTCCATTATTTTAAATGGTGCGACAGCCAAGTTGATCTCCACAAGACCGCAACCCATAACCTGCTGGATACCATCAGCTCTGAAACTTTTAGCCGAGAGAACACCAATCTGAATTTACTTTTGAGTTGTTTATATAGCATCATTACCAGAAATAAAATCAGTAACTGGTCACACTACTCGGCCTGCTAGTGTTTGCAATGTACAGTCGCAGGTTCAATTCCTATCGGATTGGATGAAATAAACAGGAGAAAATATAATCACATGAAATGCCAAAATAAGTCCGAATCGGAGTCGCGCATGAAGGGTTCCGTACCTACCGTCCGTAAAAATACGTTTATTGTATAAGAGACCCCCCTTAAATATTTATTTTATTATTAAAGTAATGTCAAGGACTGAGTATTTTGTGTATATTTGAAATGTTGAAATATTCTCAATAGTGTAACCTACCATTATTGTTAACAAGTAAAAAAGGGCAAAATAATCGTGTTTGTTGTATGGGAGCCTCCTTAAATATTTGTTTTATTATGTTGTGTGTGTTATAACGGCAAAAAATATACATCTATATGAAAATGTCTACTGTCTATTTATCACGGGTCATGTGATACAGCCTTATGACAGACAGACGGACAGCAGAGTCTTAATAGGTTTCTTTTTTATCCTTTGGGTACGGAACCATACAAAAAATGTAGTTAGACAAGAGCCAACAGGCCATCATTGTAATCTAAGAAATATTATCTGATCGCATGATCTTTCTAAATGTACCAGTACCCTATATCCGAGGCTATATTTAACTGGATTGCACTAACTGAAAGAGATGTAGGTTAAACTAAACCAGTCATTAGTTTTGAATGATTTACTCGCCTTTCAACTTGTGCTTTCATTATTGTTCTAGTGCCAAGTCTGAGAGATAAATAAAAAGAGAAAACTGAGACAAATAGGTATTCCGGTAATAAAGTAACAGTTACAATTTCATCTTCTATATATTATACTAGCTGGTACCCGCGACTTCGTATGCGTCTTTTTTTTGCAATAAAAAGTTGCCTATATCCTTTCTCACCACCAATCCGCACTGGGCCCGCGTGGTGGATTACGGCCCATTCCCTCTCCTAGAGAGGAGGCCTGTGTCCCTGCAGTGGGAACATTAAAAAGGCTGATGATGATGATGATCCTTTCTCAGGGTCTAAAGATTGTCTATGCCAAATTTCATCAAAATCGTTTGAGAAGTTTAAGCGGGAAAGCGTCACAGACAGACAGACGGAGTTCCTTTCGCATTTATAATATTAGTATGGATAAAAATCAATGCCACTTTTCGTTGTAATTTCAAACGAGCTCACCTATCCAAACCAAATGTTTAGGCTTTATTCGGACTATTTAGTAGATGGTTTATGTGAAGTTTGCACAATATCGGTCGAGCGGTTCTTCATTTGTCACATTTTTCTGTTGCCGGGGGCGAAAGCTAGTTTTTGATAAGTATCTAGAAAAAATATCTTAGAAAGATTGGCAGTTTATCTAGGAAATACAGATTTACGGCCCACTACCTGTTTCCTGTTAGTCATCAACTCACCATCATCATTTCAGCTGACAGACGCGTAGACGTCCACTATTGGACATAGGCCCCTGAAGTGTCCACATAACGATTACTCCTGTGCAACTCACATCGATTAGATTCCCTCGATTCTCACTTGGTAAAAGGGTCATCATGAGGGAGGACTTCCAACGCTGCGTGTTCCGGTACGAGCAGTGTCGTAGCTAGTCCCACAGAGGCCCCGTATTAACAGTCTTAGATGCTTAGCTGCCCTATGAGACGGTTGTGGATAACATGTTGCGAATTTTGCCTAGGTCGGGGCCCCTGTATCACGGGGGCTCAGTATAATTGATACGGCAGATACGGCGGTAGCTACGCCCCTGGGTACGAGTTCGCCACACTAGAACCTTTCGTCCATTGACCATCTGTTCTGCAAGCAATGTGCTTTGCGTTCTTAGTCAATTAAGTCATTAAGCCTCCTTGTTTACGTTCGGTTAGGTTAGATATCGAGTTGAATGTAAGGTCCTAATTTACGAGTAGGGTTACGGTTTCAAACCTAATCAGGAATAATTTATTTCATTGCTATTGCTCTCAAAACGGTGACGGCAAATTTTTGTAAGGAAACCGCTATGTCCTAGAACCAGATATTTGAAGATATGTGACATCCATCAATCCGCACTGAGCATTCTCTTTCCTAAAAGAGAAAGGAAGACTTAAGTGAAAATATGAAGATTAAATGTAAGATAATTTCTGGAATGACCGATTGAAAGAGTCATGTTGATACTATCCCAATTCCGAACAATAGGTACCGGATGATTCATATGGCAAGTATGAATCAGTGACTGAGTAGCCGACCCTTCGCACTAACATAAACAACGTGTTCGTATGGCATATTTCCAACTTTTTCGTATTGTATGTTAACTTGGTAGGTAAACTCAGATCTTTTTAATATCATGCGAGAGGAATTACTTCTAACATAAATAAAAATCGATTATATTACTCCAAATAATCGATTTCAAATCAGCATGCCTAATTTGCTCCGCTTGCAGAAAATTTCAAAAGGCAAATAAAACGCTTCCCGCGTGTGTATTGCACTCAATACAATAAATACTAGTATGAAAAGAACATTTTGCGGAAGTTACGCATGAGGAGAGAATACGCTTGCGTGATGACATCTTCCTAAGGGTCCAGCTGGGTCGAAGCCTGCTGGGGAAGCCTAATGTGAAATCGCAGTCCCAAAATAAAGGTTCTTGACAGACAGACGGACAACAAAATGATCCTATAACGGTTCCGTTTTTTTTCTAAGATTTTGAATATTTCGAGTATAAAAGATTTAAAAGGTGTCACTGACATCGTCGCACAAACGAATATCACTGATCCAGTACATGATTCTATGAACCCCCAGTGGTAAAATGTTTCGTCGGGATTTTTCTTAATTTATTTTTTAATGATTTTTTGACGTTATTTTTGATATTTTTTTAGATTTAATTTTTTACATTAAACTGTATAAAAACGTTATTTTAACACCCTGTATATCAAAGAAAGAAACATATTAGCTAATTTGGGTATGTTTCTAAGGGGTAAAACGTAATACCTTCCTCTTCCTTATTTTCCAGTTGACCCCTGACCGGTACCTCTGTGATGGTGATGACGTGTTCCGCGGGCATGGGTGACGCGGTCCTGCGCGAGCGGCTGCCCGCCTTGTGGCGCCGCATCGAAGACGCGCACTACAGCTACCTCGAGACCGACGACAGCCCTGAGAAGTTGGAGCAGAAGAAGAAGCTTGAAGGTAACAACTAAGATCCTAGCTACTTGTGAACCCCTGGTTCTCCGTAGGGACCATGCAGAAGGGTGGAAGCCAACTGGGGCCAAGGGTTCGTGTCTGAAAGGACGGCTTTGGCCCTGGTATAAAAGCTACGTAGGAACAGGGTGTGTTGTTTAGTCAATAAGACTAACACTGTTTCCAGCTCCGCCCAAGGGCGGGATTCGTCATTGGATGATTTTTATCCACCATATAAAAACCCTTCTCAAATTTGTTATGGCCTGGGGTGGCCGTTACAACTCGGGCTCCAAGTAATATCGGCCTCACGGGAAAAACAATGAAATTGGTTTAAAACAATAATAAATAAAATGATTATGTTGCATCAACTGTTGATTGCAGAGTTGTCTCATAGCTTGATAGATGGCGTTGGGATCGAATTAGATCTCGCTATGGTTTCGTTGCAACGACTTGCAAATAACTGTCAAGCCTTGGGTTATTGTAATTAATTGAAAAGCAGTACCTAGTTTTTACATAGATCCAGCCCTTTATTGGGTTCGATGATTAGGTGTTAGGCGTACGGCAAATATCCAATCCACCCTTACGTTGTTGAGACACCTACAGTCCGGACTAAGCGTTTTGCCTCGTCGTTTATACCGCGTACATCGAGGGACACGTCAGCCAGCTGCGGTCTTCCCGTCCGATTAAAATTTAGGTGTCTTCTGGGCTAGAGTGAATAGGCTCTTAATAAACTAGTGTGCCTCTCCATCAACGATTGCATCACTGCTTAATCAGGTGAGATCGCAGTCAAGCATTAGTTTATATCAATAAAAAAAAAAGACAGAAATAACCTAAATTATGGTACGGTATTTTTGTGATAAAGCGGAAAGTTTTGCACAAACTATTTATTAGCCAATAGAGCATAGCGAGTTACTATTGTGCATTGTTAATTTTTGCCCACTCTTCCTAAGCTATTGTCAATATGGCTTGAATTATTAGCCAGTAAGATACGGAGATACTCCTCTAATCTATACAGGGTGTCGTTGACATGTTAACACAAACGAATACCATAGATCCAGTACATGATTCTAGACACCCAAGTGGTGAAATTTTTTGTCGGTTTTTTCGTATTGGTTTTTTATGATTTTTTTACGTTTTTTAAATTAAACTATATAAAAACGTCATTCAGTCACGCCCGATTTAACCCCTTAGGGGTGGAGTATTGTAAAATTAGTTTTTAGTGGATGTCTGCATCCTATAAGGAAGCTACCTGCCAAATCTTAAGTTTGTTTGTTTAAAGTTGAGAGAGAAAGTGAGTGAGAGAGCAGGGCTTAAAGAGCAGCAGAGAGCAGTGGTGGCCGAGTGGGAAAGGCCCCGACTTACGAGTTGGAGGGCGCGGGTTTAAACTCAGCCAGGTGCACTGGTGAAGGAAAACAGCGTGAGGAAACTGGCATGTCCTAGATCCAAAAATACGAAAACATGTGACATTTACCAATTCGCACTGGGCACGCGGTGGTGGATTATTTTCCATTCCCTCTCATAGAGAGAAGAGGCCTTTGTCACAGCAGTGGGAACATTAATAAAACTTATGTTTAAAGTTTCTCAGAATTCGTGATTAATCAGTGAGCGGTATTTCGCTTTTATATATTCGTAACTCACACAGTTAATATTCGCCTCCACTGAAATTCATAGTTTAAAAGTTATTCTTTGTCTTGTTTCAGACTACATAATAGAATACCTATCATTAGTGCCTCATGAGTGCAAGTTCGGGCTGGCGGAGACTGGCAAAGTATTCCAAAAGACCATCAACGAGTTGACAGACTTCAGTGCTTATCGGGCTGGGCTGGGCTGGGCGGCGCTGGCCAGGTATGCGGCCAACTTGCTGGCCCAGCCCTGGAGGAAGGAGTATAAAGTCATACGGGTGAGTACTGTTACTGGTTGATCCGTTTTTTGGATTAACGTTGGCTCTAAGCTTACCAATGAAGGCAGCTGTTGCCTTGGCCAACCTGGAAAACTCTAAACCGACTCCGCACCCAAGTTGGGTGGACTTCGTGCATTGTGCCCGCGCACCTCAAGGAGTTATCAGCAAACTGTAGGGGCCCGGCAGAGTCGAAGCCTCCTGGGGCCATGGCTAGTGTGAAAGTGAGCACCAGGGCCCTAAAACTAAGGCGAAGAAGGAATAGGGTAGGTTTTTTAGTCATTAAAAGTCTGACTTTATTTCCCGCTCCGCCAAAGGACGGGATTTGATTATTGGATGATTTTTCAAACCATAAAAAAAAAACCAGTTTGGGCGCATCCAACTACAGATGGGGGTTCTGAGACTGTTCCGATCTTCCGTGTTTTTAGGGTGTTCCTCTGCAGATCATGCCCCACTTTTCTACCTGCGTCACGAGGTCTGTTACCTGTTCACGTAGAAATCTAATGACAGCGTCAGTGAACGAAACAAACTTGAAAAAAAAGTTTTGCCATCGACACGCTAAGAAGAAAAAGGCAGCTGGGATACCTACACAATTCAAAAAATAAACCGATTTTACTTGCTCCTGTAAAGTTCATCCGGGAGTAAACCGGGGATCCAGGGGTCGGGGATTTTAATAACTTGGACGGCGAAGCTATTTCATATTATTAGTATTACTTTTTCTATTAGGATTATCCCGAAGATCCCGGTTTACCATACGCTTGTTTGATAGACTGAGTCTCCAAATGCCTCTTATTTCCAGTTATACTGCGGCTACTTCAAACACGAGGTGGAAGCTAACATGGTGGGTGCAGAGACCCTTCTCCAGGCCATGGGTTACAAGTCCTCAGGCGCTGGCCGGTTCGAGCTGGACGCACCCATCTGTCCAGACATGGTCGCCGCGGTGTCTAGAGACGCTCTCATTGCGCAGTGTGAATGTCAGGTAATGCTTTATTTTTAACTTTGGAAACCTGAGCTAGATACGGCCGGACGACGCACAGTGTATTTTTCGCCCAAAAAATCGGACATGGCATTTTTACTATCTAATTTCATAGGATTTGTGATTATAAATGCGAGACGAAAACTCCTGATTGCCCTTTTGCTATAAAATATTGAAAATTAGTACTTGAAAAAAATGTCTATGGTTTCCAGAAAAACCATAGAAACAGTTATAACTTAAAAGTTTGACTTCTTTTTAAGAATCTATTGACGGCATTAAATAGTGTCTTAAAATCCCTCCTATAACAAAAAACATCTAGGCTTTATTTATTCAAGATAACAGATTTATGGCTGATTTTGTAAATTTATGTTTTCTTTTTTTTACCGCCATATTATTACATATTTGGATTTGTAACTAGGATCGAAATGTTCTTTTTATTTATGCTTATGATCCTACAAATTCTTGGATCCTAATTATGCAGGATCTCGGAGTTGTTAAAATTCAGATTTTTCTGGATAGGGTTGTCGCCTCATAATTTAATAAACATAATATTTGAAGTAATTTTTTTAAATGTCAGTTTTTCCAACGCAGTTTATAATATTATCTGAATAAATTATCTTGGTCTTATTTACTTATTGAAACATATCAACAACAATAAAAAAAAATATATATCTTACGAATATTATGAATGCGAAAGTTACAATGTTTGGATGTTTGGATGTTTGTTACTCAATCACGCCAAAGCGGCTGGACGGATCTGGATGAAATTTGGCACAAGCATAGGATACACTCCGGAATAGGACATAGGCAACTTTTTATCCCGGAAAAACACAAGGTTCCTGTGGGATATATAAGGTGCTTTTAAAATATATGCCAGGCTTTTTATGAAGTATAGTATTATGTTTATAGATTACAATAGCAGTGGCGAAGGGTGGATATTTTCTGAAGGGAAGCCGGAGCGTAAAGTCAAATTACCTAATATAGCACACTCCATGATGCAAAAAAATAGGATTAACATTGCGTTGCACATCAAAAATCTATTAATTACAGCAGTCTACATGAATGAATGTCATTTCAAAATGATGTCCGCAATCCAAAACACAAAATAAATGTACAGTTCACCTGGTTCACCACACATCAATATTGAAAAACATAAGAAACGACAAGAAAACAATATCAACACATCGAATTATTCGCGCCACCCAAACAATTAGCCGCCATGTCAATTTTATCGTATAAAAAATCCTGCCAAATAAAATGTATTATTCGCCAGTAAGAATTATAAACAGCTAAATTCATTCTCATTTTGAATCATTATAGTCAAATAGGAATTAATTTTTCTGTCTCGTTTGCACGTGCATAGACATCGCTGAGTAGGTATGGTCTTGAACCTGGACACCTGTGCATTACTCGTATTATTATTTATTTTACTCATAATAACCCGGCGCGCAGCGGCTTATTTTGGTACAATTTTCTGCGAGTTAAAAAGAGACAGAACGATTTAGAGAATAGGTTTTAGTTTATGGGAAAGTAAGAGATAGATGCATTGTATGGGATTTGGATGTTTGCAAAGGGAACTCGGTATTTTTCGGCTTAAGATTTTGACATTTTTATTTCAAAGTTGTAGGCATTTAAAAAATTGGAAGTAAAATGAGCAATAGAACGAACTAACAAGGTCGTTGACCTGTAGAACAAATTTTTATAAGAGAAGCCGATGGGAATCGTGTTATATGGACTCTTCGCCACTGTACAATAGTAAAGATAAAATGTTGATAATTTGTGTTATTCTTTTTTCGCATAAAACCATCCTCCGGTGTTACGATATTACGATACGCTGTTGCCGCTCCGCGCCGCAAAACACCGGCGCCATTCATACTACGATTGTCATTCATTTCAAACGAATGCCGCCTGCGCGCCGGCCACTCGGTCGTTACTGCACAGCAACCCCCCCCCCCCCTTCCCGCCCCCGCGCGCACTACCCCGTTCGCCGCACGCGCTGGCCGACCACCCGCTTGCCAGTCGCTTCCCGCCCGCCACGGGATTTAGTTTTATTATTATCGCGCGCGTTTTTATTAAAAACATTTAGCCAAGTGAACAGTAAAACGGACACATTGAACAAAGTGAAAACCCATTTGTGTGCAACGCAGAGATGGACTTGTGCAACAGTTTCAAAATCGGTAGGGAGTGTGTAAATAACTTTTAAATACGTTGGTGTCGGATAACTTTTAAATACGCCAAGTTCCTGTAATTTATCGTTATTTGATATTACACTTTTGAGCCCTAAGCGAACGCCGGCGTTTTGTCCTTTAATTGTGTCTGTAATTACAAAAGTCGAAAGGTTAATCTAAGTACCTATTGTTTAAACTAACTTAAACTGAACTGTTTAAGTGTGATGTGAAGTTTATCATCGTAACTGGTAACTACTGGTAAGTAATTGCACTTTAAAACACTTGTTTGCCTACGTATTATTGCGTACCTAGTGAATTAGGTAGGGACAAGCTAGTCAGCTGATTTTAGTTTTCATTCGTAGAACGAATGGAAAGAGATAGCAGCTGTTTCATTGACGAAGAGAAACATCGCGCGTAATTTGTGAACCACGTTGTGCAGAATAGAGTCAATATTTATTTAACTACTTTATTTTCTCAAACTGGATTAACTGTTCCTGGGCACGAAAGCTCTTCACTATTGTAATCTATAAACACAACAGTACACCTCCCAAAAAGCCTGGCATATATTTTAAAAGCACCTTATATAACTTCTTATTTTGGTTTGGTTACTCAATCACGCCAAAACGGCCTGATGAATCTGTATGAAATTTGGCCCAAGGATAGCGTATACTTCATAATAGCACATATGTTACTTTTTATCCTGGAAAACATAAGGTTTCCGTGGGATATACAACTTCTTATTAGGCAACCCCAATACCACGCGGGCGAAGCCGCGGGCAAAAGCTAGTAATTAAATAAAGTTTTAAAATCTTCAGTTTAAAATCCAATGAAAGGTGATATGTGGTTCAGGGAAGGGGTCCGCCCTCGTTAGGCTACGGCTAAAACCTTGCACCAACACATATTTCCTGGAGGAACGGGGGTGAGGCACCATGGAGCCGTCAAAGACCCATGGCGCCACTTTGCCTCAACAGGACCTGACCCGGCCTGTTGAGGGATGTCTGTCCGGGCTCCGACCGGCTGACTTACTGCAAGGAGGGCATGAGGGCGCCAACCCTCATGTTGGTCCACGAGTGGCAGTTGATGGAGTTGTGGATAACGCCACAGCCGGTACTCTTCATCCTCCGGGAGTATTCGCAAGTACACAAGGAGACGTAATTAGTAGGCTCGATGCCTATAAGATGTTGATCACCAAATCAAAAGAAATGGGATTGAAAATTCGCCCTACTGACCTGCCTTTACAAGAAAGGTCAAACCTTATTTTGAATATTTTAGGATTTTCCGAAACTGATGTCAATGATAAGAAAAGATTCAAAGAAGCAATAGCTAAATTCACGTCTAAATGTGAAATCCTCTACAAAAACTGTAAATATAATATGACCTTTTTTGCAAAGAAGAATAACACGTGGCTTAAAGAATCGATACAAAATGATTTGAATAAATTTTTAATTAGCGAACATCCAACTTTACAAGATGCGTCACTTTCCGACTCTGTGGTTATTCCTGACTCTGAAATTAATATTATGAGCCAATCGCTTGACAGATATGAATTTGCACCTCATCATCAGCAACAAATTTCAGAGTCCAATACTGATCCAAATCATAGTGTTCAAGATTTACATATAGTCCCTGAACAAAATATTTTTGATATTGCCGTGTCGCCCACAATCGATGCCATTCCTTCGACTTCTTCATGTTTGGTCTATGAATCACTTAGTGGCAGACAAAAACGAAGGGTGTGCAAAGAACTCCAGTATTCTTTAGAAAGTGAACCACCGGCAAAAGTTATCAAAGCTGTTTCTAGTGCATTAGAAGCAAAAGGTCAAAAATTAAAAACCAATGCATCAAAAGATTTGCAATTTGTTATAAATTCTTGTCTTGAAAGTCCAACACGACCGACTAAGCTAGCAACCAAACTTCGCGAAGACCCCCGTCCTTATTCTCCAGAGGAAGCTTTAGCAGTATTTATAGACAGAAAATTTACAGTAGCTACATACAATTTTTTGCAACATGATTTAAAATCAAGAGGTTTTCCAGCATTTCCTACATATAAAAAAGTATTCGACGCAAAACAAAAATGTTATCCGGATAGTGCAGTTCAAGTAACAGAGAGAGAAGCCTTTGTCCCATTAGCTAGTTTACTTTCTCACACTCTTCAAAGGTTAGTACACTCATGCGACGAAATTATATCAGCATATTGTGAACAAAAAAACCTTGATACTGTAGATTGTATTTTTGAAGGTAGTTGGGGGTTTGATGGTAGTTCGGGTCAATCATTGTATAAACAAAATTTTTCTGATAATCAAGACCCTGAAAACAGTTTATTTGCCACTACATTCATTCCATTGCGGATAAAAACAAAAAAAGACTTTGTTCTTTGGTTAAACCCAACTCCACAATCATACAGGTTTTGCCGCCCGATTCATATCCAATATCGAAAAGAGACGAAAGATTTAATACTCAATGAACAGAAGTGGATAGATGACCAAATTAAGGATTTAACTACATTAGAAGCAACGACATCTAACAAGAAGACAATAAGGGCAAAACCACAACTGTATTTGACATGCATAGATGGCAAAGTTCTGAATACAATAACAGAGACTTCTTCTCAACTTAAATGTCCGTTTTGCAAAGCAACCTCTACACAATTCAACAAATTAGATATTATTTATTCGCGGCCAATAGATGTGTCGGTTTTCAAATACGGAATAAGCCCCTTGCATGCATGGATTCGGGTATTGGAGTTTTTACTTCATTTGGGCTACAAGCTTCCTGTTAAGAAATGGAGGGTAAGCAAATGTTCACTGGAATCAAACACTGTAGAGGAAACAAAGAAACGTGTGCAAGAGAGAGTGCGAAAAGAACTGAAAGTGCTGGTTGATGTTGTGAGACCCAATGCTGGAACAACAAATGACGGCAACACAGCCCGAACCGTTCTATCTGATCAAAATCGTGCAGTGTTTGCAGAAATATTAGGCCTTAGTCAGTGGTTGTTGGACGATCTTCACACGATTCTGGTCACCTTATCTTGTAGTCTACCTGTAGATGCTGATAAGTTTGGAGATTTTTGCAAAACCGTAGCATCTAAATACGTGGCAGAATATGGTTGGTACCCAATGACAGTAACTATGCACAAAATCCTCATTCACGGCAAAGATATTATTAATAGCTCAGCTCTTCCAGTGGGTCTATTATCAGAACAAGCCGGTGAAGCGCGGAATAAGTTCTGGCGTTATGACAGAGAACACCATAGCCGAAAATCCGACCGTGAAAAAACAATGTTGGACCTATTTCACAGGGCACTGGAATCGTCAGATCCAGAAATTTCCTACATTAGGCTTCAGAATAGGTTGAAAAAACTCAAATCTTTGCCTTTACCATCCAAGGTAGTGGAGTTACTGAAACCGTATGAAATCTCAGCTGAAGACGATTTTGAGGCGGCAACAGAAAATGAAATTGAAATTATTGAAGGTCATACCGATAGCGACAACATAACAGAAATTCTTTCGGCCGATCAGGATGAAGAATAATAATTGTTACCCTAACCACCATTTTTTAATTCAAAATAAAATAAATTTCAAAAGAAATATTGACAACCCTAAAACCATAATTACCATAGAAAACTTTAGAAGCCTCTAAGTTAGAGATCCTTCATTATTTGGATCTGATTTTTTTTTCTAAGCTTCTAACACATTTTATTAACAATTCTAAAGAAAAATAAAATCCAAATAATTGAAAATACGACCATAAAAAAATAAAATAAAAAATGCTTAAATTGTAAATAAATCGCTTAAAACTCAATTAAAAAATATATAAATCAATTAGTATTATGTGTTTTGAGATTATTGTGGATCAGAAAAACCAAGAAGAAAATTTGTGAAATATTTCAAAAGTTATGGATGATTTACTATTTCACTATAAAAAAGAATAAAGTGGTTTTATTTCTCCATAATGAGAAATAGGTGCACGAGTGTTCTATTAATTAATTCATAAAACATTTATGTATAAGATTTCACAAAAAAAAAGGCATGTCCGATTTTTTGGGGAAAAAATACACTGTGCGACGAGTTACATATTGCTATTAGTCCGGTCGTCCTTTAAGAGCCGGTTGTAGTCACTGATTGTTTTGTATGAACTTCTACTGGGCATAAGTCGACTTCGCGGCCCCAAAACAGCGGTTTTATTTTTATAAAAAAAAATAATTCTAGATTTTTTTTGGGTGGATTTTAAAAATCAAGTTTTTTTTGTTACTTTGAAATATTTATGTAATGTATTCTCGTATACATTACTCGTTTGAAATCGTAAGTTGGGTCATATTGCGGTTTTTTTATCGAGTCGACTAATTTATATTATATTATAATTGTTTTTACTATAGTATTATTATTAAATAAATAGTTCTTATGAACAAATGAATAAGACCTCCTAATGTTATGTCATAGTTCCCAAGACAATTGAATGTTTTCACAATATGGACGATTGTTCAATAGATATTATTTGAAATTCCTGTTTTCTTCATTATTACGCAATTAGTACTATGATTTAAAGAATTTTGTATTATGGAAATCTTCAGTAGTGACGTGATCTAGGTGAACGGAAAGAAAGAAAGAGAGCAAAAGTATTTAGTTCACGCAGTGTGTCTGTTTGTGCCCTATAGGGTGACTGGTAATTTATTAACCTTTCGAGTACCGTAATTAGAGACATAATAGAAAGACAATAGGTATGCGAACGGCCAGTGTTCGCTAGGGTCTTAAGTATGACCGATACGATTACACGCGTAATTGTAGTCTTGATAATAAACAACTTTTACTATGGTACAAAAATTGAAATCGTGAAAAAAAAAATTGACTTGTCAGTACATTTATGTTTGCCTAACATTTCAAAACGAACTGATTTTGCTGATTTTTTTTGCGATTTCTTATTTGGTCCCATAGTAAAAGTTGTTTGTTATCATTACTACAATCATATGTTTAAGTATCGGTCACTAATTACCTATCACCCTATAGAAAGTTGACGACAGATGGGTTTTCCATAAAAAGGATGAACAACTTTTACTATGAGACCAACCCAAAAATCACGAAAAAACAAACTCACTGCTCCATAGATTTATATTCACATAACACATTTTTTCGTGATTTTTGGATTGGTCTCATAGTAAAAGTTGTTCATATTGGTGTGTACTATGATCATTTTAAAGGAAAGGGAAAGCCCATCGGTCGTATTAACTTTGTATAAATATGTTTTCACGGCGTAGAAACATTTAATATAGTACGCGTCAAACACGTGGCCGTTGTTGCTATGGTTACGCGTAGTCTGACTTCGATTTAGACCCGAAATGTGTTACTGCGCTTTAAAGGTCGATCGGTCATTTAGGTTCAACTTATGTGCCGCATATTTTACTTGTTTCCTGGTACAAAATTAACATTAAAAAAAATAACACTAACATTGTGGGTATCAACAAAGTCTTATTCCTTTTTTGAGATGACAAGTTATCCAATAACTTCCCGCTCCAGAATGGGGGGAGGGCGTGTCAGATTTACTTTCTAAATACAGTATCCATTAGGAGTCATTTTCTAATAATTAAAACAGATACTGAACATCACTCGAAGATTTAAATACTGCCAAAAACTCCGTTCTTGTTTCATTTATTTTTAACTGAATGTTGACGTTCAGATAATGTCCCACATCTGGGAGGAGTCGTGGACGCGCGGCTGCCGCGTGTCGTGGCGCGACGTGTGGCGCGAGCGCGCGCAGCACGCCGCGCCGCCGCACGCCGCCGCCGCGCGCCTCGCCGCCGCCGAGCATCTGGACAGGAACGCCAAGTCTGTCTACAGTGAGAGTGAGTACTGTGTTGATGTGCAGACATGTAGAGGAGTTGTAACGTGTGTTTTCAAGGGCCATAGGTAAACTAAGTGACAACGATGAGTCACTATTTTCTTAACGCGAATATTTTTAACTTTAATACACTTCTCATCAAAAAAATCGAAACACCTTGCAAGTTTACGTTTTGTCAGGATTATCAGAAAAATGTGTACATTTAGGAATAAATGTTAAATGTCGTTTAATAGTGAGTAATATGAGCTTATCAAATCTTAATGTTAATGTTCTAAATTTAAATGAATTTTTCATAGGTTTCGTATTTTGTTAAATGAGTCATTTTTATTCCGTATGGAGTATAAAGGAAATGGATAAAACAACACACGTAAATGAAAAAAAAAGCTAAAAAACGTTTATTTAATAACTTGTATTCCCTCCCCGAGCTCTAATTACTGCTTCCATACGGTTCTTCATCGATCGGATGAGAGTCACGATCACATGCTGTGGTATATTGTCCCATTCCTCTTGGATTGCATCTTGCAGCTGGCTAAGTGTTTCTGGGGCAGGATCTCTTGCTCGAATTCGTCTCTTTAATTCATCCCATAGATGTTCAATGGGATTCATGTCCGGGCTTCTTGCTGGCCATTCCATAATAGAGATATCGACTTCGTTAAGATAATCTCGTACGACGCCCGCGGTGTGAGCCCTAGCATTGTCGTGCATGAATATGAAGCCGTTGCCAATAAAATGTGCATAGGGCATCACATGAGGCTCGAGACACTCTTCGACGTACCGATGACAGTTTAGTGCAGGCAGACGTGGCCCAGACACGAAAGCAAGCTCTGTCTTACCGTCGGCGCTGATTCCTCCCCAAACCGTCCACGAACCGCCACCATAGCTGACCTTTTCTTCAATGCAGCATTGTGCATAGCGTTCTCCGTCTCTTCTGTAGACCTTGTTCCTTCCGTCGTTACCATACAGCATAATTTTACACTCATCAGAAAAGAGAACTTTGCTCCACTGTAGGTATGACCAATTTAGGTGCTCACGTGCAAAGTTAAGGCGCGCTCTTCGATGGTCTGCAGTTAATTTCGGCCCATTTGCTGGCTTATGCGGTACCAGTCCACGATCCTTCAACCTTCTTCTAATTGTAGAGTCACTTGCAGCCACCCTTCGTACAACACGAAGCCGCTGCTGCAGTTGAAAAGCGTTAAGGCGTCGATTTCTTAAAGAAGTTGTTACAATAAATCGATCATCTCGCTCAGAAGTGACCCGATTCCTGCCAGATCCTGAACGGCGCGTGAACAAACCAGTCTCCCGATAACGTTTATAGACTCTATGAACAGATGACAGGCTTAGATGCAGTGTTGCAGCCACAACACGCTGACTAAGGCCAGAATCCAGCAATGCCACAACTTGGGCGGCTTCTGTGGGCGAAGTATCCATACGTTTTAGAAAAAAAACCTTTTTTCAGACGTCCCAAAGTCACAGTATTGAAATAAAAAACAAAAAGTTTAAGGATAGGCGCCAATTTTTAGTTTTTAAACGCTAAATGTACTCCAACCCTAAACACACATTTGTCTCAAAACAGTGATTCATTTCGTTTATAAGATAAACAAATGAAATTCTAATTTTGAATTTAGAATTTTCGCTTATTACTGTAATGGCCAAACTGCCAGCTATAATATATGTATTTTTTTTCATCGTATGAATTCTTTTTTGTGTTAAATTCGGACAGAAACAATGAAAACGGAAGTGTTTCGATTTTTTTGATGAGAAGTGTATAAAGTTCATATTTCTATGGAAAGAATTTCAGTCGAAAACAAAAACCTTAAGACTACATTCGACCAAATGTAAAATGTACCTTCAAATTAACCTTAAACCGAACCCTAATTTTCGATTTCTCTTCCAGGTTCAGAAATCTACTCGAACATACCAACGACAATAGCATCGGATGCGTACCGAAGCCGCCTCGTGGACGACAGGTACCACGGCAGCCAGCACTGCAACCATCTGTGCGACGAGCCCGAGCCCGACGTGCCCCCCGTGATGCCGTGCTCGCCCTACATGGTGCCCCCCATGCTCCCCCACATGATGTACCCCCTCCCTCAGCACATGCACCCCGACGTGCCCGTCACACTCCCACAATGCAGCTCCATACCTATGATGACCCCCTACGGAGTCCCATACTACTACCCCGTACAATCCCCTTACATGCTTCCCACTCCTGTATACGCTCCCATAAAACACGCAGCAACGGTCCCCGTGAATGGTTACCCACCTATGGCACAGTACAGGTACCCCGCTGTCCCTACCGCGCAACTCATCGAATTAGACACGCCGTCAGTCTACGAAAACGGAAAATTCGAGAGGTACAAAGAAGAGGAGAGACCGCACAAGAAAAGACATCCGGAATCATCAAGAAGAAACAGCACGTCAAAATCTGGGTTCAGTGATGTATCCCTACCAAGTTTACCGCGATCGGACACCCAGCCAGCTCTGAGTAAAGCAAGGGAGGATGGAATGGGGACTTACGAGAGCTGGGATTACGTATTTAGGAATTTATCGAGCAAAGAACAAGAGGGAGATGGGCGAAGTCGATTTTCACCGTCACTCGATAGAGATTCGAGGACATTGGACAGGCTAGACAGAGAAGAGAGGAGGGCAAAATACCAGCCTACGACTCTGGACTTAGAAGACGGATTACAAGCTTTAAACCTGGATCGGTCATACGATGAAGAAGTCTACCGAACGGCGAAGGTCGAAAACCTAATGAGGATGAAACAAGAACAAGAAATAAAACGAGCGAGGCAGCTGGCGAAAAAGCAAGCTGAGTTGAAGGCGAGGAGACCAGTCCCGGAACCGATAGGAAACCCCAAAGCCGATGCTTTGATAACCCCAAAAATTGCACCGGACAAGGTGAAGTTGCTATCCAAAAAGGATATAAAAGAAAGGAAGGAAGTCATAAAACAGCAGAATACGGTGAATGGCGGAGGGCCTAATACGGCAGAAGTTAAGAAGGTTAAGAAGCCAGCGAAACTAGTGGCGAGCGAGGCAGATAAACCGAAGAGTAAGGCGGTGGAAAACGGAGTTCATAGTACAGCGCACAGTTCTAAAAATAATCCCGGTGAGTTCTCGTTCAAAATACTAATTTCATCACATTCATTGTTGCTTACTTGATTGGGTATTTTGCCCCCGATTTCTGATTTAAGCATTTGAAGTTGCGCATATCTCTCTATAATTTACTCTGAAAACCCAGTAAAAAAAAGCATTTTTGGTTTGAGACATTCAAACTCAAATCAAAAACCCACCCTTGTCTTGTGTGGAAAACTATCAGAGTTTTCAGAAACCATTTGTAATTCCTAAAAAAGCTTTAATTTATTGGTTTTAAATAAATTTAAACTTTGGCATATACATTGTGATTACAAAGCACGCCAATTCTCCGAGATACATTTTAATTTAATTACATATTCGAAGTAAAACAATTTATTTCAATCAGAACATTAACAGATACGTTTGAATGTAAAAATGTACAGGAAAATCTAACATTCCGATTCATTTCTTGTATTTTTTATTAACTCTTATTATTTTTCTATATTACAGTTAATAACGCACATCCATCGAGCTACGACTTAAAAGCACAACTAATAGTTTCACTCGACGAAGCGGACCACGTTCGGCGATCCCCCCCCAAGCATGCGCAACAAAATGGCGACCGCGAGCGACCCGCCAGCCGGACGCCCAGCCAACACAACAGCGACAGGGACAGGCCAGATACGGGGCCCAGCGAGGTCAAGAGAGACAAATGGGAATGTGGAACGTGTACGTACTTGAATAGGGGGAATATGCAGGCGTGTGAGATGTGTGGTAAGTCAAAGAGAGGGCCCGAGATACAGCCGCTAAGATCGGGAGGACGTGAGTGCCCCGCCTGCACTCTCGTGAACGAGCGAGACGCTAAAGTGTGCGACGCGTGCGGGACTAGTCTAGAACATTGCCCCACCTACATATAGACATAGAGTCTTATGACGTCATCGAAACTTTCGGGTTGCCAACTTACATCTAATCATTATTTAGTATTATTTTTTTATTTAATTAATTGACATGTTATTACGAATGCACAAGTTCTTTTTCTATTTATTAGTATTATTTGCAGCTAGCTGCGGTTTGTAGTTTATTTAAAAATTGCTGTTTATACACATTGAATGTGTTATTGCTCAGCTATTAAAGTTTATTCGAGCATTAAATAATTCATATCGGTATATTTACAAATCCTAAGGGTTCCTTATAATTGGTTATTCGTTATCAGATTTAATATGAATGTTACAACATGCGCGTTAGAAATAATACCATTGCATTATATTATGAAGACTCAATGAGGTTATTAACAATAGTTTTATGGTAATTAAAACTATTGTTTAATTTAAACTGAGTTTAAGCAATAGTTGGCAGTGGGGCCATGGAATAAGCGATTATGAAGATTAACTGTCTTCAACAGCGATCATACCGTCTCGTTTACTTGCCTTGCCTCGATATGCTCAAAAAGTATATTAAGGACCCAGATATTGCATTTGTTTTATGTCGTACCGTTTTGTAGTGTCTGTTAATAACTTTTTAATGTTTTGAAATATTATTATAAAATGTAATGAAAACGTGAACGTATAATATAGATAGCAATAATTAGTAATGTAGAAGAAACAGTTATTTTATCAACCGACTTTTAAGTTTAGCTAAATGACTTCCAAAGTGACAAAAACCGCTTGTTTCATGGCCGTTAAAATAATTTAAATTATAATTATTATTGCTCATAATCATAATAACTAACAGATGTATCTAATACAAGTTGATAATGTAAATCTTTATGTGACGTAGTTGTTACTAAATTATTTTGATTGTATCGCTTAACGACAGGGTAACGATTGAAAAGTGCGAAATGTTAATTCTATTCACGATTAATTATGTTTAATTACGAAGTGTGGCGATGAGATTATCTCGAACTTATAATAATAATTACTATGATTGTAATAATAATAGTGTTCGTTTGTTCGCCTTCTATAATGCTTTAATGTTAGTTGAGATATAGATAAAAAAAAAACGCTTTTTCGTTTTATTATTACATATAAAATAAATTATTGATCTGTGTATATAATTGTTAGAGTTGTAAATAGTAGAACTTAAATATATTTATTTAGATGTTTGGATTTTTATTTATTTTGGACAGAGGTAAGATTTAAATCATAGTGTAACTAATAATGGGAAATTATAACATCATAATGAGGGTGCGTTTGTTATAAAGTAATATTAAAAATGTAATTTTATGATCACAGTCTAATTAATATGCACAGTGTAACGATACAAAAGTATAAATTATACCAGCACGTTGGAGAAAGGCGTAACTGCAAATGTTGAAATTTAATCACTATATAGTTTGTAGCTTAAAAATTGGGCGTGGTATTTATAGAGAATTAGAGTATAATTTTGCACTTGCGCCTCTCTTCATGTTGGTGGTGCGTTCGTCATAGATTAGGTGGTTAAAGCACTGGGGACGTGTATTTTTCTAATAAACAGAACGTAGATTTTCTCATACGTGATAGATTTATATAAAGAGACATTGTGCTTGACTTTCAGTTGCCTTTAGTTGATCGAAATGACGCGACACGTTATGTCGGAAATTATGACAAATGCAGATAGACGACAATGTAATACAATGAAATGAAATAAATACTATTGTTTTATGTGGTGTTTTATTTTGTACCATTCCTGGTGTGGTTCAGCCTTTTTCTTAGGGTTAAAGGTTGCGTTAAGATTGCGCGTCGCGTGTCTAAACACGTGTCTCTCGTTTTTGGCTGATCCCGTAGTGTGTGCAGTCTCACCAGTTCTACTTCAACAGTGCGCATGTTGTCGTTTCGATGGAGAAATTCAGAATCTATGTTTTCTCTTCGAATCCAAAAAAGTCGCAACAGTCAATGCTACTTCATCTGACTCGTTATCTTCAAGTAGAGAAAGATATAAAATGATTGCTTTTTTCTTTTTAAGCGACAACATGACGTATGGTCTTTCCGAGAGATTGAGTGTAACTAAGTGCAAAAATGCGCGATTCCAAAAGTATGCTCCACTCCGTTCACTGACCACTCACCGCTATTCATCGCTCCTCTCCGCCCAGCTCCGCGTCAGTGGAAACGCGGCCTTACACAGCGTTGGACCTTAATCCACCTCGCAGCCCCAGTGTGGATTGGAGGATGTCAGTGATGTTACATGCTTCCGAATTTTGCCTTCACCGTTTCGATAGCAGTGGTGTTGAATAAATTACACGAAGTAATGCGCTATGGCTTTAAATTCGCGACCTCAAGTAGGGCTTGTCCAGAAAGGGCGAATTCGTAGCGATTATTTTCTCGTGCGAATCACGCGCGATCGTTGCGTCCAGAAAGAGCGTACCAACACGCGAGCATTTAGGAAAAATTTTGGCGCTCCATTGTTCCCGATACGTCCCCTCGGCCGGAGTTCGCGCGTTTAACTGGACGCAACAAGGGGTCCCTAGTATCTCGCGCGTATTTTGAAATCGCGCGATGCTTGTGAACGCGATGTATTCGTGCCTAGTATCTCAATAGCGCGCGAATGAATTCACGCGAAACGTTTCGCGACGAAGAAGTCCAGAAGAAGCGAATGCTTCTTCTGGACAAGGTCTTAGGGTCGTTACCACGGGGCTACCATTTCCTCTAAAGTGGAAAATGGGTGCGAATTGTTTCAGTTCCTACCCTGTTTTTGTGCCCCATAACTTACTGCCTCTGCACTTCTTATTGATCAAATCAAAATCAAAATCAAAAAGGTTTTTATTTCATATAGGCCTACAAGGGCACTTATAAAACGTCAGAAGCTAGTGCACGGTTCCAAATTGGTCGTTTCCTATGGAGAAGAACCGGCAAGAAACTCCATGGTTACTCTTTTAAAAAAATGATTTCTTACAATAATTCGTTGTTACAGTACTTATATCATTATGTAAGAACAGTGTAGACCAGTCAATATTGTATTAAAAGCACAATAAAAATAATCATAATAATAAAAAATAAAAGGTGAATCGTAATAGGATTTACTAAGTCTACAGTGCTCTTACTTTACAACGTGAATTGTAAAAAAATATTGTATATAAAAAAAAAAATTAAAAAAGTATGAGAAAAAAAAAATACATCAATCACTACAACAGTTACACTGCGGGGTGTTAACAAAATTAATTATAATTGAATTAATTTTTTTTTTTTGGTCTTAATAATATAAATATTGCAGAAGCAATGAGTCAAGAAAAAAAAAAAAATGTGTATATGGAAACAAAGATGGAGCAGTTAATAGACACAATTACACAATATGAATAAGTTGCCAGGGAGCCACATGTGCAGGAGCAGTCATTGCCAAACAAGCTTGTCTTCTACTGATGTCTTCTACTGACTGTCTGATGACGTTGTAGAATGCCCTCTGCGATCTAGAGGAGGAACCTGCCCTCTGCGATCTAGAGGAGGAACCTGCCCTCTGCGATCTAGAGGAGGAACCTGCCCTCTGCGATCTAGAGGAGGAACCTGCCCTCTGCGATCTAGAGGAGGAACCTGCCCTCTGCGATCTAGAGGAGGAACCTGCCCTCTGCGATCTAGAGGAGGAACCTGCCCTCTGCGATCTAGAGGAGGAACCTGCCCTCTGCGATCTAGAGGAGGAACCTGCCCTCTGCGATCTAGAGGAGGAACCTGCCCTCTGCGATCTAGAGGAGGAACCTGCCCTCTGCGATCTAGAGGAGGAACCTGCCCTCTGCGATCTAGAGGAGGAACCTGCCCTCTGCGATCTAGAGGAGGAACCTGCCCTCTGCGATCTAGAGGAGGAACCTGCCCTCTGCGATCTAGAGGAGGAACCTGCCCTCTGCGATCTAGAGGAGGAACCTGCCCTCTGCGATCTAGAGGAGGAACCTGCCCTCTGCGATCTAGAGGAGGAACCTGCCCTCTGCGATCTAGAGGAGGAACCTGCCCTCTGCGATCTAGAGGAGGAACCTGCCCTCTGCGATCTAGAGGAGGAACCTGCCCTCTGCGATCTAGAGGAGGAACCTGCCCTCTGCGATCTAGAGGAGGAACCTGCCCTCTGCGATCTAGAGGAGGAACCTGCCCTCTGCGATCTAGAGGAGGAACCTGCCCTCTGCGATCTAGAGGAGGAACCTGCCCTCTGCGATCTAGAGGAGGAACCTGCCCTCTGCGATCTAGAGGAGGAACCTGCCCTCTGCGATCTAGAGGAGGAACCTGCCCTCTGCGATCTAGAGGAGGAACCTGCCCTCTGCGATCTAGAGGAGGAACCTGCCCTCTGCGATCTAGAGGAGGAACCTGCCCTCTGCGATCTAGAGGAGGAACCTACCCTCTGCGATCTAGAGGAGGAACCTACCCTCTGCGATCTAGAGGAGGAACCTACCCTCTGCGATCTAGAGGAGGAACCTACCCTCTGCGATCTAGAGGAGGAACCTACCCTCTGCGATCTAGAGGAGGAACCTACCCTCTGCGATCTAGAGGAGGAACCTACCCTCTGCGATCTAGAGGAGGAACCTACCCTCTGCGATCTAGAGGAGGAACCTACCCTCTGCGATCTAGAGGAGGAACCTACCCTCTGCGATCTAGAGGAGGAACCTACCCTCTGCGATCTAGAGGAGGAACCTACCCTCTGCGATCTAGAGGAGGAACCTACCCTCTGCGATCTAGAGGAGGAACCTACCCTCTGCGATCTAGAGGAGGAACCTACCCTCTGCGATCTAGAGGAGGAACCTACCCTCTGCGATCTAGAGGAGGAACCTACCCTCTGCGATCTAGAGGAGGAACCTACCCTCTGCGATCTAGAGGAGGAACCTACCCTCTGCGATCTAGAGGAGGAACCTACCCTCTGCGATCTAGAGGAGGAACCTACCCTCTGCGATCTAGAGGAGGAACCTACCCTCTGCGATCTAGAGGAGGAACCTACCCTCTGCGATCTAGAGGAGGAACCTACCCTCGTGCGATCTAGAGGAGGAACCTACCCTCGTGCGATCTAGAGGAGGAACCTACCCTCTGCGAGCTAGAGGAGGAACCTACCCTCTGCGAGCTAGAGGACCCAACCCTCTGTGCGAGCTAGATCTCCGAGGGAGGCCTTCTGCGATGTTTTGAATAGTTGGTATGGTATTGTAGGTACTGGTAATTTGTGGGTATTGTAATGTGTAAACTGCGAAGAAAGAAAAGGCTTTCATAACTCAACTAATACATTTTATTTCAAAATACATGACGATAACGCTGACTTTTAATCACAAACTTGTTACACTTATAGGTAAACTACGTTGCACAATAACTGACGATACACTAGGACTAGTGGCCATATCCGCTGCTCTGGTAGCTGCCGCCGCCGTAACCTGCCTGGCCTCCGTAGCCTCCTTGGCCGCCTGGAAAGAAAAGAGGAACAATTATTTGAGACTCGTAGGACAAACTACACAAAGGCTCAGAACCAATCTAACACAAACGCGGTAAACGTTTCGATGGATTTAACGTAATCACTATAACACCAGGCCTGGTGATAAAACACTGAACAGGAGGTACTCTACTTTGCACAGCAAAATTCAAGTTGCACCCAAATGGCTTCAAACCATAGCAAATGGTTACGCACACTTCAAGAACCAAAAATCTGACTGCGCATTCAAGCTCTATTGCCATTTTGGCTCTACTCCCAACGCATTACATACCTTGCTGCTGTTGACTGCTGTAGCCGCTCTGACTCTGGCCACCCTGAGCCTGATTCGACGCTTGCATGCTGTTCTGCATCCCATTATAGCCACCTTGACCACCGCCGAATCCTCCTTGGCCGCTGCTAAACGATCCTCCTCCAAATCCATGGCTACCCATGCCACCGGGTCTGAATCCGCCATGCATTCCACCCTGCATTCCGAATCCTCCAAAGCCCGGTCCTGATCCACCGAAGCCTGCGCCAAAGCCCTGGGGGCCACCGAAGCCTTGTGGAGCTCCACCGAATCCGCCATTACCTGAGGAGAATTCACGAGTACATTTTGCTGGATTGAGAATGGCCGGGAGAGAAACTAAAGGCGAGTATATTAATATGCTGGATCGAGAATGGCTAGGAGAGACATACTTAGATTACGAATACATAGGCATTAGGACTTGCATCGAATAATTCATCAGATGGGACGAGTAAAAATCTCTGCTTGCGTGCCATAAAGCTCGGTAGACGCAGCCAGTTTGCCAAACAGACCTCTAGACCGGCACAGCTCCAACCCCACTTAAGCAAAGCAGTACTAATTTTCGTTCTTTGAAGAGTTTTGCCAGTTGTTGACAAGAGGGAAAAATACAAGAAACTACTTACCTCCGAAACCAAACATCTTGGAATTGTTATTAAAATACTATAATAGAAAATCTTAACAAAAAAAGATAACTGGTTATAATTTAGAATATTGTTAGGGTTCTAAAAATTACAAGAAATATTTTTATCGATTTTATAGAAGTATATGATTTTATGATGAGTTTTAAAATTATACTGAGGCAAATGGGTTGTCGTTTTGATAGTTTTCATTTTTGAATTTCAAATATGGAATCGAAGAATATTTTTGTAGTATTTTTCTTAAATAGACGTTGTGTATAAAGTTCTTTTTAGAAAAGAGGTTGTAGGTACGTCTAATAAGGTTAGTTAAAATTATTTGTATTTTTTTTATGTGGCTTCCACAAAGGGCCATGTCAAATCACACGTGCTTACAGCAACGGCGCGCTTCAAATGGTTGTCTTATTTGCTATAGACCTGGAGAAGTCTATGTCTTTATTCTAGTGTCAAAGTTACCAACTAAACTGAATGTTATCATGAGAGATGCAATATAATAATATTCTACAACTTTCATACAACGCCATGTAGCTCCAGACTAAGCAGATCTTGTGATAAACTAATATATTTCTAAATACATATTATTGTTTAACACTCAAATATAGAACAAACTCCGATACGGCAGTCAGGGCCACACCACAGTGGATTAGTTGTCAGTGGAAGTGGCTTAGTTTGGAGACCTATGCTTAATTTGAAATCAATATTTAATGATCTTGACTAGTTTTTACTTATTGCTCTATTTGGAATTGTCATCATCAGCCTTTTAACGTTCCCACTGCTGGGACACAGGCCTTCTCTATAATAGAGGAAATGGGCCATAATCCACCACGCGGGTACAGTGTATTTTGGTGGATGTCACACCTCTTCGAATTTTTGGTTCTAAGACATGCCAGTTTCCTCACGATGTTTTCCTTCACCGTTTTGATAGCAGTGGCGATGAAATAAATTACACAAAATAATGCACCTAGCTGGGTTTGAACCCACGACTTACAACCCGTAACTCGAGGCTATTACCACTTAGCCACCATTGCTCTGGAAGTCACATTTCGAAGTGCAATTTATGGATTAGAAGAACGGTAAATACCAAAATAAAACTCCTCATAGGTACTTAACATAAATATTTTATTCTAAAAGAGGGAACATATATTTAAACTTTATTACTTCGAACTGTCTTAATAGTGGCCTCCATACCCATGGCCTCCGTACCCGTGGCCTCCGTACCCGTGCCCGTAATGTCCATAACCGCTATGCTTTCCATATTGGTGGTCCTTATAACTTCCTACACTTGTTTCTTCTTTAAGTCCTGATTGTCCACTGGCCCATCCAGAAGAATCAGCACCTGATTGTTGGACAGTCTGCTCTCCTCCTTCACCGCCAAAAATTTCAGCAAAAACATCTTTAATTTCGGCTGTTTTTGGTGGTTTCGTCGTAGTCGTAGGTTTGGGCGTAGTTGTAGTTGTCGTAGTCGTAGGTTTGGGGGTAGTTGTAGTTGTCGTAGTCGTAGTGGTGGTGGTAGTAGTTTTGGGTTTCTCTTCGTAATGTTCGTGGTGACCGTGGTAGTCGTGGTGGTGGCCGTGGTAGTCGTGATGGTGATCGTGATGGCCGTATCCTCCATAACCTCCATATCCTCCATAACTGCCGTAGCCGCCGGGTTTGGCGTACGCTGCAAACGGAAGTTATATTTAGTAGGTACTTTTTTTACGAAGTCGTAAAGGAGGAGGCTGTATGTATTTTGTTTAAGGTTTCTCTGAATTGATTCCGCTGCAGGATCTCCCAAGCCGAATGGTGGATGTTACCTTATAGCTGTATACATTTTTGCTAAGGAGTAGGTACTTTAGTGGTACCACGACTAAAATGTGTGAAATAAAAACTGTTTTACAACTTTACTTTTCGGTTGTAATTTTTTTGTGGTCGCGTCTTCGAAGATGACCCTATCAAAAATTATGATACTAAGGGATACTTTGAACACAATGAATTGAAAAGTGAAAATGTGTTCATTGTCCTGTAATGAAACAATCAAAATTATCAGTTTCCACAAACGTTGTAAGGAAAATGGTTTAAAGTATTACCTGAAGCAGCCATAGCTGAGACTAGCGCCAGAGTGAGGAGCTGGAATAATAATAATAACTTTATTTAACCATTGTTACAAGTAGGTATTTTGCAAACATACAATTAGATTAGTATAATTACGTCCCCAGCAATTTCATAGGTGTTTTTATTTTTTTGCAGCTTGATATTCTATAGCCATCCTCCATAAACGTGCTGTCTAAAATCAAACCAATTTTTGAAATCGAAATCTTCTGGTTCCTAAGATTAGTACTAATAAAGATATTATATATAAATAGATTTCCTTTTTTCTTTTTGACAGAAATGGAACCGACTATAAGGTCATTTCTTTCATAGGACTGTATCCTTTAAGAAATATCCTAAGTTTCACTTTTGACGAAAATTAAAAATACGAAATACCACTGTTGTTTTGATTTATTATAAGTAAGACGCCAGCAATGTATGGCTTTTCCTCAAAGAGATTTAAACATACAAAGATATATTAAGTCATTGGTTTTTCCTCGTAATAATAATAATGTCTACTGTCCAATACCAAACTTTTCCTTGAACTTTATAATTTGTCAAATTAATTGATAAATTATAAAAAAAATATGTAGGTAAAAATTGTATATTATTCAAAAATATTACAGACCTGTTTTTCTAACTCGTATCTATTAAAACTCTGTAATATGGAACTGGCTTTTTATAAAATTAAATTGTGTAAAGATCCAGTTAACGAATAAGGAAGATGTTATCATCTGGATCTTTTAAAAAATCCAGTTTAGGAATTTAAATTGGACTTTTTTTGGAAAAGCAGATTTGATGTTTTTACACCTTTCAAAAATAGTACTGGAGGTTTTTGTAGGACAACGTGTCATCAAAAAATATAACTACATTAGACTGACGCATACATGGACCATACTCCTGCTGTCCTAGTCAAGTTGCAAATCGTTTCGTTTCGATTCTCTTGCATCAAACGCCTCGAGGAAGCCACGCTTCCAGCATTCTTGTGTTGAGATGATATCAGGACAAAGGAATCGGAGGCATAACCAACGTGAGGCTTTCGATGCAAAAGAATCGAAACGAAATGATCGTGCGTTGGGTAGACGACGTTGCGTGAAGTCGTGTGGCGTGGATCTAAAGTAGCTCTAAAAGCCTAGTTGCGTCGTATGACAAACAAAACTAACAATAATGTGATCATGACGTAGATACCAAAAAAGAATTTCGACACAAAACATTTTTTTTTTATTTTGATATACCTGGTTTATTTAATAAAATATATGAAAAAGCTAGTGTGATTACTGCTGTTGAAAATAATCAAAAATAATTAAACAATAAAATATTAATAATTAAGCATTTTGGTGTACCCGTATTATTTCCCCTCGTGTTGCACCATTCCTGGGTCATCAACATAAAGAAGGAGTTGAAAGATATACTTCGTTCTGATTATCTCTTTTTAGTCAAAGTCAAATCTTTTCAGTCAAAGTAAAATCTTTTTAGTCAAAGATATTAAATATTTCTTTGTTTCTAGTGCTATATGGGTGGATTTGCTGATTACTTTTTCAAATAAATCTACTGCAAGAGCTTGAGACTGTCTCATATTTTATTTTAAGTGACTGCAAGTGCAAGGTTCTAGACAATTTATAAATAACTTGTCGAGATGAACTTGGATCATTTCTATTTCTAGACTACTTTGACCCTCAAAATTGCTAGAACACCAGCAAATTCAGAGGGTCAAAGTTACAACTAATAACGAAAATAATAAGTCCTTCGTTGATACAAGAAAATGGCAGATCTTAGAGTATATTCCCAGATCTTTTGAATTAAACTGTCGCATATTATTTTAATCACTATGATGATCATCACATTCATCACTTTACTACGTCTCATTTCACACATAGAATACTCACCGCAAACTTTGACATATTACTTAAAAGAACTGTATCACTATATGTTCTACACACGCTAAAGCAACGACTATGTCCTTCGCGAGATGAGCATCTCTTTATATACTCGTTTAGGGTTGAAAACAGCGAGATATGAACCGCTTGGTCAATTGGACCCGTACTTTGTGGACAGTGTAATGTTATTGCTTTCGAAATTGTATTTTTTGTTATTTTTTTGGATATAAGGCTAGTTTAGTGATCGACTGTTCTTGCGACATTGTTTTATTTTAGCGACACGCCCCAGCTTCGCACGGGTACTGATATTGAATATATTATGCATGTATTATACACATAAACCTTCCTCTTGAATCACTCTATCTATTAAAAAAAAAAACTATTCAAATCCGTTACAATACTCAGTACTCAAATGTTTCGTTTTGGTTCGCAATATACCATCGCGGTAATTTCTGCCTGATCACTTAAAAATACAATCGCTTGTACCCAGCGGCGGGGTGTCAAATCAAACCTTTAAAATTCTCCTTTCAAGCAAAAATTAACTTAGTGGTCTAAGGCGGAAATGTCTTCTACAGTAGGTACATGCATGTCTTCTATAGTATATGGGATTTCGAACAAAGCCCTGTGGCTTTGTAGCCTTGGTAGCCATCGGTCCTAGAGAACCCTGTCAATTCTGCTGACAGCTTTTTGAAGCACGCATGGCCGCCGCTACAGACCTGGGCTAGGACCTTATCAGACGGCGAACTATCCTAGTACTTGACAAACTTGTTTTCTCTCTCCATCATAAACCTATATTTAGATTCATTTCGAGCCCAACTGACTGCGATTTTTCTACTTCTTTGATTTTAATTAACCAAAGTATAATAAGTATAAGCAAAGGGAGGTATAAATCTATAATGGTTTTTATGTTTTTTGAGTCAGGAACTGGAGCATTAAACCTCATCATCATTATTAATTTCATGTTCCTACCGCTGGGACACAGTCCAGGCCCAGTACGGATTGGTGGATGTTACGATGCTTTCTTTCACCGTTTTTAGAGCAGTGGTGATGAAGTAAATTACATAAAATAATGCGCCTGGCTAGGTTTGAACCCGTGACCTACACCTCGTAAGTCAGGGCTTTGCCCACTCGGCCACCACTGCTCATTTAAAACCTAAATTAAGATAATCATATAAAAGAAGAAACTGACTGACTGTCATATCCATGCATAGACAAAACTATTAGAACTAGGAGAGTGAAGTTTTGCACTTTTGTAAGCAAGCTTTAAGAAAGGATTTCCCACAATTCATCCCCTAAGGAACTGCAACAGGGGTCCAAAGATTGTATAGAGAAACCTAAATTTCATGCGGGCGAAGCCGCTGGCAGGACTTTACGACGTGATTACGAATGGCATCCTGTCGAAGTGATTATTACACACTTTGTTACGTTGAACTGCAAGAAGTTCGCCTTGGTCCAGGCCACGGCTCCTTCTATTTTTCTTTGAAGCTCATCATAGCTGTCCAACACCTTTATCTCGAGTCCTTTAAGGTCATTAGTAAACTGCATGAAGCGGCCAACCTGAGGTACATTTTCATACAACAGCTCTCTCGTGATTATGATGTTATTACTCATCTTTCTTTAGATTTTGGATACACATATATCTTGTGGATATTATCTAGGCTTCTATAGAAATCAAAACCTATAATTGCTCTGTTATATTGTACAAGTTGTAAATAAAAAAAATAAACATTTTATGTAAGTATTGTTCTTTACTAACCAAATTACTTTGAAGATACTTTAGCAGAAATGGCATAAAACTAGTTAAAAAGTATTGAGGAAAACATCGATATTTACAAATAGAAAGCCTTTTTAAAATTGAAGTAAGCAGCATCAGTTTGGCTATCAATATCCACTAATAGTGCTTTAACTTAGTCTTACAACTAACGCACTTCGTCGGCACCACAGTAAAGTCAAAGTCAAACATTTATTTGTATAAAATGTGGTAGCGGAGATGGTAACATATATGTTATTAGCGCAATGACACATTTCGCCATTATCCGGCATAGATACAAATATAAAAATATAATATGAGATGTTCAGTAAGCAAAACTCAACAAAAGGAAAATTATCACAGAATTCCTTGTACGAAAAATATTTGTAAACCTAACCTTAAGACAATTTAATATTATTTTTTAAGACAATTATCGTCACTTACCCAAAATAAAACTTTATGGAAATATTAGACCGTCAACAAACGCATAATTGAAAGCGCCATTAAAAACTAGATTGTGTTGAGGTAAAACTTCGTAAAAAAAAGACACAACATGTAGGTACGCTTGCGTTTCTTGTTTTATTAACACTAAACCTTCATAGCTAGTTCGTACAGCATTTTTTTTTTGTTATTATACTATAACCAGTTTCATTGTAAAGGAATTCTTTGCAAGTTTATTTACGAGTATATAGGTCAATAAACTTCGTGGTAGGGGTCGTCTTGGGTCGGAATCGACCTCATCCTATGCTCCTTCTTGTCTTAATACCGAATTTGTGGTATTGGGATTTCAGGTCACAGGGGTGAGCAGGGTGACGGTGAGCAATGGGTAGCTCGCCGTCTGGTTGTCTGGTAACAGTTCGGACCGAGCCCAAGTCGTCGACGGCGCGCACTGTTCCGGCGCGCCTCAAGGAATTGTCAGCAAGCTGAAGGGGCCCTGCAGGGTCGAAGCCTCCTGGAGCCAAAGGTCGATACGAAAGCGTAACATCAGAGCTCTGGGTTCAAGTTAAGGAAGGAACGGGGTAGGTTGTATTTCAACTTTAATTATGGAGTGTTATTAGCTAGTTTGGTTGATATAAAACCATACTTGAAACTGCAATCAAACTGCACGGTTGGTTTGCAGTTCTATTGCAGTCATGTTAACTGCATTCAAACTGCATCCGAACTGCAATTTGCATTTGGATAGCAGTTGAATTGCGGTCCGTCTGTCTAGAACGTAATTTGTAAAGGAAAAGGATTTAATCAAAAGCTTTAGGGCGGTTGAATTTACTTGGAGTATTGCGAGCTACAGTCAAAGATAGAAACAATTTGTGTTTTATGTAAAATAGGATACGAAGTATGAATATTAAAAACCAGAATGAAACTCCTTCATAGTTACTTAATATAAATATTTAATTATTAAAGAGCAAACATTATTTCTAAATCTTATATGAATACTATTTCGAATAGCCTTTAATGGTGGCGTCCGTATTTGCGTTCCTTATGACTTTCATGATCCTGTCCAGCATTAGCTTCAACCTTAGGTCCTGATTGTCTACTACCTGATTCAGCAGCAGAAACTCCAGGTTCTTGTGCAGTCACTTCTTTTACTTCACTGCCAAATATTTCGGCAAAAGTGTCTTTGATTTCAACTGTTTGTTCTGCTTCCGTCGAAAGCTTGGGAGCAGTTGATGTGCCTTTAGTTTTAAGTTTCTCCCCGTGATGTCCATGTTTCTCCTCTCTGCTATCCTCATCGGATTCTTTCTTATTTTTGTCTTCATGTTTCTCCTCATGACTGTCCTTATTGGATTCTTTCTTTCTTTTGTGTCCGTGTTTCTCTTCACTACTATCTTTATCGGATTCTTTCTTATTTTTGTCTCCATGTTTCTCTTCACTGCTATCCTCATCGGATTCTTTCTTATTTTTGTGTCCACGTTTTTCCTCCTTGTTATCTTCATTGGATTCTTTCCTATTTTTGTGTCCACGTTTCTCCTCCCTGTTATCCTCATGGGAGTCTTTCTTATCTTTGTGTTCATATTTCTCTTCACTGCTATTCTCATCGGATTCTTTCTTATTTTTGTGTCCACGTTTTTCTTCCTTGATATCTTCATTGGATTCTTTCCTATTTTTGTGTCCACGTTTCTCCTCATGGCTATCCTCATGGGATTCTTTCTTATCTTTGTGTTCATGTTTCTCTTCACTACTATCTTCATGGGATTCTTTCTTATTTTTGTGTTCACGTTTTTCCTCACTGCTATCTTCATCGGATTCTTTCTTATTTTTGGGTCCGTGTTTCTCTTCTTTTCTGTGCTTATAGGATTCTCTCTTATTTTTGTAATCATGTTTTTCTTCACTGCTGTCTTCATCGGACTCTTTCTTGTTTCTGTGTTCATGTTTCTCCTCACTGCTGTCCTCATCGGAATCTTTCTTATTTTTGTGTCCGTATTTCTCCTTGTTTTTTCCGTCATCGTGTTTGTCCTTATGATGATCCCATTTCTCTTCGCTGGAGTCATCTTTCTCTTCACCGGAGTGATCCCAGTCCTTGTGATGGTCCCATTTGTCGTGGTGACCGTGATAGTCGTGATGGTGACCGTGATGGCCGTACCCTCCGTAACCGCCGTAGCCACCAGGTATGGCATATGCTGCAAAAAAGAAATTGCAATATTAGCACTTGTATCTAATAAAGATTTCGAACGTCAGAAACTCTTAGTCCTGATTTTGTTGAAAAGTTAACGCCTACAAAGTTGTAACTTCAGAATGTAACCCTGATATCTTGAAAATCATCATTTCGTAGCTACGAGTACCAGTCGTAGTTTATACATCGCCTGCTTGATAATGGCCTTGTAAATATATGCCAAACTACCCTCACCTAAATTATTCTGTAACTAGGGATTAAACATTCATGGTCGGCAGGTAATACTTTCCTTAGAATATAAAGTGATTTGTCAAAAACTTTACTGTAATTCCTTCCCTTCCTCTACTTCGTAGTGTTCGAGGGATAATTATAATATAAATCGTCACCTCTTTACATTCATTGTCACCTGCGATTTACAGAACAGCACTTTATCCTCAAATCATAAAATGACCAAGATCAAGAGTCAATTAGACGACTTGATAACCTCCTATTTTTTTAGAAGTTTATTATTTTCACTACAAAAATTTGCCTTTGTCCTGCAGTGTAACAATACAGGTTATATATTAATCAGTATCAGGAGACGTAGAGGCTCTTAAGTAAGAAAGAAGAATGGTTTTAAGTAGAATTACCTGAAACAGCCATAGCTGCGACTAGCGCCAGGGTGAGCAGCTGGAATAGAAGAATACAATCAGATTAGTATCATCATCATCATTATCATTATCCTCATCATTTCAATCGAAAGACGGCCCCTGTTGGACATAGGCCTCTCTCAAGTACCGTCCCGACATAACGACCGGTCCAAGTAACATATACAAGTCTTATTTACCATCAACGTCATTTCTGCCTGATTACAAAACAAAATTGGCGTGAATCCTGTGGCGCGCCGCCAAACCAAACATTTGAAGTTTTTGTTTCGAGTGCAAGCGAAAATGAACTTAGCGGTGGTCAGGCGGAAGTGTCTTCGATGGTACCTAATGTAAGCTACATACTCGTATAACGAGATTCAAATAGTATTTTTATTTTTTTTCCTAGGTAAGTATTTCTAAAAATAAGACTGCGAGTCGGAGTCACGCACCGATGGTTCCGTGAAAGAAAGAAAAGAAAGAAAGAAATAACATTTATTGGTACAGACACAGGGCATAGCACAATAATACGCACAAATAAATATATTATTATTATTAATAAAACGCAAAAATTTAATTATTTTTGTTTTTAAATTAGTTAAGACTATTTGGTTCAAAAATTATTGTTTGCCCCACGGCCCCAATAAATGTCAGGCAACTAAACGCCTGACGCTGGTTTTCAACTGGACCGTGCAGTTCAGTTCCCAAACGAATTTTAAAAGATCTTTAAAAAAATGTCGTAACAACACTGTTTTCAGATTTATTACAAGACCTTGCTTTGCCTCTGCGTCAGCGAGCACCTATGAATTTTGATATCCGTGAGGAAGTGGAAACAGCTAAACAACCCTATTTTGTTTTCTTTAACATAGAAGTTTGTATTTTATAACAGCTTCAAGGGAACGCACACCTGTGTAATATGGTTTTAAACTCTTGAGCCCCGACTAAACGCACACCTATTGTCTTTCTATTATGTCTCTAATTATGATCTTCGAAAGGTTAATTTTAATCTCATACTCAGATCTCCGTTCTACGTTTTTTAACTCCACGCGTTCCCGAGATAAGGGTTCCTCTTTTTTTATTTTGAGGCATGGAACCCAAATAATGCCTTCTGTTCATTTCAAAACAAAATACTAATCCTTGAACTTTAACTTACTAAGCCCGTACCAAAATAATAACAGAAGAGTTTTTTGTATGTTTTTTTGATCGATCTAATCTCAGGAACGACTGTTTCGAATTGAAAAAAAAAAAAAAACGTTTGATAGACCATTTATTAATGAATGATAAGTTATAAAAAAGGGTATAATATATAGGTAGGAGTATAAGTTGGTACAATATGCGGCATGTATATTGAAACAAAATGGCCGATCGACCTTCAATACGCAGTAACACATTTCGTGTCTAAATCGAAGCCGGTCTGCGCGTAACCATAGCAATGACAGCCATTTTGTTTCAACTTTTTTGACGCGTAGGTACTATATTAAATGTTACTACACTGTGAAAACATATTTATCTAAGGTAATTGGTATTTAGTGACCGATACTTAAACGCGTGATAGTCACAATAACAAACAACTCTTGCTATAGGACCAAAACTGAAATCGCGAAAAAAATCAGCAAGTTCAATACCCACACTTTGAGTAGTTAGGCGAACATAAAAGGCTGATTATTTTTTGCGATTTCACGTAAAGTTTAGTCCCATAGCTCATAGAAGATGTTGGTTGTTAACGTGACTAGAACATGTGTTTAAGTATCGGTCATTAATTGTTATCAGTCACCCTGTATCTGATGTTCGATTGTATCTGAGGTTCGTTGATCCGTTCTGTGTATTTGCGTGTCACACGTACTAAGAGATAAACTTTAAAAGAGCAGAGGAATTTTAATAGAGGTGTAAAATTTTTTCTCTCTCATCTTCTAGTTGATCTTTCAAAAGAGTTCACACATATCACATATTTTAAGTCAGTAAGTGTGTGAATTCTTTCAGACTAATCTTCAAAACATTTGTACAGTACGGCTAAATTGGCGAGCCTGAAGCTAGGCTCTGTGAACTTTAGAGCTTGTACAAAAATAAAGGTTTAAAAATAAATTAATGCTAATAACAGTAGTTAACGGTAATAGCAACTGCTAATTCCATTTTTTTTCGAGTTCACAATAGCGCTAAAGTTCGCAGAGCCTAACTTAAAGCTCTCCAAGTTTTTTTTTTTTTTTTTTTAGGTAGGTAAAAATCATCCAATGACGAGTCCCACCCTTGGGCGGAGCGGGAAACAAGTGTCAGACTCTTACTGACTAAACAACCTACCCCATTCCAACGTTGCCATATACACCAGGGCCAGAGCCTTACTTTCAGACGCGAACCCATGGCCCCAGTTGGCTTCGACCCTTTTGCAGGGTCCCTACGGTTTGCTGTCAACTCCTTGAGGCGCGCGGGAACAGTGCGCGCCGTCGACGACTGGGCTTGGTCCGGACGGTTACCAGACGATTGGACGGCGAGCTACCCATTGCTCGCCATCCACAAGCCCGCGCCTACGGTGGAAAGCTCTCCAAGTTAGATCGGCCGTATTCTACCGACTTAAAAAGGACAAGGAGTAACTTAGACAACTTTTATTTTAAACAAAAAATTATAGTGTCCACACACTAACACTTCTTGAAGCTGCGACCTAACGGTATTATGCTATTTTATGAACTAGACGTGGACAAAGTCGCGGGCACCAATTAGTAATCACTGCAATTCTAAAAAGCTCCATATCGCATCACTTTACTACATATCATTTCACACATAGAATACTCACCGCAAACTTTGACATATTACTTAAAAGAACTGTATCACTATATGTTCTACACACGCTAAAGCAACGACTATGTCCTTCGCGAGACGAGCATCTCTTTATATACTCGTTTAGGGTTCAAGAGAGCGCGTTAAGAACCGTTTGGTCAACTTGATCTATATGTAGTGGCGTAGGTAGACGTGTGCGATGTGGGCTACCGCCTTACATGCAAAGGGGCCTAGCGCAAGTCCTCGCTTCTTTAAGTACGGGGTTTTTGAGGATCCGTATCTCAAAAAGTAAAAAAATCACTTTGTTTTCCGTCTGACTATCAAGACCCTTATCTCGGGAACGCGTAGAGGTATTAAGTTAAAATTTAAACCACCAAGCCCTTTGAAGCTGTGAAAAAATTAAACATCTTAGTTAACGGATAAAGAAGATACCTGCGGCCGTTTATGTCTCAAAAAATGTGTATTCCAACGCTCTCAAAACAATCAAAATTCCCCGGTACTTCGCGTAAACATAGAACTCTGAAATTTTATATGAAACAAGGCCTTAGCACAAATAAATTAATGATTACTTCCCAAAAAAAAAAAAAACACTTTTTTCGATCCGGAAAATCTTCGAGACTCGATTTGGGAATTGATTTATTTACATAAGTTGAAATCGTATGGATCCTTCAGTGTTCGAGTAGTTTTTTTTTAATAATAGATACTACTTTTTTACATGATGGTAAGTGACGATGTGGTCGAACATTGAGTTGCGACAGTAGCTGTTTCGTTTTCGAATTAAAGAAATAAAAGGCCTCGCTGAAGCGCCTTAACCCACGACTTAACTGATCCTCGCTACGCCTCTGTCTAAACGTAGGCACCTTGTAGATAGTAAGATGTTGTCGCATTTAAAATCGGAACTACGGAGATACGTCCACTTTAGTGACAAACTTTATTTGAATTTAAAATCGGATCAATTTGAATACTTTGCAATGGAATTTGAATTTTATGTAATGTTAAATAGAGCTTATTATTCAAGAATTTGATAATTAAAAGAATTTTAAATTCAAATGTTAAGTATGATTTTCGTAACTGGGGTGTTACCATGACGTGTGAAAATGTCAAGTGTGCTAGCGAGAGAGATGAATGGAGCTCTAAATAATAAATAATTTATTTTCAGGCATTTTAACCCACAGATATTTTACAAACAGAATAGCTTTTGGAGCGCCCTTGTGCAACCAATACCTTGGCGCCCCGCCCTCTAGCTGGAATGAAAAATATTTGATTCCAATAATTCTTTAGAGTACCGTAATTGTTACATAGTATAAAACAAAGTTGCTGTCCCTATGTATGCTTATATCTTTAAAAGTACACTACGGATTTTGATGCGTTTTTTTTTAACAGATAGAGTGATTCAAGAGGAAGGTTTAGTTATGTGTATAATACATGCATAATATATTCAATATCAGTGCCCGTGCGAAGCTGGGGCGGGTCGCTAGTTATAGATATAATAGAAAGACAATAGGGGCTCAAGAGTTTAATAATGTTATGGTTAAGGTTTTTGACGAAGTCTATTTTGTTTTTTAACGGGAATTCGGGAGTGAACGGTGCAATTTTCAATAATATCGGAAAGTAGAAGTAATTTTTGGGAGAAACGGTTATACGAATATAATACGGGTTATATGAATATACAAGTATTCAATGAAAATATATTTTTTCATAACAAGCTTTAATTTAATACTCATCAAATCCATTTCTTATTACCAAGTTTCTATGGCGATCTTCCAGCACCAGATCAGATCTGTTTACCATTTAGCATCTTAGGGTCAAAGTACTTGTCAAGATGAATCATACGAGCCCAAATTTGATGGGGCCGTTCCAGCTCCGCCATTAGACCCTGGTTACCATATAGGATCAAAGTACTCGTCAATACAAATCGAACGAGCTCAAACTTGAGGTTTTGTATTGTTTTATTGTTAAGTTTCCATGGTCACCTTCCAGCTCCCTCATCAGATCAGCTCGATGTCATCAGAATATTGCATTGTTACCCGATTTACACGGGCAAGAAAAATTTCATCTCAATCGGGTAGGAACCGGGAAGTGGATCAAATTTAGTTTTCAAGAATTGACACAAACATCAGTTACAAACTATTATGTATAAAGTAAAAAATACCTACAGTCTATACATATAACACTTCCACTGCACTAACTCACTTAGTGCTGTTCGGTGGCATCTGTCCACTGAAGCGCTGGAACACCACGCCCTGCGACCAAAAGTCTTGCTTCAGCATGAGGGGTAGAAAACTGTTCGAAACTTGCACTACGAACGCCTTGAAATGTAAAAATGAAATGACTCTAGCAGTTGTACCCTCAGTACGAACTTCGTCTTATGGCGCACGTACTCCACGATGTTTTGCACCCTTGTGGTGTGACTCTCAAGCCCTCTCACTCCGCCCTAGACCGAGAGAAATTACATGATTTCCGAACTCACAAAAAAATAAGACGTTTTTGAGGGTGCTTTCTTGTTAGTTCAATTAGGTACCTAATTTCATCATCATCATCAGCCTTTTTAACGTTCCCATTGCTGGGACACCGGCCTTCACTCAACGAGAGAGAATGGGCCATAATCCACCACGCGAGCCCAGTGCGGATTGGTAGATGTCACACGTTTTCGAATTTCTGGATCTAGAACATGCCAGTTTCCTCACGATGTTTTCCTTCACCGTTTTGAGAGCAGTGGTGATGAAATAAATTACACAAAGTAATGCGCTTGGCTGGGTTTGAATCTCGCGGTCTACAACTTGAAGTCAGGGCCTTTATCATTTGGCCACCGCTGCGCACCTAACCCTACACCTGTGTACCTAATTTACCGGTTATGCTGTCCAAGAACGACGTTTTTTTTTATGGTAGGTGAAAATCATCGAATAACGAAACCCGCTCTTGGGCGGAGCGGGAGACCAGTGTCAGATTCTTACTGACTAAAAAACCTACCACGTACCTTCCTTGCCTTATTCCTAGAGTCGAGGTAACAGTTTGCACCACCCTAGGCTCCAGGAGGCTTCGACCCTGAAGGGCCCCTGCAGTTTGCTGACAACTCCTTGAGGCGCGCGGGAACGGTGCGCGCCGTTGACGACTTGGACTCGGTCTGGACAGTTACCAGACGACCGGACGGCGAGCTACCCATTGCTCACCGTCCGCGAGCCAGTGTCTACGGTGGCCGGATATCGGCAGGATCGCGGCGGCGACGGCTACGGCGAGGGCGCTGTTGCCTTTGCCTTATGCGGTCGGCCTCCTCCTTTACGAGCATTACTGCTTCGCAGAAGGAGGCGACCGCCTGCCATTCCTCTTCGCTGCGGACCATGGCCTGAACCAGGGCCCGGCGCGAGAGGTCGCCGCCGCCGATCACCCCCACGAGGACACGGCGATGCTCTTTCTCTTTTTTTTTTTTATCCACTAAAAACTAATTTTACAATTCTCCACCCCTAGGTCCAAGAATGACGTGGTATCGGCATTTGTTAAACGCCTATATCTTTTGTTACACTGCAACATAAGATAACAGCTCTGAACATAACCGGTTATTAATGTATGTTTAAAAAATATTATGTCTAACAGAAATACAGGTTGTTCCGGTTCCTCGGAGATCATCCTGTGTTATGACTAGAGTTCGATCGTAACAGGACTGTTTTGTCGAAACCAAATCTATGGTATCTGTCGCAGTTTCGGCAAAATCAAAACTCTTTTGGGTTTCTTAGAATTTTAGTAATGAATTGTTTATTGTAAACTAGCGACCCGCCCCAGCTTCGCACGGGTAATGATATTGAATATATTATACACATAAACCTTCCTCTTGAATCATTCTATCTATTAAAAAAACCGCATCAAAATCCGTTGCGTACTTTTCAAGATCTAAGCATAGGGACAGCGGTAAGCAACTTTGTTTTATATTATGTAATGTTTGATTTATTTTTTTACATAGTATGAACAGATCAATCAATCAAACAAAAGGCATTTTTTGCAATTTGGAATTTTCGAAACTCGATTCGAGAATACGGAACCCTCGCTGCAAAAATCCGACTTACCCTTAACTGATTGTTTTTTGTTTTCCTAGTGATAGGTTTCAGTTTGGCAACTATTTTACCAGGTGGTTAGCGATGACGAGGTCGACAATGGAGCACGTTATTGTTTTCATTTCACACACAGGATGGTTCGGCTGGCGCAGTGGTTCAGCGATTGACTGTTGCGCTGAGGGTCGCGGTTTCGATTCCCGCACGGAACAAATGTTTGTATGGCCTACAGATAGGTATTCCAGGTCTGGGTATCTTGTATATTATGTTACATGTTTGTGGACGCACTCACGACACAGGAGTAATTCCTAGAGTAGTGTAAAGTTTGTTTAATAAGAAAAAAATCACACTTTGTAACTATCTATAAGGCATAACATAATTTAAAAGAACGTAAGTACAATATTAGCATCGTTTTTCGTGACTTTTTGATAAGTCAAAACTGCTTGAAATTGGTTTCTTTGGAATAAATGCTTTGATTGATTGGTCTGTATTCATGTGGAAAATAAACCAATTTATATTAAGTAATGCTTTTTCAACCTCTTTGAAACAATGTTGGTTTCGGCCGAAAATAAGGTTCGGTTTCGATTTAATCATAGCGAAAGATGATCTCCAAAGAACCGGAACTCTATTCACTGCTGCTGGGGCAGTACAGGTTACATTACAGTATTAAAAAACAACTCTTATAGGATCCTAGGATATAAGAGGATATAAGAGTTGATTTTTAATACTGTAACCTCATTGGTAATTACAGTTTTGAGCCGTTTGGTGTTGAAACTCTTGGGTCATAGGGTCCGAGTGCGCGTCTCCTTTTCAAGGAAATTACACACCGTCTAATCAACACTTTGCGTGACCAGAGGGCTGGCTCATTCTTTGCCCAAAGAATTAGCATTGCAATGTGGCAATGCTGCCAGTCTTCTGGGCACGTTTCCAAATGAAAGCGATGTGGAGTACTTCGAAGTCTGTGTGTATTTTGTGTTTTTGTATTGTATGTAGGTACATAGTAAGGTTTAGTGTAAAAATTTTGTTTCGTTTATGTTTAAGTTTTTTATGATGCTTTTTTACCGACCGATAATTATTGGATTCCTCAAAAATGTATGATTTAGTTACATTTTATATTATTGTTATAAAACAAGTACAAAACACGTTAACTATTTTTTAAAATATATTTTTATGATAATACTAGCTGTGCCCGCGACTTCGTCCGCGTGGAATAGTTATTTTGGGCATCATATTTATTTTTGCAAACAACCTCAGCTTTATAAATTATAGCTGTTACCCACGACTTTGCCCGTGTCAATTTCTGTTATTAATTTAGTCAATTTAGTTTTTAAAAGAACATAATTATCTAAAAGTACTTCATAGAGCTACACCCTCCACTTGGGCACGCCATAATCTCGGCGGTAAGTGCCCTCTTTGAGGCGTGGTTGGATAGACATTACGCAGGACATGACGCAGGTTCTCACCGGACATGGGAAGTTCAGGAGATTCCTGCGCCGGATTCGTGCGGAAGAGACGCCCGGGTGTCGCCACTGTGTGGCCAGCACGGAAGACACGGTGGAGGTGTGCCCCGCTTGAAAAGAGAATCGCCGTGTCCTCGTGGGGGTGATCGGCGGCGGTGGCCTCTCGCGCCGGGCATTGGTTCAGGCCATGGCCCGCAGCGAAGAAGAATGGCAAGCGGTCACCTCCTTCTGCGAAGCAGTAAAGCTCGTAATGGAGGAGACCAACCGCATAAGGCAAGGGCAAAAGCGCTCTCGCCGTAGCCGTCGCCGCGGCCGCCGCGATCCCGCCGATAACCGGCCACTGTAGACGCTGGTTTGCGGACGGTGAGCAATGGGTAGCTCGCCGTCCGGTTGTCTGGTAACAGTCCAGACCGAGACCAAGTCGTCGACGGCCTGTACTGCTCCCGCGCGCCTCAAGGTGTTGTCAGCAAACTGTGGGGCTCTTCAGGGTCGAAGCCTCCTGTAGCCGAGGGTTGGTGCGAAAGCGTTATACCGGGGCTCTAGGAATAAGGCAAGGGAGGAACGGGGTAGGTTGTTTAGTCAGTAAGAGTCTGACACTGTTTCCCGCTCCGCCCAAGAGCGGGATTCGTCATTGGATGATTTTTACTTACCATAGAAAAACCCCTCCGCGGCGCCCGCAAGCAACCCCTCTCCTCGCCCGCCGGCCAGGCGCAGCGTCATATTTTGCACATCATGCGGCGCGTGTGAATTTTATATCGAAGTATTTTAAAATTGTCTAAGTATTTAAAAAAAATCTAAATCTAACTGTCGAAGTATTTAAAAAAAATCTTCTAAGATGTTCATTGAAAATAAGTGATTACAAAGACAATTTTGTTCATAATTACATACTCTTAAACAACAACACATTATTTGGATAAAGTTTAATATTACTATGTTGATACAACTCTAACAAATAAATTGGTAATAATGCATTAATTTCGGCCAAATATGATTTCCATAAAAACGGTTCTAGTGAGTTAATCTTAAAAGATAGACATATACTGTTGCGGACATTTTTTTAGATCATTTTAAGAGGAATAATTCTTTCGTACATATTTTTTTGGTATCTTCTACCGTTTTCGCAGCGCACGCAACGGAAGCGCTCAAAGATGAATATTTTTCCCCGTTTTTTCCACATTTTACATTGTTTCTTCGCTCCTATAAGTCACAGCGTGATGTTATATAGCCTAAAGCCTTCCTCGATAAATGATCTATTCAACACAAAAAGAATTTATAAATTCGAACCAGTAGTTCCTGAGATTAGCGCGTTCAAACAAACAAACAAACAAACTCTTCAGCTTTATAATATTAGTATAGATAATAATTTTGTGTGTAGGTACAGAACCTCAATAAAATTCATTAAGTTTTTTACCGACTATTCTGATAGACTGACCGGTTAAACCCGCCGAAGATAGCGAGCAATACACGAACCAACTATGAGTTAAGCTCGCCTGTGTACATCACCTGTTCTTTTATGTGTATTAATGTAATTTTGTGTATAAGAACTACGAACTCGCCTGAAGTCAGCCGAACGATCGCACTATAGTCTACGACGGTGTCTCCTGGAACCAAGGGTTGATGAGAAAGCGGAAATTACCAGGGCCCTGGGATCAAGGCAAGGAAGGGACGGGGTAGGTTATTTAGCCCGACGGCGGGATTCAACGTTGGATAATTTTTACCTGCCTTGAAAAAAAACGACTGTATAGTTGCGGTCTTGCCGAAGTTTTAGATTTTCGGCCGAAACCGAAACTGTTGCCGAAACTAGTTTTTTTTATTGAATAACCCCGAAGTCGAACCTTTGGTCTATCAGTATTATGATTAATACGTAAACAAAACTTGAATCTCTGACTGGATTGACGTCGCTTCGCGTCTACTAGCTAATCAGTTCGAGCTGCAGCCCCCCTAACCAAGTTACTATCGTTTCGTTAACGTTGATCGCTTGGAACAAGCCACGCCTGCAACTGCTTTGTTTTAACCACGTGATTGAGCTTTGAGATGACATCAGAACAAAGGAATTGGGACCGTGGCCAACTCAAAGCGTTCGACGTTAACGAAACGATCATAACTTGGCGGGGGGGGGGGTAGGATTGTTTGAAAGAGTCACCCTGGCTCTGGAAAAACACCCAGAGAGCAACTAAAGGATCAGAGGTCATTTAATACTCCATCGGCTTATGTACTTAACTATACGTTAACCATCTTGATAAGTTTTTTTTTAATCGTATAGAAGACACAAAGATTATTTAAATTTAGTTCATTACCTAACATCGATTGTAAGCTAAAGCTGTCAGAATTTTAATTACTAAAAACACACCACGTTTCTTCTTTTACTTAGTTCCATGGCCTTCCTTGAGGCGGGCAGGAATAGAACACGCCGTCGACGACTTGTCGAGGTTGACTCATGCCAGGTCAGCTTTATTGTACCTACACAAAACTAAACATGAATAAAATGACAGAAAAAAGTACTCGCTTTTGTCCCGCACTAGTGTGAAAAACTGTCCAGTGCCTGTAAGCGGTGGGATAAGAGCTGGTTTCCCTCCCGTCGAGTAAAAATAAATATTTTTAATAATTGCAGTAACTAAAAGCTAATTGTTTTAAGGTAGGTATAGCTGTAGAGCTACAAGGTTATCAAATTAGAATTTTGCATCTAGTTGCAATATTTTACAAATATTACCTTATTCTAAGACTCTCAAATCTTCGCATCGATATACAATATAATGTATTATGCACTAGATTGGGCGTGCCGTACAGTTGCTTCATTTAAATTTTCTGCATGCCATATACATTGATGACATTAGTGCAGTTTTGTCGTACCAGCGCTGTAAGTTTTAAATGTTTTGATCTGATAGACGACAATGCCAATAAACCGCTGCAGCGGACTTTTTTATAAACCTTTCGGAGTTTTGAAAAATAGTTTCCGTGAACTTGCTTGTCTATCGCTAGGATAAGTCAATGAGTCTTCACAACTTCATAAGGATAAATCGGGCTCTCATTAAAGATATAAAAGACTGGATACGAGTAGCACAGCACAGGGGTAAAACCCAGTAGAAAAAGAAAGAAAACATGTAGGTACTTGCATTTCTTGTTTAATAACGTTGAACCTTCATAGCTAGTTGCACAATATATTTGTACTACAAAAACTAGTTCCATTATAAAGGAATTCTGTGTGAGCCTGTTTATAGGTCAATAAACTGCACTTTTTGTAGTGATGTATTATGGACTCATGGGAGGCTTTCAGAGCTTCAAAACGTAGATAGTAGTAGATAGGCAGAGGCATACCTATTAATTAAATTCGTTTTTTTTTTTGTGGTGGGTACAAATCATCCAATGACGAATCCCGCTTTTGGACGTAGCGAGAAAGTGTCAGACTCTTAGTGACAACTCTAGAAGTTGTCAGCAAATGGAGAGGCCCAACTACAGGGCCGAAGCCTACTGGGGCCCCGGTCTGGTTTCTGAAAGGAAGGTCCGAGCCAGGTATGAAGGTTAGGAAAGAATGGGTTGGGTCGTTTAGTCAGTAAGAGTCTGACACTGTTTCCCGCTCCGCCCAAGGGCGGGATTTCTCATTAGATGATTTCTCCCACTATAAAAAAGACGCTTACTGACTATACAATGTTGGCTTGTGTATTAGGGTCATAGCCTTCCTTTCAGACCCAGACACTTGGTCACAGTTAGCTTCGACCCTTGTGTTGGGTCCCTACAGGCAGATGTGGTTGGCCATAAATCCCTCAAAAATATCAGGCATTGTATTGTGCTCTTCCTCCAATTATGGAGGTGTCTTAGTAGTTTTTTTTTTGGGCGGAGCGGGAGACAGTGTCTGACTTCTACTGACTAAACGACCCAACGTATCTTCCTGCCTTAGTTCCAGGGCCCCGGAGTTCCGCTTTCGCATCAACCTTTGGCCCCAGAAGGCTTCAACCTTGTTGGGCCTTTCCATTTGCTGACAACTCCTTGAGTAGTCAGTAAGAGTCTGACACTAAAAAAAAATAAAAAAAGATGGCCAGAAGGCGGCGGCGGCTGTGTAGGTGTCTGAATAGTGGCATCATCTCTATCAGTTTCTCGATGTGCATCTAGATTCAGAGCTTGGTTAGCAAAATCAGGTTTCCACTGTGTGTCAAACATTCAACGGGACTTTGGTATGTCAATTTGACGTGTGCAGAATACACTGTAATGTGAACCTAAAACCAGTGATGTAAGAGTTCATTTTAGAGTGAATTGAAAGTTCATGACAGGAAAACAAATTATAGTACATTTTGATACAAGTGCAGGAAGTTTGTCATTGCGACCGAGGCGAAATTCGCACGAGCCGTAGGCGAGTGTGTTATGGAGCCGAGGGCTGCAATGACAAATCTGCACGTGTGTCAAACGACGTTTTTCAATACACTTACGACTTGTGAAATAAAGAAAGAAAGAAAAAAAAATTAATCGTATCTCAAACATACAAGTATAGTATTCAAATCTGCTCTGGTCAATTTCTAATTTCGTGGGGTCGTCCAGCGACTCAGGGGGACGCCTCGCGCCTGATTCGATAAACTAAGTAAAACAAAATAACCCGTGACCGTGACGATAAGGAAGGAATAAAAAAGCCCTTGTTGTGATAAACTCAAAAAAGCACTTGGGTGATATACATGCTATATTGAACCTAACAGGAGTGCGATAAGAGGCAGTTTTCGAGTAAGTGTATTGAAAAAAGATTTTCAAGATTCCTATCTATAAACAACTTGATGTTGGCAGTTGCACAAGGGTGCTAGCCACAACAATCTACTGAGAACGGGAAAAAAAAAACAAGATTATGACGTGTTATTATTGTACTCTTTTGACGTACTAACTAGTTTGAATAGCCAAACCAGTCTGGCCTTAATTATAGCTTTATAGTTTCGAGGAATCAAGGATCCTAATAAGAATGTAAACATTTTAATACCAAATCACTTCGCGTTGACTTCGATGACGTCTTGAATGATCTTGTGGCATAAACTTTAGTGATGCAATGGTCGAATATCATTTATCCATTATCAATCGCCCCTCCCAATTATGTCGGTAAGTTCCCTCTTTGAGGTGTGGCTGGAAAGACCTCACGGCGACTTCACTTTCCACATGACGCAGGTCCTCATCGGACATGGTAATTCCGGCCTGCATCGAATTCGTGCGCAGTAATACTAGCAAAGGAGGAGGCCGACCGCATAAGGCAAACGGCGCTCGCGCCTCAGTCGTCGTCGGGATTCCGATCCCGATTTTCGGCAACCGTGTGCGGGCTTGCGGACGGCGTCTGGTAATCATTCGGACCAAGCCTAGTCGTTGACGTTCCCGCGCGCCTCAAAGAGTTGTCAGCAAACCGTAGGGACCCTGCAGAAGGGTCGAAACCAACTGGGGCCAAGGTGTCTGAAAGGAAAGCTTTGGCCCAGCTGGTATATATGGTGAGATAGGAATGCGGTCGGTTGTTTAGTCAGTAAGTTTCTGATAGTAAACACTATCAGAAACTTACTGACTACCAAGGGTGGGATTCATCATTGGATGATTTTTACCTTCCATAACAAAAAAAACTCCAAATACACCATGATGATTCACCACTTGTGTGAAAGGGATTATAACCGATTTTCAGGTTCAATCGAAGTAGGAGGCTGCGCGTGGTGATAGCAAATAGCAGACGTGTACGATACCTACAGTTCTTTAATAACCAAACAACAGTAAAACATATATTTATCAAAATGCCATTAGATTTGTGCACAACATTACGATTAACGAATAAAACGGCTAAATATTCTTATCCAAATATTTATTACAAAAGTTTTACACAGGTTTTTTTATCATTTTATGCATTAAGTCTTATTTACAAAATGTAATACTCAGTCAATTTCTTACAGCTCCATCATCATCATCAGCCTTTCAATGTTCCCACTGCTGGGACACAGGCCTCCTCTCTAGGAGAGGGAATGGGCCATAATATGGCCATAATCTATAATCCATAATATGACATAAAATTATATTCCATTTACTTTATACTGCACAATTATATTGACACTATTGAATTTAATATTAATTTTGATTGTTTATTTTTTATGTTTGTAATTTTTTTTAATTGTATTTACTTTCAACCTAATTTGCACACCAGCAATGGTCAAACATGTTGAGCCTTAAATTATTTTGTAACACCTATTTGTACACATGTTTATGCAAATAAATAAATCTGAATCTGAATCCACCACGCGGGCCCAGTGCGGATTGGTGGATGTCACATGTCTTCGAATTTTTGGTTCTAAGACATGCCGGTTTCCTCACGATGTTTTCCTTCGCCGTTTTGAGAGCAGTGGTGATGAAATAAATTACACAAAGTAATGCGCCTGGCTGGGTTCGAACCCGCGACCTACAACTTGTAAGTCGGGGCCGTTACCACTCGGCCACCACTGCTCAGTCAATTTCTTACAGCTATGGGTAAGTAATTACTTCTATCAAGTGTGAAAGATTTTTTTAAATGTCATTAATAACGAAGTAAAGCTTCGTAATAAAGTAATCTACAATCGTAGAAAACTTCAAATAGATATAATCAGAACCACGTCAGAACAAAGGAATGGAGGCGTTGCTGACTTGAGGCGTTCAACGAAAGAGAATCGAAACGTAACGGTCGTAACTTCGTGGACTTGACGTTAAAGTGATAGACAAACGCTTGTTGGTAGCCATCAACCATAGAAAACGATATCTTAGCGAGTGAAAAAGGCATTGTTTAGTATTGTTAATTTCTTTAGCTTTTCCACCTATTCCGATATCGTTTTCGCAGTTGTATACTGTTTTGTGATTATTATTTTTTATTTTATTTTGTATAAATAGACTTAAGTATTTACTAGAAGAATTAATTATTAATTATAAAAATACCTAAATGGCATGTAGTATTTATTCATTAAACTTTAAGAAGACTCCGGTGTCCGCACACCTATTGTCTTTTAATTGTGTCTGTAATTACGGTAGTCGAAAGGTTAAAAAGATTCTCTTAAATATGTAAATATTTATTCAGATCAATATTTCCTAGTATTACTTTTCCTCATACTTCGTCTTATACTATTTTCGGGATATTTAAAATATGGATAATAAGCTCCTAATTTCCTGTTATAAACCAAGTACGGCGGCAGACCGAAATTGCCGTAATTAGCTTTTCCCCAATTTCGACTGTAGGTGCTCCTTTTTGCTCTGTTGTGGTATTTCTCTAGTTGTTCAAAGTGCTGTTTTGATGCTTTCGATGTAACCTTTTTGCTTTTCTTGGCTTCCGCAATACTGGCAGAAATGATGACCACTATCAAAGTGAAAATGATGATCTGTAAAACAAAAGAAACAGTTGAGTTTTTAAATGAAAGCTGAATTATATTGATACAGTAGGTGGCGCTAGAATCACTGTATTGCGGCTATGGATCAGCATAGTATCAATGTAAACGTGTTTCTAGCAATTATTTGGCCTGTTGGTCTAGTGGTTGTGGCCCTGACTACCTACACCGTAGGTCGTGGGCTCGATTCGCACCCAGGACAAATGTTTGTGTTATGAGCACAATCATTTGTTTTGTGTCTGGGTGTAATTTATCTACAATTAGTGACCCTCTCCAGATTCGCACGGGTACTGATATTGAATGTATTTATGCATGTATTATACACATAAACCTTCCTCTTGAATCACTCTATCTATTAAAAAAAAACGCATCAAAATCCGTTGCGACGGCCTTACTGTACAATTATGAAAATTCAGGACTCCCTTTCTAGCCATATCCTCCATTTCTAAAACCTCTGCCGTCTTCGACATCTTTTTTTCTTTCCAATCTATCCAAAGATTGTCTGTTAAATACCTATCAAGACCACTATTGTACCAGTTGGTGTAAAAGTTTTGTGTACTTAGCTGTTTAAGTTTGGTATACATATTTTTATTCTATTTTACTCTTGGACCTCTTTACTCTGACTATTAGTCAAAATTGGAATAGGTGAAAATTATAATCATCATCATCATCCTAGCGGTAGTCCCGGTTGCCAACCTTGGCATTCACCTCGGTGCCCGGTGTCCGCTTTCCTACTAAGACGCCTCCACTTCGCTCGGTCTTTCGCGTCCTTTGCCGTAAGCCCATTGGCACGCATATCGTCTCTTACGACGTCGATCCAACGCCTCTTAGGCCTTCCTCGTTTTCCGGGTCCCGGCGGAGGTGACAATTATAATAATAGGTGAAAATTGGGCATTACAAATTTTTTTATGACAAGCAAATGATAGGACATGACAAACATAATAAAAAAGTGTGAGTTATGCCAAATAATATATCCAACAAACACGAAATCTGGTTACACTTTACTTTGTGAAGGTCAGACTATCCTGTGTTGTTTTTAAATCACGTGATGTAGATGGAATTTCGCAATTTGTTTCCGTATAAGACTACGGTAAAAAAAATTGGTAAATAAAAAAAGAGGTAGGTATGAGTTAGCACACAAGTTTAAGAAGATTATGACGTGATATCTTCGAAATTTTAATAATATTACTAAAACTCGTTAAAAATAAAAAAAAAGCGTTTCGACATTTTAGAATAAAACTTGGAACGTAACTAAATGAAACAATTAAATAAAAAAAGTATTATATTGTGTTTAAAATTTAATTTTTTTTTGTCGCTTTAAATAATAATATGGTGGAATATATTGTGAGATAGATAACACTTATAAGATATTTTATTTGCCAAAACATGTGTAGGTACACATACAAGAATGAAAGAAAACGTGTATGCAAGATGACAAAAAGAAACAGTCCAGACATGTTTGCCACATTCTATGAGTTGTATACTATTTGCGGTTATTGTGATCATTCTTTTTAGCGATGACAAATGTCAAAACGAGCTTTTTATTTTTTCCAACTTTAAATAAGGAAAATCTTACCTTTAACAAAACCCGTCTAAATAAATCCATGTTTGAGTATTCTAAGAAATCACTTTTTTATGGTAGGTATTAAGTTGTGCTACGCAAAAGATAATAAACAAAACATCACTGAATTTCTCTCTCTGGTACAAACTCTTGTGCAGTGAAAATGCCTTGAACTTGACTTTCTTATTTATACTTATTGACGTAAAAATGGAGTAGGTTTGAGTCGAACAGAATCGATGGAGCCGATAACTATTTTATTTTATTTTTTTTAATCTTCTAAGTAAAAGATAATATATGCATAAAAATGATAATATAGCGAGTAAATGGAGGTAACTTTGGGCCTGGACATAATTTTGGCAGAAGCCTATAGAAACACAGGTTCCTATTGGTATTCACGGGTTTCATTTTAACATTACCCATGGCCCCAGTAGGGTTCGACCCTGCGGGGCCACTGTGGTTCTTTAATTAAACTTATCTTTTTTTTGAGTAGGTATATACATATAATATCTGTGTATACTTAGAAGGAATTATTTTATGTTATTTTAACAGTAAAGTTCCTAACGCAGCGTCATTGACGACGTTATTGACGACGTCATTAAAACAAGGCCGATAATAATTTCCTAGCTCTTTAAAAGATAAAGAAAGATCAGTTATCGACTCATTGACTGAATATATTTGTTAGGCCTCACTTTTACCATAAACGTGTTTTTCATTAACTAAATGATTATAGTTAAAGTACCTATTTAGTTTATTGCCATACCTAAAGACTTTGCGTAATTTTTTAAATGTTTCCGTGTCCAAATAATTATGTACAGTTAAAAGATAATCAAACGATAATGTACAAAGATTAGTGGTCACTACACATTTTTGGGCTATTTAGCTAGATCTACTTTAGACCGAGGCACACGTGTACAATGCGTTCCCAATGAGATTAGGATCGATTGCCATGTTGTGACGTCACGATGTACTGTCAAATCGAGGCTAGACATTTTTAAAATTCTGTTTATTTACGAAATCTTTAATTTATTTACGAACTATAAACGAAAACAAAGGGCGGCTGTCAGAAGCACCTTGCAAACAAAAACTGAATAAGCGACCGGCCCCATCTTCACACGCAATACACTATGCATGTAATATACATATAAATCTTCCTCTTGAACCACTTATTTTATTAAAAAACCGCATAAAAAGCTCGTTGCGTAGTTTTAAAGATCTAAGCTTACACAGGGACAGACAGCGGGAAGCGACTTTGTTTTATACTATGTAGTGAAGAGTGGTGTTATCTTATAATAACATTATCATTTAGAGTACTGTAATTAGACATAATAGAAATACAATAGGTGTGCGAAAGCCTGCGTTCGCTCGGGGCTCAAGAATTTAAAGGCAAAGTCGATATTTGCTAAGCAGTTTGACTGATTATTTATTTATTTATTTATTGCATTCATGTAGTTTACAAGGTGTTGTTACAGAATATGAGTGTCATACATGAACCCTGCTAGGGCACCGCAACATTAATATCTTAATTATAATTGCATGCATTATTATATAAATTCAATTTAAGATTGGTGTATTATTACATTATTATTAATTATTATTTTTATAAATACATTATTTTTTTTTTGTTATTGGATGTCATTATTAGGTACATTGCTACATTATGATTTTGCGTCAAACTTCAAATATTATAATATTTATTAAATTGAATGTCAATTTGTCAAGAACTCGTTTAGGTTATAATAAGATTTCTGTATTAGATACCTTTTAAGTGCATTTACAAATTTATTGTACAATTCTATGTCTTTAATCTCATTGGGTAGTTTATTGTAAATTTTTATGCACATTACAAGAGGTCCTGAGTGAAACATAGCTAATTTTGAAATCGGCAATGCTAGTTCATTTTTTACTCTAGTGGAACGTTGCAGCGACTTTTGATTTTTAGCCAAAGGGAATAACGACGCGTGTTTTCTTACAAACTTGCTTACTTCCAAAATGTAAATGCTTGTTAGGGTGAGCATTTTATATTTAATAAAATAAGGTTTAGGGGAACATGGGCAACAGTGCATCACGGGGAACAGTGAATCATTTGTTAAAACTCTGCATCTAATGTACTCGCGCGTACACGCGTCGGTTTCGTTAATGCTATCCTATACCCCGCGCCACCCGACCAGTCGCCATAACTGAACCATAACGGGAGGACGCGCAACGGCGCGTTGGTGAGAAAGTAAGTACGAAAAAAATTTTTTACGTAATTTTTAAAATTGCTTTGGTTTAAAGTTATTTACATATTTCAAAGTCTTTGCATATTTTATATTTGTATATGTGTTTAATTGTATAAAACTGTATGAAGTGGTGTGATATAAGCAATGTATATTTTGCTAAAATTATTATTTCCGTTATTGGTAAATGGGTTACAGTGAATCAGGTGATAATGGGGTTCGTTGGATCATAGATCCACTGTTCCCCGAAAAGGTTCGAGTTTCAATTATTCCCACTTTTTTACAGGTCAACATGCCACGTGATAGACAAAGGAAAACAGAGACTGGTCCCCATACAGAAGAACAAATGCAAAACGCTTTAAACATGATGAAGCCATAATTGGCCGAAGTTAAAAGAAGAGCTGAAGAATTAAAGAACAAAAAGGCTAAGATACAGACTAAGACCGCTGTGAAAAGAAAGGTCTTAATTAATGACAGTTCCTGTGAAGACGACGACCGAATTAGCATCTATTCTGAAGAAGAACCAATGTTTGAAGAGGAAACTGAAGTTTTGACAATTAATCCAGTCAATTTTATCCCACTGAATAGTTTACCAAAAGAAGAAGACTTTGTATTAACATTTTCATTCGTTGATAGTTTGTAACAGTTTAATTAAAGATTTTTTATTTATTTATTTTTGCACGATTTAGAAGTGCATATTTGTTATTTTAATTTATTAAATGGTTCATGTTGTTAAAACAAGATTTTTAGGAGACTTTCACGTTCAAGAAGATGTATGTTATGTTGTAAAACTAAACAAAAGTAGTAGAAGAATCGGATTTTATTTTGTTTCATAATTTGCTATATTATCAATCTTAACAAGTATTTTGTTAATTTTGTACCCAGAACTGATGGAAATAATGCTGATAATTATATTTAATTTGTAATAAATAAAGAGTTTAATTAATATAATAAGTGTTTTTTATTTTAAACAGTTATGATTCATAGTACCCCATTTGATCCACTGTGACTCAAACTCTGATCCAAAGTGACCCACTCATGGGTCACAATGGATCATTTTACTGTATGAGAAAGAAAAATCATATAAAATAAACCAAACTACAAAACAGGCTTTTGAAAAAAAAACATGAAATATTAAACATGCTTCCATACATAGAATTAAATAGTTCAGCCAAAAAAGCAAAAATGTAACCGAAAATGCCTTGAGAAAAAAAAGTGATCCATTGAGCCCCATGTTCCCCTACAGCTCTGCATTTGGTCTATGTTCGCCAGAATTCTCACACATTTCTTTTGTAGAATAAACAGTTTGTCTACGTCTACGCAATTTCCCCACACAGTAATGCCATATGATATCCATGCGTAGGCGTGGGCATAGTATGCTGTCAATGCTGTTTTGAAGTCGGTTGATCTTTTCAGCTCATTTAAAGCGTACGTGAAACTTGCAAGTTTGCTTGACACAACGTTAATATGTGCCTTCCAATTTATATTAGTGTCAACTGTCAGACCTAAAAGTTTAAATTCATCGACACACTGTAGCGGCACGTCATTGAATGAGTACATGATATTCAATGGACGTTTTTGATAAGGTCTGTATTGCATAAGTTTTGTTTTCGAGAAGTTTATTTCCAAATTGTGGTCCTTTAGCCAATTCACTATTTTTAAAAGTACATCGTCCAATAAACAATTTAATTTACTACCGTCGTCACATGGAAAAACTATCGAGATGTCGTCAGCAAAAAGGACACTCTGTACATTTATTTCCTTTGGCAAATCGTTGATGTAAATTAGGATTATTACCTACATCGGATTACATCGGCCCATGATTCATTTCACTAACCAGTTCCTCCAGGCAGTCTAGTAAGTACTTGTAACTAGTGAGTGTGATCGTATGAACGACCAAAGGTTGGTTTCGGCAAATTCTAGTTTCGGCAGAAAATATACCAAACTTTCGGCCTGCCGAAACCGTTCGTAAATTATCGCGCGTTTGGCTGATTTCGGACGAGTTCTTGACTCTTGTATCATCTGAGTATCTGACATCATCAGCTGAGTTCGCTGCGCTGGTCGGTTTCTCAGATCGGTCGGTAAAATACTCAAATCACTAATATTCTTCCCTTATAATGTAATTGATGATTGTAATATTGACAAATGTTTGTTCTAAGAAATCTATAATATAAAAGGAGAATCTGACTGTCTGATATATCAACACACAGTCAAAACTACTTGGCCTAGGAGCATGAAATTTTGCACAAGGCTTCCTTTTATGACGTATGCGAACATTAAGAAAGGGTTTTTCAAAATTCAGCTCCTAAAGGGATGTAATGTGGTCTAAAGTTTGTATGGAGAACCCTAATTGCACGCGGGCGAAGCTGCTGCCAGAAGGATAGTTGTGAATATAATTTTAATTGTTTATTCATTTTATTCTTTATTGTACACCGCATAAACTAAGAAAAAATAGGATAAAATAGTGATAGATTTTGTTTTTTTTTTTAAATAACTTATGTTTGTTGCATCAGAGTATATTAACGTTTATTTCATAATTTAATTGTTGTTTATATTTAATTTACCATGTTGTTATCTTTTTAACCCGAAGGTTGACTGGTAGATAATGCCTTGTAGCATTAAGTCCGCCTATGTAGGTACTAGGTACCTAACACTACTGTACTTACATAAAGTTTCAATAAGTAAATTTAACATGACGTGTTAGACATGTTATCGTCTGAATAAGTGTGTAAAAATAAGTATAATGTTTTTTAAGTTGTCTAAAAAGTTACGGTTTCGGCCGTATCGACAGATACCAAAGATTCGGTTTCGTTCGGACACAACACTACTTCTTATTAATAAATTACCAGTTTGAGACTTAGTGATTCTATCGAGCTTAAAAATTCCATGATGAGTAATAACTTCTTATAGCTTTTGCATGTTACGAACAAAAAACAATATAACTATAGATATTATAGTTTATTGCTAGCGTGTAACAGGTTCAATGTTATTTTTATTTCCATTATATTTGGGCCGTTATGAGCATGGCACTATTTAATAGATCATAACGGACCATTTCTTATGATCTGTGATGATGTATTTATTTATTCAGTCAATTAAGTCAAGAAGACAATACAAGAAGTTTATTACCAGGTAGAGTACAATATATATTTTTTTTTTCTTAGCATTTACTGTCCCACAGCTGGGTAAAGACCTCCCCAAGTCCTTCCAGATATTCTCTTTTCGCACTGTCTCGAACCAGTCCTCTTGGTAAGCGTCTAGATTATCCCGTCACCGCCCTCTTTTTATGCCGGCTTCTACGACACTCCGCAGGAACCCACTGCGCTGTAACGTTTGGCTTTGGTCTCTGTATAAAATATAAAAATAAACATACATTTAATTATTATTCTAATAATAACCTAAGGTTAATAAATTAAAAATACATTAATATTTACAAATTATTTATTGGATTGGGTATCAAAAAATTCATCCTCATCGATATCGATGGGAAAAGTGCCCAGAACGCTGGCAGCATTGCCAATTTGCCACTGTACCCTTACGTACTCGTATACTCTGATAGAAAGAGGTCATTACAATGAGTGCGAGTTGCGGAGCGGGCCAATCAGAGCGCCAAAAAAGCGGATGATGTCAAATGTGTGATGCAGGATTTCAAATTTCCGTAAGTCTTGTTTAGCGACATAGATGTCGCTATATATCCTTTCTGTAGTTCTTATTTTGCGCCAGAGATGTCGCTACTTCTCCTATGTGATATTCTAGGTCATAGTCTACCTTAACACCAAGTTTTCTCGAAAATCGGTCAGCCGTTCGAGCATGAAGAAACATCAATCAAACACACGCACAAAGTTTCGCTATTTTTCTTTTTTTTATTATTCGAGTTATAGTAGGTATAAGTTATACCTACCGTACGATGGGGCTATTTGGTACATTTTTTATGAAAAATTACGTTTTTCACAAAAACTACTTAGGTTATGAACTTAGACAATTTTTTTTACGACTAACCTTATCAATACCTTCTAGAAAAATGCGCTTGTATTTATGTATTGAATATAGATACAGAGATATCTTTTTTCAAAAGTGCAATTCCAAATATCACCGGTTTGGGGCTTTTTGTAATCGACATATTCTAGTTTTGTTTTTCATCGACCGTTGGAGCTGTATCAATTTAAACAGGTTTTGCGACATTTGGACCAGCAGAAGGATAAACGGCCTTTCATTGTATCATAGTTTTGTGGTTTAATTTTAAATAAAAAGCCAAATATTTAGCATCGTAACATTTATTATAAAAAAGCGATTCGCAACTTTTGGGCTATTTGGAATCTGTAGTAAAATCTTATACTTGTAATTGTTTATGAATTAAGGCAATATTTGGAACATTTAAGGGGAAGCTAAAAATATACTTAAACATTGAGATCTTTATAAACCGTGAAATAGGTACCTACCTACCTAAGTAAGAAGGTACCTACCCACTTAAAATAAAATGTGAAATAGATAAAAAATAAATATTTGGCAAGGAATTAACCACAATTAAAATCTGGGTAACGTTACTTATAATTATGATAAACAATACAGGAGGAAGGGGCCGCATCGACGCACAATCGATTAGTTACCATGTAGGTATTTAGTAGGTACCTACATGATTCTGAACGCCTAACACAGCAATTATTCTTCATAGCGTACTCTTAGGTATGTCATAAGTATCGGCAGCATCAGTTAGCTAAAGTTTTCCAGACTTAACCGCCCCACTTTACGGTAGGTACATGGAACGAAAAAAAAGGAAACTAAATAATAACTATTGATCATTCAGGTATGACAATCAAACATGCAGGAAAAGTTCTCTAGTTTTATACAGCAGTATAGGTAAATTATTTTGTGAGTACCTAAGCCGAAAAATATCTTGCCCTTAACATGCTCAAAATACGCAATTGGGACTACTTGGAACTATGATAAAATTCCTTGGCAATGTATAACACATTTTAGAGGGGCTATTTGAAACTAAGTTCCAATTAACCCCAAAACAGAAACCAAATAGCCCCATTTAGAAAAATCGAAATATACGCCAGCTCGTAAAAGGTAGAAACGAGCAAATAGAAGCACTGAAAAGCGCATTAAACAAACTATAACTTAGTTTATTCAATTTCTTACAAACCTGTCTAGATTTTGTGTGGCAGACGAAAGTTATAAAGGCACAAAATGAACAAAAAATACAACCTTTTTTAAAATTACGTTTTAACCCACTTAGAAAGCCGTTATGTCTCAAAATTCCTTTGTGACATTGACATTAGATGTCACTGTATTGCCAAATGGTAAAATATAATTCCTACTGTTCTTAGATTTAAAGATACACACGATCAAATATTTTTTTTAGGAAATTCCAAATAGCCTCGTGGTTTGCAAATAGCCCCATCGTACGGTACATTAATTATATACATACACACATGACATACATACATACATTAGTTATACATTTATAATTCAAATTTTTATAATACCAACAGCAACTCCATATCTTCGTGTTACTACGCTGTTACTTGCTGAACCAATTAGCATATATCTGTGTTTCATGACTGACATACTGACATGCTTCACTGCACCCATCTAAGTATAACTAACATTATTTGTTAGCCAAACAAACATACTCTCACTTCGGTTTTTTTTTTATAGTAGGTAAAAATCATCCAATGACGAATCCCGCCCTTAATATAAGCACATAAGAACTTTGTACAATATTCTGACAAATAAATGCATTCTATTCTATTCTAGGTGGTGCGGAAAACAGTGTCAGACTCTTACTGACTAAACAATCTACCCCGTTTCTACATTGCCATACATACCAGGGCCAGAGCCTTCCTTTCAGACACGAACCCTTGGCCCTAATTGGCTTCGACCCTTCTGCAGTAAGAGTACTTTAGGAGGGTCAACTTCGGTTGAGTAGATCACTAGAGAATATACAGGTTGATGGAGTGTTGAGTTCGACTCCCAGAACTTTAATTGGGAGGTATTCCAGTAAATTCTAGTATGGCTGCCAATTTTCTGGGTACATTTCGGGATGACAGCGTTGTAGAGGAGTACTTCGACGACTGAGTGAACTGTGTTTTTGTATTATATGTACATATCTAGTTAGGTTTTAGTATAAATTTAGCTAATATTCAAAGGTTTCGGCAGCGGGTGTTTTTTCGTGATTTTTGGGTTGGTCTCATAGTAAAAGTTGTTCATATTGATGTGATCCTTTTTAAGAGCGACCAACGCGACGTGCTTTTTCATACAATCGCTCTTACGTGATTATGATGTTATTACACATCTTTATTCAGATATTTTGGGGATATTATCTAGGCTTCTATAGAAATCAAAACGTAAATTTGTGTATGAGTAATCCAGTAAACACCTTTGAAAATCTGCTATTTTACGTGAACTTAGACTCTCCATAATGTAAAAGAAGCCTAGCGCATTTAATCGAGATTCTAAATGTTGTCATATTTTTTCAAAAATCCGTAAAAGGGTTTAATAAAAACACGTATTTCCTGGAACAAGTTTTGTGAAACATTCGAGTAAATCGTAGAATTACTGAATGCCAACTGAGTTTTTAGGAGTTATATCTCTTTTTTGGCATTACTTTTGCATCGAACATTACATTGGATTGCTTAAGACTGAGCAACAAGCTTTTAAACCATGCTTGACGTAGATGATAGGCGAGTCGGGAAGGCATACCTTAAACAATCTGGCCAGTTTTACTTGGCCATATCATAAAGTGTAAAATTTCTAAAATCTGACCACGACATAGCGACAAACTATTTGAATTTCAGGAATGTTAATTCATCACTAAGTACTTACTACCTAACTAATGAGATTTAGACTGCATTAAAATACTGCAAATTAATCACAATTAAATTAAGCAACGTAAACCTGATCTAATTAATGAGACCCATTTGCAAATATGTCAAATTTTGCAATTATTTTACTATAAAACCACTGTGGACAGTTAGCAGGTCATCAGTTGTCAGCAGTTCATCATCGAAGACTATTATTTCCTTTTATTTGTCAACTATCCAAAAACTAGAAATATTTGAAGATGCAGTTCAGCCTAGTCATATTATCGGTGAGTTTTCTTTTAGTAATCTATTCAACATTTGTTGATTTTCTTTATTATGTTAATATAAATGCTTGTAATCCTCCATCTCATAATCTGAGAGCAGTGCTTTGTGGTAACGGCCCCGATTTAGAAGTTCATGGTCGCAGGTTCAAACCTTCCCAGGCGCATTACTTTGTGTAATTTATTTCATCACCACTGCTCTCAAAACGGTGAAGGAAAACATCGTGAGAAATCCGGCATGTCTTAGAACCAAAAATTCAAAGTCATGTAACATCCACCAACTGTTAGTGGATTACGGCTCTTTCCTCTCTTAGAAAAAGATTATAATCTTATGAAAATATTATAAGGTTGTTGCTAAGCTATGCTATAAATAGTCCTCCCGAGAATTACAAACTTCCAGAAAACGCAGCAATGAACATCGATATCTATTGACAATAGATATTTATATTTTTAGTGCTTAAAAATGTCGAATAGGCATCTTTTGCATTTCCTTGTCCTATCGTTGACCTCATCGATTAATAGTTTTTGCAACACTCGCTAACTGGTACACTTTTGTTTTCTTCAGGTCGTCTGCTTCTCCAGCCTAATACCTTCAGCGTTGTCCTTCAACCTCTTGGCTGCTAAAGCAATTGCCACGCAAGCAGCAGAAGATGTCGTCAACATCAAAGCCCAAACGATTGCTGCTAAAAAAGAAGCTCTCGCGAAGGCTGCTAATGAAATTGCAGCCATTGCTCTGGAAGGAGTTGCTCGTAAAGGTATGACTAATTCCAAAGTATGTAAACTGACTTACTCCAACACAGTTGGATAAATCTCTGTGTGTGTGTGGAATCTGTACGGATGCAGGGCTCCAAACACAACTAAAATTTGTTAGAGATAAATAATGTTCCTATAGAACCCAATTCGTAAACTGTATTCATAAGACTGTCTAGCCTGTTGCGCATCGGTTGCGGTCAGGACACATTCCACTAAACAACTTTGCTTACCTCATGCGTAAAACTGACTCCCCTAACTGTGAGGTGTGTGGAAGACGTACGGCATGTGTTGGTGGAATATGTCCGATACAAGGACAAAAGATTTTTTTTTTGTTAAAATCGTTAAAGTTGTCTGCAATGGATGTAGGAGTTTTTAATGGCATCTTAGCCAAGCCTCAATGTAATGCAGCAAAACTTTTATATTCCTTTCTTGATTTTAGAAAATAAGTATAGTTTTTGATTGTTGGTAATATGATAGTAGATCATGTCAAGACATCGTCACAATAATGCACAAAAATCCCTTAAAAAAAAGATAAAAAAAGAATGTCTAGCCAAGTAACACATTTCAGCAATCGGAACACGTAAAATGATCGTGAATAACTTCTATAACTCATAACATGTGTCTAGATCGAAGTGTTAATAACGTCTCGATTGTACTGATAAACTTACGTTTACCGTTCGCCAACCACGCGTGGTAAATAGTAATTGACTGACACCTCCAGTTTATAAAACTTGAATAAGTAACAAAACAAGCAGTATCGACATGGAATATATACACCAAGTTAATCCTGTTGTTGACTTCACTGGGTTTGGCATCCAGTCCATTAGTATCAATATCATCTTCCTGCCCATGTCCCATGTATCACCACTATGACTCCTTTTTATTTCTTATCAGTATATTCCCTATATCATCATAGTTACATATCATTACAGTCCCTTCATCTTCTTTTTGGCGTCTTTTACTCACCAGTCCAATCGTATAAGCAAGCATAGCATAGCATAGTCTCAGCTTCCTCTCTTTGAGGGGATTTGAGCTTTAATACACCATGTGACCCCGATGCTGATTGGTTGATGTCACATATCTCTGAATTTTTAGTGAGAACTCAATGTGATTAAAATCATCCTGCATGAGAACATGCGATTCCTTCACCATCTTTTCTTATACCATTTTGGGAGCAGTGGTATTAAAATAAACTAAGATGCACTTACCTTACCTAGAACGTCGAATTCATCAGTCCAAGATGCTGAATGGGTGAATACCAGTACCAGAGTTACGTGGGGCGAAGCCTCATGCCCATAACCCAGTATACTATTAGCCTCAAACTTAAGCCCTGTGTCTTCTTTTTTAGGTGAAGCCATCAAAAATGCAGCCACGTCAATAGCAGGAGCAGTCATCAACGGTACAATGTCTATCGGAGCGACCATCGCAAAGGCTGGTCTGAACATGCTCGTAGCCAAGTTCAGTGGCAAGCCTACAGTAGTGATTGAGCCCCCTAAAATTGTGGTCCAGCCACCAGTGCTTCAGGATGAAATTGTGGAGGAGACTTTAGTGGAGGAACCAGTTGTGGTTGAATATGATCAAGTGAGTATTCCTGAACTAACACCTGAATTATAGAGAAAATCGTAGTGATATCTGACGTCACATAGGAATTAAAAACTACGGAATCCTGTATCATGGTTATTGAGTTCTTCGCTCGGTTAGAACTACAGAACAGACCGAAATCAATTATCCGGCAATTGCCAGCATCAGACATAATGTCAGTCTGGTCGGCATATCCTACCTTTTCAAAGAGGTATACGGGACTTTATTCTCTATTTCGCGTACCTCTTAAAAAGTATTGGGTTCTACTAAGTAGTCTAACCTTGTTAAATACTAATCTTTACGGTAACTGGGCCGATGCCCACTTTGGAATTTCTGGCAAATAATTCCTGGTCTTGGTCTTAGAACTCAAAGGCCAGCTGTCAGAAGAAATTGCCAGAAAACTAGCCCGTTTCCAAAGGCCTTTAGGGCTCATTTTCTACTAAAATATCAGAATGATATTTTAGTCAATTCTGTGATACCTACAACGTGCAGTCCACAGTTATTATAGAAGTAACATTTGCATAATAATTTAACGGTTTAATAGTTCGTAGCTCATTTATGGAAGGGAAAACCACTTTATCTACTTCCATTGAGGGAAATCGTCCAGTGCTCTCTTGTTTTTACGTACAAGTTAATATTTCATGTCGATGTGGATAAAAAAAATATAATTAGGAGTAAAGTCTTGAGCTCCAAGCGAACACTGGCGTTGTCATACCTATTGTCTAAAGGTCATGTCTCTAAGTAACTCGCGAGAAAGGTTCACACACCATTAGACTAGTTCCTTATTTATTTTAAAAATCAATAGATTTGATTCCAATTTTGATAAAAATAATTTTCATAAAAATCAGGCCTCAGATTCCTTTGAGTATATTGCGCTTAATATAATCAGATTTTGACTAAACACGAAAACACTGTAAATATTTAGCTGGTATAGAGTTAAATGATGACCAGGGCGATATTTCCAATAATATGTGGACTTTTAGTTTCCTCCATGTCTACCTCAAGTCAGAAGGGCATAATCAAGTCAAATATTATGAGTACTATAATGAATCTCATCTTTCAATGCTCATCGTGTAGCATGGTTATAGTTTATTACAATTAATATCTATTAAACATGTATTATTATTTTCAGGCGGTGCAGGTGCCCATCCAGTTGCCCTCCGTCAACACAGTCTCCGTGGACGTCAACCCTCACATCTGGGACATCCCTGCACCCCCTCAGCTCAGCCAGTCAGTCTGGACGGTGAACGAGGCTGTTCCGACATTTGAGGTCGTCGCCCCCGCCAGCTCTCCCTACCTTACGTATGAGTGAGTATGACTTTGACAGTCAATTTTTTATTGTTTTAATTCCTTCTCTAATTTTATGTTCAATATCTTTTACTGTGTCATCGAAACCAAAGATAACAATCATTATCATCATCTACATCTTGCCCCCGTCCCATTTTACTAGGGGTCAGTGCAAAACGTTTTTTTTTTCTTAAATTCTGCCTAGTTCAATCGTCTTTTCACACAATCCATCAATCTTTTCTTTGGCTTCTCTCTATTATAAATATCTCTATATAAATTTTAATTTTCGGCAATTCTGAAATTTCTGAGAAACGTAGCTGAGATCCTATTGCTCAGCTTTCCTATTAATTAACTGAAAATTCTTGATAAATATTCTGGTTAGTTTTATAATCAATTCATGAAAATACAGTTTTTGAAAATTATTTGCAATAGACATATTTTTAACTCTTTATTTTTTCTTCGCAGGATCGTTGAGACCCCACAATTGTACGGACCAGTTCTGGAAACCTTACAATGGAAAAAGAAGTGAAAACCACCAACCCACGCTGCATGATCAAATACACAAATTTAATTTTACAATAAAAAATAATTTAAAATACTTTATTTTTTTTTATTAATACCTAGTAATATGAACCGTGGTTAGGGACTAACGATATTAGGTACTTTAAGAGGTAGAACCAGAATAGGGGTCTATCCTATAACATAATAATACACTTTAGTTAGGATTCAAAGCTGAGAAAACAGTAATACCACACTAACGGAAAAAAATTGAAAATATCTGACACTTACCTGGGTATTATTTAGACCCATAAGCATAAGTATTTTTATAATTGCTAGAAGAACCTGGAGTACATTTGTTTCTTATATAATTTTTTAATTATCAGAGACGCAATATTATTAATTTTGTTTATTTCTCACCCTTCAACTCTCTCTCTCTTTCTATGTCTAGCCTTTTGTTATCCCATTTCATTTGGTCGGCTCTCCTCGTAATTTTCCTCCAAATATTTCGGTTCTAGGTTGTCGAGTCATCCACTTTGGCTCTGGGAATTAATCACAATCTGTCTTCACATTGTTCACTGAAATACAGTTTAGAATTGCCTAAATCAGCACCCATTACATAACAACCGATAGCCACGATAAATCCCGAAAGCCTGTCTAAAGCGAACATTCCAAATAAATCTATATTAATCAATACTGATTTATTAACCACTCGAGCAGTTTATCAAATTACCGTTCTGTAAAATCGCATTACTCAACTAGAATACAAATGACACGCGATGGGCGACCGACGACTGGCTTTTTCAGGCACTAGATTCTTTTATTCATAATTCCAGTATGTCAGTATTGCTAATGGAATGACGAACGACGTAATCCTAGTGGGTTCTTGTTTGAAGTGTTACAATATTGCCTGAGACACAGGTCCGGCAACTTACAAAAAAAAAATAATCAAGATGTTCGCCGCCAAACGTCAAAAAAATATGTCTGCTTGTTGTGGCGCCAAAACACGCAATCCTTCAAGAATTTTACATCAGCTGTTATTTCAACTGAATAAATGAACTTTATTTGCATGTTATATTCACGATGTAACACACATTAGCAGAAGATGCGGTTGCCGTTGACACATTAATTGGTTTTCATGTAATTGTTGGTTGTTTCGCAATATTGTAATGTTTTCTGATTCGGCACAGGAAAGGATGTGATCGCAATCCTTAGTTTCTACTGTATCTGAGGTGAAGCAATCGTTGCTTTCAGCAGTTGCCGTTAAAAAATAGTAGAACTGGTTGGCTGAATGAATATTTATAGGAATGTAGACACTGGGCGTGTGTTCGAGAATAACATCATTTTGACTTTAGTCAACATTTTGACATCATCATCATCATCATCATCATCATCATTTTGACTTTAGTCAGAAGTTTTTTAAGTTTCCACATCTTTTTTTAGATTACAGATTTTCTTTTTATAGAACATATCAGCTTCAGTCATTGAAATAAGAAAAATAACTTTATAATTATCAGATTCATATAAGAGGTTTTCGTCTTCGTTCAGAGAATTCTGAGTTTTGCACTTGGCGTTTAGGCCATCTTATAAGACCCTGTAGATCTTTTATGTATTAGGATGAACAATTTAATATGACACAGAACACTGCTTATTTATTATTGTAGTATAAAATAAAGTCGCTTCCTGGCTGCCTGTCCCTATGTATGCTTAGACCTTTAAAATTACACGACGGATTTTGATGCGGTTGTTTTTAGTAGATGGTTTCAAGAGGAAGATTTATATTTATAATGCATGCATAATATATTTAATATCAGCATTGTACCCGTGCGAAGCTGGAGCAGGTCACTAGTATTGTATAATCGTTTGTCTGTCTGCACGTAATACAAGCGTGCATTGCTTGGTGTGTTCAAGGGATGTGCGGCGCGCGCATCCGACATGGTCTGATATCTCCCTCGTTGGCTTCGATTGTGTACAACATGTACCAACTACGCATGCTTGTTTTTACTCGAGTACCTAATATATTCAAATGGGGCGGCATCGAACAACTATTTAGCATTGTTAATTCGATGTTAATAATTTTCGGTGCAGTATAAAAGTGCATGCAATTTGCAGTAACCACAACAATTGCAGTTTACAGTCCAATTTGGTAGTTTCGTATCGAGCAGCAATAAACAAATAATATTTACGAAAATGTCTCGACTTACGGTAAGATGAGAGGCATCTCATATTTTATGAATGATTAAAATATTATTTAATTATTTGAAAAGTTCATGGTGTTATTAAAATTATAGTTTAGTTGAAATAACATTGAAAAAAAAAAAACTATTATTAAAAATAAAAATGTCTTTCAGATTCTTTTTGTTATCGCTGTGGCGTACGAAGTCGTAGCAGACGGTAAGTTAAACTAATCCGTTTCACAGATTTCATCTCAATTACTGTGATTATCTAATCAATGTCTTGTTTTGACAACTGCTAATAACACTTTGTCATATTTGACAGGTAAAGTAGCAGATTCACGTGCCGAGCAGTCGGGCATCGGGCCCGTGATCGCTGGCGGGTACGGCGGCTACGGCGGGCTCGGTGGGCTCGGCGGGCTCGGCGCGGCCGGGCTCGCAGGCGCGGCCCTGGCTGGCGGCGCCGGCCTCGTCGCCGGCCCCGCTGTCATCGCTGCCGGCCCCGCCATCGGCTCAGGCATCGCACTCAACAACGCCGGATCAGTAGGAGCAGCTCAGCTCAGCGCCATCCAGAACGCACAGGCCGTACAGGCCGCTCAGATCGCAAACTCAGCCGCCGCCGCCATCCAGGGCGCGCGCGTCACCGAGGCCGCTGCCCGCGCTGGACAGGCGCACGCTATCAACAACGCCGCCGCTCTGGACGCCGCTCGTGTGGCCAACATCCAGCGCGCACAGGCTGCCGCCTGGGAGAACGCCAGAGCCGCTGAGGCCGCCAGACGCGCCGGTGCCGCCAGCGCACTTGAAGTAGCACGCGCCGCCGAAGCCGAACGTTTGGCCAACGCTGCCCGCGTCCAGGCTATCGCTATTGGCAACACTCGCGCTGTTGAGGCCGCACGTATCGCTAACGCAGCTCGTGCTCAAGCTGCCGCTGTAGCCAGCAGCGCGGCTCAGGCGCAGGCAGTCGCCGACGCTGTCGCCAGGCAAGCTCAGGACGGTGCTCTCCTGCTGGGCGGTGGTGGACTCATCGGCGGTGCTGGACTCGTCAGCGGTGGAGCGGTGGTTGCTGGCCCAGCCGTCGCTGTCGGAGGACTCGGTGGCTACGGACTCGGCCTTGGAGGCCTGGGTTACGCCGGCGGCTACGGCTACGGCGGTCTCGGCGGCTACGGCGGCGGCAAGGCCATCTACCACTAGAGAGCAGTGAATCGACCCAGTGAACATACCCTATTGTCTTAGACAATTAACAGATAATATCTACATCCATTTCGCTTTCTTCCATTGAAATGGTTAGCGGCAGATCTTACGAGATTTTGGACTGATCAAAGTTATGTAAATATTTAAAAATTGGCAATTTAGTCTGTCTTATAATTAAATGTTAGCAAACACCGATTACGATTACTTATTCTTTTATTTTTGGTTTATTCTTTCCCATTGTAACGATCAGTCTTGATCAAATTGGATTTGCATGTAGACTAGCGATGCACTACAGCTTTGCACGGGTGTTAGATATATTTGAATATCTCGACTTTGTATACCTGCATATTATAACTTTCCTCATAAATCACTGTTTATTGATGATACCTGCATGAAAATCTGTTCAGAAGTTTTTGATTTTGTCGCAAATAGAGACGGAGACGGATACACACCTTTGTTTTATATAATGTTAGGATACCGACTGTTATCATCTAGTTCTAAAGAACTCTTCAAGACAAGATCTTAGAATCAGACAATCTTAGAATTTATCATTCCATAAAATGGTGGTGTTTCATGATATGGAACTTTGCCCACTGCAGCCAAACCAATTCAGCGAACACTACTTAATCGAGATTCTGAATGACTACTATTTTCCTCAAAATCTTTTAAGGGTTTAAAAAAAAACATTTCATGCATTTCATGAAATAAATTTTACTAAATATTTGAGTAAATTATGGGATTACAAAATGCCAACATATCTAGTTTTAGGTAGCAGTATTAAGAGTAGGTATAATCTATGGTTTTAGGCTTTATGTCTCTTTTTCAAATCAACGCCATGGCAGCAGTTTTAAAAGCAGTAAGTTTTTAAAGCATACTCGACATTGACCATAGGCAAAGATGGTTTAAAAGCGAAATTCAACTGTTCGCGTCTGAAAAGAAGGCTCTGGCCCTGGAATATATAGCAACATAGGAATGGGGTATGTTGTTTAGTTAGTAAGAGTCTGACACTGTTTCCCGTTCCGCCCAACGGCGGGATTCGTCATTGGATGACTTTTACCCACAATAAAAAAGGATCTGTTCATATACGACATAGTTATATCAACAATACCCGACTCCTCATCATAGCTTTGTAATTCATAGACCTTCCTGAGGGTACTTTGCTAGCTTTCACATGCTACATTAAGTTATGCTAAGGCCATTCGTACTTACTGCCAATTAAAACAGTTAACAAAAACATTCGTGTGTGCAAACCAAACATACCTATAACAAGCCAGCGGCCGGAAGTTTGCCAGGCTAGCCCGGCGGATTCTGCATACTAACTTCCAAACCCTGTTTTACCTCCTTAGGGATGGAGTAAATCCGTTGTTAGGGGATGGCTGCAACATTCAAAGGAACTTACCTCTGCAAAATTTCAAGTCTTTGTTTTTTTCTTATTGTGTACTAGCGACCCACCACAGCTTCGCACGGGTACAATGGTGACATTAAAAATATTATGCATGTAATATACGCCTAAACCTTCCTCTTGAATCACTCTAACTATTTAAAAAAACCGCATCAAAATCCGTTGCAAAGTTTTAAAGATCTAAGCATAGTTACATAGGGACAGACGGCGACTTTGTTTTATCTATGTGATGATAAAAATCATCCAATGATAAATCCCGCCCTTAAGCGGAGCGGGAAACAGTGTCAGATGCTCACTAACAACGTAGCAGTATACTCGTAAAGGTGTCTCAAAGATTTTTGTGTACCTAGGTAAGTTTAGTCGGAACTTTCAAATCCGAGTTTTGATGGTGGAAATGAGGAATTGAGGAAAATCCAGACATTATTCTGGATTTGCGATAAAGTAAAAAAAAGAAGTTTCTTGCACATTCCTCTCTATAGAGATATGCTTTCAATTAATTGGAGTTTTTGATTACTCAAAAGTGCCTAAAACTGGTTTCATCCTCATAATCATCATTTGCATGTAGATTGCTTCTACTCGACTATGCGCAAAAGGAGCTTCCATGGTGCGCAGGGTGTGGGGCGGCTCCAACAGTATCCTAGGCATGATTGCAAGTCGCCTAGACTGTGTTTTTGTGAGTCACTGTTGTGCCATCTCACATGGGTTGCCACCGCAGTGACTCACTGTTATGTATGTTTGTGTTTTGTGTTACTGTCTTTGTTTTTTATTTTACTAACATAGTTTTTAAGTCTAACTAATATTGTCAGTCTTGTTACTTGAATAAAGATAATTCTATTCTATTCTATTTGAAATAAATCCTTTGATTCTTGAATAGCAAAACACAATAACACGTGTTGTAGTAAGTTAATATTGGTAGGCGCTTTTTAATGGTAGGTAAAAAGCATCCCCACTTGGGTGGAGCTGGAAAGAGGGTCTGACACTTACTGACTAAACAACCCACGCCTTTTCTACGTTTCGTTTATACCAGAGCTAGAGCCTTTAAAAACTCAAGGGACCCTTGGTTTGCTGAAATGGTCAAGCGCGTGCCTATAGCCGCGTTTCCACTAGGCAACGATTGACGCGCAACATGTTGCATAACAAGTTGCCCAACATTTTGAAAGTCAGCGCGGAACTTTTGTTGAACAACGTTGTCTGTCTACGCATGATCTACTACTTTACGTTAGTTGTCGCAGGAGGAACTTGTGTTGATTTCAGCGGTTTGTTTGTAGGAGGTTTTTTTTTTTTTATGGTAGGTGAAAATCATCCAATGACGAAACCCGCTCTCGGCGGAGCGGGAGACCAGTGTCAGACTCTTACTGACTAAAAAACCTACCCCGTACCTTCCTTGCCTTATTCCTGGAGTCGAGGTAACAGTTTTCCACCACCCTCTAGGCTCTAGGAGGCTTCGACCCTAGAGGGCCCCTGCAGTTTGCTGACAACTCCTTGAGGCGCGCGGGAACTCTGCGCGCCGTTGACGACTTGGACTCGGTCTTCCCAGACGACCGGACGGCGAGCTACCCATTGCTCACCGTCCGCGAGCCAGTGTCTACGGTGGCCGGATATCGGCAGGATCGCGGCGGCGACGGCTACGGCGAGGGCGCTGTTGCCTTTGCCTTATGCGGTCGGACTCCTCCTTTACGAGCATTACTGCTTCGCAGAAGGAGGCGACCGCCTGCCATTCCTCTTCGCTGCGGACCATGGCCTGAACCAGGGCCCGGCGCGAGAGGTCGCCGCCGCCGATCACCCCCACGAGGACACGGCGATGTGATTTCAGCGGTAGTGGTTATAATTTTATCGAAAAATGCATCAGAAAGGAAAAAATCATGTTGGTGGGTTAGAAAATATTTACAAAATAAAGAAAATGTTACGATGCTCTTTAAACAAACAACAAGCCGCGCGTCATGTTGCGCGCTTGCTGGCAACACCGCGCGCTTTTGTGCAACGTTGCCGTACATGTTGAGCGTCACGTGTCGCGCGCCAAATGTTGCCTAGAGGAAACGCGGCTTATGGAAAAAAAACCATTATACTTAGCTGGTATCTGAATATCAATAGCCTAAAAAAACATGTGTATTCTGATTACGATTCTTAAAATAAGTGGGATTACCAAAAAAATAAACAAGATCATAATTATTTACAAGAATTGATAAAATATAAGAGATAACTTAACCTCTCGTATGCCGATGCGCAGATCTACGCGAGACACAATCGCTTTTTGATTGTGTCTCTAATTACGGCATACGAAAGGTTAAGAAGGTTTTAATTAATATCAGTTTATTTCTATAAATATTTTACAAACAATAAAATAATATGCTCTTTATTGACTATAGAAAAACGGTCAAGTGCGAGTCGGACTCGCTCACGGAAGGTTCCGTACCGTGCGTAGCAAAAAACGAAACAAAATCACGTTGTTGAAGATCATAATTAGATTTTAAGTGGATTTTCATCATTTAGTACCTTGCCGCTCGATAGATAGCGTTAAGGTCAGTTAAGAAGTCGCTATGGTTTCGTTACATGCGACAGTATATAATCAGAACATATTATTTCAATAAAGTTCGCGTGGGATCGCAGTCAAGCACTAGTTTATTGCAATTTAAAAAAAAAGTTGTTTCCCATATAGATCAGGACACAATAGATTTGTTTCCATTTCAACCCTATTATTGTTCGAAAGAGTTCAAAGTGCAACATTACCAGCTCGGTACGGGATTAATTCGGTTTTTAGTAGGTTTCTTCTTCTATAGTTGCAACATATTATCATCTGTGAAAATTTTAACTATTACGGCTATGTTCATGAGATATAGCCTGGTGACAGACAGACTGAGTGAAAGACATACAGACAGAAGGGCGGACAGCGGTGTCTATGTGATATGGTCTTGTCTCACCCTTTCGTTATGGAACCCTAAAAAGAGATTATCAATCCGACTGCTAAGCTATAAAAGCGTGAAAATAATTTATTTCAGATAACTTGATCCATACATATCCATTGTATGAAATAGTATTTTTTTTTAATCACTAATTCTTTGAAAATTGCTAGAGGGAGACTCTACACTCGAACTGGTAGAGGATTATGTTTACCTTGGACAGAGGGTACAGTTGGGTAAGTCTAACTTCGAGAAAGAGGTCAGTCGTAAAATTTGGACAGCGTTCGTGGAACTGCGCAGTGTCTGAAAGAGGTCAATCGTCGAATCCGGCTTGGCTGGGCAGCGGAAACTGCGCCAATATTCCACAAAGTTTCAAGACGAAAGTCCACCAGTGTGTGTTGCCAGTGATGACATATGGCTTCGGAACGTGGTCGCTTACAATGCGCCACATAAGAAGACTCAAAGTCACCCAAAGGGTAATGGTAAGGATTATGCTCGTAGTTTCCTATCGTAATCGAATCAGAAATAAAGATCATCATCATCACCATCATCAGCCTTTTCAATGTTCCTACTGCTGGGACACAGGCCTCCTCTCTAGGAGAGGGAATAGGCCATAATCCACCACGCGGGCCCAGTGCGGATTGGTGGATGTCACATGTCTTCAAATTTTTGTTTCTAAGACATGCCGGTTTCCTCACGATGTTTTCCTTCACCGTTTTGAGAGCAGTGGTGACGAAATAAATTACACAAAGTAATGCGCCTGGCTGGGTTGGAACCCGCGACCTACAACTCGTAAGTCGGGGCCGATACCACTCGGCCACCACTGCTCCTGAAATAAAGATATCAGCAAGAGAACCAAGGTTGCCGACATAGCACAAAGAATTGTCAAAATTAAGTGGTAATGGGCAGGGCAGGGCATATAGCGCGAAGAACAGATAGCCTTTGGGGCCAAAAGGTTGCGACCGAAGTGGCGACCGCGTACCGGTTGACGCAGCGACGACCTGGTACGGGTTGCTGGAACCCGATAAATGCGAGACGCACAGGACTGGTTGTTATGTCCTACAATGGACGTCTTTTGGGTAAAATGATGATCTTCGAATTGCTCGGAATCATAAGTTTACTAGGGGCCCGTCCCAGCTTCAGACAGGATTTTTTTTTTTTATGGTAGGTGAAAATCATCCAATGACGAAACCCGCTCTTGGGCGGAGCGGGAGACCAGTGTCAGACTCTTACTGACTAAAAAACCTACCCCGTACCTTCCTTGCCTTGCCTTATTCCTGGAGTCGAGGTAACAGTTTTCCACCACCCTCTAGGCTCCAGGAGAGCTTCAGACAGGTAGAATAGCGATGTATCTAATTACGGTATTTGAAAGGTTAAATAAATTATGCATGTATTATAATTATAAACCTTAATCTTGAATCACTCTATCTATTAAAAAGAAACTGCATCAAAATCCGTTGCGTAGTTTTAAATATTTAAGTATACATAGGAACAGATAGCGGGAAGCACTACTTTTTTTTTATGGTAGGTGAAAATCATCCAATGACGAAACCCGCTCTTGGGCGGAGCGGGAGACCAGTGTCAGACTCTTACTGACTAAAAAACCTACCCCGTACCTTCCTTGCCTTATTCCTGGAGTCGAGGTAACAGTTTTCCACCACCCTCTAGGCTCCAGGAGGCTTCGACCCTGAAGGGCCCCTGCAGGAGTATATCACTATTAATATACATACTATGTAAACTTATAAGCTGGTTACTTTTGGATGTATATGTATAATAATACTTTCAAGAATAACCCCCCCTTGCCAAGTTACAATAGTTTCGTTTAGAGTTAACGCTTGTAGTTGGCCACGGCCCGTCCCTTGTTCGGACGTCATCTCAACAAAGGCATTGGGGTCGTGGCTAACTACAAGCACTAACTCTAAACTAAACGATTGTGACTTGGCTAGGGGGGCAGCCCTCATAGCAACTAAAAATATTTTTTATAGATACGATAGTTATCAGTATCTCGTCAATAATATTTTTGTCAGAAAAACCTAAAAAACAAACATCATCACACAGTGTTTTCCAACAATACGTAATTTGTACACTGTGTGTATTTTTGTAAAATTAACGATACAAACAAGAGATAAAAATGTATTTTGGATTTTATTGGTAAATTCCCAGTACACAGATAAATTTGAGGTCACAAGTTCGAAGAGAAGATTGTAATATCTAGGTATATAAAAGATGCGCACTTATCAGTCGGTACGCATTGGATGAAGATCTGTTCAGTTGGTATTGTGTTCTTTATAATTTCTGCAGCTGCTGTGTTTATAACTATTTTCGTTTGACAATGAAGTTATTTGTAAGTGGTTTTGTTCTTAATTATTATTTGTTTAAAAATAATGGGCAATGAGACAAAGAGATTGTGGCTACTCAAGTGTATTTTATGTTTTTATTGTGAGTGTAAAAAATACTGTTATGCGGGGTAGGTAACGTAATTACCGAATTAGTGATCGATACTTAAACACGTGATTTTAGTAATGATGATAACAAACAACTTTTACTGTGTGACCAAATTTTAAATCAGCAACTTCAGTAGTAGTAGTTATATTTTCGAGCCGTTTGGGGGTCGAAACTCTCGGATCGTGGGGTCCGAGGGCCCACAAGTTGTTTAATGAACTATCTAAACGACTTGTTGACACTTCGCTTGACCCAAGGGCTGGCTTTTACCTTGGCCAGAGAATAAGCATTGCCATACAGCGTGGCAATGCAGTCAGCCTTTTGGGTACTTTACCAGTTGACAGCGATGCGGAAGAGTTTTTTGGCTCTTAATTAGATAAGGTATTTTTAGTTAGGTTCATTAATTTTTTTTTTTTAATTTATGTGTATATTTATATAGTGTTAAGGTTAGAGATAAAATAATTTAGAAATAAAGATGAACCTAAATAAAAATTAAGTCTTGGTGTACAAAAGAAAGTGGATAATAAATATCTTCTTAATATATTTAGTCCGGTCAAATTAGACCAAAAAATAAGAGTAAAGTTACATAAATTCCCACCTAGCTGAAAATCGGTAAGATTGTTTAAAATATCATTAAAAACAAAATTTGAAAGTTCCCCATCTTTCCCCTGTAAGGAAAAAAATTTATTCAAGGTCAAAGGTAAAAAAAAGAGTTTTTCGCGATTTTCAGCAAAACGGTAAGTTTTATCATAAAAATACGTCAGACAAAAATTGTAGATCATAAAATTATCTACAAAAAATGTATTAATACTTATTTTTCTACGAGCCACCGTTTTTGAGATATAACGATTCTAAAAGTTGCAAAAGTTGTAATCGTCATAATATGCATGAATACGCCACGTATATAAACATCTCTATAGTTGTAATATATATTAAAATATTTTTCTATCGGTCATTGTAACTTAAACTACTAATATAAAATATACATAAGCTATACCTATACAAATATCAGGTAAAATGAAACCCAGTCCCTTAATTTATACACCATTGTAACCTTGAGAAAACATCTGTCCCCTGGTCAATTGTGTGCGTGGCTAGGGTCTTATACCTACTATAATAAATGAAACACTGTTAGTCTTGGATGCCAGTTGCTAGTGAAAACACGTGTTTATTCTAACCTATATCGTGCTGGGGTTGCGATAGCAGTTGAAAGGATCCAGCAGTTGGGACTCGAGGTGGCGCTGCACAAATCTGAGGCCATGTGTTTTCATGGCCCTCGGAGCACGCCGCCACCGAATTCCCAGCTAACGGTAGGGGGGGTTCACATCGGCGTCGGGTCGACGATGAAGTACTTAGGACTCGTCCTCGACAGCCGGTGGAATTTCAAGGAACATTTCCGTCGTCTGGCTCCCAAGCTGAATCGTACTGGGGCTGCCCTCAAGCGGCTCCTGCCGAACCTTGGGGGTCCAGACGCCCCCTGCCGGAAGCTCTACGCAGGAATCGTTCGGTCCATGGCCCTTTACGGGGCGCCAGTTTGGGCGCCGTCGTTGCAGCAGCAACCGAGGGCCCAGCTGAACGCATGCCAGAGGGTCATGGCAATACGCGTGATCCGAGGGTACCGAACGATTTCCCGTGAAGCGGCGAGCCTTCTTGCTGGCCTACCACCATGGGATCTGGAGGCAACAGTCCTTGCACGCATGCACGATCTGCGCATGGAAGTGCAACGCCGGGGCGAAACTCCGCTGCCTGAACATGTCAAGGCGTGGCGGAAAGAGCTCCGGCGGGATCTCGTGATGGTGAAATGGCGTCAGCGGCTATCGCAACCCAGTGCTGGGCACGCCATAATTATGGTGGTAATGCCCCTCCTTGAGGCGTGGTTGGAAAGAACTCACGGCGTTCTTATTTTCCGCATGACGCAGGTCCTCACCGGACATGGTAAGTTCGGGAGGTACCTGCATCGAATTCGTGCGGAAGAGACGCCCGGGTGTCGCCACTGTGTGGACCGCCCGGAGGATACGGTGGAGCACACGGTCGAGGTTTGCCCCGCTTGGGCAGAGCATCGCCGTGTCCTCGTGGGGGCGATCGGCGGCGGTGATCTCTCGCGCCGGGCCTTGGTCGAGGCCATGGTCCGGAGCGAAGAGGAGTGGCAGGCGGTCGCCTCCTTTTGCGAAGCAGTAATGCTAGCAAAGGAGGAAGCCGACCGCTTAAGGCAACGGCGCTCACGCCCGAGACGCCGCCGAGATTCCGATCCCGATTTCCGGCCACCGTAGGCGCGGGCTTGTGGATGGCGAGCAATGGGTAGCTCGCCGTCCAATCGTCTGGTAACCCTCCGGACCAAGCTCAGTCGTCGACGGCGCGCACTGTTCCCGCGCGCCTCAAGGAGTTGTCAGCAAACCGTAGGGACCCTGCAAAAGGGTCGAAGCCAACTGGGGCCATGGGTTCGCGTCTGAAAGGAAGGCTCTGGCCCTGGTGTATATGGCAACGTTGGAATGGGGTAGGTTGTTTAGTCAGTAAGAGTCTGACACTTGTTTCCCGCTCCGCCCAAGGGTGGGACTCGTCATTGGATGATTTTTACCTACCTAAAAAAAAAAAAAAAAAAAAAAAACCTATATCGTGCTGTTTTGAGTTTTATAACAAAAATGTCAGAATATTGTTTTATTTGCTCTAAACTTTTAACTTTTAACCTCATAGGTGGCGAGGAAACGTGTGCATATTAAGACGATTACAACTTTTGCAACTTTTAGAATCGTTATATCTCAAAAACGGTGGCTCGTAGAAAAAAAAGTATTAATACATTTCTTGTAGATAATTTTATGATCTACAATTTTTGTCTGACGTATTTTTATGATAAAACTTACCGTTTTGCTGAAAATCGCGAAAAACTCTTTTTTTTGACCTTTGACCTTGAATAAATTTTTTTCCTTACAGGGGAAAGATGGGGAACTTTCAAATTTTGTTTTTAATGATATTTTAAACAATCTTACCGATTTTCAGCTAGGTGGGAATTTATGTAACTTCGAATGTCTAAATTGACCGGACTAATTTCTCATTATTTGCAGTTATTATAGCTGTTAAAAAAAGCAAGTTCAGTACATTTTGTCCAGTTCTTCTTTTTGGTCGTATCACTCTTGGCAGAGTGGTCGTGGTTATCTGGGAGGAAGCTCTCCGGAAACCGTTAGGATACGCCGCACGACTTCTCGTCTTCTCGTCTTTGTCCAGCTAGAGTACTGAGAGCAGTACTTTAGATCAGCAGATTTGTTTTTTTGCGATTTCAGGTTTGGTCCAATAGTAAAAGTTGTTTGTTATCATGACTATAATCATGTGTTTAAATATCGCTCACTTCTTACCAGTCACCCTGTGTACCTGTTGTGTAAATCCACATTATGTTCTTTTGATTGCCTTTTGCAGTATCTCTTTCGAAAAATCTCGAAGCCCCTTAAACTTTTGCTTTAAAGCAAAGGTTACTTCCAGCTCTAAAATCTAAGTTCTCAAATTAGAAATTTCATAAGTAATGAGATTTTGTAAGCTCAACGTAGGGTTTATGCCATAAGTTACTTAACCGACACCTTTAATAATTATTATTTCTAGCCCACACTGTCCCACTGCTGGGCATAGACTTCCCTCCATTCCTTCTAGTACTCCCGGTTCTGAGCCACTTCTCGCCAATTCCCAAGGAAGGCATCCAAGTCGTCACTGCCACCGCCCCTTTAATAGCTTTTCAAATTTGAGTGGTCTGTCAATCTAGTAGTTAGTGACCCCTGACTGCTATGCTTTGGGAGGTCGTGGGTTCGATTCCCTTCCAGGACAAATGTTTGTGTGATGAGCACGATCTATTGTTCTTTATCTGGGTGTAATTTATCTACAATATGTATATATTTCGAAATATATAAGTATGTTTATCAGTTGGCTAGTACTCATAACACAAGCTCTGCTTAGCTTGAGACTAGACGGCGTTGTGTGATAGTTGTCGAGTATTATATATTATAAAGAGGATATAACTTAGAGTACACGTACTACGTAACTAAACGAGTATTACTCGTATCAAATTTTGTTAGCCACTTTTTTTTCATAACTTTTTCTTTCCAATTTGTCAGAAAATTTTACTAACAGTTACGTTTTTTTCAGGTCTGTTTATTGCTGATCGCTGTGGCTATAGAAGGATACAATTGTAAGTAATATATTTTTCATTACTCATACTCTGAAAGTAGGTATAAAGTTGCCTGCGGATAGGGTTGGAAGAAGTACTTTTACTCCCTAGGGAGTTTTACTTTACAACTGACAGTTGTTTTTTTTTAATATTTAGACAGCAAATATTAAAAAAAAACACTAGTTCTATTTTGACATTTCTATTGAACCGTGACCCGAATTTTTATGAAATAATTTAAGAATACTTTTTCTAATGACTTTATTTTAATTTACTTTCAACTATTTCATTATAACTAACATTATATTTGAGAAAAATGTTGACCTGACCCATATTTACAATGATAGCCAGACGACGACTAAAAAAAAAAAATGGCGGGTAAAGTCTCTCTATAATCTGTGGCCGATTTGGTCTTTCTTGATTTTTTTTTCGAGTTTTGTTTACATTTTGCTAATTTCTGTTATAAGAAATTTGTATTAACACGATAAGTTCATCAGCTTCAGTTATAAATTTAACGCAAGATTCTTTGAGGAGAAAACTGCTTACCGCCTAAATCAAAAGAAATATACCTACCTAAAAACATTTGACGACGACTCAGGTTTTTATTATTGTTTTTATTTTCCTCGTATTCGTAATGAAAAGCACAGTGTTTACCTCGGGTTAAAGAGTTATTTAGTCCCTCGAACTATTAGCGACCTCGCTGTCGCTCGGTCGCCAAGAAATTTCTCGGGACTAAATAACTAACTTTCATCCCTCGTATAACAATGTACTATTTTTCATATTTCCCAATTCTTCCTAGTAGAAATCCATAGATATATTTGTATTACGTAAAGTGAGTTTTAAGTTATTTGGTAAAATTAGTCATGTCCATAATAGGGATGTTACAGAGTATCAGAGTTGGCTTTATCGGAACCGAAGCCGAAACTAGAGATTTGAAATTTGTTATAACGGAACCGAAATCGGAACCGGAACCGAAACCGAAATCGGTACCGGAGGTGAATCATGGAGTATCAGGGACCAATGAGAACCTATGCTTAATATAGGTCAGATACATACAAATACACTGATTTGTGACCGTGACAAACTCATAAAAATTCAGTATAACCTCCGTAATAACTTCCAGTTCAAATCAATCGGACCCTAAACCGAAACCGAAAGTGTGAAATTAACCGAAAGTTTCGGTATATCGGAACCGAAGACGGAACTCCGGAACATCTCTAGTCCATATATTATGTATAACTCGGTTAATATACATGTTATAAAAATAATATATAGCACTCAGGAATAATGTAGCCTTCTACCAGTTAACCATTTTTTAGGATTGGATCATTAGTTCCAGAGATTTTCCCCCTACATACAAACTTTACCTCTTTATAATATTAGTACAGATGTTAAAAACATCAACTCATAATCGAAGAAAAGAAAAAGAAAAGTAGGGATGCCAACTTTTTACAAAAAACAAATTATTTTTTGATCTGAAAAGAATATTAAACAGTATTTGAAAAAATATTAATATTTTATTTATTTAATGTTATAAATAAATATGTTTTAAAGTTTCTCCCATCCACCTGAACTTATTAAATTATCGTCTTTTTTTTAAGTTCTTTTGCCCCATTTTGCCCCACTACATAGCTTCAGCTTTATAATGTCCCCACTGCTGGGACTAAGGTCTCCTCTCTGGCACCTCTCCCACGCTTTACCACGATTATAACTAAAATTAAAGTAAACGAGTAGCTTATTTTTATTAAATTAGCTGTGTTCTATTTCTGTCCTCCCACCACTTTGGAATCGTTACATTACTGAAAAACAGCATAAACTGTTTTTAATGTGATAAGTTGGTAACCCTAGACAACGTGTTTCTAAAACAGAAAAAAAAATAGAGTTTTTATTATCATTATCATCATTATATAGTATAAAACAAAGTCGCTTTCCCCTATGTATGCTTAAATCTTTAAGAGGTTTTTTTAATAGATAGAATGATTCAAGAGGAAGGTTTATGTGTTATATTACATGCATAGTATATTCAATATTAGTACCCGGGGCGGGTCGCTAGTTGTTTATAAAATATTCTAAATTTAAACACAGCATAAATGTTATCCGTCGAATCATGTATGTATATTGTTACGAAGATGTCGAATTGTGAGCAATTTTTAGGGTTCAGTAGTCAACAAGGAACCCTTATAGTTTCGCCAAGTCTGTCTGTCTGTTACATTGTGAGAAATTTATGACGGACAGGAAACTACAGAACCCTATAGTGAGCGTGGCCCGGCACGCTCTTTGCCGGTTTTATTTTAATAACCATTGATGTATTAATGTTAACCTTATTCATTTCAGGTGCACCGAGAACAAGGAGCCGACATAGGCATCACCATCATCAAATTGGAAGGCCAAGAACACGTTTACTTTGCAGATATCACCCTTATATTAGGCATCACCACGGGTACCAACCAATGTGCGATACGTACCATCCCTGGCGCAATCCCTATCACTGCACTTGGCACGGTTCCAGGCTCAGTTACCGACACTGCTCTGGGTATGGTTATAGGCATGGGTATGGTCATCGACATGGGTTCCGACCCCACTTTGGATATGGTTCTCAGTACGGTAAGAATAACTTTAATCCATACACTACGCCTATGGATAAGACCGAAGAAATGATGTCAACGGTAGAGCCACCAACAGATAATGTTGTAAAGAAAACATCAGAAGGGTCTATGTATATGTCTATAGAAAAAACAATAGATGCATTTTCTGAGCTGCCTGTAGAGGCAGTAACAGGAATCCCTTCAGTTGCAGTAGCAGTAGAGATGGTAACAGAGAATGCTTCAAACAAACCAGTTGAAGTACCAGTAGAGATGGCCACAGAGATAACAGAGATGTTAGAGCTGACTTCTACAGATATAACGACAGGATTACCAGTTGAGGTAACAGAAGATCAAACACAGATGTTAGAAGTAGAACCGACAGAGACGACAACAGAAATACCAGAACCAGAGAAGGTAACAGAAGACCAAACACAAATGCTAGAAGTAGAATCGACAGAGAAGACAACAGAAATACCAGTTGACAAGTCAATGGAACAGTCAACACTGGCCATAACTACGGACGCAGCCGAACCTGTAACGACGCCTCAATACATACCAGAATATCAAAATTATCCTTTTACCTATGACGAGCTTTTTGAAGAACTAAAAAACCATCCAAATAAAAATCTTACGGACAAAATTTTATTAGCATACTCTGATAATTATGACAATAATGATAATAATTTGTCAGAATATTCGACGGTCAACCTATTCGATGACTCGCACAACACCAACCTATCAGAGCCGTCTACAGAAAGCCCATATTTTTAAACGATAAAAATATAATGATCTTTTATTGATTTGATACTATAATTATTTGTACTTTTTATAAAATTAAATAATAAGTTTACTTTGCCTAGCATAACTGTGTTCTTTATTTTTATTTAATCTTTTATTGAAAAAAAAAAATGGAACCCTTATAAGATCACTTTGTTGTCCGTCTGTCTGTCTGTCAAGAGCCTTTATCTCGAGAACGCGTGGAGGAATCAAGTTCAAATTTAAACCACATTTTCAAGTCTCCTTGAAACTTCCTCGCACAGCTACCTTGTGGCGGCGGAGCATCGTCATAACACATCTTACTCGTCCCGCTATATAGCTGTGCATTAGTGGAAATGGTCAATTGGTCACGGTGATTTTAGGTTTTCATAGGTTTGCACGGAACTCTTAGTGCACGAATCCGACTCGCACTTGCCTGGTTTTTTTTGAGGTGGTGTATATATAAATATTTCATTACACTTAATTCTGTTTTGCCGCTGGATGCGGACAGCACAGGACCGATCGTTGTGGAGATCCTTGGGGGAGGCTTATGCCCAGCTGAGGGCATCGCTCGGCTGACATGATGATGATGATGAATTCTGTTTTGTGACACGTCTGTGCCATCTCCTGTCGCTCCACCCTAGAGTGGGAGAAACCATTGGAGAATTTCCAACGATAACAAAATCTCTGTAGAAGAAAACCTTACGTTGTTGACCTGTCAATGCTATCAACACACTGGCCGAGTGTAAACAACACAACGCGGGGTTTCTCGGAACTGATAAAAATTACTTAGTGATGAAAACATGTGACTAATGTTAGGCTTCTACAATACCCAGCTTATAAGGTGAATCAAAATACTAAAAATAATTTAACAGCTTTTGGTATCTGGATGTCTACTCTCTTTCTCCGAAATTTCGTTCCTATGAAATTTCGGGAATTAAGTAATTTAATATAAGTTACTTAAATATGTAACTGTATATATTTTTGTCACATAAAATATTTAAAATTAGGTAACTTTTTTTTGGTTTTATTTATTTGTTATAGTTCTTTCTTTCTTTTCGGGAAGATTCTGCCGCCAATACGTAAGAGGACTACCTCGTACGTATTGGCGGCAGAATATACTAACTCGTCATCATCATCAGCCTTTTAATGTTCCCACTGCAGGGACACAGGCCTCCTCTCTAGGAGAGGGATTGGGCCATAATCCACCACGAGGGCCCAGTGCGGATTGGTGGATGTCACATGTCTTCGAATTTTTGGTTCTAGGACATGCCGGTTTCCTCACGATGTTTTCCTTCACCGTTTTGAGAGCAGTGGAGATGAAATAAATTACACAAAGTAATCCGCCTGGCTGGGTTTGAACTTGTGATCTACGACTCGTAAGTCAGGGCCGTTACCACTCGGCCACCACTGCTCTCGTACTACTAACTCGTACTAACAAGTAATAATAATAAGACGTAGTAGGTTGGTACTAGAGCGAGAGTTACCGCGACCCTGAACTGGCAACTTAAAGAATACCGGTGAGTTTTAGTCAGTAAACGTCTGACGCACCTATTTACTATACAACTGAGTTAAGGAACTTAATTGACTATCTAAAAAAGTAAGAAATCCAAAAACTGATCTTTTAAAAGATCATCATTAGAGATGATCAAGAATTGAGAGCAAAGTGCCACAAAGCTGCATTAAAATGGGAGGCGGATGCTGAGTCCAGTCCAGGCAACTACAACTACCTGAGTACTACTAGTTGAGTTCTAATCGCACAGAGATCATTAAGTCAGCAAACCGTAGGGGCCCCTCAGGGTCGAAGCCTCCCGGAGCTGAGGGTTGGTGCGAAACCGTTACACCGGGGCTCTGGGAATAAGGCAAGGAAGGCACGGGGTAGGTTCTTTTGTCAGTAAGAGTCTGACACTGTTTCCCGCTCCGCCCAAGAGTGGGATTCCTCATTCGATGATTTTTACCTACGATAAAAAAAAAAACAGATCATCTAGGAAGAATTTTTTAGTTTCTAAGTGGCGACATAGATGTCGCTAGTCATTAATAGCAAGTCTTAAATTCCTAGTCATAAAAATGCCCAAACCGCTGCAAGCATTGTCACATAGCTGATCCGTGTAGGTACAGTCAATTGGCTGCTTAGTTATTTTCTTTTGAAAATAATTAAGTTAGTTTCATTGTTCCGTCCTTTTTGTTAAATAGGAAATATAGTGCCATAGTCTAGGGTTTTTAAATTAAACTAATTTCTGGTTTTCCTAAAATTATTATTTCGGGCTGTTTATACGTTCTAAAATTACGGAGAATTCTAATAGCGCGATACAAGATTTTTAATGATAGTTCATATGTAGCATCATAGATGTCGCTGCTGGTACATAGACTCTATTTACTCTCTTATTTTCCTCTCTCTATACTACTCTTACTCTTATATTTCTCGATATAGATCTAATAATGTCTGAATAAAATAGATGTCTAACATTGTGCAATAGGGTAGCGCCTCATATCTACTATTAAAATAGTGAAAAATTGATTTTTACATTTAGGTAGTCTACTAGGACCGGTCTTTGTGGTGGCGCTTGGGGGAGGCCTATGTCCAGCAGTGGACGTCTTTCGGCTGAAATGATGATGATGATGATGAGTCTACTAGGTACGGTAAGGGCCGGGACACATTAACACGATACGACGTCGTACCACGATGCGGCGTCGTTTCACGATGCGACGTTGCGCCGTAGGAATCTACGACGAGCATCGTAAAAAACTACGTCGCGACATCGTAACGTGCCATGATACACGTATAAAAAAAATCTGTTATTTAATAGACTTTTTCATTACTCATACTCTGAAAGTAGGTGTAAAGTTGCCTGCGGACAGGGTTGGAAGAAGTACTTTTACTCCCTAGGGAGTTTTACTTTACAACTGACAGTTGCTTTTTTAATATTTAGACAGGAAATATTAAAAACTAGTTCTATTTTGACATTTCTATTGAACCGTGACCCGAATTTTTATACTGCCAGTACAATTAAAATGATATGAAGATAGAAATAATTTAAGAATACTTTTTTTTAATGACTTTATTTTAATTTACTTTCAACTATTTCATTAAAACTAATATTATATTTGAGAAAAATGTTGACCTGACTAATTATTACAATGATAAAATGAAAAATATTGACTGAATAGCCAGACGACGACTAAAAAAAAAATGGCGGGTAAAGTCTCTCTATAATCTGTGGCCGATTTTGTCTTTCTTGATTTTTTTTTCGAGGTGTAGAGTTTTGTTTACATTTTGCTAAATCTCTGTTATAAGAAATTTGTATTAACACGATAAGTTCATCAGCTTCATTTATAAATTTAACGCAAGATTATTTGAGGAGAAAACCGCTTACCGCCTAAATCAAAAGAAATATACCTACCTAAAAACATACGAAGACATTTGACGACGATTCAGGTTTTTATTATTATTTTTATTTACCTCGTATTCGTAATGAAAAGCACAGTGTTTACCTCGGGTTAAAGTTATTTAGTCCCTCGAACTATTAGCGACCTCGCTGTCGCTCGGTCGCCAAGAAATTTCTCGTGACTAAATAACTAACTTTCATCCCTCGTATAACAATGTACTATTCCCCGCGCTTAACCTTTGCAGGATGAAAAAGAAGCTAAAGCATCAAACCGTTATACATCCTACTTAATATTAAAAATAGAAATTCAAATATTTTTGAATTTAGATCACAGATAAATGTTAGTTTGTTGGTAATAACCATGTAATAACAAATTATTGCATAAAAATCATGATTATTTATTATATTCTGTTAGGAAACACGATTTAAATTTTCATTAAGTATTAAAATCCCTAAAACCTGCGCCTTTTTGCTTTAAAAAAAAAAACACCTATTGTCTGTCTATTATGTCTCTAATTACGGTATTTGAAAAGTTAAAGGTCTGAAACTCTCTCTCTTTCCGCCCAAAAGTTGGAGATGACACGGAATAAATCCCACCAAAAAAAAACCGTACACTGGAAGAAGTCATCCGCTCATTTCCCACATAAAAAAAATACAATTGAATTGGGAACCTCCTCCTTATTTGAAGTCGGTTAAAAAACAAAACTGGGGAAGACCCAAACTCTGCATATTGTTGTGTTTAATATCGCACTGGGTTTAAGAGATAAAAAAATAACTGGTCAATTGCGAGTCGGGTTCGCACGCAAAAGGTTCTCTACAATTGTATTAAAACTTTAGCAAAAAGCGCCGATAAAATAACGTTTCTTTTATGGCAACCCTTTTTTTTGGTGATAATCATCCTATGACGAATCCTGCCCTTAGGCGGAGGGAAATACAGTGTCAGACTCTTACTGACTAAACAACCTACCCTATTCCTACGGTGCCCTACATACCAGGGCCAGAGCCTTCCTTGCAGACGCTAACCCTTGGCCCCAGTTGACTTCGACCCTTCTGCAGGGTCCCTACGGATGGCAACCCTTTTAATTTCTTACTTTAGTTTTAATTTTATTATTTGTTCTAATAGCAATAGAAGACACAGTCTAGGAATTTCAACTCTCTACCTCTTAGGGCGGTCAACTGGAGGTACATTTTCATACAACCGCTCTTGCGTGATTGTGATGTTAATACACACCTTTCTTGAGATATTTTGGATAAATAGATATTTTGTGGATGATATCTTCAGGCTTCTATAGAAATCAAAACATTTTGTGTAAGAGTAATCCAGTAAAGACTTCTGAAAAATGTTATTTTACGAGAACTTTGAGTCTCCATAATGTACTTCTATAGTAAAAAATATAAAAAAGTACTTCTATAGAAGCCTTGCGCATTTAATCGAGATTCTAAATTATGTACTTTTTTTAAAAAATCCTTAAGGTTTTAATAAAAACAGGTATTTCTTGGATCAAGTTTTGTGAAACATTCGAGTAAATCGTAGTATTATCGAATGCCTACAGATTTTCAGGTGTTATCTACCTTTTTTCTCATTACTTTAGCACCAAACATCATTTTGGATTGCGTTATATGACGCAACAAGCTTTTATACCATGCGCGACGATGACGATAGGCGTGTGAGGAAGGCCCACCTTTTTTATGGTAGGTAAAAATCATCCAATGACGAGTCCCGGAGTTGGGCGGTGCGGAAAACAAGTGTCAGACTCTTACTGACCAAACAACTTACCCCGTTCCTACATCGCCATACATACCAGGGCCAGAGCCTTCCTTTTCAGACGCAAACCCTTGGCCCCTAATTGGCTTCGACCCTTCTGCAGGGTCCCTACGTCGCCCACCTTAACCTCACGCCATGAATAAACTGCACAAGTCATACACATTCACGTTCACGCCTGCTTCACGACCCTAATCTGGAGCCGGCATTACGGTTTATAAGATACAGCGCACTGACAGACAGACGAACAGACTGGCAGGTGACAGCGGAGGCTTAGCTTAACGTTAGTACCTGTCATGTTTAGTAAGTGGCAAATAAGTTGAACCCGTTGTTATATTTACGCGCAACCCTCCACCTTGATTCCCCACAAATCTAAGAATCTGTTACTCCGTATTCAAGGTATAGCCGTGATGGTTTAAGTTGAGTGCAGAAGATTATACGGAACCTTATTTTTAAGGTTATCATACACAAATTAACTTAGTATGTTATTAAAACATGCAATTACTTACAAATAATCTGTGTTCAGTATGTACGAGGTCACAGGTCACGACTGCATGTATAAAAGCTTATAATCATCAGAATTTCTACAGTAGGTGATAGAATCAATCGACAGAGGTCCAGTGTTTAACGCGTAATGCGTTAAACACTGGACCTCTGTGTCTACAGTGTTTCCATAAATATTTCAACTATGAAGTTATTCGTAAGTAATCATTAATCTTGCTCATAAAATATATCCTTTACTTGGCAGAAAATAAAATGGAATTAGTTTTTTTATTATTCTCTTTTGAAAATAAAACAACCTTGTAAGTACTTATCTTACAAGATTTTTTTTTACATTATTTTTTGTAAGAAATGAAAAAATCTTGTATGTCTAAAATCTTGTATTTTTTGGAGGAATACATTGCCAAGAAAAGGGTTTTTCTGCCAATGTATTGGTCTTAGCTATCTTTATTTGTGTTTACATTCAATAATAACCTTTTAAAGGTTACTATTGAACTACCGTAATTATTTTACAGTAGGTACGGATGTTGGACATTAGCGAGTCTGAAGTTAGGCTCCGTGAATTTTGACGCTCATGCACTCGTAAAAAAATAAATTATTTAAACAAATAAATGCAATTTGTAGTTGTTATTGCTGTTAAAAGAAACTTGTTAAACCTTTATTTTTGGACGAGTGCACAGGCGCTAAAGTTCGCAAAGCCTAACTAGACTCGCTAAGATCCGACGGCCGTACTGTACTTAGATATTCTAATAGAATTTGAGAATCCGTACTGTACAGACACAATTAAAGGTGAGCGGACAGGGTGTTCTCTTGGTGTTTAATAAATTGATCTCGTGGAGGGTAGGTCCCGTACATGATTTGTAAAGATAAAATAAAGATTTTTTTTTTCTAAAACTCGAATTAATTTACGTACCTATGTAAAACTATTAATTTATTTTAGTTTAGTTTTTATTGTTTAGATGATGAGATTCCCGTGTATTTGAATAGTTTTCTGAAGGCGTTAACGATTGTAGAACAACTTAGTTAGGTTTCCTGGATCTCTTCAACTGATTTTAACTATGCGTGTAGAATAGAATAGAATAGAAAAATGCTTTATTGTACACCAAAAAAGTAACAATTTCACAGAAACTTATATGAATGGGTACAAAGGCGGTCTTATCGCTGACAGCGATATCTACCAAGCAACCTTAGGATGGAGTATAAGAGCTTGAACTAAAAAAATAGGAATTTTATTAACGTCAGCATTCTTCACAGGTCTGTGTGTTCCTGATTTTAATGGTTTTGGAAGAATACAACTGTAAGTATATATATAATATTTAGTTCTCTATTAATCTTACTAATATTATAAATGCGAAAGTTACGATGTTTGGATGTTTGTTACTCAATCAAGCCAAAACGGCTGGACGGGTCTGGATGAAATTTAGCACAGGCATAGGATACACTCCGGAATAGGACATAGGCTACTTTTTATCCCGGAAACCCCAACCCCAACCCCAAAACCACGCGGGCGAAGCCGCGGACAAAAGCTAGTCTGTAATAATAGTATGTAGTAGTGTATATATATGTTCTATTATTCTGTAATAATAGTATGATATTATTTTTTATATTATATTATTCTATTGTCTTTTTATTATGTCTCTAAGTATTCAAAAGGTTAATTTAAAGTAAAGTACTTTGGTGATTTAATACGAAAAGTTGTCAGGGAACTTACCATGACGAGTTAAAATGTAAGTCATACGAGTGAGAAAAAGAGATGTAGTTATACCCTCCATGCTCCGTCTCTTTTTTTAATCTTTTTTTATTTTAAGGGATTTTTGTGTACTAATGTGACGATGTCAATCCCATCGTACCTGCTATCATATTACCAACAATCAAAAACTAAACTTATTTTCTAAAATCAAGAAAGGAATATAAAAGTTTTGATTGAGGCTTGGCTAAGATGCCATTAGAAACTCCTACAATGTAGAAGTGGATGTAGGACCTACATCCATTGCAGATATAACTGCAACGATTTTAACAAAAATCTTTTGTCCATGCTTCGTCTGTTTAATAACTATCGATCGTGTTAAATGCTCGAGGTAGCATTTCTTCTTACTTTTGTTTAACCATTAATAATTGTCTATTCATTCATTTCAGGTGGTCCGTTTGTGGATGACTCGTATTATCGCTCTCGACCTCTGGCGAGTAGATGGAGGAAATCTCGTCCGTGGATAACTTATTGTGGATTCGGTGACTATTATTATCAGGATTACGGTCCGTACGACGATATTTTTGCAGATCTATATGATGATTTTGATTACGGCACAAAAGACTCCAAAGAAATTGATGCCTCAAGCAACTTCCTAGATAAGCTCTTAAACAAGCTCTCAGAAAATTCTTCAGACAAGCCTTTAGCCAAGTCTTCGGACAGCACCTCAACCACTCCCTCAGATAAGTCTTTAGACAAGCTTTCAAACGAGCCTTTGATACCTGCACCAGTTCCGATGGGAGACTTTCCAAGCGAGTCCACTGCTGATATTGATCCGCCATACTACGACTAGCTGGATGAACTTTGTGAGCGCTTCTTTTTCCTTAAATTATTTTGCTATCGTAGTCCTAGCCCTAAATTTATATTTTAAGTATGATCGTCGATAATTCTTTAGAAAATTTAGTCTTTAGACAATCCTAGAACAGTATCTCGAGCCATTCTTCTGTAATGCAGCGTCTTTCGGAGGTCATTCCCATCCATGACTCAGCCCTACCGTGCAGTCAGCCTCCTCCTTAGGCTGACCGCATAAGTGACCGCATGACTCGTTAAATTGCAAAATCAAAAACTTAAACTTTGTGCTTTTCTATCTCTTTGTCTTTTAATTTAAAGTGTTAGTGTGAACATCATCTCACTATTTTCTTTTAAATATACCTTTTTTTTTTCAAGGACATGTAATTTTTATGAAATTTAATTTAGAGAAGAATGGCTATTTAATGTAATGATTATGTAATTTGTTTAAGTGTAATAATATCTGACTGTAAAGTAATATTAACCTTTGAACCACGGTTTTCAACTAACATAGATATAAGTAATACTAACACATAATGTGGGCCAAAAGTTGTCTTTAGTTGAATAAATTATTATTATTATTATAAGGCAACAGCGCATACGACCCAGACGCCGTGGGGATTACGATTTCGATATCTGGCCATCGTAGGCGCGGGCTTGCGGACGGTGAGCAATGGGTAGTTCAGTCGTTAGGTACGATCCAGACCAAGCCAGGTAGTCGACGGCGCGCTGTGTTCCCGCGCGCCTCAAGGAGTTGTCAGCAAATGTAGAGGCCCAACTGCGGGGCCGAAGGCTACTGTGGCCCTGGTCCGGTCTCTGAAAGGAAGGTCCGACCCCGGTATGAGGGCTAAGAAGGAATGGGTCATTGGATGATTTTTCCCACCATGAAAAAACCCCTATTGTAAATTTATTTTACTTTTCTTCCTTCCTTATTCACACGAGTTTCTGGCAGGATTTTTTCAAGTGAAGTTCAGTGTCTGTTTTAATTATTTCCAAATCAATTCCTAGTTGATATTATAATATACAAGTGATGTAGTTTTGTTCTTAAGTGCCTGCGCAACTGGACAATATGTGGATTCATTGAAACAGGCGCGATCTTGGTAAAATATCAGCATCATCATGTCAGCCGAGCGACGCCCACTGCTGGGCATAGGCCTCCCCCAAGGATCTCCACAACGATCGGTCCTGTGCTGTCCGCATCCAGCGGCTTCCCGCAACCTTCACCAGATCGTCGGTCCACCTTGTAGGGGGCCTGCCCACGGAGCGTAGTCCGGTACGCGGTCGCCATTCGAGAACCTTTCCACCCCAACGGCCATCGGTTCTCCGCGCTATGTGTCCCGCCCACTGCCACTTCAGCGATGCAATCCTTCGAGCGATGTCGGTTGATTTCGTTCTCCTGCGGATCTCATCATTCCTGATTCGATCAAGCAGGGAAATACCAAGCATCGCTCTCTCCATTGCTCGCTGGGTGACCTTGAGCCTTCTTAAGAGAACCCTGGTAAAATATAGCTGGGAATTATTGTAGAATTGATTACCACAGAGAAATGACTGACTCGATATATTTGGTTTTAAATACTGAAAAAATATTACAATGTGTTCCATCCGCGTTCAAATATGTCTGAGAATTTAATATTTTCTAAACTTGACACTGGCTAAATGCACAAACCATATGAAGCCAAAATAAAAAATAAAAAGCTCACACTGTATATCGACCAAACCGATATAATACAAATCTCTTTTCATCTACCTATCTCTTGTCAACTAGTTTTAAGTTAGATTATCTCTCGTCAACTAATTTTAAATTAGAAATTTGAAAACGTTGTCGATGTTATGGTTTTAAGTTACCTACTTAAATATGTAAGTGTAAGTATTTTTTGTCACATTAAATATTTAAAATGAACTTTTTCGTTTTCTTTATTTGTTATTGTTCTTTCTTTCTTTTTGGGAAGTCCTCGTACGTATTGGCGGCAGAATGTACTAACTCGTACTAACGACTAGTTGTAATAAGACGTAGGTATTAAGAGCGAGAGTATCCGCGGCCCTGGAGCGCGAAAGGTAACTGAAGGAATACAGGTGAGCTTTAGTCAGAGATGGAGCCATATTATTTTTAAAAAAGAAGAAGAAGAGAGCATAGTGCCACAAAGCTCCGTTAAAATGGGAGGTGGATGCTGAGTCCGGTCCAGGCACCTGCAACTACCTGAGTACTACTAGTTGAATTTTGGATTATGTTCTAATGGCACAGAGATCCACAAGGAAAGATTTTTTAGTTGCTAAGTGGCGACATAGATGTCGCTAGTTATAAATTGCTATTCATAAAAATGCCCAAACCGCTGCAAGCATTGTCACATAGCTGATCCGTGTACAGTCAACTACTTGTTTACTGCTATCCCGAAGTACTCAACAAGGCTGACCTCTACTATTTAGTATTTACCACTGTACAGGTTGTTTCGTATGTTTGACAGCTCATTTTTTGTATCTATTTGAAACGCCATTTGCGAGCGTCCAGAGAACTAATTTGATTAATATTGTATGCGGCGTGACATTTCCAGTTTTAGTAACGTAGACACTCGCTATAGGCACCGCGGTCAACAGCGCCAATATGGCGAATATCAAACGGGGAAAAAAGCACTTTGACGTCCAGCGTTATAAATAATAGAGGTCAATGCTCGACGAGCACTCGGACCCCGTGGCCCTAGTTTGTTTTACAAACAAACAACTGGATAAGGTCGTTAACTGTTATATTAATTGTTAGAGGAATAGTGAAGAAACGTCAACATGGAGGCGTGACAAGTGGTGGCGGCCTGCATGGATAAGTTCGTGCGCGCGTCACTCTGGCGATTTTCGCGGGACTGACGACTTGCCGGAGAGGAACCTCCACCCGTTTGAAAAGTTAACCTGCTTAATTATGTTATTTAGTAGATTGTTTAGAATTATTTTCTTTTGAAAATAATTAAGTTGGTTCCGTTGCTTATTTTCTACGTGATTTTGATTTTTCACGGAGAATTCTAATAGCCCGATACAAGATTTTTAATGTTAGTTCATATGTAGCGTCATAGATGTCGCTACAGGTACATACAATACTCATTTTCAAAGTCAAATTAAAAAATTGTTATCTTTACAATATTTCCATATTACAGCACATAAATTATGTACCTAAGGACAGTGCAGACCAGTCAATATTGAACTTCTACCGTTAAAATGGTAGGAAGTAATCTAAAATTTGCGTCTACAATGTTCTCACATTCACATTATTGAAAGAAGCTATATAAAAGCCAGAAAATAATCACAAGTCTCAGTAAGACAATTACATTATATGATGGATCTATAAAGTGGAATAAGGAATATTGTGAGAATGTGTCAAAATAAGAATAATAAAGAGATGTCGTATATATAAAAAAAAAATGAAAAAAGATGGAGCAGTTAACAGAAAATTATACAGAATATTAATAAGTTACCAGGGGGCCACATGAGCAGAAGCAGTCTTGTCAGACAGTTGTGTCTTCGACATAGTCTCTAACCTTATAATATGCTTTTTTGGTTAGGACACGCTTAATATGAGTTTTGAACTTTCTCTCGGTAAGTTCTGTCACCTCCTTTGGCAGCTTGTTATAAAAGCGTACGCTATTTACTAAGAATGACTTGCTGGTCTTAGCTAATCTCCATTTAGGTATAACAATTTCATGTTTATTACGTGTGTTTTTGTTATGGAGATCGCTTCTAATTTTAAAAAGTCCTAAGTTTTTACGAACATATAAAATACATTCTAAAATATAAAGAGAAGGCAGAGTCAGTACATCGATTTCTTTAAACTTATTTCTGAGGGACTCGCGAGGACCCATTTTATAAATAGCTCGGATTGCTCTCTTTTGTAATATGAAAATTGAATCTACATCAGCTGCTGATCCCCACAGCAAATGGATGTCTAACATTATGCATTAGGCCAGCGCCTCATATCTGCTATTAAAATAGTGTCAGAATGGTCTGTAATAAAATTAACTTTATAAAAAAAAGACTTTATAATTGTTGATTTTGACAAGTTAGGTAGTCTACTAGGTACAGTAAGGCCGATGTAACTTGGCGAGTCTGAACATAGGGTCTGGAATAGAACATAGGCACTTGTGCAAATTAGATCAACCTCGATCCAGATTGGCTAAAGTAAATAGTTCTTTTACGTGGTACTGTGTACAATTTTATAAAAAAAAATACCACTCGAGATGGTCCATCTAAATTAGTCTAAACTAGCTTTTGTCAGCGGCTTCGCCCGCGTACATAAAATATAGCCTATGTCACCCAGGAGTAAAGCAGCTTTCTATTGTTGCTAAAATTATTCCAATCGGACCAGTAGTTCCAGAGATTACCCCCTACAAACAAAAAAACAAAAAAACGAACTTTACCTCTTTATTATATTAGTGTAGATGATTCAAAATAAAATGTGCACTAAACATACACTATGTGGACAAGCATACTATAAATTGGAAGATTGCATCCTGGATAAAAAATGGTTGTCTAATTACTGGTCTCGTTCTACAGCCACATTTGCCTAGAAATTAGTTTTATTTTTTTCTATATATTTTTCTAAATATTGGAAGAGATGCTATAGCCCTTTTTGTATTATTGTTCTCGAAAAGTTTCTTTTTTATATTTAATTTGTTTATTTTCATAGAGCTTGTGATTATTTATTACTTTTTTTGTGTTTGGACGCAAAGCATTGTATAATGTAGAAGCACTCTTTTTCCAAATGTATGAATGTGAAGTAGGTACCATGGGACATTTTTTTGACATGACGGGAGCAGTTGAGAGTTTGTTTGTGTTTTGCTCACTCAAATTGTCTTGTACAATGATGACACGTGGTTTTGGTTCATTCAATTCCCTCCAAAATGGTTGAGCTGTTTGTAAAACGCGCGTCCAGCAACGCAGCGTTTAAAAACGTAGTGTTGTTGAACAACTGATATTATGTTTAGCTACTTGCTTTTGTAAATATGTTTAACAAACCTATAATAGTACAATATCGTGTTTATTAGGTATTTGAGTTTTTGTATGGAGTGATGTATCTGTATATATTATGATGATATATTATTTAATCTGTGGCCGCGGTATTTTAAGTCTTACATTTGCGTTAGACCTAATAGCCCTGGAACGAAGGCAAAGCAGGAGGGGTTTAGTCTTTAACTATTGAGTCCCGGGCGAATGCCGGCGTTGGCATACCTATTGTGTGTCTATTATGTCTTTAATTACGGTATTCGGAAGGTTAAAGGTCTTACACTCTCTCTCTCTTTCCGCCCAAAAGTTGGAGATGACATAGATAAATCCCACCAAAAAAACCGTACATTGGAAGAAGTCATCAGCTTATTTCCCACATTAAAAACAAAAGTGGGGAAGACCCAAACTCTGCATGTTGTGTTTAATATCGCACTGGGTTTAAGATATAATAAAAAAATAACTGGTCAATTGCGAGTCGGGTTAGCACGCAAAAGGTTCTCTACAATTGTATTAAAAATTTAGCAAAAGCGCCTATAAAATAACGTTTCTTTTATGGCGGAGGGAAATACAGTGTCAGACTCTTACTGACTAAACAACCTTCCTATCCTATTCCTATGGTGCCCATATATATACCAGGGCCAGAGCCTTCCTTGCAGACGCTAACCCTTGGCCCCAGTTTGCTCGACCCTTCTGCAGGGTCCCTACGGATGGCAACCCTTTTAATTTCTTACTTTAGTTTTAATTTTATTATTTGTTGTAATAGCAATAGAAGACACAGTCTAGGAATTTCAACTCTCTACCTCTTAGGGCGGTCAACTGGAGGTACATTTTCATACAACCGCTCTTGCGTGATTGTGATGTTAATACACACCTTTCTTGAGATATTTTGGATAAATAGATATTTTGTGGATGATATCTTCAGGCTTCTATAGAAATCAAAACATTTTGTGTAAGAGTAATCCATAAATACATAAATACATAAATAAAGACTTCTGAAAAATGTTATTTTACGAGAACTTTGAGTCTCCATAATGTACTTCTATAGTGAAAAATATAAAAAAGTACTTCTATAGAAGCCTTGCGCATTTAATCGAGATTCTAAATTATGTCATTTTTTTCAAAACTACTTAAGGTTTTAATAAAAACACGTATTTCTTGGAACAAGTTTTGTAAAACATTTAAGTAAATCGTAGAATTATCGAATGCCTACAGAGTTTTCAGGTGTTATCTACCTTTTTTCGTATTACTTTTGCACCAAACATCACTTTGGATTGCGTTATATGAAGCAACAAGCTTTTATACCATGCACGACGATGACGATAGGCGTGTGAGGAAGGCCCACCTTTTTTTATGGTAGGTAAAAATCATCCAATGACGAGTCCCGTAGTTGGGCGGAGCGGAAAACAAGTGTCAGACTCTTACTGACCAAACAACCTACCCCGTTCCTACATCGCCATACATACCAGGGCCAGAGCCTTCCTTTTCAGACGCAAACTCTTGGCCCTAATTGGCTTCGACCTTTCTGCAGGGTCCCTACGAGGCCCACCTTAACCTGACGCCATGAATAAACTGCACAAGTCATACACATTCACGTTCACGCCTGCTTCACGACCCTAATCTGGAGCCGCCATTACGGTTTATAAGATACAGCGCACTGACAGACAGACGAACAGACTGGCAGGTGGATGGACAGCGGAGGCTTAGCTTAACGTTGGTACCTCTCATGTTTAGTAAGTGGCAAATAAGTTGAACCCGTTGTTATATTTACGCGCAACCACCTTGATTCCCCACAAATCTAAAAATCTGTTACTCCGTATTCAAGGTATAGCCGTGATGGTTTAAGTTGAGTGTAGAAGATTATACGGAACCTTATTTTTAAGGTTATCATACACAAATTAACTTAGTATGTTATTAAAACATGCAATTACTTACAAATAATCTTTGTTCAGTATGTACGAGTTCACAGGTCACGATTCCATGTATAAAAGCTTATAATCATCAGAATTTCTACAGTAGGTGATAGAATCAATCGACAGAGGTCCAGTGTTTAACGCATTACTACAGTGTTTCCATAAATAAATCAACTATGAAGTTATTCGTAAGTAATCATTAATCTTGCTCATATTATATATCCTTTACTTGGCTTTGGAAGTAAAAATTAATGGTTTAAACAAATAAATGCACTTTGCAGTTGTTATTGCTGTTAAAAACTGTTATTAGCATTTTTTTAAACCTTTATTTTTGTACGAGTGCACAAGCGCTTAAGTTCGCAAAGCGTAACTCCAGACTCGCCAAGATCCGTACTGTAGTGACACAATTTAAAGACAATAGGTGTGCGGACACCGATGTGCTCCTGGGACTTAATGAATTAATCCTGTGGAGGGTCGATACGGTACATAATTCATCATCTTCCTGCCCTTGTCCCGTTTTATTTGGGGTCGGCGCAATATATTTTTTTCTGCCATTCTACCCTGTCACCCGTTACGCTATCACTAACTCCTCTGTCTTCCATATCACTTCTCACACAATCCATCCATATCTTCTTTGGTTGGATACGGTACATGACTAAAATTTGTAAAAAAAAAAAGTACTTTTTATCTAAAACTCGAATAAGTAAGTAAAACTATTATTTTTTTTAAGTTTAGTTTTTATTGTTGAGATTATGTGATTCCCGTGTGTTTGAATAGTTTTTTACAGGCGTTAGCGATTGTAGATTATCAACTTAGCTAGGCCTGCTGGATCTTTTCAATTGAGTTTAACTGTGGGTTTTTTTTTTTTTTATGGTAGGTGAAAATCATCCAATGACGAAACCCGCTCTTGGGCGGAGCGGGAGACCAGTGTCAGACTCTTACTGACTAAAAAACCTACCCCGTACCTTCCTTGCCTTAGTCCTGGAGTCGAGGTAACAGTTTTCCACCACCCTCTAGGCTCCAGGAGGCTTTGACCCTGAAGGGCCCCTGCAGTTTGCTGACAACTCCTTGAGGCGCGCGGGAACGGTGCGCGCCGTTGACGACTTGGACTCGGTCTTATCAGACGATCGGACGGCGAGCTACCCATTACTCACCGTCCGCGAGCAAGTGTCTACGGTGGCCGGATATCAGGAGGATCGCGGCGGCGTCGGCTACGGCGAGTACGCCGTTGCCTTTGCCTTATGCGGTCGGCCTCCTCCTTTACGAGCATTACTGCTTCGCAGAAGGAGGCGACCGCCTGCCATTCCTCTTCGCTGCGGATCATGGCCTGAACCAAGGACCGGCGCGAGAGGTCGCCGCCGCCGATCACCCCCACGAGGACACGGCGATGCTCTTCCCAAGCAGGGCACACCTCCACCGTGTGTTCCACCGTGGAGTTTAACTGTGGGTGTAATACGAATTTTACTAACGTTAGCATTCTTCACAGGTCTGCGTGTTCCTCATTCTAATGGTTTTGGAAGAATACAACTGTTCGAGTAAGTACCAATATATTTAATTTTTTTATATAAGACAGACCCACAGTGAGTGTATAAAAGCTGGGTGCATAGATATGTAATAGCAGACACTTTGAATATGTTTAAATATATATATATATATTATAAAATATAGTGCGAGTTGGTGAATGTCACACGTGAGAATGCGGCTGTCCTTTCTCTGGTGTGTCCCTTAGTCGCCTCTTACGACACCCACGGGAAGACATGGGATGGTGCCATTCTTTGCGTCCGAACACCATACAGACAATGAGTCATTAAGTTTATTAATAACTGTTTATTCATTCATTTCAGGTTTGCCGCCATATTATCGCCCTTACGCTCTGGAGAGTAGATGGAGGAAAACCCGTCCGTGGATAACTGATTGTGGATTCGGTGTTTCACACTATCATTACCGTCCGTACTACTACGACCGTATTTTTGCAGATCTATATGATGATTTTGATTTCGGCACAAAAGACTCCAAAGAAATCGAAGCCTCAAGCAAGTTTCTAAATAAGCTCTTAAACAAGCTCTCAGAAAATTCTTCAGACAAGCCTTTAGCCAAGTCTTTAGACAGCACCTCAACCACTCCCTCAGATAAGTCTTTAGATAAGCTTTCAAACGAGCCTTTGATACCTGCACCAGTTCCGATGGGAGACTTTCCAAGCGAGTCCACTGCTGATATTGATCCACCATACTACGATTAGCTGGATAAACTTTGGGAGCGCTTCTTTTTCCTTACATTATTTTGCTATCGTAGTCCTAGCCCTAAATTTATATTTTAAGTATGATCGTCGATAATTCTTTAGAAAATTTAGTCTTTAGACAATCCTGGAACAGTATCTCGAGCCATTCTTCTGTAATGCAGCGTCTTTCGGAGGTCATTCCCATCCATGACTCAGCCCTACCGTGCAGTCAGCCTCCTCCTTAGGCTGACGCTGACCGCATAAGGCAACAGCGCATACGACCCAGACGCCGTGGGGATTACGATTTCGATATCCGGCCATCTTAGGCGCGGGCTTGCGGACGGTGAGCAATGGGTAGCCCGGTCGTTGGGTACGATCCAGACCAAGCCAGGACGTAGACGGCGCGCTCTGTTCCCGCGCGCCTCAAGGAGTTGTCAGCAAATGTAGAGACCCAACTGCGGAGCCGAAGGCTACTGGGGCTCCGGTCCGGTCTCTGAAAGGAAGGTCCGACCCCGGTATGAGGGCTAAGAAGGAATGGGTCATTGGATGATTTTTCCCACCATAAAAAAACCCCTATTGTAAATTTATTTTACTTGTCTTCCTTCCTTATTCACACGAGTTTCTGGCAGGATTTTTTCAAGTGAAGTTCAGTGTCTGTTTTAATTATTTCCAAATTAATTCCTAGTTGATATTATAATAAACAAGTGATGTAGTTTTGTTCTCAAGTGCCTGCGCAACTGGACAATATTGAAACAGGCGCGATCTCGGTAAAATATAGCTGGGAATTATTGTAGAATTGATTACCACAGAGAAATGACTGACTCGATATATTTGGTGTCAAATACTGACAAAATATTACAATGTGTTCCATCCGCGTTCAAAGTGTCTGAGAATTTAATATTTTCTAAACTTGACACTGGCTAAATGCACAAACCATATGAAGCCAAAATAAAAAATAAAAAGCTCACACTGTATATCGACCAAACCGATATAATACAAATCTCTTTTCATCTACCTGTCTCTTGTCAACTAGTTTTAAGTTAGATTATCTCTCGTCAACTAATTTTAAATTTGAAAACGTTGTCGATGTTATGGTTTTAAGTTACCTACTTAAATATGTAAGTGTAAGTATTTTTTGGCACATTAAATATTTAAAATGAACTTTTTTTGTTTTCTTTATTTGTTATTGTTCTTTCTTTCTTTTTGGGAAGTCCTCGTACGTATTGGCGGCAGAATGTACTAACTCGTACTAACGACTAGTAGTAATAAGACGTAGGTATTAAGAGCGAGAGTATCCGCGGCCCTGGAGCGCGTAAGGTAACTGAAGGAATACAGGTGAGCTTTAGTCAGTAAAAGTCTGACGCACTTATTTACTACAGAGTTGGAGAAAATATTTAATGTTTTCCAACCTCAAAGTGTCGTACGTCGATAAAAGTAAGAAAGCCAAAAACTAATTTTTGAAAATATTTAATTAGGCTTTCAAAAAATCATCATTAGAGATGATCAAGAATTGAGGATTTTGTTTTCATGATTTTTTAGTTTGATTTGATTTCTTTGATATTATTGCTATTATTACTTGACATTGGCAAAATCATCGACGTCCGTTGATGGAGCCATATTATTTTTAAAAAAGAAGAAGAAGAGAGCAAAGTGCCACAAAGCTCCGTTAAAATGGGAGGCGGATGCTGAGTCCGGTCCAGGTACCTGCAACTACCTGAGTACTACTAGTTAAATTTTGGATTATGTTCTAATGGCACAGAGATCCACAAGGAAAGATTTTTTAGTTGCTAAGTGGCGACATAGATGTCGCTAGTTATAAATTGCTATTCATAAAAATGCCCAAACCGCTGCAAGCATTGTCACATAGCTGATTCGTGTATAGTCCTACCTGCTTACTGCTATCCCGAAGTGCTCAACAAGGCTGACCTCTACTATTTAGTATTTACCACTGTACAGGTTGTTTCGTTTGTTTGACAGTTCATTTTTAGTATCTATTTGAAGCGCCACTTGCGAGCGTCCAGAGAACTAATTTGACTAATATTGTATGCGGCGTGACATTTCCAGTTTTAGTACATTAGACACTCGCTATTGCTCGCTACGCACCGTGGCCGACAGCGCCATTATGGCGAATATCAAACTGGGAATATTAAATAACTAGATTTTGCCCGCGGCTTCACCCGCGTGGTATTGGGGTTGGGGTTGGGGTTTCCGGGATAAAAAGTAGCCTATGTCCTATTCCGGAGTGTATCCTATGCCTGTGCCAAATTTCATCCTGATCCGTCCAGCCGTTTTGGCGTGATTGAGTAACAAACATCCAAACATCGTAACTCTCGCATTTATAATATTAGTAAGATAGAGGTCAATGCTCGACGAGCACTCGGACCGATCGACGTGGCTCTAGTTTTGTTTAACGAAGAATTTAAATAAAAAACTCAATAAGGTTGTTAATAGATAGTTGTTGTATTTATTGTATTAATTCGAACAGTATCGTGGCGAATCCTATGGCGCGCCATACATGATTTTAAATTTTAGTTCCTACGTATCATCATAGATGTCGCTACTGGTACATAGAATACTTTTCCTCGAAATACTTCTAATAATATCTGAGTAAAAGCCGGCGTCGACGCACGTTTCTAGGTATAGTTCGTTTTTTAATCCTAGACTACGATTTGACAACCTAAAATGTTAAACTCCAGAAAATTGGGAACATATTTCTAGAGTATGACATTCTGAGTTGTCAAATCGTAGGCTAGAATTAAAAAATCGGCCAAGAGCGTGTAGGGCCACGCTCAGTGTAGGGTTCCGTAGTTTCTCGTCCGCCACAAATGTAACAGAAGCCCATGTAAAAATTAGTAACCCAATTCCCCGAGAGATGGCGCTGTACCCGGTGGTAATTTTGGATTGCGTGGCCGTGAACAGATTTTTTTTAAATTTTAAAACTTATGGTTCAAAAGTTAGAGGGGAGGACGCCTTATTTTTTACTTTTGGAGTGATTAATTCACGTGAAGTGAGTGATTCATTACTTTACGTGTAGGGGAGGTACCTCCCCTACACGTTAAGTAGAAAATTAATATAACAATTTTTTACCACTTAATAAAACATTTTTTATTTACCACTTAATAAAACATTTTTTACCACTTTTTGTTTGTGCACTTTGTCGACGTGGTTGATATAATAGTAATAATATTGGACAACAATCACACAACGTCGTCTAGTCTCAAGCTAAGTAGAGCTTGTGTTATGGGTACTAGACAACTGATAGACATACTTATATATTTTCTAAATACATACATATTATAGATACATTACACCCAGACACAGAACAAATGATCGTGGTCATTACACAAACATTTGTCCTGGGTGGGAATCGAACCCACGACCTCCGGAATAGCAGTCAGGGTCACTAACTACTAGACTGACAGGCCCAACCGTCGTCTTGGGGGTGAAGAGTTTAATAGAATAGTAGACTTTGTGTGTAACAGAAAAGGAAAGTTAGTACACACATAGTATTTAATAAATAGGCAATGAAATAATATTTAATGTAAATATAAATATACTACTATAATTATATACATACACAAAATAATATAAATATAATATAAATAGAATGCATACATTATATTATCTGGTAGAGATACATTACAGGGTGCAAAGCTTCCCTTCATATGATTTTCTGACGCACTGGAGTAACGTGCAAAATTCCCATCTGGGCTTCCCCGCTACATGTTGAAACCACAGATATAGATATATATATCTAGATAACTCAAGAGCAACAAAAATCGTAAGTGGTCACTTTCGCGGTCAGTCTCTCATCGGTGTACAGCGCTAGTCGAACATCAGTTAAAAATGGTTGGAGCGAGGATCTTTTAATCGATTTGATTTTCTCATCACAAATAGTGTTTATAACGCCATAATAGATACCTAGTCAAAAAATGGCACGCTTGGTTTCCATACAGATCGTGATGCTTGCGTTATCTAGGTATATCTATATCTGTGGTGGAAACCAACTTTTACGCGGGTAAAGCCGCTGGCAGAAGTTAGTCACGTTGTCCGATATCGAGATACATGTTTAATAAAAACGTTCAAAGCGAGATAACCTTTTTATATATAATAGCGTAAAATTATATTCAGTTTGTAATAGTTGACAGATAGTCAGTAATTACTGGTCGTAAGTCATGAAGATAAAAGTAAGTATTTATTTTTATTCTGGTTAAACGCGTGACGTGTGAGTTGCGATTGTTTGGTATACTTTTTTCCTCTTATTTCGTTATCTGTTAATGTGGGAATTGAGGAACCCAGTTTTAAAAACCACTTTCCTCAAATTGCGTCGATAATTTTTTATCATTTTATTTTTATAAAATGCTTTAGATTCTTAGGCGCGTGCGAAAGCCGGCGTTGGCATACCTATTGTCTTTCTATGATGTCTCTAATTGCGGCATTCGAAAGGTTAAATTCTTGAGCCTCAAGCAAACGCCGGCGTTCGCACATCTATTGTATTTCTATGATGTCTCTAATTAACTAAACGGTTCTCGAAAGATTAAGACTTTTACTAACTTGTTGCATTAAAAGAAGAAAAAAATGTATTAGATTCAATAATATTCGCCAAAACAATTTTCTTTCTTGTGTGGATTGAGGACTAGTAGTTTTGTCATTATTTTATTTAAATTGTATCTAAATTATAATTTTTACAAATTTTGTTTACATCATGTTTCCTTTATCATGTTTTTTAATAACGAATCCCGCCCTTGACCGGAGCGGGAGACAGTGTCAGACTTCTACTGACTAAAGGACCTACCGTTCTTTCCTGCTTTAGTTCCAGGGTCCCAGTGTTTCGCTTTCACATCAACCGATTCGTCATTCGATGATTTTTCCCACCAAAACAACAACCTTTATGGCATACAAATATAGTTTTCTTTCATGTTTTGTTTTATTTTATCTTTAATTATAATTTACAGATAAGCAGTGTCCTGCTGTTAGTGGTTTTAGGGGAATCTTACGGTGAGTATTATTAAAACATGGTAATTATATATTTTTACAACTGCAGTATTTTAAGTTAACCGACGTCAAATTAAACCATTTATATTTAGTTTCCTACTTGAGTGATTAGGAATTTTTATTTTTGGTCTTGACCACTTGACCTTTGCACTTGACCACTATCTTACCTGCATTATACTGGTCTCACTGTCATCCGCTCATTTACCGTAGTCGCTACATTCATAAGAAGTTTGTCTTTCGTAGTAGAAAGTTCTAAATCTCGTAGAACTAGTGTAGCAGCGTAGCGTGCCGTAGACCCGCGTAGCACTAGGATTGAAAAAATGAAAAAATCTTTAAATTTAAAAAGATTATTTTTTTGTGTACTTTATTCTTTCCGATAGTCAACAACTTCTTTGTTCTCAAGTCGTTTAAACAACACGGCAACGCAGAGGACTGCGAGCTAAATCCTCTCAGTTACCTCTATAATAGTATTTTTTGAATTCCAGGTAAAACTACAGCTACGGTTAATCACACAAGCACGAGCTGGGGATACGACTACAGTCTCAATGACACCGACAAGTACAAGATCAAGCCCAACGTCAATGGATATCAACTTGAACCAATTTATAACAACACCAGTTCTAGCCTGAAGAAACACTACAACTCTAAATCGGTCTATGATAAATTTACATCTCCAGGGACTAATACTGGCCAATCAGAGGGAAGGAGTGACGTCACTGATGGGTATGCTAACTCCAGGTCTAACAGTGCAGAACCCCATGAAGTAAACAGACAGACAAACGCTCCTATAGTACCTAGTCCCTCACAGGGGATTGTTTCTGGTGATACCAATGGATATCCGAGGTTCCCAGCGAACAGCCCGATTTATAGAACAACGTTTGGAACAACATACAGTTTGCAGAATACTCCAATGTATACAGCTCCTGCCATCCCGTTGTATTATCCTCAGACCACAGCATACGGACAAATGTACGGACCAACTGCTGGATCAATGTATGGAATGCCAAATGGACAAATGTATAGTTCACCGCCACAGCTGCCGTCGGTTCCAATGTATGGCTACGGGCCTCAGAATGGACAATTGTATGGGCCACAAAATGGCCAAACTTACTATCCAACCGGCCAATCGTATGGATCATACCGCTATTATTAAAACCGTTGAAAATTCAATCACTTTGTATTTTTCTTGAAATAAATATACTTCATTAGTTAAAAAATGAATTTCAGTTTATTTTCACCTTATTTTGAACTAGCGACCCGCTCCAGCTTCGCACGGGTATATTGAATATATTATGGATGTATTTTACACAAAAACCTTCGTCTTTTTTAATGGTAGGTAATCTTAAGGTTTCTTTATTGTCGGGCAACTAAGGCCCATAGATAAAATAAATAATATTACAATTTTACAAAATATTAACCTACATATTAAAAACATTTAACAAACTATTCTATTACTCAGTCCAGACCATGGCTGGAACCAGGGCTGGGCGCGGGAGGTCGAAGCCCTCAATCGCCTCCACGAGGACAAGGAGGTGCCCGCCAAAATAAATAAAAGCTTTTTCCTAGTCTATAGAATTAAACGTAGGTGTAGGTTACTTCGTTGAAGTCACTAAAAGGAATATGAAGTGATTTTTAACCGACTTCAAAAAAGAAGGAGGTTTCTCAATTCGACCGTATAATATGTTTTTAGAGTCGTCTAATTAGTCATAGCTATAAGGGATTCTTACAAGTCATACCACAGGGAGTCTTACCACATATTCGCTCTCGTACCCGCTCCAAACAACTACGGCCTGTGGTTTTATTCTCCATATTACCTAGTTAATGGCCTGCCTTACTATACATACGTTTTCTGACCAGAAGGGTAGCGTAGACTAATTGAGGCGTGGCCACATCAGCGAGGCCTTTTTCTCTCATAAATTCTTATAAAAAACATGAAATGTACAGTCGGTGCCCTAGCTTACCTAGCCCACCTCTTTGTAAAGCGATTAACAGGGTCGGTTGTAACTTAGGGCACACTCCCTGCCAAACCCATGCTTTGAAAGAACCGTCGCCGCATCGTTTGCCGAGGCCCTTTTGAGTGCGAGGCCGTAGGCGAAGGGCCACTTCGCCCACGCATAGCGGTACAGGTACTGTGAGACCGATGAGCATACTGTAAGGGTACCTAGATGGTGTGTATAAGTATTTTAGTTTCTCATTATTAGTTTATATCTAGTAATATTAGTTATTTGTTAAATTCTTTTTACTAACAGCCTAGGTAAGGTATACCTATGAACTTCCGGCCATAGTCCGGAGTGAGGAGGAGTGGCAGGCGGTCGCGTCCTTCTGCGAAGCAGCAATGCTAGCAAAAGAGGAGGCTGACCGTATCAGGCAAAGGCAACGGCGCTCACGCCACAGCCGCCGCCCCCGTGTCCCTGACCCCAATTTCCGGCCACCTTAGGCGCGGGCTAGCAGACGGCGAGCAATGGGTAAATCGCTGTCCGCCTATCCGGTAAGCGTCCGGACCGAGCTCAAGTCGTCGACGGCACACACTGTTCCTGCGTGCCACAAAGCGTTGTCAGCAAACTGTAGGAACCCTGCAGGGTTGAAGCCGTCTGGGGCCGAGGGTTTTTTTTTTATTGATTATAGGTTCGCGCTTGACTGCTATCTTACCTGATGGAAAGCGACGATGCGGTCGACGATGTAGCGCGCTTACCTAGAAGTAACCTATTCACTCTTGACTTAAAGATTCCCGGATTGTAGCTATCAGGAAACACCGACTCCGGCAAGGAATTCCACTCCTTGATGCGAAAGCGTTACATCGGGGTTGTGGGACTAAGGCAAGGAAGGAACGGGGTAGATTGTTTAGTCAGTAAGAGTCTGACACTGTTTCCCGCACCGCCCAAGAGCGGGATTCGTTATTCGATGATTTTTACCTACCATGAAACCCATGAACTTCTCTTTGTCTGAAATAAATGATTTTATTACTATTAAAACTTTAAGGCAAAATTGTATGCTGATTGGTACATGTGTCATCTCGTGTAGGTATACTGTATAGCTTTACTTTATTACCTATGACATTTTCCTTAACAATTATAAATAATAATGAAATCATAATACTTGAAGTTTGTAATTGTGGTATTGTTAATAAGTTATTGTATGGTCAGAAAACCCGAGGTGATAGGTTATAGCAGATAACTAATAAATCGTCAAGTTTAAATAGTTAACTTCGCAGTTTGGGAGCGTTAGTACAATTAGACGCTTTGTCAGTGACTGAAGTTAGAGTAATATAATTTTTGCAGACATCATGAAACTAATTGTAAGTGTGTTTTCTATATATAATAAATAAATATATATATATATATATACTGGGTGTCATTGACATGTTAACGCAAACGAATACCATGGATCCAGTACATGATTCTAGACTCCCTCATATTGGTGGCATTTCTGGCAGTTTTTTCTTAACGTAAAAAATTAATTAACAACAAAATTATTTTTTTACATTTCTTAAATAAAACTGTATAAAAACGTTATTTTAATATTTTTTTGCGAAAAAAAATAACAAATTACATTCTAATTTAAAAATATCGTCAATTTTGATTAGAATAACGACTTTATTAGCCTCGATGATTTTTTTATTAATTATATGTAATTTTTTTTTCTAAAAATATCATTGAAATTGGTTAGAATAACGATTTTATACAGGTAAACATCAAAGAAACAACTTTTTTACCAAAAATGTGAAAAAAAAACCTATGAAAAATTTCACAACAGGATTGTCCAGAATCATGTACTGGATCCATGGCATTCGTTTGTGGTACAATGTCGATGACACCCTGTATATTTAAGAGGACCAAACGTACACAACTTAAGGCGCGGTTACTCTCAAAATTATTCCACGTATTATTTCTCTACTTTCTAATCGATAAAGTATGAGTCGGACCTAACCTGTAATCACGAAAAAAATTCTACTGATCAGTATATTTATTTTCGCCTAACTGGTCAAAATATACTGAACTTGTTGATTTTTTTTATAATTTCAGCTTTGGTCATATAGTTAAGTTTGTTTTTTATAATTACTACAAACGTTTTCACTAATTACCAGCCACCCTATATAAGCTCATAATTGTACGAAAATAGATAATTGTGATTGTCCGTGTGAGTGTAAACTTGGCCATGATTAGCTAAGATAACAAACAGTTTTTGTGAACTAAAATAATTTGTCTCATTGCGTCTTTGGGTCTCTAATTTATTTTAATCTCACTAATATTACACTGGCAAAAGTTTATGAATTTATGTTCCTTTATTACTTCTTCACGTGTGGCCAACTCAAATCGATGGGTCTTAATAAAACATAAAGATAAAAAGCCTATATCCTCTAGGTTTTCTCGATGCCAAATTTCATGAAAATCGATACAGTATTTTAACCAGTGACAACGTAACAGACAAACAGAGTCCCTTTCACGTTTATAACATTTGTATGATTTTATCTAATTACTGTTTCCACGTGTAAAAATAAACAATTAAATAAAACTTATCAACCTATATTTGTTTACAGATAGGCGTAATCGTCAGTTTAATGATTTTGGATTTGTTCCAATGTAAGTATAATTTAATTCACTAGAACTTAGCCCGCGACTCCATTTGTAAGGTGTATTTTTATAAATACTAGAATCCCTCTAAACCGTCATTTAAGCCTTAAGGGTAATTTTTTTAAAACTAATAATTTCCATATTTTTATTCATTTTGATTGAAATGTGTGTCGTATATAAATTTTATTAATTGAAATAATAATCCACATTACAATCTTTATACCTCATAATTGGTTCTATTGGATATATTCTTAAAATAAATATAGTACTGATAAGAAATAATAACAATCTTTATTATTTACTTATGTTAATTACCTTTCAAGTTCATGAAGTGAAACTTTGTATACAAACAAAATATAAAAGGGTGTATTTTCCCCGAGGTGTCGTTCTCACTCTAACGGGATTCGTCATTCGACGATTTTTACATGATTTTTACCTACCAAAAAAAAACCCTAATCTACCTACACTATTTTATTCTTTCAAAAGAACCTTCTCCTGACAATAAGAAACACATAAAAAATGGCGTTACTAAGGGAAATAGGCATTAACATTTATAGATACAGATTAAAATGATTGCCTGTCGTATTTCAGGTACACCAATAATTGGCAGTGAAGACGGAAGTATTAAAGTAACTAACACTTCAAGCAGCTGGGGCTTCAATGCAGGAGTCAATGCAGGCCTTGGTTTGGAAGGAGGGTATAAAGATGGACATGCAGTCTTAGGAATTAACAAACATCTTGGTGCTAACATCGGTGGGCACAGAGAGAACAGCCAAACGGATACAGTCCAGAAATTCCCTTCCATACCCGTTCCAAATAACTACGGCCAAGGGTTAAGTTCTCCGTATTACCCAGGGAATAACTTGCCTTACTATTATAACCCATATTACCAACAATTTCCACCACAAGCTGGACAACAGTTAGTGTACGGGCCACTGCCACAGCCCATGCAACAATATCCACAGTGGTCGCAATTTGGCCCACAATATCCTCAACCATATGGCCCACAGTTCGCTCAACCTCCCGTTGGCCCACAGTTCGCTCAATCTCCCGTTGGCCCACAGTTCCCTCAACCTCCCTTTGGCCCACAGTTCCCTCAACCTCCCGTTGGCCCACAGTTCGCTCAACAACCTGCTGGTTCACAGTCCTACCAAATACTTGCAGGCCCAGCGTCCGCTCAACAACCCACTGGCTCAGAGTACGATCAGCAACCCACCGCATACATCCAACAATGGCCTCAGTATACTCAGCAGAGTCTGTTACCGACTGCTTCAATTCCACAGAAAGGTGGCCCAACAAAATCACCTTAATATGCCCTAGTATGTACAACAAGGTGCCTCGCAATACGACCTTCAGTATACCCTAAAAAAAGACTGACAATAGTTTGGTTTACAGATAGAAAAATCGAGTTGGATTAAGATCAAGATACGTTATACGTAATAATTTATGTTGAATAACTTCAATTTTGTTATTCGAGTATACAATTTTATCCGTACGTGTAACTAAAGGTCTAAATACCTATCTCAAATTAAGAAAACGCTGAAATTCAAATTCCCATAATATGTCACCTCAGGGACCAATGATTGCCAGGAACTTGTCAAAATTGCAGGAAATTTGATAGAATAGTCGAAACCGGCTTATTGTAATTGCCATATACAAAAAAACCAGCCTTTTTGACGTTTTGTTTTATTTTTTTTTCTTCTTTTACGAGTCTGTTATGTACTCATAATGCCAGTCTACGTCTGTAAATAAATTCTTTTTTTTTTTAACTTAAAAGTTTGTTTTATTTTCTGTTTGCTAAATACTTCAGTGTTTGATGTATATATATCAAAAAATAGTTTGCGCGTGTGTGGTCTCTTCCACATGTGCCATTATAATAAAGAGTTGAAGTTTTTTTGACACATTGCGACTGAGTGATACGGGTTACGAAAGGTCGTTCACCAACTGATACTTAGAACTGAGCCGTCATTTCCTGGCACCTGTCATAACGTTTTTGTTCATGAGGAGGAAAAGCCTGACGGCTAAATGGCGTCACCGGGTGGTCTGAATTTTCCTGAGTCTGTTCCGGAAAATGTACACCATCAGGTTTACCATTAGAACGCTCTTTAAAATCACAAGAAGTTAAACTCAACATTCAGCTAGCATTTTGTACAAAATTATTTGAACGTCCGCTAATAATTAATATGTTTTCAAGAATATTGAAGTAAAGGGCAATTTGAATAAAGGGTAAAGTGAAGCCAGTCAAACAATCTACACTAATATAATAAAGAGGTAAAGTTTGTTTTTTTGTTTGTAGGAGGTAATCTTTGGAACTACTGGTCCGAACAACTGGTAGCAACAATAGAAAGCTTCTTTACTCCTGAGTGACATAGGTTATATTTTATGCACGCGCGCGAAGCCGCTGATAAAAGCTAGTAGTTTATATAATTAGAAAAAGCACTTTGTGGCCGTTTTTTTTGTACAATCAAGAGTCTGAATCGAAGGTTAAATTTAGGTAAGCAATGGTTCTATCCTTTAAGTTGCGCAGTGGTCTTCATGAGGACTCACCTATCTCTAGAACCCTCGTTGACAGCCCCATAAAGTTTTTTTTTATGGTAGGTGAAAATCATCGAATGACGAAACCCGCTCTTGGCCGGAGCGGGAGACAGAGTCAGACTCTTACTGACTAAAAATCTACCCCATTCCTTCCTTGCCCCGTTCCTAGAACCGCGGTAACACTTTCACATCAACCGTCGGCTCCAGAAGGCTTCTACCCTGAGGGGCCCTTACAGTTTTGCTGACAACTCCTTGAGGCGCGCGGGAACGGTGCGCGCCGTTGACGACTTGGAAGACATAAAGGTGGATCACACGCTAGGTAACACATATAGTTTTTGTCTTTAGTGTTGGTGCAGCTGACACCTAACGCCCCTGAGGCATATCCTTGAGAATACAGTCACTTATCAACACCTAAGTCATAAAGACTGTTAGGTTAGGTTACCTTATGGTAAAAAAAAAAATCCCTGAGTGATCGTATCAGAAATGAAGATGTCCGCAGGAAAACCAAGGTTGCCGACATAGTGCAAAGAATCGCCAAACTTAATTGCACGCAGAACGGATGGCCGTTGGGGTCGAAAGGTTCTGAAGTCGTGACCGCGTACCGGAAGACGCAGTGTTGGAAGAGGCCTCCAACAAGATGGGGTAGTCGATGGATGCGAGATGCACAGGACCGTTCATTATGGCGACAATTGGGGAAGGCCTATGTTTGTCACTTTCGGCTGAAATGATGAAAAAAAAATCAAGTTAAAAGTGAAAGTCAGTAGTAAGTAAATTGTATTTGTATTTATGTAAGTCATCATCATCATCATTTCAGCCGAAAGACGTCCACTGCTGGACATAGGCCTCCCCCAAGCGCCGCCACAAAGACCGGTCCTGTGCGTCTTGCATCCATCGGCTTCCAGCAACCCTGACCAGGTCATCGGTCCACCTTGTGGGAGGCCTTCCAACGCTACGTCTTCCGGTACGCGGTCGCCACTCCAGAACCTTTCGGCCCCAGCGGCCATCCGTTCTGCGTGCAATGTGCCCTGCCCATTGCCACTTAAGTTTGGCGATTCTTTTCGCTATGTCGGCAACCTTGGTTCTCTTGCGGATATCCTCATTTCTGATTCTATCACGCAAGGATACTCCGAGCATAGCCCTTTCCATTGCCCTTTGAGTGACCTTGAGTCTTTTTATAAGGCCCATTGTAAGCGACCACGTTTCAGAGCCATACGTCATCACTGGCAACACGCACTGATTATAGACTTTCGTCTTGAGGCATTATGTAAGTGTGTTTATGTATTATTTAATTCATAATTTTTGTTTTATTGTTTTAAATTGTACACTGGATCTTACCCTACATTGTGACCTCTTTCTATCACTCATTGGTTTGCTGAAAGAAAACTCAACTTTGATTTATGCTCGCCTTTGTACTTAGGTATATTGTAATACTCTTTTGTATATATATGATGTTTGATGTACAATAAGGAACTAAAAATCACTGAAATGTATTCTGTTCCATTTTATTCTATAGTTCTTCGCCTCTAGGATCGATAAATTTAAGACTTATTTTAAATTAGAAATTATTATTTTTTTCTTTCATACATTTATAAAATAATAGCCGGATATTTCAATAAACAGTTCCTGTACATAGTTCGTAAAAGGATACGATTTGAATTAGTAACCAAGTAGTAATTATTGAATTAATCATCATGTGATAATTAATTAATTATTAAACAATGACTACAAAATATATCTACTCATAATTAACATTGTTAGTTAGTCATTAATGTGTCATAAATTAGTGCAATTTTCCTCTTACTTGCGTGACTGTAATCAGCTATGTTTGGTTTCCTTTTACGTACAAAAGTGTAATTTCTTGTCACCAATGTATGATGAATTGTTCCCAGAAATTAATCTACACTAATATAATAAAGAGGTAAAGTTTGTTTTTTTGTTTGTAGGAGGTAATCTCTGGAACTACTGATCCGATTGAAAAAATTTTAGCAACAATAGAAAGCTGCTTTACTCCTGAGTGACATAGACTATATTTTAGGTACGCGGGCGAAGCCGCTGGCAAAAGCTAGTAATAATATATTTCACAAATAACACACAACGCCATCTAGTCCCAAATCTATGAGTACTAGACAACTGTAGGCTTAGCCAAGTTCGAATTTTTTTTTCTATTGTTTTTTATATTATTGTGGTTTTTCTATTGTGTCTCTAATCACGGTACTCGAAAGGTTAATTTTGCGCGTACTGTTCCTACGCGTCTCAAACAGTTGCCAGCAAATTGTAGGGTCCAGCAGTGCCAAACCTTACCGAGGCCATGAACAAGTTTTTGAAAAGAAGGTCTGGCCCCGTTATGAAGATCTTAAAAGGAACAGGGTGGGGTATTTAGTCAGTAATAGTCTGACACTACCTCCTGCTCCACCGAAAGGCGGGAGATGAAATTCACCATAGATATATCAAACAGTAATATTCACCCACAACACCTCAAAAAAGACCCTATTTATTCTGAGTTTCTACTGCATTGGTTTATGGTTTAGAATAAATAGTACCTATATCTATCTAGAAAATAAATAAATAAAACTTATATCTTGATAGATGTACTATTTATTCTACAATTCCGATTGGTTTATATCTGCACCAATCGGATATCATTAATCTGGAGTCTTGGCAGCTCTAGTTCAACTGCACCCAACGAAGATTGTGGCTCCATCCAGCCTGAGGGCCATAACAATAAAAAGGAAAAGAAGCCCTTCAAGCCAAGTTACTATCGTTTCGATAACGTCGAACGCTTGTAATAGGCCACGCTTCCAATTCCTTTGTAGTGACCACGTGACTGAGCGTTGAAACGACATCAGAGCAAAATAATTGGGGGCGTAGCCAAAACAAAGCGACAGTAACTTGGCTAGGGAGGGAGGTATCTTACTTGTCACATTTCATTTGACAGACCAACAAAAGTTTGCTAGTAATTTTCTGTCAGGAGAACACTATTGGAACTGCCTGGTTGCATTTTCTCTATTGGAAATTAGTTTGAATTGAGAGAGTTCAGCTCATACCACCATCTCCGTCTCGATCACGATGTCCCACGTCAAAGCGTCCAATTCTATAGAAAGAGACAATGAGTCAACGCCAACCCTTGATTTGGTTATACATGTGAAAATTAAAAGAAAACACAATATTTCCAGCTGCAGCTGAGTTTATAATGCTCTACAAACATTTATTTAATACATAATAATAAAAAATATTCATTGGTTTGACTTGGTTGGTGTAAAAAGTTGGTCCAGTTATCCGTTTAGCTCTTAGCATCTTGAGGGGGTTTTCCGTCAGGTTTCGGGTTCTCAGGCTTAGGCTGGTCTGGTCTTCCATCTTGGCGGGGTGGGGCGCCTTCGGGGCGAGGTGGCATCTGGGGGTCTAGACGGGATTGGTCACCCTTGGCGCCATCCTTTGGGGGGTCCACGCCCTTCGGGTTAGGTGGCATGTCGAGGCAGATGGCCACTGCCACCAGCATCAGCAGGCATGCGAACATCTGTGTTGAATTTTTTGTCGTTAATATTAAGATTGAAATATACTCTATCTTGATTATTTTAATTTTATACTGTTAGACTTAGGACGCCTTCAAAGCGGCCGCAGCGCTGTGGCCGTGATGGGCCCGCGTTGAGGGAACATTGAAAAAGCTGATGATGATGAGGTATAAAATGAGAGAAAACAAGATAAATTAACCCTAAACCAGGCCGCACACCAGGCATACAATTGTTTCTCCACAATTGTAGCGCCACATTTGAAACGCAACACATTTAACGCCCCCATATATTCCTACGTGAGCCCGCACACCGAGGAAACATTTGTAGCGGGCGCACTTTGTGGCGAGACGACATCCGCGCTACAATAATTCAAGATCGAACCGGTCCGTTTTTTGTGTCGTGTTGCTTGGAAAAAATGAAAGACAACATTGAATTTTACGTTGAATTTATTGCAGAGGGTGAAAAAAACCCTATATTATACAATCATACACTCATGATTATAGTAACAGACAGATTACATAAATTTTTTGGACTAAGATTGGTGAAAAATCTTGATATTGCAATCTTGATTAAACCAATAACGTCTAAAGGATGAACCCAATAACGCCTTTTTTTTTCTCATGAATCGCCACATCAAGAAATCGTCGTTATCAGAAAATAATGTCGACATTCTGAAAGCGGTACCACGCTACAACTGTGCTTCCGATGTGCGTATATACGATACATTTGTAGTAAGCTGAATTGTAGCGCAACGATTGTGGCGACGTAAATGTTCGATACGTGTAGCATGTGGCGCTGGTGTGCGGCCGGCCTTAGAATACCGTAATTTCAAACACAATAGAAATACGTGTGTGAACGCCGGCGTTCGCTTAGCCAGGCCGCACACCAGGCATACAATTGTTTCTCCACAATTGTAGCGCCACATTTGAAATGCGACACAAAAAACGAACCGGTTCGATGTTGAATTATTGTAGCGCGGATGACGTCTCGCCACAAAGTGCGCCCGCTACAAATGTTTCCTCGGTGTGCGGGCTCACGTTATCACGTAGGAATATATGGGGGCGTTAAATGTGTCGCATTTCAAATGTGGCGCTACAATTGTGGAGAAACAATTGTATGCCTGGTGTGCGGCCTGGTTTAGGTTCAGTTCCTTTCACAACTGTCTTAATATTTGTATTTAGGTACTAATATGTACGTATCTAATTTATATTAGACTTATTTATGGAGGTTTATATATGTTTAGGTTTATATTGAACACTTGATTCTACCCTAAATTGTTTTTTCTCTCCGTCACTCAAAGGTTTGCTGAGAGAAAACTGATTGTTAAGTTCGCAAAGCATGTACAAAGTTACATGAATTCATTACGCGCACATCAAACGACTGGAACATTTTGTTTTTCAAAATCGTTCAGCGAAACGTGAATGGAGTACAAGCAACAAATAGATGACATTATAATCTGATATTCTTTTTTTATTTTATTCAACAACTGTCACACAACTTCGTTTAGTCGCAAGCTAAGCAGAACTTGTGTCCCATAACACACACTACCATACTAGACAACATACTTATATAAATAAAGAAATAATAATAAATTTCTTTTTAATAAATACATACATATCATTACATAGTATAAAGCAAAGTCGCTTCTCGATAGAGTGATTCAAGAGGAAGGTTTACCGGTATAATACAAGCATAATATATTTGATACCACCATTGCACTCGTGCAAAGTTGGGGCGGGTCGCTATATATAAATTACACTCAAACACAGAACAAATGATTGAGCTCATCACACAGACATTTGTTGTCCTGGGTGGGAATCAAACCCACGACCTCCGGCATAGCAGTCAGGGTCACTAACCACTAGAACTACAAGCCAGTGAAATTTAACTGCTGCGTTCTTCCCATCCGATTATAATTTGGGTGTCTTCAAGAGTAGAGTTAATAGGCTTTTAATAAATTAGTGCGCCCCACTATCGACGATTCTATCACTGCTTACTATCAGGTGGGATCGCAGTCATGCATTAGTCTATAGCAAATATTATTTGCAATATAATATTTGGAATAGGAAATTCAACCACAACAAAAAAAATTGCGTGGAATTTTGCACAAGGCTTCCTTTTATGACGTAGGAGAACACTAAGAAAGGGTTTTTCAAAATTCAGCTCCTAAAGAGATGTAATGGGGCTCGAAACTTACTATAGAGGACCCTACTTTAACGCGGGCGAAGTCGCTGACAGAAGCTTAGTAGCAAATACAAAACCAAATTGTCTAACTGCTGTGTACTATTAAATGTTTTGTGTATCATCATTACATAGTATAAAACAAAGTTGCTTAGTCCCTATGTATGCTTAGATCTTTAAAAGTACGCAACGGATTTTGATGGAGTTTTTTTTAATAGATAAAGTGATTCAAGAGGAAGGGTTATGTTTATAATACATGCATAATATATTTAATATCAGCATTGCCCCCGTGCGAAGCTGAGGCGGGTCGCTAGTGAAGAATAAAGAAAGTAAAACTTACCCCTAGACGAGACATTTTCAATATATGTTACAAAATCTAATCACTGACTGCCTGTGGTTTCAGAAGAAGATCTTTTATATAAGCTGTCTTCATAAGTACATAACCTGTTACCGTGGGAATACATACGTAAGCAGTAATTGCAATATTTCATATAAAAACACACAGAACAATAATAACAATCGATTTACTAGGATACGAGAAATTATCTACAACGTTGTCAATCAAGATTCCTTTTAATCCCTAATTATTTAATTACTGCATCTTATTTCTATGTAAGTATATTAATTTACGAGTAATTGGAAAACTATAAGGAAGGTAGATGAATGAATGCGACTTTTTATCACGCGATTTCTTACATGTAAATGCAGTCATGTGCAATCATTACATAGTATAAAACCAAGTCGCTTCACGTTGTCTGTCCTTATGTATGCTTAGATCTTTCAAACCAAATAACAGATTTTGACGCGGTTTTTTGAATAGATAAACTGATTCAATACGAAGGTTTATTATGTATACCTAACATGTCAATATAAATATAAAAATCAATGCCACTTTTCGTTGTAATTTTATAACTCAAGAACGGGTTCACCTATCCAAATCAAATATTTAAGTAGGCTTTGTTCGGACTATTTTGTAGATATTGGTTTAGTTTGCACAAAATTGGTCGAGCGGTTCTTCATTTATCACATTTTTCTGTTGTCGGGAGCGAAGCCGAGAGCAAAAGCTCGTATTTTATAAATACTACTTATATACCTACTGCTTTATTAAGACAGACAGATTATCATTAAAGCATGAAGCCTTTTTATTGTGTCTCGGCCCACCGCAATACATATTTTATATACGGTGACTGGTCTGGACTGGCGCTTCGGTCCACCACCATTATATCAGGCTTATTGGCTACAACAGTCCTGTGGAGTCAGTGATGATAGATCGGCCCCAGTACAGTATGATATGACCATTATCAAGAACTGGGTCGGGCTTGAATCTGTAGTACCTTCCTACGGCACTTCCGATTCCACAAGAGAGTATTTCAGAGCAAGCTGCTGACGGATATATGCAGGCTACAAGGTTATTCCTATGCAAGTACTCGCCGTTAGCATATAGATAAATATTACACCCAGAAATATTAAAAGAAAAATAACTATAAAAATTATGATCAGTTCTAATACAGATCAACAAGTTCAGAGAGTATCACACACATACGAGTAAGTAGTATCATACAAATAAGGTTAAAATAAACATACAAAATTGTAGGTAACAGTGTTTATTTTTTTAATGGTTTCTTTCTGTAATCTGTATATAAAAAATTTATGGTTCTGACTCATTCTCAGACTCATCAATGCCTAGACGCAGAGCACAAAAATTTTGAACATGTAGGTAATGTAGGTATGGCAATGTAGGTATATAAAAAAAAAACAAAATTTACCCCCTTAGGGGATGAAACAGGGTCCAAAATGTGTACAGTGAGACCTACTTTCACATGACCTAAGTAGCTGGAAAATCTAGTTGCATATATAAAAAAATCTTACAAGCTCAAATATTAAAGTAGGTGAATTTAATAGGTATGTTTCATATTATAAAATGATCGAATTTTTGGGTTGTTGTACATATTCTTATCAGCACAGTTAGTCAGTGAAGTTAGGGACGTCCGGCCTTGTTTCCATCTGCAATATTAAAAAATATTTTTAAACTAACAGTTTTATTTTTCCAAATTGATTTGTGATCTGCAATTAGATTATAGAAAAGATAGCTTCGTAAAAATTGTTGACGATGTTGTAAATTATGTTGTTGTTCTAAAGCAGGGTGATTTGGCATTCATATATTGGTCTAAAATTTAATAAATTTACTACAAATATTTTCGGCTCGTATTACAAGATTAGGTACACAAGCTAAGGTTGTGACTCGATTATTTTAAGCCAAATTTGAGCGTATTGATTTGCACGCTATTAGTCTCTGCACACAGCGGGCGCGGCGCGGCGTGACCGGGCGGCGACGCGACGACGCCATACAGATCCGAGGTTACCGTCGCGTCGAGCGGGACGGCTCTGTGTGGCGTCGTCCCGCGTACTATCTAGTACATTACAACTGCTCAGCGTCGCCATACAGATCCGAGGTTACCGTCGCGTCGAGCGGGACGGCTCTGTGTGGCGTCGTCCGTACTATCTAGTACAGGGGTCGCCAACTTAATTGGACACACGGTCTACTGTTTACTAACTAGACTCTGCAAGATCTACCAATTACAAAATCAATCTATTATATTTACGTACCACAACTAGACACAAAGTTTAAATAAATTTAACAATACAAATTACATGGACAGCGAGTTCAAATATTTTTACACAAAGCTTCGGTAAAAAAAAAAAAAAATATTAACATACTTTTTTTTGATAAACAAAAATAACGAGTTGATAAGGTAATACATATGTAATGCCCCACGATATAGTCCTGCTAGCCCAAAAGTAAATATATTATTGCTGGTTAAGATCGACTGTATTAACTGCTGAGATCGACTAGTCGATCGCGATCGACCGGTTGGCCACCCCTGATCTAGTAATCTAGTAACATTACAACTGCTCAGCGTCGCGTCGCCGCCCGGTCCCGCCGCGCCGCGCCCGCGCCGCGCCCGCGCCGTGCAGACACCTTTAAACTTGTGCCCCAAGCAAACGCCGGCGTTCGCACACCCACATCTTTCTATTATGTCTTTAATTACGGTATTCGAAAGGCTAAGTACCTCGCGAAACATAGTTTTGTTCTCTCTATAATTTTGTTCAGTTCGTTGTTTATTGTTTTGATAGAAATGGTTACTGCACAAATTGTCTGCTGCAGTCTTCCCATCTGATTATAATTTAGATGTCTTAAAGGTTACAGCGAATTTAGGCTCTTTTTAAACTATTGCGCTTCACCATTAAGAAGTGCATTACTGTTTAATACCAGGTGGGATCGCAATCAAGCACTAGTTTACTTCATAAAAGAAAATACTACCGTAAAACGGGGTGAATAGAAACACAGGGGTGAATAGAAACAAAAGTTTGGTTTGGTTTTTCACTTTGATATCATATTATTGTCTTCTGACAAAACATCGAGTTATTAGAATAACAGTTCATTAATCTTACTAATATTATAAATGCGAAAGTTACGATGTTTGGATGTTTGTTACTCAATCACTCCAAAACGTCTGGACGGATCTGGATGAAATTTGGCACAGGCATAGGATACACTCCGGAATAGAACATAGGCTACTTTTTATCCCGGAAACCCCAACCCCAACCCCAATACCACGCGGGCGAAGCCGCGGGCAAAAGCTAGTAAATTGATAAAGATGTTAAAATAAAAAATATTCAAATACCTATCGTGAAAATATATTTTAAAGTTTTGTTTCTATTCACCCTGTTTGACTGTACGTCCATTCTAAGATGTATATAATACTTACACCCCGGGTGTGAACGTGGGTCATCGTAGTTTACTTCCCGGTGTTGAGGATCTGCAAAAAAGAAATATGATCAGCCAATTTGAATCTTTTCCACTCTACTTAAAGTCCAAAACTAATTGCAAATAGAGCTTGAAGCTTATTTAGTTTATCTTAGCTGGTATAACTGAACACATTCACTGTGCGTACAGCTAAGGAATGGAATCATAATGCTTTCCTGATGGCTACAACCCGGGAATCGTGAGCAAAAGAAGCAAGTGGCTGTCCTATGCTGTGGCCTGTCCAAGGCATTCGATGTTGCTGATCGCGCCGTGTTAGCTGTAAAACTGCAGCATTACGGCGTGGTGGGGCCGTCGCATGCTTTAGTGACAGACTTGCTACGCGACAGAACTCAAATTGTAGTAGGTGGACAAGGAAAGGTGAGGTCCAAGCCTCTGAAATCGGAGATAGGAGTGGCTCAGGGATCGTCTGTGTCCAACATACTTTTTTTCGCTGCTGCTGAATGACTTGCCTTGTGCTGTAACTGATGCAGAAGTACTCATGTACGCTAATGATGTTGCTGCGTTGGTAACAGCTGAATCACTGGATCAGTTAGAGCAAAAGCTGAATGATGCCGCGAATCAATTGTTGTTATGGTTCCAAAGAAATGGTCTTGCTCTGAATCTGAAAAAGACTCACTTCATTCACTTTGGTCTGTCAGGCCGGTCTTCACGACCACTGGCAGTATCTGTGGGTGGAGTGGATCTGGTTCAGGTGAAGTCAATAACCTTTCTTGGGTTTGAAATTGACGGTTGCCTCAAGTGGGATGGTCATATTAATAAAGTGTGCGGTAAGTTGGGTAGCGCATGTTTTGCTCTTGGCAGAATATCGCGCGTCTTACCCGAACGCGATGTGCGGTCATGTTATTTCGCGACGGTGCACTCGCTACTCCAATACGGCGCTGAGCTATGGGGTCGTGCTGCAGATTGGCAACGCGCTTTCCGAATGCAGAAGCGTGCCGTGCGAGCCATCGTCGGGATACCGCAGGACGTGTCTGCTAGACCCCACTTTGTTAGACTGGGCATCCTCACGTTACCTGCTGTACTTATATATCAGGTTGCATTGTACGTGAGGATGAACTTGGACCTTTACCCAAAAGTAGGCAGCCGTCATACATATTGCACCAGAAGCAGGGGTCAGTTATCGACGGTCTCGAGGACACTTGCCAAATCTACCAAGACGACTCATGTTATGGGCCCGACAGTTTATAATCAGCTGCCTGCAGCTATTTCTGGTGCCCCGACTACCAGCAGCTTTAAGGCCCGCTTAAAAAAATGGCTTATCGAGCAAGCTATTTATTCATTTGACGAATTTATAATTTAATTTAATATTGTGACTTTTCTTATATTTAATTTTAATTTGGGTTTTGACTATTTGTATTATTTTATTTGTTTGACATGTGTATTTAATTATTTGTATTTATTATTTGACATTTTTATTTGATTAATTTGTAATTTGTTGACATTATTGTATCAGTTTGTTGTATTCACATTATTTGACATTATTGTTTTTTTTATTCATTTGACATTATTGTATCAGTGTGTTGTATTCACCTTTATGACTTGTAAGAATCCCTTACCAATAAAAAACTATGACTATGACTATGACTAGGAATCTTTAAGTCATGAGTGACGTCGAGGTTACTTCTAGATAAGCGCGCTACATCGTCGACCGCATCGTCACTTTCCTTCAGGTAAGAAAGCGGTCAAGCGTAAACCCATCAACAATAAAAACAACAAAAAAAAAACTGAGTTAATTCAAATCGCAAACTATGTAACTTGAAACTTAACTTAAAAATTACCTCGCTTAAGCGAGTTAAGCTGAAATCAGATTGCATTTTCTGCAACTGGCTATAGAGTGAGATTCGTCAGTTCATTAAATTAGTGCAACAACTCTATCTAATGTTTTTGTAGCTGATATTTGTTAGCAACGTGTTGAGTTAGCTTTCTTGAAAACTTCGCGGAAGCCAAGACCACAACCAAGTTCTCTTATATAGGTATTCTTATATTCTTTTTGTACACAAATTAGTCAAATTACAAAAATACAGAACAGGTGATCTATACAGGCGAGCTTAACCCACATGAAACACGGGTTGCTTGCTTCATATTAATCCACAAACGGTTCCAATTCCCTGATATCTATTGTACAGTTGCGCAACTAACCAACTTTGATTCACAATGTCTACTAGGAATCATTTGGTGAATTATAAAACAGCCAATGAATTTTATCCGGAGAAATCCAGCTAAAAATCCTCTCAAAGAAACTAAGGGTTAAAAAAAAATTTACTGCATACGGAACAAATTCGCATGCAACGCATGATATTAAAAACACTCTAATAATTTTTGAATACTACTAAAAAAGTAAAAAAAAAGAAATAGCAAGAATTTTTTACTTACAGCCTGGGTGCACATGAGCTGAAAACAAAAACATAATGTTATTCATTTTGAGTGTCCACGGTAGGAATATTGTGACATGTATATTTGTGCCATGATCACACGTACCGAGTAAAAGGCCGAGACAGTAATACGGTGCTCGGCCGAGCACTCGGCGCTATGTTCACACTTGCCGAGTAGTCGGCCGAGAGCACAATCTTGCCTATTTGCTCGGTACGTGGGGTCAAAGCCCATGCCTTGATCACTTGACATGAAACTGTTTAAGTATAATTATTATACTCTAAAATATCATCTAAATTATGTAACATGAATAAAAAGGGTTTTTTTTTGTTCTTGTTAGTTTTTCCCTTTTCTTGAGATGGTAAATGATCAAATTACATCTTCCGACTGTGATCTAGGTAAAGCGAAAGGAAGTCTCCGTAACTGACGTGACGTGACTCCCAGCCCGCCAGTGTTTTTTCAGCAGCCACTGGCGTTCCAGGGTCACGGTAACACTTTCCAGCAATCCCGTTACCCCGGCTGGTATTGGAGTCCCGTCAATGTGGCCGACTACAAGCCCGCGCCTACAGTAGCTTTGACTTGCTCTACGACTCCTGATGCCCAAGGTGAGGATGATTTTTTCCCTCACGTCTTCTGCCACCTCTTTCACTCATACTTCTCTAACCATTCCTTCGTTTGTTCTCATTTCTTCGTAGGTATAAATCTTAATAGGCATTTATTTTACAGCAGATTTGGAGGTATGTACTTACCGGTCCTAAAACCTAAAACAAAGAGAAATAAAACAATTAGATATTAGTTCTTTAAAACTCCTCCCTTTCTGGGTGAAACGAGAGGGCGTGTAAGAACTTTAAATTATTAAAATCCAGCGTTACACCGGGGCTCTGGGAATAAGGCAAGGGAGGAACGGGATAGGTCGTTTAGTCAGTAAGAGTCTGACACTTTTTTCCGGCTTCGCCTAAGAGCTGGGTTCGTCATTGGATAATTTTTACCTGTCATAAAAAAAACCTGTCACCTTCAGACATTCTTTTGTGTTTCAGGACCACTGACCCTAATTTTACCATTTCCGTAAGGTTTCAAACTCTATAACTTCGCGGACGGAGGCGCTCGCTTTCCATTTCCTCCGCATCATAAACATCTATACTAATAGTACTAAGTTGTATGTTTCAAATTATTAAATGCTTTTTCTCACTCAAAGAATGAGCAAAAGGGTATATCACACTTTTGCAGACTAAACCCACTTGAGCTCTTGTATAACCAATTGTGTTTGTCGGAGCCCAAATATCGAGAAATGGTATATAACTACGACGTGTCTGTAGAAGCGGAGCGGTCACCAAAAATGCAGTCGAAATCACGAGGAACAGTAAGATTCATTATAATTTTGTTTAACCCACCTTGTTGAGCAACAGCCATAGCGATCAGCGCCAGCACAAGGAAGATCTGGAATACCAAAAACATTTATCTAGTTACACCATCGATAGATATTATATACTACGCACTAGATTAGGAGAACCTCGGCCACCACTAAGAGCAGTGGTGGCCGAGTGGTAACGTCACCAATTACGAGTCGAGAGAGAGAGAGAGAGAGGTCGCGGTTCCAAACCCAGCCAGGCGCATTACTTTGTGCAATTTATTTCATCACCACTGCTCTCACAACGGTGAAGGAAAACATTGTGAGGAAACCGGCATGTCGTAGAACCAAAAATTCGAAGACATGTGTGACATCTACCAATCCGCACTGGGTCAGCGTGGTGGACTATAGATCATTCCCTCTCCTACAGAGAAGGCATATGTCCCAGCAATGCGAACATTAAAAAGACTGATTACGATGATGATGATGACTAGATTAGGCGTGCCGTACAGTCCTTTTACTTGATCTGTACTTGATACACCTTTACATTTGCAGTTTTGACGTCCAAGCAGTGTGAGAGCGCTGTAAGTTTTAAAGTTTTTGTTGGACGACATAATGCCAATGAAGTGCTGCAGCGGACTTGTGTATTAACTTTTCAGTATTTTGACAAATAATTTCTATAAACGTGCTTGTCTATCATAGTCAAAAGTCAAAGTCAAAATATTTTATTTCACATAAGCCTACTCACAAGTGCCCATGCACTTGTTCCAAATTGGTCGTTTCCTATGGAGAAGAACCGGTAAGAAACTACATGGTTACTTTAAAAAAATATGGTTTGTTGCAATATTTCCATATTACAGTATTAACAGATTATGTAAGGGCAGTGCAGACCAGTCAATATTGTACTCAAGAGCACAACAAAAATTACCGTAAAGATTGTAGGAAGTAAAATGGCGATAGTACCTATCGCCAGGATATAAAACCCAACTACGACAAAAAACGACGTTGAAAAACTATAAAACAAGATTTCCAAAATACTGAACAGAACAAAGTTGCTAATGTAGTTGCAAGTAAATGGACACAGTAGACTCTGCCAAGATGCCTTCGTTGTAAATTGACAATAATGTCATACAATACTATTCTGAACTGAAGACATAAATTTTCATGTTTGGAAAACCGCAGTCACACGTTGTCAAAGTGCTACGGTAGGTAGGTGTATGTAACGTGTGACTACGCCTTTCCAAACATGAAAATTTATCTCTACATAGTGAATATTGCATACTTCAGAATAGTATTGTACGCTTCTAATGATATGTCATGTGTCGAATTCTGATAAGTAGTTTAGAAGTTACGAGGGAACAGATGAACATACATACACATAGCCTGTCAAAATCATAACCCTCCTTTTGCTTTGTCGTAGTCGGGTAAAAATTCGACGAGTTACACATTGCACAAGTCTGTTTACGTTGGTCTAGTATAGGGTTGCCAACTCAAAAATTTGGGAAACAGGACAAGACGCATGAAAACCCCGGATTTTAGAGTCCGAAAGCCGGACATATCAACGAGCTCTTTTAAATATTTTTAAGCATAGTGCGTGTCTCGCGGGCGGTCCAATTTTTTTAAATTTATTTATTTCTTTAAACTCGGTCTACAAATGAAACCTTCCCCGGACGCTCCCCGGATGACCTCTAAACTAGGACAAGTCCGGGGAAACCCGGACGGATGGCAACCCTAGTCTAGTAACACGTCGACATTATAACCGGTTTACTAACAGGAAAGTAAAACTGATTATAACAAATTAATAGTTGCTTATTACCTACTAAAGACAGAATTAATTTAAAATTAGGTAGAAAAAATTTGAATAAAACTGCACAGGACCAGTCGATGTTAAGGAAGCTACGCGGTATTTTTTTGGTCTGACATACCACAGTGTCTCAACACGAAAGCATAATTATGACGAGTAGGTGATCAAAGATGACAAAATGTTCTGAAACGTGGTCAGTCACAATGGGCCTCATCAGAAGGTTCATTAAAGTCACCTGAAAGGCAATGAAAAGAGCTATGCTCGGAGTGTGTCCGAATCAAGAATAAAGATAGAATCAAAAACTATCCCGAAGAATCGCAATAGTAGGCAGGGCACATAATTCGCAGAAGTTCTAGTGACGAGTTCGTACCCAAAGATGCTACGTTGGAGGGCCCCATCATGGCGGTATTTTAGTGAGGGTCGCAGGAATCCGATGGACGCAAACGCGTGGCGTCCAGCAGTGGTCGTCTCTTAGTTAAATTATTTAATTTAAAAAGCACAGGGAAAACTCTTCACCAGAACAAAAACTAAGAGAACTTATCAATATAATAATATATTATATACTCTCGGGCTGTATACAAAACAAAAAATATACCAGGCGTCTATTTCCGATTATTAAACAATTTCTTTGTCTAAACAGAATACCTAATGGTAAAGATCATGTTCCTTAATCAATCATCTAGTTAGTATAAAGGAATTATATATATGTCCACAAATATCACACAACGCCGTCTAGTCCCAAGCAAAACATACTTATAAACACACTTATATATTTCTAAATACATACATATTATAGATAAATAAACACACATACACACATATACATACATATTATAGACTAGCTGTGCCCGCGACTTCGTCCGCGTGGAATAGTTATTTTGGGCATCATATTTATTTTTGCAAACAACCTCGGCTTTATAAATTATAGCTGTTACCCACGACTTTGCCCGTCTCAATTTCTGTTATTATTTCAGACAATTTAGTTTTTAAAAGAACATAATTATCTAAAAGTACTTCATAGAGCTACACCCCCCCTTGGGCACGCCATAATCTCGGCAGTAAGTCCCCTCTTTAAGGCGTGGTTGGATAGACATCACGGCGTCCTCACCTTCCGCATAACGCAGGTTCTCACTGGACGTGGGAAATTCAGGAGATTCCTGCGCCAGATTCGTGCGGAAGAGACGTCCGGGTGTCACCACTATGAGGTGAGCCCGGTGGAGGTGTGCCCTGCTTGGGAATCTTGAGCTTGAGCATCGCCGTGTCCTCGTGGGGGTGATCGGCGGCGGCGACCTCTCGCGCTGGGCCTTAGTTCAGGCCATGGTCCGCAGCGAAGAAGAATGGCAGGCGGTCGCCTTCTTCTGCGAAGCAGTAATGCTCGTAAAGGAGAAGGCCGACCGCATAAAGCAAGGGCAACAGCGCCCTCACCGTAGCCGTCGCCGCCGCGATCCCGCCGATATCCGGCCACTGTAGACGCTGGCTTGCGGACGGTGAGCAATGGGTAGCTCGCCGTCCGGTTTTCTGGTAATAGTTCAAACCGAGACCAAGTCGTCGATGGCGTACTGCTCCCGCGCGCCTCAAGGTGTTGTCAGCAAACTGTGGGGCCCTTCAGGGTCGAACCCTCCTGCACCCGAGGGTTGGTGTGAAAGCGTTATACCGGGGCTCTAGGAATAAGGCAAGGGAGGAACGGGATAGGCTGTTTAGTCGGTAAGAGTCTGACACTGTTTCCCGCTCCACCCAAGAGCGGGATTCGTGATTGGATGATTTTTACCTACCATAAAAAAAACCCCTCCGCGCCGCCCGCAAGCAACCCCTCCTCTCGCCCGCCGGCCAGGCGCAGCGTCATAATTATTTAGCACATCATGCGGCGCGTGTGAATTTTATTTCGGAGTTATTTTAAAACTGTAATATCTTCTAAGATCTTTATTGAAAATAAGTGATGTCAAAGACAATTTTTTTTACAATTACATACTCTTAATCAACAACACATTTATTTGGATAAAGTTTAATATTACTATGTTGATACAACTCTAACAAATAATTGGTAATAATGCATTAATTTCGGCCAAATTTGATTCCCATAAAAACGATTCTAGTGAGTTAATCTTAAAAGATAGACATATACTGTCGTGGACATTTTTTTAGATAATTTTAAGAGGAATAATTCTTTACTACATATTTTTTTGGTATCTTCTACCGTTTTCGCAGCGCACGCAACGGAAGCCCTCAAAGATGAATATTTTTCCCCGTTTTTTCCACATTTTCCATTATTTCTTCGCTCCTATAAGTCGCAGCGTGATGTTATATAGCCTAAAGCCTTCCTCGATAGATGATCTATTCAACACAAAAAGAATTTTTCAATTCGAACCAGTAGTTCCTGAGATTAGCGCGTTCAAACAAACAAACAAACAAACAAACAAACAAACAAACAAACTCTTCAGCTTTATAATATTAGTATAGATATATTATAGTATAAGCGCCATTGATGCTAGATTCAAGTCTCTAGGCTAGCGCTGAATCTAGATGGCGCGAGAAATAAGTGTGTTGAAGATTTTAGGATGTCTTCACCCAGCAGTAGCGCAACGATGGTTATTGCAAGATAACATATAACACTAGACAGCTTACTCGCTAGAAGCTGCTTTAAAGATCAGGAAGCCGCTGACATCATCTTAGAATGCGAGGCAGTGGCGTCAATATTTGGAATAGCGAAGTTGTTCTGCAATGTCTGTGTAGCCCCCAGGAAGCTTTCGTGATTCTTAGTGGACCTAGCCAGCCAGTGGACCGACGAAGGAGTTCAGTTATACAATATATTAGGTCCTCACATACGGAAGTAACCTAAACCTTTACTAAAAAGAATCATTCGGACAGGAAGGAATCAATAAAATCTTATCACAATAGCCATCAAATTCTTCATAATCAACCTTGGACTCCGGCCGCCCACGGGGCTTGTTTTGCATGTCGAAATTTCCAGAACGAAAACGTTGGAACCAAAACGCAGTGTTTTCTTTAAAAACACCACTGCCATACACATTATTAATCCTTCGAGCCGTTTCTGAAGCACCACCACAGCGAAATTCGTAGTCGTAAATAACGAAATAATTTAAGTTTTCCATTTAGTAAACTGAGTGCCGTAAAGAAAAAACCAACGATGGAAAAAACATATGAATTACGGTTTTCGAAAATCAAATACATGAGTAAATGGCTGTATAAATTTGAAATTAGAATTCCTAAGCAAGGAGGAGACATTTGAGATCAAAGTGGTACAACAAAACAAATGTCACATGGACCTAATATAAGTAATAAATTAAAATTTTAATTAATTGTACTCACCAAACTAAAAGTCTTCATTTTGATATAATATAATCACAGCAAGTTAGATAAGTATAAGTCCAAACGTGTAATTGCATATTTTCCTCAAGTTTTGCGTGTTTTATAGTAACTACAATAACCTGTTCGAACAGGGATGGCAATAGTAAGGTACTATATCATGTTTAAAATCTAGTTTCGAATTATCAAACATTTCCTTTATAAGTAGACAAATGTCAACACGTTTCTTTTTTTTTTCAAAGTCACAGCTGTGTGGGCTGACATGTTATTTCTTATAAATTAGTCTATGTCCATCTACACTAATATAATAAAGAGGTAAAGTTTGTTTTTTTATTTTTTTGTTTGTACGCGTACTTTATGTACGCGGGCGAAGCCGCTGACAAAAACTAGTACTATGTAATGATGTTACATAAAGCTTACCCACGACTTTGCACCCGTAGTTTAACTCTTTGTGAGATTCACCTTTCCTTATTCCGGGATAAAGGGTAGCTTTTGAATCCTATGACACTAACACCCGGTTTCAGAGAGCCCGATCAACGTAAAAATGAACTGTGTCAAGTCTCTTGTCAAGTGTCGATTGACGTGCTTATAGCATTATCAACGACTTTGATTTGATCTTCTTGTTAGTTGACAGCGTAGTTAAATCTTCTATATCTAGTTACTGTTCTGTAAATAGTTTATGCCATTATAAACTAGTTGTTTATTTTGTAACTATCGTTTCAGCAACCCAAATTAATTTGATACAGCTGTTAATTCAACAGTTGTGTCAGTTGAATGACAATTGATCGGCTTTCAGAAACTGTGAGGTGTAATGTAGCTATCTGACTGTAGGGAAAAATACATTTTATAAACAATTTTACCCCATTATTATCATATAGTATTAATTTGTCGTGTTTATACTCAAAAAATTTAATACAACAGAAACAAATACGGGGTCCCACAAGGAAGTGTGTGCGGGCCAACCCTGTTCCTACTTGAATTCTAATATAATCAATCAATCATGCTGCCACTTATTTTTCCTTATATATTGATTATTGTTTTATCTTTTATCATCTATACTAATATTATAAAGCTGAAGAGTTTGTTTGTTTGTTTGTTTGTTTGTTTGTTTGTTTGTTTGAACGCGCTAATCTCAAGAACTACTGGTTCGAATTGAAAAATTCTTTTTGTGTTGAATAGACCATTTATCGAGGAAGGCTTTAGGCTATATAACATCACGCTGTGACTTATAGGAGCGAAGAAACAATAGTAAATGTGGAAAAAACGGGGGAAAATATTCATCTCTGAGGGCTTCCGTTGCGTGCGCTGCGAAAACGGTAGAAGATACCAAAAAAATATGTACGAAAGAATTACTCCTCTTAAAATGATCTAAAAAAATGTCCGCGACAGTATATATCTATCTTTTAAGATTAACTCACTAGAACCGTTTTTATGGGAATCAAATTTGGCCGAAATTAATGCATTATTACCAATTATTTGTTAAGAGTTGTATCAACATAGTAATATTAAACTTTATCCAAATAAATGTGTTGTTGATTAAGAGTATGTAATTGTGAACAAAATTGTCTTTGACATCACTTAATTTCAATGAACATCTTAGAAGATATTACAATTTTAAAATAACTCCGATATAAAATTCACACGCGCCGCATGATGTGCAAAATATGACGCTGCGCCTGGCGAGGAGAGGGGTTGCTTGCGGGCGGCGCGGAAGGGGTTTTTTTATGGTAGGTAAAAATCATCCAATGACGAATCCCGCTCTTGGGCGGAGCGGGAAACAGTGTCAGACCCTTACTGACTAAACAACCAATCCCGTTTCTCCCTTGCCTTATTCCCAGAGCCCCGGTACGCACCAACCCTCGGCTGCAGGAGGCTTCGACCCTGAAGGGCCCCACAGTTTGCTGACAACACCTTGAGGTGCGCGGGAGCAATGCACGCCGTCGACGACTTGGTCTCGGTCTGGACTGTTACCAGACAACCGGACGGCGAGCTACCCATTGCTCACCGTCCGCAAGCCAGCGTCTACGGTGGCCGGATATCGGCGGGATCGCGGCAGCGACGGCTACGGCGAGGGCGCTTTTGCCCTTGCCTTATGCGGTCGGCCTCCTCCTTTACGAGCATTACTGCTTCGTAGAACGCGGTGTCTTCTCGTCTAATATCCCACAATGCCTCAAGACGAAAGTCTATAATCAGTGCGTGTTGCCAGTGATGACGTATGGCTCTGAAACGTGGTCGCTTACAATGGGCCTTATAAAAAGACTCAAGGTCACTCAAAGGGCAATGGAAAGGGCTATGCTCGGAATATCCTTGCGTGATAGAATCAGAAATGAGGATATCCGCAAGAGAACCAAGGTTGCCGACATAGCGAAAAGAATCGCCAAACTTAAGTGGCAATGGGCAGGGCACATTGCACGCAGAACGGATGGCCGCTGGGGTCGAAAGGTTCTGGAGTGGCGACCGCGTACCGGAAGACGTAGCGTTGGAAGGCCTCCCACAAGGTGGACCGATGACCTGGTTAGGGTTGCTGGAAGCCGATGGATGCAAGACGCAAAGGACCGGTCTTTGTGGCGGCGCTTGGGGGAGGCCTATGTCCAGCAGTGGACGTCTTTCGGCTGAAATGATGATGATGATGATGAGAAGGATGCGACCGCTTGCCATTCTTCTTCACTGCGGACCATGGTCTGAACCAAGGCCCAGCGCGAGAGGTCGCCGCCGCCGATCACCCCCACGAGGACACGGCGATGCTCTTCTCAAGCGGGGCACACCTCCACCGTGTCCTCCGTGCTGGCCACACAGTGGCGACACCCGGACGTCTCTTCCGCACGAATCCTGAACTTCCCATGTCCGGTGAGAACCTGCGTCATGTCCTGCGTGATGTCTATCCAACCACGCCTCAAAGTGGGGGGTGTAGCTCTATGAAGTACTTTTAGATAATTATGTTCTTTCAAAAACTAAATTGTCTAAATTAATAACAGAAATTGACACGGGCAAAGTCGTGGGTAACACCTATAATTTATAAAGCTGAGGTTGTTTGCAAAAATAAATATGATGCCCAAAATAACTATTCCACGCGGACGAAGTCGCGGGCACAGCTAGTTATTATATAGATATTAAACAAATCATAAAGTTCATCATCGTCATCAATTTATCAGTAAAAATTGTCAAAGATATCCAAAGAACAGCCGATACTAACAGCTAGAAGGAATCTTGGTATGTTAAGATTTTACCCATCCACCGATCGACCTCGGCAAGCGTTGCTTAACCTTGGAGACCACCTGAGTCACGTGTGGCTGTTAATATTTTAGCTATAAAAAAATAATCTAAATGATATGTTAACAACTTTTTTGAGTTTTTTGTTAACAAAATACAAATTAAATAAATCTATTTTTTCTAAAATTAACGTCAATCTAGGAAAAAAAGTTTAGAAGTTTATCCATATAATGGTGATATTTTTAAATATGCATCGAAAATCTTATTGCCCATAAGTTTATTATTTTATCAGTTACTAGCGACCCGCCCCAGCTTCGCACGGGTAAAACAAAAAAAAAATATTATGCATGTATTATGCAAATAAACCTAACCTAACCTAATAAAATCATTATTGTTTCTCCCTGTTACTCAAAGGTATGCTGGGAGAAAACTCATTGTTGAGTTAAGCTCACCTTTGTACATGCATTGTCTAACAACTGTGTAATATTCGATGTTTTGTGTACAATAAAGAATAAACCTTCCTCTTAAATCACTCTATCTGTTGAAAAAATCTGCATCACAATCCGTTGCGTAGTTTTAAAGATTTAAGCATGCAAAGACAGGAAGCGACTTTGTTTTATACTATGTAATGATTTTTTACATCAAATAAACTATTTTACTACAAATAAACCAATTGTTTATTAAACTGGAATAGAAATGAGTAGGGTAGAGTGTTCGTACTGGGGCCCAGGGTCTCTTTCTGCAAGGAAAGCTTAGCTCCAGTGCGAAAGGCGAAGAAGGAACGGGGTGGGATGTTTCGCCAGTAAGAGTCTGACATTGTTTTCTGCTCCACCCCAGAGCGGGATTCGTCATTGAATTCGCAGAAATACACCCAGACCTCTGATCGCGCGAAGACCTGGCTGGGCTAGTATTTACTTATGTACAAAGTTATAAATAAGAAAAACTAAAGTTAGAATAGAGTAGAATAACATTTATTCGATACAGACACAGCACAACTTACTTGCTGTGATTTAGGTACCAAGGACCCAATAATGGTTAGTCAAAGTTTCATAGATTCGATATGGTTCTGGGACATAAATGTGATTTCCCCATAATGTTAATCTGATGAAGATAATATAATTTTTAATTTATTATTTTTCTTTATCATTAAATTCAGTTTCAAAATAGAAACAAATCGCAGAACTGAACTTCATTGCTATGAAATATTGATACTGATAATTCTTGAACATAGTTTTGTCGTGCTTATTGTCATAATGGCGCGGAAGCAATGGTTCCATTGTAGCATGAGACATGAGATACACGATGAGTGAGTGAGGCACAGCATGTCAGCGGTCAATACGCTCAATAGAAAAATTCCTTACAATTAAGGTAATGTGGAGTTTCTCCCACCCGGGCAAGTCTCCTTACTTCAGATAACTTGAATAGACGAGTGTTGGCAGCAATTTTTTTTCACTCCAGTGACATCATCAGCACATACATATAATATATATTTAGTTCTATATTAATAGTATGACAGACTCACAGTAAAAAAAAAAAAATCACAGTGAATAAATTGAATAGACATTCGCCAATTCAACTTATTTGCTAGCTGCTAAATTTTACCACACGAGCGCGAAAAACACTTTATTTCCAGCTAGTTATCGAGTGTAAAAAACCATCATTTTAAGCTGTGCAAGTGATTTTCAACCTAACCTCTAATTTCAATTGGTTATGAAGGATAGCAACATTTTTTTTATGAATTTAGTACAATGTTTTGTCATTTCAACTGTGTACACTTTTTAAGATCAAGAGCAATTATTTGCACATAGATGGCACAAACACAGGTCGCCGAGACGAATTCGCTGGAAGTCTTACGTCTGTGCTTGTGTAAATACTTTTGAGAAAAACAAAACTGTTTAATGTTTAATGTCTGCTACGAAATTAGTTCTTTTGCAATTTTCTGTAGGCAGTTGCAGGAAGTTAATATTGTATTTTTGTTACGAGAGCAATATCATACCTAAATAGTATGTATGAAGGTTTGACGGTTTTTTTTTTTATAGTGGATGCAGTGACTCATCATTATCATCATCATCATCTTCATTTCAGCCGAAAGACGTTCACTGTTGGACATAGGCCTCCCCCAAGCATCGCCGTCGCCACAACGACTTCTGTTCGTCTTGCATCCTTCGGATTTCCGAGACCTTCATCAGGTAATCGGTTTAACTTGTAGGAGTCTTTCCAACACTACGTCTTCTGGTACGTGGACACCACGCCAGAACCTCTCATCCCTGTCGGTCCCTTCAGTTCTGCGTGCAATGTGCCCTGCTCGCTCTCTCTCAATTCTTCGAGCTATGTCGGTTACTTTGGTACTGAACCGAACTGGTTAAAAAAATACTATACTTACTATAAAACTTTGCATCCGTTAAGATCTCAATCTGGGGGGCACGGTAGTGCCCCGCCAAGTCTCGAGCAAAGCGGGCACGGCCTTACCATCCTTTTCTCGAAGCGTTTCACGGCTATTTCACCCCTCTGTATCATCGATGTGGACAAAGCTAGGGGTTTAGGTTTTCGATGATCAAAAGTAAGTATTAGAACAATTTCAGCCTGAAAATTACATGACATTTGAATCAAACGTTTACGAATTATGGGCGATCAAAGTTACACCATTTTGTCACTCACTGACTCTACACCATTTTGTCACTCACTGACTCATTTTGCCAGTAAAAAAGACAATCACACCATATTATAAATATTGAGCTTAACACCTATTTTCACATAGGTAGGTCAATTTCAATTTTTCTAATTTAGGTTTTGGTAGGCTAATTTCCTATCTTCAGAGATATAAAGACGGTTTCCGATTGTCAACACCATGTCCATGAATTTATTAGTTTATTTAAATGTTCTTAACATAAACTAAACTATAAATACTTTTTACTTAATCTAACTATGTAGGTACATATGTATAAAACAAAAACACAAAATACACTCAGGCGTCAAGGTAACAACCTACTCCTCCACATCGCTGTCATCCAGAAATGGGCCTGAAACACTGGCGACATTGCCACGTTGATTGGAAATGCTTATTTGTTGAGCAAAGAAAGATCCGACCGTTAAAATTTCTGAAAAATTATTTATATCTAAACATCATGCAATCAGAAATGTACAAAGGTGGACTTAATGCCTTAGATATTCTTTACTAATCCATCTATGATAATATTGTTTGTCATTTTCTGCAGAAAAAAAGTACACGATTACGTGAAGTTTTTGGTATTGGTAGAGGAAAACATTTCGGTAGTATTTGTACATGACAACACGCCTATGTAGACGCTTCACTATTTGAACAATATTTACTTAAGTCGGACAGGTTATTATTGCCGAGCTATATAAGACACATCTCTAAGAATATTCGGCAGAATCTCGTCAGCTTTTATAGTCCTCTCATCATCTGTGATATTTTGTACTATTAAACAAAATGAAAACCGTTTTGGTGAGTCAAATATGATAGAATTTATTTTTAGTTCGTTGTCATTCATTCATTTTTCAAATACCTAATTTAAAAAAAAAATAAACCTGCTTGTTTCATGTGCTTTTTTACTCGCCACCAAATTATAATTATCAATAAAATCTCCTGCACTATAGTTCGTTTTTTAATTCTAGACTACGATTTGACAACTCAGAATGTCACTCTCTAGAAATAATGTTCCCAATTTTCTGGAGTTTGACATTTTAAGTTGTCAAATCATAGTCTAGGATTAAAAAACGATCTATAGATGTAAGCAGAGGTACAGATCAAAGACCACCTGCATTCCAGGGCTCTGGACACACTTTGATTAATTCCGAAGTCTTATGTTGTGTTTTAGATATTTCATAATTAAATGATTTACCTGCTTTAATAGGCATAAAAAACGCACATTTTATTGTAGGTTTAGTAGTTTAATATCTTTAGGCCCATTATTTACTTCAAGTACGTTTAATGATGGTTTGTGTGAACTTTTTTTGTTTTATGAATACACCAATTTTGTTCTTTTAACTAGTAACTTTATTTAACTGTAGACACAAAACGGTACGGTAGGTAGATTCATATTATTATTTTGTTTTGTGACTTTGGCGTATTTATCTTTAAATTAACTCTAGCGTACTAATTTGTTATCTCTACATAGTATAAAACAAAGACGCATCCGGATGTCTGTCCTTATGTATGCTTAGATCTTTAAAACTACGGAACGGATTTTGATGCAGTTTTTTTTTAATAGATAGAGTGATTCAAGAGGAATTTTGATATGTATAATACGTGCATAATATGTTTACCCTTACCATTGTACCTGTGCGAAGCTGAGGCGGGTTGCTAGTTCCATATAAGTAAGAACACGCGCTACCGCGCGGTACGTTGCGACTATAACAATTATTCTGCTTGATCTGAATTTTCTTGGATAAATATGTCATGTGCGTAAGGAGTCAATTATGAAAAAAATAAATAAACTGAAAATAGTTTCGAGAAGAACCCCTTTAAATAGGACCTCTTTAAGACTAAAAGTTATCTAGTCATCTATATTCTATTCTTAATTCTTTATTGTACACCAAACAGTATATAAAAAAACGGATTACAATAATTATGTACAAAGGCGAGCTTAACTCAAAATTGAGTTTTATGTTTTTACTTCAAAAACAAAGCTAGTTAATAAATCCCCTATAGTTAAAACCTTATAAATAACGTTACTTTTAAAAACAAAACATTTGTTTTTCCTAGGTAAAGTGCGATAACCCATGACAAGAAAAACAAATAAGATTGCGCAAACGCATATGTATACCCGCCCGGCTTCGTACATTTACAATATCCCTGTGTATTTTCCAAAACATTTCATACTAACCTGATTGTTTCATACTAATTGCCGCTCATGGTAATTAGAAATAACAGAAAAAGAATCATTAGATCAGCCATGTTTTGTCTCATGGTAATTAGCTAAACTGACGGATTAACTGACTTCAAACTTAGAGTAGCTGTTCGAAAATTTTACTATAGGTATCTTAAGACCATATTTTTTACTTTTATTACTACTTATTATCTTTTGTAAGAGTGGGATTGGGCGTTCCTTGTAAGATTATTTGCTCTTTATCATGGTCTTATTAAGAGTTGTTTTTATTTTTTTCTTATTATCTAAAGAGACTGATCAACTGATTTTCAACTCTGCGTGGTGGTTCGAAAATATAATTGTGGCCGTGGAATAAAAAGGGTGACTGAATATTGGAGACTTGTCGCCCTACCTAGAGTCGAAGGAGTTATTTGAAGATTTCTCACCTCAAAAAGCAAAACTAATAGCAAAATTACGTTCCCTATAATTTTTGAGATTATCTATTTCCCCCAGCATACCAAAGGCGCGAACAATGGATAAACAAAATTGATCATTTTGTAATCAAGCAATGAGCATCTCATAATTTTTTTTGAATGTAGGAACAAACGAACTGGCAGACAAAAAGCGAAGGCTACGTATGTGATAAGCTAACATTTACATATGCTTCAAATCTCGGAAACAGGTCTTATTCCGGAGTCCTTGACATCACAAATTCGTTGGGTTTTTTACTTACCTGTTTATATTAAATATACATAATTTTATTAATAATTATGTCTATATTTACTTGTCACCTATCTTTCGTTTGAATTATCAACAGGCAAAGCAATAGGTGTCTGCTTTATGTTTGTTATTAGCATTATAAAGACGTATGTTTTTTTCCTGAAAATATTGGTAGAGTACACACCCATATTTTGACTTGTAGGTATATGTATAAATGGCTTACTATAACGGAGTAGGTATCTAAGTTTAGAGCGCGTCTATTATACAAAGTTAATACGATAGATGGGCTTCCCTTAAAAAGGATCATTGTACACACCAATATTTTTTCTTTTACTATGAGACCAAACCAAAAACAAGAAAAAAAAACCCACTGCTTCATACATTTTGTCGAGTTACGTGAATATAAATCTATAGAGCAGCAGGTTTTTTTCATGATTTTTGGATTGTTCTCATAATAAAAGTTGTTCTTATTGGTGTGTATAATGACCCTTTCTAAGGAAAGCCCATCTGTTCTATCAACTTTGTATAATAGGTAAGGAGAGATACACGCGATTTGAACATATACGACAACCCAAAATCAACTATCGGGCATTAGGTCACCAGATAACAACACCTGTCTGGTCGGAGGATCCTCTCTTTTTAATGGAAGTTAGCGGGACTTTACACTCCGTTCCACACACTTCCAAATGGTGATAATCATCGGTACAATTTTTAGGAGGCTTTCTAACGTTGCCTCTTTTGGTAAGCCATCTATCTCTCCAGTGCCTTACTCCCGGCCACTTAAGTTTAGCGATTCTTAGGGTTATGTCGGTTACCTTGGTTCTATTTCGCATATTTTTATATCTGATACCATTATCACTGGTGACTTGAAACCTTCTGGTAATGCCCATTGGTTACACTATTAGCCCATAGTCCAATACCCCATTATATCTACTGCTTGATAAGGAGTGATGTGAAATTATAATTGCCTTACTCTTCCTCTGTTTTATCTAATTAATGTTGCGGGTTTTAGACCATTTTATTTTTGAGGTCTGTGTCATCAAATTGCTTCTCAAGGAAGGGAATATCAGACTTTTACGGATCAAAGCCCTACTGTGTTCCTTCAGTTATCAACTGTTCCAGTTTATGTAACCCTTTTGAACAATGCTTCTAAGATAGTTCAATCGTTTATCCTGGGACTCGCTGGCTAACTTCTAATAGCCTGATTGGTGAAACTGTGGAGGATTAGCCAAGATATAAGGAAACTCATTCTTGGAAATTATGGGTTAATCCTGATGATTATCATTAGCTGCCTACCTTTATATATACTTAATCCTATAGATATCTTATCGAGCAGATAAGCAGGTATCACATATCCGTCACTAGTTAGAAGTCCATAATAGTCCATGATTTCATCAGTCTGAAAGTGAATCAGTGCTACAATGAAGGTGTGTTTCGTGTTCCAGGTGTTCCTCGCTTTGGCGCTGTTCGCCATGGCTGCTGCTCTGCCACAAAGAGGTTTGACGAAAAATACCATTATTATTTTTTACATTAATATTATAAGGGTGAAACTAAAAGTTAGTATGCTTGTGTAAGGAGTGACACATGTAATGGCGAGTGTCTTAATTCGTTTCTTAATTCTAGACTACGATTTGACAACTCAGAAGGTAACACTCTAGAAATATGTTCCCAATTTTCGGGAGTTTGACATTTCAAGTTGTCAAATCGTAGTCTAGAATTAAAAAACGAACTGTAGGTGTGTTTATTTCTTCTCAATTTAATGACTGAACGGAATAGAATGAAAAATAAAATTTGGCTTAAGGATGGATGGTCTTTAGATACAGACACTAATATTAAAAGCGAAAGTTAGTATGTCTTTGTGTATGTATGGAACGCGTTTGTATGTGTATGTGTGTACTTATGTTTTTTGCTCGTCATCTTGATGGCAGGACGAATTAAGATTAAATTTGACTCATGGATGTATCAGGACCTGGGATAGTTCTGATATATATTCCCTTGGGATATTTTTCTACTTACACCCGCGTAAGGTCTATGGCAGAAGCTTGTAGACCATAATATATACATATTATTATCAGGAGCTCGTTACAAAATAATAAACTACCTCTCGGGTCGATGTTGATGGTTAAGCAACGCTTGCCGAGGCCGGAGCGTAGATGGCTGATCACTTATACACCGTGAAATTTAAATGGTTGTTTTCCCGCGGCAGAATGACTTGCCATAAGGAGTACTTTTGAAGCATACAGCAAAAATGAAAAAATAAAAAGTTTTTTTTTTTTTAAATAATTGTTAAAAATATTCATCAACTCAAAAAAGCGAAAACAATAGCAACATTAGACGTAATTTGTAGGTACTACTAAAGTCGCATGAGGAGCCCGCCGTCAAAGGAAACCGATTCATACCGATATTTAAACCAAAATAAGCTCTCGCACATTGTGACACGTCATAATTAGCTTGCACTCTACAGGTCCATTTTTTGTTTTTAATATTTTGTTTTTTTATCAAACGTTTGTATTACCAAGACACAACCATTTCGCTGAGGGAAAACAACCATTAAAATTTCACAGTGTATTATCGCTTAAGGAGACTCTAGACGAAGCTATCGATCCCTGCTGTCTTTTGTGTGTCTTTAACAATCGTTAGGGGTTGTGTAGAAGGCAGAAAAATTTCAAAATTCTCTCCTCTCACTCTGAGTTAGCAAGCTATTTGATTCAGACAGTGTTAGAATTTTATTTTTCAAAACCCACCAGTTGCTTTAGTTGCACTTTGCGTTCCACGGCCGCGCTATTTTTTACGAACAATCCTGCAATATTGGAAAGAGGCTTCACTCTAAGAGAAAGAATGGGTTACATTTACAATACACCTCGCGTGGTGCAGGCCCAGTACAGCGGGCCTAAAATGGTCACATTTAGTAATTCCTCTAAACACAATTCATCTCCTGAATTGTTTTCATACATATTATCCATTAGCAATATTGCTAATAGATAATTTGGAGGTCGATGGATGTCACACGTCTTCAAAGTTTTGGTTCTAGGACATGGCAGTTTTTTCATGATATTTTCACCTATACAATTTACTGTTTCATATTTTCAACCCCTTTAGTTCATTTCTATAATGTCTTATTGTAACCCTTCCACTACGCTATTCTTGTTGCAAGATCATAATATTTTCATCCACAAGACGATGAAAACGCTTTGCTTATGTCTGCTTATTAAATGTGTTGTTTACAGTGAATGTTGTCGACAACAACAACCCCGGACAAGGTGAGTCTAGTACATTTATTTATAACATATTTCATATATTAAAATACATGTGCCTGCTACTATGGGATCTGGAGGCAACAGTCCTTGCACGGATGCACGATTTGCGCATGGAGATGCAACGCCGGGGTGAAACTCCGATGCCGTGACATGTCGCGGCATGGTGGACAGAGTGCCTGCGGGATCTCATAGTGGTAAAATGGTGACTGCGACTATTGGAACCCAGTGCTGAGCACAAGTCTCCTCTTTGAGGTGTGGCTGTACCTAAAGACCTCACGGCGTCCTAACCTCCCACATGACGCAGGTCCTCATAAGATATGGTAAGTTCGGGAGGTATCTGCATCAGAATCGTGCGGAAGAGACGTCCGGGTGTCGCCACCGCTTATTTGAAGGCACTCTAATTCTAACCTTTCTAAATGTTGTTCTATGTTGCAAGATCACAATAATATTTTCATCCACACAAATGCATTGCTTATGTCTGCTTGTGTATTGTTTACAGTGAATGTTGTCGACAACAGCTATCCTGGACAAGGTGAGTCTAATAGAGTATATTCATAGTATGTCCTTTATTAATAGGTATGGGTACTAAATATGGGTTAATCAAAATTGCATGTATTTTAAAAATATTAATTTAACGATAGAGTCAGTTCTTAAACATAAAAAAGCAAAACTGAATGCAGTTGATTAGGATCCTCATTTTCCTACTTTAAGTTACCATTGGTTACAGTTAACTTCGTCGACAACAGCGATCCGACTCAAGGTAAGCTGCGAGAAAGAAATTATGACAAACTAACATAAATTATAAAACGTATGAATGCTGGACTTCAGGTATAGGATATCATCATAGTTCAGGCACGAAATTACAGTCCTTGGGCTTGACCCAAACTATAAGATCTCAAAGCAAAATCAATCGAGTTAAAAACTAAAATATATGAATCTATAAACGAATCCATAAATATCAATTTAGTATTAATAAATCAATACAGTAATTAATTAATATATAGTCATTCAGATTCTTAATTTTGTGTGAAAGATCACTATCAGAAAGCTGCTGATCAGGACAAAAATCTGTGAAATATTAGTTCTCATAATATTCACCTTATATTCAAATAAAAACATGTTTGTTACTGCGTGTTTATTTATATGAAAAAACAAAGAAGCGCATGTCCCTTTGCACGTTGCGTCTAATTTGAAGGCACCTTCTTTCTTTCTTTATTCTTTATTGTACTTACACAATAAATATAACCTTACATTTTTACACCATTATTAGCACCTTAAATCAATATAATATATATATAAATCAATAACACTTTTCGTCGTAATTTTATAATTCAAGAACGAGCTCACCTATCCAAACCAAATTAGCCTTTGTTCGGACTATTTAGTAGATGGCTTATTTAAAAATTTGCACAAAAATTGGTCAAGCAGTTCTTCATGTATCACATTTTTCTGTTGCTGGGAGCGAAGCCGCGGGCAAAAGCTAGTATTTTGTAAAATATTATAAGAACACTTCTTACATTAGTGTTCCCGAATACTTGTTCCTTTGTTTATAATGGGTCATATTATTTCTAGTACAAGTTGTCGACAACAATCCCTACAACCCCGGACAAGGTGAGCACGAGCTACTGAATTAATAAATACATACATAAAGGCTTGAAAAGTCCAATAGCGAAGAAAATGATTTTAAACCTTTTTTTTAATTTATAAACCATTAACTGCTATCAAAAGTACAATACTACTGCAATAATTCGTTATTGATTACAATTACCATGTGCCAATGTGCTTTGCTCACATTATATTATTAATGTATTGTTTTTAGTGAACTTTGTCAACAACAACAACCCCAATGACGGGACTTCCGGTGAGCAAACTTCATAACTATGACATAATACATTGAAAAAAAAGTGAAAATAAAATGTACTAATCAGTTTTCAAATTGCATATTCCGTGAGTTTAAATCTCCATGTCCGAACCTCAAAAAAAAAAACAATTCTTCAATAACAAGAATTAGAATAATAAATATTCACAGCTCTCCTACCTCCTAGTAATCATTCGTATATTGTTTCTAGTGAACTTTGTCAACAACGACGGAACTAGCGGTGAGCAAACTTAATTTAATTAATCTTTAATTTTTAATATAATATCAAATTTTAAAAATATTGAAAACTAAACGTTACGGCTTTTCTCTTTGTTCTGCTCCTGTTTCTCCAGTAGCCTTTTTTATTTAAATATCCTGAAATTCTTGTTTTATACTTTTTCAACGTCGATTTTTGTTGTCGTAGTCGGGTTTTAAATATTAATGTATTTTTTAGTGAATTTTGTCAACAACAACGCCGACGACGGAACTGGCGGTGAGCAAATTTCATAACTGGACGTAGTTTCTGAAAAACGTTCCAACCCACAATGAGATGATTGTGGGTTGGAACGTTTTTCAGAAACTACGTCCAACTATGATATATCACAAACACTTTTTTTCTATTAAAAAAAATTATGATGGTCTGTCGCATTAATCAAATCACAGGATCCAACAATAAACAAAAAAAGCACTTAGAGTTAAATTCCGACATTCGAACTCTGAAGGTTCACTTTCATCAGATCTTCGACAACATAAAGATTACAATAACCTGCACTGTTCCCAACAACCAATATTTAATTTATTAAAATACATGATTGTGGAAAAATCGTAGGACTCGTAACCAAATATAGGTTTTTCAAAATCTTATACACTTCCCACGTACAGTTCCAGATTGTATTTCAATAGTACATTATGATACAAGTGTGCAATATAGGAGGTTACCGTCGAGTCGGCTTTAAAGTCCATTAACGAACAATATTATTTTGAACCAGTTTTTTTTTTTTAATTCAAACCTTTGACTGCTATCATAGATTCGCTTTACAATAATTCGTTATTAGCAGTCGTATTATGCTTTGCTCATATTGTTAATTTATTGTTTCTAGTGAACTTTGTCAACAACAATCCCTATGATGGGACTTCCGGTGAGCAAACTTCCTCACTATAAATTAATTTGTGAATTATTCTTTATCGCAAAGTTTCTGAAGTCTTCGATCGGGCATTATATCTATTTATTTTTCTATTTTTCTGGGCGCCAGTAGGTGCAAAGGAGGTGTACAATTTTTTTTTAAATTTAATTATACGAGATTTTCTGAAATATATATATAAAAAGCTTCATTCATATTTAAAATCGTAAAGAACATATCAGGCTTGGCTATTCAGGTTTTTGGCGAGGTTCCAAATCCTTCGAATTGAATTCACTCGCTCTTGATTCCTTCTTTTTTGTTTCTCAAGCTATTCTGCATAAGTCGAAGGTATATATTTCTGTTTGGACATTAAAGAAGAGGTGCAGATTATGCACCCTAAAAAGGTCCTTTAGGCGCCCAAGTCCAAATGATCTGTAAAAACTATTTCTGATGCAACACACACCATTGATTCGATAATAAATCTATAAAGCCTAAGTATTTATATTTTATTAGTAGTATTTTTTGAAACCATTAATCAAATGCCTAAATTAATATTATGAGTAGATCGTATCAGGCTTAGCTTATCTATATTGATACGTTTTTGTTTTTAGTGAACTTTGTCAACAACGACAACCCCAATAATGGATCTTCCGGTGAGCAAACTTCCTAACTCTGAAATATTAAAAATTGCACTGAAAATAAAGTTAGATTGAAGTTAGATTGAACTTTCTTTTTCATTAAAAATTAAAATCCGTGCTCAAACTCAGAACTCAAAAGTCAGATCTTTAACAACCACCAGAATTAAAAATTAAAATAATTCACAATCTTGCTTATAATCATTCATAACATTGTTTCTAGTGAACTTTGTCTACAACAACCCTAACGACGGAACTAGCGGTGAGCAAACTTCTAAAAATAATATAATTAATAGTTATTGGTTTTTAAATCGAAATTATAGTCTTTCGCATTTTAAAAATTACAGACCACGAATTAAACAGTAAATGAAATAAAGCACCCTTAGATTTAAATTTCAATATTTGACAAAAAAAATTTCATCAAATCTTCAACAACATTGAAGATATTCTTCACAGTTTCCAACAAAAACTCAAGAATTTAATGAAAAATCTATTCCATACGCGAATGCTATGCATATGCTTTCTAGTGCTATTTGTGGGCGTACAGAAGCCGAATGTCAGTGGTAATAATACAATTAATAATATGCAGCCTTTTATTAGAACAGATGAATGTCAAAGTAAAACTGCTGACATTAGGTCGACTGTAGGTACCATGCTTGGCTTATAATCGTTCATGTTCATGTATTGTTTCTAGTGAACTTTGTCAACAACAACCCCAGCGATGGGACTGGTGAGTAAACTTCATTACTATGACAATCCATTATTCAATCAGTTAATTCAACCAAATGAGCAATCAAAATCCTGACCCAATTCCATCAATTTGTCCTATTTTTCGCTTGCTTTGTCTGACTACGCCACTGACGCATGATCGGCTGTACCATGCTTTGCTTTAATCGTATATGTATTTTTTCTAGTGAACTTTGTCAACAACTAACCCAGCGTTGAATCTTACGGTGAGCTAATTACCTAAGGAACTAGTCAAAAAGGCGTCCGAAGCGCGAACTCAGTCCGCTACGTTTTGTGCGCTCAATATTTATTTTTCCAATATCTTTCTAACGAAGTATAAGAAGCGCCGCTCTCTAAGTCCTTCTGTGTCCTTATAACTATTTTCCTTCTTGTTTCTTCTGCATCATTAATACCTAAACTTAAAACAGTTATGTTGAAGGTACAAGAACAAAAATGTAAACATCTTGTTCAACGAGCGTTGGTAAGCGCCCTAACGCAGTGTGCAGTGCGTGCCTCGGGCGCCTCTTATAATAAAATTAGTCCTTTATTAAGATATAAGATCTAACCATAATATTGTATGAACACAGGAATATTCCCAGTCGGTCTATAAATAATTTTAACCCCAATTATGAGATTAATTATTACTTTACTTAGGTACTTGTTTGCAGTAGCTGCACTATCAGTATATTATCAGTATTCAGATAGTTACAAGTTGAAAACTGGATGATCTCTACTTTGCCTTAAAAAATTGACCGAGTAGGTAGTAGATAGAGTATGAAAAAACGGTGAAGCAAAATATCATGAGAAAGCTGACATCCTAGAACCAAAAATTCGAACACATGTGACAACCACCAACACGCATCGGGCGTGCTATGTGGTATACGACCCATGGCCTCTCCTAGGCCTTCTCCAGGCCTTAGTCTTAGTAGTATAAGACTCTTCGATGATTCTTTACTTAGATGACGATGTATGTTGCTTTGCCTGCTATAGTGTGTGATCGGTTCTTGAGCTATTTGTGACTGGTTTGTAAGCATGGATCCTACGTGTAAAAACAATTGTATAAGATAATGAATAAGTAAACTGGTACTGGACAGGTGGTGGACTGGTAGAAAATGCATAAGGCATTAAGTCCGCCTTTGTACAGTGTTATGTGCATAAAGTTTTAATAAATAAATACATAAACTAATATTATTTTCAGGGCAAACGATAAACAATTTTCCCGGAAGAGGTTGGTACTATTCGTAAAAGGGCTTCTTTAGATTAGTTTTTAAGTTGTGGTTTCTGAATAAAATTTTTTCGTACGGCACAAATAATGATCGAAAACATGATCATATGATATGTAAATATATTGGTAATATTATAAGTGTCTAACTCCTTTTTTTTCTTTTGTTTCAGTTATCCTGAACAACCGTAAGTACTTACAACTTTTGATTAAATATCGAGCAAAATTAATGGAATAATTTTGACTGGCTTATTGGTGTAGTGGTTAGTGACCCTGACCGCTATACCGAAGGTCGGGGGTTCGATTCCCACCCAGGAGTAATGTTTGTCATTTGTTCTGTGTCTGGGTGTAATTTATCTACAATATGTGTGTATTTAAATACTTATTGTATATAAGTATGTCTAGTACTTGTAACACAAGCTTTGCTTAGCTTGGGACTAGACGGCGTTGTGTGACAGTTGTGGAATATATATTAATTAATGGAAACATATCACACATTTTTAAAACCACAATCCAAATATTTTATTTATAAAAATGATTTAATTAAGAAGTTTATTCGTTTCCAGCTGACCCAGCTTTCGGAAGACCCACATTCGGCAGGCCTCCATACCAGAGACCCGGTAAAAATATTTATTTTTCATAATGCAGGAATAGTTTGTAACCAGTATTTTTAGGCTAAGGCTTCCACAGAAACTAGGAACTTTATTGTCCGTCTGACTGTCAAGACCCATCTTGGGAACGCGTAGAGATATCAAGTTAAAATTTTAACCATATACTCGACGGTCCCTTCAAGCTGTGCTTCAGTCATATCTTTACTAAATACGGACTAAGTAAAAGGAAACGTGTATTTCAACTTTTAAAAGCATCAAAATTCACGGGTACTTCACGTTGACCTAGAAGCCTGAAATTTGGCATGAAGCAAGGTCTTAAAGCACAAGGAATAAATCGGAAAACTATAATAAAAAAAAAAACAGATTCTGAAAAATCTTCGAGACTCGATTCTGGAATTGAATTATTTACATAAGTTGATTGGTACGGAACCCTCAGTATGAGTCTCCGACTCGTACTTGCCTAGTTATTTCAAATAGTACGTGCACGTGACTAGGGTAACGACTTCAACACTGATGGATAGATAGATAGATAGCTATCTAAATGATAAATCTGTATCACGTGAGCAAACTCTAAACTATTTTAAATGAATGCTCATTATTTTTATTTTTCCCCAGACATTTCCCCGGTCTACGCTCCAAATCGCCCCGGCAAAATATGTAAGTATGCAATAAGCCTAGAATGATCTTCCACTTGAAAAATCTTGACATAAACCTGGCTTCTGTCATGAGACCAGGGCCTCAAGTCTGCTATTACAATAGTGTCAGAATGGTCTATTATGTAGGGACCCTGCAGAAGGATCGAAACCAACTAAGGCCAAGGGTTCGTGTCTGAAAAGAAGGCTTAGGCCCTAGTATATATGGCAACGTAGGAACGGGGTTGGTTGTTTAGTCAGGAACAGTCTGACGCTGCTTGCCGCTCCACTCATGGGCGGGATTCGTCATAAGGATGATTTTTAACTACCATAAAAAATGGTCTATTATTTATTTCATAATAAATTGCAGATTTTTGACATGTTTGGTAATTTACTAACAATGGCGTCATTATGACTTTCCAATGATCAACCACTGACGCTCCATTGAAAAAGATGGCATAAAATAGTAATCTCGTACATAATGACAAATTAATATTTGCTGGAATTTTGGCAGTTCCTTTGATCAGTGACTTGCCATTAGAATGTTATTGTGCAGTCAATACTTTTTATTCGTTACAAGACAGCTCGTACCACATTTCTATTATGAGACCAGAGCACTGACTGACCATTGATCGGCTATTATGTATAAATTAACAGATTTCGAATTTTTAGCAAAATAATAAATGGGATCGTGTTGCAATAACGATATTAATAAAATAGCATACTTAAATACAGACCCCTGTGAGATTCTAACGAAGCTATCTGTCAGATCATACGCTTAATGTACTGAGAAGATAATTTGAATTTAACCGAGAACCCTGGAGTATACTTTCACTCTTAAGCTCCAAGCGAACGCAAACCTGTTGTCTTTCTATTATGTCTCTAATTACGATATCCAAAAGGTTAAGTGGATTTCCCTCGCAGTTAGTCTGTGTAACGAAGCTTTTTTAACTTTAATTATTTTTCAGTCAACGACCCCAACCTGCGCGGCGGCAAATGAACACCTTCACTGAACAAACATGAAAACGAATAACTTCAGTTACATACCCAACACGTTTAGTAATATATTAACTATTCATTAGTAACTACATTATAGTTGCGTGCTGTAAATTTAATGTCCAAGTACTTTGACTAATTTGTATTTTTTTATTAATCTTCAAAATTATTTCTGTTAAATAAATCCTTAACTACTTTAAATTGCCTTTTATTATGAAAAATGGAACGATATTTACCTTGAAGGTAGTGGTGATGGCATAGAAGACGTGAAATTAATAACTGTCCATATAACTTACGGTCGCGGCAGACCAAGAAGGCGATGGAACTATTTAGATGTCTTCCTTGATAATTGGCAAAAAGTGGCTCAAAACTGAGGACACTGGAAGGAATGGAATGAGGCCTTTACTTAGCTGTGGAACAGTATAGGCTAGATAGATTAATAAATATAACCTTCAATTTTTGTGATTCAACAAGGCAATATAAATAGCATTAATGAATGAAAACACAAACTAAGACGTGGCTTCGGAATTGTTTGAAAGAGTTCGGAACCTTGGAGTGCAAAAATTTACTGAAGCAGTATAGGGTCAGGAGAAGTCTGAGACGCTTCACTCGGGAGAAAACTTTTACAATAAAAACAATTGATACTAAATGAAACTATAGACGTACAAGTTATGTGAACTTTTTTCTCATGAACTCAATTATTTAGGCGTACGTACGCCGCAAAATGTGCTCAACACTGATATCAATAGTCAAACGGAACTTTTTATCGTGGTATCTTCCATAGGCCTATATCACATGCAATATTGTATAACGATAGACGTACTGATGATGACTCTGATTAAATATTTCTCTTGAGCTCTGCCGATAGATGTTTTGTAGGTGAGAGAGAACTCTTCTCTCTTTCCTACACAAAGACAACCGATTCCCTTATATCTAGGAAAAACAGGCCGTAGTAAGTAGGTTTTTCAACATATAGTATTGTATCTTGAGACTGGAGCTGCGCTGCAATCTCTCCAATGGTCTTAAATTGACTGTCGGTACATCGTAGTGCATCGTAGTGTTTATCCGAAAACGCTACTACGTCAGTCCGAATTTATTATTATTAATTTTTTTTTTGGCTCACCAACAATTGACTATACATATACATAGACTAGTGTAGCAATTCCTTACAGTTATACACAGCATGTGTCACTTTACAGTTTATAAATGCATATTTAAAAGTATGTTAAATAAATACAATTACAACTTAAGACTAAATTATTATAGTTAAAAAAAAACTACATTAACACCATTCTAAACATTTCGTTGATTCTCAATTACTTATTCTATATAATATTATACTTCTAAACCACAGAAATCTTTTATTAAAACTGTGTTCTAAACCTACTATTAAATGAGTCAGAGTGTACGTCAATAACATCACTGCAGCTGTTCAGACTTCTACGAAAAGGAGGACGCAAGGGGATTATAGGAGATTGTGGATCTTTTGCTGGCACTTTAGGGCTAGACTTCGAAACCTATCCTTATGCAACGAGGTGTGAGGCAAGGAAACATCATTCCTCCAAGGCTGTAAATGGTCGCAATGGGGGATGCCTTCAAGGTTCTAGACTGGATAGGATAAGGCATTAATGTATGTAACCTTCAGTTTACCACCAACATAGTAATAATGGCTGGAACTACGGAGGAGCTCAGCATAATGCTCGATGACCTCAGCCGAGCTTTCGAAAGATTGAGTCTTAAAATAAACATGAACCAAACCAAAGTCATGTCGAATCCACTTCGATCAAGATTAGAGACTACAGTAGAAGGTAGATCTGGTAAGGGTTCATTATGCAAGACCGTTAATTATGGTGACTCTTGGGGGACGCCTATGTCCAGCAATGGAAGCGGCTAAGCGAAGCGACTAAAGTGATGACAATGATGACTAATAAGAGTAATATATAAGTACTTAACTGTTATTTTATCATAAAATTTAAGACTCTTCGTACTATTACTACTAGAATACAAAATATCGTAAATATAATATTATTAAGTATACTCATTAATCATTATAATAGTTTTAAGACAGATCTTACAACTATTGCAATAATTAATGAGTACTTGACCTATCTCTCACTTATATGGCCAACATGTCTCATCATCGACACCTTTTCAGCCTAAGGACGTCCACTGTTAGACGTAGACCTCCCCAAGTGTTGTCACAACGAACAATCATGTGCATCTCGTATCCGTCGCTTTCTCTCACCAGGTCATCGGTCCACCTTGTAGGAGGCCTTCCAACAATGCGTTTTCCTGTGCGCGGTCGTCACTCAGACACCATCCATTCTATGAGCACCTCTCTACTCCTACTAATCGTGACGATAACCTGATTCTTCTGCGGATATCATCATTCCTAATGCGATCAGGCAAGGAAACTCCGAGCATAGCTCTTTCTATTGCCCTTGTGAGTAACTGTAAGGCTTCTTTAGTAAGCGACCATATTTCAGTGCCATTATGTCGTCAGTTGGCAACACACACTTTAGTCTTGAGACACCGCCCTCCTAGCCAAGCTACAATAGTTTCGTTAATAGTTAGCGCTTGTAGCCGCGTCCCCAATTTCTTTGTTGAGTTGACGTCCGAACAAGGGAATTGAGGACGTGACCGACTACAAGCGCTGACTCTAAACTATACGATTGGAACTTGGCTAGAGGGGCTGTAGTATATTGGACGAGAAGATGACTTTGAGTGTAGGGTCTGCTCCGATCTTGATCGACATTTCTACACCGTGAAATTTAAATGGTTGTTTTCCCGCGGCAGAATGACTTGCCATAAGGAGTACTTTTGAAGCATACAGTAAAAATAAAAAAAATAAAAAGAATTATTAAAAATATTTATCAACTCAAAAAAGCGAAAACAATGGTAACATTAGACGTAATTTGTAGGTACTACTAGAGTCGCATGAGCAGCCCGCCGTCAAAGGAAACTGATTCATTAAATATTTAAACCAAAATAAGCTCTCGCAAGTTGTGATATGTCATAATTAGCTTGCACTCTACAGGTCCATTTTTGTTTTTGATATTTTATTTTTTTATCAAACGTTTGTATTACCGAGACACAACCATTTCGCTGAGGGAAAACAACCATTTAAATTTCACGGTGTATATTTAATTTATTTAATCTTTATGCAATAGTATAAATGTAGACCTGTGTCTAAAATAATATGATCCTCCGCAACTGTAATATATTAATGAACTAAAGGTAAACTACCTTAGGCATTACCTATCTGACTTATAGTGAAACATTAACGATTACGTCTTAGCCACAGATGAACGATGAAATTATTGGAACTGGAACAGGAAAATAATAATATTTCGGCAGTATTTGTACATGACAACACGCCTAATGTAGTCGCTTCACTATTTGAACAATATTTACTTAAGTCGGACAGGTTATTATTGCCGAGCTATATAAGACACATCTCTAAAAAAAATTCGGCATAGTCTCGTTAGCTCTTATAGTTCTCTCATCATCTGTGATATTTTGTACTGTTAAACAAAATGAAGACTATGTTGGTGAGTCAAATATGTTTTTTTATATTCTTTTACGGTAGCCATTATGGTAAGGAGGATTAACCTTTCAAATTTTTTTCGTCTATATATATAAAAGGAGAAACTGATTGACTGACAAATTAACGCACAGCCGAAACTTCTGGGACTAGGAGTGTGAAATTTTGCACAAGGCTTCCTTTTATGACGTAGGCGAAAACCAGGAAAGGATTTTCCAAAATTCGTCGGAAAAAGGAGTGAAACGCGTGTTCCAAAGTTTGTGCGAAAACCTAATTTCACGCGGGCGAAACCGTTGGCAGAAAGCTAGTTACTTAAAAAACTGAAACCAGTAGGTTTCTCGATTCATGTCTTTTTTTTGATGTGGGAAGTTATTAGACAACTTCTCCTTTTCTAGATGTAGTGGAAGGAAGTATCACTTTTACTGGCGAAATAAAACCCATCTCTGTATCCATCAGGGTAACTGAAGAGTTACCCTTTGCATCCCAAGGCTCTGCTACCTCTTCGATGAATTCCGCTGCCTTATATATCTTGTTTTGGACATTTCGTAATCAAATTACCAGCCTACTTTGACAGGCCTTGAAAAACATTTCAAGATTTGGCAGTGTCTATTGTTGGTGTGTTTAGGCCCATTACTTACTTATGATTTAAGTACGTTGTAATGGTGATTTGATTAATGGTTTATGTGAACTTTTGGAGTCGTGCTAATACATTAGTTTTTGCTCTTTTAACTTGTAAATTTATTTAAGTACCTTTGTGTCTACATAAGTAGACACAAAGGTACCACGTAATTGTTTTAATTTTTGCTGAACTGGACCTATTTGGCTCAGCCGGAAGAAACGCAGTTATTTTTTTTTAAATCTAAATTTACTACGAGTACATGTTGTTTCTACACTTTGTGTATCTGTATCAACTTCCTGCCCTTTTTCCATGCTGTTTTAGGGTCGGTGCATCATGTTTTCTTCCTCCATTCTGGCTTTTCACTCGTCATGTTATCACTAATTTCCTTTTCCTTCATATGTATTCCTTTTACTTTGTGTACCTATCTATATCATGGTAAAGAAAATATTTTTCCGATAACGACATTAAGTTCTCTGTTAATGTTTAGTTTAATTTATGCATAGCAAAAACAATGAATAAACCAAATAGTCAAACAATCAATTTGGTCTATTTATTGTTTTAACCAAAGGTCAGCAATGAGCCTCTCATTAAATTATTTGGATGTATAAACAAACGGACGGGTAAACAAAAGCGAAGGCTACGTGTGATAAGTCAACATTTACATATGATTCAAATCTCGGAAACAGGTCTTATTCCGGAGTCCTTGACATCACAAATTCGTTGGGTTTTTTGTACTTACCTGTTTATATATACATAATTTTATTAATTTGTCCATATTTATTTATCACCTATATTTCATTGAATAGGTCTGTTTTATGTTTGTTTTTTAGCGTTTTTCGTAGAGGTGTATTTTTTTCTGAATTTATTGGTAAAATACCTACACACCCATATCGGTGATTTACTTAGGGTCTAAAGAAAGTAAGGCAAACGAGGATAGAAATAGATTGATAGATAGATAAAACCTTTATTTGTTACAACACAAAACATATACGAAAGCACAATTAAAGTTTAAAACTAAGCACCTATATAAATATAATCAACATCAATAAGAGAAAGAAAAAGCACATGTGGGTACTTAGGAAAACAAAGAAAATACAAAGATGAGAACCATAGTGCGGTGTGTACCTCAGTACTGCACCAAATGGGAGTCCAGCTCAGCATGTGTCAGGCACACATACCTGACGCTGATTACAATATACTCTAAAGTTTGAAATGATCTGATTCAAATTAACCTTTTGAGTACCGTAATTATAGACATAATAGAAAGACAATAAATAGGTGAGCGAACGCTGGCTTAGGGCTCAAGAATTTAATGTTGCGGGTTCTAAGACTGTAGGTACTTATTAATATTTGTGCTGGGTATCATGCCGCTTTCTCTGCTGAGGGCTCGGATTCGTCATTGGGTGATTTTTACTTAATATAAAAAAAACGTGTATCAGTGCTACAAAGAAGGTGTTTTTCGTGTTCCAGGTGTTCTTCGCACTGGCGCTGTTCGCCGTGGCCACAGCTTTCCCGCAAGGAGGTTTGATGATCATATTTTTTACACTATTATTAAAAAGGGAAAAGTTTGTATGTGTTTGTGTTTGTTCCGTATGTGTTTGCGTGTGTGTTTATTACTTCTCGATGTAATTATTGAAAGGTTTAGGAAGAAATTCTTTAGGTTATTTTTCTTCTTTCACGCAGGTGCCGTAAGACTTCTAGGGCAGAAGATAGTAGACCGCATACATAGCAGGAGGAACTCGTACCAACATAGTAATGGTAGGTTTACACGCTTGCCAAGCCTCGGCCAACCGCCATTGTGTTCACGGGGTTTCCCCATTCATACAATGGCTACACAATGACGATTGGCCGAGGCTTGCCAACGCTTGGCAAGCGTGTAAACCTACCATAAAGTTTAAAATTAACTTCTATGGGCGATGTTAATAGATACTACGCGCTAGTAGATACTAAAGGTCAGGTCGCAAGGCGCGGGCGCAGCGCGGCGGGACCGGACAGCGACGCGACGACGCCATACAGATCCGAGGTTACCGTCGCGTGGAGCGGGAAGGCTCTGTGTGGCGTCGTCCGTAATATCTAGTACATTACAACTGCTCAGCGTCGCGTCGCCGCCCGGTCCCGCCGCGCCGCGCCCGCTGTGTGCATAGACCTTTAGAGCTAGTAGATACTAGGCGCTCGGCGTTGCGTTGAGCGCGCGTTTGGTCGCGTACCCAAACCGCGCTTTCGAATTTCATCAATAAAGAAACAGGCCTTTAAAGTTTTCTTACATTTTTAACTATAATAAAATTAGTCGCCACGCGGCGTTAGCGCGGCCGAATCATGTTGGCGCTAATATGAAGGCGTCCTAATTCTATCCCTTCCTAAATGTTTTCCTTGTAGCAAGATCACAATAATATTTTCATCCACAAGACGATGAAAACGCTTTGCTTATGTCTGCTTATGTATTGTTTACAGTTAATGTTGTCGACAACAACAACCCTGGACAAGGTGAGTCTAGTACATTTATTCATAAAACTATTTTTTTAATATATTAAAATATATTTGAGGAAATTCTATAATTAATTTAAAAAAAAATACAATCAATTAAATTTTTGAAATTGGAATTTCTATCGACATGACCCCCAGTATATATATAGTACTGCCCCCCTAGCCAAGTTAGCCACGCCCCCAATTCCCTTGTTCGGAAGTCATCCCAACGAAGGAATTGGGGGCGTGACTAACTACAAACGCTAACTCTAATCGAAACTATTGTGATTTGGCTAGGCGGGCTGGCCTCTATATCATAGGCGTAATACTTTTGTGTACTATTTATTGATTTATTTTTTATAACAAGCACATATTTTAAAAATGCTAACGTAGGTAACTAAAGTGTCAGTAATGAAACATAATAAAAAATATACGGCAGTTGTTCAGAATCCATATATCACTAATTACAAGTTACCATTGGTTACAGTTAACGTCGTTGACAACAGCGATCCCACTCAAGGTAAGCTGCACTTGAGTAAATTATGACAAACTACCATAACTATTTTTTTCTTAAAAAATTAGGGACTTTTATAATGCACAGCGTATGTCAGTCCCATCGTACCCTAACCCTAACACCTATTAACATCATTACATAGTATAAAACAAAGTCGCCTGTCCCTATGTATGCTTAAATATTTAAAAAAAACGCAACGGATTTTGATGCGGTTTTTTTAATAGATAGAGTGATTCAAGAAGAAGGTTCATATGTATAAAACATGCATAATATATTTAATATCAACATTACACCCGGGCGAAGTTGGGGCGGGTCGCTAGTACATAATATATTCCTGTTTTCGAATGCACAATCATTTACTTATAAGGTCACATTATTTCTAGTGCACTTTGTCGACAACGATCCTTACTACAACCCCGGACACGGTGAGTATCACTGCACACTCACATTGACACTGACATTGAGTGACACTGCATTGATCCCAAGTGCATCCTTAGAATGACAAGGTTAAGCTTATTCGGATACAACAATAATACTCCCGAATAGATCTGCGATTCTCTTAAGCTGTTAGTTTCATTTTGATGACGAAGCGTGCAATAGTTAACGACATATTATATCTATACCTACCTGTTAATCCTAGTCATTCTTTAGCCTCCAACAATATAATTTTTAATTCCTACGCTCACTTAACTTGACTTAGGTGATCTGCAGACCATACACCTTTACATTGATGACATTAGTGCAGTTTTAATGTTCACGCAGTGTGAGAGCGCTGTAAATATGAAAAATTTAGTTAGAGGACAATGAAGCGCTGCAGCGAACTGTTGTATTAACTTTTTAGTATTTTGACAAATAGTTTCTATGAAAGTGCAAGGCAATGTTTAAAGCTTTTAATTTAAAATAATCAATATTTTATAAATTATTTTCACTCCTCATTTGTGTCTTCACAATCTTAAACGTTTCTGTACTTTAGTGTATTCACAGCACTTAGCCTTTAATGGGTCATATTGTTTTTAGTGCACGTTGTTAAACAATCCCTACAACCCTAGACACGGTGAGCATGAACATGCTACATTAATCAAAAGCACACATGGAATGAACAGTATGAGCATTTGCGATTGTAATGCAAACCGAGCTCTTTACATTTATCCTGTGATGTTCATTTGTGGATATCCAGCAACCCGTAGTGGGCCCGCGTGGTAGATTACAGCCTGCTCCTAAATAGGAGGCTTGTGTCCCAGCAGTGGGAACATTATAAGGCTGATGCTACTTTCATTTGTTGAAGAAACGTACAAGAAAAGTATATTATATCCTTATCTATTAATCCTAGCCATTTTTTTAGTCATCAATATTTTAAAGCATTTAATTTGGAAACAATCAATATTTCATAAATTATGGTCATGAGAGCATGCAACGCTTCTGTGTATCAAAGTAGTAGCAACGCATTGTTTAGTGGGTCATATTGTTTCTAGTGCACGTTGTCGACAACAATCCCTACAACCCCTACAATCCTGGACAAGGTGAGCACGAGCATATTGTATTAACGAAAAGCATAAGCATTTTCCAATACAACAATAATACTTTCGTATGCTATATATTATATCCATAGCTGTTAATTCTAGTCATTCTTTGACCTTCAATAATTGTTTAGGCTTCAATTCAATTTAACATAAAATGTTTATGTTCTAAAGCATTAAATTTTGAAGCAATCAATATATCATAAACTATGGTCATCAGATCGCTCCTCATTTGAGTATCTGTACGTTAGTGTAGTAGCAACGCATTGCTTAATGGGTCATATTGTTTCTAGTGCACGTTGTGGACAACAATCCCTACAACCCTGGTCATGGTGAGCACAATCATACTGCATTAATAATTAAAAGGATAACCATTTTCGAACATAACAATAATACTCCTATAATACAAGCAGCTGTTTCTTTAATTTTAAGCTATATAAATATTTACATTTACCTATGTATATGTAAATAGAAATAGAATTAACAGCTATCTGTTAATTCTAGTCAATCTTTGACCTCCAACAATTTTCAATTTCGTTTTAGGCAAATTAATATAACTTAACATAAAATGTTTACATACTTAGCATTAAATTTTGAAGCAATCAATATTTCATAAATTATGGTCCTCATTTGTGTTTATGTACGTTAGTGTAGTTGCAGAGCTTTGCTTAATGGGTCGTTTTGTTTTTAGTGCACGTTGTCGACAACAATCCCTACAACCCTGGACAAGGTGAGCACGAGCACACTGTTTTAATTAAATGCACCCATGGAATTAACAGGATGAGCATTTTCGAATACATCAATAATACTATCGTAACGTAAACAGAGCTCTATACTCTGTATTTTTATCTATTAATCTTAGCCATTCTTTAATCTCCAATGATTCTTTAGTCATCAATGTTTTAAAGCATTTAATTTGGAAAAAGTCAATATTTCATAAATTATTCATTCATGCTTCTGTGTAGTAGCAACATGTTGTTTAACGGATTTTATTGTTTCTAGTGCACGTTGTTGACAACAACCCCTACAACCCCGGACAAGGTGAGCAAGAGCATGCTATATTAATAAATACGTATATAAAACTTTAAAAGTTAACAATACTATTTTATCCATCTTTTTTAAGTTTAAAATTATCAACATTCTAAAATAATTTGTTATTCATTTATTTGTTTGTTTTTAAGAACAAAGAGATACACAATATTAGAAGTCGTATTATGCTTTGCTCGTATTTTTATTGCATATTTTCTAGTGAACTTTGTCAACAAAAACCCCAATAACTACGACATATTAAAAATAGATTGAAAAGAAAGTAAAAAACATATAATTCAGTTTTGTAACAGTTAGCTGTTCTAAAGTCTAATTCTATCCCTTCCTAAATATTATTCTTATCGCAAGATCACAATAATATTTTCATCCACAAGACGATGAAAACGCTTTGCTTATGTCTGCTTATGTATTGTTGACAGTTAATGTGGTCGACAACAACAACCCCGGACACGGTGAGTCTAGCAGATTTATTCCTGATATTTCATTTCTTAAAATACATGTACCTGCTACCATGGGACCAGTAACAGTCCTTGCACTCATACACAAATTGCGCATGGAGATGTAACGCCGGGGTAAAACTTCGCTGCTGCGTCTTGCCACGGTGTGGCGGACAAAGTTCCGGCGGGAGGTCATGATGGTGAAATGTCGTCAGCGACTATTGCAACCCAGTACTGGGCACGCCACAATTATGGCAGAAAATCCCCTCTTTGAGACCTGGCATCCTCACCTTCCACATGACGTAGGCCCTCACTGGACCCTAATTCTATCCCTTCCTAAACGTTATTCCGGATGCAAGACCACAATAATACTTTCATCCACAAGACGATGAAAACGCTTTGCTTATGTCTGCTTCTGTTTTGTTTGCAGTGAATGTTGTCGACAATAGCAACCCTGGACAAGGTGAGTCTATTACATCTTATCTTACTAATATTATAATTGCGAAAGTTACGATGTTTGGATGTTTGTTACTCAATCACGCCAAAACGGCTGGACAGATCTGGATGAAATTTGGCATAGGCATAGGATAAACTCCGGAATAGGACATGGGCTACTTTTTATCTCGGAAACCCCAACCCCAACCCCAATAACACGCGGGCGATGCCGCGGGCAAAAGCAAGTTTATTCATAATTTCTCATTTCTTAAAACACATACCACCATACCATGTGCCATGTGTTCTACCATGGGATCTGGAGGCAATAGTCCTTGCACTCGTGCTCAAATTGCTCATGGAAATGCAACACAAAAAAAAGCAAAAATCCGATGCCGTGACAAGTCGCGGTAAGGCAGTCAGAGTTCCGGCGGGATCTCATGATGGTGAAATGGCGTCAGCGATTATCGCAACCCAGTACTGGGCACGCCATAGTTATGGCAGAAAGTCACCTCTTTGAGCCGCTGCTAGAAAGACCTCACGGCATCCTCACCTTCCACATGACGCAGGCTCTCACTGGACCCTAATTCTATTCCTTCCTAAACGTTATTCTTGTTTCAAGATCACAATAATACTTCCACAAGACGATGAAAACGCTTTGCTTATATCTGCTTGTTTATTGTTTACAGTGAATGTTGTCGACAACAGCAACCCTGGGCAAGGTGAGTCTAGTAGATTTATTCATAGTATTTAATAATGATAGGTTTATACAAATATATGTGAGGGAAACACACAACTTTGCATGTACCTAATCATTCACCAATCACCCCAGCAATGGTACTGGTGGTGTGCAAACATTTAACTATAATACATATATCAAACAAATTTAAAACAAACACGACGGTCTTTCACATTAAACAAATTACAAACTTTAAAACCACAAACAAAATAAAGCACCCGTAGAGTTTAATTTTGATATTTAAACTCATAAAATCTTCAACAATAACAATACACAACAACCAATAACAAACACAACCACAATAACAATATTAACGTAAATGTACAACAAAAAATAAAGAAATAAAAATCTGATCCATACAGCAAATCTCACTTTCGAATGATATTTGTGGACGTACAGTAGGATTCTTAACAGTTGCGACATTCTAGTATTAATAAGCAGCATATCAAAGTGCTACTACTGACGTTAAGTCAACTGTACCATGCTTTGCTTTTAATCGCTCATGTATTGTTTCTAGTGAACTTTGTGAACAACTACCCCTACGATGGGACCGGAGGTGAGCAAACTTCATAACTATGATAATCTGTCATTCAGTCTATAAATAAATCAATCAATTCAACAATAAATCAATCAATGAAAACAACAGTAAATCAATCAATCAATTCAACCAAACAATCAATCAGAAGATCTGACAAACCGGATCCAGATCTATCAATTTGGTCATACAGCGAAAGCTTGCTTTTAAATGCTATATTTATTGTTTCTAGTGAACTTTGTGAACAACTACCCCTACGATGGGACTGGAGGTGAGCAAACTTCATTGCTATGATAATCAGTAATTCAGTCTATATATAAACAAATCATTCAATTCAACAATAAATCAATCAATGAAAACAACAATAAATAAATCAATCAATTCAACCAAACAATCAATCAGAACATCTGACAAACCGGATCCAGTTATATCAATTTGTTCATACAGCGAAACTTTTAAATGCTATATTTATTGTTTCTAGTGAACTTTGTGAACAACTACCCCAATGATGGGACTGGAGGTGAGCAAACTTCATTGCTATGATAATCAGTAATTCAGTCTATAAATAAACAAATCATTCAATTCAACAATAAATCAATCAATTGGACAATAAATCAATCAATTGAACAATAAAACAATCAATGAAAACAACAATAAATAAATCAATCAATTCAACCAAACAATCAATCAGAACATCTGACAAACCGGATCCAGTTATATCAATTTGTTCATACAGCGAAACTTTTAAATGCTATATTTATTGTTTCTAGTGAACTTTGTGAACAACTACCCCTACGATGGGACTGGAGGTGAGCAAACTTCATAATTGTGATAATCTGTCATTCAGTCTATAAACAAATCATTCAATTCAACAATAAATCCAATCAAAGGATCCAGTTCTATCAATTTGTTCATAGATAGATAGATTAAACTTTATTGTACACAAAAAAGTAACAGAACTTATACAAAAACTTAAATCTATGGGTACAAAGGCGTTCTTATCGCTAAAAATAATACAGGGGTAGTCTGCGGTGTACTATTAGCGAATTAATCAAACTATAAAATTAAAACAAAACATAACAAACAACAACATAACAAATGTTATACACAATAATAAGACGTGAGGTCGACTGTACCATGATTAGCTTTTAATCGTCCATTGTATTGTTTCTAGTGAACTTTGTCAACAACTATCCCAGCGATGGATATTACGGTGAGCTAAATACCTTAGGAATTAGTCAAAAAGGGCGCCCGAGGTTCGAACTCAGTACGCTGCGTTTTAGGCGCTCAAAATTTATAAAGAAGTATGTTTAAGCGCTATTGGTGCTGTCCAACTGCTGTCTCGTTATTACCATTTTCCGTATTTTTTTCTCTTCGTCAGCAATAAACTCAAAAGATGTTGACGTCGCTAAAAAATCAGCTGTTCCCTACATTTATGTTTGTTTATCTCGTTAAAATGTAGGAAACAGCTGATTTTTTTTCGTGTTCTCAGGTTGGGCCCAAAGTAAAAGTTAAGAGGTGGTTAGTGTTTTACCAATAACCCGTATAATCAATTTTAATAATGTTCTCTTCTATATTTGTGGCTTTCTAGAGGCTTAAAAAAGTTCAAAATCAGTAGAACCTGGCCTTAAGTCTCAACAGTGAGGACATTATAATGCCAGTACCTAATGCTTATCTTGAGCGCCATGGGTTTATGATTTATTTAAATAGTAATTTCGAGTGAAGCTATTTGTGATTTTTTTTGTAATTTCATAGATCCTACAAGTAAAAACATTTGTATATGTGAATGAGTACCTAAGTAAAACATATTATTTTCAGGACAAACGATAAACCACTTCCCCGGACAAGGTTGGTATTATTCGTTAGAAAGTCCCTAAAGATTTTTTTTTTGAAATAAAGCAAAATGATATTTTTGGAAGGAACATAAGCACTGAAAATAAGATATCATATTGCCGCTCTAGTGCTTGAATGTATTTTTTTTTCATACTTATTAATTTTTTTGTTTTATATAATATTTCTTTCTTTACATTTCACGTTGTAAAGTAAGAACACTGTAGACTTCGCAAATCCTATTACAACTCACCTTTAATTTTTTATTATTATGATTATTTTTATTGTGCTTTTGAGTACAATATTGACTGGTCTACACTGTTCTTACATAATGATATAAATACTGTAATAACGAGATGATATTGTAAGAAACCATTTTTTTAAAAGAGTAACCATGGAGTTTCTTGCCGGTTCTTCTCCATAGGAAACGACCAATTTGGAACCGTGCACTAGCTTCTGACGTTTTATAAGTGCCCATGTAGGCCTATATGAAATAAAAACCATTTTGATTTTGATTTGATTGAATCGACCAGTGAGCAAATTTTATAGGACACTAGAAACTCATGATTTTATTAGACGTGCAATAGAATCTTTCACACAATAATGTGTATGATTTTTCTTTATATATATTTAAATAATAATTAAAGTAATAAACACGTGCAGTCATCACCCTTTACAGTACGGTCGTCGTATCTTGGTGCATCTGAAGTGAGGCTCTGCGAATTTTAGCGCATCAAAACACGTACTAAAATAAAGCTTGGCCCTTGGCCTATCACCCTTTACGTTGGTGAAACTTCTACGGCGTACCAAGAGTTTCGTCACAGTAATCTATCTACACTAATATAATAAAGAGGTAAAGTTTGTTTTTTTGTTTTTTTGTTTGTAGGGGGTAATCTCTGGAACTACTGGTCCGATTGGAAAAATTTAAGCAACAATAGAAAGCTGCTTTACTCCTGAGTGACATAGGCTATATTTTATGTACGCGGGCGAAGCTGCGGGCAAAAGCTAGTACAATATATTCCCTTCGTTTCGTCGTTTATACCGCGTACATCGAAGATGCAATGTTCTTCGCGTCTGATTATTCAGGTTTGAAGATACCTAGAGTGAATAGTCTCTTAATAAACTAGTGCTCCTCACCATCAACGATTGCATCATTGCTTACTATCAAGTGGGATCGCAGTCAAGCACTAGTTTATATTATTAAAAAAACACTGTACAGATTAGTTGCGATACTTTGATATAAAACCGATTTTGCTGAAATTGGTCGATTGGCCATTTAAGTTCTAAGACTAGGAGTTGTCAGCAAAGCCGTAGGGACTTTGCTAAAGGGTCGAAGCCTACTGGGGCCCAGGGTCTCTTTCTGAAAGCATAGCTTGGCCCCAGTGCGAAGGGCAAAGAAGGAATAGGGCGGGGTGTTCCGTCAGTAACAGTCTAACACTGTTTCCCGCTTCGCCCAAGATCGGGATTCGTCATTGTAAGATTTTTGCCCACCATAAAAAAACTCTAAGGCTCGATAGGTAGGTAAATATATCGCTAATATTAGATACAAGTGTCTAACTCTTTTTTTTCTTTTGTTTCAGTTATCCTGAACAACCGTAAGTACTTATAAACTATTTATCATATAATTGGCAAAGTTAAAACCTATGGTAAAAACAAATAGTCCAAAGTTATTTAAAACAATGTGGTGGAATTAAATACCTTCGGAGATATATCTCCAAAGGTATTTAATATTTGAACAATTGGCTGCAGCAGCGCTGACGCTGAAACAAATATTGTATAGACTGCAAACAGTTGTTCTGTATCTGTATCGGTATCTACCCATTTTTGCGAGATTACATGTTTGTGAACGCACCCACGTAGGATTTGGTAATGAGGACGAAGATTAAATAATATTGTACTCATATCGAGTTCTTAGTTCCTTGATATTATAAATTCATGAGGTTATTTATGGTTTTTCAGCTGACCCAGCTTTCGGCAGGCCCACGTACGAGAGACCCGGTAAGTATATTTAATTTTTTCATATAAACAGTTTATAACTAGTGCGTATTTTTTTTTACAAGGGTCAATGTTATCTGCTTTAAATGCATTTGAACACTGTTGTATTATCATACAATCATGGCTTTATTTTTTCATATTTTTCAAAGTTTAAAATAAGCAAATTATAGCTATAATTTGTTCGTAATATTACTTTTAATTATAAGTGCGGTTCTCGTCCAGCTTATACCAAGACCAAAAATCATTTTTTTTTTCGGAACTTAACTTATTTCGGAAACAATAACTTTACTTACTAATTCAATTCACACATGTTAAGAATGGGTGTTTATTTAAAATATTTCGCACTGTTTATTAGTTTTCCTAATTTAATTTCTACAATTTAAGTTTTTTAAATATTTCCTCATTCCCTTTATCTTTCCCCAGACATTTCCCCGGCCTTTGTTCCGAACCGGTACCCCGGCAAAGTATGTAAGTATGCAATCAGACGTTAATAACTTGGAAAACCGATGTCCGTATGCCATCAGACATACTTGGATGGTTTTACCAAATTTAAACGAAAATTTTACCTGGCTAGAGTCGCTGAGGGGAAAATAATTATTCTGCGTACCTACACATAGAAAAAATATTTGATTGCATAAGTACATGTGGTCTTACACAAAACTTTTCTTTTTCAGATGACAACCCCTACGCGCGCGGTGGCCAGTAAACGCTTTAGTGAACAAACATAACTATGAACAATTTCAATTAAATTACCTTTTAGTAACAAACTAATATAAGAGCATAGTCGAGATTTTCAAGTTTTTTTGATTAATTACAATACACATTGTTTGGTCTTCAAATCTACAAATTTTACATAGTTTTGTATGAATATTTTATAATAAAACACATTCTTAATTTTAATTATCTTTTTATTGATTTGTAGGTAAGTATGTTATATATTTTTCTAATAGTATTCTGCAACCCTAATCCTACATACCTCAAAACCCACCTGATTCTGAGTATTCAAGTATAATATAAAATTAAAATGCTTAAATAAAGTAAGTACTATAATTTAGCACAATATGTACATGTATGTATATGTATGTATGAGTATGAGAACTAGACTCACTCTATAGAGTGAGTTTAGTTCTCATACACACATACTACATATATAGTATACTATATTGTTCTGGAATACATATCTATCTAAACTATAAGCTCAATAAAATATAATATACCTATTCCTATCAAACAACACCGTCTAGTCCCAAGCAAAGCAGAGCTTGTGTCATGGATACTACACAATTGATATACATACTTATATAATTCTAAATACATACATATTATAGACAAATTACATCCAGATATAGAGCAAATGATTGAGCTCATCACACAAACTTGTAATAATGTGATATCTTTTTTATTTTCGCAAAACTGAGCAAGTGCAAGAGTATGAGAATAAAGTATATTCTGGAATACATCTATCTCAGATATGAGCTCAATAAAATCATAATCATTACATAGTATAAAGCAAAGTTGCTTCGTCTGCTTAAATCTTTAAAACTACGAAACGGATTTTGATGCGGCTTTTTTAATAGATAGAGAGATTCAAGAGGCAGGTTTATTTGCATAATACATGCATAATATATTCAATATCAGTACTCATGCAAAACTGGGGCGGGTCTTTGACAATAAAAAACAATTGAAATTAAGTAAGAATTTTTATTTAACAGAAATAATTTTGCAGATTGATAAGAATACAAATTAGACAAAGATTTTGGATAAATCAAAGTTTTCAACTATATGTGTAGTTACTAATTATTTACTTATATATTACTGAAAGTATTGTGTATGTAACTGAAGTTATTCGAAATGATGTTTTTCAGCGAAGACAATCATTTGCCGCCGCGGAGGTTGGGGTCATCGACTGAAAAATAAACAAAATTTAGGATCAGTACACACCGACACCTCGTGCGCACATTTTAAAAGAGGAATAGCGATAATATAACTTTATTTACTACTCAAGCGCTTGAAATTTCTTACAAAAATAAAGGCTATAAAAAAATACGAATAAGTAGGTACCTAACAGTGTTCTAACAGCAATAACAACTGCAAATTGCATATATTTGTTGAAACCATTTATTTTTTTACGAGCAAAACCTAACTTCGAACTCGTCTAGATCCGACACCCGTACTGTTACTAAAGTACAAAGATGCTCATTTAATGTCGCTGTCATTTCTGCCTGATTACATTAAAAAAAAAATTGGTTGAATCCTGTGACGCAGCGAAAAACCAAAAACTTTTAATTGTATCTGTAATAAAACGGTAATTGACAGATTATAAGATAATTGGCGTGTGGACACCGGTGTTCTCTAGGGGCCCTAATGAACTAAGACGTTATACTGATACGCTTCTGTTCTGAATTTAAAAAATAAATATTATTGACAGCTCCTTTGTTTCGTAGTGCACTGATATGAGCACATTCCTATATAGGTTATTGCCAGAGTACCCTAATACTGTAGGCCCCGTCACAAGGACCCCGATTTATTTTTATCTTGACAAATTACAGTATTCCCTCTGAAACGACTAGTAGTTTTTAAGTCTACTTATCAAGAATTTTCCACGTAATTTGCATACTTACATTGCTTGCCGGGTTGGTTTGGTGCCCAGGCCGGGGAAATGTCAACTGTCAACAAGAAAATATTATGAGCAATTCGATTATTTTCATATCTAATACAGCTTCGACCAAAGCTGGTCTATCAGAATGAGATTTTAAGCATGTAACCAAAAAAAGAGCTTTATTAGGGTTTCGACTTTTAAATGGTACTCAAAATTATACCTCATCAGTGTAATCAATTAATTGTATTTTATCGCATTATCAGAACGATCTTATTCTGCATTAAACACAAGTATAGCTCATATTCCGACGAAAAATGATTTTAATTGATTGTAAACAAAATAATGATTTTAATTTTTTTGAAGAAAATTCTAATCGTCACTATACGATCGCGTTGTAAGAAACACACTTAAAATAAAAAAAAACCTTAATTCGAATTGAGAATTTAAAATGGCAGGCTAAATCGAATAGTACTCGTTCTATGTATAATTTATGCGTTCATTGAAATGTTCTTCACTTCAAATTCTCAATTTAGTAACTAATGGTCTTTTTAGTAAGTTGTAGATAAATACACATAATGTCGGAAGGGTTTAAGGGAGCGTTCAAGTATTACGTAACGCAATTTTTAAAGATTTTTGACTCCCATTCCCCCCCTTGAAACGCACCGTAACATTTATCTGTACCCCCCTCCCCCTCTCTAAACGTTACGTAACACTCAAGTGACCGTTTTTACCTAAATTTTAAATGTCTTTATTTTTTAGCTTTTCATTAGTCGTTGTCGACGACCAGACTAATACAATCGAGGGATTCCTAAATGAAAAGTACTACGTAAACGAAGTGTTTTTTGAGCCAATTTGGGAGTTTTGATTGCTTAATTTTTTATTGGAAAAAAAAATAATGTTACGTAACGTGTTGTAATAGAAACGTTTGACAAGACACCCCCTCCCCCCAAATTGCGTTACGTAAACTTGAACGCCCTCTTATTTGAATATAAGTAAATTTACTTACCGGGTTCGCCGCCTGTTTCTGTAGAAAAATAATTCATCTATTTAATATTATACAACAAAAAAAAAGAATATACTAAGTTATTTATTTAGTATCTTAAGTTGTGTTCGCTGCTGTAACTGAGTACTACTTGTTTAAATTTTTTTTTTTAAACAAGTAGTACTTAGCATGTTTGACATACCTTCGGTTTTTGAATTGAGAATTTGTGATCATTTTCTAGTTAGACTAGTGCTTGTTCTAATGGCGAGTTTGATAAGTTTTATAAATGAAACTAACTTCTGCCAGCGTCATCGAACGCATGACACACATTCCATAAAAATTTTGGGTGAATTTTAGGAAATCCTCTCTTAGTGCTCACCTACGTTTTAAAAGTAAATTTTTTAACTTGTGTAAAATCTTTAATGTGTGTCTATACGTCAGTCAGTTAGTTTCTCGTTTTATAGACATACTAGCCTTTACCCGCGTGAAAATAGGCTTTGCACAAACTTTGGGGGTGAATTTTGTAAAACCCTTTCTTAGTGTTCGCCTACGTCATAAAAGGAAGCCTTGTGCAAAATTTCAGTCTTCTAGTTCCAGTAGTTTCGGCTGTGCGTTGATATGTCAGTCAGTCAGTTTCTCCTTTTATATATCTACACTAATATAATAAAGAGGTAAAGTTTGTTTTTTTTTTGTTTGTAAGAGGTAATCTCTGGAACTACTGGTCCGATTGGAAAAATTTTAGCAACAATAGAAAGCTGCTTTACTCCTGAGTGACATAGGCTACATTTTATGTACGCGGGCGAAGCCGCTGACAAAAGCTAGTATAAGATATAGATATAAATTTCAAATTCAAGTACCGAATGTCTGTGTAGACAAGTTGACGATAATCCACAAAATATAAATAGAATTCTATTACATATCTAAATAATTATTTAATAAATAAATGATCTTACGAGTGTTGTCGGGTTGGCTGAAAGCTGGGTCCGCTGTAAAACGATGAACACATCTCATGAGTACGAAATAGAGAATTTACAATAAACATTATGACTGAATTTTACTTAATTATGTTGTTAATAATATGGTTGAATTAAAAAAAAATATTGAGTGTAAAAGTGTTAAACCTACTTGCAAAATAAAAATCATTTATCACTAAAGTTACTAAAGGTCATAAATATTTTGTAAGCAAAGTGATTTTGGTGATAGATTGCCACAGCAGAGTGCCTAGTGAGAGTTTGTTTTACGCTAACGCAATCGACGCGTTTATGACGTTCGGCTCTCCGATTGGCCCGCTGCAAGCTCTTTAACCAATCAGAAAGTCAAACGCACTAAACGTTTTGACCACGTTAACGTAAAAACAACTCGCACTTAGCTCACACAACAGCACTTGTAAAAGGTTCAAACAATTTGGCAGATTTTTCTGTCGTTGCTCTCGTAATTTTCAAGACAGCTTCTTTCATAATTTCGAATGTAGTAGGTGTATTATTTGAAAAAAAAAAATTTTTTTAATACTTACGGTTGTCCAGGGATACTGAAATGAAAAAGAGAAAAACCAAGTTAGATAATTGTGATATAATAACCAAATTACTGGACTACATTAATAGGTAAGTAAACTGGATTATCAATTCAATGTGTATAGACGTTAGGTTAAAAATTCAATTGTTTTGTTATGGCCAGCGCTGCGCTCAAGGCTGTTTTATTAGAAAATAGCAGGTATGGTCGGCGGGTACACGTCTGGGCAGTGTAGTTCTTCCTTAATAATTGTGCACTATTCAAAGTCCCCATCTTTGTCCCAACATTGTTCGTGTCAGCTTCTAATCTAATCAGAGTGCCTAGGGTGAGTTTGTTTTACGCTAACGCGACCGATACGTTTATGTCGTTCGGCGCTCCGATTGGCCCGCTGCAAGCTCTTTAACCAATCAGAGAGCCGAACGCGCTAAACGTTTCTATGACGTTAACGTCAAAACAACTCGCACTCAGTACACTGATGCTGCTGAATACCAATAGATTTACAAGAAACGACTGCTCATCTCACCTCTAAAACCCAGTAACTGGATAAGATAATAAATACTCTTTGGCAAGACTTGTGTTAGGTTTCCTGGTTTCTATCTATCTATTGTGACGATTGTTAGAGAATCTCTAATAGAGATTTTCTATCTGGCAGCCAGGAACCACGGTTTTACGTAATTTCCGGGGCACGGCGGAATCTTGGTGTGTTAAAATGGTCACCCATATATAGACAGCCCTAACTCTTTCTAATAAAACGTAGGTCTTACCCTCGGCCTGTCACTTAAAGGGCCGCTCGCGAGGGCTCTATAAAACCGCGGATATTTTATATAATTAATAAACTCGCATTTAATCACTCTTTCATTTGATGGTAAGCGACGATTTGGTCGAATAATTAGAATGCGAAAGCTGCTGTCGCTTTTTTTATACGAGAAAAAAGCTTAGCTACATCTGTGCATTCACTTATAAATATCTACTTATTTTTATTTATAATTATAAGCTAAGAAATTATTCGTTATATATTTCCTTACGGTTAGTATTCTGTTGTTCAGGGTTGTTGTTTACCACATGCACTGAAAGTAATATGAAATATTATGAATAAAGCAAAGCCGTGCAAGTGCAGTGCAGTATTTGCCTATGATTATGATTTATATAAATAAAAATCAGAATTTTTTTATTTAATAATTAATTATATATCTAACCTTAAAACTACATAACCCTAATTAACTTAACTAAAAATACTTAATCTAATAAAGCGTCAAAAAACTCTTCCGCATCGCTGTCGACTGGTAAAGTGCCCAAAAGGCTGGCCGCATTGCCAAGCTGTATGGCAATGCTTATTTTTTGCCCAAGGTAAAAGCCAGCCCTTGGGTCACGCGAAGTGTCAACAAGTCGTTTATAAAGTTCATTAAACAACTTGTTTATATAAATACTGTTCAATAAAATAAGACGTCATTTGGACTTGAATTTTCAAAGACTATCTATCGAACTGTAAAATGAAGTCATTTCATAAAAAGACTGGCCACTTCTTGAAGTGGAAATTTGTTTGTTTACAACGTTATATTCGCCATATAATATTCCCACTGCTGGGACTCTGGCCTCCTCTCTAGAAGAGGGAAGTTATCGTTATTGTTGAATTGCAAATCCAAAACCGAAAAGGACTTTTAACCTCTCGTATGCCGTAATTAGAGACGCAATTAAAAAGTTATTGTTTCTCGCGTAGAGCTGCGTACGAAAGGTTAAAACTGAGAAACAATTGCATTCAGATTTTTACTTTCTTTACAGTATATGTAAAGATATAAAGTTAGCTCAAGGGTTTGCAGTCCCGTCATTTGGTTTGTTATTGTCAAAGTTATCTAGAACTAATACTTACAGTAAAAAGATACAAGCGATACGCCACATGCAACAGAGAGCAAACATTCACTAAGTATTTATGTTCATGCAGAAGATAATGTACAAGTAACGGTGTAATAGAACATGCATTGAAAGGGTTTAATCGTCTTCGTTGGATTTATGCGACAAGTGCCCTAATTCACGTAAAACCAAACAATCCCAATTCCATTGTCGTTCGATTGTAGTCCTATCCAAAATCGGTATTCACGTGTTCCTTGATGGGGATTCGATAGAACGACAATCGAACGACTTCTAAACGACCTCTCTTCGATCGAACGAGTTCAAAATCGGTGTCGTTCAAACTCGATTGGCGGATGGGAATACGAAAATGTCAAAGTCGCTACGATATCGCTACGGTTTTCATTACGAGAATTAGAAAAAGTACCCTTGCATTTATTCCGCCAGGGTCGCATATCCTCGACTAAATACACCACGTCGTTAACTCTTCTATCACCTATGGGGATCGAAGAGCTAAACGAGATAGAGTGCCCAGTCGCAAATACACGACCCTGGCGATAAGGACACGAAAAAACTGGCGTACAAATCCAACGCGGACTTTGAAAGAAATATACATAGTATATATAGTACGGCCGTGGGATCTTTGCGAGTATGAAGTTAGGCTCTGCAAATAGCGCATGAAAACTAGTACAAAAATAAAGGTTTAAAAATATGCCAATAACAAGTTTTAACAGCAATAACAACGGCAAAATGCATTATTTTTTTTACGAGGTTCAAGTGCAAAATTCGTAGAGCCCAACTTCAGACTTGCCACAATCTGACAACCGTACTGTACAGTTAAGGAATGAAAAGATTTAGCACCTACTTTCATTATACTAGCACAGTTCTTAAATACTGCAAATAACAATTTAAGCAGTCAGGTAAATATTTATTTTAAAAAGTTGAAATAAATATTAAATTTAAAAGTGCTTTTCCGTTTCATCGAATAAACAAGATTGGTAGTATGCTCATGCTCACCTTGGTCGGGGCGGTATAGTCAGTAGGGTCTGCCTTCAAAGTGCTCTAGAAATAATATGGCCCATTATAAGCTAAGCGTTGTGACTACAGTACAAAAGCGTTTAAAAGCATGATTGAAACTGCATTGTTGAAAAATGCTCATAATTAAATATTGTGAGCATTTTTCATTTGCATGCATTTATTGTTGAAAATAACATTGTGAGCTGCAGAAATATTGGAGCTACCATTGATGGCAATTTAAAATAAAAATCTTTGAATAAAGAAAAGGGTTATTTAGGGGCATAATTATTTTTTCTTCGCTTAAAGAAGCGAAGCGACAAATAAAAAAAAAACAACATAAAGAAATGAAGCCCTGATTGCGTTACTGGAGTTGTGAACACTCATATTTTCGATTCCGCAAATGTATTTATTATTGATTTATACAGTATGCTCATGCTCACCATATCCGGGTCTGTTGGGTCGGTTGAAATCGTTGTTACCAAAGTTCTCTAGAAATAATATGACCCATTATAAGCCAAGCGTTGCGACTACGTTGAGGTACAAAAGCTTTTAAAGAGCGTTAATGCAGAATTGGAAAGGGCTCTTAATGAAAAGAAAGTATAGGATTAGCACTTATCGCTATAATACGTTTTTCTTCTTAATCAAAAATTACGCAAAAATTGCGTTTCAGAAGTATTACTGAAGTTCCACGAATATATTTGTTAATAATTGATGTAATATGCTCATGCTCACCATATCCGGGTCTGTTGGGTCGGTTGAAATCGTTGTTACCAAAGTTCTCTACAAATAATATAACCCATTATAAGCCAAGCGTTGCGACTACATTGACGCAGAGCGTTAACGCAGAATTGAAAAGTGCTCTTAATGAAATATTGATCGTTTCAACTTAAAAAATTGAAGTCATATGCATTTATTGTTGAATATAACATTGTTTGTTGCAGAAATATTGAAAATACCATGAAGATAAGTAAATGATAAGCACTTATCGCCATTGTATGCTTAATTTACTAAGAAAAAATTCGCAAAAATTGGGTTGCGGAAGTATTATTGTTGTATATAAAAATGCTCATCCTTTAATTTCCACGAATATATTTGTTAATAATTGATAGAGTATGCTCATGCTCACCATTTCCGTATTGGTTGGGTCGGTAGAAATCGTTGTTGCCATAGTGCTCTACAAATAATATAACCCATTATAAGCCAAGCGTTGCAATTACGTTGAGGTACAAAAGCTTTTAAAGAGCATTAATGCAGAATTAGAAAGTGCATTTATTGTTGAAAATAACGTCGTTGGTTGCAGAAATATTGAAAATATCATCAAGAAGAGTAAAAAATAAGCACTTATCGCTATAATACGTTTATCTTCTTAAACAAAAATTACGCAGAAATTGCGTTGCAGGAGTATTATTGTTGTAAAGAAAAATGCTCATCCTTTAAGCTCCACGAATATATTTGTTAATTATTGATAGAGTATGCTCATGCTCACCATTGCCATATTTGTTGGGTCGGTGGAAATCGTTGTTGCCAAAGTGCTCTAAAAATAACATTATGACCCATTATAAGCCAAGCGTTGCGACTACACTGAGGTACAGAAGCTTTAAAGACCGGTAATGCAGAATTGAAAAGTGCTCTTAATGAAATATCCATTATTTCAAAATTAAAAAGTTGAATTTATTGTTGAAACTAATAATATATATAAAATAAAATATAATAATGGATAGAATATGCTCCTCATGCTCACCATTTTCATATTTGTTGGGTCGGTGGAAATCGTTGTTGCCAAAGTGCCCTAAAAATAATATTATGACCCATTATAAGCCAAGCGTTGCGTCTACACTGAGGTACAGAATAATTTAAGAGCATTAGTTAATGCAGAAGTGAAAAGTGCTCTTAATGAAATAGTGATGGTTTCACAATTTAAAAGTTCAAAACATGCATTTATTATTGAAATAAATGTTATTGGGTCTAGAAATATTGGAAATACCATCAAGGAAAGCAAAAGATAAGCACATGTCGGCATAATTGATACGTTTAAAAAAGAAAATAACAGCATAAAAGAAAAGTAGCTGCTAAAAAATGTATGCATAGTGGAAATATTATTGTTATATTTAAAAATGCTTATCAATTACGTTCCATGAATGCTCTTGTCATCAATTAATACAGTATGCTCATGCTCACCATATCCGTGGTTGTTGTGGTCATAGGGATTGTTGTGATGATAGGGATTGTTGTGATGATAAGGTTTGTTGTCGAAATGCTCTAGAAATAATAATATATGACCAATTTAGCGAAATATTGCAAGTGATCAGATACAAAAGCATTTCACATAGAGAGAAGATGGAGCGTGACTACAAAATGAGAAGTGCTTTTATGAAAATATTGATAAAATAATACCTTTAAAGTTAAATCATATTATTTTCCGCTTATTACTCGTTTATTCAGTAAAAATTTTCACAAAGTATTAAATTAATAGTTAAATGACTAAACAAAACACTCATTTAACAATGCTACATGCTCGACACTTCTCGGCCTGTTGTTCACAAAGTACACTGAAAATAATATGTCCCATAGGACATATTATTTTGAATTTCGAATGACTCCCTTTGCTCATAATTATGGGACTCCCATATGAGCAAAGTGAGTCATTCAAAAGCGAGCATTCGCAATGTGAACAGGTACAATTCCGAGCATTCTGAGTAACATGTAACATTATGACTGCAATCGTTCAGAGCGTTCGAATACTTATTCTAAAACATAAAATTGAGATCACAGGCGTAAATGACACAAACTTATCATAGAGTCTCCTGAAACTGGATTTATTTTTATTTTGACAATCCCCACTGCTTAAGAGCTCATGAATGACGCTTGATTATTGTATATATTTCTTGTGTATTTTGCTTATGACATTCGGTGGTTATGGACTTCCGTAAAAGTGGACTTTTTTTAAATTCTATAATTAAACATGCTCACCAGGTCTACCAGGCCTACCAGGTCTACCAGGTCTACTTGGTCTACCAGGTCTACTGGGTCTATTCCCAGAGTCTCCTGAAAAAAAATTCACCAATTAAGCCATGCATTTTTGTCGAGCAGTGACAAGCAATCAAAAGTGATTTTTCAATTCAAATAAATAATTTAGCTAAGTTTCTGTGCTCACCAGAGCTTGGTTCGCTGTTGTCCACAACTTGTACTGAAAATAATATATCCCATATGAGAAGCAGTTTTGATGTTTCTTAAATAACATGTTTGAAAAGCGAGCATTCGCAACGTGAATAAATGTATTGAACATTTCCCACATACAACATTCTCAGAGTAAGCTTTAATCAAGAATACTATATAAAGTTTTGAAAACAATCGGTTTCAACTACTCAGTATTAGTAACTACTTTAGTATTAGTATCCACGTTCCGAATGCAAAATTACACTTTTTTTACAAATGAATGTGCTCACCAGGTGTAGGAACTATTTCCCCTTTATTGTCTGAAAAAAAATTCATCTGAGTAAGCGAGCATTCGAGTGATATGGCCAGGCATTCAAAAACGAGCATGGATGTGGTTTTCATAAAAAAATATTTTGATTATACAGTTTGTATGTAGAGGACGATTTTTTTTTGACATTCTGTGCGTTGCTTAAAATGCGCTGTGCAAGATACCCCTTCTTAGACTAAGGTGGTACACGGTTCATGATGCCGAAAGATTAATAAATAAAATAAGAAACTGTTATAGCTTAATAAATGCATATTTAGTATACCTGGGACCGGTTCGTTGTTGTCCACAACTTGTACTGAAAATAATATATCCCATATGAAAAGCAGTTTTGATGTATCTTAAGTAACATGTTTGAGAAGCGAGCATTCGCAACGTGAATAAAATAAATATATTGAACATTTCCCTCATACAAAACCAACAACCATGGGCTTCTGGGATCTTAAAAGTCATTATTTGATTTGTATAATGGTTAATAACGACTAGTAATATCCCAAATTCCAAAACCTCATAACAATAAAATGCTCATGAGCATTTCTAAAAAGAATGGTCATTAAATATGCTTTTGTATTAACGTTCCGAATGCAAAATTAAACATTTTTTTACAAATGAATGTGCTCGCCAGGTGTAGGAACGATTTCCCCTTTATTGTCTGAAAAAAAATTCATCTGAGTAAAGGAGCATTCGAGTGATATGTCCAGGCATTCACAAACGAGCATGGATGTGGAAATTCGATTATATAAAGGGAGTTAAGTTAGGGAGCAGTTCTCCGCAAGCTTTAAGGGTTTGCTCAGTAGATGAAACTGAACAACGTTTCACAAGATTTATTTTTGATGAAATGAAAAAAGAATCGGCTTCTCCATGCAAACTTATTTTGATTGTAAAGTTTTTATGGAGCGGACGATTATTTTTTCGCATTCAGTGCCATGCTTAAAATGCGCTGTGCCAGATACCTCTTCTTAGACTAAGGTGATACCACCAACCATGCATTAAGAATAATAAATAAAATAAGAAACTGTTATAGCTTAATAAATACATACCTATTTAGATTATTTAGTTTACCGAATATAAATAAAAAGTAATCATGCAAAAGTGGTGGCCATTCTGAATACCCCCATAGCAAAGTAAGAATTTTAGTAATCATCTAGTTTTAATTTCACGTTAGTTTGCCGGTTGTGTAACAAGCAGTTTACCTTGGTTTGGTTCAGAGTTGTCCACGACTTGAACTGTAAACAATATTAACTTCTAATGAGCAAATGACAAATCCTAGCCAAAAATGTATACCTATTTTAGAGTCATTTTTAATTTATTTTATTAACTGATATCTTTTTTAATTAACAATAGCAATTTATTTTTTCAATGTCCTTTTTATTATTGCCTAAGAATGATCTTTTTTTTTTATTTTTCTTGGTTATCTTGCAGTAGGCGTTTACAAAACGATAGTTAATAATCCATTTTTTTTAAATATGTGTTTATTACGTCTATTTTTCTGGCTTATGAGACCAGGACGGATTTATTATATAAATGATACCACCAACTAAGAAATTATAAAAAAAAAACAATTACAAAGTAAATTAAAAGAACTAGACACACCTTGTGTAGGGTCGCTGTTGTCGACAACTTGCACTGAAAACAACACATAAGCAGACATAAGCAAAGCGTTTTTATTGTCATAAACAACATGACTTTTAGTTTATTTTACAATGATAATTTATTTTTTCAATGTTCTTTATAAAAAAATAACTAAGTACTAAAATACTTAGGCAATAACTAAGTATTTTAGTACTTAGTTATTTTTTTTTCACTTTGTATTTTATTCTGGTTATCTTGCAGTAGGCGGTTACAAAATTATAGTAAATAAACCATTTTTTTAAATATGTGTTAACTACGTCTATTTTTCTGTCTCATGATACCAGGAGGGTTTTAGTATATAAATAATACCACCAACAAAAAAAATCTGAATTATGAAAATGAAAATTTATAAAAGTAAATTAAATTTTATAAATGAAAATTTAAAAAAAAATAAATTAAAAGAACTAGACACACCTTGTGTAGGGTCGCTGTTGTCGACAACTTGCACTGGAAACAACACATAAGCAGACATAAGCAAAGCGTTTTTATCGTCATAAACAACATTACTTTGAGTTTATTTTATTTTACAATGGTAATCACTTTGTCTATTCTGTTTGACAGTTTGGCTAAAGCCGTCATATTTTTCCAGATTATCTTGTAGTAGGCGTTTACAAAATTATAGTTAATCAACTATTTTATTAATATTTACTACGTCTATTTTCCTGGCTTATAATACCAGGACGGATTTAATAAATAAATAGTAGGTAGATACCACCAACCAAAAAAAAAGGATGTATGATGGTACTACAAAAATTTAAAAAAACATTTTTAAATGAAAAAAAAAAACAATTATTAAAAGAACTAAACGCACCTTGTGTAGGATCACTGTTGTCATTCACTGAAAACAGCACATAAGCAGATATTTAATAAGCAGAGCATTCTCATCGTCTTATATACCTACAACATTATTTTTAGTATAACTGCGATACCTGAATGTGTAGTTTGATTTGATTCCAATATTTTTTACACCATGATATAATTTTTTTTCCAAAAAATTTCAAAAAGATCACTTTGGACATCCGGAACGAGCTAGGGTTTTTTACATAATTATATTAAACACGTATTTCAGGTTTCACATATGTACTAAAAGTAATGCTATAGGTAAATAAAAATAGCGGTAAGAATAACATTCAGAAGGACAGAACCAGACAGAACAGAATAGAATAGAAGTAGGAAACTATTATCATGCAACAGGAAACAAATGAATGATTATATTTACAGTCAGAGAAATGGATTGTTGAACAGAAGTACACACCACCTTTAAATGTTTAGCCATACCCATATTGATAGGTATGACAAAATTTCTACTTACTTTCTCCAATTTCTAACCAATCAAGTACGCTGCCGTATAATTTAATAGGTGATCTAATCCAACATGACGAAAATCTCGTGACATAACGTTTGTTTTATGAAACACAGCCGACTTTTATAAAAAAAAATACATATTAGTCCTCACTCCTTAGTTTTTTCTTTGATAATTTATTTGCAAGTACATCAACTCCTCAAGGTCCTATGATCCTATGTAGGTAGATATGCGATAAGTCTATGCACAACACATAGGTAACAAACAAGCACATTTCAGGATGTACTTTTAAAAAATTTAAATACAATAGAATCATAATTATAATGTACGCGGCATATATTGAACTAAAATGGCGATCGTCCTACAATACAGAGTAACAGATTTTCGGGTCTCAGTCAAAGTGAAGCACAGTGGGGGGACTGTGCGTAACCATAGCAACGACGTCTTAGTTCTACTTATTTGCCGAGAACAATAATGAATACAGCTAACTATACCTACTGAAGTCAGTATCCAAGCTAACTGGATCCATCATGAGCAGTCGCTACTTCAGTTTATAAAAATTGGTATTACAGCTGCCTGTCACATCTTACCACAAAACTATGTGCCTTATTCATCCCAGTCGTCATGACGTCATCATTATTATTTTAGCCCAAAGGACATAGACCCACTGCTGAACATAGGCCTTCTCCCAGTGTCGCCATAACCGCCGATCTTGTGTGTCTCGCATCGATTCCCGCAATTCTCAACCCAGGACTCCGGACTATTTTTTTTAAGCATAGGATCACACTCGTGTACAGTGCGTTCAACAACATCACACAAATCATATGATACAAGTAAAATGGACAAAGATAGCTGTTCTGGGTCATGGCGTCTTCAGATAGTCATACAAATATATCTCGTGCGAGAATCAAACCCGCGACACACAGAGCAGCAGCCGATCACTCAACAACACTGCGCCAACCATGACATTTAACTAGGTTATAAAACACCACATGATATCATCAAATAATGCCCTAAACTCTATTCGCGTCAAAAATAAGTATTTAAAGAAACCTTTTTTACTGTCTGTCCAACCGATTTTAACTTCTATTCCGTAAACTTATGGATGGCATTAAAAGCAAAAAGACGTTAAAAACCCAACAACTTATAGTTCGTTTTTTTTAATCCTAGACTACGATTTGACAACTTAAAATGTCAAACTCCAGAAAATTGGGAACATATTTCTAGAGTGTGACATTCAGAGTTGTCAATTCGTAGTCTGGAATTAAAAAACGAACTTTATTTACTGCAGTCGCCATTTGTCTTACCACCAACGTAATAAAGCTCAAAATCGGTTGAAAGTACAGTAGAAAAAGGTTTTTTTAAATGTGTAACGTTATTTTTAATGGAGTATACTGTATACAAACCTCCTTGAGGGAATGCTGTGGCCATGGCGAACAGCGCCAGAGCGAAGAACACCTGGAACACGAAAAACACCTTCATTGTAGCACTGATTCACTTTCAGACTAATGTTAGCATGAAAACAAACATGTTCCAAATATTGACAGGTTCTGTGATATATTATCTTGTCGATAAGATAGAAGTGTCGTGTTACTAATAGTGGTAATACCTCTAACTAGTTTAAGTATTGTTTATTAAAAATTATAGACATAGGTACATAATTTATATATCCTGCAATACAAACAATGTTTTTCGTCTATTGACGCCTATTCCCACGTTTATACCAATGCTATTAGTATTATCATATATGATACATACATCGATCATAACACATTCTGCCAAATCTCTTCGAACAGAACCCATATCAGAAAATATGCAGGAACGTGTTTTAGAGATTTTCATAACTTGAACTATAGCTTAAAGAAAAGTAAGAACTATAAGTTAATTATCCAGAGTAGAGTAGTCTAGATTTCTTACAATTACACATTTTTAGCCATGAGATCGAAAATATTTAAAAAGCGCCCGCTCTCTCAGATATACTGGAGTGTTTGAAAAAGTTACCGTGGTCCTAGAACGCCAAGGGTACATGAATGAAGGAATATAAATGGGTGTTAGTCAGCTCATTTATTTTGCTCCATCCTAAAACTGGACAAGTAATTTGATGACTGCCCAGAAAAAAACAAGCGTAGCAGTAGACAGTCAAGAAAAAGATAATTGATGCTAGTTTAAATAAATTTGATTATTTATCCACCAAGGCAAAAATTTATAAAATCATGATGTACCTATATGAATACGTGCAAAAAACCTAACGAATCTAAGAAGTCAAGGATTTATCTGAATAAGACCTGTTTCCGACTTGAATCAAATATAAATATCAGCTTATCAGGCTCGTAACCTTCGTTTTTGTCTACTGGCCCGTTTGTTTATCTATTCAAACAATTTGATTTGGCATTCATTGTTTGAACACAAATTTGATTGGACCATAGTATTTTAGACACAATGCTTTTGAAATGACGAAGCTGAACACATAGAATCTATTTGTTACGTAAATGCAAGATCACAGGAAACTACAAAACATCAGAATGACGAAGAAAAAAAATAAAGAAACAAAGAGTAGTTCTACCACTGTTGTATTAAAATATCATGTAATATAAATAGTGATAGATACTGCAAGATAAAAACTTGAAAAGAAAAGAATATATGCATCAAAGAGCAATAATACTGCTTAGACCCAAGTCTACAACACACTAGCAGTCAAAGAAAAAAAAATCTTATAAGTATTCCAGTTACCTCCCAAACAATTAATCACACAACATCAATTAAAAGGTAATTGCGTGTTTACACAACGTAGAAAGACAATGCCTTGTAAAAGAATGATAAATAGATACAGATAATCTCAATGAAAAAAATAACAATGTAATTTTATCATTAATCTGTTTGCAATCAATACCAATAAGTAGGTATGTAATACAAAATACAGGTCCCTCTTTTAGAACCATTTTTATTTGTTCTCGTTTATTCTTGGTTTTTAGATGATCTTTCTTATCGTGGGTTATCGTACTGAAGGAACTGAAACTGTGTTTTTTTGTCAAACATTTATTTGTAGGCAGAGATAATTGGGGAAGTTATTAACCGTAGAACCTGGCTTTTTGAAATACTTCTACAAAAATGATTTTCAATTGATTTTTTGGTTTTGGCAAAAAATATCTTTACCTACCACAGTGCCTAACTATTTGTGTCAGTCTTTCATTAACCTGATTTTCGTGCTTGAAGCAACTTAACCTTCTTTTAACAAAAATACATTCATTATAAGATCAGAACTGGATAATAACAAGCCTGCAGTACACTTCTAGCGTTAATTTTGATACCCCTTTTGGTAGTGTTCCTCAGGGTTCTACATTCGGTCCGATATTATGTTATAATCTTAATGACCTTGCAAATATTTTATATTTATGAAAATTGGTTACCACCTCAAAATGTAATCAAAAAATAAATAGTTAAAAAATTATGAATAACAAAACTTTACAATAGAGAACATGATAATGCATAAGGACCGCGCAGGTTTAGGTACATCAATTATAAAAGAATTCAAAATAACTTTATTCCAAATAAACCACTTACAGGCACTTTTGAAATGTCAAGTCTGTATGTCCTAAAAAAAAAGATACTAATTGCACATTCCAAAGCGTAGATCTCTATGGAGAAGAATGTGCAAGAAACTCCATGGACACTCTTTTTAATCATAAAAAGTATTACAAATATCTCGGTTACATGTTTCTTGTCGACACTAGTATGTGAGAACAATGTAAATAAAAATAATAAATAAAAATAATTCTAAATTTAGATATTTAAAGAATTGGACAAATATAATTTTATAATTTCATTAATAAAGCCACACACATTATAATATCTATATTAAGTTTCAGTAATTCCAAAATAAATAGCACACCTCAAAACTAACAAAAGTCGACAGCCTAACCACAAAAATTTGCATTTCCAAGTAGGTGATTACATTGAGAAATAAATTTGCACGAGATGAATAATGGCAGATTTGTCGTGAGCCACTCCTATTTAAGATCTACATAGCATGCACGTTTTATTTTAATTCTATATTCGTACACATGTTTGAGCAAATATATAAGTACCTATTTTTTATTTTTAAGAAATGTCTAAGTCAAGAAACGATATTTTCTATGTTGTAATTTTATAAATATGGGTGATAAGAAATAAAGTTACAGTAAAAATATAATCACGATTCGACTCACCAAAAATGTCCTCATTTTGTTTAATAGTAAAAGATATCGCAGACGAAGAGAGATCTATAAGACGACCAGACGCGATTATGCCGAATTTTTTTAGAGTAGTGTCTTATATACTACTGCATCGATAACCCGACCGACCTATGTGAATATTGTTCAAATAGTGAAGCTACCTAATATTTGGCGCGATGCGATACAATACTTAGTATCGATATGTTTTTTGTACATATTCCAAAAATACTGTGTCATCATTCAGCTGTTTAAACGTTACGGACCGAAACATAATTAATAAAATTTTCCTTTAATTTCTATGAATAATTTATTTTTGTTATTTATTTTATTGTTGTTAATCGAAAATCCATCTGTATTCCTGAGTACAGTTTAAAAGAGGACAAGGTAAAGAATTAAAGATGCGCTGCCAATGCATGTTTTTATCTTAACATTTTAATTTCCTAACTTATCTGATAGGTTAAAACAAACTCAGTTGCTAAGACGGTTATTAGGTATTTTTTTTTTATTTCGGACTGTCTTTCTATTTGCTAATGAGCTTAGACCAAAATTATAACATTACACAGTGTGTTAAGAACCCCATTTTTGTCTCATCATGTTTTTATTCAAGAAATCGATAGTTTGCACCATTTTTAGTGCTAGAGTTCAACTCCGGCTTTGATCCGGCTTATAGTTTATTTTTAAAAAAATGTCAAAGTCTCGTAATATCCGCATCATGGAAAACGAAAAAAAAATTCTAAAAAATCAACTGAACTATTTATTCTAGTTTTTGTTATTTCCGTTAATTGTTCATACAATACCCTGTCTTTTCTCTCATTTCGGTTGATCTAACATGAACTGGACGCGACATATGATTTTTTTTCTCATTTTTCGTTTTTATTTTTTTATTCAACCGTAACAACGTATTAGCAGATTATTTCTACTTTATAATATTGTTTACACTTAGTATTATATACAGTATTAAAACCATAAGCTAATTCCTTGTTATCTAGAAGTTGTTGATAATTTTGTATTTCCTTCAGGGCTGTCACTTGTTAATATCCGAAAAAACAATAATTTGACTCAATAAAAAAATCAATCAATCAATTTTTTGGTTTGTGCCCATAGTAAAAGTTGTTGGTTATCATGAGTACAATCACGTGTTTAAGTATCATACACTAATTACCAGTCACCCTATATAAACACAGTTATTACATAATTATTTGATTAATATAAAATAAAGAATACCAATGACAACAGGGTATGGTGTAAGTGGAAGGCATTACATTATGTACGTATGTACATTAGAACTTGAAAATAGTTTAGACTAGAGCTCTGACAAAGATTAAAAAATAAACCGAATACTTGGTTACAATTAACTTTCCCTAACATTGTAACCTTCAGTAGATAAATAAATAAATGAATTGAATCGATCCAGGAGACCAGAATATAATTTACATTAATTACACCATCGGCTATTGCTGTAAATAAATTAAAATATTATAGCGTTGAAAACAATTTTCAAAATTGTTTGAAGTGACAACCCTAACTGCGGATATTTCGGATATTACAAAAAATATCTATAACTTCTAGATAACAAGGAATTAGTTTATGGTTTTAATACTGTATATAATACTAAGTGTAAACAATATTATAAAGTAGAAATAATCTGCTAATACGTTGTTACGGTTGAATAAAAAAATAAAAACGAAAAATGAGAAAAAAAATCATATGTCGCGTCCAGTTCATGTTAGATCAACCGAAATGAGAGAAAAGACAGGGTATTGTATGAACAATTAATGGAAATAACAAAAACTAGAATAAATAGTTCAGTTGATTTTTTAGAATTTTTTTTTCGTTTTCCATGATGCGGATATTACGAGACTTTGACATTTTTTTAAAAATAAACTATAAGCCGGATCAAAGCCGGAGTTGAACTCTAGCACTAAAAATGGTGCAAACTATCGATTTCTTGAATAAAAACATGATGAGACAAAAACGGGGTTCTTAACACACTGTGCATTAGTACACATTATGGCCAATTAAAGTGACCCAACTTTGCTGTATCTAAAAGGCGATTTTTGCGTACCAATGTATGAAAGGAAAATACAACAGTGACTATAAGCACCTGGAACTACAAACTTAACACAGTGCCTGTTTCCCTAACAAGGCAGCTATCCAAAACTAATAAATACGAGTAACTCTCAAATATAATAAGTTATCTTCATGTAATCTAAAGTTAGGACAGGCATGGGCAAACAAAGCAAGCGTAGCAAGAATAACCAAGCAATGAAAAGAGTTATGCTCAGAGTTTTCTTGCGTAGGAATGAGAACCAAAGCTTGTGGTCCTATGATTGACAAGACTAGTCCCAAGTCGTTGACGGCGCATACTGTTCCACGCGGCTTACCATAAATTGTTTTCCTAGCACACCTGAAAATATATAGTTATCTAATTTAAAAGACCTACTTTCATATTGCATGTGCAAAATCTTGTTTTCGAAAAGTTATTGACATTAGCAACGACGTAAGTAATTGAAATTCGAGCGAATTCGGCTCGGCGACCTTGTTTGTGCCATCAGTGTGCAAATAATTGCTCTATGACTTTATAAAATATACATAGCTGAAAAAACAACACATTGCAGGTGCAAAATTTGTAAAAACAAAATTATATTTTCACACGTTTAAAATAAAATGAGGACACAATATAGTTATTCACGTTTCGGCCCTGCAGTTGGGTCTCTAAATTTGTTGATAAAGGAGTGCGAATGCGAGTGGAGAGTACAAACTGTTGGGTCGAAGCCTTCTGGGGCCTGATGGTTGATACGAAAGCGGAACACCGGGGCCCTGGAACTAAGGCAAAAAGGAACGAAGTGGGTCGTTTAGTAAATAGAAGTCTGACACTGTCGCCCGTTCCTCCCAAGGGCAGGACTGGATTCGTCATTCGATGATTTTTCCCACTACAAAAAAAAACCTTCCATGCTCAAAAACATGCGAGCTTTGAGTGGCTTGTTGGTCTAGTAGTTAGTGATCCTGACTGCTGTGCCAGTGGTCGTGGAATCCCACCCAGGAAAAATGTTTTGTGATGAGCGCGATCGTTTGTTCTGTGTCCGGGTATCATTTATGTATTTAGAAATATACAAGTATGTTCATCAGTTGTCTAGTACTCATAACAAAAGCTCTGCTTAGCTTGGGACTAGACGGCGTTGTGTGACAGCTAGAAAAAATTCAAGGGGAAAGAGGTTTTTTTTATATTCACATCAATGAAGCTGAATGATTTCCCGCCCAAAAAAATAGTACCTAGGTAAGAACTTATCTACCTATAGGTACTTACCAAACTAACATAAAAGTGCCATTTTAACAAGCAAACGCGATAAGAATTTGGCCACCTTCGATTAATTAGCATCTCCCTCGTGTTTGTATGTTATTAATAAAATTAGCGAGTAGATAGTGAGTAGGTACCTAATCTGCGTAAAGATCAAAGGAGTTGTATGATTAGCTATAAAATTTAACCCTGAAGCGCGGGCGTCCCAAATTTAACCCATCACTATGTTCTTTCTGCTCTAGTCTTATTAGATATCTAGTTATATTATAGAATCGCAAAGTAGGTGCCTACCTACTTACAACAAAAAATGCGTGATAGGTACCGTACATAATTCAGCGCCCAAATTCACGTAAAATCAAACAATCCCAATTCCACTGTCGTTCCATTTGTCGTTCGATCGTAGTCCTATCCAAAATCGATATTCACATGTTCCTTGATGGAGATTCGATAGAACGACAATCGAACGACTTCTAAACGACCTCTCTTCGATCGAACGAGCTCAAAATCGGTGTCGTTCAAACTCGATTGATGGATGGGAATACGAAAACGTCAAAGTCGCTACGATATCGCTACGGTTTTCATTACGAGAATTAGACTATTGTTCTGTTACACATGGTGTCTACATCTCTATTTTATAACTCTCCTTTCGCAGATATGCTGGAAGAGATTTCTTTAGAAATAAGCATCACCTCTGTACCTATTTTTCTGTTTCCTTTTCTTTTATATGTGTACATAAACAGTTAAATAAGTAAATAATAAAAGACATTGTATTATCACTTACTAGTTCCATTTCTACACCATCTCTCTATATTACCTACTGTAGAAAATAGAATGGGCAAAATTGACTTTGATATTTTGCATTTCAAGTGTTAAATCACTGATCGAATTTATGTAAAAGAGCTTCTAAACGAGCAATATTTTTGTGCAATATGTGGCTGCTAAACTATAGTGATTGGCAACATTATTTCACAGAAAAAAAACATAAGCGAAATAGGTATAGTACCTATGCGGCAAATAAAATCAACCATTCACTATGGGTTAAGAGCAGCTCCGTACTTCGATTGCGGCCCGAAAATCGGTTATTATTCTCGTTATGCAAGTTGAACCATCATGGCAGTCGATCTGCGCAGTAACCGATTTTTGAGCCACAATCGAAGTGGAAAAATGACACTCGGGTGGCGCAGTGGTTGAGCGATTGACTGCTGCGCTGAGGGTCGCGGGTTCGATGCCCGCACGGAACAAATATTTGTATGGCCTGGAGATAGGTGTTCTGGGTATCTTGTGTACCTATGTGACTTTATATGTCTGAACGCACCCACGACACAGGAGTAATAGGTACCTAGTGTGAGGCAACGTTTTTTTTTTTAGAAAAAAAAAAGCAACTTAATTGCCGTATAGGAACCTACATCATACGTTATTTTAACTACCTAGAGTCGATGTTTTATTTTTTATTTTAAAACAGTTTTAAATATATTTAAATTAATGTTCAAAAGATTATATAATATTTTGCTAAGGCAAAGCACCATGTCTAGTTGACGAATAAATCACCTCGTCGGTTAAGTAGAAATTAAAAACTTGTTCTTACATACGAGTACAATCCTACCTGAGCTTTGAGTATGTATAAAAAAAAAAACCGCCTTCAAAAAAAGCCAAACGATAAAAGTTCTTACACTAAAAAGTTGAAAATAAAAATTTGAATTGCTTAATTTATAGGTAAACTTATTTGACATTAATATTTTGCAAATATTCAAAATTTATTACTTCTTTTTGGAGTCGGTGCCAGCACATAATTATTTAAGATCATTGGTTTATAGTGCATTTTCATAGTTGCTTAACTACCTTGATTGTGATATCTATGCGAGTGTCAAGTTTCGTTAGCCATTTCTGATCTTCTTCACCAGTTCTACCTCATCAAATGTTACTTTTCGACAGTAAATGCTTGAGTTCTCGATGAAAAAATAAAAAAAAAAAACTATATAGCCTATAATATTTGAGGATTTCCCTCGATTTCTCATGGATCCCATAATCAAAACTCAATTTTGAAAAAAATGGGACCAATCTGGAAGCATATCCTTTCAAGTACAAAAAAAAATTTGCAAATCCATCCATAAACAACGGAGTTCTGAGGTAACAAACATAAAAAAAATACAATCGAATTGAGAACCTCCTCCTTTTTTTGAAGTCGGTTAAAAAACGAAATAAAGCAAAATGAAAAATAGCACATTCTATGATTCTAGCTATGTAAAATTACCCATAGTTACGTACTAAGGATGATGCCAGACTTTCGCAGGATACAAGACATTTTTTATTAAACTGAAATTCACTATTTGGCCATTTTGGCTCAACTTATTTTATGCGTAGGTACTCTTCTTGAATATTGGCAAAACAAACATGATGAACTTTATTATTATGTTGGGCAAAAATGTGGGAAACAGTGTTACACCCGTATTCACAAACGTTACTATGCGGTCTCACAGTGCTCGCGAGCGCACAGGGCAGGGTTTGTGAACTACGCAACACAAACGAACCAATCACAGAGCTCTATTTCAACGCTGTGCGTTTGCTTAGTCAAGGGTCGTTTGAGTATTGTTTGTGAATACAGGTGTTAGACTCTTACTGACTGAACACCCCACCCAGTTCCTTATTTAACTTTCGCACTGGGGCCAAGCCTTCTTTTCAAAAAGGGACCTTGGGCCCAGTAGGCTTCGACCCCTTCGTATATAGTACTATTATTGATTGAAGTTCGACCATATCGCAGAGTCCCTATTTTTTTGCGGACTATTACCGGACGACCGGACGGTGAACTACCCATTGCTCAGCATCCGCAAGACCGCGCCAGCGGTGACCAGAAATCGGGTTTGAAATCCCGGCGGCGTCTGGAGCGTGTACGCCGTTGCCTTATGCGGTTCATTATGAAAACAGTGTGTAATGTAGGAGGTTTTCGTCGAGGCGGTATTAAGACCCGAGCCGTGGCGAAGATTAACTCTCGTGTATCATACGTCGTTTTTCAATACACTTGAGAAGAAAAATAATTTAGCTAACTTACAAGTTTGGTGGCCGAGTGGTAACGGCCCCGACTTACGAGGCGTAGGTCGCGTGTTCAAACCCAGCCAGGTGCATTACTTTGTGTAATTCATTTCATCACCACTGCTCTCAAAACGGTGAAGGAAAACATCGTGAGGAAACCGGCATGTCCTAGAACCAAAAATTCGAAGACATGTGACATCCACCAATCCGCACTGGGCCCGCGTGGTGGATTATGGCCCATTCCCTCTCCTAGAGAGAGGAGGCCTGTGTCCCTGCAGTGGGAACATTAAAAGGCTGATGATGATGATGATGACAAGTTTACAATAGTAAAACTAGTAGTTTTTTGGACTTGTCTTTCGATTTGTACATAATTATACCTATTAGAGACGAGTACAATGAGACAAAGTTGCCATAATTTTAACGTGTATGTGCTTAATTTTTCATCCTTGTATCCAGAATAACTTTGGGTAATTCTTAGGTACATTTCTCACCTTAACAATCTATAAACAAATAATTTCAAGGGTTAGAATAATTTCTTTTAATTACAAAAACTAAATGAACGTCACTTTTAAAAAATTAATCTGTTAATAAAAATTCAATAGCATAGCAACACTGTCGTAATGTCGTTAAAATGTCACTGTCGGGTTTGTTGACAAACGTACACGAAAGCGCCGGGATTGCGAAGGATTCAGGAAAAACATATTTAGTTTCTGGAAAATATGCGTATTACCATTACTTATGCGATGGTTTCGATGACAGAGTAAGTTACATTCCATATTGATCTTGGTTCATAGATATCTTGCAATGTTTTAATTGTGAGGTTATGTTGTTAACGTGTTTGTAACTTTTTAAATATTTTCCTTTCAGGGTTGGGGCTGTGGGTACAGAACTTTGCAGACAGTATGCTCCTGGATAACTTATAATCAAAATTGTGACGTCAAAGTCCCTTCAATACGAGAGATTCAAGAGATATTGGTACAGCTAGAAGATAAACCCAAAAGCTTTCTGGGTTCAAGGCAATGGATCGGTAGTTTTGAGGTAAAATATTTTTTAGCGTTCCTTTTCATCACATACATCGTATTTTTCTTAATATGAATGAGAAAACACTAGAAGTCATAAGTACATTAAATATTTTTTATTTTGTTCTACTTTTATAAGTTAGGTGCCTACTGACTTATTGACTGGTGTATATTTACACCAGTCAATATAGGTATACTATAGTTATATAATATAGGTATACTGTCCTCTAAGAGTTACCGTGGTGTTTCTTGCCAATTCTTCTTTGTATTAAACAAGCAATTAGAGCCATACACTAGCTTCTGAAATTTTGAGAAAGACAAAACCGGTAGATGTTCACAATAAATAACAGACTTTTAATAGGTAATTCTACTGTGCTTTGAAGCTCACAGTAAATCTCAAGATAAAAGTAAAAATTAAAAAAAAACCTCTTAGAACAAAAAAAAAGAGATGTCTGATATTAATCTTCATATCAGCATTTATTTGATTAAAACCTACTGTTATCTATTTACAGGTATGTCTAGTAATAGACAAATTGTATGACATTCCTTGCAAGATACTCCATGTGAACCAGGGTGATGAACTTAAGACCCTGGTGGATACTTTGGTGGCCTATTTTGAAAAGTTTGGCAGCCCTGTGATGATGGGGGGAGACGTGGATGCCTCTTCTAAAGGAATTTTTGGCATTCATGTTGGTCATGGAGATGCTAGTCTGTTAGTTGTTGTAAGTATTCATTAATACCAATAACTGTTTTATTGTTTTGGGCATTAAAAAAGAAATAGGGTGTACCATTGTAGACATTTCAGCCTGATCATTTAAAAAAAAATCACTTCAATTCTGTAGTGCAGCACTAAACCAAAACTTTTCAACACTGGCACCTGTCTGAAAGTTAGTAATTGTTTACCAAGTTTAAAAAGGAAGCCCAAGTGTCAGGTTAGCATTGGAAACCTTATAAGGCTAAAATAATCAAGCTCTCATACCTATTTATTTGTTACTCAATCATAAATTGACAATTGGCAATTGACTGTTTCAATTATTGCTTCCATTGCAGCAGCTTCGCCTATGTAATAATAAATTTGCCGCAACTCTAACATGTTTGATCAAAATCTGTTCAGTTGTACGACAGAAAAGAAATACTTAACAAACGCACTCATACAAACATTCCTTTATAATATTAGTATGTTATCTCCCATTTAAGTGATGTTTTTATTATTTTACAGGATCCCCATTATGTAGGAAAAGAGCAAACAAAAGAGTTCTTATTTAACAAAGGCTGGGTGAAATGGCAGCGGTTGTCTGATTTTATAAGTGGCTCATTTTATAATTTATGTTTACCTCAAGTAAAAGCAAAAGTTAATTAAATTAGTTCAACTTACAAATTATTTCAGGGAAAGGATTTTCTAATGACTTATTCTAATTTTTATAGTCTACAGTTATTTAAATTTTTATGCCCATTTGATAAGGCTGTTTTACCATTTTTGAGAGGGATCACACACGGTCTTTTATACTTTTATTGTTGAGAATAAAGTTCATTACATTTAGTATCATGACCAAGACTTATACACGCCAGCAACAGCATCACAGCGTCAGCATCAAGAGTGACATACATTCGCTCCGCATGCTGGCAACATTGGCTCACCGTCAACGCTAAGAAATAACCTGCCAAGATTTCGCGTGATCCGGCTCGAAGGACCAAAATGTACTCAACTGGGACTAACAGTGGCCTTCATTTCAACTACTCATACAATAATTTTCTTTGTAATTTTACCAACACACCTTGTATATTATATGGAAAGAAACATCATAACACAAAAATATAAAAACTTTTAAGACATTTTTTTAATTTTGACCTTAGCAACAGTATACTTGGTTGTAGGTCAAGTTCATTCACTTTTGTGAGACTCTGACCGTCAAATTACTTCCTCTTTTGACATGTGAAACATTTTGAATGTAAATATGTTTTGTATTGGGTACAAATAAAAAACAGTAATTTAAATTCTAACCAGTCTTTATTATTTAAAAATTAACATCTAATAAAGGACCTTATACAATTATAATGGAACATAATTAATTATTCAGTAAAACATATTCTAAAAAAAAAAGGTACTACACTGACTAGACCGTTGACATTGCGGCAGTAAGACATTTTGGCGCTCTATTTTGATATCAAAACAATTATTACCGTAATACCCCATATAGTAGCAGTAGTAGCAAACACGAAGTATAATAATTAAGTTCGTCACGTCTGATTTGACGACTTACAAGTCCTCAACATACAATATGTCAAAAGTCTGGCTTCAAAAACCTCGCCAAGATTCACTGTATCATCATCACGACCGAAACACTAGACATAGGCCTACTCCGAATCTCGCCAAATCTCCTAGCATCACTTTAGGGAGATGCTCTCATATTTGGGAACAATGGGAACGTATAATGAAGCACCACTTAAGGCTCTAGAAAGACGGACAGCATTTCAACTGCAATTCAACCGCAAGTTGCATTTTAAGTGGAACTTGAATGCAGTTTTTCGACTGCAATAGAACTGAAAACTAAACGTGCAGTCCGATTGCAGTTTAATTGCAGTCGGCGTGCAATCGTGTGAACTGCACACCGATAACTGCAATTTGCGGTTCGATTGTTATTGAAATGCGGTCCATCTGTCTAGAGCCTTAGAGCGACATGATCTTAAGTAGTGTGGTTTTGTTAGGTTCGTGACAGTCAGAAAAAGATCGGCAAGATTTTTTTTTGGAAACCCACCTTATACTGCAATTGTGTGAAACCAGGGAGGATCGCTTATATTTGATAACATACATTTGTTGAGCTTTTCAAAGATGTCTTCACCGCCATTCAACAAAATATTCTCTTAACTCAGTCTGTGTTCATAATAAGGCAGACGCCTTGCAGGATCCAATGGCTCGGGTGTTCTGCAGTCCATAGATCCGAGTTGAAGACCAGACCCACTCCCATAGCGTTGCGTCGCTGCGACGTAGTGTACACTGGCGTACGAAGTGTATTCTGGTGAAGGAAAAATAATATCGAGTAACTAGCTGTTCTGCCATAATATATAATTTATCAAACTAAGGGGGTGGAGTTTAAGAAAGTAAAAGATAAAGATTTTTATTTCATCTAACTTTGCTTACATAATATAAATTAAGGCAACGCCAGTAAGTTACAAAAGCACTCGTATATTTTATTCAAAAAAATAAATAGTCTAATAACTTGTTCTCGGACCTACCAAATATACACAAAAAAGTCATAAAAATCGGTCAGGCGGTTTTGGAGAAGTTCGGTATCATTTATCAACAAAATATGTATTTATTTAAATTGTCCCGGTTGTAAAAGTATCGTAATGTGCTATTCCAGGACATGCAAACTTTCATTGTTTGGTAAACTCCTTTTGGGCTTTAACTAAATGCCTTGACTGAAATGACACGTCTAGGGAATTAGGGATATCTAATTAACGACACGAATGCTGCAGTGGTTAAGCGATGGCTACTAAGCAAATATTTGTTTAGCCTACAGATAGATGTTCTGGGTCTAAACACAAAGATGTGTGTGTTTACATGTTTGCAACGCATCCACGATACGGGAGTAATATCGAGCGTGAGGGTAAATTAAAAAAAAATGAATTTTGTACCCATCTAGCATCTAGCAATTAGTTTGTATTGGACATAATTGAATACAGATAGCGAGCTATTCGTTGCTCGTCGTCCACAAGCTCACGCCTGCGGCGCTGTTGTTGCGGATGGACTGTGAGGAAATCCGTTCCCTCGCGTGCGACTACCTTCTTCGCTAGCATGCAGCTACTTAATGCATTATAGCTCCCAACTCTTCACTCTTACGACAATCACATATTTCACTAGTTCACATACCCTTACAATCCAAAAACCATAGGTATATTAGTCGGTCCTTCGAGCCGGATCTTTGAATGTATCATACAAGATTTCAACAGCACGCATGACTAACATGAAGGAATGTTTGATGAAAACATTTTGATAACAATATCAGAGAATCTCTTCCTGTCACCTCACTAACATGACGAACATGCAGGTATACTTTAAGTAGGTACTGTATGATCTAAAAAAATATTCTGATGATAATATCGGAAACGCCAGTCACAGTAGCTGATCAATAATCTAATATATCACATCAGTGATAAGAATATCCGTTATAATGTCAACTCATAAACAAGGTCCAGTATCTGCATGTTCGCTGTAGGTATTTAATATTTTTTTTAGGTGTAAGCTAGTAGCTATAGTACACGGCAAATAAGTTGGACCATTTGCTATTGTTACATGTAGCCCCCACTTGAATTGGGACCCGAAATCAGTTACTGCGCATTCAAAGTCGACCGCCATCATGGTTCGACGATTTTGGCGTATCTTGGTGAGTCTGAAGTTAGGATCTACGAATTTTAGCGCTTGAAAACTCTTAATAAAAAAAGCTTTTAATAAAATAAATGCAATAACAACTGTAAATCGGATTTATTTGTTTTTAACCATTTATTTTTTTACGAGTTATTAACCGACTTCAAAAAAAGGAAGAGGTTCTCAATTCGATTGTATTTTTTTTTTGTTTGTTACCTCAGAACTCCGTTGTTTATGGATGGATTTGCAAAATTTTTTTTGTACTTGAAAGGATATGCTTCCAGATTGGTCCCATTTTTTTCAAAATCGAGTTTTAATGATGATGGGATCCATGAGAAATCGAGGGAACTCCTCAAATATTATAGGCAACTTTGTAGTTTTTTTTATATTGTTGCCCATTCGTAATTCCTTGCCTTGGCTGACACCGACTCCAAAAAGAAGTAATAAATTTTGAATATTTGCAGAATATTAATGTCAAATAAGTTTACCTATAAATTAAGTTTCTTTACAGCAATTCAAATTTTTATTTTCAACTTTTTAGTGTAGGAACTTTTATCGTTTGGCTTTTTTTGAAGGCGGTTTTTTTTTTGTAAAAAGTTTTTTTTCAAGCCCTAAAAATCGTAGCGCCTAACTTCAGACTCGTCAAGATCTGATTGGTGGTACCAACCTCCGTTTGGTGTTTTTCATATTTTTATGTTAATTAATGTAAATTAATGTAATTGTACTATTTTAAATAAGTACCTAGGTACCTACATATTTACTAGGAAGTGAAGTCTGCGTCATTTCGCGTAATTAAATAAACTGTTTTTCTTTATTTCTGCTGACAGTTTGAAACGCTGTATCTACATTCTCTACATTTCCAGACTAATTATTAAATATCGAATCAAAAGCAACGAATTACAAAAAGTAATAAAGATAAAAGAGTGTAGTTTGTGGACAAACAAAATGCCTACCTATAAACATAACTTGTGTAGATAAACTCTTGGCCATGAATGTGTTTAATGTAGGTTATCGACATCCACTGAGGTCACAGTCGATGCGTGGCTAAAGTCGCGTATCCACTGCCGCTACATAAAAGTACCTACACAGCCGAAGAGCTGTCCAGGTGGCTAAATATTGGTCGGATAAAATGTGAGTCAAATCGACACAAAAAGAAGAAGAAGATCAAGGAATTGGAGGAATGACCAATTCCAGGCGTTCGACGTTAACGAAACGATTGTAACTTGGCTAGGCGGGATTGGGCTGCTGCAAGATTGTGGGAAAGAGTCATCGCGTAGATTTTAGTTAGTAAAATCCTAACACTTCCTATCGTTCCGCCCAGAAAGGGGGAGTTATTTGATGATATTATATTATCCCCACAGTCTTCGATTGAGAGAGAGCCCTACGTAATCTACTAGTCAAATAAAGATTAATCACCCCTTACAAAAGGTAAATAATGTAACTTTGTTATAGCTTTTAATGGCAAAAGTGCCTTCGATATCTGAAAACGTAGGACCACAAAGAGTAGACCTGAATGAGGTTAAAGCGTTAAGTTTGGAAGGATCTCATAATTTGGAAGCTAGACAAAGTAGCGAGGAATAGTGAGAACTAGGTAGATTATCCGGCAAATAATGCTGGTTTCGCGCAGCTTCTCACTTCGAACGGGATCCAAAATTTGGTTACTGCGCATTCAAAGTCGATTACCAGGATGAACGAGGATAAAAACCGATTTTTGGGTCTCAGTCGATGAGAGGCTGCGCGTAGCCGTGACGGTTAATTCAACTTATTTAGGTACCACAGGCTTTAGCTAAGGAATGTGTTCAAAGTTTCAAACGAATAGGTACAATTCATGCTTCACATTTTGACGGGGGCAGTTTATTAGTTGGTGTAACAGTGTATACGACGCTTTATAATCATTAATTTCATAAGACACGAGATTTCTTTAAATAGGCATATAATGTATTTTATTATATCACAAACACTTGTCATGATGCTGGGGGTTCTTTTTTTCTTTCTTTGTTTTTGGACGGTTAAATTTGTTTCTTAGAATTGTTATTATAATGAAAATACTTAAGTTTAAAAACGAGGTCTCGTTAATTTTTACATACCTACTTAACTGGTGAAGGTACCTACTATAACTATCTATGTAAAAGTGCCTTACACATGCAGAAGTGCTCCTCATGCGGGGCTGCTACCCGATATCACGTCCCGTATCCAGCAGGCGTATATTACACATTACAATAAATAACTACTTGTATAAAAAATAATATTTGCGGGCTATTATTTTTGTAAGTGGAAGTTTGGATTGCAATCTCAGACTTGGTCCAAAGCGCCCCATGACAAGAGCCTTTTTCCTAGTAGTCCAAAAATCCTATAAAAAAATTATAGGCAGAAGTTGGGATCGCAGTCCTGGTCCAAACAACCCTAAGACCCATGAAAATAAATACTGATTTCAAATGTAGTCATTCTTAGAAGTCTAAATGCGTCATAGACTTTATCTATGAGTACAAAAAATCACTTATGAGAATTGTCTGAGGTAAATCCGTGTTGTGTGTAGGTACTTGATTTTTTTCTATTGTTTACTTAATCTAGTAAACAATGTGTTAAGTCATGATAGTAAAATGTCCCCGGCTGAAGAGATACAGGTAGTCAATATTTACAAAACCTTATTTTTAGTAGGTATATGTATATGTATGGTATATTTTTTTATGTAAAAAAAAGACATAACTAGCTTGTTATGTTACCTGGTTAATGACACATATACATGGTTATCGGGCCATTCGGGTGACTGAGGGGTTGTATTGCGTCCAGCTGTACGCTGGTACATAATGCCCTCTATGACCTGTGTTATACCTTGTGTCGGCGGTATCCAACATACGTGACCTTTATGTATTTTTGGGAAAAATATAACAGTGTAAAAATTATTGGAATCGATTCAGTTACTGATTCTGAACTCTGAACCGGAGAACATTGAATATAGTTATATTCAAGGATCTCCGGTTCTCATATAAAAATCGTTCTAAAAATCTGTTGTTCCTATATATTATTCTTCTGTAGGTACTTGCGTTTGTCACCTAACTCCTCATAAGCGACTAGACCGCTTCCGATGCAATTTTGTGGAATATTTGAGTGTGTCCTTAGATAAAACACACTCAAATATACAATTGAACCTTTTAGGTGAAAAAAAAACCGTAACATTCACCATAAATATGTTAGTAGTATATTAGGGGAAGTTTAAAAGTGGCGCCAGTGACTGAAAAGTTGAAAGGGAATCGTATGTCTTGGTATGATCATGTGAAGAGGAGGGATGAATTGTATGTTACAAAAAGAGTTATGAGTTTACATGTGGATGGAAGGAAAGGGAGATGGAGGCCAAAAATAGATTTATAGATTGTGTGGGAAGTGATATGAAAGAAAAGCGAGTTAGTGATAGTGTGACGAGTGGTAGGACAGAATGGAACGTGTTGCGCCGACCTCAAATAAAGCGAGACAAGGTCTGGAAGATGATGATGATGATGAGTAGGTAGTAACAACATTACCTGCAGCTTCAGCTTGTGAGCTTCTATGGGTATGACGTACATGATGGGCAGTTCAGTGACCAGAACCTTGGGGTGCGAGCGCCTCAGGCACGCCTCTTCCAGGTCCCATCGACAGCCCTCCAGGTACAGGCCTCGCACGTAGCAACCCTGGACAGACACAAGGTTTTAAAAACATTATTACAAAGATTCCGATTTTATTACCTGAATACCCTTTTAGGCAGATTTTTCGGTGTTAAAGACATACAAATTGATTTCCTTAAAAGACTAGTTTTTTTTTAGGTTATGTTTGGCTGTGGTTGCTAGCCACCTTTGCGCTAAGACTAATTAAACTGAGGTGTGGTAGGAAACAAGTGAAGGTTTGATCGAAACTACGTTTTTCGTTGAATAAGAGTAGACCTAGATATTGAGGCACGTGTATATACTCACGCAGACGGGTCTCTCCTCGATCTCGTCGACGTGCGTCCAGCTGGTGACGCGCGTGAACTGCGTGGAGCGGTCGAGCGGCCACGTGTACAGGCGGCACGCGATCTGAATGTGCGCGATCAGGTACGACTCCGGGATGTGCAGCCCCGACAGCCAGATCACCACTGGCTCTTCCATCGTCGCCTGGGTAGGGGAAGCGTTTACTGTATTAGTTGCCTTGCGCCTAAAAGCCAGCCATTGATCAGTAGGTTGTAAAACGGGAGGGTAAGTATGTCAGACTTTTAATGACCATAGCAAGTACAGTGCCAGTGTGGAGCCCTTTCACAGGATATGGGTCACCTCCTTTCCTGCTCAGCGCGCCAACGAAAGAGCTGTCCAGGTGGCTAAATATTGGTCGGACAAAATTTTGAGTGAAAGAAGGTGACTTTCGCAAAATTATTTTTTCTTAAAAAGTATCATTCTCACAATGCTTCATTCGGAGAATATCCCACCTACCGTACCTGTTTGTCGCGTATTAACAACTTAGTGGTAAGTTATGACAATGATATAAGACCAAAAATGGTATTTGCGTCCTATCTTTATGTGTCATGTACATAATAAAGTTCTAAATTAATTAAACTTTATTTCAGTTTGTCTTCATTTTTCACGTAGAAAATATATAAGCATAGTCCTATACTTCTGTTCAATCTTCAGTTCATGTTAGAGTTGTGACATTCTAGTGAGTATCTTACCCAGTCAGTATACTGCTTAGTCCGTGACATAAAATGGTCCATCCAGCCGCCGAGCCCCTTGCAGGTGGCAGGTGCTAGGTCTCGCCACACCTAAAAGTTATATCATTTTGTACAATAATTATCCTAACGCTGTGTCTTTCGTAACTAAGAAATTCAATGCTAAAGCGATTCCGAAGCGTGGCGACGGGACAGGAACATACATTTGAACCCCAGAACAGAAGGTATATCTCTGTTATGTAATAATAATAAAATTATTTATTCAAAAAGCATTAAAGGATAAATTAAATTACATAGAGTCTTAAATATATCTTAATTAATTCAATTTAATGTGTTTGAATGTTATATACCTCAGGCAGTTGTCCGTTGAACATGCAGTATGATACGTTGTCGAGTACCGCGTCCATGCCGATCTCGCCCGCTAGCGCCTTGCGCAGTAGCGACAGAGTAGTCCGCATCTTTAGGATGAGACGATTGAACCTGAGGGAAATAATTGAAAAAGATATTAGGAAGAAATCAAGTTTACAAGGACACGAAGATTTCAATCAAAAGACTTTCACTGTTGGACATAGCCCTCTTCTAAGTGCCACCATAACGTAATCTGCAGAGGCATACACGTACCGGAAGACACAGCGTTGGAAGGCCTCACTAAAAGGTGGACCTGGTGAAGGCCTCCAGGAATCCGACGCAAGGGCAAGAACTGCGGAAAGCTAATTTCTTCTCAATTAATTATGTCTAATATCGTCTACTAAGCAATTACTAAGTGCGTGATAATATGTTTTCAAAATTCTGCAAAATATATAATGGTAGGTTGTAAACCTACCATTATATATTTTGCAGAATTTTATATGCTTTTTTTTATATGCTTGCCAAGCGTTGGCAAGTCGCCATTGTGTTTACGGGATTTCCCCATTTATACAATGGCTACATAATGGCGATTGGCCGAGGCTTGCCAACGCTTGGCAAGCGTGTAAACCTACCATAATAATAATCCTTTATTATCAGGCATACCATACCTATATATTTATGTACCTAAACTGCTACTGCTCTCGTTTCAATAAGGCTAAAAGTTTTGGTAATGATCCTACTTTGTACAACTTTCCAAGTTTTGCAGCCATACGACCAGCACAGGCGTTAATACCGATATATTTTCAAATAGACAATGGTGCGACGGCTTGGGCACCACATTGCAAAGACAGATCTTTCGTTCCATCCTTCGCCAACTTCACTTGTCCCTACCTTTCCAACTCCTGGAGTAAGACCACCAGCGTGGGCGTGATGTTCATCTCGAACTGCTTGCGCACGCGCCAGATCTCGTAGGTGGCCGGCAGCTTCGCGAGCACGTCTGTGGCCGTAATGTCGATGAACTCTTCGCGACTCATCGCGCCGCCACTCTCGCCTGGTTACGAGACAAGGCGACAAGTTAGGTTTTATATATAATTATTATATACATAGCTAGTACCACATGACAGGGGCCCCAAATATTTATTTTTATTTTTATTGTAATAGCGATTTGCGCTTGACCGCTATCTCACCTGATGGAAAGCGACGATGCGGTCGACGATGGAGCGCGCTTACCTAGAAGTAACCTATTCACTCTTGACTTCATTCATCAAAAAAGGAATGGGGCTTTTTTACAAATGCTTGGTTTACTCTACGAAACGGTTCTGGATAACATGTTGCGAATTTTGCCTAAGGTAGCGCGCAGGCACTGTATCATTGGTACGGCAGATAAGGCGGTGTACACCCCTGGTTTTTATGAAGTAATCTTCACTCTTGCTCACTTTCTCTACTTCTTCACCTTGGCTTGTGACAGTGGCGATGATTGGAAAAGCAATTTATTTGCGCTCAATAAAGACAAACATCGAAGAACTGGAACGATTTGCGTGTTGCTGTCTTCCCATCCGATTATAATTTAGGTGACTTCAAGGATAGACTGAATAGGCTCTTAATAAACTATTGCGCCTCACCATTACCGATTGCATCAATGCTTATATGAGGTGTGGGTGTGTGTGTTGCAAAACTCTAACGAAAGGCGTGGACTTTCGGTCTGGCCGAAAGTCCACGCCTGGACGTTGTGTCTGGTCTGGGTAACTACCCGATATTTGCCTGATTAATATATATTCTAATCCTGCGGAGAACTTTTATACTTGTGATAAAGAGTTATGATAGGTAGTAAAGTTACGGATGCCGCTATTGACAGCAATGGATTTCATCATTTCACGACGAATAAAAGTAGAACTGCACACATATGGACCACGTATTCGTACGCCGATCTGGGCGCGTCGGTCTCCACTGTCCAAACATTTTATATGGCAACTAGACTTGTAGAGCTACAATAGATCCACGCCACACGACGTCGTTCTACGTACAAATCAGGCGTGGTCCATGTGTGATTCGGTATGCTGTAGTTGTAGCTTGAAAATGTCCGACTTTTACATAGACAATCATACTTTATAGCTATATAGAATAGAGCCAAGTATAGATAAATATGTTATAACAATATTTCTGCAGTAAGTAGCGCAATAGAGGTATGGAGGGATTATTTTTTGTTTGATATTCATTGGGTCAGTGTCATTTTGATTAGATACAATATCTAATAATATATATTTTGTTTCAATAGGTATGTAGCAGTTTTGAATGACCTATGTAATCTTATCCAATTTTAGTAGTAGCGTCTAAAAAGTTACATAATAAAATTTAAATAAAACACAGCAAAAAGCCAACGACACGCGGTGTTCCCAGGCGGTCACCCATCCAAGTACTGACCGCGCCCGATGTTGCTTAACTTCGGTGATCGGACGAGAACCGGTGTATTCAACGTGGTATGGACGTTGGCGATAAATAGTTTCAAAGTTAGGCTAGCTATCGGCTCTGCAAATAATTAAATCTTACAGTTCGACAGCTATGCGTTTTGAGAAATGTTATTTAGTTAGTTATTAATCGCCGTCTAAAATTACATAATAAGTAAACCTTCTTACATTATAATTAAAACTTCTCAAATTACCTACTTTAGCCAGGAAACCTGTCAAATTTGAGCATTTGTTTGACACATTTTTAACTTATACCGAGACCGGCCGATAAGATTTTGCTAAGTAAGCATCCTACACAAATATTAACCTTATTGTGTGTCGTTAACGTCCGTATCAGTATATATGATTTTCAAAAAAAAAAAAAAATAATTTTGAAAAGAAAACAACAAAAAACCAACGACACGCGGTGTTCCCAGGCGGTCACCCATCCAAGTACTGACCGCGCCCGATGTTGCTTAACTTCGGTGATCGGACGAGAACCGGTGTATTCAACGTGGTATGGACGTTGGCGACAAAGATATTGAAAATTAGCGTAACAAACTATTGGGTCTCAACATCAAAAAAACGAAAACATACTCTGTTGTTTGAAAATAATAGTCACTAATCGGCTACCTATGCTAGTCATCTACTACATACCACTGGACAAACAGCTATTCCTTTATGTTCCATATGTAAAACCTATGAAAAATGAGGTCGTGTGTTTATTGTATGCGGCGTGATATTACTGGTTTTCAGAGCAGTGTAACAATTAGTTGAGGTCAATGTACGGATAAACTTACCTTTAACAATGCCTGGCAGCAATAAAAAATTAAACAAATTAAATTTAGTCAACAAACTATGAAAATAATTGTATAAACTTCATCAATACATTTCCCTATACTTACGGTCCCATACTCTTGCTAAAGCAGCGTGAAAAAAAAACAAAATACATATCGATTAAAATTGTTTTTCAATACACTTACTCGAAAACTGACACTTATCGCACTATAATTAGGTTCGACATGACACGTATATCACCCGCGTGCTTTTGTTTCATTTATCATACCAAGGGCTTTTTTTTCCTCCTTATCGTCACGGTCAAGCATAATTTTTTTTTTTTTAAAGCAAAGAGGTGCAGATTTTTGAGATTTTAATAGTTAATTAAAATTTAAATCGTGTTTTTAACAGAATATAATAAATAAACATGATTATTTATCCAATAATTTGTTATTAACAACAAATTAACATTTATCTGTGTTCTAAATTGAAAAATATTTGAATTTCTATTCTTAATATTAAGTAGGATGTATAATGGTTTGATGTCTTTGCTTCTTTTTCATCCTGCAAAGGATAAGCGCGGGAAAAGTCTATAAATAATAGTCTTATTATGTAACTTATTTATTGGTAGTTGTGAAAAATATGTTGAATGTAAGATATAAGACTTTTTTAGACAATAAGCTGCTGCCGTCAGATATTGTGCTTTACTATAGTTTGCTGCAATCTAAATGTAAAATGTACGGCAACTTTGGAAATTTTTCTTTAGTAAGAAATTAACAAAAATGCGTCGTAATTTTCAAAGTAAGTAAGTGTATTATAAGTGTTATATGTTCGTAAGTGTATTGAAAAACGTCGTTTGACACATGTGCAGATTTGTCATTGCAGCCCTCGGCTCCATAACACACTCGCCTACGGCTCGTGCGAATTTCGCCTCGGTCGCAATAACAAACTTCCTGCACTTGTATCAAAATGTACTATTTTTATACTACTTTTGAAATCTCATCTCATCTTCCTGCCCTTGTCCCGTTTTATTTGGGGTCGGCGCAATTATGTTTTTTTCTTCCATTCTACCCTGTCACCCGTCACGCTATCACTAACTCCTCTGTCTTTCACATCACTTCTCACACAATCCATCCATATTTTCTTTGGTCTCCCTCTCCCTCTCCATCCATCCACATTTATACTCATGGCCTTTTTCGTAACATGCGTTTCATCCTTCCTTTTTACATGGCCATACCAAGACAAACGGTTCCCTCTCAACTTTTCAGTCACTGGCGCCACTTTCAAACTTCCTCTAATATACTCATTTCTCACTTTATCCATTCTCGTCACACCACACATCCATCTCAACATTCTCATCTCTGCTACATGCAATCTCTTTTCATCCGTCTTTTTCATAGCCCAACATTCTGACCCATACAGTAGGACAGTACTTATACTACTATTGCAATATTATTTATTTATAAGGATATTCATATAGAATGGGGCGTGTGACAGCTGTCGGATTCATATAATGTAGCTACCTTTTTTATTCTAGGAAGGAAACCTTCAAAAACCATCCCAGTGTGTTGGGATTTGGCTTCTATGCGTTTATATGAAATGGAAATATATAGCGCGTGCGCTCTACGGTGGTCATGTACTTCCTATATTTTAATAGCAATTTAGACTTTATTGAACAGTACATAACGTACAAATTCTAAATGCATAAAATCATGGGGCCGCACTCTGATCAGCTCTGATTTCCGCGTCGTCGTAACTGAGCTCTTAGGGGTCTCCGAGTCTCGTAGTGCACGGCAGCACGTGATCACTGTGCCATCGTCTTTCCTGAAGTCACTCAGCGGGGGACAGAGTGGCTCAAGGGGATATTATTGATTTCTAAGAAAGCATGTTTTTATTACATGAATAAATTTGAGTACTTCGCACAACCTTTACATTGTTGAAACTTTTATGGTCCGGACTAAACGAATTGCCTTGTCATTTACACCGCGTACATCGAAGGATTGAAACAGTTCGCCTGCTGCGGTCTTCCTGTCCGATTACCTATAATATGCTCGTAATAAGCTAGTGCGCCACACCATCAAAGACTGCATCACTGTTTGTCATCAGATGGCATCGCAGTCAAACATTAGTTTGTATGTCAAATAAAGTTTGTCGCCTCCACCATTTGAGACATATAATGGTATGTCGAGCCGTCAGAGTAAAAAATACAGAAAAAGTTTAAAATTTAAATTGGGTTTGATTGCTGTTACCACGACCCTGGAACTGGGGCGCTTCTAGAGAGTACTCGAGGCGTCTCAGTACTCATCTCGTTAAAAAGGATTCTTACTAGTCTGCGGCTGCAATTCAATGAGGTGCCCCCACATCTCTCGCACGGCGTGGCTGAAGTAACCGATCTCTGCGTTCGGGTGCAAGCCGAACACTTCGGGCGTGTTCGCTAGCGGCAGTGTGTCGATGAATTCTGAACATAATCAAAACAATAAAGTCATAAACAAGTTAGAAAATTACTTATATTATTTTTACTTATATTATTATTATATTTATATAAAGTAGTTTTCGAACCTGTTCATATAGGTAATATTTCACTACTGTAATGTTGAAAAACAGGACGTAAAAGCAGGATGCTAATCTAGCACAGAGTTTCTGAAAGCCCGATAAAATTTCATTAAATTGACACAACTGTTAAATTAACAACTGAAATCGTTTCAGCAAACCCAATTAGTTTTACTTAGAAAAAAATTAACTAATCTATGGCTTGGCATTTAACATGCCATTCCTGTAGAAGATTTGACTACGCTGTCAATTAACAAGATGATCAAAAATGATCTGAAATGAGATGACTTTGATTATGGAATATAAGCACGTCAATATTGACACTTGACAAAAGATTTGACAATCAGTTGATTTTTACTATGATCGGGCTCTTGGAATCTGGGTGCGAGTCTCTCATTCATGTAACGAGCTGTGCTAAGGACGGGGAGAGAAGTAAGTAGGGGGTTAAAAAAACAAATTCATAGTTTGATTGCTACTATTACAATACACATACCGATATACTGGTCTTTCTCTCCATCGGGAGGGATGACGTAGTCAAAGACGCTGTCGCAGAAGAAGTGGAAGGGCTGGAACTTGTCGAAGAGGAAGTCGCCGAGGTACTCCTCCATGTAGGTGCCCACCACGCGGCGGTCGTAGTCGTCGATCACGCGCCCGCCGTACATCACCTGCACATCAACATTTTTTTTACTACTAGGTTTTGCCCGCGGCTTCGCCCGCGTGGTATTGGGGTTGGGGTTGGGGTTTCCGGGATAAAAAGAAGCCTATGTCCTATTCCGGAGTGTATCCTATGCCTGTGCCAAATTTCATCCAGATCCATCCAGCCGTTTTGACGTGATTGAGTAACAAACATCCAAACATCGTAACTTTCGCATTTATAATATTAGTAAGATTGACACGGCGTACGTCGTTGCGCCATCGGTACATGGTGGACATCCCACCCACACGAAAAAGTATTTTGGGAGTTTTATTTATTATTCATTATGCGTAAAGCTAAGGAGTGGAATTCCCTGCCTGTGTTTCCTGATAGTTACAACCTAGGAGTCTTTAAGTGTGAGAGTCAAAATGGCGGGTGTACCATAGCGGAATAAATTATACCAATTACCAAAAAAATGTACCTAAAATGTACTATTTAGTACCTATGTCTAAAAAATCTGTACCTCTTTCACAACGAAATTATTTAGAAAGTAAGGTACACCCGCCATATTGACATCAAGATGGCGGGTGTACTATAATATTTTATTATTTAACCATTACTCATAAAATATAATTACGCCAAAAAATTGTACCTAAAAAGTACCTCCATCAAAAGAAAACGTACACTTGAACTGTTGGATAGTTCCTGAGAAATAAAACAACCGTACCTCGTTTACTATGTTCAAGGGCGGATCCAGCTTTGGAGCCAGGAGGGGGTCACATAGTCGTGGTCACTTATAATTTAATTTTGATAACAATAGATAGAGATGGATGGATTGTGTGAGGAGTGATATGAAAGAAAAGGGAGTTAGTGATAGTGTGACGGGTGACAGGACAGAGTGGAAGAAAAAAACATGTTGCACCGACCCCAAGTAATATGGGATAAGGGTAGGATGATGATGATGATGATGATGAACAATAGATGCAAGTAACAAGTAGGTATTTTATTAATATATGTCCACAATTATTTACACAACGCCATCTAGTCCCAAGCTAAGCAGAGCTTGTGTTATGGGTACTAGACAACTGATAAACATACTTATATATTTCTAAATACATACATATTATAGATAAATTACACCCAGACACAGAACAAATGATCGTGCTCATCACACAAACATTTGTCCTGGGTGGGAATCGAACCCACGACCTCCCGCACAGCAGTCAGGGTCACTAACTACTAGACTGACAGGCCAGTCATTAATGTACATACATACGTAATAGTCCAGTGAAAATAGCATTTAAAATGATAAAATGTGGAACAAAGTAGTAGTAGAATGAAACCCATTGGAAAAGGAAGCGAATATAACAAAAATTTAAGGAAAAATAAATTACGATCGATCTGAAGTCGGGAAGTGGATGAGTGTGCGATTTTAAGGGTAAAAAATGGTTTATCTCGATTTCTGGCAAAACTACTGGTTCTATGAAAAAAGTCTGATGGCAAACTTGTAGGTCATAAAAAGATCTACAACTTTTGTATTTACACTTTTTTCACATAACCTCAAAATTGATGTGAAAAGTCCAAACAACCGAGTTTTTTGTTTTATGGTCTATCGGTTTAGGTGATTAACTAAAGGTAAACTATCTTGGTATGTAAATAAAAGAGGTCGTATATAATATACACAAAGATTATTTAAATGTAGTTTATTAGCTAACATCGATTTAGGTAAATCGTAAATTAGCAATTTTCCGCAACTAACAACTAGCTTCGTAGATGCATATGTTACCGGCCAAACCCGATTTCAGGACAAACTAGTTTGGCCTAGGCTAAACTAGTTCTTCCTATTAGCGATAGGATAAACTAGTTTAGCCAAGTCTAAACTAATTTGTCCTAAGCCCAATAGGATAAACCAGTTTAGGCTAGGCCAAACTAGTTAGTCCTGATATAAATGCGCACACTCTAGGATAAACTGGTATGATCTAGTCTAAACATTCTAATATATCTAGAAAGTCAAAATAAATAGATAAACTGAATAAAATACTCCGTAATTTATTGGAAAAATAATCCATTTTATTAAACTGTAGTGATTCGTTGTTAAAAGTTATATTTAAATGGTAATACCAAGATACGAACAATCATACTATAACAAATAATACTCTATTTTTTTTTAATAGAAACAAAAATCAATTATTAAATTTGTTATTTATTTTTACATGGTTTGCTTTGGTGGCACTTAGAATTGCAGAGTATCATTGCCTTCTTGCACTGGCATCTGTTTGTGGAACAATTTTTATTGCAGCTGCATTTCACAAAACTTTGGCCTGTTCCAACTGAATGTTTCGTAGCTGCAATTCGTAACGATATTTCAGAGGTTATATTTTTTTTTATAGCCTACTTTGTGTCCCACTGCTGGGCAAAGGCTTTCTCCTTCCAAACTTCTCTGTCTTGGGAGATCTCCGGCTAAGTTTGCCCCGCGAACGTGATTAGATCATCACACCACCTTCGCCGTGATCGACCTCGACGGCGTCGACCTCCCTCAGGCGTCCAGTGAGTGATAATCTTCGCCCATCTGTCCGGATGCATTCGTGCGACGTGGCCAGCCAACTCCCACTTCAGCCTGGCTTTTCTGTCTCCGACATCTGTTATTTGGGTTATGGAGCGCAGCGTGGTGTTCCTTAGGCGATCTGTTCGTTTAACACCTATTATGTTACGCTCTATTGCCCTTTGACAGATCTTCAGTTTGGGATTTTTGTTGTTCAGTAAGTTAGTGACCAACTTTGAGCACCGTAGGGTAGGACGGGCAGGATACACATATTTCTTTTAAGTGTCATCGGGAGGCTACCCTTACAAAAAAAAAGGTAATAAAAAAAACTATCTTCCATCCGATGAACTTTATGATGGCCACGGTGGTCGTGACAGGATGTTAGCCGAAATATCAAAAAAATATACCAACATCACAAAAAAAATGATAAGCTTGTATTTATCTATGTGTAGTGGCTGTCAGCAAAAGAAAACAAAGAAGAAGAGAGGATTAGTCTCTAAGTCCATTCTTCATTCGGAAATTTATAGTACGTGCCAAGTAGATCTGATCGATTTTCAGACAACACGATGGACATTTGAAATTTATTATTGTTTAACAACGAATCATTATAGTTTAATAAAATTGATTATTTTTACAGTTACGGAGAATTTTATTCAGTAATTTATCTATTTATTTTGACTTTCTAGATATATTACAATGTTGAGACTAGTCCATACCAGTTTATCCTAGAGTGTGCGTATTTATATCAGGACGAACTAGTTTGGCCTAGCCTAAACTGGTTTATCCTATCGGGCTTAGGACAAATTAGTTTGGACTAGGCTAAACTAGTTTATCCTATCGCGAATAGGAAGAACTAGTTTAGCCTAGGCCAAACTAGTTTGTCCTGAAATCGGGTTTGGCCGGTAACACATATATGTTCAAGTATGATGCGGGTAGTTGATAAAAAAAAATGCGATTTACACTGTGTTTTTTGATTAATCATACGAGCTTCATAGCTTGCAAAACGGAGATAACTTAATTATCATTGTTATAATTTTCACTGCGATCATATAGAATAATCAGAAAAAAAGTGTTTTGTATATATAAACGACATTTCCCATCGATTCATGATTTACCTTCACCGTGTAGTGAAATATTTTCAAAAATTTCTAGTGAACTTCAACGATGAACAATGATCTTAATAATTTTATAACCAAAACTCCGAATTCACTTATCGCTAATTGCATTATGTATGGACAAAAATAAAGATGTATCTAATCATTTTGACGCGTAATTTTCATTCATGATGTATACTTCAATTATCCCTAGAATATATAAAAATATGCACGTAGATTAATAATTAATTATAATAATAACATAGTAAACATTGTTACATTCGCTTCCTTTTCCAATGGGTATCATTCTACTACTACCTACTTTGTTCCACATTTTATCATTTTAAATGCTATTTTCACTGGACTATTACGTATGTTGTAACGTTATACGTACATTTTTATTTTAAAACCAAAATAAAACTTAAAATTAATAATAAAGTTAAAAAAAAAATAAACAATAAAAAAAAATAACAATAAAAAAAAGGCTAAATTACTAATTATTAAAACTACACTACTTTACATTTTAAAATAACAAACATTATTTAAAATAAATAAAGTCACTAATTACCTATAAAAAATATACACACTTAATTTAAAAAAATAATAAACCTAACTTATCAATATAATACGCACAATAACTATTTACACTCAGCTAAGTAAGTAATATGTAATTGATGATGGTTCGCTTATTTGCCTCACGGTACCCTAACCGGCTTCTATTCATTCCAATATCGTATGATTTATGAACTGACGAATAGCGACGCGATTCCTCGTCGTCTTTTGTTCAAAAGTATCGTATGATCTTTGAACTGACCAATAGCGGCGCGATTCCTCATCGTCTTTTGTTCTAAACAGATCGTATGATTTATGAGCTGACCAATAGCAACACGTTTTCGCAATACGTTCCGGGCTCGTTGTAAACCAGCATTTTTTCTATCGACACACTCACGCAGAATCTAGCCGTGGTAGCACGAGATCAACCGAATTAAATTATTGTAGTATTTTGTGAGTTTTTTTAAACTCAATAAATAGTCACGTATTGACTAATGCATACAAACTTATGGTATAACAGAAAGTACGTTAAGTAATATAGTATAAATTCGTACAATTATTGTTAAGTGCAACGGTTAAATTCCCCGAACAGGGTAAGTGATGAACAATTACTATTTTATGTAATAATCGCTCAGTGCTTATTGTTAACAAATAGGTAGGCAAGAATCGAAAGCCGAACGCAAATCCTTTGTTATGGTCATAAAAAGTTAGGTACTAATTAGTGTCTTTTCTTCACTCCCATTAAATTCTTTTGTGCTAATTGCTTTATTGTTGGGCTTGTAGTGACTGTTATTTTATTGTACCTACTGTAATAACTGTAAAGAGTAGTACAGTCGGCGTCGGATCGAGTTAACCCCCCCCGCGGTGCAAAACTAGCACTTATGTCTCAGACATAAGGACGGTTCAAAGTCCAATAAGGGTAACTCCATGTGACGCCGTGTGTACTCACTTATCTATTTGTTCTTTTGAGTATATCTTATTAGGTAGGTAACTATTTTCATGCTCCGTTCTGATTGCGATCAATGCCACTTCACCTTCTACCTACATTCTCGCACCCGACTTCGCTTGGCTTGGCTTTAATGGTGATCGCAATCGGCGGAGACGCATGATAAGACTGTGGCTTAAGCTTGGTGATTATTTAATTCTCCAGGGAACGAAGTACGGATAAGAAACGGCGCTGCCACGTACGGGCACCGAACCCTGGCCTGTCGCCGTTCGTCAAAGCAGACCCACACCTCGTTACCACCTCGTCCCCCCGCCATCGGTCACCCATCACCTTCGGCCGCCACTCTCCAGGGAAGTCCGGGACCTACGGAAGCTTACTATCAGCCGGGCTTAACCCTACCCACGACCCATATCGGTTTTTACAAATAAATATTTTTTTTGTGTACGTTGTAGTGTCTTTATTTTTACCACCAACACTACACCCGCGACACTGGCGCCTACAACTTGGTAATTTTATGGGCTGATGGTTTGCTTTCGTAGTAAGTAGTTGTGTGTTGTGTGCTTTTTATTTTTGTGAACGTCTTTTTTTGTTCTTTTTATTTTTTATTTGCAGCTTTATGTGTGCTCTTTTATATAACTCTTTCATGTAGTCTTAATTTTAATTGTAACAGACGGAGTTCGCTTATTTAGCTAAATGCATAGTACTGGTTCATCACTTACTTAGAGTCGTAATTTTCGTGATAGGAATATTTTTGCTATAAAATAATATCGGGTTCCGTACAAATATTTTTTATACTTAAGCAAGTTTTACTACAAATAGCTTTGAATTAATTTATTTCTCACCGTTTACAATTGGGTTCCGTACCTTTTATTTTTTTTTTGTCGTAAGTTTGTATTTTTTTTATCACAATGTCTCATCCAGTAAAGTTCTTGTCATTGCAAAAGACCGAATTAGAGTACGAAATTACCATTAGAGGTACTACACCTGCTACCACAGTTACGGAAATGCGTAAGCAAATAGCTAAACTAGGTCCGCTCTTTCCTTCCGAGGATGTTTTGGAAAGCCCTTATGAAGCTGACGATGATTTAGAAGAGGTTAGTGAGACCCTAGATAAAATTAAGTCCAATTTGGGATCTAAATTAGATAGAAATACATTACTGCGTACTCAGAACTTGCTAAATCATTTGTACCATCGCTTAAACCGAATCATCATCGAGGACATATCTTCTAAAGCAGATTATGATTCTTGTGTATCTAAATTTAAAGAATATTCGGACATAGTCAAATCTTTCAAAGATAAAGAACTAGACACTTTGAGTTCTAATCTGGATTCTTCAAATCCTTCTACTTCTGCGCTGCCTGTGAATGTCTCGGTTAGTTGCGATCGCGGACTATCATCTGATTTGGGCAAGATAAAATACGACGGAAAGACGTGCGTTCGAGCTTTCATCCAGCGTATCACAGAATTTTGCGACGCTCGAAATATCGCAGAATCTAAAGTCCTATCATATGCCACTGAAATATTCACAGGTGACGCCTTACATTGGTTTCGGAGTGTGAGAGATCGAGTGTCGACATGGAGTGAAGTAATCGATTTGTTAAAACGGGATTTCAGCCAGTCTGATTATGATTACAGACTGCTCTCTGAGATCCGTTCTCGTACTCAAGGTGAATCAGAGAACATCACCATCTATTTGTCCATAATGTCTGGATTATTTTCGCGCCTAGCGAAAACTATATCAGAGGAGGACAAATTAGAAATAATCCTCCATAATATTAGACCGTGCTACGCCAGTACCCTGGCATCAGCAAACGAAATTTCGACACTCGATTCCTTACTGTCATTATGTCGCAACTACGAGAACATTCAAGCACGTCTTGCTAATTTCCGTGAACCTAGTAGTGCGACATCATCCACATTAGCTCCTGAATTTGCGTACAATGATAGTAAACATAAATTTGGTAATAAAACAAGTTCATTTAAACAAAATTACAATAATCAATATACAAAATTTAATAATAAAAATAACAGCACAAATTATAACAAAAATAGTAACACACATTATAATAACGCTCATAGAAATGAACATAAAGATAATTCATACAATCACTATCCTAATAAATCTCATCAAAATCAAACATATATACATGCCATTGAAACAGGGAAACCTCGTTTTTGCCCTAGGTGTCGTGTAAATACACACAATCTGAGACAATGCACAGAGAAAAAAGACAAAATATATTGCTTTAAGTGTGGTCGTAATGACGTAAAATCGCCTGATTGTCCAGATTGCAATAAAATAAAACCTTCAGTTTCAAAAAACTAAATAGGTCGAATTGTGGCAGTTCAGTCAGCCATTTCGATAAAACCGACTGGGAAAATTGGCTGCAAACGTTAAGAGTATTCTTTAGCTCATATAATACGGCCACAATTCATGAATTACCTAGTAAAGACAATAGACCTTATGTTTCTGTCTTATTAAATAATCTACCTTTCACTGGACTCCTAGATTCGGGTTCAGCAGTCACAGTTTTAGGCAACAATTCTCACATTTTGTTAGAAAAACGAGGTTGCAAACTTGTCACTGACCGTTGTGTTCTCGTCACAGCAGCAGGCGGTCAATCGTTAAAAAGCTTAGGTTACATGAATATCTCTGTACACTTTGAAGGTGATTTCCACCTTATTCAAGCTGTCGTGGTACCACAGGTAGAAACGTCTCTGATATTGGGTGTCGATTTCTGGCGAAAGTTTCATTTGTGTCCTAAATATTTAGGTAGTATCACTCTCGCTACTGTTCCTAAGGAGGTAGAAGTAGATAATGAGCCTCTCATTCATAGTTATGAACACTTGAGTGATTCGGAAAAACTGATTGCCGACAACATCATAGAACAGTATAAGGATATTTCTTTCGAAAGAAAAGGTCTCGGTAGGACAAACTTGATTACCCATCGAATCGATACCGGAGATGCCCAACCGATACGACAGAGGTATTACCGCATGTCACCGGAGAAACAGCGTATCCTGGTTGAGCAGGTAGATGAGATGTTGGCACTTGACGTAATCGAGCCGTGCGAAAGCGCTTGGTCTTCACCGGTTCTCTTGGTTACCAAGAAGAATGGCGAGCCGAGGTTTTGCCTCGATAGTCGGAAGCTCAATTCGGTAACCAAGAAAGACGCATATAATTTGCCATATATTTCAGAGATCTTGGACAATCTCCGTGACGCTCGTTTTTTAAGTAGCATCGATTTGTCCAAAAGTTTCTGGCAAATTTTGATTGCTCCTGAAGACCGGGATAAAACCGCTTTCTATGTCCCGGGCAGAGGAACTCTACGCTTTAAAAGTACCGCCTTTGGATTGACTAACGCACCAGCAACCCAACAGCGTTTAGTCGATTTGTTGTTTGGCGAATTTGGCCCTAATGTCTTCGCTTATCTCGATGACATTATCGTGATAACTAGAGACTATAAATCACACGTCACGCTTTTATTAAGAGTCCTAGAAAAGCTTAAACATGCCAATCTCACCGTCAATCTAGAAAAGTGCAAATTTTTCCGCAACCAACTTAGGTATCTTGGCTACGTGGTGGATAGTTGTGGATTGCGGACTGATCCCGAGAAAGTTGAGGCTATTTTAAATTACCCAACTCCTTCATCTCGTAAAGAATTAAAAAGGTTTCTCGGGACAGCGACTTGGTACCGCCGTTTTGTCCCAAATTTCAGTACTATAGCTGGGCCTCTTAATAGGTTGACGTCTAATAAAAAAGGTACGCCCCCATTCAAGTGGACTCCGGAGGCTGATGCTTCATTTCATACACTCAAAGAGTGTTTGGTCTCCGCTCCTGTGCTCACATGTCCTAACTATGACCAACCGTTCGAGGTACACACGGACGCGAGCAATTTCGGAGTAGGTGCTATGCTCACGCAAACTAAAGACGGCAAGGAACACCCAGTTGCCTACATGAGTAGATCCTTGACCGCAGCTGAAAGGAACTACAGCATAACGGAGCGTGAGACTTTAGCCGTTATTACTGCCCTTGAGCATTGGCGGTGTTACTTGGAGAACGGAAAGCCATTCACTGTGTATACAGACCATAGTGCGCTGAAATGGTTTCTTTCTCTAAGTAACCCGACCGGTCGTCTGGCTCGTTGGGGCGTACGATTGTCCGCATTTAACTTTGACCTTAAGCATCGTCGTGGGGTCGATAATGTTATCCCTGATGCTCTTTCGCGTTCCGTTCCTGTAGCTGCCATTAGTGCTTCCGAGATAGCGGACTCTAAGGACGAGTGGTACAAGAAAATCTATAAAGGATGCACTAACATACCTCAAGACTTTCCAAATTATCAAATTACAGATAATATTTTATATAGATTAACTAAAGGTAAAGGTAGCCTCAGTAATGAGTTTTCTTGGAAGATCGTAGTTCCTTCCGAACTACGAGAAAAAATCATAGCTGAAAATCATTCACAGCCGACTGCCGGTCATCTAGGCATATTTAAGACGTATAACCGCCTCTCACTCCGTTATTTCTGGCCAGGCATGCACGGGGACGTCGTTAAATTTATCGGATCATGTCAGAAATGTTTGGAGTACAAAATGCACAATCATCAAACTCTGGGTATTATGGGTCGTCCTAAGCAGTGCTCTCGACCATTCCAAATGATCTCGATCGACCTTATGGGCCCGCTACCTGTTACTCGTAAACAGAACTGTTATATTTTAGTCATAACATGTTGTTTTTCAAAATTTTGCCTCATTTTTCCAATTAAAAAAGCCACTTCAGATGTTATAATCAAAATTTTAGAGGACTCAGTTTTTCTCGTTCATGGCATTCCTCAAACAATATTCTTGGATAACGGAACACAATTTATTAGTCGTGATACTACTTCATTTTTCAAAAATTATAACATCCCAAATATCTATTATACCCCTAAATACACACCGCAAGTCAATACGGTAGAACGGTATAACAGGACCATTATAACTTGCATTTCAACGTTCGTAGAAAATGACCATCGGTCTTGGGACATCTTTATACCAAAAGTCCAATTCGCCATAAATAATTCCGTCAATGAAGCGACCGGCTTCACTCCATCATTTTTAGTCTATGGAAGAGAGCTCGTTGCCTGTGGTACACACTACACAGAATCAGATCTAGGCGAAGAGGTTTTGTTCTTACCTCGGGATATTTATGCCGAAAATTTAGGGTGTCTCTCAAATATTTTTAATGACGTACAGGCAAAACTTTGGCATGCACATAAAAAAAATACAGCACATTATAATCTGCGTCGAAAAAGTGCCGAATTTAATGTAGGAGATATTGTCATGAAGCGCGCTTACGTTTTAAGCGATAAAGACAAATATTTCAGCAAGAAATTGGCACCGAAATTCATTAAATGTCGTGTAACACATAAAAAATCTCCTCTTGTATACGTCCTTGAAGATATGTCCGGTAAAGACTTAGGTACCTGGCATATCAAAGATTTGAAACTTATTGGCCTAAACAAATAGCATTTTTATTTTATTTTAAAATTAATACGTTACTTCGCGCAATATAACATCTATGTACGTAAAAATAGTTTGTATGGGTTACCAGTTTTTTTTTTATAACAGGAACCTTCTTAATGTTAGAATGCGTCAATATTCCAAAGTGCTTATTGTTGCCCTTATGATAGCGTGAAGTATGAAATTAGTATGAATGAGTAAATACAAGCAATAACTAATTACTTTAAAATGCGGATTTTATTAAGAGAGAATAAAATCCTTGGTGACGCGACGGGGTAATGTAACGTTATACGTACATTTTTATTTTAAAACCAAAATAAAACTTAAAATTAATAATAAAGTTAAAAAAAAAATAAACAATAAAAAAAAATAACAATAAAAAAAAGGCTAAATTACTAATTATTAAAACTACACTACTTTACATTTTAAAATAACAAACATTATTTAAAATAAATAAAGTCACTAATTACCTATAAAAAATATACACACTTAATTTAAAAAAATAATAAACCTAACTTATCAATATAATACGCACAATAACTATTTACACTCAGCTAAGTAAGTAATATGTAATTGATGATGGTTCGCTTATTTGCCTCACGGTACCCTAACCGGCTTCTATTCATTCCAATATCGTATGATTTATGAACTGACGAATAGCGACGCGATTCCTCGTCGTCTTTTGTTCAAAAGTATCGTATGATCTTTGAACTGACCAATAGCGGCGCGATTCCTCATCGTCTTTTGTTCTAAACAGATCGTATGATTTATGAGCTGACCAATAGCAACACGTTTTCGCAATACGTTCCGGGCTCGTTGTAAACCAGCATTTTTTCTATCGACACACTCACGCAGAATCTAGCCGTGGTAGCACGAGATCAACCGAATTAAATTATTGTAGTATTTTGTGAGTTTTTTTAAACTCAATAAATAGTCACGTATTGACTAATGCATACAAACTTATGGTATAACAGAAAGTACGTTAAGTAATATAGTATAAATTCGTACAATTATTGTTAAGTGCAACGGTTAAATTCCCCGAACAGGGTAAGTGATGAACAATTACTATTTTATGTAATAATCGCTCAGTGCTTATTGTTAACAAATAGGTAGGCAAGAATCGAAAGCCGAACGCAAATCCTTTGTTATGGTCATAAAAAGTTAGGTACTAATTAGTGTCTTTTCTTCACTCCCATTAAATTCTTTTGTGCTAATTGCTTTATTGTTGGGCTTGTAGTGACTGTTATTTTATTGTACCTACTGTAATAACTGTAAAGAGTAGTACAGTCGGCGTCGGATCGAGTTAACCCCCCCGCGGTGCAAAACTAGCACTTATGTCTCAGACATAAGGACGGTTCAAAGTCCAATAAGGGTAACTCCATGTGACGCCGTGTGTACTCACTTATCTATTTGTTCTTTTGAGTATATCTTATTAGGTAGGTAACTATTTTCATGCTCCGTTCTGATTGCGATCAATGCCACTTCACCTTCTACCTACATTCTCGCACCCGACTTCGCTTGGCTTGGCTTTAATGGTGATCGCAATCGGCGGAGACGCATGATAAGACTGTGGCTTAAGCTTGGTGATTATTTAATTCTCCAGGGAACGAAGTACGGATAAGAAACGGCGCTGCCACGTACGGGCACCGAACCCTGGCCTGTCGCCGTTCGTCAAAGCAGACCCACACCTCGTTACCACCTCGTCCCCCCGCCATCGGTCACCCATCACCTTCGGCCGCCACTCTCCAGGGAAGTCCGGGACCTACGGAAGCTTACTATCAGCCGGGCTTAACCCTACCCACGACCCATATCGGTTTTTACAAATAAATATTTTTTTTGTGTACGTTGTAGTGTCTTTATTTTTACCACCAACACTACACCCGCGACAATGTATGTACATTAATAAAATACCTACTTGTTACTTGCATCTATTGTTCATCATCATCATCATCATCATCCTACCCTTATCCCATATTACTTGGGGTCGGTGCAACATGTTTTTTTCTTCCACTCTGTCCTGTCACCCGTCACACTATCACTAACTCCCTTTTCTTTCATATCACTCCTCACACAATCCATCCATCTCTATCTATTGTTATCAAAATTAAATTATAAGTGACCACGACTATGTGACCCCCTCCTGGCTCCAAAGCTGGATCCGCCCTTGAACATAGTAAACGAGGTACGGTTGTTTTATTTCTCAGGAACTATCCAACAGTTCAAGTGTACGTTTTCTTTTGATGGAGGTACTTTTTAGGTACAATTTTTTGGTGTAATTATATTTTATGAGTAATGGTTAAATAATAAAATATTATAGTACACCCGCCATCTTGATGTCAATATGGCGGGTGTACCTTACTTTCTAAATAATTTCGTTGTGAAAGAGGTACAGATTTATTAGACATGGGTACTGAATAGTACATTTTAGGTACATTTTTTTGGTAATTGGTATAATTTATTCCGCTATGGTACACCCGCCATTTTGACTCTCACCTTTAAGTCAAGAGTGAATAGGTTACTTCTATAGTCATGGTCGACTACGGAGCGCACTTGCCTAAAGGTGGATTTAGACTAAAACAACATAGAACTAGAGCATTCTTTCGTTAATATCTAGTGTAAACTAAAGCTTGACGTATCTATTTACATCAAACGAACACCGAACTAGAATTAGAACAAGAATGTTCTTTCTTAATCTTTTGGTGTAAACAAGAGCTAGCTCGAATGTTCTTTGCTCATTCGAGTCAATTCTTTGGTTGGTATTGGTAGTGCTTTGCTATGTCTGATTCTGACAGTGAAATCATTATTGCAAGTGCTGCATTTATTATTTTGAAGCAAAAACTCAAAAATAAAACACGGAAGAGACGTTGGTGGGTTACAAATTTAATACAACGAAGGACACTGGATAATGTAGGTGAAACAATGACGGATATGCAAAAACAGGAAGAAAGTGGTCAATACCAAAATTTTTGTAGAATGGCGCCAGAGGATTTTGATTATTTACTTTCTCTAATCGGCGACAAAATTTGGAAATCAAATTCGAATATACGATACGATACGATACGTAAACAATCGCTAGAACACAAGAACACTTTGATGAGACCGCTCAGTGTAGCGAGCGCGTCCGAACACGCTAGAATGTTCTAAGCAACTGTTCACGCGCTCTTGCGCCGTTTACATCGAGCGAGCGAGCATTCTAAGAATATTTTATAGAATCTTTGCGAAAGAAGAACAACGAAAGAATGCTCTATGCCTGTTTACACTGGAAGAATTTGACGTAGTAGGGATAGAATGAGCATTCGCTCGTTTGGTGTAAATCCACCTTAAAAGTAACCTACTCACACTTAAACTCTTCAAACCTATTGTCTTTCTATTATGTCTCTAATTACGGCACTCGAAAGTTTAGTTAGAAAAGTTAAGTTGTAAATGACTTTGTTCCCCATTGGAAAACCTTGTTGATGTCGTCCACCCTGGAGTGAAGGAGGTGTCTGTCAGACTTTGACTGACCACACGGTGTTTTTTAACTGTCAGAGCTTTATAGTAATCAGAGCTCTACACTAAAGGGTCGCATCCACCATGTGGGCACAGTGAGGGTTGCTGGATGATACGTTTTAAAATTGCGCTAGAAAGCGGCATATTGTTGGTCGCCACGGGCGCTCTAAAGGCTATAGCCTCCTCTGTAAGCCTATCTTTTTTCCTTTCCTGCTCAGCGTGCACTACCACCTGCATCTTAAGTACGAGGCCAACGAAAGAGCTGTCCAGGTGGCTAAATATGAGTTGCACAAAATTTGAGTCAAATCGACACGAGAAGTAGTGGAAGACCAACCAATCTTTACGTTCTTGTTCCATCCTCATTAGGATTATTTAGCACTAGCGACCCGCCCCAATTTTGCACGGGTACTGATATTGAATATATTATGCCATGTATTATACATATAAACCTTCCTCCTGAATCTCTCTTTCTATTTAAAAAACCACATCAAAATCCGATGCGTACTTTTAAAGATCTAAGCATACATAGGGACAGCGGTAAGCAACTTTGTTTTATACTATGTAATGATAATAATATTTGCAGATACAACTATGAACTATACTCACTTCTCCGAACAGATACTTGAGCGTGGCCCAGGGCGTGGGTCCGCGAGCGGCGTAGCACCTGTCCAGGTAGCACTGCAGGATCTGCATGCACACCGTGAAGTCGGACTCCGCGAAGTCGTACGATATGTTCCAGCCGATCTTGTCGTACTTGCGGCGCTCCTGAGGAACGGAAGGTATACCTATTTAACTTTTACGTCTATTTAAAACTGTATTTTTACAGGTCGACAAATTCATTGAGAGCTATGACGTTTGAACATGGCGCTAAGTCGATCCTACTCTTATTTCCAGCATCACTTAGTATATCTGTAGTTTTTACCTAGTACCTCGGGAAAAAGGCGTAAGTTTATGTAAGTTGCCAGAATGTACTTTTTAAGAACCATTATCTGAAACAAAAAATCTGAAAAAGAAATAAGGGGCAGAGTTAAAACGTCAAAGACAACTAAAATCAAAAAGCCAACGTCACGCGGTGTTCCCAGGCGGTCACCCATCCAAGTACTGACCGCGCCCGATGTTGCTTAACTTCGGTGATCGGACGAGAACCGGTGTATTCAACGTGGTATGGACGTTGGCGAACGATCAACGAAAAACCATCAGTATAATCTAGGTAACAGTGCTTATTCAAGCGTAAATATGACAAAAAAAAGAAGACTCGACGCTCCCGAGTAATAAGTCGGTAGTCGCAAAAATTTGTTTTTTGATTACCGACTTATTGTCCAAGCAATAGAGTAGGTAATCGAAAAACTAAGTTTGGCGATTACCGATTTCTTGCCTGGGGATGAGGAAGTGATAAGCAGGCAATAATCAACGATAACTAAAGATACCTTTCAAGGAAATTAAATTTTTATTTTTAGCAATTTGAATTATTTACGGCTACTTTGTTATGTGCACATTTATTAATTAGTAGTTCTTGTTAGAATTATTTTAAAACGATGGGATAAAAATCGTCTGAAATATCAATTATATAATTCTATATATTCAAAACGCAATAAATTATACTCAAATCATACATTCCGGGATTTAATCGTCATGTTTAGGTTTCCAGGAATTTATAGGAGTTTAGGACTCTATGTTTCCTACCCACTCACTTTCATACTTCCTACTTCTCGATATGTAGGTATAATATTAAAAGAAGAGATTTCAAATTAACAATCCTAATAATTATGACGAAGACGATTGCAAGAATTTTATGCTAGAAGAATAATTTACACACAAATAAATCAGTGTTTGTACCTATTCCAAACTAAGTTTTAAAATTCAAAAGAATATATATATGAGGTATTCAGATAGAATGGCACTTATATACTAGTGTAGGTCACGTGACACAAACCTCCATAGTCCAGAGTTCCCGAGACGACGTAAACCGTGACATATGGAGATGCATCGCGGGACCTTCACTCGCCAACGAAAACTGCAAAATACTGTAAAGTGGGGTTACTTTGGCCCTGTGGTATAACTTTGGTACAAGTCAAATAACCAATAGGAATATAATAAACTGTGTTTACTGTGTTTCAAACTGAAAATAGTTTATTTCAAATAGACCATTTACAGGCACTTTTGAAATGTTGCATGCTAATTTGCACGTTCCAAGGCGTAGATCTCCTCGTATATGGAGAAGAACAACAACAGTTTCTATAGGTTGGTAAGCTGTGCCAAAGTTATACTTAAGTATAATCCGAGGTCAAAATAACCCCAATTTACTCGGTAGCCAACCACGAGCACCCTGTCAAGAGTGAACGACTAAGGAAGGGGAGGATAAGTTACCTGTACGACAGCGTGGAAGAAGGCCAGTACGTAGGTCAACTTCTTGAACTGCGGGTGAATGCATTCCTCGAGTGCGTGGCTGCGCATCTTGAAGTACGTGTTGCGTAAGTTCAGCTTCAGCCCGTTAGGGGGCTCTGTTACCACTGTAGGGGAAATTATGAGTCATTTTATTATTTTATTGGAATATAAAAGTGAACTTCAAATATTAAACGTGGAGACAACAGCACAAAAAAGCTAACAAAGATGTGATAAAAACTGTCCAACAAGTACTCTTTATTCATAACGAACTACTGCCAGCGGCTTTGCCAGCATAAAGGTTCAAAATTGTGCCAAGGGAACTACTACTAACAACTTGTGGAGTAAAAAGTATCTTATGTGTTCCTCCAGGACATGATTTACCTATATGCGAATTTTCAGTTGTTTGAGCGTTAATAATTAACAAACATAGGTACATTCACCCGAAAAAAAAAAACAATAAGTTTAAAAAATAGTGTAACGATAAATAAAAGAGTACATAAGAACTATCTAAATAAATAAAGAGTATTCCAAAATAGGGATTATATGCAAAAATCCAACGTCACCTCATAGGATTATTTTCTACTTTCACACTTGCTAAAGCTCTTGATAGAAACTGTAAGTTTATTCAGAATGAAGAATATTTCCAGTGTTTATTAAAAGTATTAAATATAAGAAAAAAAATTCAAAAAGAAAATTCAAAAATTGTTATTTGTTGTTCAAAAAGCCAACGACACGCGGTGTTCCCAGGCGGTCACCCATCCAAGTACTGACCGCGCCCGATGTTGCTTAACTTCGGTGATCGGACGAGAACCGGTGTATTCAACGTGGTATGGACGTTGGCAATGTTCGAATCCAAACATTCCAGTGATTTTTGAGGTTAGCGTGTTCAACGAAACTCTTCACCTTTATAATAATTTAGAAAGAAGTGTGACAAAAAGCAACAAAAAAGCTTTTGTAATGGACCAGTGTATTGTAATGGATCAGTGTATCTGGCGCACATAAAGTAAAAAAAAACTCATTGTTGAATACAGTACGGCCGTCGGATCTTAGCGATTATAACTTCAGTTAGGCTGCGAATTTTAGCGCTTGAAAACTCGTACAAAAATAAAGATTTTTTAATCTTTAAAAAAAAATATGCCAAAACAGTTTTTAATAGCAATAATAACTGCAAATTGTATTTATTTGTTTAAACCATTTATTTTCGAGTTTTCAAGCGCTAAAATTCGCAGAGCCTACCTTCAGGCTCGCTAAGATCCGACGACCGTACTGTAAGCATAAGCATCAACACGAACAGAGGTTAAGACGATTTAGTTTTGACTTCTCTGTAACTACTGGTCCGATTGGAAAAATTTTAGCAACAATAGAAAGCTGCTTTACTTCTGAGTGACATAGGCTATATTTTATGTAAGCGAGCGAAGCCGCCGACAAAAGCTAGTAGGCTATATTTTATGTACGTGGGCGAAGCCGCTGACAAAAGCTAGTGATAGATATACAAGGTCGATATTTGTTTGGCACGGAAAAAGTCTACTTTTCTTTCTAACTTCCTATCAAAACGTACCTTTCAGAGACCTCTGCAGTATCCCAATAGGGAAGGTAGGCGTGGGGTCCGTGGTCAGCCACAGTCGGTACTCCGGATGTGGCTTCGTCATCATCTCCAGCTGCTTCTCCAACTCGCGGAGGAAGGACACGAGGAGGTGACAGTTCTGCAGGATCAGCCACTGGCCGTGTGAGATTGCACCTTCCAGTAAAGCTAAGGCTGCCTGGAAATAAGAAAATTTTGTTTAATCGGAGTTTTATAATTGTTAATTAGTAATACTTATCAAACATTTACACGAATTACCATACTTCTGTATATCGGTTTAGTTGTAACAATAACCTCATAGGATTATTTTCTACTTTCACACTTGCTAAGCTCTTGATAAACTATAAGTTTATTCAGAACTAGCTTCTGCCCGCGACTTCGTCCGCTGAAAATTTCTTGTTTTAACATATTTAACTCTATTCCTATACAATTTCTCCAGATAAAAAAACAAACTTTACTTCTTTATTATATTATTCATAATCATAAAATATAGCCTATGACACTCAGAAATGAAGCAGCTTTCTATCAGTGAAAAAATTTTTGCGATCGAACCAGTACTTCCAGAGATTACCTCCTACAAACAAAAAAACAAAAAAATAAAAAAACAAACTTTTCTTCTTTATTATATTAGTGTAGATGAAGAATATTTCCAGTGTTTATTAGAAGTATTAAATATAAGAAAATTCAAAAAGATAATTCAAAAATTGTTATTTGTTGTACAAAAAGCCAACGTCACGCGGTGTTCCCAGGCGGTCACCCATCCAAGTACTGACCGCGCCCGATGCTGCTTAACTTCGGTGATCGGACGAGAACCGGTGTATTCAACGTGGTATGGACGTTGGCGACAATTTAACTAAAATTTAGCTTCATAAACAAAACCGATTTTGCTTTGAACGCAAAAAGTGTCCCTTAAGGTTTTAGTCAATAAAACTCTGACACGACATCTCGTTCCACTGCGGCAGATTGATAATTACCGACCTCAAAAAAAGGAACCATTACAAAAATTCGTTCCATGTCTGAATACCTGTATGAGGTACCTCTGGGTTCTGTAATAGGTATACGTAAGCTTTGTGACAGTCCACTACATGTTAAAAATATGTTTTTTTTGTTAATCTGTTATGTACGCTTATATATCCTAGAAGAATAATATTACTCAAGTACCTAATACTTACTAACATATTCAGCTCCGCGGCGTTATTTCAAACTAATCTCTCTGTGTCTACAGCTGTTATGAAGATTACTACATAAATACTGGGTTTATGGCTAATTCTTACGCTGTCTCTTCCATAAAACTTTGGAATATGCTTCCCCTTGACGTCAAAAAAGTGGAAAGTAAATTTTCCTTCAAGCGTAAAATTCGGAACTTCTACTTGAAGCCATCCCAACCTTAGTTCGGTATTCTCTTTATTATACTTATTTGATATTTAGCATAGTATTTATTTATTACTAGCGACCCGCCCCAGCTACGCACGGGTGCAAAGGTGATATATTATATCTATAAACCTTCCTCTTCAATCACTCTATCTATGAAAAAAAATCGCATCAAAATCTGTTGCGTACTTTTAAAGATCTAAGCATACATAGGATCTAAGCAACTTTGTTTTATACTATACTAGCGACCCGCCCCAGCTTCGCACGGATACTAAAATTGAATATACTATGCAAATAAACCTTCCTCTTGAATCCCTGTATTAAAAAAAAACCGCATCAAAATCCGTTGCGCAGTTTTAAGATTTAAGCATACATAGGGACAGGCAACTTTGTTTTATACTATGTAATGATATTAGCTTATATACGTATTTTATTATTATAAGTAACTTGTTTAAATGATACTACATTATATTTTAAATATATCTAGGTATTATCTGATATTTATTTGTGCACACCTATAGGTAACAGTGTTGTCTTTTTTACCTAAAGGTTGACTAGTAGAGAATGCCTTGTTGCATAAGTCCGCCTATGTACCACTACTGTACTTACAAATTAAACAAATAAATTTCCTTACCCCTTCCTGTCCTTGACCAAGAGACAAGTACTTGAACTTGCCGCCTCCGAAGCCGCACCTATCAGCTAGCTTCATCAGATCAGCCGTGGGGTCGGAGCCGGGACTCAGAATAAACACCACTGGAGTAAATGGAGTCGTTTGATCGAATATCATGTCCAAACTGAAAATAATTGCAATATTTATCAGTTACAAAGCAATTCAAATCAGAATAGGAGTGTCAATGTATATGTCTAATGGTAGGTTTACACGCTTGCCAGTCGCCATTGCGTTTACGAGATTTCCCCATTTATACAATGGCTACACAATGGCGATTGGCCGAGGCTTGACAACGTTTGGCAAGCGTGTAAACCTACCAATCTACCATAATATTACTTGAAATGTACGGTTTGCAAAGGAAACTTATTTGCGTATCATTGCCTTTTGTTATTTTTTTGCTTTGTTTTATCGAGTCTTGGTTAAGTAAAAAAAAAGTATTACAAGTTATTGTTTATACTAAATTCGCTAAATGTAGATAGCGAATATAGTGTGACGCTAATAGTCTGATGATGATTAAATTTTTTTCGTTCATAATCCATAAATAAATTTAATTTAAAAAATAACTTTTTTGCTTACCCTACCTGAATTAATTTAACAGAGCTATGACGTTACAACATAGCTTTAAGTCGATCTTATTCGTATGTGAATTGTATAGTGTACCAACATCTGTAGTTTCTGCCTAGCACCGCGGGAAAAAGTCATGAATTTATGCAAGTTGTCAGAATGTAGTATTAATTGTAGGTTATGAACATTATTTGAGACAATAAAAAAAAATACAAAAGAAAAAGAAATATGGGGTGGAGTTAAAGCATAAAAACAAAAAGCCAACGACACGCGGTGTTCCCAGGCGGTCACCCATCCAAGTACTGACCGCGCCCGATGTTGCTTAACTTCGGTGATCGGACGAGAACCGGTGTATTCAACGTGGTATGGACGTTGGCGAATAGGGCTCGCAAAGTTACCTATCTGCTCTGCTTACTTTAACCAGAACGAGATTGATGAATGTTACTTTGCTAATAATGTTCTTCTCTATGTAGCGCTCGTAGTTTGAAAGTTGTGCGATAGTAAGAGGAACAAATTTAATTTTGATTTTATTCTGATTTAATTTTAATTTGATTTGGTTTCATATAATTTTAAATTTTAGAGACAGTCACACGCACGTGAATTTTAATTTTATTTACAGTTTTATATTATGTGGAAAATGTTGTTGGTTGTACATTTATTTCATTTATTGAACTGCATGCTTTCTTTAAAATTTTAATGAACTTATCTCTGTTTATTTTACCAAATAAATAAAATAAATAAAGTTTATCCAAAAGCATGTGATAAGAAACTCAAAAGGTCGGCACGTCTTCGACTATGCTATACCTAAGTAAGTATTCCTTAGATTTCCATGTAAATATGAATGGTATATAAGTAATAATTACACTCGTATGCCACACATACACGAAGCAAGTTTGAGGTTCCCTTCAGAAAGATGTCAAAAATCACCTCGCATTGTATATTCAAGTGTCAAAGAGATGCAAACTCTCAAACAAAATGAAATTGATACTAGCCCTTCACAACAAAAAAGCCAACGACACGCGGTGTTCCCAGGCGGTCACCCATCCAAGTACTGACCGCGCCCGATGTTGCTTAACTTCGGTGATCGGACGAGAACCGGTGTATTCAACGTGGTATGGACGTTGGCGAGAGAACACCATAAAATTACAATCATTATCTGCTTCTAAGCAACATTTTTCTTCATAACTCGCTTTTAGACCACTATCCTTGTTTTAGGTTGCTACAGGTTGCGGCTGCCCTACTCCTTAAATAAACAAAACTGATATTAAGATGTTATCAAACCTGAGAAAAGTTATGAACATGGTGAGACATGCCATAACTTAAAGCAGCGCCATCTAGATTTTCACTATGTACTTCAGTGAACTAGTTGTAAATATGTAAGGCGCTCAAGGAGTATCACTAACTTCTGTTTCTTTCACATCATTCCTCACACAATCCATCCATCTATTATTCGGCCTCCCTCTTAAAATAACATAATTAATAATTATTATTAAGACATTATTGTTTCTGTATAAAGTTCGCAGTCAAAAAACTATTAACATTTGTAAGCAGAAATAAATTAATTCTAAAATGAAGTAACACTACACAAGTCAAAGTGAGAGAATGGTTTTGAATTACCTACATATACTCACTAGTAACAAGTTTCATTTGATACTTTGACGAACTTGTGAACATGATTAGACATGCCATAACTTATAAGAGCGCCATCTAGGTTTTGACTCAAGTACTTTAATGAACTAGTTGTAACTTACAAAGTACAAAACTTAGAAACCGAGAACCCTATGAAATTTAGAACTTATAATACTGTGCTCATGAGTGATAAAAATGATTGACATTTGCATGGCAGTGTAATGGGCACCATACATAGTTATATATAACTAGTTCACTAAAGTCCTCCTCCTTAGTCGTTCACTCTTGAAAAAATGGTCGTGGTTGATCATGTTGTATTTTCGTTGCAAGTGTAGTGGTTCAATACAGTACTTGAGCGAAAACCTAGATGGCACTGTTTTAAGTTATGGCATGTCTCACCATGTTCATAACTTTGTCGTTACTAATATCAGTTTTGCTTATTTATGCAGTAGAGCAGCCGCAACCTGTAGCATCCTAAAACAATGATAATGGTCTAAAATAAGCGAGTTATGAAGAAAAATGTTGCTTAGAAGCAGATAATGATTGTAATTTTATGGTGTTCTCTCGCCAACGTCCATACCACGTTGAATACACCGGTTCTCGTCCGATCACCGAAGTTAAGCAACATCGGGCGCGGTCAGTACTTGGATGGGTGACCGCCTGGGAACACCGCGTGTCGTTGGCTTTTTGCTTTGAGGGCTAATATCAAGTTCGTTTTGTTTGAGTTTGCATCTTTTTGACACTTGAATATACAATGCGAGGTCATTTTTGACATCTTTCTGAAAGGAATATAAAACTTGTTTCGTGTATGTGTGGCGTACGAGTGTAATTATTATTTCTATACCATTAATATTTGAACGGAAATCTAAGGGATGCTTAATTAGGTATAGCATAGTCGAAGACGTACCCAACTTTTGAGTTTCTCATCACATCCTTAGGGTAAGCTTTCTTCCTGTTACTATCGCACAACTTTCAAACTACGAGCACTAGATATAGACGAACATTACTAGCCAAGTAACATTCATCAATCTCTTCTACTAAGGTAAGCAGAGCAGATAGCTAGTGTAACTTTGCGATATACACTCGCCAACGTCCATACCACGTTGAATACACCGGTTCTCGTCCGATCACCGAAGTTAAGCAACATCGGGCGCGGTCAGTACTTGGATGGGTGACCGCCTGGGAACACCGCGTGACGTTGGCTTTTTGTTTTAGAAAAAAAGAGGTGATTTTTTTATAAGTATTTGTTATCTTAGTTACATTAACTTCGAGTTGGGTTGGTAAATCGTTGCCTAGTCGCTGTAACGGAACGGCTATTCCGCTCCAGACACGTGCTTTTCGAGACGGGGATGATCAGTTTCGAACTGATGAGTGTAAGATAAGTTTTCCCCTTGAGCTGGGCGACACACATACTTAACGTGGCCATTTATTTTCAGTGCCAGAGCGGGACAACTGAGGAATAGTTCTAAAAAAAAATAAAACAAAGTTTTGGGAGTTTTACAAGTATGTAGAAGATTGAATAACACAAATCAAAGCACTAAACACAAAACAGTTTAAGTTATGGGGTGATTTTTAAGTCGTATTTTTGCAACATTTAAAAACGATAGATGCATTCTTTAAGCTAAAGCGGGACATTTTTGTTCTTGCGGGGAACAGCGGGACAGACAGTTTGAAAGCGGGACGTATGGTCACGTTACACATACCTGATGACGGGCGGCGTGATGTACTCCTCGCCCATGGTGACGGTGATGTAGTCGGTGAGCGCGCGGTAGATGCGGTCGACGCGGAAGCAGCGCAGCAGCATGAGCAGCTCGAAAGGCTCCAGCTTATCGCGGTAGCCGCCCGGGATGTCGGCCGACTCCGGCGTGTCGCTGTCGAACCACTGATGGACAGACAGAAAAACATTTCAAGAAGATTGACTGGTCGGTCTTGTGGTTAGAGGCCCTGACTGCTATGCCAGAAGTCGTACGTTCGATTCCCACTCAAGACAAAATGTTGTGAGTAATGAGCACGATCAATAATATGTACTCGTATGTATCTTACTAATATTATAAATGCGAAAGTTACGATGTTTGGATGTTTGTTACTCAATCACGCCAAAACGGCTGGACGGATCTGGATGAAATTTGGCCCAGGCATAGGATACACTCCGGAATAGGACATAGGCTACTTTTTATCCCGGAAACCCCAACCCCAATGTTATTGGGGTAGTTTAAAAAATTAATAAGGGATTGTAACTATACATTTTTAATGCAGTTTCTTTGTTCACAGGTTTATGATTAAATTACACGTGTAGAACGGTGAAAGAAAACATCGTGAGGAAACCGGCATGTCCTAGAATCAAAAATTCGAAGAAATGTGACATCCATCAACCCACACTGGATCCGCGTGGTGGATTACGGCCTATTCCCTCTCCTACAGAGGAGGCCTGTGTCTCAGCAGTGGGAACATTAAAAAGGCTGAAGATTATGATTATTATTATTAGCTTTGCAAAAATTAAAATGGATGGTTTCACATACCTCTTGCCAGTCGTTCAGTCTCCTTGTGATATGATCAGGTAAAGCTTCAAAAGAATCTGGGAAGTCCAAGCTCAGCTTCATTACATCTTGCCAACTCTATAAAAATAATTGAAACAATATGCTCAGCTTCATTACATCTTGCCAACTTTATAAAAATAATTGAAACAATATTACTATTTTTTTAAACTAGAAATCTACATCTGTGGGAGCGTTTAAGTATTACGTATCGCAATTTGGGGGGAGGGGTGTCTCGTAAAACGTTACGATGCGTTACGGGGGCGGGAGGGGGTATATCTTACAACACGTTACGTAACATTGTTTTTTTTTTAAATAAAAAATTAGGGAATCAAAACTCCCAAATTGGCAACCCTTTTAATTTACGTAGTACTTTTCATTTAGGAATCCCTCGATTGTATTAGTCTATTCGTCGACAACGGCTAAAAAAATCTAAGAATTAGAGAAAAGTTATGGTAAAAATGGTCACTTGAGTGTTACGTAACGTTTAGAGGGGGCGAGGGGGGGTACAGAAAAACGTTACGGTGCGTTACAAGAAGGGGAGGTGTCAAAAATCTTCAAAAATTGCGTTACGTAATATTTGAACGCTCCCTCTTTTCCACTCCGCTTCAAAGGATACACCATTGGCGGAGAAGAGCGGAATTGTTTAAAATATCGGGAAAACAGGATAGATCACGCTAGCGCCGAGAGAGGCACGATGCGAAGTGGACAGTGCGGAGCGGGGCGGCTCATTCACGTGCATATTATTAACACGATGCGTATAGGCAAAGCAGCTCTGCTCTAACCAGCTCCACTCCGCACCACCTCGCTTCGCTTCAGTGGAATCGTCTAGCTCTACCCATAGCTCAGCCCCTCTCCGCACTGCTCCACTCCGCTTCAGTGGAACCACAGCCTCAATATCTCAATTATCATTTAGGTAGTATCATTATACCATAACCATTACCATAGACTGGCCTGTCAGTCTAGTAGGTAGTGACCCTGACTGCTATGCGGAAGGTCATGGGTTCGATTCCCACCCAGGACAAATGTTTGTGTGATGAGCACGATAATTTGTTCTGTGACTGGGTGTAATTTATCTATAATATGTATGTATTTAGAAATATATAAGTATGTTTATCAGTTGCCTAGTACCCATAACACAAGCTCTGCTTAGCTTGGGACTAGATGGCGTTGAGTGATAGTTGTGGACATATTATTATATATGGTTTGGTGGTAAGGCTCGGACTTATTTCAGACCTGTGAAGGTATCCAAGTGGCGGGACAAGCTCGAGGCGACTTCTCCAGCGACACGTTGCCTTTGATGAAGAAGTCCAGCTGCATCTGGTTGACGCGGTCGTCGCTCTGTTCTAGCTTTATGTTCATTTGGAATGAAAACAGTAACTTGTGGCGTTCAAATATACCTAGAATGTGGACAGAAAAGTTAAGGTTTTATGGTAGCATAGCATAGCATCAGCTTTATGATGTTCCCACTGCTGGGATTCCTCCGAGAGGCCGCCTCTCTAGAAGAATGAATGGGCCCAAGCGAGCTCAGTATGGGTTGATGCATGTCACACGTCTTCGAATTTTAGGTTAAGTTTTAGGACATGCCGGTTTCCTCACGATGTTTTCCTTCACTTTTTGAGAGCAGTGGTGATGAAATTAATTACTCAAAGTAATGCGCCTGGCTGGGTTTGTAACTTGTAATTTTATGTATTGATCTCTACAATACAACACTGCTCTCAAAACTGTGAAAAGGAAAACATAGTGAGGAAACCAGCATGTCCTCGAACCAAAAATTTGAAGACGTGTGACATCTACCAACCCGCACTGGACCCGCGTGGTGGATTACGGCCCATTCACTCTCCTAGAGAAGAGCTTTGGGTCCCAGTAGTGGGAACATTATAATGCTGATGCGATGCAATAAACTGGGAAAGTAAAGCAAATATAATCATCAAACTGTGTTATTATGTGTTTATTTTGTCAATAAGGCGGTTCACCCACTGAAGATGCGTCCCGCCACGGTGCGCGGAGCGACGGACGCGCAGAACTGCCTTACCTTTTTTTATGGTAGGTGAAAATCCTCGAATGATGAAACCCGCTCTTGGGCGGAGCGGGAGACAGTGTCAGACTCAGGGCCGGTTTATGCACGTCGGGGCCCTTAGGCAATGCACGTCTCGGGGCCCCCCTACTCTACTAACTTTATATACTTTGTGTCTAAAACTTTATTCATAATTACGCTTTTTTTAATATATAGTTATGTATATAGTTTGGCAAATGGCTAGTTAAATGTCATGTCATCGAAATTTCAAATTATTCTTTTTACTGTTTATGAAACATGGACTATTTTTTTCCTGAAGCACGGGGCCCCTAAACCTGGCGGGGCCCCTAGGCAGTTGCCTACATTGCCTTATGGATAAAACGGCCCTGGTCAGACTCTTACTGACTAAAAAACTTACCCCATTCCTTCTTTACCTTATTCCTAGAGCCACGGTAACACTTTCACACCAACCGGCGGCTCCAGAAGGCTTCGACTCTAGGTCGAAGCTTTCTGGAGCCGCCGGTTGGTGGGCCCCTACAGGCCTTATTTATCGGCGGAATTTGTACGAAATCAAACTAATTTATACGGCAAATCCGCTTTTCCGCGCATTTTCACGTCGGCAGTGTGTTGTGCCAGGCGAAATTTCTATACAAATAGAGATACTTGCATACAATGGTAAAATGTGCCACCCCGCGCTACGCGACGGAGCGCGGTGCAGTGGGTGGAGCGTCTAAGTGTTTTATATTAAAGTCTTACCAGTACATCCATAGTCATAAACGTTCTTGGTGAGCATGTCTATTATGTTCTTCAGACGTTTTGCCAGGATCACATTCGGCATCGCTTTGCGTAGTGAATACGAAAACACCTGTAAAAGAAGAAAATAGTTCAGATGGTTTGTGTTGTGGAATTAGGAAAAGTACATCGCCAACGTCCATACCACGTTGAATACACCGGTTCTCGTCCGATCACCGAAGTCAAGCAACATCGGGCGCGGTCAGTACTTGGATGGGTGACCGCCTGGGAACACCGCGTGTCGTTGGCTTTTTGTTTTATTTAGGGCTGACACAAATATTGGTTGGTTTAGTATTTGCGTTTCTTTAAAACTTGAATGAACAATATTATGTAAATTTTGATAATTTTACGTTTATTTCGAGCAATATCACCAAACTAGACTTCGTAAATGTGCGTGGCATACGGATTTAATTTAATGATTATATTATGTAGCATTAATGTTAATATTTGACTGAAACTTTTGCTTGGAGTCGCGCGTTACGAGCATGGACTTTAAGCACACAACTTTGAGGTTCATACGCGTAATGATGAGTCTTGCTTTTTGACGAAAATTAGTAAACGTTTTTTAGCACAATACTTCGGTTAAGCTTGTTCCTTTTTACTAATTAACATTCATCAGTCTCATATAGAGATAAGCAGAGCAGATAGCTAGTGTAACTTTGCGATACACATTCGCCAACGTCCATACCACGTTGAATACACCGGTTCTCGTCCGATCACCGAAGTTAAGCAACATCGGGCGCGGTCAGTACTTGGATGGGTGACCGCCTGGGAACACCGCGTGACGTTGGCTTTTTGCTTAACTAACCCAACTAATATTTTTGACATATAAAATGGACACAATATATCTTTGATTTTTTTGTTAACCATTCGATTAGCGTAATTACAGATAATTAAAAGACAATAGGTGTTCGGACACCGGTGCAGTGTCATCTACGAACTTAATGAACTAATAGATTTGGTTTGCGCAGTTCAAGCGAAAGAATATGAACTACCTAGTTATTATTATTATTTTTTTTTTGGATGTTGCTAGGTGGGAAATCTCACGCTGAGTAGAAAATTAGTTTAGAATTATCGTGCTCATCACAAAAACTTTACTCCTGGGTGGGAATCAACCCTACAAATAGTGCAAGGTGATTACCTTGAAGTAGTATTAAAATACTAACATCGAGATAAGACGACAGCGAGTATTGGTACATGGTGTTGACGCCGGCCATGTCGGACAGCACGAAGAACAGGATGGAGCCGCGCTTGGCCACCGGCCGGTAGCCGTCGCGCAATATCTCTATGTCTCGCGTCGTTGATGCCGCTAACGCCAGTTTTTCCATCACCTGGAAATGAAGTTAAGATTAGATAGGTTTTTGTTTTCTGTCTCTACTGCTGAGCAAATGTACTATTAGACATTATTCTTTCTGTCATGTGTAATCAATCCTCATGGTCCTCATGGAAAAAGGTACTTTCTAAGCCGGCCTCGGTGAGGATTTCGTTTTATAGGAAGGAGTGCGGTGGCACTTGACTGTGAATGTGGAGGTCCCAGACAGGTTACTATACACCGTTAAATTTATGTTTTAATCCTTTGGAAGTTCGATCAGGTACATGAAACACTATCAATTAGTAAAGATAAAATTAAAAAATAAAGTACTTTTTTTAAACACGAATTAATTTACGCACATACGAAATTAATTTCTTTAAGTAAACGTCAGCTGGGCGAGTTCAATAACCAGTAGGTAGTTAGTATGCAATGACCAACCAATACCTACAAGGTCATTGACTCGTTTACTAAAAGAAATAAATTTCGAAAATGCGAATATATTAAAAAGTGTGCTGAGTCGTCGTCGCTGGCCACCGATGGCTGTGGTCGGTGGCCCATTTGCGCCCAACCATATGACGGCCACGATTCGCCGCTACTAAACGCGGCCACCAGTTCAGTCGAACTACTGCACTGGATGCGGCCTTCAGTGGTTACCTCTTGCGGCAGTTGTTCAAGTGGTACTCACTGTGTATGAAGTTTAAATAAATAAATATAGTTACCTCAGCAGCCTTAGACTTGGTATTTTCCAGGGTGTTAACCAGCTCGACGTTGTCCAACATGTTCCCAGTAGACGTGGCCAGTTCTCTCAGCAGAGAATCTTCGAGCCCTGACAGCAGACTCTTGTTGGCGCTGGTCTCTAAGATGAGGCTCTCTCGCTGCTCCTCCAAGTCAGAGCGTTCGGCACGGACTACCACGCTTAGTAGCTGGTCTTCTAAGCCCTGAGGAGAAAGGTTACTCGTGTTACTCGGAAACTAAAATAGTATGATTTGCTTGTACTCAGGAACTATATTCGCATTAATATAAAGAAACCTTTTTACTGTACGTTCAATCGATTTTAACTTCTATTCCAAAGGCATAAAGATGGCATTATTTTGTTGAATACCGTCATTAGAAACAATAGAATGACAAATTTGTGTGTGAACGCCCATCTATTGGTGCTTGGGGCATGAGAGTTGTTCAAAAAAGACTATTTACTACAGCCACCATTTGTCATTCTACCAACGGAAGAAAACTTAAAATCAGTTGAACGAACGGTTAAAAAGGTTTTTATGTCATTTTGAACAGAGTATGAAACAAAAAAAAATCTAGATCGCAGTATCTAAGTTTTTAATGCGATTAAAACATTATAACAGCCCAAAATCAATTATTGGGCAGTTTCCGGACCAGACATATACGGTCGGAGGATCTTCTCTTTTCAACCTCCATTAAAAAGCGAAGCTCTGCATACGTCTTATTAGTGCCGATGGCGAAAATGTCTACTTTTCTTAGTTAGTCTGTAAATGTACAAACCTGTACAGTGACAGTGTAGTTGATGACCACGGCTTTAGAGTACGTGGCGGGGTTGAACTGCGGGTTGCCCAGCTTGGTGGTGAGGTACATGCGGTAGTTGGGGTCGTAGTCCACCTCCGTGCTGCCCAGCATCACGAATGAACGGCCGCTTTCAACTGGAAACCGACACATCCTGAGTACGCGCTTTATATAACTAAAGACTGTTATAATAAGGGCGATATTGTTTTTAAGAACACAGATGGAATTTAGGTGGTGAAGATCTGAAACTTCCTCTCAAAATAAAAAATCAAAAAGGAACCAGAATTCTTTTGCTTGTCGCTTTTATTATGTGAGCACAATGTAGATTAAAAAATTAAATTAAATTGAATTTAAGCACTGGTATCTAAGACCAGTCTACCAGAGCGGGAGATTGTTTGAGCTAATATAGGTAAGCTTTTGTTTGTTATGTTTCTTGTTTACTTATAATCTAACTAAATTAACACCATAAAGTGGAAATACCTGATTTTATTTTTGTTTGTATGTTACAACTTAATTCAAAAACTAATGGAGCAAATTTTAAATTATTTCATCAATAGAAAGCTACATCTTTACTGAGTAACATAAGGCTATATATTTTCTACATTCACGCGAGCGAAGCCGCAGTCACCAGTTAGTAAAGTATATAAATTTAAATTTTATATATAAAAATGAATCGCAAAATGTGTTGGTAAGCGCAAAACTCGAGAATGGCTTAACCGATTTCGATAATTCTTTTTTTGTTGTGTTTGTTATTGTCAGGAGAAGGTTCTTATGAAAAAAAAATAGGGTATAGAAAGGTAGACTAGGGTTGAGCAGGGTAGAGTAGGGTAGACTGGAGTAAAGTAGAATAAACTGTTGCCGGGAGCGAAGCCGCGGGCAAAAGCTAGTATGAAATAAATACCCTTGATGTTCTTCTCGAGCACATTATCAACGACCGGGTCTATGTACTCGTTGACGTCCTGGAACAGCACCGGCATGCCGTACTTGATGGCCATCTCCAGCTGACGCAGGAACTGGGGGTCGTTAAACGATAGCACCTGGAAGCAATCATGATATCTACATATCATAAAGATTTTTTATGCTATGACGTTTACCTTTTCTATTATCTTCGTGTTACGGCGAAGTGTGTACGAATGGACATTTCAAGTCATACAAAACTGACATGCGATGCAATACGACACCGTTTAAAAGAAACCTACATCGCGAATTGATTTCGTGCGACAAAATATCGGATACAAATGTGCGATGCGCATGAATAGGAAAGTTCTTGGGATTGCGAGTTCGTGATGCTACATCGCATTGCAGTTCAATGTGTCCGTGTTTTTAATTTGTAAATTATTGTGGCATGTGGTAAATGAACAACGTCTTTTTGCCTCAGTGCTTCTACAGAGCAACTCTCAACTCTCCGCTTGGATACTGTCTTAAACCATTTTCGGTTGTCAAATGGATGTGTGGGGAAGAGATTTGTAAAGGAGTGCATCAGTTTAGTTTGTCCAAATGTGTGTGTCTGATTTGTCGCATATCCGTATTCAGACACGCACATTCACGACCAAAAACAGATGGATAATTTGGTCGTGAATGTTTCGTATGTTCTTTAGTTACTTATAGGGATCGAATGGATAAACCAGATGGTCTGTGACGGCACTTGGGGGAGGTATAGACCTCCCCCAAGTCCCCAAGGCTGGAGATAGCTCCAGCCTTGGAGGTCTTTCGGCTGAAATGATGATGTCTAAACATAGGCACGCACCTTAAGATTGTTCTTGGCCTCCTTCTTCTTGATCCAGGACAGCGCCTGCGTCTGCGGGTCGATGCACAGCGGGAAGCGCGACGCCCTCGTCGTAAGGATGCCGTTCTGCACCGACAGCTCGTCTGGCGGCAGGCCTTCCGAGTTCCAGCTGGTAGAGACGGTACACAGGTTAATTTAACACAAAAGTTGAAAATATGCGCCATATAAGTTGAATAAAAATGGCCATCGACAATCAATGCGTTCAGCGGTAGCGGAGACTGCACGTAAACATGGTAACGACGGCCATTTTGGTTAACAAGACGTATTTTATACGAAATTAAGGTTTTGTTCAACATTCGAATAGGCAAGCCTAAACGAAGCCACGCTGAATATATCTATCACTCAAACAGAACTTAAGTTACGTCCATAAAATAAAGAAAAGGAGGAGAGTAGAAAAACGTTATGAATATCATGATAGAACAAGGACAATTGGAGGTGATAATATTGATTTACGTGGAAAACAAAATCTGACGCCGGTCTGATACTATTCCAAGTAAAGTGGAATAGTAGTGTGATGACGTTCATGGTATAATGATGTGATTTCTTCGCAGGCTAGCGATGAAGGTTTGATGTCTGCGTGTTTTGCAAGCCTTGAAAAATATTCATGAAGAAACTCACCCGCTAATCTCAACCTCATTAGTCAAATTCTTCTCAATAGTAAAAGGCGTGGTCAGAGGGATTCCTCGCTCCAGCACATCCCCCATCCAGTCCTCATAGATCATGGTCTGCCTGAAGGAGAAGCTGAACGGGCCTGCGTAGCTGAGGAACGAGGCTGATAGTAGACAGTTGCCGATCAAACGGGACTGTTCCACGTACAGCGCCGCCAGGTCTAACGTCCAGCGCTTCTGTTCGCTTGATAAGCCGGACATCAGTTTGTCAGCAGCCACCAATCTTGAAAGAAAGGAAGAAGTTTTCTTAATTGATATAAAAAACACAAACTTGTTGCTTCACTGCGCTCCCACCTAATGGTAAGCAGTGATGCAAGATTTGATGATGATGTGCACTAATCTATTCGTGTTAAAATTTAAACATTTTTTTTTTTACTGTATGTTCATCCAATTACAACTTCCATCCCGTAGATTTGAATATAGCATTAAAAGCAAAAAAAGTGGTAAAACTAACTATTTGCTGCAGCCGCCATTTGTCATTCCACTAACGTAATAAAACTCAAAATCTATTGCACGAAGAGTAAAAAAGGTTTTCTTAAATGTCCTACAAGCCTATTCACTATAGTCTTGAAAACATCTATAAAAAGGACGGAAGGGGCATCTATAATAAGGTTCTTCGATGTACCCGGTATAAAAGACGACGCGAAACACTAACACAATTTAAGTTTTTAATAATGAATTCTAACGTCGAGTAATTTAATAAAAAATCATCATCATCAGCCTTTCAATGTTCCCACTGCAGCGACGCAGGCCTCCTCTCTCTAGGAGAGGGAATGGGCCATAATCCACCACGCAGGCCCAGTGCGGATTGGTGGATATCACATGTTTTCGAATTTTTGGTTCTAGGACATGCCGGTTTCCTCACGATGTTTTCCTTCACCGTTTAGTGAAAAATATCATCAAGTAATTACTTCTTTATAAATACGGGTGTAGTATTTTATTCCGTAAAATGTACTCCAGCAGCTAATAAAAGAAAGTAGTCAACACATATACCTCCTCATCATAATATCAGTTTCCTCCTGCAGCTCCTGCCTCCTCAGCATGGCCGTCTCGTACTTATTGTTGAGTCCATCCAGCGTCTTCTGCAGCCGGTCGATCTCGCGGTTCAGCGACGCCAGGTAGTTGCACGCTTCCGTGTACTCCTTCTCCAGAGCTTCCACCCTGTCCTGCTTGGGCTTCACTTCTTTGTAGACCGCGCAGTAGCCGAGGACGGCGATCACGAATTTAAGGAGACCGTAGCTGTTGGAATGGTAATAAGATGTTTCAAGTATGTAATTGTTTAGTCTGAATTCTCATGTGCACACTATGCTTTTAATAATATACCGACCTCTTTGAAATCAGTTAAAATTTTTCATTACTTACGTACGTGTAGTTATTAACAACCTAGACTTTACAAAAAAAGGAGTTAAAAATATGGTGAAATATTTCCCACTTTCTCTGTCTATATTTGTGATGTTTAATAGGTCTGATATAAGTATTACATATATTTAATAATTGACCTTATTAGCTACTATTCAATATTTCTGATCTGCAGCATAGTATCGAATATTTTACCTTTTTTTAATGTGCACTGGTGAACAGATTGTACCTATATAAAACTAGACTTTAAACCGTTGGCCTGATGCACTAAAATCCACTTACCCAGCTTTATACATATCAGCTGATAAGAGAATCCAAAGGAAAGTAGACTTTAAATATTTCCTAATTAACGTTCAAATTTCCTTACCCAGCTTTACTGATCTGCTGCATAGTGTCAAGTTTCTTGCTTTTCTTCATGTGTGCCTTAACGTCCTTGACCTGCTTCTGCGTGATGAGGTCGCAGTTCATCTCCTGCAGGTTGCGCAGGAAGTTGGGATCGGCCATCATGCCTTTAGCACCCTTCCAATTGATTTCCTTGACTCCCCGGATTATAGCCACACACTCGCATACCACCTGGTGAACGGAAATGAGAGTTTTATAAATTTTATTTTGATTAATTGACTGGAGTCATGTCCTGGAAGCTTTGCTGCAAGAAAGCGCGAGGGTTAATCAAGTCAAAATCAAAACTGATTTTTATTTCACATAGGCCGTATACATGGGCACTTATAAAACGTCAGAAGCTAGTGCTCGGTTCCAAATTGGTCGTTTCCTATGGCGAAGAACCAGAAAGAAACGCCATGGTCACAAAAAAAAAATGCTTTGTTGCAATATTTCTCTTCGGAAATAATCGCGTTCTGCTCGGTTATTTCCGTCGACTTTATTAACATTTCGAGTACCGTAGAATAGAAAGACAATAGTATGCGAACCGGCGTTCGCTTGGTGTTCAAAAGTTTAAGGCAACTCTGTCGTTCGCTATTACTTAGTTTGTGGCTGTAGGGGAATAAATTAATAAAAGCTATCACTAACCTGCACAGCCTCAGGTGGTGTCGCGAAAGATCTAATCTCAGTGATATCATTCTTGTCCAAATCTGATAGCGCGAGCCTGGCAGCCTCCAGCGCCGGGAGGGCCGCAGAGAGAGCTTCTTCAGCTTCTGACTTCTCTTCGGAAATAATCGCGCTCTGCTCGGTTATTTCCGCCGATTTTATCGAGGCTACATTTTGTTTTGCTGTTGCTGCGTTTGTGGCTAGAGGGAAATAAATTAGAAATAAGTTTGTTTCGAACATTAAATATTGTACTTACCTACAGTATTTATCAGTGCTATTTTTTTTTGCAACATAGTGTCCTTCCTGGTGAGGTCCACACAAAAATTCTGTCATGAGGTCGAAGCGAAGTCAGGGAACTTATTTGTGAACATTAAACAGAAAATTATTTGACGCGTTAATATTTTTTACTGCGCCATTTTGGTTCAACTTATATGCCGCATACCCCATAAGTACAGAACCCACGATTAAATAAACTAACAAACCTTTAGTGATCTCTTGTAGCAGAGTCTCGCACTCCTTGGTTTGTTCGGCCACGATGACTTTCTGCACCGCCAGCTTCGCGTTCAAGTCTTCCAGCTGAACGTTTGCCTCTTCGATCTTAGCCAGTCCGCCTATGAGACGTTCACACTGTGGATAATATATTAAATAAATGGGTATTTTTCAGTATTTTTTAGGTATTTTTCAGTATTTCAGGAAGCTTCAAAGAGGTTTCTTTTGTAATATGCGAACTCTTTATATAAATTATTAATCTAAATTCAAACGTTGCGTATGGTTCCTTACTTCATCAATAAAATAACTGTTTGACAATACAAGTTTTATTTAAGTAATATTTCCTTCATTTAAACTAATTAGAACTGTTTCAACCACGATTCTTTTCCCAATAAAATTTTATATCTGATTTTTAAGTTAAAAGGAATATAGATACTGGAGATCTTTTGTTTATATATAGATATTAAGTGTGGAATAAACAACCATTTATACGTAGAACGTCTCTCTACTCTGCACGACAAGTATCATCTCAATCCTAAGATTCTCGCTTGCAGCAAAATTTCATAGCATTGTCTGCCTCGGTCTTGGGTCCACCTTACCAGGGAGTCTACAAACTCCGCTCTAAATCAAATCTCGTAATCTAGTCATAATTCCGAAGATAAACGATGACTGCCGATGCACAAAAAAATCCAGAGGCTCTTAATGCAATTTATTTGACAATCTAAACTGAGCTGAAGGAATGGAGCTATATAAGGAGTATAGCTCCATAACTCTTTCTCACTCGAACGCTTGATATTATAACAAGTCATGGTAAGGCCCCCAGATCCTCGCCATCTAACAGGGAAGTCTACAAATCCCACTCGAACAGATTTCCTAATCCAAACGTATTTCCGAAGAAACACGATGATTGCCGAAGTTCCCTGAACGATTTATTACCTGTGCAACAATGAAGGCGTCCTTCTCCTTCAGCAGCGACAGGTAGTTAGTGAGGAAGTCCATGTAATGCTTGGGCGTGACGTAGTTGTTGCGGCGTAGGCGCAGCTGGAACTCATGCGAGTAGTGCGCGATTGACATGTGCACGTGGACCACATGCTCCACGATAATCGGTCGGAACTCTTCGGGGATCTTCGCCACCTGACAATTTTATGAGATGATGGGTAATTAGTGTCTTGTATGAACTTTCATCACGGAGAGTTAAACTGTCCATGACTGATTTTTTTTTTGGCAAAAATCATCCAAAGTACCTTCTGTCCTTGGGCGGATCAGAAGACACTGTCTTACTTTTTTTATAGCCTACTTTTTATCCCACTGCTGGGCAAAGGCCTCGTCTTGTTCCTTCATTTGTTCTGTGTCTGGGTGTCATTTATGATTTTATCTATAATATGTATGTATTTAGAAATATATTTATCAGGACCTAGACCATGACGTTTAAAGTAAAATTGTTTTATTCCTGCTCCAGAGTGTGCAAGTGACAGCGTCAGACACGTTGTCTAGCGCCGTCCCTTTCCCACTGAAAGTAATATTGAAGTAATACTGCTATAAGGGCTTGTGGTAGGCACCCTGATGTCTAGTACCCATAATCCAAGCTGTGCTTAGCTTGGGACTAGACGGCGTTGTGTAATAGTTGTGGAATATATTATATTATTATTGACCTTGTAATGGCCGCCAAACTATCGAGCCCTCGACAGATGCATCGCATCGCACACATCTACGGAATATATTCCGCAAAGAGTACTAAGTATATATTCCGTCTACACTTATCCTATGTGCTATCCCTTTCGCACTTACGAAGCAGCCAACGTTCGTTCGTGACAGTTCGTGACCACTCGTCTCGTCCTGTTTGCATTCGCCAGTCCCCAACTCCCCACACCCGCCAGTCGAAATACAATACTTAACGCGTGTGTTTGTCGCTCCCAATTTCTGTTAGTGAGCACATAATAATACTCGAAATTAAACTATGAATATTGTGACTCTAAATTCTATTATACGTTCTTCATTTTGTCTCTTGATTAAATGTGTTCTATGAATCTTCCATTAGGCACGTAAGTTGTTGCATTTACTCATCTACCTATTTCTCCCTATTCGTATTACAGCTTCCCTATTGAGCCGAATGGCGTCCACTGACGAACGTGGGTCCTCTTATCTTTGTTGGTATAAGGATAAACAATATATACTGGATAGATATTCGTGGATCCTTATATAGATGAATTCGGTCCAGTTTTCTTAATGATTTAAACAACCGAGGTATTTATAAAAAAATACGAATTACTGTGCAAACACTATTGTTGTACCTATTTTATGGTGCATCCACACATGCCGCCAGGTTAGCTGCTGGCTTTCAGACCGCCTTTGAAATTTAGCGAGGAAAAGACGCATGACGGTCTGGCCTTTGGGTTGGCCGCCGGCTGTACCACCGGGCATGTGTGGATGCTTAGATTAAATTGCATAATGTGCAAAGTGAAATTGCAACGTCGCACGATACTATAGTATAGCAAATTAAACTACCTCGAACCTACTGGCGTGGCGCACAATGGCAACATTGCCAACGTGATCTACCTATTTTTTTACCATTTGAATGCTAAATATCTTGAAATCTGAATTAATTTTATAATCAGTCCCCGTGAAGGACTAGAGTAATTTCAAGTTGTGCCTACTTACTGAAAATGTGGTTGTTTAATTTATAAATTCAAATCCCAAACTGGTGATTTTAGTGAACATTACAGTGGCATTTTTAAAAGAGCCTAGCTTCCAGCTCGCCAAGTTAGAACGGCCGTATTATAAGTTATTTTTACAAAGCTAGTTTGCAAAATTATCTCAAAAATAATTATAAATAATTTTCCTTTTAGTACCCTAATGTTCGTTTTAGAAACCCGTAACCATAGCAAATGATTCATTTGCTACATCTTCTTATATATACTTAAAAATGAATGGCAAAACGTGTTGATAAGCGCAAAACTCGAGAATAGCTGAACCGATTACGCTAATTCTTTTTTGTTATGTTTGTTATTGTCAGGAGAAGGTTCTTATTACAAAAAAAATAGGGTATAGTAGGGTAGAGCAGAGAAGAGTAGAATATTCTGTTGCCGGGAGCGGAGGTGCGGGCAAAAGTTAATACTAGATATAGAACATATTAATACCTAGTTCATAACAAATAAATAATTTTCCTAAACATATCCCTTTCAGATCACTATTCATCAGCTGAAGACACCGAATTTGAACTATCTGGTTTCCAACTCTTCCAAGGAGACTGTAGAGTACTGATGGGATGCACTTGATGAACGACCAACAAAAGAAAGAAGAGGCGAATTTGCATACTTTCACGACTTTTTGTGTGCCGGATACAAAAGACTGGCCACATCATGTATCCAGGGACAGCTGTACACACAAGGCCTGATTAATTTTAGAATGCTACAGTATTCAGCCATTAATGAAAATGGATTTTTCGATGGCATTTGTTTTAAAGCAAAAATAAAGGGATTCGATGAATATGGCATCGTGCTCGTTCATGATAAGCAAACAATGGTATCCTAAAGAAAACTGTTTTGACCGAGTAGTTTATATAGTTACATGCTAATTAGACAAACTTATAAACCAAGCAGAATATGTAAAGGCAGGATTTTGAAGAAATCAAGGATGAAACCGAATGCCTCGAAAGATGGCATCAATATAAAAATGTATTAAGGCAGTTCAGCTGACTAATTGAACAATTTGAACGAGAGCCTGTTACACACATCCAGCACATAAATATAAAGACTTAGTGAAAAGAAGCTCTAAGAGAATAAATTACAACGCAATGTGACGAAGTTTATTCGTGATGAATCTGAATGCCTAGTGTGAGTTTGTTTTACGCTAACGCGATCGACGCGTTTATGGCGTTCGGCGCTCCGATGGGCCAGCTCTTAGCTCTTTTACCAATCAAAGAGCTAAATGCGCTATAACAACTCACACTTAGTACACTGATTATTGAAAGAATGAATCTCATGTTGCGCTATCATGTCATTCTAGTGCTTAATACTTTTTAACATGTCTGAAATTCAATTTGTAGAACATTGGATGGTCAATGTCGTTATACAATAACTAACGAAGAATTTCTTGTTTTGTACAAAAAACTATAAGACAAGTGTTTAAACTTACTTAAGTAAGTGATAACAATAATTCTGTCAAGTTATAATAGAATATGTGTATATATAAGTGTATATATTTTATTATTAAGAAAAAAGCCATGTCCAGGAGTGCAGCTCGCTGATTCAAGCATTTAATCCAGCCGCCTAATGCCAGTAAGAATGAAGTAAAATTTTTATTCGTCAGTAAAAATGAAGTGCGTTGTACCCTTTAAGACATCGTCAGCGTCTCGAGCAAGCTATTGAATGACGATTTAATGTATCCTTGGCGGTCAAAGGGTTAATTGACAACTGATTAAGACAGTTTAATTGACTAATTGAACAATTTGAACGAGAGCTTGTAACACACATCACATACATCATACCAATATAAAGACTTTGTGAAAAGTAGCTTTAAAAGAGTAAATTACAACGCAATCTAACGAAATTTATTTGTGATAAATCTGATTATTGAAAGGAAGAATGTTATGTTGCACTATCATGTCATTCTAGTGCTTATTACTTTTTTTAACATATCTGAAATTCAATTTGTAGTATACCTATTGGATCATTTTTCTTCAGAAACTAGAAGTCTTTGTACAATAACCAACGAAGAGTTTCTTGTTTTGTACAAAAATCTATAAGTGTTTAAACTCGCTTAAGTGATCTTTTTCACAGTTATCTACTTCTTGTACATAATACAATTTTTCTGTCATGTTATGAAGTGTATATATTTTATTATTAAGCAAGGAGCTATGCCCAGGAGTGCAGCTTGCTGATTCAAGTCCTTAATCCAGCCGCCTAATGCCAGTAAAAATGAAATAAAATACTTATTCGTCAGTAAAAATGAAGTGCTTAAGTAATTCTGTCAGGTTATGAAGTGTACATATATTTTATTACTAAGCAAAAAGCCATGCCCAGTAGTGCAGTTTGCTGGTTCAAGCCCTTTATCCAGCCGCCTAATGCCAGTAAGAATGAAGTAAAATTTTTATTCGTCAGTAAAAATGAAGTGCGTTGTACCCTTTAAGACGTCGCCGTCGGCATCTCGAGCAAGCTACAGAATGACGATTTAATATATCCTTGGCGGTCATAGGGTTGACACTAATTAAGACAGTTTAACTGACTAATTGAATAATTTGATCGAGAATCTGTTACACACATCACATACCTACATCATACCAATATAAAGACTTTGTGAAAAGTAGCTCTAAAAGAGTAAATTACAACAAAATCTGACAAGTTTATTTGTGATGAATCTGATTATTGAAAGAATGAATTTCATGTTGCGTTATCATGTCATTCATGTCAGTCATGTAGTGCTTATTGTATTTATATCATTTTTCTTGAGAATGTCGACGTCTTTGTACAATAACCAATAAAGAATTTCTTGTTCTGTATAAGAAACTATAAGTGTTCAACTCGCTTATGTAAATAATCTTTTTCACTTAATTAGTTATTACTTCTTGTACATACTATAATAATTCTGTCAAGTTATAGTAGAATATATGTATATATAAGTGTACATATTTTATTATTAAGCAAAAAGCCGTGGCCAGGAGTGTAGCTAGCTGATTCAAGCCCTTGATCCAGCCGCCTAATGCCAGTAAAAATAATTATATTTTTAATGATGTCAATAAATAACAGTTCCAAAATAAACCAGCAAATATTAAAGTTTTCTTTTATTTCCACTATACAGTACGGCCGTCGGATTTTGATGAGTTTGAAGTTAGGCCCTGCAAATTTTCCTTTCCTGAGACCAAGGGCCAAGGCGAAAGCGTATTACCAAAGCCCTAGGATCAAAGCAAAGAAGGAAAAGGGTAGGTTATTGTTGTATATGTGTAGCTACTAATATGTAGTAGCTACGCCACTTGTCATTCGCAAAATAAACGTCAGTGCGTATTCAACCGCTAAGTGTTTCACTCGTCCCCTCGCTCACATACTTAACAGTTATTTAGTCAGTAAGAGTCTGACACTGTACGCGCTCCGCTCAAGGGCGAGATTCGTTATTGAATCATTTTTACCTACCACAAAAAAACTGCTTTCCTTGTTTTCTTTCCCTTTTCACTGTTTTTAGCTATATCTAGCGAATCGTTTACGTTCAACTCGTTAAGACATCTCCTGAGTCTACCCCGTCGATCCCTGTTGATCGATACCCAGTCAGCGGTCTTTGCCGAGTAAAATAAGTATAAGAGGAACGTACGTCAGCTAGGAAGACGTTGGCCACAGCCAGCAGCGCCTGCTTCGGCCACGGGAACTGCCAGTCTATGGTAGTATTGTTCACAAGCCCGGGGAAACTCCGGCACCTGGTAATATGATAAAACAAGGTAAACACAGTTCTATTAATTTAATGTTGACTATGAAGTAAGGTCACTTCTAGGCAAGCGTGCTACATCGTCGTATTACCATCAAATGAGATAGTGGTCAAACGCGAGTCTATGTATAGTAAAAAAACCCTCAAACCTCGCTGTTTCATGAAGTCTGCTTAAAGGTGAATACCATACATCCCACTCAAACTTACAAAGCGTTTTGGGAATACATTTATTGTGCGTACAGGTAAGGAGAGGAATTTACTGCCAGTGTCTATATTTCCTTATAGTTACAACCTAGGATTTTCCCTCTCGTGGAAACAGTAAAAAGGATGATGATGACGAGTGAACATGTTCTTCTAGCGCGCTCAATCGTCGTCCACAACATTGCTAACCATCAAGACAGTCAAAAATCAAAATCAAATAAAAAAAATCAAAGTTTCCATAATAAACAAAAGATAACCTCGTTGATAAATAATCACAACTCAAAAGAGTGGTTGGAGCCACCATCAATATAAGTTTGAAGTGAACTATATTCATCAGTTATGTATATTTTGTAGACCACGTTTTAATTGGGAAAAAAAAATGTTAGATGATTGGTAGATGATGGTTTTCAAACATGTATAATAACTATTAATTACCTGTTTCTCAATATATCACCACTGGGAGACATGGACAGCACAACGTGAAGATTTTCACAACAACGGTTGCAGAAGAAGTTCCACACTGAATCCCTGAAATTATATGTTTTGTGTAGCATCTGGTCGTTACCGCTTAGTTATTTCTGGCTAAGAACTCATGAAGCGGGTTTCAAGGACGTCCACCGTGGTAGTGGAAACAGCTATTTTATTTCAAAATTCACGACATGGCAGATTTATGCAGTTACCCAGCCGACGCTTTTGCGATTTTCGCCCGCAAATCTGGCAAGCAATTATCGCAAGATATAGTCATAGTCATAGTCATAGTCATAGTTTTTTATTGGTAAGGGATTCTTACAAGTCATAAAGGTACAAACTGATACAATAATGTCAACAAATTACAAATTAATCAAATAAAAATGTCAAATAATAAATACAAATAATTAAATACACATGTCAAACAAATAAAATAATACAAATAGTCAAAACACAAATTAAAATAATACAAATAGTCACAAATAAAAAATAAAAAAATAAGATAAGTCACAATATTATTTTAAAATTATAAATTCGTCAAATGAATAAATAGCTATACGGTTGCAAGATTGGCGGTGAAATAATGGGTGCCAAGTCGTCTGCCAACTGACTGCAGAGGATGTCGAGACTGCCGGCCACCGCTGCCCGCGAGGTTCTACTAGTTGCTCGCCGGTATACCGCGGGCATAAAACGCGTTGAGAAATGGCCTTTAATTTTTACATAAGTACAAATCTGCATTCTACATGCGGGCTCGCAAGGTGCAGCGATTACTTGATGAGGGTCGCGGGAATCCGACAGATGCGAGACTCGCAGAACAAGGCATTATAGCGACACTTGGGGAAAGCCTATGACCCACACCGTAGGAACTCTGCAAAAGGGTTGAAGCCTACTGGGGCCCAGTGTCTCTTTCTAAAAGGAAGGCTTGGCCCCAGTGCGAAAGTCAAAGAAGGTATCAAGGCAAGGCAGGAAAAGGGTAGGTTATTTAGTCAGTAAGAGTCTGACACAGTTTTTATTCGTCGTGGGATGATTTCGCCCACTATAAAAAGCCTATGATCCACAGCGGACGTTTTTTGGCTGAAATGATGAAGTTGAATTAAATACTACATTTGGATACTAACTTGGCAACCCCATAGCCAGCCTCAACACTAGCATTGCGCACAGAGTTGATAATGGAGTCCTTCTCGTCGTCGGCGAACAGCGCGGGGATCATGCCGATCATCAGGATGTTGTTGATGAACTCCAGGAAACCCTCCTCGATGATCTAAGGGGATAAATGGTGACTTGAGACTGATACTCTAACTACTGTGGCGACATTTATGGCGCCACATAAGAACTAACAGGAATCATACATAACGCAATCAAAGTTATCCGCGAGATTTAAACATATACGACAGCCCGACGTCAACTATCGGGCAGTAGCCTACCAGACTATAACACCTGTTTGGTCGGAGGATCCTCCCTTTTTCAAAGGAGGGGTGCGGGACTTTACTCTCTGTTCCACTTACCCTGCAAACTACTATTAGCTAAGGGTCGAAGGCTACTGGGGCTAGCGGTTCGCGTCTAAAAGAAATGCTCGGTACTGGTATAAAGGCAATGTAGGAACGAAGTGGGTTGATTAGTCATTAAGAGTCTGCACTATTTTCTGCTGAAGCACAAAATAGTGCAGACTGATGATTTTTGCCCACCATAAAAAATATTGTATTCTTTATGGTGGGTAAAAACCCGTAGGAATTATGGTTCAAGTTATTTGCCGCCTACTATACCTGTGCTGCAGTGAACAAGAAAACTGTTTTCCTGTTGTCAACGCCGAGTGCGGTGTACAGCCTCTTCATGTCGTCTTTGAGAGAGTTTTCGTTATAGTTCCGCATTATCACGATCTCGAACACGTCGCAACCTGCATGAGACATTTCCGACCAAATTTCAAACACGATGGCTAATCTGAACGGAGTTTAGTAAAGTACAGTACGGCCGTCAGATATTGGCGAGTCAAAAATATAGGCGAGAAAAAAATAAAGGTTCAAACAAATAAATGCAATTTGAAATTGTTATTGCTGTTACAAACTACTATTGGCATTTATTTTTTTAAAACCTTTATTCTTGTACGAGTTTTCAAGCGTTAAAATTCACAGAGCCTTACTTCAGACGCCAAGATCCGATAGCCGTACTGTAGTACACAGGAGATATTATAGTGTACAAGTGCAGCAAGAGGACTCTTTGTTCGATGAGATAGCTATGGGGAGAAATGATGGGACGAAGTGCATCGGCCTCTACAGAAGGAAATAGAACCCACAACCGTCAACTATTAGAATGCTTAATGTTTAACGGCGTCAAAAATAGTGACGATGTTTAGGTACATTATTTTTGTTACACTGTAGAACAAGATGTGTTAATTAAGGGTTTACTTATGAAATTGAATCCACACAGTTATTTTAAATAAAACGACAGCAGAATGACTATTGTGTGAGAAATTGTATTAAATTCAAGCACTTTTAAACGTACTCGTAAATTCTCTTTTAGGTATTGCCTAAACTGCTGAATGAAGAAGCTTAAATCTTCTTCCTATTCCTCATAAACCAAGAGCGTTTACTAAGAAAAGATTGTGGAAAATTCTTTCCCTGAAGAGCTTCCAGAGGGAATGGAAGTTCATAATTTTTTCTTTAAGCCTGCTCTACACTACTCGCAAAGTTGAACGAATACGTTAGTGTAGAAGGGTATTTCGCTTCGCTTCGTGCAACCTCGCCTCGCTTCGGGCGACTTCCACTCGTTGTCGGTTTTAGCGCCCGAGTCAAAGGACTCGAAGAGCTTCTCGCGAGGTCGCACGAGGGTGTAGTCACATACTTCGGACGGATCAACTTCGGTGAGTACTTTGTCTAGGCAACTTCGCGAGTAGTGTAGAGCAGGTTTATAAGTGCAGCAGGAGAACTCTCTGTCCGATGAGAAAGCAATGGGAAGAAATAAGAGAAAGAAAGAGAATCTATTCTATTCTATTTTGAAAGATTCTTTCCCTGTAGAGCTTCCAGAGGGAATGGAAGTTCACAATTTTTTCTTTAGATTGGTTATCCACTACATAGCCCTCTTGAAGTGTGTGGTGTGTGTACAGACCTGCGGCGAAGGCGGCGAGGCGGCAGATGGACTTCTTGCCGGAGCCGCCGACGCCGATGATGAGCGCGTTGCCGCGGTCCATGCGCAGGATGCGCTGCGCACGCGTCAGGTGCTCCAGGCAGTCCTCGAACAGCACCACCGACATCTTGCCGATGCGGTCGTTGTACTCGTCTAAGATCTGGACGGAAATATAACCTTAAAAAGAGCCTAAGCGCTAAATTAAAACTTAATGCATACGTGCACACGCCATTGCTATAGTCATTATGTGGAAGTAAAAAAAAATAATCGGCTATTAGCGTGTCGGGCAACGCACACTGTAGAGTTCCGCAGTTCCCTGTCCGTGTCAGTTTTTTTACAATGTAACTGTATCTTTAAACTACGATTTAACAGCGCAAAGTAGCCAAAAGTATAGCGCCCTCAGTCCGCGGGTCCAACTCGCACTTGCCTGGTTTAGTTTACTTTAAGATCGCATATCAACAAGTCAACAGTACCTCTTGGAACAGGAAGTAAACAGCCTCATAGTCGAGTAGGTCCTCATAGTATCTGATCTCCTCTTCGTCCAACGCGTTGCGGTAGTCTCCAAACAACAGCGGGTCGCGGAAAACGTATGCCTCCAACTGCGAACAACCGTTACAGTATAAGGTAAATAAGTTGTACCTGTTGCTATGGTTACGATTTTGACCCGAAAATAGGTTACTGCACCCAGATGCCGTCGGGTTCCCATCCCGATTTCCGGCCACTGCTGGCGCGGGCTTGCGGGCGGCGAGCAATAGGTAGCTCACCGTCCGGTTGTCTGGTAAAAGTCCGGACCAAGCCCAAGTCGTTAACGGCGCGCGTTAAACATAACAAAAGTAGACTGGTGTTTTTGCTGGCTGTTTTTCAAGGTGGGATCATCTAATAGCTTCTCCTGCTATATAGTGTAGTGCGAGAGGGTATGTCAGACCCTTTTTTTTCTTGTTTGCTCGGGTATCGAGGAGAAGAGAGCTACCTCACAAACTTAATCTTACTAATATTATAAATGCGAAAGTTACGATGTTTGGATGTTTGTTACCCAACCACGCCAAAACGGCTGGACGGATCTGGATGAAATTTGGCACAGGCATAGGATACACTCTGGAATAGGATAGGCTACTTTTTATCTCGGAAACCCCAACCCCAATACCACGCGGGCGAAGCCGCGGGCAAAAGCTAGTACTGAATAATCTTTAGATACAAAGACCATAACAAAAATTAGTATTTACCGTAAGCTCCTCTTCGGGTTCTATTTCCTCTTCTTCCTCGACCACTTCGGGCACAACCGTCGTTTGCTCTTCAGGCTGCTTCTCTATTATCATGCCGAACTCTGCCAGACAAGTCAATTGCTTTCATCAGCTCAATCAAAGGTCATGAAGTACTGGGCTTATCCCAAGCACCCAGGCATATGATTTACAGGCTTAAGTTATAATAATTTACAATCGTTAGCTCTATTAAAAAAAAAAAAAAAACAAATCAAATGTTTGAGAAAATCTTCTTAATAAAATTCATAGCCCAGTTTTTCGCATAGTTCGATGTTTCGATGGAGTCGATAGGTTGTAGGGCGGCGGCGGCGGCGCCCACGTACCAGAAGATGAAGCGATGGCGGGGCCTCCCACAAGCTAGATCAATGACCTGGTGAGAATCACGGGAATACGTGGGAACACTTCTGGGAGGCCTATGGCCAACAGTGGACGACCTTTGTCCAGACCAGTGACCAGTGTTTGACCAGTGGATCATGAGAACTACACACTTGACATGCGCGTGTGTCCTATGCTCGAGTCTCCATCAGGTAATAATTCCATAACTATTACCTGTTCAGTGTCACTAGTTAAACTTTAACGGTGTGCATGTAGACGTATCGATGGCGAACTTTATTGTATTATATTAAGCACTTTTGTATGGGACGCATTTGCACTAAGAACATACCATCTAATTCTTCTTCTTCAACTTTAGCTTCTTCTTCGGGCACCACAATCTCTTCAAGAACAACAGGCTCCTCTTCAGGGAAGTATATCATTACTTGCTCGTGAATGTGGTTGCGCATCAGCTCGTTATCCTTTCAACGAGAAAAAAATAGGACTATTATTAGCTGATGGTATTTTAAGCAACATACGTTTGCGGATGGCTGTATTGTAATTATCACCCATTTTGAAAATAAGAAAGAGAAGTCATAGTATGACTCCTAGCTTAAAAAAATAGGCTTTTCTAAGGTTTCTAGAGCGGAGCGAGTGGACGTGTTACACTGTCATAGACAAACTAACCACACTTATATATACTTCCTCTTTGCCTTGCGTATCTGGATCTCAAGGTTCCCTTTCGGACTACCCATGATCCCTTTAGGCTTCAGCCGCTGTGTCCATATATAGTTTTGCTGATATCTCTTTGAGATACACGTCATGAAAGACTTGAGCTCGATCCAGATAGATATTAGACAACCGGACGGCGAGCTTGCGGATGAAGAGCAATGGGTTATTGCTCTTCATCCGCAAGCTCACGCCTATAGTAGCTGGAAATCGGAGCCAGAGTACTGGCCTCTACGAGGAGGGTAAAATCCAACAGTGAATGATGATGATGATAAAAAAGCTTACTCAACTTACTTGTACGCTAATAAGTCTGTCACATATAACTCGAGTGAACTCGTTGTGCCAACAACGTTCGTCGCGGCACTTCTCACTGCAGTAGGTGGAGTGCGTGAGACACATGATCCTACCGCTACACAGGTATGATCATCATCATCATCATCCCAGTCGTAAGACGTCCACTGTTGGATATAGACCTCCCTCAAGTGCCGACATAACGACCGATCCTGTGCTTCTTGTATACATCGGATTATCGCAACCATCACCAGGTCTTCGTTCTTGTGTGAGCAGGAACCAACGCTGTGTTTTCCGGTACGTGGTCACCACTCCAGATCTTTTCGGTTTTATTTTCCATCTGAATGGGAGTGATATCTACGTATAATTATTAAAATAATTAACTTACTTGCACGCTAATAAGTCTATCACAGATGACTCGAGTGAATTCGTTGCGCCAACAGCGCACGACGCAGCGCTTCTCACTGAAGTAGTTGGGGTGTGTGAGGCACATACCCGCCGCTACACGGGACAGGTCGCGCAGGTTGAATATGTAGTGGAACTTGGCTGGCGTTGGGGGTAGGTCTACTATTATTATCTGTAAGAGTAAAAAATTAGATGAGACGGTTTTTGGCTTGTTAAAGGTTTGGCATATTAGACAGCTTAGAAAAATCCTAAGGTACTTTTTCATTGAAGCAGATTCAAGGGGAGCAGAGAAGTGTAAGAGTTAGAGAATGTGTTATAGACGTACTAGCCTATACTGTGGTTTTAAACGCAAACGCTTGAGCCTCCAAGCTAACGCTGGCGTTCGCACACCTATTGTCTTTCTATTATGTCACTAATTACGGTATTCAAATGGTCAAACTCTACTAAGCAACCAATCAATCTACCAGTAATATCATTCTGTAGTCCAGTGATTACTAACCAAATGAGTAAAAAATTAAGCAAACGTAACGAGCCGCAAGTAAACCAGACTCGCCAACTCACAAAACCGCAATATTGTAATGACACACCGGCGAGTTTTACCGACGAGCCATAAGACCGCGGTTTTACACGCTCGTCGATCAGAAACATGAGAAACATTAGATGCAATGTGCCAACTTCATTGTTCGACAAAAATAACAGTTTTTTTTGTGTTTATCGGCGTTTAAAATGTCACAATATTGTCAAAACACAAATGTCACAACAAAATTACTTAGAAATAAAACAATCTACTACAACATTATAAATAAAAATGTGTGATAAATGTGTGTAAATGTGTAATTGTAGACCAAATGCGAGAGATACTTTTTGTACGTGACATATAACTTAATTGATATAATAATACTTAAACGACCATGTATGATATAGCAATTTATAGAAATAGTTTATATCGGGGGCGTAGCTCAGATGGTAGAGCGCTCGCTTAGCATGCGAGAGGTACCGGGATCGATACCCGGCGCCTCCAAACTTATTTTTTCAATAAACTTACTATTATTTTTGGAACTTCTGTAAAAAATTGAAAAATTGATTCGACGCATCCTTGATATTGCACAGGTTTCCTGTTTTGTTTGCAACTCAACTCTATAAAATATGAGCTCCTGCCAGCGGCTTCACTCCCGTGAAAGTGGAAATGAATAAGTTAAGGATCGCAGTCAAACACTAGTTTTAATATAAATAGGTTAAGCCTGATAAAGTAGCATTCACTAGCGAAATAATTTTTAAAACTACGTAAGAAGTTAGGGCAGGTCGTTAGTAAGTCCTACCTTGTACAAGTCCAAGGTCATCTGCACAATCTTGTCAACGATCTGCTGTATCTCTTCGGGGAAGATTTCGAAGTGTCCCTTCAGGATCGACACGTAGATGTGGCGCAGCGTAGCCTCTGAGGGGAACTGCAGGTTGTACGTCGAGAACATCGAAATGAAGCGGGGATCCACCTGGAGAGGGAAAGGAAAAGGTAAATAGTGTTCTAGCCAACCGTATGGACTCTGCAGAAGGGTCAAAGCCAACTGGGGCCTTGGGTCTTTTTCTGAAAGGTAAGCTTGGCCTCAGTACGAAAATCATATAAGGAACAGGGTTAGTTAGTAGGAGTAGAACTAGGAGAGAGAAATTTTACACAAGGTTTCCTTTAATGACGTAGGCGAACACTAAGAAAGGATTTTCCAAAATTCACCCCCTAAAGGGATGAAACACGTGTCTAAAGTTTGTGCAAAAACCTATTTTCACGTGGGCAAAGCCGTTGGCAGAAAGCTAGTCGCAAACAAAGGTCTACAAACTGGGAGTAATCGGATGCCGCGAAACGCTTACTGATCAAAAGGCAAGGGAAGTTATTTTTTTAAATATTTAAATGTGGATCACACACAGTAAAAGCGATGTTTTTGCACGATAACAAGAACGGGAACAAATTGACGGTTCATTTTTTTTTTAATGGTATTGGGTGGAATGGGAAATAGTGTCAGAGTCTTACTGACTAAACAACACACGCCGTTCCAACGTTGCCTTTTATATCAGGGTCCAGAACCTTCATTTCAGATTCTAACCCTTGGCCCTAGTTGGCTTTGACCCTTCTGCAACGGCTTCCCTACGGTTTGCTGAAATTAGACGCTTCAAATATTTACAGATTATTTAGTTGTAGGTATATTTAATTTAAACTCTTGAGCCGCACGCGAACGCTGGCGTTCGCACACCTAATGTCTTTCTATTATGTCTCTAATTACGGTATTCGAAAGGTGAAAGAAAACACTATTGAACTCACATCATTCCTTCCACCGCCAGCTTTCCCCATGGCAGCCAAGAAGCCGACATCTTTAATGTTCTTCCAGGTGAGATCCTTCCCGCGGTCATAGAAGCCTTTCCTCTCGAACAGCAACTTCAGTAGAGCTATGGGCTGCTGGGTGCCGTATTTGTCCACCTGTGAAGATAATAATAATATTTCACAACTATCACACTACGTCGTCTAGTCTCAAGCTAAGCAAAGCTTGTGTTATGAGTACTGGACAACTGATAAACATACTTATATATTTCTAAATACATGCATATAGATAAAATTACACCCAGACACAGAACAAATAATTGTGCTCATTACACAAACATTTGTCCTGGGTGGGAATCGAACCCACGACCCCGCATAGCAGTCAGGGTCACTAACTAATAGACTGACAGGTCAGTCAGCTGATTGCCATGATGATGCTATGGTGATTACCGTTTTGGTTCATGCAAATACGATATTTCATTGGAATGAACATACTTAGTTATCTAGGGATCCAAAACATTTTATAGGAAAATTTGAAGACAATTGTAGAATCTACACAATAATTACAAAATAAAGATTAGGAATTCTTGGATAAAAGTAGCACAGTGCTGTAAAGCAGCTGAAATACAGCATATAAGATGCATTAAAGTCGCTCACTATGAACATGTAATGTGCAGAAACCAAGACCAGAGGACAAACAGGTCACCGACTGCCTAGAGGCGAACCATCCACAAGTAATACAGTATAGGTTTGGGCCTATATTTCAGGATGGTAGGTCGTTACATATACCCTTAGGTTTTCTTGTCAGTATTTTATTTACATAGTGCGGGAAAAAGCGTGCGCTGTCTCCCTTCACAATATTATTGTAATATAGTACATTTTGATACAAGTGCAGGAAGTTTGTCATTGCGACCGAGGCGAAATTCGCACGAGCCGTAGGCGAGTGTGTTATGGAGCCGAGGGCTGCAATGACAAATCTGCACCCGTGTCAAACGACGTTTTTCAATACACTTACGACTTGTGAAATAAAGAAAGAAAGAAAAAACGTTTAGTCGTATCTCAAACATACAGTAGAAATATAATAATAATAGCATTCAAATCTGCTCTGGTCAGTTTCTAACTTCGTGGGGTCGCCCAGCGCCTCGTGGGGGACGCCTCGCGCCACTAAGAAAAAGAAATAATCACCCGTGGCCGTGACGATAAGGAAGGAAAAAAAAAGCCCTTGTTGTGATAAACTCAAAAAAGCACTTGGGTGATATACATGCTATATTGAACCTAATCGGAGTGCGACATGAGGCAGTTTTCAAGTAAGTGTATTGAAAAAATAGTTTATCGTATCAGGCGCGAGTCGTTCCCCACGAGGCGCGGGTGTTCCCCCACGAGGCGCGGGTGTTCCCCCACGAAATCAGAAACAGACCAGGACCAGATTTTTAATGTTATTTTTTGTTTTTTATTTTATTTCTACTCTATGTTTGAGATACTATAAACGTTTTTCTTATTTAACGAGTCGTAAGTGTATTGAAAAACGGCATTTGACAAACGTGCAAATTTGGCCAAATTTCCCTCGGCTCCATAAAACCCTCGCCTACGGCTCGTGTGAATTCCGCCTCGGTCGCAATGACCAACTTTCTGCACTTGTATTAAAATGTATTGTCCCCGCACCTTTTTATCCATGTATCCTATGCGATAAGCATTTTTATGGTGATAATGTAGTATTTAATTACTGAAAGACTTTTCTTAATTGGATTAGAACTTCCGGTGCCTAAATTTTACAAACATGAACAAATAAAGCTTTTCCTCATATAAATTTATATAATGATCCCATACAATTCAAGAGAATGACATACCATCGATTTCGGCTTAGGTTTTGCATCCATAGGGTATGTCAAGGTAACAGGAAGGCCATTTCAAATGTAACTCGTTAAGATTTGTTTTTTAACAAAGTATGTATCGGCGGCATAGCCCAAATAATAGCTCGTTTAGTATGAGTAATGTGAGGTACCAGCCTGCCTGCCTACCTGCCTACCTACCAGGCATAAATCCAGGTACTACCAGTACTTCCAGGATCTACGCCTGGCGTTTCCATGTATCGCGAAAGGGAGTAATGTAAACGTTTACAGACTAAATCCCACTGATGGTCCTGGGGTTCCTTAGGTCAATTTTTACGATTCAGTGCCGCAATACCTCTTTTGAACAATCCTGGTACGGTGATAGGTAAAAGGGACTCCCTAAGAGTCTGAAAGAAGTCTGAAGTAGCTTGATAACGGAAAAAATATATTTTTTTAGATGGAGACTATAGTGTAGTTATAGATTATTTATCTTGTCAAATGAGACAGTATTATTTTCTACAGTGTCATGTGATTCTGCAAAAGCTTCCCATGCAAAAGAAAACTGTTTTGGAGGCGCCGGGTATCGATCCCGGTACCTCTCGCATGCTAAGCGAGCGCTCTACCATCTGAGCTACGCCCCCGATGTGTCCTCACACTATAAAAGGCAAGTGCAGTAGACGCACTTACTTGATCACCAAAAGACCTTCACTTGCGCTGCGTAAGCAAAATGGTTTCGAAATATCAGCAGTAACAGGTTTTAACATTTTTGTCAGAGCTCTAACACAGTGTGCTTGACCTACGGTAATACATAATGTAGTATATACGCAGTTAGGTTTTGATCTATACATATTCGATGGCAAACTAAATTGAAAAGGCCTACAATTCGGTTTGGGGCGTCTTGATATCATCCACTTGAGGGCAGTGGTGGCCCATGGTAACGGCCCCGACTTAGGTTGCGGGTTAAAACCCAGCCAGGCGCATTACCTACTTTGTGTAACTTAAATCATTAATCATCATCAGCCTTTTTAATGTTCCCACTGCTGGGACACAGGCCTCCTCTCTAGGAGAGGGAATTCATTAATACTGCTCTCAAAAGGTGAAGGAGAACATGTCCTAGAACCAAAAATTTGAAGACCTATGACATCCGCCAATCTGGACCCACGAGGTACGCGCGTTCCCTCTCCTAGACAGGAGGCCTGAGTCTCAGAAGTGGGAACATTATAAGGTAGACTAACATTGTGCACGTGTACGCGGCGAGCAATGGGTTGCTAACCGTCCGATCAGAATCAAGCCCGAGAAGTAATTTCGTAATTTATAGTGAATAATACATTGCGTTTTTACAGTGGTTATTTGTATCGGGGGCGTAGCTCAGATGGTAGAGCGCTCGCTTAGCATGCGAGAGGTACCGGGATCGATACCCGGCGCCTCCAAATAAATGTATTTTTTTATTCAAATTTACAATATGGACAATTTTGAAGCCGTGACCTGGTTTCAAATTCCGTCTTAATATTGAAATTATAATATTGAGCTGCTGTGGCAGTATTGTCATACTACGTGATGTGACAGTAAACGCACTAAGCGCTGAATTCTTCCACCAATCTACCAATTTGTTTAAGAATATTTTTTTAGATGGGAAATCATCCAACGACGTAACACACGCTTGGGCGGAGCGCGAGGGTATTTCAGACTTTTACTAGCTAAAACCCACTCCTGGTTCCTTCGTGGCCAATTCCAAGGGCAGGTTTACCTTTCAGAAAAAAACCTATGGCGCTAATAGGGTTCGACCCTGCTGGGCTTCTACAGTTTGCTGACAACTCCTTGAGGCACACGTGGAACATTGAGACTGTCAACGACGGTGAGCTACTCATGACTAGCAGTATTAGCTTCAGAAACTGAAGTGAAATAATAGCACATTTTGATACAAGTGCAGAATGTTTGTCATTGCGACCGATGCGGAATTCGCACGGGCCGTAGGCGAGGGTGTTATGAAGATGAGGACTGCAGTCGTACGTGCTATTGTCATGCAGGTAAACTGTCACTTTTACCCGTATGTTCTTCGTGTAAAGGGACTATACGTATAGCTACTTTTTTATATGGTGGAAAAAATCATCCAATGACGAAACACCACGATTTACAAACATAGAAGTATCGGTAGTCAGTAAACACGACTTTTCCCGCACCTTTCTATCCATGTATTCTATGCGGTAAGCGTGTTTATAGTGAGCATGATAATGTAGTATTTAATCAGTGAAAGTCTTTTCTTAATTGGATTAGAACTCCCAGAACTTAACAAACATGAAAAAATAAAGCTTTTCATAATATTAATTTCAATAATGATCCCATAAAATTCAAGAGAATAACTTACTATCAATTTCGGCTTTTTTATGTAGGTAAAAATCATCGAATGACGAATTCCGCTCTTAGACGGAGCGGAAAACAGAGTCAGACTCTTACTGACTAAACACACCACCCTGTATTTTCCTTACCTTTCGCACTGGGGCTCAGGGTCTCTTTCCGAAAGGAAGGCTTGGCTCCTTTTGGAAAGAGACCCTGGGCTCCAGTAAGCTTCGGCCCTTATGCAGTGTCCCTAAGACACGTATAGCTACTTACAATAGGCATGTTCATATCATCGATGAACACCAGCATCTTCTTGCCGACCGGCGGCCCGAACGTGTCCTTAGTTCTCTTCTCCACCACCGACTCTAAGTTACGTTGCACGTCCATTGATGATGTTCGCGATGAGAAGTTCATTTGCTGGATTATCTGTGGATTCGTTTTAGACAAGTTTTGTTAATAATTCAAGGTATAGATATCCTTCGAATGCCGAAGTTAGAGGCATAGTAGAAAAACAATAGGTGTGCGAACGCATTCGCTTGGGACTTAAGCCTACAAAGTAGACGCACTGGTTAAAAATTAAAACCAATCAGAGTGCACTTTTCGTTCCAGAGGCACGGTAACTCTTCGGAAGAAATCTACAAGTCCTAGCGCCCAGAGCGTAACTAAGGTATTCATAGTGAAGTAGCGAGTAAACTTTGGTTCCAAGTACCTACTTATACATAAATACCTACTTATAATATCAAGTACATACTTATAAATAAAGTGAACTAAAAATAAATCTCCACTTTAAGTGAACTTGTAATGATAATGTAAGATTTCGGTATTTTACCCTTACAATTTGTTAAATAGTGAGATAAATATATTAATACTAAAAAAGGTAAAATATTCTTAGCTCTGTTTTAAGTTGAATTGAATTGAAATCCATAGTCAACCAAAAGAGTAGGTACCCAATAGCTGTATTGAGATAAATTAACAAACTGCCATTAAATTTACCTAATAAAATAACTTTTGCCTGAGGCTTCGCTATCTGATTCTTGCGTATGCGTAAAATTAATATTTTTAAATTAATATTAAATTAATATTAATGCGTAAAAATACAAAAAGAGTAATTTGGAGGCGCCGGGTATCGATCCCGGTACCTCTCGCATGCTAAGCGAGCGCTCTACCATCTGAGCTACGCCCCCGATATAGTCGACGCTCAAATAGCCATTCACGCTCACTGGCGGTGGTCTCGTTCTTATTATAGGACCAGTTTCATTACGTAATTTAATAGTTCCGCGAAAGTAGGACAGATAAAAATAGCTGAGCGAGCTTACATAATACTTATAAGTGAACTAATAAATTAGATTAATGTTTTTATTTAAAACGGTACAAGTCCAATTAGACTAATAATTAAAACATTAGGTGTTTGAGGTTGTTTCATCAGGTATTATTTTACTATCTTTACTATCAATCAAATATGTATATTGTTCCACTTCATCATTATCATTCAGCCTTTTTAAAGTTCCTACTGATGGGACACAGGCCTCTTTTCTTTCAAGCAAACAAGTTGAACAACAACCTAATAAATAGTAATTTAATAAATCGAAGAATATTTTAACTTAAATTACGCAACAAAAACAATTATTTAGATTAGCTTCCTTTTAACTGCGTGCGTATTGAACGTTATAAACGTACATCATTTATTTTGAAGGCAAAATAGCGATTTTAGTATTTTGTTTGCGTGACAAATATTTTGGAAATGCGAATATTCTATAAAAAGAGATTTCAAACAAAAAGCCAACGACACGCGGTGTTCCCAGGCGGTCACCCATCCAAGTACTGACCGCGCCCGATGTTGCTTAACTTCGGTGATCGGACGAGAACCGGTGTATTCAACGTGGTATGGACGTTGGCGACTAATGTGTTCAAATTAAAAATCTATATTTACATGTTATTTCGTTGATGATACGTGTGTATCCTCTCGGTGTATCTGTAGGAAAATATTTATAAATGATTTGTATATTGTTTACGTAGTAATGTAAACTAATTAGAGTAGATATACTTTTTTTTTGTGGCGTGTGAAAATCTTCTAATGACATCTGCCAACCACCCCTTTTTAGCCTTTCATACCGAGTTAAGAAGCTGGTCTATAGCCCCAGTCCTGCTGGAACAGTTGCTGACTACTCCTTGAGGCAAGCGAAAAACAGAACGACCTACCCATCGCTCGCCGTCCGGAATCCTGCGCCTATGGTGAATACTTACATATTTTTCTGGTGGTAATCCTCGTAGATAGTTAGTGATTATAGCAGTTTTTGATGTCCCTGTTTCACCCACTAGTAGTACTGGTCGTTCTACCTGTTGACAATATTAAGATAATAAATAAAAAAGATTCCAGAGTTACTGAAACTCCACTGTCGATGGCTTGGTCAATGCTCTTAATATCGACACTAGTGATCTAACGAATGTTAAAAGGGAATGCCCATATCCCGTACCATATTGTGTCACAAGTATTAATTATATAATATTATATTAATAATATAATATTATATTAATAATATAATATTATCTACACTAATATAATAAAGAGGTAAAGTTTGTTTTTTTGTTTGTAGGAGGTAATCTCTGGAACTATTGGTCCTATTGGAAAAAAATTAGCAACAATAGAAAGCTGCTTTACTCCTGAGTGACATAGGCTATATTTTATGTACGCGGGCGAAGCTGCTGGCAAAAGCTAGTATACAATATAAAATACAAAAATAATGTATGGAACATTAATTTTAAACATAAGTTTTTTTTAACCACATTAAAAAGTATAAAAATGATAATAAATAGTTCACAATTCCTACTTTTTCAAAAAGTAACATATACGAAATCATTCATTTATTTATTTGGTTATACCACAGTTTTGACACAAGTGGGTATGGAGCCACATACAAATTTGGGCAATCTCTTTTCTCACATTACAACACAGTGCGTGAAAATTGTCATACAGGTTTGATCGTGTTAGCTCAGATTAAATCGAACATAGCAGAGTCGTTAGAGACTGATCAAATGAAGCTATTACAGTAAGTACCCGGCAATAAATATTGCATATCGACCTTTGGAAAGAGACAATCGGCTAATTTCGGCTTCGTAGAGCGTTATCTCTGTCGCACACTACCTATGTGACGTTTGTCAGTCGTTGTTCAAGGTGATTGGTGAACAACGACTGACAAACGTCACATGTTCATAATCAACGTAATCATATAACGTTCATTCAAAAAATGATTTGAGGTCAGTTATAGTTAAGTACATAAAAAAATACTATGACTCCAAACTTCATATTGCTTTACGATTTGGAATGCAAGATAGAAAAATATCAAATTAAATATTAATTATTAATAATATTTAAATATATAAATTTAAAATTCACATCACTTGCATCGTTCAAACCATCAATATTTTAATTCTAAAGGAATTAAAATATTATTAAATGTTTAAATAATAAACTATACGAATATCAAAAAATATATTACACATACAGCAAAATAGCATTTCAGTACATGCTCATTCTGTATAATATGTAGGTATACCCATGGGCGTAGCTATGGTGGGGCAGGATGGGCCGCTAGGCCTGTAAAGAAACTAACCAAATCTAAAAAAATAAATGATCTAAGTATTAACCGTATTATTTAGTATTTAGTATTATTACCGTAAGACAGTTCACACTTGACAGTCGACACAAAAAAAATGCGATCAAATCAAAAAGGGCGCGCCTAATTGACATATTCATTTAGACTGCTGCTCCATCCTGAGCCCATGGTTGGCTACGCTCATTATACCGACATTAGTTCGCAATACTCACACTCTCCATGATCTTGATAAGCCAGGTGAGCCTGAGCGTGTCCACAGTTGGCACCAGTATGGAAGGGAACTTCATCTCACGGTCATGCACATACTCAGGCACCAGCCACTCCCAAGCTTCCCAGGTCCTGGTAGTCAGTTCCAGGCAGTAGTCGTACAGAGACGGGTAGCCCATTGGGAAGTGTTCTGTGGATTAGAAGGGAGAATAGAATATGACTTAATTGTACACCAAAAAGTTACACAATCTTAAGGAATATAAATCTTAATTTATGGGTACAATGGGGATCTTATCGCTTGAGGCTTGGCTTGAGGAGAATTTGTTATTTGTAATTTCTAAGGACCTACCACGAAGTATTAACATCAGGGCCCTGGAACTAAGGTAACGAAGGAACGGGGTGGGATTTTTAAACTGTAAAAGCCTGTCAATATTTGACAATCCACCCAAGCGCGGGAGACGTCATATTTTTTTTTTTGCTTGCCATAAAAAAATAAAATTAAAAAAACCACGAACTATTAACGCGATCCAAATTGAACTGTTATGTTGTGTGTCTTTATCCATTTTCCTCGCTCACATGGTAAGGCTCCTATCCCTGTATCAGTTTAGCCTGCCTTAGGTGCTATATTGGACTCAATGATATATTATCGTCTTACTTTTTGCAAGTTTTGCTAGTATAGTAACTTTTAATAATATTTTTAACACACTTATTCGGAAACCAACTCTTACACTTTACTCCTTTAAGACACAAAGCAATGCTTTGTATTAGGTATATAGTGTGGAAGTGTGATCGTCAGGCCACAATCAAACAAACGCTTGCCCTAGGGTTTGCTGACATCTCCTTGAGACGAGCGTGGATCAATACACGTCATTGTGAATTGTGACCGGGCGGTCGGACGGCCTACCAATGCTCGCCGTGACCGGAAATCAGAATCCAGAAACTCAGATTAAGGTTGTGAAGTTAAGTTTCGATATGTTTATCGCCAACGTCCATACCACGTTGAATACACCGGTTCTCGTCCGATCACCGAAGTTAAGCAACATCGGGCGCGGTCAGTACTTGGATGGGTGACCGCCTGGGAACACCGCGTGACGTTGGCTTTTTGTATATTTTAGGGTTGACACAAATATTGATAGGGTTAAGAATTTGCATTTCTTTAAAACTTGAATGAACAATATTTTGATTTTGATACTTTTACGTATATTTCGATCAATATCATCGAAATAGACTTCATAAATGTGTGTTGCATACGAATTTATTATTATTTATTTATTTAAGCCAACAAGGACCAATTACAACTCATGACATAACTTAGAATAAACAGACAGAATACAATATAAAATACAAATAAAAATAATCAAAACAATATTTCCACATTAGCCCGTACGTGTACCATGTCACAGTGATACACGTACTGGCAGTCGAAGCGCTGGGCGAAGGCTTTCAGGATACTGTTCGGGCTGACCCGCACCCTGCGTACCAGGGATGTGCACCGCTTGCGCATGCTAGTGTGAAAACAATCCACGCGCGCTTCGGCAAACATCCCTGACGCGCTACAGAAGCGAGGCAGCCCCAAAAGCACCCTGAATGCATTATTGTATTGGATGCGTAGAGCGCTGTACTGCTTCTGCGTATAACTCACCCAAAGACTGCTCGTGTAGAAGGACGTGCAAAAAGCCCTGAACAGGGTGATCTTGACGTCCCTCGAACAGCGAGCAAATCTGCGTGCTATCATATTCGCACGAACAGACAACGCTCTACGCTCCCTTTCTATGTCACTATCGTCCTTCAGATCCGGGGTTAGTAAGTGTCCAAGATATTTAAATTGTTCTACCCTGCTAATGGGGTGACCATTCAGTCTAACCTGAGGTGTTTGACTTATGGACCTTCCCCGAACCTGAAAGACCATCCACTCACTCTTTTTGACGTTATACAATAACCCATGTTGCTCAGCATATCTTTCACAAATCTCCAGCAGCTGTGACAGTCCACCTACAGAAGCGCTCAGCAGCGCCATGTCGTCCGCATAACTAATATTATTAAGGCAGACTCCATCAATATGACAGCCGACATGTGTGCTGCTGAGCTCCTCCACAAGCGCGTTTATATACAGGTTAAAAAGTTTTGGCGATGTCAGCCCCCCCTGCCTCACGCCACACTCCAACCTGTACGGAGTCGAATATGCCCCCGACCACCGAACAACGTTGATCTGGTTCCCATACCAATATTTGAAAGTATGAATTAGTTCCTCGGGCATCGTTGTTTGATGTAGTTTTTGCCATAGAATATCGTAAGAAACCAGATCAAACGCTCTCGATAAATCAAGAAAACACCCAAAAATAGGCGTATTTTTATTCGTGTAATACTTGACAGTTTGCTTCAGACACAGTATAGCCGATCATTACATAATATAAAACAAAGTCAGTCTGTCCCTATGTATGTTTAGATTTTTAAAACTTGACAACGGATTTTGATGCGGTTTTTTTTAATAGAGTGATTATAAGTATAATACATGCGTAATATATAAGTATTGCACCCATGCGAAGCTGGGGCGGGTCGCTAATTATTGATATAGCATTAATGTTATTATTGAAATGAACAGTTTGCTTACAGTCGCTCAATACGGATATGGACTTTAAGTACACTACTATGAAGTTCATATTCGTATGTAATGCTTAGTTTGCGATGTATAGTCCAGGCCGTATCGATGAGTCTTGCTCTGAGACGAAAATTAACAAACTTTTTTAGCACAATACTTCGGTTAACCCTGTTCCTTTTTATTATTAATAAACATTCATCAGACTCATTCAGAGATAAGCAGAGCAGATAGCTAGTGTAACTTTAAGCTAGTCGTACGCCAACGTCCATACCACGTTGAATACACCGGTTCTCGTCCGATCACCGAAGTTAAGCAACATCGGGCGCGGTCAGTACTTGGATGGGTGACCGCCTGGGAACACCGCGTGACGTTGGCTTTTTGTATATTTTAGGGTTGACACAAATATTGAATTTGCATTTCTTTAAAACTTGAATGAACAGTATTTTGATTTTGATACTTTTACGTATATTTTGATCAATATCAATATCATCGAAATAGACTTCATAAATGTGTGTCGCATACGAATTTAATAATCATTACATAGTATAAAACAAAGTCAGTCTGTCCCTATGTATGTTTAGATTTTTAAAACTTGACAACAACGGATTTTGATGCGGTTTTTTTTAATAGAGTGATTAAAGATGTAGGTTTATAAGTATAATACATGCGTAATATATAAGTATTGCACCCATGCGAAGCTGGGGCGGGTCGCTAATTATTGATATAGCATTAATGTTATTATTTAAATGAACAGTTTGCTTACGATCGCTCAATACGGATATGGACTTTAAGTACACTACTATGAGGTTCATATTCGTATGTAATGCTCAGTGTGCAAAGTAAAGTGAAGGACGTATTGATGAGACTAGCTCTGAAACGAAAATTAACAAATGTTTTTTAGCACAATACTTCGGTTGACCCTGTTCCTTTACGCTAATAAACATTTATCAATCTCATTCAGAGGTAAGTAGATCAGATAGCTAGTGTAACTTTAAGCTACTCATACGCCAACGTCCATACCACGTTGAATACACCGGTTCTCGTCCGATCACCGAAGTTAAGCAACATCGGGCGCGGTCAGTACTTGGATGGGTGACCGCCTGGGAACACCGCGTGACGTTGGCTTTTTGTTTTATTATAAAAATTTATTTGTATACACAGTTTTATTACTTGTAGTAGCCTTCTTCTCCGGCGTATCTTCAACGAGCATCATTGGGCAAGCTTTCTTGATGTACACGTCGAAGTCTAGGCGGCCATCGTCAACAATGGCGGCCCCGAGGCTGTTGTACATCGACTGTAAATAATCGAACGAAGAGATTAGGGGCGTGGTCAAATCAAAGCGTTCGACGTTAACGAAACGATCGTAGCTTGGTTAAGGGGGGCGAGTTCTATGCCCTAAATTAACGTACCCTATTAGGAATTTAACATTAATAGTCCTGATGATGATGATGAGTCCTAGGATTATATATTTGTGCCTGTTCAAAGCAACAGTGCTAACAGAGCAGTGGCCCGAGTGTAATGGCTCCGACCTAAGCTTCGTACATCCCATTTTAACTATTTCATCACCACTGCTTTCAAAACAGCGGTGAAACTGTAAGCAGCTTGTCCTTCCTGTCGGCCATCAAGCGAACGCCGGCGTTCGCGGGTACTACAGCGAACGCCGTCGTTCGCGGGTATTAACGGAAAGTTATTTGTCTATAAAAACTTTTTTTTACGTTCTTGGATAAATATCAAAATACCCTACAAAAAAAAATGCTCAAATATTGCATTCTATTTTTGAAAATTTGACAACGGCGCGTAGCGCGAAACCATGAGCGCGAGCGCCGGCGCTCGCTTGGGTGTCAAGGGGTAAACATTTCGAAGATATTCCGTCATCCTACAATCCGCACTGCGCTCATAGCTCTGAGTTCCATTAGTGGTAGCAATATAAGGTTGATTATTATCCATTGCAATACCCTCGGCTTATACTCCTTGAGCATAGCATAGCATCAGCCTTATAATGTTCCCCAGCATAATTGTCACAGGCCAGGAGGCCTGTGACAATTATGCTCGAATTGGAAATAGGAATTTAGGGGAAGAAATGGGCATTAATACACCACACAGGTCCAGTGCGGGTTGGTGGATATCACATGTCTTCGAATTTTTGGTTTTGAGAACTGTGTAATACATAAATAGTATACTCGAAAGTAAAACGTAAATGGTGGAATTGTAGTGTAGTGAAAAAAAAAGTGGTTAATACTCCCTGTATTAACTCATTCGGGAGTTTCGGCATGATATACTAACTAATATTACCTTTGGGTTAGTATAAATTGTCAAGATGGAAAAACGTAATACCTATTCCCAAAATATAATAATTTGGAGGCGCCGGGTATCGATCCCGGTACCTCTCGCATGCTAAGCGAGCGCTCTACCATCTGAGCTACGCCCCCGATATGAGTTCCGTACGAAATTTGTCACCAAGTCGGTAATGAAAGCAGTAGTTATTTTTAAATAAACAGCATTCACTTGGAGCACGTAACAGTGATATGATGTTACCTTGAAAATCTTAAGTAATAAAACATTTGTACAATATTATCTGATACATCAAATAGATAAAATACTTACATTAAATAAATGACTTTATCTCGGTATGCTAATAGATACTAATAATAACAATGTAGGTAATATATTATGTACATAGGAGCGTGGGTGTCGCGGAGTTTGATTCCTGGACGGAACAAATTTTGGTGTGGTTGGTGTGGCTTATAGACAGTTGTTTCATGTTTGTGAACGTATAGGTAATTCGTAATGTGGGAAAATCTATAAAGCTGACCCCGCGAACTTAGTTTCCGTTAGGCAATAAATGAGCAGTTTTTTTTAGATTCTTATTCTTATCTTATGTGATTATCTTGGTTCATAGCTACCGCCTTACCAATTTTCAGCTAAATCGGTTCAGCCGTTCTTGAGTTATAAATAGTGTAACTAACACGACTTTCTTTTAAATATTTTATATAGATTAGGTATATTGAAGGGACTACTAACGACTAGCGGATTGCAGTTAAAGCTGCACCACAAATCGCTCTGTATCCATGTGCCCATTTTATTTTATGAATCCTTGACAATCACTCAACTTTTTTCTTTTTTTTTATTCTTGTTAGGCTTGCGTTTGACCACTATCTCACCTGATGGGGAGCGACGATGTGGTCGACGATGGAGCGCGTTTACTAAGAAACTTCACCACTGTATGTCTTGGAAAATTAAGCAGTAGACTCAATGTGTACTTATGCAACATACTCATCATCATTTCAACCGAAAGACGTTGGACGATGTTGGATATAAGCCTCCCCCGAAACTCCCTACAACGATCGATTCTGCGCATCTTGCATCCATCGGATTCCAGCAACCCTGACCCGCTCATCGGTCCACCTTGTTGAAGGCCTTCCAACGCCTTAAAGTCACAATAAGGGGATGAGTATATTGTGATATAAATCTTCTGAGATGGAAATTTCAGATAGAAAAACCCAACAACCTGAGCCTCATCCTTAGCAGTACTATCTGGGACCACTACAGCAAACAAATCAATAATTAGTATACCTTATGACAACGGCATAAGGATCATTATCACAATAACACTTACCACCATGAACACGCACTCGACTACCGATGCATTGACCTCTTCGTTAGGATCCTCCCTGTTGGGTAGCAGGCCGCTGATCATGTAACATAGCTGCACTACCTGTTGAGGGTATAAGTAGGTGAGGTAAGCATTATTTTCTACTAAAGCCCAGCGCACATCGTTGGAGGCGCGGCGGAGCACAATTGAAGACTACAATTTAATATAAACCTTAACCACCTTAACATAAGGTCTACAAAAGAATAAATTCGCATGCGGCGCTCGGCGCACCTACAAGCTACTAAAAGAGCATGCGCGCGAGTTTTTGTAGACCGTATGTCAAGGTAGTTAAGGGCAGTGGTGGCCGAATGGTAACGGCCCCGACTTATGACTTGTAGGTCGCGGGTTCAAACCCAGCCAGGCGCATTACTTTGTGTAATTTATTTCATTACCACTGCTCTCAAAACGGTGAAGGAAAACATAGTGAGGAAACCGGCATGTCCTAGAACCAAAAATTTCGAAGACATGTGACATCCACCAACACGCACTGGGCCCGCGTGGTGGATTACGGCCCAATCCTTCTCCCAGAGAGGAGGTCTGTGTCCCAGCAGCGTTAAAAAGGCTGATGATGATGATGAAATGTATGTTTATCAGTTGTCATTAGAGTTTGAAGTACTAAGTTCTCTACGCATACTGACCAAGTTGAGCGGCGTCTGCGGCACGATAGTCTTGAGAGGAGTCTGCTGCTGCAGGCCGAACATGCCGAACACGATGTAGTTGATGGCGCCCGACACGTAGTGGTCGAACATGCCGTTCATTTGCTCGCGTTCCAGCTCGTTGTTGCGGCCGCGAAGCCATCTGCCAGCAACGAGAGATGATAAATTGAAAACATCTGTCTTATCTTGACGTTAGACTAAGTTTTTCGTGGTAAAAAAAATATCAAATAACTCTTCTTGCACACAAGGTGTAGAAAGAGGATGTATCAGACTTTGGTAGGGCCTCTGGAAAAAAAGGGTCGAAGCCTATTGGGGCCCAGGGTCTCTTTTTGAAAGGAAGGCTTGGAAGGCCCCCGTACGAAGGGCAGAGAAGGAACGGGGTGGGTGTCTAGTCAGTAGGAGTCTGACACTGTTGATTAAGACCGGGATTCGTCATTGGATGATTTTTGCCCACTATAAAAAAAAGTATCAGATTTTTACTGAACAAAAAAGATGCAAAAGGCAGATTTCGATACGAAAGTTATATTTGCAAAAAATCGTCTTGGAGGCGCCGGGTATCGATCCCGGTACCTCTCGCATGCTAAGCGAGCGCTCTACCATCTGAGCTACGCCCCCGATATGTGCTAACTGTGTAAAATGTAACACAGTCAGCACTTGCTATACTCGTTAGTGACTAACTGACGTATTCAATAATAAATTGTCACCATTTCGCAACTATTCAGTTGTCAATACAGTCTGTAAAGTGTGTGTAGTCACGTACGACTACAGTACGTCACGTTCTTATTAAAACTATTTTTTTAGTCACATTGCAATTTTACAAATAATGAAAAATCAGGGAACTTTCGCAGAAATTTGGGAAATTGCAGAAAACTAACGACAGTTAAACATTAGCGCGTTTGACAGTACAGAGCTTTTTTCAGGTGGATAACAATCAACCGATGACCTCGCCGCGACCTTGGGTGTATCACGAGATAGTGTCAGATTTTTACTGACTATAAACCTGTTCCCTCTTTGCCTTCGTTCCAGGGCCCCGCAAAAACGTATTGACACTGCCCCATGGCCCCAGTAGACTTCAAATCAGCTTGGCCCCTATGGTTTTGCTGGCAATTTCTTGAGGCGCCGTGTGGTCGACAACATGGGCCAGCAAGCTACTCATTGCTCGCCGTCCGCAACTCCGTGCTGACAGTGCCCAGCTAAGAGCCAAATTCACCAATATAACAAATTGCGATTATTATTTCATTTTTCATTAATTTTGAACGCCTAATAGAGATTATAGTTTCATTTTGCGTTCAAATAAAATACATTGTATTTTGTTTTAAATAATCACAAATAGTTTTATTGTTGAATTTAGCCCTTAGATAGGATAATGTTTGTCAGGTGCGCTAGTATTGCAGTTAGGCCACCAATGCGTGAACTGCAAAGTCAAAGCTCGCTTCTGACACACTAAGAAGAACAAACGATAACTTTGAATACAAACCTGTCCCAATAAGGCTGATATCCCAAATTCTTAGGATCGACAAACACCATGCCAGCCCTGGACACAGTGGCAGGTGAGGCATAGTTGAGGTCGCCGACCTCGAACAGCAGCGCGCAGTGGGGCTAAGAACGGGAAGGAACGATAACGTTGTCTACAAACCTGTCCCAATAAGGTTGGTATCCCAAATTCTTAGGATCGACAAACACCATGCCAGCCCTGGACACAGTGGCAGGTGAGGCATAGTTGAGGTCGCCGACCTCGAACAGCAGCGCGCAGTAGGGCGCGAGGCGGATGCGCTCGCCGTTGGCTAGCGTCAGCAGCTTGTTGTCGTCCATCACCGAGTTCATGTTCTCTATCCACAGAGCGTCCACGTCGCCGTCGAACAGGGAGTACCGACGTTCTTCTTTTTCTAGTGGTCTGGTATAAAAATAATGTATTAAAACTTTTAGACAGATACATAAATTATATTTATTTGTTGCAACACATAACTTATAGTAAAGCGCAATTTATATATATATATATGAGGAAAAACTGACTGACTGACATATCAACGCACAGCCAAAATTACAGGGTCTTGGAGCGTGAATTTTGCACAAGGCTTCCTTTTATGACGTAGGTAAATAAAAAAAAGGGTAAAGGGTTTTTCAAAATTCAGCTCCTTAACGGATATAATGGAGGTCTAAAGTTTGTATGGAGTTGGAGAGCCCTATTTTCACGCGGGCAACGCCGTTGGCAGAAGGCTAGTTAAGTTATAAAAAAAAACTAAGCACTTAATTAAAAAAAAAAACAAGCAATAAAATAATAAAAAAAAACACAAAACGTGACAAATGTAGGTACTTAGCAAAAAAGAAAATACAAAAGGTAAGCTATAGTGTGGTGCTTATATTTTCAGCGCTGCATCAAATAGATAGTCCAGCTAGCATATGCCAGGTAAAATACGTACATATCGTGATACCTGTCTAAAGTGAATTTTCTGGTTAAAGACATTTATTTCTCAAAAACAGAATAACAAATTCACTTACATGAGAAACACTTGTTGACAAAGTAGGTTATTAAATATTCGTTCATAAGGAACGAGCGGCGGAACAGTAAATTAAAAATAGGTACCTATAGGAATATTGTTGTTAGTTATTCTCTTAAACTATGTTAGTATCTTAGTATTAACTTATATAAATTTAAGTAAGTACACATAATGTTTGCTTAACAAGTATTGCAAAGTGACATACAAATATCATTTAGTAGAATTAATTTTAAAGATATCTAAAGTAGTATTTGTATTTAGTTCGATCATAGATCTATCAGACCATCAAAAACATAATTATTCCATACAAGGGAACACATCAAAAACGGATTTTTTAAAATAATACCTGTTCATTTCTCGGAATATTCTAGAGTACAGGCCATCTGTCCAGTCTCTGGTTACAGGGTCCAGTATTCCGTACAGTTCTATTACTGAGCAAGCCTGTAAAATGACGTATCAGTTGTATAATGGATAGAGTAGTGGTAACATGAGTTCAAACCCAGGGAAGTGTGTTACTTTTGTATAGCATAGTGTCAGCCTTAAAATATCCCAACTGCTGGCACTCAGGCCTCTTCTCTAGGAGAGGGAATGTGCCGTAACCCACCACGCGGACCCAGTGCGGGATGGTGGATGACTCATTGACATGCATGTCTTCGAATTTTGAAAAATGAGTATGAGCAGTGGTGGCTAAGTGATAGCGGGCCCGACTTTCGAGTTGTAAGTCACAGGTTTAAGCCTTGCCAGGCGGATTACTGCTCTCAAAACAGTGAAGGAAACCAACGTGACGAAACCAAAATGTCGGGAGATATTCGCCACTTTGCGCTGGGCCCGTGTGGTGGATTATGACTCACTCTCTCTCCTAGAAAGAATTCCTGAGAGCCAGCAGTGGTAACATTATAAAACTAATTAAGTTATTTATCAAAGTATAGACTGTGCATTTTACGTTAATTTTTAAGTGACCGTTAGTATTTTTACTTTCGAATTAAAGATAGTGGTCAAGCACGAGTCTATCAATTAAAAAAGAGAGTGAGAGAGAAAAGTTACACCTTCCTCCTAGCCAAGCTACAATCGTTTCGTTTAGAGTTAACGCTTGTAGATAGCCACGCCCTCAACTCCTTTGTTGAGGTGAAGTCAGAACAAGAGCAATGGGGGCGTGACCAACTACAAGCGCTAACTCTGAACGATTTTTTTTATTGATTATAGGTTTGGTGGAAAGCGACGATGCGGTCGACGATGGAGCGCGCTAACCTAAAAGGAACCTATTCACTCTTGACTTAAAGATTCCTGGGTAGCCATCAAGAAACACTGACTCCAGCACGATGCGTTTGCAACTTGGTTAGGGGGGCTTACCTTAGGATTAAGTACTGTCAGTTTAGTGGGTAGTCCCATCAAAGCCTGTGCCTTGACTATCGTGTGTATTATAACAGTCTTGCCTCCGCCAGTGGGGCCCACTATCATGGTGCAGTGACGAGTCATCATCGTCTCGTACAGCTGTACTACTTTGTCGACCTATGGAAAAAAAAACATTTTTGTAATTAAAAAAAAGTCTTAGGTTTCAGTGGGTGGTCTTGCTAGGACTACGGGATTACATGAAAGAGTTACCGAGTTACCAACTATAATAACGACAAAACTTTCGACAGCTTCGCAATCGTGTGCGCAACTGGTTACAGGAATGTTTGAGAGATTACGCGAAGGATTGAGGTTCACGCGCTTTGATGTTCGTACTGACACAGCTTGGAAAACCACGAATGCAGCAAAAACTTTGCACAAATGCGTATGGGAACTTGAACGTCTTAGTGTGAGCTTACCTTTAACCACAGACCATAAAAATAACCGTAACATTTTCCTACATCAGATCTAAAGTTTTAGGACTTACCTGATGAGGCAGCACGATGTATCCATCTTTCTCGAGGACCTCAGTGACCGCTGAATTGAAGTCAGGGTACCCAACACGAGGGCACTCTAGACCAGGGAACAGGTCTTTGATTAGACCTAAGAATAGCGGGACGTCTTCGAACACGAACTTCGGGTGGTTCATGTCTCTGTAGAAAGAAGAATGACATACGTGTGAAAACAATAATAATAATCATTTTTTGTGATGGTATGATAGAAATATAAAATAGCCTGCCAACCCTATAAAAATACTGCTGGCCCATGTGCACAAAAACCGCACTCTGTGTAATAAGAACCATGATGAAATTATAGCACTATAATAAAAATTAATTCACAATAAAGTAGTTGAACACTATTGAAACACATACACACAAATAGCATGTTACCAACGGCAGAGGTATGCAGCCGTTTACACATGGATACCTAACGTCGGCGTGTTGGCGGCTGCCACCGATACATTGACGGTTGCCACCGATACATTGACGGTTGCCACCAATATATTGATGGTTGCCAACGATACATTGACGATTGCCACCGATACATTGACGGTTGCCAACGATACATTGACGGTTGCCACCGATACATCAACGGTTGCCACCGATACATTAACGGTTGCCACCGATACATTAACGGTTGCCACCGATACATTGACGGTTGCCACCGATACATTAACGGTTGCCACCGATACATTGACAGTTGCCAACGATATATTGACGAATGCTGTCGTGGTACAGTAATGTCAGGTTACCTGAGCGCTCTCATGAGCACCATGATTTCGCTGAGGCCGGGCGAGTCCCTGCGCAGCTTGCCGGCCATGCGCAGCACGGCGGTGAGGGCGCGCAGCCCCCAATCGTAGTGAGACTGCTTCGATAGCTGCTGCTGAGCGACGTGGTACAGCATTGTCATTTTTTTGGCTAGGACCTATTAACAAACACCAAAATATGTAAGTTGTCATCGTCATCACCATCATTTCAGTCTGAGTCTGAGTCAGATTTCAGAAGAAAGACATCCTCTGCTCGACATAGGCTTCCTCAAGTACCCCATCAACGAACAGTCCTTGTCTCGCATCCATCGCATTCCCCAACCTTGACCAGGTAGTCACTCCACCTAGTGCGAGGCGACGCCATCACTGGGTCTTCCAGTAAGTGGTCGTCCCTCGAGAATCTTTCGTCCCCATTGACCATCTATTTTACGAGCAATGTACCCTGCTCTCTGCCACTTAAGTTTGCGATAAGTCAAATAAATCGTATGACAATGGTGTTTAACTGTGCAAAAAAAATATGCGTTTACAATTTCAAATAAAAATGATCAACATTGTTGTGAATTTGATTGCTATTTAATGTCCACCATGAAATTTCAAACCTCGATCTCTGAATCAATTTCTGAAAATACATCAAGATGAAATTAGTCAACACATTAGTGCCAGATAGACGTGGCTCGATGACCACTTCTGTTCTTCAGACATCTGCGTCGTGAGCGTTATAATCCTTGCCCATCAGTCTTAGTCTTCGTCTATCATCCGATATGCAATTACTTGTTTGATCATGAATCAAGGTGACTTCTATATTTCTTTTCAATGTAAGCTTAGTCAAATCTCAGACAGGTATTACAAAATAATAGTTACCTTGGCAGTTAAAAACCCGTCAGAAAACAGCGAAATCTGGCAGATCATCTCGAGGTCCGGCAAGATGCAGACGACGGGTCTGAATAGTGCCTTCACGGACTCCGGCAGTTCCGTGCGACCAGCGTACCCTGGGTTCATGGTGATGAAGATGCCTACTTTGCTGTCCATAACTATCTCTTGACCTTCGAACTGGAGAAGAGACAAGGTATGAGATTAAATTCTGTAGATTGGGTTAATAATGCGTGTAACTGCTTTTAGAGAAATAATGTTTTTGGCATAGGCAAAATAAAGAACACATTGAAACTATATAAAAATAAATAGGTAATACAGAAATTACGCACACAGAGCCGTTGTGTTAGCTTAATATCGAATGGCCAGGCAATACGCCCAAATCATCGCGGGATTGGGACAGGAGCTCTCAAATCGCCACGGCAATTTGCGCCTTTTAATGTGAACGAGTTCATACAATAGTCAATACATGACTGCAAGACGGTTGCCACGTCATAACCGTGCTTATAGTTGATAGCTTGGGTGACACACGGTCACGACACGGTCTCCGTGCCGTGTGAAAGCTATCTTTGTAGCTCATAATTTCTACTTTACACGGCACGGCGACCGTGCCATGATGTGAAAAGAGCCGAAGGCATCAGAGATGTTGATGTTGGTATTGGTTTGCCAGTCTTTTCTGGGAACCACGAATTGTCGTGCAGAAAAAACTCTGGAGAGACCATTTACTAATAAATGTGCAGAATAGACTCCTCCTTAATCATCGGAATTCCTCTCGAATATAAACACAAGGTGTTACACCTTTTTTCCCAGAAATCATTTCTTTAAGTAAACATCAGCTGAGCGAGTCCAATGTCCTGTAGGTAGTTGTCAGTCGTTGCATACTAACTACATAGAGGTCACTTGACTCGCTCGCCGATGTTTCATGTACCAAAAAAAAAGAGTTTAACAATCTAAATTTTGCGGCGTCCAAACCAATCTAATAAAACATCAAGGCACTCACAGTAAATCTCTTGAGCTTCATCAGCAGCGCAGATCTGATGCACTGCAGCTGCGTGGAGATGACAGACAGCACAGAGATGTCGATCCTGTTGAACTCGTCGAAGCAGCCCCACGCGCCACACTGGCACAGCCCCGCCAGGATCTGCCCGACGGCGCGGAAGTCCATGCCTTCGCCGCAGTTTGTCACCACGCAGAGCAGGCCTAAGGCTTTTGCTAGGTCTTTTGTTGTTTCGGTTTTGCCCGTGCCGGCGGGACCTGGGAGCAATGTCAAGTGACTTAAATAAAAACTTTCCCTATAGAGATAGATAGCAATGAAAACGGAGAGGTAATTCTAGTTTTTATGAACAAAAATTTATTAATAATGGGTAATTGTTCGTGTGCGCGTTGATTTTTGAAGATTAGCATATACATTATATATATTTTTTTATTCGTTTTGTTCAGCATAAACATTGTTTTTTATTGTATGATTTATATATTTTCGCAGTTTCTCATAAGCTGCACTTAGGTATCATATTTTGTTTCTATTTCACCATAAGGTCGACTGGCAGAAAATGTCTAAGGCTGCAAAAAATCTTAGTAAATAAAAATAAATATATTATTATATTTCTTGCCCAGTCGCGGGCAAGAAATGCCTATGAAAAGAGGACTCTTTTTACACAGTTTTTGATCAGTTTATGAAGAAATTTAATTACAAAAATATAAGGAAATCTTACCAGCAGGTGCACCACCAAGTTGCATGGTAAGCGCTTGTGTGATGGTGAGGTAGATCCGATCTGTGAGCGGCGTGATCACCAGGCGTCCGTTTAGGCCCATGTACTCGTAACCGTACTCGAAGATACCTACAAAATAGATAACATAGCTAGCATAGCATCAGCTTTATAATGTTCCACTCAACTCCAGGAAAGGGAATGGGCCGTAAGCCACCCCGCGGGCCCAGCGCGGATTGGCAGATGTCACATGTCTTCTAATTCTTGGTTCTAGGACATGCCAGTGTCCTCACGATGTTTTCTTCACCTTCCTTCACCTTCACCTTTTGTCATTTTACTTTTTTCTGAACTACCCCAATGGTAAAATTTAGGGGTGTTTTATTTCTTGGATAAATAAACAAGAAACTTAGCATAATTTTATATCAAAAGATAGTCATTACTATTTTTTCAAACTACCCTCAAAATACAGAGTGTGTGTGAGTGTGTGAGTATGTGTGTCTTAGATGACTCAGCGTCTACAAAGAAGTTTCTCTGTCTCCTCATAATTAAGTGTCAGAAGCCATTTCATGACCTTATTCTTGCAACCCTGTTTTGAATTAGAGTAAACAGAAAGTACTTTATTAATAACATTATAAAGATGTGGACCTTGGATAAAGAAACATTTTTCGCTAAAGGCTGTTCTGGCTGGTACAGTAGGACAAATCTGAAAATAGCGCCTCCGAGCTAAAATTGGATTAGCTGGGTTGAATTTTAGAAGCCTTCGTTGCCTAAGAACGACAGCAAGAATGTAGAGTTGCCTTACCGTTAGAACCTCTGCCACTTGAAATCGTTCCGAAGTAGAAAATAGTCTTTGTTTGAATAGACACACCTTGAGTACCAATCTTTGAGCTCTTTCTAATTCAATAAGGCAGCTCTTAGCTGCCCCACCCCAAGAAGAAATACAATACCCAAGGACAGATTGACAGAGGGCCAAATAAATCATTTTCATAACTTTGGGTTCCGCTACATCTGAGCTGTTTAAATATATATGTCAGTGTACGAACTCTCTTAGCAACATTGCTTACATGTTCCGAAAAGCTAGTTTAGTGTTGTTTTATACACAGATTATAATTTTTTTCAACTAATTTAATTGCACCTTATTCCTCAACAACTCGCTGGCCTTTGTCACGTCATTACGGAACACTTCGATAACGTCTAACAAGAATGTCTTACCAGTACACTGGCGGAGCCACAAGTTGTCATCCTTCTTGAGCCAGTAGAACCGTAGCTGACTCTCCCACTCGAACTCGCTAGCTTCTGTCACGTTGTCACGCTATTACGGACAAATCCTTCAATAACGTCTAACAATAATGTCTTACCAGTGCACTGGCGGAGCCACAAGTTGTCATCCTTCTTGAGCCAGTAGAAGCGCAGCTGACTCTCCCACTCGAACTCGCTCGCCTCTGTCACGTTGTCACGCTATTATGGACAAATCCTTCGATAACGTCAAACAAGAATGTCTTACCAGTACACTGCCGGAGCCACAAGTTATCATCCTTCTTGAGCCAGTAGAACCGCAGCTGGCTCTCCCACTCAAACTCGCTGGCCTCTGTCACGTTGTCACGCACGAACCCTTCGATGATGTCACGCGCGTGCACGTCGATTGTGGTTATCGTACGGAACTTGAGGCGGTCGTTCGACGATAGATCTGTGGCAGAAGATGAAGACGGGATTATGCGATATTATGAAGATCGTACAATTGTACTCGCACTATTAAGTCTATTGAATTTAACTAATTTGATAGGTGCCATAGATAATCGATGCCATAAACAGATCGTTTAAGATTCGTGCTGCGAATGCTTCTCATCTCTTTTCATCGTCATCATCATCTTTTCAGCCGAAATACGTTAACTGTTGAACATAGCCCTCCGTGTGAAAATACGTGTCCCCATAATGACCGGTCCTGTGCGTCTCATATCCATAAAACCCTCATCAGGTTATGGGCCCACTTTCCAACACTGCGTATCCCGGTGCACAGTCGAAACTCTAGAACCTTTTGTTCCCATCGTCCACCTGTTTAGCGAGATGTGTCCCTGCCCGCTGCCACTTCAGCTTGACGAATACTTACCCTGCCTCACTTTGACCACAAGTCCAGCTAGCTGTTCGTTCTGCTGCATCAAATGCTCCTTCATAGCTCTCTTGTTGCCCTTCCGTATGCGTACGAAAGTTTCTTCTGTTTCCGCCGTCCACCATACGCCGTTCGCTGCGAGGCACACCATGCCTTGGTATTCCATGATCCAATCGGTTCTGGAGAAAGAAATGACTGAATTGAGTAAACCAAAACCTATTTAAAATCACATATTAACAGAAGGATGCTAAGAGCCCTTTAAGAAGCCAAAAAATGCTTTGTCTACAAATATAAACAAAGTAAAAAAATATAAAGTATATATTATACAGGGTGTTTGGTGCATCGTTTGCCAAATTGATTTGGCCGACAGAATAGACCATTGGCTATATCTTCAGCCCCAATAAATCATTCCTTGCCACACCGTTTTTTTTTAAACATGTTTTTAACTTTTATTCTGAAAAACACCGGATTTCAGCATTTAAGCTTACATAAATAAAAAAGTTATTAGTCTATCCAACAAAATTTATTTTTATATTTAAGTGTACTGTTGTATGGTTCTAAGAAATTCAAAATTACTTGCTAGTAACGTGTAGTTTTTCTATAAAAAACCTACAAAGTGTATGGGATATGACAAAATAATTTTAAAACTCAACTTTAAATATCTATTAAAAAAAAAACTAAAAGCGTTGGAGATTTTCGAATTTTTTAAAAAGTTCTCTAGTTAATGCCCTTTCCAACGGTGTGCAATATGCTAAAAAAAATCTTTTATTAACTTCACTAACTGGCTAAATGTGCACTCAAATCACAACAGGCTGATATTTGATATTACGGTAAATGCACTAAGAAGTTAAAGTAAAAAAATAAATAACTTGCTCTAAGTAGGTAGATATTGATATCTCATTTTTACGCACATTATTTATTTTTTTACAAAGGGTATTAACTTTCCTCAAACTTGAAATAAAAAATTAAACATTTATTTCACAAGCAGGTACTAAAATCACAAATCTTGCTCAAATTGGGTGCCATTGATTCGTATACACGCGCGACATCTTTCTCTTATGTCGAGTTGTAGTTCAAAGACGAATTTCTGCTTTAATGGTCACATCATCATCAGCCTTTTAATGTTCCCACTGCTGGGACACAGGCCTCCTCTCTAGGAGAGGGAATGGGCCAAGATCCACCACGCGGGCCCAGTGCGGGTTGGTGGATGTCACATGTCTTTGAATTTTTAGTTTTAGAACATGCCGGTTTCCTCACGATGTTTTCCTTCACCATTTTTAAAGCAGTGGTGATAAAATAAATTACACAAAGTAATGCGCCTGGCTGAGTTTGAACCCGCGACCTACAAACTCGTAAGTCAGGGCCGTTACCACTCGGCCACCACTGCTCCGTTTAACGGTCACAAATGCCGCCTCAATACGTTACACTTAATCATCTCTCGTCTCAACTTCCGTCGCATAAACCAGTTCTTTGGCCCAACTCCCGACGTGAAAATCCAGCGGAGTTAGGTCTGGTGAACGTGGAGGTCACGGATTAGGGCCTGCCTTACAGTTCATCGCCAGTGAGCGGGACAACCGTCATGTTGAAAGACAAAAGACCTGTCTTCATTGAAAATTGGCAGCTCAGATAACAATAAGGGCAGCTCTGTTTGAAGAAATTCAAGATTCCCCGTTGAGGTTATCAGGTAAATAGTGCGGCCCAACCACATGATTTGCAATTACTCCTGCCCAAACGTTCACACTGAATCGTCTCTGAAATGACCTCTGTCTTTTTACATTTAGCCAATTAGTGAAGTCAATAAAAGGTTTTTTTTTAGCATATTGCATACCGTTGGAAAGGGCATTAACTAGAGAACTTTTTATAAAATTCGAAGATCTCCAACGCTTTTAGTTTTTTTTTAATAGATGCTTAAAGTTAAGTTTTAAAATTATTTTGTCATATCCCATACACTTTGTAGGTTTTTTATAGAAAAACTACACGTTACTAGCAAGTAATTTTGGATTTCATAGAACCATACAACAGTACACTTAAATATAAAAATAAATTTTGTTGGATAGACTAATAACTTTTTTATTTATGTAAGCTTAAATGCTGAAATCCGGTGTTTTTCAGAATAAAACTTAAAAACGTGTTTAAAAAAACCGGTGTGGCAAGGAATGATTTATTGGGGCTGAAGATATAGCCAAAGTTCTATTCTGTCGGCCAAATCAATTTGGCAAACGATGCACCAAACACCCTGTATATAAAAATATAAAGTGTCTACCAATATAAACAAAAACCATACCATTACCATCACCTACCACCATTATCATTTTTTATCATTATTTTTATACCACTTTGATGACCTATACTGGATAAGAAAAAGTGAATAGAATAAAAAATTATTCTATTCACTTTTTCTTATCCAGTATTTTCCCTCATTTTGGAAGGGAGATACTACAGAAAAGTTAAATGAATTGTACGAAAAAACTTTTTTTTTTAATACTAGATAGGTTCGCGTTTGACCACAATCTCATCTGACGGTAAGCGATGATGTGGTCAACAATGGAGCACGCTTGCCTAAAAGTAACCTATTCACTCTAGACTTAAAGACCCTTAAGTTGACAGAATAGAACTTAGGCTCTAATAAATAACTAGTTACCTACCTCGGTACCTTCCAGTTCCTGCCGTAGTAAAATATAGCCTTCTTGGAGATAAACTTGTTGGTGTTCCGCATCTCATTGAGTACGAGATTCATCCAGTCCTCAACGCGACCCTCGGTGTAGACCACATTGCGGAAGTCCATTATCTAAATCACAATACATTGGTAAGAAAGACATTGGAAAATATATCGGGCTGTTATATTGGTAATGTTGGCATTGAAAGTGGCGTATTTGGCCAAGTATTTGCAATACTAGTTTTTAAATATTATCGATACAGGGTGTAAAATAGTGTAAACCTCCTTAAAAAGGGAGGATCCTTCAACCAGACGAATGTTATGTCTGGTCCGAGTAACTGTCCGATTGTTTATTTCGCTATTTATGTTCATTGTTTTCGACATTATAATTAGTTGTAGTTAAAAAAGAAATCGTTTGTAATTAATATTTTTCCCCAAATTTCGGAAAAACACAGTCAACTCTACAAATGTCACCATAAATCACGGCTAGTGTCATACCTCAGAATTTTAAATTTTAATTTCTACGTTCTGGCAGAGATTATATATATTATATGGAGATACTTTTAAACTAATTAGAGTCAATAAAAGTTTCATTACCTCCGCTTCAGCTGAAATCATTTTGGTGGCTACAGGCCGGTTGGTATGATCTACGTACAGTTCCAAAGCCCGAATATTGTCAAACATCTGAAAAAGGCGTAATATATCATTATTTTTAGGGGTATGCGGTACAGAGAGTAAAGTCCCATATACCTCCTTTGAAAAGGGTGGATGCTCCAAACAGACAGGTATTATAGTTTGGTGGGTATTGCCCGATAGTTAACTTCGGGCTGTCGTATGCCGTCGTCGGTCATGCCCCCAATTCCCTTATTCGGTCGTCATCTGAACAAAGGAATTAGGGGCGAGGCTACTTACAAGCGCTAACTCTTAACGAAACGATTGTAACTTGGCTAAGGGGGCTGATCTTGACAGACATGTCATGGACAGTAAGTTTTACTTATTATAAGATGTACTTACTTTGATCATATGTTCCTGAACACAGCTGCACTCGCTGCTGCCGAGAATCGAAAGCAATTCGTCCGTAGAAATGAAGAAGAAACGCGGAAATATTCGCCTTTTCGAATCCAAGTAGTCGTTTAACGATTTCTGGCACCTGTAAACAATTTTATGTGGGTAACCTTAGTTGAAGACGTAAAATGCACAGGACCGGTCTTTGTGGCGGCGCTTGGGGGAGGGCCATTGTCCAGAAGTGGACGTCTTTCAGCTGAAATGATGATGATGAACCTTATTGGGTAAGTGGCCCTTTGTCCAGCAGGGGGACAATACAAACTAGCAATTTATTTCTATTCTATTCTAGTTATAAAAAAAAGTAAAAAACGTCTTTTATAACTCTCTTGTTCTTATTTCAATTTTCTACCAAACCATCCATTCCGCAATATTTACAGAGTCGTTGTTTTTCTTTGAATCCACTCATGAGTTCTTTCACAAATATGTTTTTTTTGTTTATTATTATTCATGGTCGTCTCTCGTCTGACAATTATCTCACCTGATGGTAGAAAATGAACGGCTTACCTAGAGATATTGTACGTACACTTGCAGAGTGGTTGGTTTTGTGGTTAGAGTACAAAGAGAAAAGATTACTTAGTTTCTCGTAAGATTTATTCCGCAAGAATACTATTTACAGATAAAACTACTGACGATTCCTCTCTCTAATGTTAGTCACCGCGAAGCAGTAATTGTACTCATCAATTTATTGTAAAGTATGTTTATTTATAGTAATAAAGTGGTGCATGTCGGGCGCAAAACCTAGCGTCAGCAAAATGTGCAATTTAAGACTGTACAGATATAAATTATAAATTGAGCAATGAAGATGCTTTTATTCATGAAGACACTCCTCCTCTTACAAGGATTGATAATCTTTGCTGCTTAATACGACATCACTTACTTCTGCAGGCCGATGCCCAAGGCAATAAACTCCTCGAGTCTACCACTCATGGTGCAGCAGTCCACGACGTTTAGTCTCTTGGCCGTGTCCAACATGATCTGAAATGTTTTAAATATCATATTACTTTTTCTTACTGAAATGCTTGGATTTATTTCCGTTTAAAACTACGAAATTTTTACTAACCCCACAACTATTGTATTATTGTGGCAATACCAAAACTCACAATTACGCAGTTTTGTCTGATTACTGCACGTCACCTGTATGGCAAAGTTCAAACGGCAGATTCGCAATTTATTTCCTGTATGGTAAAGTTGTGAATCTGCTGTTTGTGATAGCGACAAATTCGCAATTTTGCCATACAGGTGACGTGAATCTATCATAGTTGAAAGGAACAGGGAGGCAAAAAAAAAAGATAGCTGGATTGTATGAGTGAGTGATATGATAGAAAACTTACACTATCTTACTACTACTTCTGTCTTTCTGACTTAATGCTATCACTAACTTAACATTAATCCTTTAGCAATACCCTACAAAGGGTGACGAAATAGAATGAAAAACAAAAAGGTATTGCGACGATCTCAAAATACACGGGATAAGGGCAGAAAGATTATGAAAGTAATAAAAAAATACGTTACCACCATGAGCTGCAAACCTCTGTCCATTTTTCTTTCAGTACCAGGTCCTTCACAGTTCAACTTCTCATCGAGCTCTTTCAAGAAAGTTCTCCAAGATGAACGTGATAGAGATAGCGAACATCTCTATCACGTTCAGCTTGGCGAACTTGTCTAGAATTTTTTCCAGAAGTGATTGATGATTTCCCTCTTGGTTCAGGGTTTGTAGAAGTCATGTGAGGCAGTCACTTCATGAAAATTTCTGGTGCTTGCCGCCTCCACTTAGAACTGGAAACTAACTCCAACATAATGTGGACAGGCTAGATCAGATGATAAAGTAACCTACCTTCCTAAAAGACCGGTCGATGTCATCGAACTTCTTGGCCTCATCGGGCAGTTGCACGCGGATGTCTCCTCCCACGAATATCCCCTCCAGATACAGCCACTTGCGCTGCGTAGCCAACCACTCTTCTATCACTTCTGATATGTGGGACAGGCGACGCTCCCACGTATGTACTACGGAGAGGAATGGACCGATGAATCTGGAAGAAACAGATAATTTAGACACGGCCTTAAGCATCACCATAGATAACACAGCTTACTGCTGAAACAATTTTCTTTGATAAAACTAATAATGTAACTAATAATGCAGAATATAGAGGGCAGTACTCTTTGATACGGCTCGCATTGTGAGGATGTTTCTGTCTCTAGACCTTTTCCCGACTCCGGCGGAAAACTATGCCAAAAGCATATAACAGATTTTATACTATAACAAAAAAAGAACCAAAAACTTTTCTTGTCTAGGGTGGAGCAAGAAGGCTTGTTAGACTTTTACTGACTAAAACTATACCTGAAGAGATATTCCCCGTGGGGACTCTATCTGAAAAGAAAACAGGTATGATTTTAGGCAGTAAAAGTCAAACTCGAAGGTCGTGGAGGACGAAGCTACGACTATAGCGGGCCTTGCTGGGCTTCGACGGTTTGATCTGACCATAGCAAACGATGACAAATTCTCGTATACTTACTGCGAAGCCGCCATGCTCTGCAGCGTCATGGCGTCGTCGTCCAGTTTCACGCTGATCTCGTCGCACGGGTTCAGCGTGTACCCTCTGTCCTCGCCGCGGTTGAAGTGCCGCGCCACAGTGAAGGCGATGCTAGCCCAAGTGTCTTGTACGTCCTTCACTCCTTTCTCTATTGCTAACTCCTGTAAACGTATAGAATGGTGTTCTTAATTTATTTTTATTTCTATAAAAAAAACACTCAGTTTTACTCATTTTTCTGACAAGCAAATCATTAAAAAAGTTTATCCCCAGAGGCAATTGTGTTTCAACGCAGCACAGCGTTGGAAGGCTTCCTGTATATTACAGTACAGTCGTTATAGCGAGTCTGAAGTTAGGCACTGCGAACTTTAACGCTTGTTGCCATTAGCGGTTGTTATTGCTGTTAACTACTTTATTGTTACTGGCTTTGTTTTTAAACCATTAATTTTTGTACGAGTGCTCAAGCTCTAAAGTTTGCAAATCCTAACTTCAGGCTCATGAATGCCGCAGTGTAGCGACATCTGTGTCGTCACATAGGACCTAGAAACTATGAAATCTTGCTTCGTACAACTAGAGTGCTCCACGCAGTGCCTTGTATGTTGAACTCTAAATACACGATTCAGGATTTCCTAGTTACGCCATAGATGTCGCTGCAGCAAAAATCTGTAGGATTCGAGAAGTACAGGACTTGTCTATGTGCCTACTTTTGGGCTAGACTTAACTCCAGCAGTAATGACGACATAGCCTTTCAATAGTTTACCTTAATAGCATGGTTTACAATGGTCTCAGCAACTTCTTGATACTTGTGCAGTTCCATTGCGAACATATTTTCCAGTGTAAAGCGATCCGGAGACATGTCGAAGTCCTGACCTAAATGACAAATCATAGTTTAATCATAATATTATCGTTTTTAAAGTATTTAAGGAACTATCGAAGACACTTTCGCCTGACCACGGCTAAGTTTATTTTTGCTTGTACTCGAAAAGAAAACTTTAGGTAGAAATGACCTGTAGGTGGTACCTATGAAAATAAAATTAGGTGTTGAGTGAGAATACTCTTTCAATGCCATACGATGATATACCCCTTTTGTTGCTACAAGATCGTTTTAAAGCATAGGAGTTTATGTCGTATTTCTTTTTCAATATGTTTGAATATTCATTAGAATGCATTTTACCATTCCGATCCGGTCTTTGTAGGTCTTTAAGGAAATAAAAAAATCAAGACTTCAAAAAACACCAAACTCTGTGAGGTTCTTACCAGTTTTACGCATAAGTTCCTTCCAATGTCTCTCTCTCATGGCTTCGTTCTTCAAGGACACCATGAGGGGCACCACGCCCTTGAACTGCCTCATCTTCAGATCCAGCATCTGGCCACTAGTCGTTAGGCGAACGACTTTTGGTAGTTTCCTAACAATAGAGTGTGTAGGTACGTTAGTTTAAATATTCTTAGAAATTCACATAAAAAAATGTATTTAGAAACGCCAATAATCTACAAAGTTTCTAACAACGTCTAGTTGTCAAAACTAATGAATTCATTCCGAGGTCCCAGATCCGATTCCCAAGCATCAAATCAGCTTTATTCATATGTAAAATCGGTTGAACGGACAGTGATATAAGTTTCTTTAAATGGCTAATCTTATTGTGAATGTGAGAAAGTCGTAACATTGTAAATGTATTTTTATTTTGCATCCGCCGATCTCTACCTTACCCTGCTAAATACAATACAACAATATGTGTTTGGCAGTAGCAATGATGCGACACTATTTAACTACAACTACTACTACTAACTACAACGAACTAAAGTTCCATTACAATCTAAAAAAACTACTCACCTAAACTCCTTGAAGAACTGCTCAATACCATCGACAAGGGCTTGCGGGTTAAGATTAGACCAGAGAGTCTTCGACCATATCTCCCTGGCGTATTTCTGTGCCTTATAGATCTTGTAGACCATTTCCATGTAACCGAATTCCGTTTTAGCGCGGTTGAAGTTCGAGAAGTCTGCTAGAGGATTGTCGAACAGCTGTTCTGCTGCTTGAAGCGATTTCTTTCGGTTTTCCATTTCGTCGAAGTATTTTGTGTATTCCTGTTAATGATTGTTTAGAAGTAAAATATAATATACTAGCAACCCGCCCCAGATTTGCACAGGTGCAATGCTGATATTAAATAAATTATGCATGTATTATACACATAAACCTTCCTCTTGAATCACTCTATCTATTAAAAAAGCCGCATCGAAATCCGTTGCTTAGTTTGAAAGATCTAAGCATATATAAGGACAACGGGAAGCGTCTTTTTTATACTATGTAATGATGTGCTATGTACAGAAGCTCGGCTTTGTAAATCACACTTCATTGACGCAGTGTCTATTTGCAACAGACATTCTGTTTCCATAAAAATCAGATTGACTGGAGGAGCCAACATTTTCCTGTAAGTTATTTTGTCGTACGCACGTACGTAATCATGCTAGAGTGAGAAGTTTGTACGCAAATATACCCATTTATGCTTATTAATCCGTCTAACTGCAATCATGTTTTTCCATTTCATATTTGATTTTATTTATTTATTTTTTTTTTTTTGAATTATCTTTCTTATGTGTCTTCTATTTTTGAGGACCTTTCCAATTTAGAAACAGCGTGACGGTAGATAGAAAAAACGTGTTGCGCCGACTTCAAGTAAAACGGGATAAGAGCAAGAATATGATAATGACCAACAAAATACGTTACCTCCATGAGCTGCAATCCTCTGTCCATATCTTCATTAACAGTACCGGGCCCCTCAGTGTCGAATTTCTCAACGAACTCGTCAAGTTCTTTCAGGAAGTTCGCTATCTCTATCACATTCATTTTGGAGAACTTCTCTTTAGTTTTTTCTAGAGTAGTCGCCCTGAATAGCGTCGTTTGGTACAAACCTCCCCAAGATTTTTGTAGGTCTTTAGCAAATGTTATGTCATCTTCTGGCACCTGTATGAAAGATGGAAAGCAATTGATTTTTATAGTACAGTGTTAGCATGATGGGCGACAGGACAGGATAGAAGAAAAAATCATGTTGCGCCGAACCTAAGAAAAATGAAACAAGGGCAGGATTTTCATGATGATGATAGTACATGGATAGATAGAAGAATCTTTATTGTACATCAAAATAGTGAGAAGAAGAAGAACTGATCAAAATGTACTGTACTTGCTGATTAATTTTGCGATTCCAGGTTTGGTCCCATAGTAAAAGTTGTTTGTTATCATGACTACAATTACGTGTAGTATCGGCCACTAGTTACCAGTCACCCTAGATTTGAACTTACCTCGATACCATGTTGCCTCAGCATGTGAAATATCTCCTGCATGTTCTGGTACCTGCATTCGACAGTGATTGTCATTTGTTGTATTTGAGTGATCGTCGCCATCACCAGCTTGAAGTCTTCCAAACCCTTGATATTCATGTTCACCGTGGCTCGGAGATTCTGGTTTCCAAAGTAGTATAATTAGATTAATGATGTTAATAGTGTTCTGACATGAACACTCTGTGCTCGGAGTTTTTCGGCCAACGTTGGATATGCGACTCACATTAGGGCATATGACAGAGTTCACAGCCGCCATGATAGCCAAGGAATGCGGTAACTGTCACCGAAATCGGCCTCATGGCATCATCATATCGTTATTGTTAGATTAGTATTGGTCTCCAGACAGTGCATTTAAATCAATACCATCAATTTATTAGAGATTATTACACTAAAATATTCTGGTCGGGTTAACGAATTTTATCTTAAATTGTAAACATTGATTCGCAGCAGTGTTATATGACACGCTGTATTACAAGTTGGGGCACGGGACAGAAATTCTATTTGTTTTCTAATTGTTTTGTTGGTTTATCTTTATTAAGTTGCACCTACTATGTTATATCTCTGCACTACCTTAAAGGCGGTATGCAGTTTCTGAAAAGAAGGTACGACACTGGTATGAACTTATGAAGGCTAAGAGGGAATGGGGTGGGTCGTTTGATTTTTCCCACCATAAAAATAGAACCCTAAAGGTAGCCTTTCGAACCTTAGTTCGAAACGACTATAGACGACTATAGACGCTGCGTCTGTGACGCTTACGTCACAGACGCAGCAAATAACATGTAGGACTCCGTTATAAAATGCTGTTGTCATACAATGCTGGCCATTTACTCACTACTTCTCAATGCGTCTGTAACGCTTAGTTCGAAAGGCTACCTTAATGTGGACTTGCAGAAAATGCCAAATGCATTATTAAGTCTATCTTTGAACAGTAGTGCATAAAACATTAATACAGAAATATGGCACTGGCTTGTTTGAGACACTGTACCATAAAAATCTCCTTTAAAATAATGACAAATAATTCAATAAAACCAAAACAACTTACATCAACATTATTCTTCAGTTCATGCATGCTATTTTTAGTCTTCGTCGCGATGCACGTTCCTAAGATATCCTTCCACTCTTGCGCATGATCCTGTATCTGCTTTATAATAGGTCTGAGGTTCACCCTTATAGCACCTATGTCGACATAGTTCACATGGGCGTGGAGATCGGCTATGATGTCTTCGAAAAAGAAGAACTTTTCATCGTATTTGAAGATTTGGTCGTATTTTTGAACGTACTTCTCGCAGGATAGATGCTTGTCGAACGACCAGAGGTGGGAGTATTTGTACCATCTGGAAGAAGGATAATGGACTCAGTTTTATTTGTTGCTAGCTGCTGCCAGCGGCTTTGCCCACGTGAAACAAGGCATTAAATTCGCCTGTGTACCTTTGTGTTGCATGAAGTTTTATAATTAAAAAATAAATAAGAAAATTGTTCCAAAGGAACATTCTCCCGAGATAAAAAATGTACCCAATGTGCTATTCCAGGGCATGATCTTCCAGTATGCTAAATTTTATCCGAATCTGATGCGACCTTAAGAAGTAAAAAACTGTGGACACTCCCAATTTTTTTTCAATTAGTGTGATTTGTATCAAAAGTAACTTTATCTACAATCATAAATAGAAAGAAATTTTATGAAAAAATAATCACAAAAGGTAACGTGGGGGCTCAGTTCCACTCCGCTAACGCTTTACCCTTATAACATAACCTATCCGTGTCAGGGTGCCCTAAACTTCCCGTACAAGGAAAACGGGTTTGACTTTGCGACTCGTTCATCCTAATAATCAGAGTAAGAAGAAATATAAAGAATAAGAAAAAGAATTTCAAAATACACCCTCTCTAAAGGGATGAAGCGTGGGTCAAAAGTGTGTACCTATATAGAAGCCGGGTTTTCAGGCGGGCGAAGCCCCTTGCAAATAATATTGTATATAAATAAACACATATAAAAATTTACTATACCAATTTACTATAATAGTGACATAAGGTTCAAATAAAAACCAGTTACCAAGTAAATCAAAAACTCACTTCGTAATATAAGTATTGATATCCGTAGTAAGTCTGAAGATGGTGTCCTGTATGAGCAGCGAGATGTCATTGATGGCCGCCACACGGAGGATGTCCTCGAAGTATGACCACGTGAAGAACTCATTGCCAGTCGCCACCTTGATGCGTTGCGGAGAGCACGGGAGGCAGGTCTTCTTCATCCAGCGAGGGAAGGATGTTAACCTGGTAACAAACTCGGGTCAGTGAAGTTCATAGTACGGAAGCTTCAGAATCAACGGAACGAGTGAACTAGTTTTGCAAGAGATTAGATTTTGAAACAATCTTAGCAAACAAATATACCATTGCTTAGTACATTAAAAATCGTTTTTTTTTAATACTTTAATCTGGTGTTTGTATTCTATACCACCCGATGGTAAGTAGTGATGCAATCTGTGGTGAGGTACATTCGTTTTTTGAGAACCTATTTACTCTAGGCTTGAAGACATCAAAATTATAATCGTACGGGAAGCCCACAGCCGGCAAATGGTCGAATCCTTGAAGTACGTGGAATAAAAGCAGAGGCGAAACGCTTGTATTTTGTATTTTTTTTGTTTATAAACTTCTCATCAAAAAAATCGAAACACTTCCGTTTTCATTGTTTCTGTCCGAATTTAACACAAAAAAGAATTCATACGATGAAAAAAAATACATATATTATAGCTGGCAGTTTGGCCATTACAGTAATAAGCGAAAATTCTAAATTCAAAATTAGAATTTCATTTGTTTATCTTATAAACGAAATGAATCACTGTTTTGAGACAAATATGTGTTTAGGGTTGGAGTACATTTAGCGTTTAAAAACTAAAAATTGGCGCCTATCCTTAAACTTTTTGTTTTTTATTTCAATACTGTGACTTTGGGACGTCTGAAAAAAGGTTTTTTTTCTAAAACGTATGGATACTTCGCCCACAGAAGCCGCCCAAGTTGTGGCATTGCTGGATTCTGGCCTTAGTCAGCGTGTTGTGGCTGCAAGACTGCATCTAAGCCTGTCATCTGTTCATAGAGTCTATAAACGTTATCGGGAGACTGGTTTGTTCACGCGCCGTTCAGGATCTGGCAGGAATCGGGTCACTTCTGAGCGAGATGATCGATTTATTGTAACAACTTCTTTAAGAAATCGACGCCTTAACGCTTTTCAACTGCAGCAGCGGCTTCGTGTTGTACGAAGGGTGGCTGTAAGTGACTCTACAATTAGAAGAAGGTTGAAGGATCGTGGACTGGTACCGCATAAGCCAGCAAATGGGCCGAAATTAACTGCAGACCATCGAAGAGCGCGCCTTAACTTTGCACGTGAGCACCTAAATTGGTCATACCTACAGTGGAGCAAAGTTCTCTTTTCTGATGAGTGTAAAATTATGCTGTATGGTAACGACGGAAGGAACAAGGTCTACAGAAGAGACGGAGAACGCTATGCACAATGCTGCATTGAAGAAAAGGTCAGCTATGGTGGCGGTTCGTGGACGGTTTGGGGAGGAATCAGCGCCGACGGTAAGACAGAGCTTGCTTTCGTGTCTGGGCCACGTCTGCCTGCACTAAACTGTCATCGGTACGTCGAAGAGTGTCTCGAGCCTCATGTGATGCCCTATGCACATTTTATTGGCAACGGCTTCATATTCATGCACGACAATGCTAGGGCTCACACCGCGGGCGTCGTACGAGATTATCTTAACGAAGTCGATATCTCTATTATGGAATGGCCAGCAAGAAGCCCGGACATGAATCCCATTGAACATCTATGGGATGAATTAAAGAGACGAATTCGAGCAAGAGATCCTGCCCCAGAAACACTTAGCCAGCTGCAAGATGCAATCCAAGAGGAATGGGACAATATACCACAGCATGTGATCGTGACTCTCATCCGATCGATGAAGAACCGTATGGAAGCAGTAATTAGAGCTCGGGGAGGGAATACAAGTTATTAAATAAACGTTTTTTAGCTTTTTTTTTCATTTACGTGTGTTGTTTTATCCATTTCCTTTATACTCCATACGGAATAAAAATGACTCATTTAACAAAATACGAAACCTATGAAAAATTCATTTAAATTTAGAACATTAACATTAAGATTTGATAAGCTCATATTACTCACTATTAAACGACATTTAACATTTATTCCTAAATGTACACATTTTTCTGATAATCCTGACAAAACGTAAACTTGCAAGGTGTTTCGATTTTTTTGATGAGAAGTGTATATTTTTGAGTATATATCTTATAGTTACAAAAAAAAGTATCTGACTCTTCTAAACAATGTGTCTGAATCGTCAATGAAGAAATATGTTTTCAAGATATTGACGATGTCAGACACTAAGCTGTGACCGAATATAATGTGTCTGAATAGTCAGTAAGTCAACCTTTTACCGTTATTTTTTTTTTAATTGCAATAAACTAGTGCTTGACTGCGATCCCACCTGATGGTATTACAAACCCAGAACCCTTCATGCGTGAGTTCTACTCGCACTTAACTAGTTCTTCTCGCACGTAACTAGTTCTACTCGCACGTAACTAGTTCTTCTCGCACGTAACTAGTTCTACTCTCACTTAACTAGTTCTAGTCGCACTAGACTAGTTTTTTTCTTCTCACCTGTTAAGATAATGCTTGGCATCATATCCGAGTATGTTACAAACTTCCGTCTGCGTGGGCCGCATGGTGATGTCAGGCGGCACCAGAACTGCGTCCACTTGAAACACGGGCACTCTCCCGCTCAGGTTCGCCTGGAAGTCTTCCAAGTTTTCCAGAGTCAATCTACAACGAAAAATGCAGATTTTTTTATATATATATATTTTTTTTTGGTAAAAATTTGTTGTTCCATTACTGACTTATTGTCAGGGCAATAGAGTGGAAAATCGAAAAAGAAAATTTTGCCATTATCGACTAATTGCCCGGGGGCGTTAACTGAAAACGACGTTATTGCAGTTTAGCTTAAACCACGAAAAATCCCGAACATATTTAATTTAATATCCTGAGTTTGTTTCGGTGTTTCTTCTCAGGGTAGTCAGCTAGGAAATACCGGACTCATCTAGTTTAAACTGACAAACAAAAAAAAACAAAAATGACGTGTAAAAGTGTTGTGAAAAACCTATTTACAAAAATAAATATCATTTATCATCATTTAATATTAAATATATTCAGGATTTTTCGTGCATCAGTGGCATTATGAGTAAAATATGAAGAAAAGTGGAAGATGTTAATAATTTCGACATCGCGGTGCGGACTGCGAATCTGTTTACAAGCATCAACGCGATCGTAGAACGCAATAGTCCAAGAGCTACTGAACCCTGGGAGTAACGGTCGCCCTGTAAGGTTAGAAATTTGTATACTTACGATTTATGGCATTCTAAGAGCAACAGCCATGACCTGGCAGGCGTCAGCCCTGCACAAGTATATGACAGCTCAATTAGAAAATGCACAACTGATGAGGAAAAAAAACTTTATCCTGTATGCTTAAAATTTTTATATGTTTTCAAGTAAACGTCTCAGAGTAAATATGTACAATGCCAGGCGATTTTGAACAGCATAAGACCTTGACAGGCGAGGGGAAAGCTGCTAAGGGCGTGTGAGTAAGAGGTGTTGCGTGAACACATACAGTAAATGAAATTTATTTTATTGGGTTTTATGCAATCTACATTATTTTTAACCGACTTCTAAAAAAGAAGGAGGTTATCAATTCGGATGTTTCTATTTTTTTTTATGTTTGTTCGCGCATAACTTCGTCATTTGCCAACCGATTTGAAAAAATATTTCTTTGTTGGAAAGGGTATACTTTCCGTATGGTCCCATTGTCACTAAATTGGGATCTGATGATGGAATCTTGGCAAAATCGAAAGAACTCTTCAAATTTTATAGGAAAACGTACAGTAGTTTTGGTATTTTCTATAACAAGTAAAGCATTTACGTTCAATAAGAACCATTTTACTATCAGATCTGATGATGAAGCCAAGAGTCTGGCACCGGACCTCCATAATAAGAAAATGAAATCCTGCCGTGTTTGGGCTTGTTGGAATTGTAACGGTATGCACTTTTCAGGTTTACCTAGCACTGATAATTAAAAATTTTTTTACAAAAAAATTGAAACCGACTTCGAAAAACCCTAAAAACACTAAAAAGTAGTCCCTATAATAAAATATATAAATTTTTGGAGTCGGTGCCAAACTATACTGCCAAAATTTACTCTGAGACGTTTACTTGAAAAATTATAAAAAACTAGATTTTCCCAGCGGCTTCGCCCGCGTGCATAAAATATAGCCTATGTCACTCAGGAGCAAAGCATCTTTCTATTGTTGCTTAATTTTTCCCAATCGGACCAGTAGTTCCAGAGATTACCCCCTACAAACAAAAAAACAAACTTTACCTCTTTATTATATTAGTGTAGATGGATAAATATTTCTGAATTATATACAAAATTGGGATCTTCTATATGCCAAAGCTTACCGGGATTTCATGCATTAACCTGGCGATGTCTGGGGCGTAAGCGCCGTTGCTTTATGCGGTCAGTTTCCTCCTTTGCTAGCTTTATTGCTTTGCATAAGGATGCGACCGCCTCCCACCTCTCTGCAATCCAGATCATAGCCTCCTCCAAGACCCGGCGCGAGAGATAGCCGCCGCCAATCGACCCCACGAGGACACGGCTATGCACCATAATTGTGGCGTTCCCTTTCATCATCATCTTGATCATTTCGTTAAACAAAATCCAACGAATTCTCGCTACCTTCATGTCATGTGCCTTGCACTTATTGAAATTTAATTATCAGTGATAGGTAAACCTGAAAAGTGCATATAGTTACAATTCCAACAAGTCCAAACACGGCAGGATTTCATTTTCTTATTATGGAGGTCCGGTGCCAGACTCTTGGCTTCATCATCAGATCTGATAGTAAAATGGTTCTTATTGAACGTAAATGCTTTACTTGTTATAGAAAATACCAAAACTACTGTACGTTTTCCTATAAAATTTGAAGAGTTCTTTCGATTTCGCCAAGATTCCATCATCAGATCCCAATTTGGTGACAATGGGACCATACGGAAAGTATACCCTTTCCAACAAAGAAATATTTTTTCAAATCGGTTGGCAAATGACGAAGTTATGCGCGAACACACATAAAAAAAAATAGAAACATCCGAATTGATAACCTCCTTCTTTTTTAGAAGTCGGTTAAAAATAATGTAGATTGCATAAAACCCAATAAAATAAATTTCATTTACTGTATGTGTTCACGCAACACCTCTTACTCACACGCCCTTAGCAGCTTTCCCCTCGCCTGTCAAGGTCTTATGCTGTTCAAAATCGCCTGGCATTGTACATATTTACTCTGAGACGTTTACTTGAAAACATATAAAAATTTTAAGCATACAGGATAAAGTTTTTTTTCCTCATCAGTTGTGCATTTTCTAATTGAGCTGTCATATACTTGTGCAGGGCTGACGCCTGCCAGGTCATGGCTGTTGCTCTTAGAATGCCATAAATCGTAAGTATACAAATTTCTAACCTTACAGGGCGACCGTTACTCCCAGGGTTCAGTAGCTCTCCAGCTACAAAGGACAACTCAAGGAAAACAGGCGTGTGTTAGTCAGTAAAATTGTGACACTCCCTCTTGCTCCACTTAATGCGCGAGCAAGAAGAGTTATTTTAAGCTTTCACACTTTCAAGATTGGTGCAGAAATCCACATCCAACTTACTATTAAATAGCTTTCAAGGACTGCATTAAATTACTGCTTTAGATTATTAGGCAAACCTTAGTTTATTAAATAAGTGTAAATTTAACAAAACTAAAGTGGATGAGATCTATAAACTTGAAGATTTGATTAAATATTCATATTACGAATTTAATTTTTAAATTCTTACCTAGCTTGCTAGTGCGCAGGAGCAGAATTATTTCCTACAGAGGTATCTAAGCCAGTACATAGGAACTAAAACACAAACAAAATCCTACAACGTGGAATAGAATCAATTGTCTATAAAATCATCAGAAATCAAATACAACACCCGTATTGTCGGAGGTACCTCATTTTTTCCATGGCTGTTTGCGTTTCTTATACTTCAGCTTTACAAGAATCTAGCACTATTATCATGTACTAGCGACCCGCCCCAGCTTCGCACGGGTACTGATATTGAATATATTATGCATGTATTATACACATAGACCTTTCCTCTTGAATCACTGTATCTATTAAAAAAAACCGCATCAAAATTCGTTGCGAACTTTTAAAGATCTAAGCATACATAGGGACAGCGGTAAGCAACTTTGTTTTATACTATGTAATAATTACTGACCTGACAAGACACAAGAAGATCTTCTTCTCCCAGTGCGTGTAGTAGGCGTTCATCATGCTAGAGGTGCCGGTACAAGTGCCCAGGATCAGGTACTCCAGCTTCATGAGGATTGGACCGATGCGCTCGTACATGCGCCCTAAAGTGGCCACCCGGGTTAGACGCTCGTGTTCTAGCTCCACAAAGAATGCCTGAGAAATGCGTAAATATGTTCTAAAATAAACAAAACTATCTTTTTTAAAACCTACCACTTTTTTTACAGAAAAGACGATATTTTTTTTATACTAATGCCGATTTTTGTAATAATTCAAGCTATTTCGGTATCATTACAAAAATCCAATTTCATTTGGGTAAGATGCGATTAATTGTGCTCATATTAATGATGCTATGAGCGCTGATTGGCTAATAGTCATAGTACATTTTAATACTTAAATTATCCAATCAGATTTCTTTTTTGTACAGTTTGGGATTTATACAATGATCTTCATGAATGCGAAAATTGATATCATGTTTAGCCCAAAATGAAAGATATAACATGGTATCCTCTCCTTGACACCCCCGCGAACGCCGGCGTTCGCTGTAGTACCCGCGAACGCCGGCGTTCGCTTGAGGGGAGAGGAGTTAAAAACAACAAAATAGATTGCAACAAACAAATACTTTTATAAACATTCCCTTTTCTTTACCTTGCAGGGAAATAACCACGTGGGATCAGGTTCACCAGTTTCAGGGTCTACATAGTTCTCCGGCTTCAGCAGTGGGTATAGGTCGAAAGCCTCAATCTGGTCCACCAGGAACTGGATCTCTTTCTCCACCATCTTTAGTTGTTTGTATACTGCTTGCAAGGCGTGTTCACCTGGAGTTTTAAGGTTTTTTTTTTTTACCCGACTGCCAAAGAAGGAGGGTAATGTTTTTCGAGTGTATGTAAGTATGTATGTATGTCTGTTCCTTTGTGACCTCCTGTAGCCTAAACGGCTTGATGGATTTTGATGTATGAGGTATCGTTAGATTTGTCTTGATTACGGGAGTGTCATAGGATACATTTTATCCTAAAAGTCCCACGGGATAAAGACATAATAATATTTTTTCTAAATTTCCCTTTAAAAAAATATGTACTCGTAATCTAAAGCCAAATGTCGTCGAAATAATTTAAAATGGTACTTACATATACATAGTCTTCTACATCTACAACATTTTCGTTAAATAAAAACAGCTAAAAAGTTATAAATAAAAAAATTATTATTAAAAAAACAAAATACCCGACTGCACACTAAAAAAAGAGTAAAACAAGCCCCACAATACAAATTTACTGAATATAATTTATAAATGTTGATGGAAAGCATCGCAGGCGGGGACCACCTTGACCGCCACCAACGAAAATTCTGCTAAATGGTGCACAACAGAAATGACTATAAATAAGCCTCTGTTGGTCCCCGCCTGCGATGCTTTCCATCAACATTTATAAATTATATTCAGTAAATTTGTATTGTGGGGCTTGTTTTACTCTTTTTTTAGTGTGCAGTCGGGTATTTTGTTTTTTTAATAATAATTTTTTTTTTTTTTTTTTTATGGTAGGTGAAAATCATCCAATGACGAAACCCGCTCTTGGGCGGAGCGGGAGACCAGTGTCAGACTCTTACTGACTAAAAAACCTACCCCGTACCTTCCTTGCCTTATTTCTGGAGTCGAGGTTACAATTTTCACATACCCTCTAGGCTCCAGGAGGCTTCGACCCTGAAGGGCCCCTGCAGTTTGCTGACAACTCCTTGAGGCGCGCGGGAACGGTGCGCGCCGTTGACGACTAGGACTCGGTCTTACCAGACGATCGGACGGCGAGCTACCCATTGCTCACCGTCCGCGAGCCAGTGTCTACGGTGGCCGGATATCGGCAGGATCGCGGCGGCGACGGTTGCTACGGCGAGTACGCCGTTGCCTTTGCCTTATGCGGTCGGCCTCCTCCTTTACGAGCATTACTGCTTCGCAGAAGGAGGCGACCGCCTGCCATTCCTCTTCGCTGCGGACCATGGCCTGAACCAGGGCCCGACGCGAGAGGTCGCCGCCGCCGATCACCCCCACGAGGACACGGCGATGCTCTTCCCAAGCAGGGCACACCTCCACCGTGTGCTCCACCGTGTCCTCCGGGCTCGCCTCACAGTGGCGACACCCGGACGTCTCTTCCGCACGAATCCGGTGCAGGAATCTCCCGAACTTCCCATGTCCGGTGAGAACCTGCGTCATGCGGAAAGTGAGGACGCCGTGAGGTCTATCCAGCCACTGGAGTTTTAAGGTAGAATAATAATAATCAGGTCGACCGCGGCGAAGGTGGTGTGACGATCTGATCATGTTCGCGGGGCAAACTTGGCCGGAGGTCGCCCTATACAGAGAGGTTTGGAAGGAAAAAGGGGAGGCCTTTGCTCAGCATTGGGGCACACAATAGGCTATTAAAAATAATAATAATCATCAACGTTATTTCTTTCTATGAATTTAACGTTACTCATATCATATAGGAAGAAACAAAAAAAAAAATTATAGTAATCCTCCTGACATAATTTTGATTACGGTAGCTAACGTTGGGACTCTGCAAAAGGGTCGAAGCCTACCAGGGGCCCAGGGTCTCTTTCTGAAAGGAAGGCTTGGCCCCAGTGCGAAAGGCAAAGAAAGAACAGGGTAAGGTGTTTAGTCAGTAAGAGCCTGACACTGTTTACCGTTTCGCTCAAGAGCGGGATACGTCATTGGATGAGTTTTATCCACCATAAAAAAAAATCACGGTAGCTAATGTCAACGGAAATATTTAGTATACGAGTGTGTGCGCAAACACAGGTGCACCTTCCATCCATCCTTTACTTTCATAGTCCGATAAGGCAATCCGACATAACTTGAGAGCGATCAGGCTCAGTAGCTACGGCTTTATGTGCTTTCCAGGGCACGGAAGTATCACACCATCAATTTAAAAACTAAGACTGTTATAGAGTAATTCTTAATAGAAAGGCCAATAACACTTTTTTTCTTCGCACGACACCATCGAGGCAGTTTACAGTTACCAATCCCTATGTAATTATTACAAGCACTCGCTATATTTTTACCTATAGCTTTTAGGTTTAAAGTAAATTCTTACATGACTCCTGTGGTTTGTAAATCTCGGAGGAGGCATATCAGATATTATATAATAATAATATTTCTCTTTTGATCAGAAAAATATAGCAAGACAAGCAACTTCTAACACAGAAGCGTCGAAAATACAGCGTCAATGTAGAAACAAGTAAAACATCATCATTATTTCAGCCGAAAGATGTCCATAGATGTTCAAAATTTAAGCCTCGCATGTCGATCATGTAGTGGCGTTGGAAGATCGCGGTCACCAATTCAGAGCTTTCCAGCTCTATAGAAACTAATGTTCTGCGAGCAAACTACCACGCCCGCTAATTCTAGTTGACAAACCTTTAGTAATATCCTTGATATACTCTCCAATGCCGAGCGCAGTCCACGTGACCCTCGTCAGCCCTGGCAGGATGTGCCTCTCCATGTCCAGGAGATGGCGCTTCATGAGGAAGGTCTCCGAAGGACTGAGTGACATCACGTTTTTGTTGTATTTGTCTATCACGATGGTAAGTGCTTCCAGTTCGTAGTATAACCGAGCCTTCTGCATAGCGACGTCGCGAATACATGGGGGCAGGTTGAAACCTAAAGGAATTTTTAACATTGAATTGACAAGAGGTATATACAAAGATCCAAGATAGACTATTTTTATATTAGAGTGCAAATTATTATAAATTACTTTATCTATAATGTAAAAGGAGGAACTGACTGACATATCAACTCACAGCCGAAACCACTGGAACTTAGAGTGGATTATCTAACACTAGCTTTCTGCCAGCGGCTTTGCCCGCTTGAAAATAGGTTTTTGCACAAACTTTGGACATGTGTTTTATCCCTTTAGGGGGTTAATTTTGGAAAATCCTTTCTTACTGTTCGCCTACGTCATAAAAGGAAAGCCTGGGTAAAATTTCACACTCCTAGTCCAAATAGTTTCAGCTGTGCGTTGATATGTCAGTCAGTCAGTTTCTCCTTTTATCGAGGGTCGTTTGTATAAAGAAACCTGTTCTTCACGCGGGCGAAGCCGCTGGCAGAAGCTAGTATTAAGTGAAAAAGTAAGAAGACCTTAACGGAGGTGTTGGTTCTCAACTAGCATTTGGTAAAAGGCTAGTAGATGCGGTAAAGCGGTTGATACACTGGATCAATTATGTCATCAGAATTCACTAAATGGAAATAAACATATACACGAGAGCTAGTTTACTAAAACTAGAGTACATTCATTAGAATTTCAGGACATAATACTTTTTACTGTTTGTTTTAAGTCTAGAGTTTTACCATTATATTTTCAGAAAACTAGATAGCTTTTTATATTGTTTTCTTTATATATAACACTTACCAAGCTGCTCCATCAGTTCAGCCTCGCGTATGACAAGAAATATGTAGTCGTCGAAGTTGGTCTGGAAGGTCAGATTGTACTCCTGCAGCAGCTTGTGCACCGTGAGGTCACGCCAGGTCACGTCGGTCTGAGCGGGAAGAAAAATTATTTGTTTATTGAGATTTTTTTATGATAGCAAGACCAAAATAAGCAAAAGTCCTGTCCCCCTAGCCAACTTACGATCGTTTCATTAATGTTGAACGCTTGGAATTGGCCATGTTCTCCTTTGTTACGAACACGTGACTGAACGTTGAGATTATGTTAGAACAAAGGAATTGGGGACGTGACCAACTTAAAGCGTTTGACATTAGCGAAACTATTGTATTTTGGTTATGGAGAATAGGCTAAGAGATGATAAAGACGTCTAGATAGTGCGACAAAAGCAATTAAAATGACTATGAAGATAGTGGAAGAAAGCTGGAAAAAAGTTGCAGCAGGAATGACAAAGAGAAATGATGAAATCGGGCCATGTGGAAGGTCGTGGTAAGCTTTTATCAGTCAGGCTTGTAAAAACAATCTCTACGTACCAATCCTTCCTTAGCAAGAAGGGATATGGAACTAGGCGATCTGACGTTCTCGTAATGTTGTCCCGGGATTCTCATCAGCATTACTGAAAATTTTCAATGATATTAAAAAAAATGGTTTTGCATTTCAAAATGGCATCATTTGATTTTTTTATCGAGATAGATATCCAGGATTGGAATAGTTTCCAATTTGATTGCTAAATTTGACCTTAAGAAGTGATTCTACAAAAAATACTATTCTCAATCATCAAGTAGTATATCATCATCATCAGCCTTTTTAATGTTCCCACTGCACGGACACAGGCCTCCTCTCTCTAGGAGAGGGAATGGGCCATAATCCACCACGCGGGCCCAGTGCGGATTGGTGGATGTCACATGTCTTCGAATTTTTGGTTTTTTTTTTTTTTTTTTTTTAACTTGCAATAAACTAGTGCTTGACTGCGAACTGGTTCTAGGACATGCCGGTTTCCTCACGATGTTTTCCTTCACCGTTTTGAGAGCAGTGGTGATGAAATAAATTACACAAAGTAATGCGCCTGGCTGGGTCCGAACCCGCGACCTACAACTCGTAAGTCGGGGCCGTTACCATTCGGCCACCACTGCTCCAACTCGGCCACCACTGCTCCGTAGTATATAGGCTGTTTTTTTTTCACTGGGTAAACATCATCTAACCCTAGCATTTTTGTTTTAGGGGCCCAATCTGCCATCTTGCGGGGATGAAGCTTTCTAGAGCCAAGGGTCTACTTATGAAAGGAAGTCTCGGCCCTGGTATGAAAGGTAAATAAGGAAAGGGGTGGATTGGGTAGTTAGTAAGAGTCTGACACTATCTCCCGCTCCGCCCAAGGGCGGGATTCGTCATTCGATGATCCTTACCTACCATAAAAAATCCCTGATAAATTATTTGAAGGAAGTACACTTTGTTAAGGAAAATAACCGTTATTTTTAGAACACAGAAGCGTGAATTCACATCAACATAAATTAATTCTAATAATTTATGTTGATGTGAATTCGCGAGCAACTTTAGTCATTTACGAAATTGCTTTTTTATGCCTGTTTCTTAATTTAGTTTTTATGCGTAAACCGAGTACCTACATAAGAGTTTTCAAGTATATAAACGGGTGTATAATAAGGGTCATTTTACAGGACTGACGCAAGTTTTTATACACTTTTCTTCAAGATTATGAAGTTTAGACGACTTTTTTCATCTTTCTTACTATACCACTCAATGGAGCAGTGTGCTTTTGATGTTTTATAGTTTGAAAACCAAAGTGAGTTTTAGACGTGAAACCACTTGTATCTATACCGAATGACAAAAGAGAATGTCCATACCCCGTTCCATATTGTGTCACAAGTACTTTATTGTCATTTATGTACATAATGTACTGACTTTTTTAAATATTATGGTTTTAAAAAAGTGAAAGTATAAAAATTTTAAATAAAATAACATAGTTGTTTCCGATATTATTCATTTATTTATTTGGTTTGACACAAGCAATCTCTTTCTATAATATGTTGGCTTAGCTTATAAAAATCGCGTAACTGAAGAGGCCTAAACTCCAATTTAAACTTTCATATCGAGATAAAAGTTATACATGTTCTAAGGTGCATTCGAGTGCAGCGTGTCTTATCTGCTATAGACTGCTTATGTTAAATACTCTGTCTGTAGAAGTACATAGTACTCTGTGGTGTGGTGGGGTGTGTGTGTGGTCAAGAAGTCTGTGTAGTACTTACAAGCCTTATCTCTTCTCCTCTTCTCAGCGATCTCTTTGTTGACGATATCGGTGGGCTGCAAAGATGCCTTCGAGCCGAATTTCTTCTTCCGTTCGAGGTGTGCTTTACCAGCGGGCGTCACATCCATACCACGCCCAGTTGGGGCGGCTGGCACTACAAATATATTGTGAAGGTTAATGTATATCATTGGTGGTTGGCGCTGCGCATGGAACAAATATTTGTATGGCCTACAGATAGTTTAGATAGTTCCAGACCTAGGTATCTTGCGGGTTTACATGTTTATAAAAGCATCAAATTACAGAACTTATCATCATCATTTCAGCCGAAAGACGTCCACTGTTGGACATAGACCCCAAGTGGCAACGCTTGGGAGAAGTAATACAGTGGGGCAATGTATTAAAAAAAAGAAAAATAGAATAAGAATGTCCTTTAAAAATCAGATATTGTTGTTTAAAGTTACTACAAGACATGTAACTTAGAGAAATATTCACATGGAAATTTAAATAAAATTTTTTTTTTTACAATACTATGTAAAATTTTAATCTTACCATCCTCATCAGATTCGTTTGCTTGCAAAAAAACATGGAAAGTTAATTATATACAGAAAAAGGGGTTTCTAAAAAATGCTATTAAAATAAACTAATATGGCTGTTAGCTCTATTTTATTTAATTAGGTACTTAAATTATGTGTAATAATGTGGATACAATAAAAACTAACTAGCTAACTAACAGTATTATATAATTTAAACAAAAACACAGATATTACAAAACATCAAAAAAGTTGTGATCGTAGCTCGTCAGCCAAAGAGTAATAGTGTCTAAACACACTATGCCGAACGTACGCGACCGAAGTTCCGCGGCTGATTTTACGTTCCAACGTATTCGGCTGATATGACACACCATAAGTGCCGAACTTACGCGGCAGAAATTCAGAAAATAAACACTACGGGCGGACACGCGGGGCGCGGGCGGGGGCATGCCTGCCTCCCGCTGCTCCTCGCTCCCGATCTCCGTCGGCAATCGAACCGAACTTCGGTCGCGTATAATGTGTGTTCTACAGAATACGTTCCGCCGAATTTTCGCTGAACTTACGCCCGACTGAAGTTCGGCTGTACGCTATAACGCAACGTAATTTCGGCATAATGTGTCGCCAGTAATTCAAATAGCATTGCAGGCGTAATCATGCCGAACTTTCGTCGCGTATCTTCGGCATAGTGTGTTTAGACACATAGAGTTCACATGGAAGTGATATCTACTTAGCTGGAGGAATGAAAAGAAAGCTTTATTAGGAAACAAAACCGTAGTTCAACGTAACTTTGTATAAGCTCACACATCCATTATTTTTTATTTGGGAAATCGTCCAAGGGACTCAAACTAACCCAGCAGAGCTGTGATCCTAGAACGCGGAGCAAAACTAATTTTGCTGACGTATCTTTGAAGCGCGCGTGGAACAATACACGCTGTCAACGCACACATGTGAGGACTACAGCTTAATTATGTGTGTTACTCCGACTCCTTATCCTTTAACTATAACACCAACACCAGAACATACCCTGCTCTTTCATGAACTCCACTTTGAGCACATTCTTCTTCATCATGTTGTCGACGAAGAGCGCTGCTTCGAATGCACTTTTTACACTTAAAGCCTGCTCAACACTACTCGCGAAGTTGAACGAATACGTTAATGTAGAAGGATACTTTGCTTCGTTTCATGCAACGTCACCTCGCTTCGGGCGACTTGCAGTCATTGTCAGTTTTTGCGCCCGAGTCAAAGGACTCGAAGAACTCCCCGCGAGGTCGCATGAGGGTGTAATCACATACTTCGGACTTCGACCAACTTCGATGAGTACTTCGTCGAGGCAACTTCGCGAGTAGTGTAGAGCAGGCGTAAGGCTATAACACTACTCATAACCCAAGTCACATCAGAACATACCCTGCTCCTTCATGAACTCCACTTTGAGCACATTCTTCTTCATCATGTTGTCGACGAAGAGCGCCGCCCCGCGCACCCACTCCCTGTACTTGGCGTCTTCGTACTCCTTGATAGACTTGGAGAAGGCTTTGTATTGCGTGAACGCCTCTTTCTTTTGCTCACAGTCATTTAGTTCTGGCACCTGGGTGGGTATCATTATCATTATCATTACATAGTATAAAACAAAGTTGCTTACCCCTGTGTATGCTTAGATCTTTAAAATTACGCAACGGATTTTGATGCGGTTTTTTTTTAATAGATAGAGTGATTCAAGAGGAAGGTTTATGGGCATAATACACGCATAATATATTCAATATCAGTAGGTACCCGAGCGAAGCTGGGGCGCGTCGCTAGTTGAAAATATATAATTACTGGCTTTTGCGCGGAGTTTCGCTCTCTCAAACTGAACCTTTGAAGTTTTCGAGTGCAAGCAAGAATATACTTTGCGGTGATCAGGCGGAGATGTATTTCATGGTACAATAATATATGTTCAATGAGTTTTCATGAGATCCTGGCAGTAGTTAATAGGTTAGAATACCTTTTGAAACTTCATGATAGGTTGTTTCATTTTGTTGAAGAGCGCTCTCGCCCAGTAGATGGCGCCAGCGACAGGGGGATGATTGCGGAGAAGCGGCGGGTTTTTACGCAAGCGCTATAAAATAAAGATAATTTTAAAATAATTTTGCTCCAATTTGGGTATTTTTTTTTTTGTATTCGGCAACTAACACACAACGCCGTCTAGTCTCAAGCTAAGCAGAGCTCGAGTATGAGTACTAGACAACTGATAAACATACTTATATATTTCTAAATACATTCATATCATTACATAGTATAAAATAAAGTCGCTTCCCTCTGTTCCTATGTATGCTTAGATCTATAAAACTACGCAACGGATTTTAATGCAGTTTTTGTTAATAGATAGAGTGATTTAAGAGGAAGGTTTATATGTATAATACACAAATTTAATTTCAGCATTGCACCCGTGCGAAGCTGGGGCGGGTCGCTAGTTATAGATAAATTACAACCAGACACCGAACAAATAATCATACTCATCATACAAACATTAGTGCCGGGTGTATATCGAACCCACGACCTCTGGCATAGCAGTCAGAGCCGCTAATCACTGGACCAACAGGTCACTTTCAAAAGAGGACAAGCTTTTTGAGGATATTTTTTCCTCACAATGTTTAATTTCATCGTTTTGAGAGCCTTACAACACTTAAGTTCAGCTCTTAGCCCTCGGAACAAATATCATTTTAAAATAGTTATTAAATATTGCGCTCACAGTAAACTTATCTTCGATAGAAGTGATCTCCTTAATGAACTGTCTCATGACGAGGTCGAACTTGGTGGCCAGCTGCTTTTTGATCGTCTCGCGGATGTCGAAGTCCAGGAACTTTAGTAATACCGTCAGTGCTTCTTCTGAAGATCTAGAGGGGGGAGGAAACCAGGCTCTTAGGTCGCTTTCATAATACTAGCAAAGTTCCGCGCGGATGCAGCGCTGCACTTTGCGACAAATTTGAAGCCACCCTTACAAAAGTTTTAGAAAGAGATAGAACTTAAAGTGAAAGGTAATAAGGCACTGAAAAAAATCCCTGTTTAAGTGTTAAAGTACCCCAAAAAATGTATTAGTAAACCAGTTGTTGAGTGCTATAATTAAATAGAGAACTTTTTTTCTAAAAATGATTGCCCAAATTTGTATGTGGCTCCGTAAGAACTTGTGTCAAACCAAATAAATGAATAAATTATTTCGGAAATGACAATTTTACTATTTGCGGAAGTAGGAATTTACAGTACCCGGCAATAAATATTGCACATCGACCTTTGGAAAGAGAAAATCGGCTAATTTCGGCTTCGTAGAGCGTTATCTCTGTCGCACACTACCTATGTGACGTTTGTCAGTCGTTGTTCAAGTGCGATAAAGTGCGGTCGCGTCCAGTTCAAAATATATATTAAGAGTTGTTAACACCCCCAAATTTAAATAATTTAAAATTGCACAATGGCATCTTTAGGAAAAAGAGGGAAACCTTTACGAGGTCAGTCACGCGAAATTATCTACAATGTTTATAAATATTTTGTAACCGAAAGTGATAGATTAAAAAAAAATGAAGATGAAAATGTAAGTTGTTATTTTAAGAAGGTTCAAGAGCGAGTTGCAAATGCCACTGGAATTTCAAGAAGAACTTTGAACAATATATTAAACGAAGTCAGTACTGAAACACATTCTACTGAAATAAAGTTCAGCACTCCAAAAAAAAGGGAGACCAAAAAAACAATTTCGTTTGCATATGGACGATTTTGATTATGATGTTGTTCGAAGAATGGTGTATGATTTTCACTTACGATTTAATGAACTGCCAACAATAAAATCATTAAAAGCTAAATTATCTGAAGCTATTAATTATAATGGGTCTGAAAAGACGTTGAGAAAAATACTTCACGAGATGGGATTTCGGTTCACTAAAATGGAAGATAATCGAAAACTTCTAATGGAAAAGCACGATGTAAGTCTCAAACGGATGGAATACCTCGATAAAATACGCAAATTTCGCGAATCAGGAAAAAATATTATCGTCTACATGGATGAGTCTTACATACATACATCCCACACTAAAGGGAAATCTTGGAGTGATGACAAGAAAAAAGGAGTAAAAAAGCCAATTTCAAAGGGTCAACGTTTGATAATAGTTCATGCGGGTAATGAAAAAGGCTTTGTACCCGGTGCCTTTTTAACGTATAAATCCACGGACACTACAGGTGACTATCACAATGAAATGAATAACGATAACTACGAAAAATGGCTGGTTAATCAATTAATACCAAATATACCCAGTGATTCTGTTCTAGTTATCGATAACGCATCACAACAAATATGTTGAAAGACCCCCCAACTCAAACACCATTAAACAGGAAATGATCCACTGGTTAAACAGACACGAAATTCCAGTAGATCCAAAATTAACAAAAACCTAGATTTACGCTATTATATGTCAGCACAAGGAGAGGCATACAGAGTTTTCCGTGGACAAAGTACTTGCCGAACATGGGCACACTGTGTTGCGATTGCCACCATATCATCCGGATTTTAATCCAATAGAAAATATATGGTCTCAACTGAAAGGCTATGTAGCCTCTAGAAATGTGGGTATGAATTTAACTACAGTAAAAACATTATTGACTGAAAAAGTAAACATGATCGGGGCTGAAGATTGGAAAAAGGTTTGCGATCAATCAATCAAATGTGAGAATGAATATAGAAGCATTCAACACGGTTTAGACAATTACACTGATAGACTAGTGATAAATACGGCTGACAGTGACAGTGATATTGATCTCTTTGAGAGCACAGATAGTGAAATGGAAGTAATTGAGAATTAGAATTATTATTATTTTTATTACAATGTCTCATTTTAACAATATGATTAATGTTGTTTATTATGTACACTACAGCTGTAATTTTCCAAAATAATTAAATACGAAAACATAATGGGAACATATTTTTTTTTTACCCCAACCTAATGCCATCACTATAGAAAAATTGGTGTATTTTATACAAATAATAATTATCAAAAGAAGCAAATCATAATTGTTTTAACAGCTCCTAATAGATACCGGACTGTTTGTATTTCGTGCGAGAGAGATAGCGCTCTACGAAGCCGAAATTAGCCGATTGTCTCTTTCCAAAGGTCGATGTGCAATATTTATTGCCGGGTACTGTACCAACATTTTTTTAATGTGGTAATAAATCAGTACATTACAAAAATCATACACATAAAATATTGAGACATTATTTTTTGTTTTATTATAATTGTGACACAATATGGTATGGGATATGGCTATTCTATCTTATTGATTAATAAATTGTTACAAAAACTCACCTCAAATTACCGAAACACTGATTGATATAGTTCTTAGCCTCCTCCTCCAGATACCTGACTTCAGTCCAGAAGTCGCCCATGATCACATCCCAGTTCTCCTTGTTATCGAACACAAACAGGCTGAAGTCGATCGTCCGGATCGGATACACGAGGTTCTTCACGCGTTTGCGCACATCGTCGATCTGTGTCGGATCGCTGATGATCGATTTTAGTTCGAGACCGAATATGCGCTCGAAATCGATTAGGACCTGAAAAAAATTTCGATTATGTAAGTGAACTGTAAAAAAATATAAAAACTAGCGTCTACCAGCGGTTTATAGGATTTTCCATAAAAACTTTGGACCCCATTACATCCCCTTAGGGTTTCGTTTTTTTCACCCTTAGGGGGTAAATTTTGAAAACAAACCTTGTGCAAAATTTCGCTCTCCTAGTCCTAGTAGTTTCGGCCGTGCGTTGATATGTCAGTCAGTCAGTTTCTTCTTAGATAGGTAGCAGTCACGTGATCAAACTTCTAATTTTATTTCTTTACTAATGCGACTTTTTCGCAGCATCAACTAAATATTTTCGGTCCAAGAGCGATAGAAGCTAAATTGAAATTGTTAGATACTCCAACACAGACAGGTTAGGTTAGCCCATGTTAGTTAGCGTGAACAAATGTTTAGTCGGAACCCCAACAACAAACTTGTTGGAAATTGGCATCCCCAAGTGTCACCATAAAAACCTATTTTGTAAGTCTCGAATGCATCGGTCTCTTGGGATTCTCAACAGGCCTTCGTCCACCTTACTATAATATTCCGCCAGAACAAGCGATTTTTCAAACTCCTAGCACGTTCTATAGCTACAAATGATTATCTACCTTACCTCAACAGACATAAAGTTGATATCTACCTGCACCACGTCCCCCAGGTCCCTAGCCACAGTGCCCATGTAGTCAGTCTGCGTGAACAGCAGCGGCTGGTCGAACTCCCACCTAGCCCCCTGTTACTAAGTTCTATGCTTCGTCGAGTTTCTCTATACAACGTGTACCAACAATGCTCATAAGGCAAACAGCGTGACCAAGTGATGAGTCGAAACCCCAGCGCTCTCCATAGTTACAAAGGATTATCTACCTTGCCGTAAAATACATAAAGTTAATATCTACCTGCACCACGTCCCCCAGGTCCCTAGCAACAGTGCCCATGTAGTCAGTCTGCGTGAACAGCAGCGGCTGGTCGAACTCCCACCTAGCTCCCTTGTTACTGAGTTCTATGCTTCGTCGAGTTTCTTTATATAAGGTATGCCACATGTCCATTATCTTTTGTCCGTTTCGACACAAGGCGAGGACTTCTTCGTTGGATTTGCTGGAAAAATATTGTTAGTTTTAGGAGGTGAAATCAGTAATACGTAATTTTAGTACATAAATATCGATTTTTTTTTTCAATTTTATTGGGACAAAAAATTTTGTAGTGTAACTGACCACAATAGTGGTTGCTCACGCAAGGGCAAAAGCCTCCCTTCCATTCTTTAAATTTTCTGCTCCTAGCTATATCTGGCAAATTCTTTAGGCCGGAAATTTGACCCTCGTCGCGCTATGTTCGTTTGGCTCCACCGATGAGACGTCGCGCCATCGGTTCTTGTACAATCGGCATCAAGTAAGGCATAAATATTCTAGGATGATATTGAAGGTAAAGAAATTTTTGGAACAATAGATAGAAAATATATTCTAAGCATTCTATACTTACTCAAAAAGCTTATGCACATCAAGGATTATCTCGAGCTTATGATTCAGTGCCCAGGAGATCCTGGACAGCAGTGGCACCATGGTGTCATCAGACCTGTACCCTTTAGACAGCACCCACATCATGTAGATACTCTCCACCATCTCTGGGAGGATCTCTATGACTTGTGGTAAAGTTGAGTCGTCTTCTATGACCTGGAAGATTAAAAGAGAAAATAGCGTATGTGAAATATGTAAACTAAGAAACAGAAGACAATCGGACCCGCCATCCAAAATATTTGCGCTGTGTTAAGACCGATCCCGAGAAAAATACACGCAGCAGCAATATCCAAATTATGGAGATCAGAATTCGTTTAAATTAAAGATTGGCGAAAGGGGCATTGCTCCTTAGTCGTTCACTTTTAACAGAGTGGTCGTGGTTGATCATGTTGCATTTTCGTTGGCGAGTGAATCTCCAGCGATGCGTCTCCACTTGACGCGGTTGGCGGCGTCTCGGGAAATCCGGACCATAGAGGTTTGCGTTGCAGTCCTAAGGAGGTCTGTCCAACGCGTAGGTGAGCGTCCACTAGACCGCTTCCCCTCTACTTGTCCCTGGTCAACGGGTCGCTCCAGGGAGTGTTCAGAAAACATTAGACCATTAGGTGCATTAAACAGTGTTAAAGAAAATTAGTATATTCTTATTATACAAGCTTTGTTTCACCTGTCCAAATGTTTGCAATCAAGACTTTTAAATTTGATCCACATCCCGATTACCTATTGAGCTGGAATTTTACATGCATGTCTCAATCAGATGACAATCCAAAATTATCATATCGTGGTTTTGATTTAGTGATGGAACCGGAAGGTGACCATAGGAACTGTAATTAAAAGACCATTGCAACGTTTTTGTGGGACTTAGGTCTTCTATACTTACCTTTGTAGAATTAAAATAAATAAATAATAATAATCACGTACAATGTTCTGCATAGAACTAAGTGCTGAAACCATACTCAGACATAAAATAATATAATAATAAGACTTTGGGCTCGTATAATTCATCTTAACGAGTTTTAAATATTATATTCTGAATTGAAAATACTTACAGTAAAGAAACGCATCAAAGTGGAGAGGAACTTCAGATTGTCACTCGCCATGTTGTATTGCTCTACTAGTCCTTCTTTGTATTTATTGAAGTTCTGAAAGCAAAAAGAATTTTGATACTTAAGACCTCATATATAAAAGCGCGGTGTCTTAAGGGGGGAGCGGAGGCGAGTAGAAAGTTACAGGTAGCCAGAATACACGTGTCTCACAGTACACTAGTCTCAGGGGTAGGTACACGTGTCTCACAGCACACTTGTCTCAAGGGAACACGGGTCTCAAAGTATTCTTGTCAAGGGTACACGTGTGTCACAGTATTCTTGTCTCCAACGTACACGTTTCTCACAGTACACATGTCTCTCAGTACACTTCAGTTCAGGGTAAAACAAAACATGTTCGTACACTGGCGAGACCGCTCACCGTTTTCACTTCGGTATGAACACAATCGGTGGCAGTGGTTAATACAACAAGCTCATGTTAGCACCTGCTCAAGCACCTCAGCCAGGCAGTGTAATGCAAAATTTTTTATAAGATAGAAAAGATATTCACATTTGGGCATAGCCTTTGCAGTTGGCGGCAAAATTTAATTTAATTATCTAATAATTAATCCATAACATACATAATAAATCGTATCTCTATTTTCTCATTGTTTTACAGCTTAAATACATTCACCATTGGATACAGGTTCCCAACAGAAGGGGTTGACAATCGCCACGCTTGGTTAACAACCGGATTGGCACCGTGTGGTTGTTGCAATACACTATTTCCTATGTAAGTTAATACTTTTGAGAAAATATTTTTGTAAGTGGGCCACATAGTTTCTTCCGGATAGTGAGACACACTATCGTCAAGAACATTGTTATTACACGCTTAGTCCAATCACCAAACGAATCTACAGGACCTCAAATTAAAAAGCCTAATTTAAGCAACAATACCTCCAGGTACGGAGACTTGACTTTCTTCAGCAAGCTCAGTATCTTGACCACCATCGGTTGCTTGAGTTGCTCCACCAACAACGATATCTCTGCGTCTCGCTCGCGCCAGTACTTGTACTCGGCCACTGGGCCGTCACCTTCACGAGTCTGTTGATGAATTGAAAATAAATGATTTATTAATAGAGAACATATACCACAGTGGCGTAGCTAGGGCGGTACAGAGACTATGTCCTGTGCCTAGGCGCCACAGGACGTAGTCTCTGGAGGGGCACAAATTAGAATGTCTACTTGTATTGTACTTTTTTCTAGGCGTGCTGTTATAGAGGGTCGCAACTGGCGTATAGAAATCTAGTTACGGCACTAATAAATAAATAGACATTTAAGTCCCTGGACTGTAGGATTATTCGAAAGAGTTGGACAATTGGAGGAATACAAGTAGATTGCTGTTAGTAAAACATTGAGACTACCTCTAGCTCCATCTAGAATGAGAGGAATTATCTGATGATTTTCCACCAAAATAAAAGACAATGGCGTTTTAAGACCGACTTTGAAGTTCTCATATTATCCTATTTTAGGTTTAAGAATAAACAACTGAATTTATATTTAAAACAATATGTATATAAATAAAAGAAAAAAATGAATTTTAAATTCGACAGGATTTAAACGAATGAGCCACATTAAAAATAATATGTAGTTTTGCAGATTGGCGCGTTGTATCTAGCACCATCTGTGGTCTGTTACATTGAAACCTTTTTGCTCGCTGCGTGGCTAAGAAGTTCTCAAAAGGAGGCATAGGTGTCGCTACATTGTTTTGAACGTTCCCAAGCAGATAGTTATATTACGTTGTTTAGTTTTAATTTAAGAGTATACCTACATGCGGATGGATGGAGTGGGAGAGGGAGGCCAAAGAAAAGGTGTATGGATTGTGTGAGGAGTGATATGAAGGAAAAGGAAGTTAGTGATAGCATGACGGGTGACAGGGTAGAATGGAAGAAAACGTGTTACCCAAACCCCTAATAACATGGGAAAAGGGCAGGAAGATGATAATGACGTATCTATATACTATGCGTTCCAAATAACAATAGGATCGATGAACAGGATGTGACGTCACGCCGTCCTATCAAATCGAATATATTTTTGCAAAATAGAAGAAGTCAGAGATGAATAAAATTGAAAAACTTAATTCTGATTAAACTTTTTTTCGTTCACGGTCGTTCGTTATATCTTGCCATGATTTGACAGTAAATCGTGACGTCACAACGTGGCATCGATCCTATTCTCATTTGGAACGCATTGTACATACCATTTTGCTAGCTTTCATTTCATTCAATAATTACCTTGCCCAAGCAGGTGGATATAGTGCTGTCAATATGGTGCTGCCACATGGTCACGGCCTCCTCGAGTTGCGCTACCACATCCTGGTCAAGTATCTCCACGGTATGAGTCCGTTCCTCTGTCAACATGGGTATGTTCGGCATAGGGAGCTGGATCTCACCTTCTATGTGTTGTATGGTCCTAAGAGAAAGATTTTTTTTAGGAATAAAATATAATTATATTTCAATACTTACAATTTATTTTGAGCAAATATTTTTTACAAAAAAAAATATATATTATCCCAGTTGGTTGAACTATCAATGTAGGTATAAACCTGTGGTATAAACCAAAAACTGGGACGAATGGATGCGTGGATGTAGAAAATTAACTTAATTCTATTCATGTGACAAATCTCATCCAAATTCGTTCAATCATTTGAACATTGAGGAGTAACATACACACACATATGAACTTTCACCTTTCCAATATTCTTTATTAGTTTCTGTCAGCGGCTTCGCTTGCGTGAAAGTCGGTTAGTCACCCTTAAAGTGGAGAATCGTGAAATTCGTTCTTAGTGGACGTCTATACCCTATAAGGAACCTCCTTGCCAAATTTTAAGTTTGTAGGTGTTTTAGTTTCTGAAATTTCGTGATTGTCAGTGAGTGGTATTATGCTTTTATATATAGAAGACTAGCTTTTGCCCGCGGCTTCTCTCCCGGCAACAGAAAAATGTGATAAATGAAAAACCGCTCGACTGACAATGCCTAAACATTTGGTTTGGATAGGTGAACCCGTTCTTGAGTTATAAAATTACAACGAAAAGTGGCATTGATTTTTTATACATATATTGATTTACAAACCAATTCACGATTCCAACGAGTTCTTCTATGTCTGTAATGACTTCCTCTGCCGAAGATTTTTCTTCAACACCTACGCCGAAAATAGCAGTCGACAGTGGTGCGTCCTAGAAATATGTAAAAAAACCATGTTAAAGTCAAGTTTTAATCCATTCAGAACTTTAATAAACCTCTGAAAATGCAACATTGAAGAATTCTATCAATGAAACTAGTGCGCCTAGCCATCAACAATTGCATCACTACTTACAGTACGACGGTCGGATCTCTGCGCTTCTGAAATTAGTCTCTGCGAATTTTAGCGCTAGATAACTGTAAAAAAATACACTCTACTACCCTCGAATGTGTTGTCTCTCTGTCATTCAAAGGTTTGCTAGTAGAAAACTCATTATTGAGTTAAGCTCGCCTTTGTACATCAATTGTCAAAAATGTGTTACTGTAAGTTTGTTTGTGTACAATAAAGAATTAAGAATTGTTTAAAGAAATAAATGCAATTTTCAGTAGTTATTGCTGTTAAAAACTGTTATTGGTTTTTTTTAAAGCTTTATTTTTGTACGAGTTTTCAAGCGCTAAAATTCGCAGTCTAACTTCAAACGTACCAAGATCCGACGGCCGTACTGTACCATCAGGTGGGATTGCAGTCAAGCACTACTTTATATGAATTTAAAAAACATCTTGAAGAAATATATCCATTTCTATAGTTTAGACGCACTTTTTAAACTACTAAATAAGACCACGCCTTTACATTGTACCCTGTTTTTTCATCATCATCATCATCAGCCTTTTTAATGTTCTCACTGCTGGGACTCAGGCTCTCTAGGAGAGGGAATGGGCCATAATCCACCACGCAGGCCCAGTACGGATTGGTGGATGTCACATGTCTTCGAATTTTTGGTTCTAGGACATGCCGGTTTCCTCACGATGTGTTCCTTCACCGTTTTGAGAGCAGTGATGATGAAATAAATTACACAAAGTAATGTAGGTACCTGACTGGATTTGAACCCGCGACCTACAACTCGTAAGTCGGGGCCTTTACCACTCGGCCACCACTGTTCTCAGCCCTGTTTTTTATACAGGTGCAAATAGAAAGGCGTGGTTGATATAAAGTTAAATAAAAAAAAACTATGCAATAGTATTACCGAGTCTTTAGCTGCTGATGTCGAGCCCGCATAGAATGATCGCGCATCGTCTGGACTAGCGTGCATGTTCTTCATTCTAAAATAAATATGTTTTCACATTATTTCACTGTTGAAATATTATTATTTTATTACTTTTAAGAAGGCTTACAGACTAATAACATAAAAATAGGTAACAAAAAATATATAATGATGTTGCTAATTACAAACCTCCACAGATATATTACAATTAACGATTAACTAATACCTAAAGGTTGGTGTTATGGTTTCTTATTAAATATTGTATTGTATTTGTTGTTTGTGTGAGTATTGATATGAAAAAAAGGGAGTTAGTGATAGTGTGACGGGTGATAGGACAGAGTGGAAGAAAAAAACATGTTGAGCCGACCACAAGTAATATGGGATGATGATGATTATATTATTTCACTGATCACTTTATTTACTAAAACATAGGTTTGTATGTCAGTTACTTTTTTTTATTAACATTGGTCTGCATTAGGAATTACTCCCGTATCGTGGGCGTGTTCATATAAGTATAGGTAAGTTCATATACTACATAAGATACAAAGACTCAGAACTAGAATATTTTATTTGTAAACACAGATCAAGTTACAGCACAGTGTGAGATGTTAAAGACAAGGAGATCCTCTATGTTTTGCTCACAGGCATACAAATGTATATATTTTTAAAATTTTAAGTTTTTAACACACATTTAGCTGGACAAACTAATCTGTTGATCATACTAATATTTGTTCCTTACGGGAATTAACCCTCGCTTAAACAGTACTTCAACCGTGCTATAAAAATTCACCAATGTTACCTATATTGGTGAATTTTTATAGCACGGTTATAAAAAATGGCAACAATTTAATAAAAAATGGCAACAAACCTTTTTTCAGCATTTTCTCCTCGAGCTATATTAGACATTCTTCTGTAGTCCGAAGGTCTAAGATAGTTCACCTGAGCAAAACAATTACAATTAAAGAAAAGAAACTTCATGTCATAATACTCAACAATAAATATAACTTGAATAATTGAGTGGACCCACACAACTTCCGCTGTACAAAGATTTTTCGATGTTTCTTCAACCCGGTTTACCAATGGGCAATGTAAAACAGGCTTCAAAATAATTCTTGAAGCGCTACTTTGCATTATGTGGCCCCATCTATAATCGAGTCATTAACAAGTTTTGTTTCTGAAAGTGTCCTCTGCGGTATATGTCAATCACTCTATACTGGGTGTCATTGACATCGTACCACAAACGAATACCGTGTATCCAGTTCATGATTCTGGATGCCCCAGTGGTGAAATTTTTCGTCGGTTTTTTCTTAATTTTGCATTCCGCCTTCATACCGGTCGGACTTTCCTTTCAGAAACCGGACCAGGGCCTCAGTAGGCTAGGCCCTTCAGTTGGGCCTCTATATTTGCTGACAGCTCCTAGAGGCGCGCGGAAAAAGAGCGCGCCGTTGACGACTTAGCTTGGTCCTGACTGTTACAAGACAACCGAGCGGCGAGCTACCCATTGCTCGCTGATCATCCAATGACTTATGTCGTGAAGAGTCGTGTCCGACTTTTGCAAATTACTACAACTACTTCTGCAATCTTTGTGATAACTACGTGGCTATATTCTCACAAGGCGTCGCTGAAGGATGAAATAGTGACCGTGGCCCCACAATGGATAGACAACTGAAGGACTCAGGCCCTCTTTTTTAACCTTATTGCGAATGTAATTTGATGATTACCCACAAAAAAAGCGGCATTTATGAATTAAAAGTATTTAAATTTGAGATTTGCGTGTGAAAGTTACCTGTGAGCCAGCGTCAGCCATTTTATGATGACTCCCGGCGAAGGACACTTGTCTCGTGAGCATCGCATTGCTCGCTTCCCGCGTCACTGTGATCTCACGGAACTGATTTTGGAACAACGGGATGGCAGCCTGAGGAAAACAAAATATAACAAGTACAGTAAGTTAGTTCTAGGTAAGCGCGCTCCGTCGTCGACCGCATCGTCGCTTTCCATCAGGTGAGTGTGCACAATCCTCAAGTTTTTGAAATTATTTCTTCAGTTATACTTTTAAGGTTTGCTGTAATAAAACCCAATTGTGGGTTAAGCTCGCCTGTGTACATCACCGGTTCTGTTTTTTTGTATTTTGATAGTTATAAATAAATAAGGTGAGATAGCGGTCAAGCGAACCTATAATCAATAAAAAAAACAATATAAATTCTAAATTCATATTGTACTTTGTTATAGATAGTAAAGTACAATATGAATTTGGAATTCATATTGTATTTCTAGTAATTCCGCATGCGTAATGAAATTCGCATAATATTAAAGACACTATAGGTATACAAGCTAATGAACCAATTACCTCTTTCAAATGCTGTCCAAGTGTTATCGGCACTTTGCCCATGAACATTCCAAAGAGAACCAACAAGCTTGATGAACTTTTCAGTCATCGACCGCAACGCCCTCTCGCGTCAGTTTCATAAAGTAAAAGTACCTATGATTGATTATAGGCCTCCCTATTTCCCTTATTAATTATTTTATATCCCAGCAGTGGGAATATTATACAGCTGATTATGCATTACCTCTTTCAAATGCTGTCCAAGAGTCATCAGCACTTTGCCAGTCAGTAGCCCGGTGAGGAAGTAGTCCGACATCTTGAGCTTGATGAACTTCTCACAGTCGTCGATTGGCACGCCCTCTTGTGACTGTCTCACGAAGTACAAGTAGCGTCGGTTGCGGTTCGCTATGTTAGGAGTCATCGCGCCGAATACTACGGTCAGCTTGGGGTATTGGATTATTCGGGGGACTGGTCGCTGTGTGGGGAAGAAAAAATACTTTATAAATATATAAAATAAAACACACGTATCCATATAAAAATACTATTATTTCTACGTCTATATGGTGAAGCAACATGGTCATAGAGAATTACAAGTTAGAATCAATCAATCTATCAATCAATGTTTTAATCATCATTACATAGTATAAAGCTTGCTAGCTAGTCGCTTCCTCCCTATGTATGCTTAAATCTTTTTCTTCTTTTTTACGAAATTCGCAACGGATTTTGATGCTGTTTATTTTAATAGATAGAGTAATGCAAGAGGAAGGTTTATATGTATAATACAAGCATATTATATTTAATATCAACATTGCAACCTGTTGCTGCAAGTTGGGGCGGGTCGCTTGTAATTTATAATTTTTAGTGTTTAATTCAATCCATTTATTTTATGTAATTAAATAATATTGCTATGGGTTTATTAATGCCTGAAATAAACGATAAATAAACCGAGCACGGAGCGAGCAGGAGTGACACTACATAAAATTGAGCTATGCTCCTTCTCCGCTCGTAGATCCTCGACCTCAATTAAATAAATACCAATAGTAATAAAATTTACATCTTTAGGCACTACGTATACGACATCAATTCTTACGATAATTGTATAAAACTCCAAAGTTCCATCCACTTCTGGATCAAAATCCTCGGGAGCTGCAAAAATATATTTTGAACTTTATATTAATAAAAATAGGATTCCATGTGGAATAAAAAAAACTGTTGTATTATAATACTTAATGGATTCTGGTGCGGTTTTCATTATACTACAGTTAATTGACCCGTTTGTTTTTGTACAATATTTTGTAATGAACCATAAATAAAACTAGAAAATGAAGTAAATATCTTTCTAAAACCGCATCAAAACTGGTTTTATTAGAAGCAATCAGCATTACAAATTGGAGGATGTGGACGGGTGATGGTAACATCTAGCCATCGATTGCCAAAAATTTAACTGTATCCTTATTACGACGTCTCTATAAGTGACTACATTTTACATTATAGGTAACTAGCTTTCGCCCGCGGCTTCACTCCCAGTAACAGAAAAATGTGATAAATGAAAAACCACTCGACTGATTTTTTGCAAACTTCACTTAAACCATCTACCAGGTAAATAGTCCGAACCAAGCCTAAACATTTAGTTTGGATAGGTGAGCCCGTTCTTGAGTTATACAATTACAACGAAAGTGGCTTTGATTTTTGTTTAGGGTCGGGTGTCTCACAGTGAACCAGGCAGCTACATTTAACCACCGCCGAATCTCGAAAATGCGACATTGCCAAACAATGCTAATATGAGTGAAAGAGAGGTATTTACGTTCCGTCTCTGCCCACTAGTTTGCGTGGCGATCGTATGCAAAGTATTAATGTGAGGAGCATTCAAAAGCAAACTGACTCAAAAAGTAAATTTTTTTTGCAAATTTCATTCTTTTTTACCTTTTTTTCTTTAAATGATATCGATTTATTTATATATACACTGTTTTCTACGGTTATTTAGCAATAAAAAGCGCTATAATTTGTGTTTTAACGAGATTGATTTACCAGTAAAATTTTGAGTTTAGCTATCAAAATGTGGTGTGTCTCACAATGAGCCACCTGAGTGTGGTACACATTGAACCATTGTTCATTATGTATATCCCACTCGTTAAATGAGTGTATTTGTTACAATTATTTTAATTTGTTATAGAATGGCGTCAAACAAAGTGATGCCGACATGCTTAAAGCCCTTAAACTGCATAGATTGAGTGAAGAAGTGAATAGATTTTTTTTTGTTTTATTTTTTGAAGAATTTTTTAAATGTTTTTTACTTTGATTGAAGTTTGTTTGTGTTTGTTTCAAAAACCAAGTAAAAAGTTATTTAGTTTCTTAGTTTTTAAATGTATCAAGAATATTATGCTACTTTTGTATTTATTTTTGAATTTGACTGAAAAGTTTATGTGATGTAAGTGATTTTAATAAACATGAGGCTGATTTTTATTATTACTGTTTTTTTAGTATTATTACAAAGTATTATATATGTCTATGTCTTCTAGTTAAATTTATAGTCTTATAAATTTAACTAGAAGACATAGTCAATAAGGTGGCTCAATGTGTACGATGCCCTGGTTAAGAGCCTGCGCGCACTAGCGATTAAAGTTGGCCGATAGTTCAGTCACAATCGTACAACGATTATTATTTAATAGTTCGGTCGTACAACTTTTAATCATCAAGTGCGCACACTGCCATATAACTCTATACACTAGCCTCTGACCGATCAAACTATCGGCCAACTTAAATCGCTAGTGCGCGCAGGCTCTAAATGTGTACCACCTGAAGTACTCAATGAACCAAAAATCATTTTTCATAAAAACCTATTTTACACTGAAAGTAAAAGGAATATGAGAAATTAATGTTTTACAAAATTGAAGCTAAATAGATATGCTAACTATACACAAAAAATTAAAGGGATTGATTGAAAATCCAGCCCACTATGACACTTTGAAATTTACCTGGTTCAATGTGAGACAACTTACCCTATATTAATATTTATACAATACCACAGATTACTAAATTGACAATACCAACATCTCTCTTATCCATTGAATATCGTTGTTCCATCTATTAGGGAAGTATGATACTACTAGCTACTGGACATACCGTATGTCCAGTAGCTAGTAGTATAAATCTATTGGCTAAAACTAGGTACCTATAGTCATGTTATAAACTTACGCGGTGGGAAGTAGTATGTATCTTCAGCGACAAGACGAACGTCACCATGACCTGACGGTTCTTCCAAATCGTCTTCCTCTTCCAAGGTTCCAGCTGCGGTTTCTACATCCACCTCTGTGCATAAACAATTATTAACTGGTGTCAACCATTTCTCATTACAAATCGTTTTAATTTAAAACCTTCAAGCTTGTTATTGAATTTTGAACCTTATTACAATAACAGTATACTTTTGATTTACTTAACTTTAGAACAGAGATTACACTCGGACGATGTTGAAAAATACAAAAACAAACTCTATGCAATGATAAAAAAGTTCAAATTTCAATGGAGCTTATATTATGTTTATTATGGTTATTTGAATAATCAATATTAATTTAGAAATCAACTTAAAAGGCCTATAGCTAAACATTAGATGATTATTTCCAAGATAAAAAGTCGATATAGTACGCGGCAAATAAGTTGAGCCATTGTGGGTAGTAGATAAAAAATAATACTGATATAATAAATAAAATATAAAAAGATGATGGCTACATACCAGCAGTAGATGCAAGCTTCTCATCTGTAAAGTAAATTAGGTACATTTAATTTTTATTTAACTACATCATCATCATTAGATTTATTAATGTTCCCACTGCTGGGACACAGGCCTCCTCTCTAGGAGGAGGAATGGGCCATGATCCACCACGAGAGCCCAATGCAGATTGGTGGATGTCACATTTTGAATTTTTTATTCTAGGACATGATGCCGGTTTCCTCATGATGTTTTCCTTCTGCATTTTGAGAAGTGGTGATAAAATAAATTACATATAACAGGTATTTAATAAACTTGTTTAATAAATATTTTTTTTATCTATTATTTGATATTCATCTTCTTATTATATTTATTGGATACTCATCATAGCCGCCTGTAAATGCTAAATTGTTTTAAAGATTTACTATGGCCCTGAAATACAAACTAAAAACAGAGGATTTTAATCAGTAAAAGGCTGACACCCTGTATCTGACATTGAAATAAAAAAAGAACATAAGGTCATAATAATAATAACATTACTCTGCACTTATTTGTGCATTGCGGGTGGCATTCATCAATATGTAAACTCACATATACAAGTTACCCCTAATAGGATCACTTACTGTAGGCCATACAAATATTTGTTCAATGTAGGAATTTAAGCCATGACACATAGCACTCTGTCGCTTACCACTACACCTTAATGATAGTCAACCCTGGCCTGTGTGTTACATGTATGAGTTTTCTAGTAAGGGAAAAAAAAACTAACTACATCTTCATGAAAGTAAAAATATTATACACTATTACATTAAAACAGACATTGCTGTGCCCAACAGGATCCATAATTGAATCTTTTAAACAACATAATTATGGTATGTTGTTTGTCTCTGAAATATTATGGAAAGCAATAAAGTATTGAGTATACAAACATATAGCAAGACACCACACTGAAAAATACCTACATACCTAGTTTGCTTTTCATACTTTTAACACTTTTCATGCTTTTCATACTTTTCATGCTCTTCATACTTTTAGCACTCTTTTTACTGTCTATCTCCGGTTCTGGCTCCGGGGGAGGTTCTGGTGTCTTTGTTCTACCTTTCTTTTTCTTTTGCTTTGGTGGTGGTGGGGGAGGAGGTGGTATGATTCCTGTAATAAATAATAAAAATAAAAAATAAGATATTCAATAATCAATACATTTGGACCAGTTTATTTAAGAGAATATTTTAATATTATAATCAGTTACATATTTTTTATTATTTTTATTTTTTGTATGTGCATTAAAGATTGCTTTCGACTGAGCAAATTAATATCCCAACTGGCATCTTAACTCAATCCTCTCAAGCATCTTAGGTTAAATTTTCTTATATTAGATTCAAAACCATATTTAATTTAAGGTTAACAGGACCTAATTACTTAAATGTAATTATTTTGATTTAAATAGGTAATATAAATAATTATGAATTAAACAAATGAATGAAATCAGTTAAAATCAAAATGAAGTGTTGCTTACTCCACTCCGTAAATTCCTTATCTTCATGAATCAGCTTGTCAACGATCACCTTCGAGACGTACATCATTCTCTTGTCCAGACTGATTTCATTGGGCTTTATTGTTCCAGTTATATATCTCATGAACTGCTGCTTAGCATCTCCTACTTCCAACATATTGTAGAAGAGGCTGTCATCATCCATACCAACATAAGCTAGGACACGCTCCTTGAACCATAGTACTCTTGGGTCGTTGTACAGGTCAATGTAGACATCTAAGTCGTCGAGCGTTTCTTCTGAGTTCAACTTAGGTGTATCTGATTCTAGTCCAGATGCCATGGTTCTATTTTTAGGTCAGACGTCAGTTCCTAATTGCAAAAAATATACCTACTTAAATTTATTTATAGTATGCGGCAAATAAAATGAACACATCGCTTTGCATTGCTATGGTTATGCCCAGCCCCCACTTCGATTTAAACCCGAAAACAAAAATCAATTATTGCACATTCAAGGTGGAACGCCATGTTGGTTCAACTTGTAGGTAGGTATGTCGAGAATTATTATACAGATTTTTTTATTACCTACTGAACTATTTATTTTAAGTCGACTATTTGAACTCTTTGCAAAGCAATGAAGAAAGTGTTCATCTCTATAATGCTAATTTACCTTTTACTCCAAATACAGTTGCGGCGAATTACTTATTTATTTGACTTCAAAAATTCCACTTGTTCACTGATTTTCTACATAATATCGATATTATATACAGATTTTATTGTAGTTTAAATAAAACCGATCGACAAAACCGTTAGTGGTATCCAAGAAGTAAATAAAACAAGAAATCAAAACAACTTCTGGCTACCATAGCAACAAACTTTTCTTTAAAGTGACAGCGATTCAAATTTTCGCGCTGTCTGCGCTAGTCGTTCGGAAACATCCCAAATATTAAAGATTTTTTTATTTCAAGATGTAAATCATTATTTAATCCTTGTTTATTCCATACCTATTTGTTTATAAAGTAAGTAAACATTGCGTATCGTAAATAAAATAATTCTCCATAACTTAAAAAAATATAAAAATTATATTAAGTAGGTATATTTTTTTCTCATGCGGCCAGTATCAAGTTAGAAAAACACCTCTTCTCTCAGTCTTGGGTGTTTTGTGCGTATGTGGCACGCCTGGTTGGTCCGACGACGATCGAACAGGCTAAGTGGAATCAGGCTATGCAATTCCAACGAAAAAAGGAAGAAAAAACCGCCAGGCTAGCAGCTTGGCATTGGTGCTCAAGACTTGGAAGCTTCGACTCGACCGAGTCGATGCGATTATGAATGCATTAGAAGTGTAGAGTGAAGACGAGATTTTTTATAAATAACCAGTCTTCATTATTATCATCATTACATAGTATAAAACATAGTCGCTTTGTCTCTATGTATGCTTAAATCTTTAATAGGTATTACGCAATGGATTTTGATGCGGCTTTTTTTAAAAGATAGAGTGATTCAAGAAGAAGGTTTATATGCATAGGTAATATACACTTCTCATCAAAAAAATCGAAACACTTCCGTTTTCATTGTTTCTGTCCGAATTTAACACAAAAAAGAATTCATACGATGAAAAAAAATACATATATTATAGCTGGCAGTTTGGCCATTACAGTAATAAGCGAAAATTCTAAATTCAAAATTAGAATTTCATTTGTTTATCTTATAAACGAAATGAATCACTGTTTTGGGACAAATGTGTGTTTAGGGTTGGAGTACATTTAGCGTTTAAAAACTAAAAATTGGCGCCTATCCTTAAACTTTTTGTTTTTTATTTCAATACTGTGACTTTGGGACGTCTGAAAAAAGGTTTTTTTTCTAAAACGTATGGATACTTCGCCCACAGAAGCCGCCCAAGTTGTGGCATTGCTGGATTCTGGCCTTAGCGTGTTGTGGCTGCAAGACTGCATCTAAGCCTGTCATCTGTTCATAGAGTCTATAAACGTTATCGGGAGACTGGTTTGTTCACGCGCCGTTCAGGATCTGGCAGGAATCGGGTCACTTCTGAGCGAGATGATCGATTTATTGTAACAACTTCTTTAAGAAATCGACGCCTTAACGCTTTTCAACTGCAGCAGCGGCTTCGTGTTGTACGAAGGGTGGCTGTAAGTGACTCTACAATTAGAAGAAGGTTGAAGGATCGTGGACTGGTACCGCATAAGCCAGCAAATGGGCCGAAATTAACTGCAGACCATCGAAGAGCGCGCCTTAACTTTGCACGTGAGCACCTAAATTGGTCATACCTACAGTGGAGCAAAGTTCTCTTTTCTGATGAGTGTAAAATTATGCTGTATGGTAACGACGGAAGGAACAAGGTCTACAGAAGAGACGGAGAACGCTATGCACAATGCTGCATTGAAGAAAAGGTCAGCTATGGTGGCGGTTCGTGGACGGTTTGGGGAGGAATCAGCGCCGACGGTAAGACGGAGCTTGCTTTCGTGTCTGGGCCACGTCTGCCTGCACTAAACTGTCATCGGTACGTCGAAGAGTGTCTCGAGCCTCATGTGATGCCCTATGCACATTTTATTGGCAACGGCTTCATATTCATGCACGACAATGCTAGGGCTCACACCGCGGGCGTCGTACGAGATTATCTTAACGAAGTCGATATCTCTATTATGGAATGGCCAGCAAGAAGCCCGGACATGAATCCCATTGAACATCTATGGGATGAATTAAAGAGACGAATTCGAGCAAGAGATCCTGCCCCAGAAACACTTAGCCAGCTGCAAGATGCAATCCAAGAGGAATGGGACAATATACCACAGCATGTGATCGTGACTCTCATCCGATCGATGAAGAACCGTATGGAAGCAGTAATTAGAGCTCGGGGAGGGAATACAAGTTATTAAATAAACGTTTTTTAGCTTTTTTTTTCATTTACGTGTGTTGTTTTATCCATTTCCTTTATACTCCATACGGAATAAAAATGACTCATTTAACAAAATACGAAACCTATGAAAAATTCATTTAAATTTAGAACATTAACATTAAGATTTGATAAGCTCATATTACTCACTATTAAACGACATTTAACATTTATTCCTAAATGTACACATTTTTCTGATAATCCTGACAAAACGTAAACTTGCAAGGTGTTTCGATTTTTTTGATGAGAAGTGTATTTAATATCAGTATTACACCCGTGCGAAGCTAGGGCGGGTCGCTAGTATCCAATAAAGGCAATTTGTGTGGACCAACAATTTTCGAACTTCGTTCTTTAAAAGCTGATGCAGAGTCCTATTAGAATACCTATTCGATGTCTGTTTTTGAACGTTGTGTGTTATGGTAGGTAAAAATCATCCAATGACGAATTCCGCCCTTGGGCGGAGTGGAAAACAGTGTCAGACTCTTACTGACTAAACCACCTACCACGTTCTTTCCTGGCCTTGATCCCAGGGCCCTGGTAATACGCTTTCGCATCAACCTTTTATGTTCGTCTAAGGACCATTACATAAATTGTAGCAAATGTTCAGGTATTACTGTAGTCTCAAGTTTGTTTATTATTAATACAATTTTATGAAGTCGAGGCTCAAGCCTATTCTAAGACTGTAGCACCCACTGCAGGGCCATACCTACTAGACTAAGGAAACGCTTGAAGGAACGTAGAAAAAATGGTCCAGGTCGGTCGGTCGCTGACAAAGAAGCCCAGACGTCAGATTCTGATGATGAAGACACACAATATATCTGTACTGCCATGACTTATATTTCGAGTCTATTGAAGAATGGATCACATGCCAGACTTGCGGTAAGTGGGCACAATGTAGCTGTCCAGGAGTGGAAGATAATGATGATGAAGCTGCCCATATCTGCCCTGTTCGTGAAGACGTTGACCATTCATTATTTAATACCTAGGGTAGATGGGAAAATTTTGATATGTTTTTTATTGATATTTCTATGAGGAGATGTTTTTAGTTTTGGTTTTAACTGATTATAATTAAAAAAACCTATTACTTTCGTAATAGAAGTCCCTAATTTGTGCAATCGAAAACAGAGGGTTTTATTGACGAGTTTACCTTAAGTTCCCCGTCTTTCCCCACCTTCCCCTAACTCTTTCGAACAATCCCGCAGCCCTAGCAGAGATAGTGAAATTGATCAGAGTGCCAACGTGCAGTCGAATACAGCTACAGGTATCTCTAAAATCCGTAGGGTATACAAAGGAAAGGAAGGAAGCATAACAGCCGTCTTCTGAATCTAGTCGGCTTCAAGCTACTTTTGAAAGTCAGTCAATTTAGGTTTGACATTCTATCATGATATCATCGTCATTCAATTCATCATTTCCGCCGAAATTAAGTCCACAATTGGACTTAGGCTTTCCCCAAATGTAGTCATATCAACCAGTTCTGTTCGTCTCGGTCCACCTTGATGGAGGTCTTCCAACTTCCAGTGCTGCATCTTCCGCTACGTGGTCGCCACTCTAATACCTTGTGTATGATGCTAGAAATGTATGGTGAATAAAAGCCTTACTTTTAATATTCGTTTATTATTTCTTTATTTTAGTACACATCTTGCTTGCTCAACAAACTAGACACCTGCATTATAATTTCAAACTCGTTCTCAGCTTATTTATTTATGAGCATTTTTGTATTTACTAACTTATTTTGGTATACTAACTTATACTAAGATCTCTCGTTTTTGGTTGCAGTTCAATCTCAAAATATTTTGTAGTTTGTTCTTTGTTTGCCTACTTATCTACTTACATCTATACTTTTATTTACATCAATTAAATACTATTTCTCAATCAAAACACATCCACTTCACTGTTTGTTCCAATATTACCATTATTTTTTTCAGTTGTACCTGAATGTAGACATAAATTGGCGGGCTGGCCTTTCTTTGGGGTAACCGTTATTATTATTATTATTGCTATCAAAATCTTCTAGTCTAGAATTAAAGTTATTTTGTACTAACTGTCTAGATCCTAAGCTACCTACTGATAATTGTGGAGCGGTATACGAAGATGGTCCAGAGTACAGTGGGTTTAGTCTGTATTGCTCATTTTGTTTAGGTGTTGTTGGGTATTCAACAGAGAAGTCTACGCTAGACGTCATAATCTGCTGCCCTTGATTACTGTTTTGATTTTCTCCATTCTTTGGTTTCTCGATGTCTCTAGGCGCACCGAATTCGTCAATTTGGAAGGCGCTAAGGAATTTTTGTTGTTCTTTCTCGTCTTCTAACTCGTAACTGACTGAGGGGATAAGTTGAAACGACACTACATTTTTTGGCATAATGTTATCAGAAGACTGTACTAATTTAGCACCTTGTTGAGTATTTGTGTTGGTCTGCTGCTGGTTTGTTGCCAAATTCTGTTCAATAGTATTGTCTTCTAACTTTGTGTAAAGGTAGTATGATTGGTCTTTTTTGTAGGTGAGGACTTTGTTGTCTTCCGACGGATGTGGTAAAGTGCCTACGATTTTGTCTTCTAGGTGTGCTGATATTCCATTTTCACTATTGAGCAAACTGTTAAGAGTCTCTTGACTAGCAAATTGTCCCCCTTCATTTGGCGGTTCGAGTTGCAGTTTGGCTGGATTCAAAGCCACCGTTTCTGCTTTAACTACTTCGAATTGAGGACTTGACTGTTTAAAATTGTCTACTGGACTGTTTTGATTTGTGTTCTGCTGTACACTGTACATTTGTGTATTCTGTTGTTGCATGTTGCTGGGACTAACGAGGTTTGCAGAGCTGGGACGGTTGTATATTTGACTAGTTACATCTGGAACAGACCATTGGTATAATTGACCACTGTACAGTTGGTTTTGACTGTTTAGAAGATTTTGTTGAGCACTGGGTACTTGAAATCGTGATGAGTAAAAATTACCTTGAGTTTGTTGTGGAGGTGTTATTTGGTTTGTTTGTGTTTGTTGTGCCTGATTCGATCCTTCTGTGTATTTTCCATTGCCTGTAAATTGATCAAGTAAATTAGTATTAGTTCTTTTGGTAGGAATAATATTTGTGTTAGAGCCAAAACTGTTGAGATGGTTACTAGAGTATTGTGATGATGTCAGCTGCGATATTTGGTTTGTAATTTGTGACAGTTTTTCGTTGTTCAGGTTCTGAAATTGTGATAGTGCAGGTGATGCTGTAGACGATTGTATATCTCGTTGTGCAATTGTGTTATATTCCCTCGCTACGTTGATAGAGTCAGTCAAAAACGAATACACGAGCGCCTGTGAATCAGAAAGGTTATTTGAGTTTTGATTTCCAATTAGTTTAGCAATAGGAATAAAGTTAAATACATCTTTTTTGGGGATAAAGTTGTTGCTCATAACCAAATAGTTGCTACTTCCAGTATTTAATATTTCTAGTTTATCAAATTCAGAATCACTTCGATTTTTAAAAAGAAATGCGGCAATTCTTTCGGGAATGGTGATTTTGATTGAAACTGTGCGCTCTATAGTGTTTGGTATGCCAGTTTCTTTATAGAAGGGTAAATTGGCGAGCTGGTTATTATTTTGATAAATAAAATTTTCATTAGGAGGTACCAAGTTTGTTGCAGGTGTTGTAATGAGCCTAGAACTTTTTGTAGACACTGTTGGAGTTTGTATTGGAACTTGAGATGTCAATGTTTCACCGCTATCGGTTGTCGTCCTGGATGCTACGTAATTTTCTGGATAATCAAGGGATTTGAATTCTTTATGATTCTGATATTGACTATATTGTGGAGAAGCAGTTTTCAAAATATCACCTGTATCTTTTACTATATCATTTACAGTGATATCGAGTTTTTCTTTTGTCAAAATATCAGTGAATGTTAAATTTTGATGGTTAGTATTAACATGAGATTGTTTTGTTACAGAAAATGAAGGTTGATTCAAATTTTCACTAAAAGGCACTCGAGTGGGTGTCGAAATAGTTGGTAATGCTCTTAATGGAGCATTTTGATAATATACTGGTTGTGGAACATTTTGGGGTAGATAAAGTCGAGGTAGGGAAGTAGGATTTCTTGATGGAGGTAGATAGAATCGTGCCGTTGAGGTGAAGGGTGACGGAGTTAGATATAGGCGAGATGCTTTTGTGGGAAGTGGAGATGATTGTGGGTAATTCGTAATTCGTCCTGAAAAAGTAGGACGAGTAGGCAGAGTTGTGGGGGCTATAAAGATACGTGTAGTTTGGATCTCAGTTGTTTGTACTTGCTTGGCAGAAGGAGTTGGCCTGTCATAAACGTATGGCTCATCCGATTCTTGTTCAGATTCTAGTTCCGGTGAGATTATTTTCTCTTTATCTTCAATTTGAGAAGCAATAGTGGGCACATCATACACATACGGTGTGCTATCTTCTATAAGTCTTTGTGTAGGTGATGGGGCCGATGGTGAAGATACAGAGGGTCTTGCGTAAGTGTACGGAGAAGGTTCGGCTATTAGTTTTGCAGATTTAGTCGGCTTCACAATCCAAGTTTTTACTGTTATTCTGGACTTTGGTTTACCAACTTTCGGCTCCTGTATAATCCTACTATATGTTAACGTTTTTGTTATAACTGTAGAAGGAATGTCTCTTATTGTACTTACCAAATTTTCTTTTAATTCTCTACCAGCTGGATTATTCAAATGGTTTGGGTATTGCTGTGTGTTAGTTGCAGGGGTACTGTGTGACTGCGGTTGTTTATCTTGATTATTATTATTTTGACTGTTCTGTAGTTTGGCAAGTTGAACTTCATTATTAGTTTGTGGTAACCTTCTAGGTTCTGTATACTGTGCACGTTGTCTGTTAACTTTTCCTCTCTGGGCGTTCTGTGTATTGCTTGCTTGGGGGTTATTTACAGAATTTGATTGTCTCTGTGAAAAATTATTTGTGATTTGTGTTGGACGTGGTGTTTGTACTTGTGCTTGTGAGTAAACATTGTTATTAGCTAAGTTTTTATTTCCATTTTGTTGAAACCTGCCAGCGTGACCATTAGAAATAAGGTTTCCTGTCTGTGATATTTGTGTAGTTTGAATTTTAGCGTTTTGATTATTATTTCCTGTGTTGTATTGTCCGTTTTGTCTTTGTCTTTGAAAAACTTCTGCATCTCTTTGCAACGGTAAAAAGTTAGCGGTTAAAGGTGCTGGTACATATCTGGGGTCAGGTGTAGATGCTGAATAAGTGAATTCATTTGGATTGCCTTGTATAAGATTTTGTTGTATTTGCTTTGGTGGAACGTAAACGTTATTTGGGGCTCGTTCTGGACCTGCTAATAACGCTCCATTAGGAAACAATTGCCCGAAAGGAGGCTTATAATCTTGCATCACGATAAGATTACTCTTCATTGCGTTCTTATCATAGGGGTTTCGCATCGGATGAGTTAGCATTTTCTTTATGTCTTTCATGAGTTGTGGCCCTAGTCTAAGATTTTCAAATTGTTCGTTGTTATTATTGAAGAACTGTTGAGAGTTCTGGCAATCGACGTTCATCCACCAATCGCACACGAAGACAGCTTGGTTGAACAAGGTTCCATTTGGGCAGAGGAAGGACTGGAAGCCGTAGGTTGATCCGACGGTGCAGACTCGAAATACTTGACAGTTTGCTTCTAAGTCTGCATAGTATCCTGGAATTGAGAATGGTTATGTTTTATTGCGTGATCTTCACAATAAATGGTTATACTATAGATAGATATACTCTTTATTGTAGATACCTACATTAGGAGCTTAAAATTACTGAAGTTTACAATTGGAAGTGTTACTTATCGCTAAAAGCAAACTATAGAACATCTTTTTAGTCCACCATCGAAATTTATTTTGTTGGAAATCGCATTGACTCTGGGTACATACTATCTAGAGTCAAAAATCTCAGGATATGCTAATACGAATTCTAGAAACATAAATACTACCGTCTGGATTACCTGGTTCTCTGCCGGCGCACGAGAAAGATGTTCTGGGTATCGCGCCCAGGGTGGGATAGTCACTGCCGGGTTCCCCTGGAACTGCCAGCCGGATATCCCACCCATGGCCGTTGTGGTCCTGGTACTGCGGTCCTCGACCATTCTGGGCTTCAGCCCATGTAATGGTGAAGCACACTGGAATGTAAAAATGTCTTTCATTTAAAAAATTTTGTTTCCCAACGACTTTATTCAACGGGTATGTTTTTTCGATGGTGAGTTTGGAATAACATATATATTGTAGTCTATAGGAGGGAAAATAAATTGATAATCCTCGATTTGACAGTAAATCGTGACGTCACAACATGGTCATCGAACCTATTCTCATTTGGTTTCAGAAGTAACTACGGGCTCTGTAAAAAAAGTGAACAAGTCGAACAGACCGAACATAGTCCATGGTCTAAACGGCTAAAGGTAATAACTAAAGAGGCAAATGAAAGAGATTAATTAAGCAAGCTTTTACGAAATGACTGCAGTCGAGTATCTTAATTGGCTTGGAATCTTTATAGCATTTCTGAGCTGGTCTTAAGATCGTTAATCTATTTTGTCTGCGGTACTATTTTATTGATTAAGATGCCTTTAAGCACTAGGTACTACATTATCTTAGCACGCATTTTTATGAGGTAGGAGTCAAATCAAATTAAAAACATTTATTTCAAATAGTTCATCATCGGCCTTTTTAATGTTGCCACTGCTGGGACACAGGCCTCCCCTTTAGGAGAGGGAATGGGCCATAATCCACCATGCGGGCCCAGTGCGGATTGGTGGATGTCATATGTCTTCGAATTTTCGATTCTAGGACATGCCGGTTTCCTCACGATGTTTTCCTTCACCGTTTTGAGAACCCGACCACGCACCAAACCGCACTGGGCCCGCGTGGTGGATTACGGCCCATTCCCCTCTCTTAGAGAGGAGGCCTGTGTCCCTGCAGTGGGAACATTAAAAAGGCTGATGATGATGATGATGATTTCAAATAGATCAATTATAGGCAATTTTAAATTGTGAAACTGTCTAAACTATGGTAATGACATCAGATCAACAAAATCAAACGTATGGTAATGACATCAGATCAACAAAATTCGTAGCTGAACTTAGCTGACCTCGTCTCAATGAAGGAATTCAAGCCGTGGCTTTCTACAAGCGCTAACTCTAAACGAAACGATTGTCACTTGGCTTGGGGGGGCTGTTATCAATATATTTTTACCCATACAAAATCCATAACATTATGTCAGTTTTCACTCGTGTCTCCAATTATAAGAAACCAACTAAAGAAAATTAAAATAAAATTGAAAACCGTGTAAAAACCAACCCCACTGTTCCATGCATGTTCCATGATAGCTGCAGTGATGTTTAATCGTGTTTTATTATTTGCAAACTCTATATCTCTGAGTGTTTTTACGTCAAATTTATCAGAATACGTATTCTTGAGACACAATAGTTCCTGGGTAACCAGAGACGGCCGTGTCAGATGTACAGGCGCTAATGAACGGAGCAGAAAATGCTGAACGAAAGAAATTGTAGCTCTGCTGCTATAAAAACAAAAGTTATTTTGTTGTACATTGTTATTTAGATTATTTAGATCGTCTGTAGGTATTATTGCTATGCAGCAGTGGGTTTTTGTTTTGGTGGGGAAATATCATCAAATGACATCGTCAACTAGCTGGCTTGGCAAACGTTCTGTCACATTAATTATAAAATATATAAAGGAGAATGGTCGTAAGAGCGAAAAAAAATCTGTCAAGCCGTTTTGGTCTTCGATAACAATCTCTGTGACATGCGATTCTATACAAATCTTTTTACATATAGGTACGTACCATAATCTAACTGTATTGGTAAGTAGGTAGGTAAGTATAATAATGTAAGTTGATTTTTCAATCGCCTGATGTATTTTTCCAAACAAAATTTTAAAGTTTTGACTATTTTTGTAAACAAACATAACGTCATCAAATAAGTATCACTGACACTTCTGATGCACCACAAATAAACCCCAAAATGATCTCAGTACATTATCGTGTACCACTAAGTTATCCACAATAATAAATCCACAACTATTCCCAGCTCACTCCAGCATAGTTTCTTCAACAATCGTGTCGTAAACTTCGATACTATGGAGACAGTTCACATAGTTTTTGCTTGTTGGAGTAATATGGAAGCAAAAACTCCCTCGTTGACGTATGCTCTCACGGTTGTTAGGGTATTGTTACAAGGCCGCCTAGGACACAATGTGTTGTAGATTGATCATTAACTTAGTAATAAATACCTCGATGTCTTGACATGGTTTAGAAAAATGATAATATGTTATTACCAATGTAGCGACATCTGTGACGTCATGGAGAAACTAAACTACGAAAATTGCATCGCGCACTCAAAAACGAAAGTGGATACGAAACGAGGAACGAAAGCGTTTTAAGTCAAGAGTGAATAGGTTCCTTCTAGGTAAGCGCGTTCTATCGTCGAATGCATCGACGCTTTCAACCGTGTGAGCATAGGTACGTCAACGATGTAATAATAATAATAATTTATTATTATATTATTATTATTTCGTTTATTCGTTAAATAACATATTAATTACACTTTTAAATATTTCTATAAAAAAAAAAAACATTTAAAAATATAAAAAATATTATTATTATTACCTCGTTGACGTATGCTCACACGGTTGTTAGGGTATTGTTACAAGGCCGCCTAGGACACAATGTGTTGTAGATTGATCATTAACTTAGTAATAATACCTAGATGTAGCAGTTATAAATACCTCGATGTCTTGACATGGTTTAGAAAAATGATAATATGTTATTACCAATGTAGCGACATCTGTGACGTCATGGAGAAACTAAACTACGAAAATTGCATCGCGCACTTAAAAACGAACGTGGATATGAAACGAGGAACGAAAGCGTTTTAAGTCAAGAGTGAATAGGTTCCTTCTAGGTAAGCGCGTTCTATCGTCGAATGCATCGACGCTTTCAAAAGTGTGAGCATACGTCAACGAGGTAATAATAATAATAATTTATTATTATATTATTATTATTTCGTTTATTCGTTAAATAACATATTAATTACACTTTTAAATATTTCTATAAAAAAAAAACATTTAAAAATATAAAAAATATTATTATTATTATTACCTCGTTGACGTACCTATGCTCACACGGTTGTTAGGGTATTGTTACAAGGCCGCCTAGGACACAATGTGTTGTAGATTGATCATTAACTTAGTAATACTTAATACCTAGATGTAGCAGTAATAAATACCTCGATGTCTTGACACGGTTTAGAAAAAATGATAATATGTTATTACCAATGTAGTGACATCTGTGACGTCATGGAGAAATTAAACTACGAAAATTGCATCGCGCACTCAAAAACGAAAGTGGATATGAAACGAGGAATGAAAGCATTTTGAATCAAGAGTGAATAGGTTCCTTCTAGGTATGCACGTTCCATCGTCGAACGCATCGTCGCTTTCCATCAGGTGAGATTCAATCAACAATAAAAAATATACAACAACCCGAAATCATTTATTGGAAAGTTGTCCGGACCAGTCAAAACACCGGTCGAAAATAAAGGTTTAAAAAAAAAACATACTAATAACAGTTGTTAACAGCAATAACAATAGCTAGTGGCATTTTTTTTTAATTATTTAACTTTTGCAAACATATCTGACGCTAAACAGAAACGTGGCAGCAACATCATTATCATACAAGCATTCATGAATCATCATCAGCTTTTTTATTGTTCCCACAGCTGGGACACAGGCCTCCTCTCTAGGAGAGGGAATGGGCCATAATCCACCACGCGGGCCCAGTGCGGGTTGGTGGATGTCACATGTCTTCGAATTTTTGGTTCTAGGGCATGCCGGTTTCCTCACGATGTTTTCCTTCACCGTTTATGAATAGCTAATAAAAAACAGACATTGATCAAAGTATAAAATAAATCACTTACCTATCAGTTCTACAGGTACATAATGAAAAAATCAAGACAAACAATCCAAAGCCGAAAGGTACGTAAGTAATTGAAAGGGTACATAAATAGCACCTGGCAGCAAGAATGGCTCAATAAGAAAAACTACCTACGAGCTTTAGAGTCAACTCACACCGAAAGAGCGGCGAAGGGCAGCGAAGCGGAGCGCAGTTTCATTGTCATATGAATTTTAACTTTATTTTCATTCATACAAAGTTGATACGACCGATGGGCTTTCCTTAAAAAGGATCATTGTACACACCAATATGAACAACTTTTACTACGAGACCAACCCAAAAATCACGAACAAAAAACCTGCTGCTCCATCTACATCAGTAGTTCCCAAACTTATTTTTCTCGTGGACCACTTTTAAAATTTTACTGGTTCCGGTGGACCCCCTGCTGCTACATTTCTACCACATTCTTAAAGTCGCCAAAAAATACAAATTGTGTAGGTTCAGAGTTCTGTCCCTATGCAGTGTGTATCTGTGAACATTTACATTCCTTCAACTTCGTGTTCTACCAACCATTTTGAACAACATTAGTTCTATGGCTTTTCAGAATTCGCATAAAAAAATTTCAACTTTCAGTCACACAAAGTCAGTACTCTTTACAATCAAAAGCAGATACATTTTCGTGGACCCCCATTAACGTCTTATGGACCCCCATTTTTTACTCACGCCTACGTAGACCCCCAGCATGTCTCCCGTGGACCCCTGGGGGTCCACCTGGACCACTTTGGGAATCACTGATCTACATCTACACTAATTTATTAAAGAGGTAAAGTTTGTTTGTAGGAGGTAATCTCTGGAACTAATGGTTCGATTGGAAAAATTTTAGCAACAATAGAAAGCTGCTTTACTCCTGAGTGACATAGGCTATAAATTATTTATATAACATGTATGTTAACCGAGCTATCACTACAAGAAATTTTCCGCGGACGAAGTAGCGGGCAGAAGCTAGTAGATTTATATTCACATAACTCGACAAAGTGTATGGATAAGCGGGTTTTTTTTTCGTGATTTTTGGGTTGGTCTCATAGTAAAAGTTGTTCATATTGGTGTGTAGTACTATGATCCTTTCTAAGGAAAGCCCATATGTCGTATCAACATTGTATAATACTTATTATCGTATGAGAAACTCGAACGAGTCGCGCGGGTGCCCGCTAATTCCGGGGAATTTTATCGACGCGCTTTCTTTAAAGAGCGGGTCGCTGCGCTTCGCTGCCCTTCACCGTTCTTTCGGTGTGAGTTGACCTTTATGTGCGGAGAATTCCTCGTGATTACCCGTTCAGATTTACGGATGTAACGAGTGGTGTTTAGCTCTTGAAACCAATTTAGCCTGAATTGTAGATCTAGGTTTTAGGGAATGGGCTGAGGATTCGTTGGAAAGAATTACTGCGGTGCTGAAACGTGAAGAAACTAAGGAAGATAGGTGTATTTTGGTTGGATAGTCTGGCACCCCATCTTGCTTACTTGCTCGCTGACTTGTGACAAAACCCCTCTAAAAGAACCGTACATAATAAATTTAACGAAGTGTTTAAATACTTTTGGTGCTTCTACGGTTAATAGTGGAGCAATAACATTTTAGAAGCTTTTTATTAGCTTGCAATGTAACTATGTATTTATGTTCGGCTCAAATCTTGCAACTCAATTTTGAAGCAGATATCTTCAACTGATTGAGCTGCAATTTTGCATGCAGGTGTAAATCGCATGACAATGCAATATTATGATGACATGGAGCTGCTCTGATAATGGAGCTGGAAGGTAGCCACAGGAGCTCAGCAATAAAACAACTCAACCGTATCGTGTTTGGGCTCATTGGATTTATATCGAAGAGTACTTTGATCCTAAATGGTAGCCAGGGTCTGATGGGGAGTTGGAAGGTGGCCGTAGGAAGTCTGTAATACAATTAGATAACCCTAGCGTGTTTGTAGTTTTCGGAAAGGTCTTAATGAGTATTCATAATAAAGGTATATACCGAACTATAAAAGCATGTTATGAAAAAATATTTTCATTAAAAACTTGTTTATTCATTGTGCTGTTAGTTACGACTATGTACCATCCCATCCTCGATTTTCAGGCATTGTAGGCGTGGACATGGTCCGGTCATCCGGTACTGGTTCTGATTGAGTCTAAGTCGTTAACGGCGTGTACTGTTCCACACGCGCCCAACGATATCGGAAAACCTGTTGGGGCCCTACAGGTTCGAAGCCTACTGGAGCCATAGGTTCCCTTCTGAAAGGAAAACCTAGGATCCTGGGACGAAAGTCAAAGATTGATTAAGAAATGATTTCCCACCAAAAAAATAAAACGCTCGAAAAGAGTTTTGCACAGCGACAGTTAGGTAAAACAAATTTACTATGCAGTTAGCAATATCATTCTTGGAAATGTGATTCCGTTTATAAAGCCTGACATTTTCAAGGCTGTTATTATTAGGTCCTTACACATGAAATTTGTGACTTGTTGATCGCTTTTAGCGATAAGACCGCCCATTGTAACACCGTAGTAATTTTAAGTGTCCTAATATACAAAGTTGTGTTTATGGTGTACCTACAATAAAGAGTATATATCTATCTATATTGTCGTACTGGCCACTTTGATCTTGTTTTTTCCATCTTTGGTTTTTTCTTTACGTCACTCAGTTTATGAAATGGAAAACTTAAAATATCGCGTTCTTCACGAGTACGCGGAACTTGTACTCGTGAAGAACGCGATATTTTGGCATGGCACCAGTGCTGCAGAAACAGCTCGAAGGATTAATAATGTGAAAGGCGGTAGTGTTGCAAGAGAAAACACAGTGCGTTTTCAGTTCCGACGTTATCGTTCTGCAAAACAAGCCCATGGGCGGCAGGAGTCCAAGGTTGATAGAAGGCTATTGTGGAAGAGGATCTATCGCAAACCACGTCCGAGTTAGCTGCAGGCTGCGGTGTTAGTGACAAAACTGTTATAATCCACTAGAAGCAAATTGGGTATACTACAAGTACTTTGAGAATACAAAACCACTTTAGGTTATTCCCTTTCAAAACATTAATTTCATATGTATGGACCTAATAATATAATCCGTAAAACAACCACCAAATTGACTTGGAAACATAAACAAAAAGTAATACCAACATCATAATAATTACGAGCCCGGGAACTTTGACCCAACTTTGATGGATTGCTTTGCTTTTGTTTGACATTCGAAAAACGAATATTGAGCTCTCTGGTTTAGCACTTTCGCGATTGATTGGCTTATGTCCAAAAAGCGGGAGGCAATCAAAACTATTTGAGAATGGTAGGTTTTTATTGATATTGGTTTTTTAAACCTTTGCAGCGTGGCGAGATAGGTCAGTGCTTCGTAAATCGCGTACGTATCTAACTTATCGTACACGTATTGCAGTCAATAATAAAAAATAGAACAAGTGATATACCTACATACACAGGCGAGCTTACTTTATTAATCCCCTAAGAGGACAGCAGTGTCCGCACACCTATTGTTTTTTACTTGTGTCTGTAATTACGATAATCTGTAATGGAGTTTTCTTGCAGCAGCAATCTTTGGTTTATTACTTTTTTGTGCTTGATAAACTGCTTTAGAAAATGTGTGTGATTTTTGCTTATTTTCCACTGCAATTAATTTTAGGATCAAAATTATTTCATCTACTTAGTAAACATTGTTTTAGTTTACAATACTCGTTTGACTAAGTAATGAATATACGCAGATATTAAGCTAAATATCAAACAACAGCTATCATTAATCAACAGCGGCATTGATAACACAGCTTAATCATGATTTATAAACATATACGCCGGCTAATCTGCTATAAACAATCCATATTCATCACGCGCCGGCCGTTGGATCAATCGGCTTATATCCAATCCATTTGTCTTTTAAAAAAAATTACGTCCATTTAGTTCCCACAGAGTAAAAATTTAAATACAAACTGTCATCGTTTGTCACATGAAAATAATAGGTGTTACGGCAAAGGCAAGTTATGTCATACAGTCTCAATGAGTTTAGGAATACATTATAATAAATTGTTTAAGCGTCCGGTATGGTATATGGCCACCATGGACCATGGTGCATTCTCACAGTAGAAAGTTCACAATATATTATTATACATTAGGTAATCGTTAACGATTGGACTAATTTTAGGTGTGTGTGACCAAAGGTCATAGTGCTATGGGAAAATTATGTTGATTTCAAGTTTGTTTTGGTCAAACAACTACGGTAGTAAAAGCCGATCAGTGAAATCGACTTATATTAAAGTAAGACACGAGTTTTAAGCTTTTTCCGCTCGTGTTTGACTATGAATCATAGTTAAAGATGCGATTATAACTATTTATTATTGAATTTATTGGTACCTCCATGTTATGGCGACACTTTAAGAGGCCTGTGATGATGATGTCGATATAATATAAGATGTAAGCCTATTCGACTTTTGATGATTTTAATTCATCAAGCCTTAAGAAGACACTAGTGTCATCATCATCATCATCATCATTCTAGCGGTATTAGTCCCGGTTGCCAACCTTGGCTTTCACCTCGGTGCCCGGGGTCTGCTTTCTTACTACGACGCCTCCACTTCGCTCGAACTTTCGCGTCCTTTGCCGTAAGCCCATTGGCACGCATATCGTCCCTTACGACGTCGAGAAGACACCAGTGTCCGCATAACTATTGTCTTTTAATTGTATCTGTAATTACAGTATTCTACTAGTAGTTCGCTAGTCGGTATGTTTTGAAAAAAAATACATGTTAAACTAGACCAAAATGGTCTAGATGAATAATTATTTGAAATACAAATATTTTTTTTATTTTTTAAATTTAACTTGGAACACAGACAAAAACTGACGATCAGGCTAAAACCATTGGGTGTATTTTTTTTAAACTTTCACAAATTAAAAGATCATAATTTTTTAAATAAATTAAATACAAATTATTAGTCGAATAATTTTGATGCACGGAAAGTGACGTTAGCTCTTCTTTTGTTTGCTCAAGGTCGCTGGCATACATCTGTCGCTTAATGGATGGTAATTTTATATTGATGAAAGATGCTAAAGAAATTAATAGTTACTGGCAATTGTTTAACTTTTGTTTCTGTTCCGCTAACTAACAGTGAAAGTGTGAAGATAGCCAAATTGGCTAACTTCGATAACGAACGTTTGGATAGAACTGTGCAATAGTCATTAATTTTTATATTTATGACCCTATAAAAGTTTAATTGGTTGTTGTCTATGCCTACCTACGACCGCAAATTGCTTTTTTGTTAATTCATTGTAATTATTAAATTTAAATTGTTAATAACAGTGTAACGTTTGATGACATATTTGTTTTAGGGCTCGACACGGACATGGTAGGTTAGAAGACTAATTCCGTACTTTAACGATTTCTAACATAGGTATATATTTTTTTACCCGGGTCACTAATACCTAATTTAGTAATATTATAAATGCACGAGTATCTCTTGTCTGTCTGTATGTTACCTACATTATTACAGGTGCCAACTGAAGACCAGCATTGAGTGTCTGACGTCCAGCAAAAGCTGCACCTTTTCGGTGCAGGCACGCTCAGCGTATTCTGTATTTTTGTACTTTTTTACTTTATCTGTCTGTCTTGAACAAAATTGTTTCTATTCTATTTCAAACTTTCGAGTACCGTAATTAAAGCCATAATAGAATGGTAATAGGTGTGCGAACGCCGGATCAAGAGTACTAAATTTTCATGCCGAAACCGTTACCCAAATTTTAATGAATTTTACTATTCAAATAAGATTGAAGCTTTTCTTACGAAGGCACGTTTGCGTTTGAGCGATATCACTGTCATAAACCAGTAAAAAATAACTATGAAAGCTGTAATATATTAATATTATCTGTACTATATTAATATTATCTCCATATGGGCCATAATCTCCCGCGGACCGTCGTCGTACCGCTTGGGAACTGAATGAACGAGTCAATATTGAAGTTCATAATGAGTGAACGAGTTTTCGCGATTAATTTGATTTCTTTGACTTTTATCTTCACTTGCTGAGGAAAATCGAGGCCGTTGAAGTCTACGGCGGCGAAGGTGCTTTTTCTTTTAAAATCATTCAATGAATTCTTTAGTTCTAGATCGTAGCGGCAGTTCCTATATTCCTTCCTTACCTAGCATTCCAGGACCCCGAGTTTCCTTTTCAGAAGTCAGCCCATAATACTACTAGGCTTCGGTCCTGGTTTAAAACCGCAGAGATGAATACGATTTTGCTGATGTCTTTTTGAGGCACTCTTAGAACATTACGCTGGGGCGTAAGGATATGCGTTCCCTCAGGCATACGGCCACCTCCTTTGCTAGCATTACTGCTTCGGAACCGCCAGGACACTATGGAAGGAGTCACCACCGCTAATCAGCCCCGTGGTGCTCCGCTCAAGTAAAACACCTCCATCACATACTCCACCGTCTCCACACATTTGGTGTAGAAATCTCTCGCAACTCTCTCCGGTGAAGACCTGCGTCATGCGGAACCTGAGTACCTACGCCGTTCTCCACACTCAGTCCTTAAAGGGTAGGTACTGAACGCCATTATTATACACTTCTCATCAAAAAAATCGAAACACCTTGCAAGTTTACGTTTTGTCAGGATTATCAGAAAAATGTGTACATTTAGGAATAAATGTTAAATGTCGTTTAATAGTGAGTAATATGAGCTTATCAAATCTTAATGTTAATGTTCTAAATTTAAATGAATTTTTCATAGGTTTCGTATTTTGTTAAATGAGTCATTTTTATTCCGTATGGAGTATAAAGGAAATGGATAAAACAACACACGTAAATGAAAAAAAAAGCTAAAAAACGTTTATTTAATAACTTGTATTCCCTCCCCGAGCTCTAATTACTGCTTCCATACGGTTCTTCATCGATCGGATGAGAGTCACGATCACATGCTGTGGTATATTGTCCCATTCCTCTTGGATTGCATCTTGCAGCTGGCTAAGTGTTTCTGGGGCAGGATCTCTTGCTCGAATTCGTCTCTTTAATTCATCCCATAGATGTTCAATGGGATTCATGTCCGGGCTTCTTGCTGGCCATTCCATAATAGAGATATCGACTTCGTTAAGATAATCTCGTACGACGCCCGCGGTGTGAGCCCTAGCATTGTCGTGCATGAATATGAAGCCGTTGCCAATAAAATGTGCATAGGGCATCACATGAGGCTCGAGACACTCTTCGACGTACCGATGACAGTTTAGTGCAGGCAGACGTGGCCCAGACACGAAAGCAAGCTCTGTCTTACCGTCGGCGCTGATTCCTCCCCAAACCGTCCACGAACCGCCACCATAGCTGACCTTTTCTTCAATGCAGCATTGTGCATAGCGTTCTCCGTCTCTTCTGTAGACCTTGTTCCTTCCGTCGTTACCATACAGCATAATTTTACACTCATCAGAAAAGAGAACTTTGCTCCACTGTAGGTATGACCAATTTAGGTGCTCACGTGCAAAGTTAAGGCGCGCTCTTCGATGGTCTGCAGTTAATTTCGGCCCATTTGCTGGCTTATGCGGTACCAGTCCACGATCCTTCAACCTTCTTCTAATTGTAGAGTCACTTACAGCCACCCTTCGTACAACACGAAGCCGCTGCTGCAGTTGAAAAGCGTTAAGGCGTCGATTTCTTAAAGAAGTTGTTAAAATAAATCGATCATCTCGCTCAGAAGTGACCCGATTCCTGCCAGATCCTGAACGGCGCGTGAACAAACCAGTCTCCCGATAACGTTTATAGACTCTATGAACAGATGACAGGCTTAGATGCAGTCTTGCAGCCACAACACGCTGACTAAGGCCAGAATCCAGCAATGCCACAACTTGGGCGGCTTCTGTGGGCGAAGTATCCATACGTTTTAGAAAAAAAACCTTTTTTCAGACGTCCCAAAGTCACAGTATTGAAATAAAAAACAAAAAGTTTAAGGATAGGCGCCAATTTTTAGTTTTTAAACGCTAAATGTACTCCAACCCTAAACACACATTTGTCTCAAAACAGTGATTCATTTCGTTTATAAGATAAACAAATGAAATTCTAATTTTGAATTTAGAATTTTCGCTTATTACTGTAATGGCCAAACTGCCAGCTATAATATATGTATTTTTTTTCATCGTATGAATTCTTTTTTGTGTTAAATTCGGACAGAAACAATGAAAACGGAAGTGTTTCGATTTTTTTGATGAGAAGTGTATAAATCCACCATCATAATAAATTATAATTAATATCCCCACTATTTATTTGGGTTACGAACTAAATGTAAGAAATAATATTTTTTTATTAAAAAATAAGCGTTGCGTTACTTATCAAATACATTCTTTTGATCATCTTTTGTAAAAACGGTAGCTTTGTGAAGGTAATGTTTTACGGAGAATAGCCATAACCCTGCAGATATTATTTCTCGGAAGACGATTGCTCGAAATCCTTGAATGGTTAAATTTTTCGCGAGGTATTTAACGTCTAAAATGACACTGATACCTTTTCGAGAGAACTTTAGTGACTGTTTTAATTATGACCAAATGATTTACTAGTAGGAATAAAATATATACCAATTTTACGTCACAATTATTGTGGTAGTGTAGACGCTTGAAATCACTCAGAGTACCTATTTAGTTATACATTCAATAAACGAGTTTTTTTTTACCCATTATAGTGTCTAATATCATTTATTTAAGCTTCGTACGCGAGTTCTACTCGCACTTAGTGAGTTTTATCACATGTTGTATTTTACAAGCTTCATAATAGTTTCACCTGTCCGATGTTTGTGATCAAATCTTGCGAATTAAATTTGGTTCAATTCCCGATTACCGATCGAACTAAATCTACATTATTATTTATTATTATATTATTTTTATTATTATATTATATATTATATTATATATATATATATTTATAATAAAGAGGTAAAGTTTGTTTTTTTGTTTTTTTTATTTTTTTGTTTGTAGGAGGTAATCTCTGGAACTAATGGTTCGACTGAAAAAAATTTAGCAACAATAGAAAGCTGCTTTACTCCTGAGTGACATAGGCTATAAATTATGTATATTACATGGATGTTAACCGAACTATCACTACAAGAAATTTTCCGCGGACGAAGTCGCGGGCAGAAGCTAGTTTTTTATACATGTGTATATTGCGTGACAATGCAATACCTATTATGATGACATGGAGCTGATCTGATGATGGAAGTGGAAGGTAGTCATAGGACACTCGACGGTAATATAATAAGATAACCCTAACGTGTTGGTACTTTTCGGAAAGGTCTTGATGAGCATTATTATAAAGGTATATACCGAGCTATAGAAGCTTGTTATGAAAAAATATTTTCATTGAAAACTTGTTAGAAAACCAACAATGGAACCATGACCAATAAACCTTTAGAAACAGGTCTTGGTGTCCAAAACCAACTCAACAACAACAATAAAACATAAAATTCAGAGAATCCAATCCATTACAACCCTTTCCATAATTTATCCAGCCATTTTGCATCTCAATTCCAGTGCAGGCTACAAAATTGAAAACAAAAGCAGGCTACAATCCGACGCAGGATGCCAGTCCACATCCCGCCACAGCCATTAATTTGTCTGTGGGTACTGCATCATGTATGAGGCCGGTCAGCCACTGGGCCATAACTGTCAGATAACACGAGTACACAGTTATTGAATTACTAGCCGCACAATAACAACCACAACGGGAGATAGATCAGAAGTTGTATTTTAGAGGAACATAGAGTAAAGTATTGTGGATGGAGTTGTCAGCAAACTGTAGGGACCCTGCAGAAGGGTCGAAGTCTACTGGGGTCAAGAGTTCGTCTGAAAAAAAAGGCCCTAGCCCTGGTATACATAGTTTAGTCAGTAAGAGTCTGACACGGCGGAATTCGTCATTGAATGATTTTTACTTACTATATAAAAAAAGCTCCAGTTCATCAATAGAAAAAAAAAGTCTTAGCACACTAATATAAATTAAATTCGAAGTTTCAAAAGACACAATCAGACTGAAAAAACAACACAATTTTTCCTATACAATTTTCAAATCTATTCTAGAACTGTCAACATCTTCGAAACATTTATCAAGCCAGTCCGTTAGCTAATAAGACATGCGATCTTTTTGGACATCACAGTATCGCAAACCTCTGTTGAAAAGGGAGGTCCGCCGAACAAACGGGTGTTATTTCTGGTACTACCCGATAGATGATTTTGGTCTGTCGTACTCGTATATATTCAAATCGCGCGGAGAACTTTGATTGGACGATGCAGGATAGTTCCTTTGTGACGCCATAGATGTCACTCTATGTCTAACTAAACATCATCATCTTCCTGCCCTTGTCCCGTTTTATTTGGGGTCGGCGCAATATGTTTTTTTCTTCCATTCTGTCCTGTCAGCCGTCACGCTATCACTAACTATATACTATGTCTAACTAAACATAAATATTAAATGAAAGCCTATCCTCACAACTCTGCGTGCCTCAAGGAGTTGTCAGCTAACAGTGCCAGCAGGTTCAAAATATACTGGGGCCATGGACTGATTTCTGAAAAGAAGGTCTGGTCCCTGAATGTAGGGCTAAGGAGGAACGGGGTTGGTTTTTAGTCAGTTAAAGCCAGGCGGGATATGTAAATGGATGATTTTTGCTTACCAAAAAAAAAATCACTATCACCAATTCAGGAGAAAGATGTTCACTATTGCTCATAAGTTTCTTCCAAGTCTCACAACAGTAATCGGTCCTGTGCGTCTCGTATCTAACGGCTTCCCAAGACCCTCATCAGTCAAAGCCTATTTAATAAAAACTGGCGTTATATCTAAAGTATGCAGAGTACCCTTGGAAAATAACGAATGGTCACGGACTGACCACGACAAGTGCAACTCGAACTGCTGCAGGATCCATTTACTAAAAAATAGGTTTTTATTGTACATACTTTTGGCAAATATTCGTTTGGTCGAGTAAGCGAACCCAATAATTATACAATGTTGTTATTTTTATATTAATGATGATAAAAAAAATCTATCATAAATGATTAAATACAAAACGAACATTAAATAAAATTGTGATACAGAACCTACATACTATATCGGACCACACTATAATTTTATAGGCGAAAAGTAAGTGAGTGGGTATAATAAACGGTTTTTTCGGATTTTCCTAGCTTCTAGACTATGCAGTGAAAAAGTTTCTAAGGTACCTTTTATCTTAAAAGTACTATGTTACCCTTAAGACAGTTTTCTAATTTCACGCGGCTGAAGTCAATATTAACAACTGGTAGTGTTATAACTTGACGTTATAGATATTAAATGAAAATGATTATTTATTTGATTTTATTGATAATTTTGTTATATAGGAGTCCTGTTAACATACAGATATTGTTATTTTTGGTGTGCAATAAAGAATATATCTATCTATCTATGATGAATAGTTATGGTCTGCGGGAACGTTTTAAAAAGTTAATCGCGGCCTCAGAAGGCAAAGGATAACTGATAGATATAGATGGGTTTTTGTTTGTAAAACTCAGACGATTTCGTGCTAGAAGTCTTGATGAAAAATCATCAATACTTACAAACAATACCTAAACATAGAACCTCTTTAGGTTACTCAATCTAATCCCTCTTTAATCTCAAATTGCAAGCTACAGCTAGGTTATGCAATATCTATTCAATGTGGATCTTCGTAGAATTCTATATCTGGTGGTAGCACGTGCCACGAGAATTAATTGTTACAGAACCCCATGGTTTGACATGAGAACTCAATTTACAGATAAGACCAGCCTATTTACTGTGTCAAATGGGTTTAGGTGGAGCTCGTAACGGGACCGTTTTGTTGGGGGTACACCATGAAACACAATAAATACACGTCCTAAAAGTTACATATTCAGAATCGATTACAGAGTCGCCTTCAGTATGCGTTTGTCATAAAATTATTATAAGCATGATTAAGCTAGATATTAGGTCCTTACACATGAAATTGGCGTTTTGTCATACTGGCCACTTTGATATCAAATATCTCCTCTTTGGTTAGGAATTCCAATTTCAATTTTTATAACTGCTATAACATAGGCTATTGGCAATGACCTACTATATTGAGAGACCATTGACCGACCAATCAATGAAAGACAGAAAATTCGTAATTAAACAAAATTGTAAAAAACAATGAAAAGAAAAGAATAATGTTTATTATTTGTTTGTTTTTTTTTTGTTGATTGCTTGAATAGTTTCTAAGATAATTTTCTTGTACCATCGAAGACACTTTCGCCTGATCACCACTAAGTTCAGTTTTGCTTGGCGCAGGATTCAAGCGTATTTTTTTTTAAGTCATCACGCAAAAATGACCACGATCGTAGAATGGTTGAAGCACCTGTTCTTACTAAACCATCTCAAAATTTCATTCTATATAATCGTATGTGAATTGATGCGGTAGTAATAATAAAAGAATCGCTTATATCTTGAACATAAGATAAAATGTTATAGCCTATGTACTTAGTTCTGATGAAAAGTATCGAACGGACACACTCGATTTAGTTGTTGATCTTGTACGCTTTTGCATTCTGGTTCTTGAACCAACCGTGACATTTTTGTTTGTTTTAGGGACATGATTTTTTTTATTGATATAAACTAATGCTTGGCTGAAATCCCACCTGATGGTAAACAGTGGCGCACCGGTGACGCATTTCCGTACACCTAGTAGTCCGATGATCGAATGGGCTAGGCGGAATTCCGGTGCAAACTCCCTGAAATGCAACTGGTAGAAAACAGACAGGCTCAGGTCTCTTCAATTAGTACAGACATGGCATCTATAAATCCAATGCATCCGGATCTCTCCGGTGCTGAGGGAAAATATATGAACTGTGTGGGGTTGGTATTTTAATGTTGTTTATTTAATTTTGCACTAGCATAGTTCTACCAGTTTTTTTTACTAACATTTTCTATATCCGAATTAAAGTATATTATTAATTATTTATGTCTACTAATGGGTTATTAACTGAATCTAGCAAAGTATAGCATCAACCTTATAATGTTTCCACAGCTGGGTATCAGGCGTCCTCTCTTGGATAGGGAATGGGCCGTAAGCCATAATCCATCACGCGGGCTCAGTGCGTGTTGAATGTCACATCTTCGAATTGAGTTTAGGACATGCCAGTTTCATCATGATATTGTCCTACACTGGCTGAACGCGCGACCTACAATTCGTAAGTCGGGGTCTTTACCACTCGGCCACCACTGCTGCCAAGTAGCATAGCATAGCACCACACTTATAATGTTCCCACTGTTGGGACTCAATTCTCCTCTCTAGGCGATTGAATGGGCCATAACCCAACTCGCGAGTTCAGTGCTGTCATCAGATGTGTGTCAGTGGATGTCACATGTCTTTGAATTTTTGGTTCTAGGACATGCCGGTTTCCTCACGATGTTTTCCTTCGCCGTTTTGAGAGCAGTGGTGATGAAATAAATTGCACAAAGTAATTCGCTGGGTTTGAACCCGCGACCTACAACTTGTAAGTCGGGGCCGATACCACTCGGTCACCACTGCTCTCGTAGCATAGCATCAAACTTATAATGTTCCCACTGCTGGGACTCAAGCCTAATAAAGTCTAGGAAAGTATAGGAAAGGGAAGCTGCTAAGTGATTCTCTTTAACCTAGTACCGTAATTCTTTTTTTTATTTTTATTGATTATAGGTTCGCGCTTGACCGCTATCTCACCTGATGGAAAGCGACGATGCGGTCGACGATGGAGCGCGAATTAGAGACATAATAGAAAGACGATAGGTATGCGAACGCCAGCGTTAGCTTTTGGATCAAGAGTTTAATTAGTAAAGACGTGGGATCTATAAATTATGTATATCTACTAATGGGATCTTTACAGAATCTACTTCCGATTAATTTAACGACATGGCCGCCTAACAATAAATCACAAAGGTTTGTCTTACATAACGTGTGACATATTTGGCTCCGAATGGAATTTCTTCGACACAGTTTGGTAATGGTTGTTTATTTTTAACAGTTATGTCATGGCTTATTGGTTAGATATAGCTGCATTTTACGGCTTTTTTAGAACCTTGCTTTGTCCATGTAAGTAGGTACGTTGGTGACATGAATTGATTTTTAAATATATTAAATTTGGCCAGAGGTTTCACCTGCGTTTTCGAAATTCATCTCAAGGGAGTGTTCGGACAACTTGATGTAAGGTAAATCCAGACCGTACAAGTGTTAAGAACGTACGGGTGGATCCCTTACGTTCTTAACACTTCTACGGTCCGGATTAAGCGTTTTGCTTCATCGATTATACCGCATACATCGAAGGACTGAAACAGTTTGCCTACTGCGGTCTTCCCGTCCGTTTATAATTTGGGTGGCTTCAAGGCTAGAGTAAATTTGCTCATAATAAATTAGTGCGGTTCACCACCAACGATTTATTCTCTGCTTACCATCAGGTCAAGGACTAGTTTGTATCAATTAATTAATGAAATTGGACTACCAAGAATGAATTATGACGAGTTATCTGATGATATCCCTTCCAAACTTACCTTAGAATTAAAACATGGTTAAAACCCTCCTACCCACTAAGCTAAATTATTAAAGATGCTCCTTAAGTAGCTTACCATATTCTTAGCCTCTTTACTGCCTCCTACACTTCGAACCTTTACGAGGAAGTCTAACAATAATATTTCTGCATCTGCACATGCCGCGGGATGTTCCACAATCATAAATATGAACTTGAGAGACGCATCGCTCGAGATAAACCAAGTTTTAATTAAGTTTTGCAAGCCGTTAATATTAAGCATAGTCATTTTGCAGATTTAGTGAACTGCTAGTACGTAGGTAAACATGACATTGTGGCCTGAATTTCGCTTCCCATCTGCTCATATCGAGAGAAATATGCCATAAAAATCAAGTTCAAGGGGTTTTTATTTAAAATGTATCGTGCGGATTTCATCACACATGCTGAATTGTTCCGTACGGGTAGCCTAGTAAATGTCATTTTTATTCAAGTATTTATTGTAATGCGTGGAATACGAACGCGGGATCCACGGCTTGATATCGGGCAAACACCCCGAATACGGAGCAATTCCGCATGCTTGATGAAATTCGTATGATATTAAATAACATCCTGAACTTGATTTTTATGGCAAATTTCTAACTGATGATCACTGCATTAAGCAATGTCGGATTTTTATAAGATGCTTTTCACATCTTTTCCCTAGGTACGGTAAGTCAGTCAGTGTTTGTCTTCAAGGTATGCGGCGGCGATGTCTCGCGCCGGGTTTTGGTAGACGCCATGGTCCGGAGCGAGGAGGAGTGGCAGGCAGTCGCCTCCTTCGGCGAAGCAGTAATGCTAGCAAAGGAGGCGGCCGACCGCATACGGCAACAGCGTTCGCGTCCTTGACGCCGACGGGATTACGATCCTGATTTCCGGCCATCGTAGGCGCGGGTTTGCGGACGGCGAGCAATGGGTAGCTCGCCTTTCGGTCGTCTGGTAACCGTCCGGGCCAAGCCAAGTTTAGTAGTTGCTTAGTTTTGAATTAGTCAATTAGGCTCTTACTGGAGGCTTTGCCCGCACACTAAAAGAGTTATGAGTACACATGTGGGTGCATAGAGGTGGAAAAGGAGACCAAAAAAAAATAGTGATGGATTGTATAAAGAAGGGATCTAAAATTAAATAAAAGGAAGTCAGTGATAGCATTTTTTTTGTGATAGTATTACGGGTGAAATGGCAGAATGGAAGAAAAAGGACATGTTACGCTGACCCTAAAAAACATGACGATGTGGTCATCATATTCTTTATTCCAAGTCTGGCACTTAAGCACAAGTGTACCAACTTCGAAACGCTTCATACCACTTAAATTTAAACTTTATTATTATGTTATAAGGTTTAAATTACCTAGTACAAGGATGAAGTGCTTTTTTGTGCAAGAGGTGTGTGAGAGGCAGTCTAGAACCTCCTAGGTTGAACTGCGAAAAACTACAGAAATGAAATAATTCCAGTGTTACTATTAGATAGAACATTTGCATTTCCCAAGTTAGGTTTAAGTAAACTAGGACAGGTAAATTTATCGGAATTGGTTTTGGTTAAGAAGTAGGTCAGTCGATAGACATTAGATAAAACTTTATTCACAGAGAATTGAAAACTTACTGAAAAATAAATATTAACTTTTTTCATAGTTTCATTTTCCATAAAAAAGAATCATTACAATGTCACAATTCCTATTTTCGTTAATATTTACTGTGTACCTATTGTTCTTAATTTCAACAATATTTTATTTATTTACTTAATCATTTATTAGTGTAGTACGTCTAGATTCTATAGATAGTATTTTATTTGTAAGAATGTATGATATGATGAAGTAACCTTAAAACTGCATAAATATATATAAATTAAAAAAAAAACCTTTATGAACTAACTAAAAGAATCTAATCTCATAAGGCGTCAACAACTCTTCCGCATCGCTGTCAACTGGTAAAAATTCCCAAAAGGCTGGCAGCATTGCCACGCTATAAGGCAATTGTTCTTAATCAAACAATTTTCCGAAATAAATATTGAAATGAAAAAAGGTTTCACAAAAAAAAACAAAAGCAAAACTTACAAGAAATCACCAAGCCCCACATATCAGAAGATCACCCACACACTTGCACTAAACCGTCCTATACAATATGGAACACCTCTAATTAAAACAAAAACATATATCTTCACAAACACTGGTCGTGGCACTACTCTACGACGGGCGAGTCAACATTGTGAATGAAATGCCGTTCTCTCCGAGAGGTAGTTAGGAACTCCTCCCTACCATGAGGGACCATGAAAATTGGGAATTAGTGTAAAAGTGATAGTAAGTCGTTATTTGTGTTTCAAATGAAATCAGTAGCAGAACAAGAGTTAAACTCTTGAGCCACAAACGCCGGGCATTCGTATGCCTATTGTCTTTCTATTATGTCTCTAATTACGGTATTCAAAAGATTAAACTAAGGTGGTTTAATAAGCTTAGTTCGCATGAATGACGACTAATTCTTATTGGCTTCATATTTTGCGATCTGCGATGAGTCTGTCCTCAGCTATGCTAGTTTGTTTTTTTGAGGTGTAAAATTTGTCAGTGTCTCTCTCGCGTACTTCGAAGGAGTGGAACAATTTGTCTGCAAACATCTTTGGTTTCTTTTTAACCGACTTCAAAAAAAAGGAGGAGGTTCTCAATTCGATTGTATTTTTTTTATTTTTTTTTTTATGTTTGTTACCTCAGAACTCCCTTGTTTATGGATGGATTTGCAAATTTTTTTTTGTACTTGAAAGGATATGCTTCCAGATTGGTCCCATTTTTTTCAAAATCGAGTTTTGATGATGGAATCCATGAGAAATCGAGGGAACTCCTCAAATATTATAGGCTCAAATATTATGTTTTTTTTTGTATTTTCATCGAGAACTCAAGCATTTACAGTCAAAAAGTAACATTTGATGAGGTGGAACTGGTAAAGAAGATCAGAAATGGGTAACGAAACTTGACATAGCATAGTTAGCACAATCAAGGTAGTAAAGCAACTATGAAAATGCACTATAAATCAATGATCTTAAATAATTATGTTGAAAATGTTATCATCGAACTGATCTGATGATGATGATGGAGCTGGAAGGTAGGCACTGGAACTGCGTATCTAATTAATATATCCTAGCCGTGTTTGGACTTGTTAGAATTCTCGTAAGATGCACTTTGGCTGTAAGGTACTATTGAACTGATGTGATGATGAAGCTGGAAGGTGGAAGGTCGGCATGGGAACTTCAAAATAAAATAATGTATCCTAGCATTGTTTGAGCTTATTAGAGCTGTCATGGGCAATGCTGTCAAGGGCAATGGAAATGGCTATGCTCGGAGTTTCCTTGCGTGTTCAGAAATGAAGAAATGCGCAGGAGAACCAGGGTCACCGACATAGCCCGAAGAATTGCCAAACTTAAGTGGCAGTGGGCAGGGCACATTGATCGTAGAACAGATGGCCGATGGGGCCGAAAGGTTCTAGAGTGGCGACCGTGCATCAAAAGATGCAGCTTTGGAAGACCTCCCAAAAGGTGGACCGACGCCCTGGTGAGAATCACGGGAACGCGATGGATACGAGTCTCACAGAATCGGTCGTTGTGGCGATGCTTGGGGGAGGCCTATGTCCAGCAGTGGACGTTTTCTGGCTGAAATGATGATGATGATGAGAGCTGTTATGAGATGTACCCATGAGATGAGTCATAAGTATTTCATGCATCATATCATCTCTCCACGAGATCAAAACGATTACACTGTAACAATGTACCTATAATATGTATTCCTACTTATATGACATTGGTAACTTTTTCAAAAGAAATGTAGGAACGATATTGTCTTCGTTGCCATAACACATTATAATAAAAAACACTAAACGGCTACAAATAAAAAAAAACTTTTTACAAAAAAAAACCGCCTTCAAAAAAAGCCAAACGATAAAAGTTCCTACACTAAAAAGTTGAAAATAAAAATTTGAATTGCTGTAAAGAAACTTAATTTATAGGTAAACTTATTTGACATTAATATTTTGCAAATATTCAAAATTTATTACTTATTTTTGGAGTCGGTGCCAGCCAAGGCAAGGAATTACGAATGGGCAACAATCCCTTGAAAAACTACCTCTAACTTAACTATAAAACTACTTAGTACCTATTTGCATACTCAAATATATAAAACTTAATTAAGAGATAAATACATATAAGACTTCTCTAAAAAAAATCATCCGATTTGCACATTTTGCCACATTTTAAGTACATTGTAAATGTTTAAGCATTATGTACGAAAAATGGCACTGGATATTAAAAAGCTACCTAACATTAAGTTTCAACAATAAAAATGCTGGCACCGACTCCAAAAAGAAGTAATAAATTTTGAATATTTGCAAAATATTAATGTCAAATAAGTTTACCTATAAATTAACTTTCTTTACAGCAATTCAAATTTTTATTTTTAACTTTTTAGTGTAGGAACTTTTATCGTTTGGCTTTTTTTGAAGGCGGTTTTTTTTTTGTAAAAAGTTTTTTTTTTCAATGTTTTCCTTCATCGTTTTGAGAGCAGTTTTAATTAAATATATTACATAAAGTAATGCTCCTGGCTGGGTTTGAACATGTAACCAATAACTCGTACGTAAGACTGTTACCACTCATCTGTCCTATTTTCATAATTTACAGCCCTTTCTCACTCTCCTATTATATTTTTCTTATTGATAGCTTTATCTCATCCACTTGTTCTATTCTCATTATTTATACTCGTAGCCTTCTCTTACTCATCTGTTCTATTTTCAATATTGATTTTTTTGTCAATAATGGAGGACCATTATCGACAAAGAATTCAGCGAAACCAGGAGGTTTAGTTGTTCTATCTTCATCATTGAAATTTTGATCTTGCTCATCTGTTCTATTGTCTTCATAGACATACATCTTCATTGACTTTCACCAGTAGCTTCTTTGTTGATACTGAGGTTAGAATTTCTTAAATAAATTTAATAATTTATACACATACTACAAAACAATGGTGGAATATATAATACAACTGGGAATCGAAGTTACAAGTGATAAACTGGTTTATAACTCATCTTTCCCTCTGTATGTTAATCTGAAGAATAACAGAACCTTAATACCAACTATGAATAAGAGGATGAGTGACATATTTTTCTCGTTATTTTAAACCCTAATTACTGAAACGAAATGTGACAAATTTTACTCGTATAATTATTAAAAGCGTAACATCTGATGTGATTAATTACATGAATTATCAACAGCCAAGCACAGAACTAAACATTCGTTTAATTTTTGACATGACGATATATTTTTCAGCAATTTTCTGCACGAAGAATATTAGTCTGTGTGTGGTATATAAAATATAGTAAGGTCAGGACTTTTAAAGCAAGTTTCGCTTCGATATAAATATTATTCTCATATTGTTACTTTGTTCACAGCTCAGAACACTATATTATTCGGTAATATTTATGATCTACCGATTGACGGCAACGGATAAGCTTTTAGTTTTTACTGCCGTTGCGAAGTATTATTTACGAGTAGTATGATAAATGGACGATTATGTTCACTTCTATTGAATCATGTAAGTAGGAGCTGTAATATTTGTTTATTTTGTGAGTGCGTTATGCTTTAACTATTTTGTTTTTGGTTTTAGAGCGATTAAAAAGCAAGTGGTTTTCCTGTTGGTATGTGATTATTGACGCCCATGAACATTTGCAATGTTGAGGGTATTGCTGCGGGTATATTGCTAACATTGAACACGAGCTATCATATTTTTTTGGGTCAATCTATCATGTCGTGATTAGGAAATTAAAATAATGTCTCCTGTTCTAGATGGAGCAAGGGGTGGGGTCAGACTTCTACTGGCTAAAACCCAACAGTCTCCCTTCAGGTGTCATTTGTATTTCAGAGCTTTGTTTTCTCTGATGAATAATACGAGTAGTTCCATTACACATTTCATTGTCATCAGTTAATAATAAAAGTAGTAGTTATCATCTTCCTGCCCTGGTCCTCTTTTATTTGGGGTCAGCGCAACAAGATGTTTTCTTCCATTTTGTCCTGTCACTCGCCACGCTATCACTAACTCCATTTTCTCTCTTACACATCCATCTTTTGCCTTTCTTCTTTTTCTTTCTTTGCCTCCTTATCTCTCTCCATCCATCCATTATTCATCCATTCCATCATTTTTTCTTCTTAGCCATATTTAAAACTTAGAGTGCATCTTTGTTCAATCATTCATGTTACCAATATCGTACAACTCAGAAAGAATGCGATTAATATCATTATTTTCGAGTCAACAAATTCTAGTATCGTCGTTTCGGTGTTCTAGCATTTTCTACAAACTCCAGTAGGCAAGTAACTTGATCTATCGGCACTTACTTAACAGCCAGTAAACTCAAGCATTACTTATCTAGACAATGTAATGTTAAATAAAAACCCTTTGATATTGATTGTCATGTGAATGGCGGTAAGAAAAACTTCGCTTTACCAATACCAGTGTCTAGATGAATGCTAGATTGTCATGGTTTGCTTTTGTATATTATTCATTTGGTTGAATCAACTTCATTGAATACCGTGAAGGGACTTTTTAAGCATCATCATAATCAGCATCATCATCATTTCTGCTGAAAAACGATCACTGTTAGACATAGTAGGCCTCCCCCAAGCGCCGCCACAAAGACCGGTCCTGTGCGTCTTGCGCCTTGTCTTGTAGATTCCAGCAACACTGACGAAATCATCGGTCATCGTAATAATCATCACCCAGTTATTAGCACTTTATTGCTGAACTCTTTGGGCTTGACTTTGAATTCAGAATTTTGTGTTAAGACCGGTCAGTTGTACTTTAAAAGTTCAGAAGGTTTTTAGACTAGAGCTCGACAAACTCTTAACATTTAATATTTTATTCAGAAATTGACTAGACTTTAGTTTTAGGCCTAATCGTCTGAGGCCAGATATAAGTTTCTTTTATGTACTTAATTCCAACACTCCCTCTCGTACCGGGAGAAGGTATTTATAGATGTTTACCTAACTTTGGTTGGAAATTGGCTGCTTGATTTTCAAGCCATTTAGTGTTGACACTCTTGAGCCGTGGGGACTGATTACTCTTCCATTATTTGAAGATTTATCCAAATGCTTGGTTAATACTTTTCATGGTATAGGGCCAAGCAACGTGACAATCATCATCATCATTTCAGCCGAAAGACGTCCAATGCTGGACTGCTACTGATGGCCTCCCCCAAGTATCGCCATAACGGTTCTGTGCATCTCGCATCCATCGGATACCCGCAACCCTTTCCAGGTCATCGGTCCATCTTGTTGGAGGCCTTCCAACACTGCGTCTTCCGGTACGCGGTCGCTACTCCCGAACCTCTCGACCCCAACGGTCATCCATTCTGTGAGCAATGTGCCCTACTCATTGCCACTTGAGTTTGGCGATTGCAACGTGGCAATGCCGCCAGTTGTTCACATTTCCAGTTTACAATCATGCGTAAGAATTTTTAGTAGTCACGTTTTAACATATTTAGTATAGTTGTGTTTTCAATATTTCGTTGTTTATAAAAAATAGGTATATATCAAATCAAAAAACCTTAAGTTAAAAGCTAATCAAGTAAAGTTATGAACGTGTCGTTTGGTTGAGCCGTGTAACATTGCCATTATGAACAAACATAATAATTGCACTGTTACTACTGATAGATGTAATAAGACTCGGTCGTAGAGGTTCATATGTAATTTTATTGCACATTGGACAATATGTGGAGCAGAAAGAAATATTGGCTATGTTAATTAGTACTTTTCATTGGATTATTGTGTGCTTGACATAGTTCCGGCCGGTTTTATGTTGTATTTGATCTGGTTATGGATCATAGCTGTCTTTATTAATTGTTGTACTATGCGTTCCAAATAAGAATAGGATCGATAACCAGGATGAGACGTCCGCCGTACTGTCAAATCGAAGATATTTTTGCAAAATTGAAGAACTTTGAGATGAGTAAAATCGAAAAATTGGATTCTGATTAAACTTTTTTCGTTCACACTTCGTAAATAAATTAAATTTTTCGTAAATATAATGAATTTTAAAAATATCTTGCCTCGATTTGACAGTAAATCGTGACATCGCAACATGGCAATCGATCCTATTCTCATTTGGAACGCATAGTAAGTTGTATGTTCATGTAAAAAATTGCGTTTGTAAAATTAGTGTCAATCTGAACTAATATTTTACAAATGTACAGTATTTTAGGGTACCGTAGTCAACAAGGAACCAGGTATAGAAATTTGCGACGGACGAGAATCTACGGTACCCTACACTGAGCGTGGCCCAACACGCTCTTGGCCGGTTTTTAGTGATTGTAAAGGTTTGAACCATTGTCGGGATGTTAAATGATAGATAGGATGTTCACTAAAAGCTGTATTGTTAAAATGCAACAAGTAATATATGTTAATAAAGGAGTAAGTGCTACCAGAAGACCGGATGGCGAGCTACCCATTGCTCACCGTCCGCGAGCCAGTGTCTACGGTGACCGGATATCGGCAGGATCGCGGCGGCGACGGCTACGGCGAGTGCGCCGTTGTCTTTGAATTAAAAAAAAAAAAAAACTATGGGACATAATTAAAATCTCAAAACATAAGCTATGCTATGAAGTTGTCATAATCCATAGTGTAGAGTATAATGTAACAGATTGAAAAAAGTCTATCGTATTATTCTGTGTTCAGCGACATTGCCGATACATTATTTAATATTAAAGAAAATTCTTCCTTTAGATATTCCATAAAAATACATGCGTTACACAAGTTAATATAAAGTAAATTAAATGTCGAGCAACGACAGGTGCCACGCAATATAGATATTGGATCTTCTGCTTTGAAATATCGGGGAGAGGGCGCCACCGCCCACATTGTATTAATAAAACTAGCTTTTTTCCACGGCTTCATCTGCAAGATAGTCTGGAAAACATATTTTATATACTGGGAACGCATTTACTACTTGGGTAAAACGCTTGTAAGACGTTCTTCTATATTACGGATAAACCCTTTTTTCTTTAAAAATCACACAGGTAATCACTCGAATTTTTGACTCTCTGATCTTTTTAATGTTTATTATTAAAGGCATCAATATTGTAAATTATTTTCAAAATTTTAAATAAATTCATTATCTAATTTATAATTCTAAAATTTTATTTTTTTTCTAATTCTTTATCATTTCAGCTGAAAGACGTCTATCACTAGACTGAGTGACTTCCCGCAACACCTCAAGGAGACTGTAAAGGGGTCTCACAGAAGCTAGCACGTGTTTGCTTGGGGCCACTGGGCAATTTGAAAACGTACCTAACACCTGGGGCCATGGAGCGAAGACAAAGAAGGAACAGGACTGGGTTTTTTAGTCAGTAAAAGTCTGACATTTTCTTCCGCCACTACCCAAGGGAGCAGAAATGTCGTTGGATGATTTTTACCCACAGAAAAAGAATGTGTCGCCAAAATGACCAGTCGTCAGGTCCACTTTGTGGGACGCCTTCCAATCGAATTTTTCGGCCCGTCAACTACGTCTGTTTCGCGAGCAATGTGCCTTGACTAATGCCACTTAAGTTTGGCGATTCTTCGCCCTATGTCCGTCATATTGGTTTTTCATTTCTGATCCGATCACGTAAAGAAACGCAGAGCCTAGCCCGTGTATCGTAATTTGAGTCAAAGTCATAAGGTGCCATTTTGTTATCTTTAAACATAAAAGGATAAACTGACTGACATATCAACACACAGGCAAAACTATTGAGAATTTATGACGTAGGTGAGCACTAAGAGAGGATTTCCCAAAATTCATATCCTAAGAGGATGAAAGGCTCAAAATTTGTATAGAGAAACCTGTTTTCGCTGGCAGAAGCTAGTTTCTTGTGTAAATCTATTGTTTTTAAAAAAGTTGTAAAATAACAGACATACAAAACTTTGCAGTATAAATATTATTTTATATACATATACTGAAAAATAAATAGGATATCTTTCCGAAGAGTGCATTGTATGCCCTGAAATCGTGAACTGATTAAAAGATCCTGTTGGTTTATACGGAATCGTGAACTGGTTTTAGTTAGTAACGAATGCGAGTTGCATTTTTAAAGGGAAAATATTTTTCTGCTTGAAATATTGGAAAATTTTTGTTGTATATTTTCTTTAAAATTTTGATCTAGAACGTAATAAGCAGTCCTTTCATGCTACTCAAAACATAGGAGAACAAATAAATGATTTTTATAGTAAAATAGATATAAGTAGGTCTTTGCTCTCATAATTATACTGATTTGATATTTTATCATAGTATATATTTATTAGTTTATAATGTGAGCTAATATACGTAATATTTTAAGTTACTTGTTTTAATGATACTGCATTATATTAGTTTTTAAATGTTTTTAGAAGTTAAACAGAGGTGTGAATATTTGTGCATGCAATTCGTAGGTAAGTTTTAGATACAGGTACAGGTTTCTAAATTGATTTTCAAAACAACACTGTCATTTTAATATTATTATTTTATCCATTCCTTCACAAAAACATGGCAGGGTTGTAAGTCCAAAAATAAAAGACATGATTGCGTAATAAAAACACACATAAAAGTTCTTCCGGCTCCATATTGACCATTAAGATGCGCACAAAACAATTCGTATCATTAAAATAAGTCAGCCGTAAAGATATGTCAAGTTATTGTCAGATTTTACTGCCCAGTTTCATGGCCTCCTGACCAGGCTTCAGATAGAGGGAAATTTCCATCGTAGGAAGTATGATGGCAGAAAAAGTTTGAAGAAATAGTGACGGTTAGAATGTAAAGGCACAGCGTTACCGGGGCTCGAATTCTGGAGGTCTCTGTTGAGGCCAGTGGTGCTGTCGTTGACGCTCTGGCCGTCAGGATCAGGGCGTCTTTTTGATGGCTATATATCCTTCTCAGCCTTCATACCGGGGTCGGACCTTCCTTTCAGAAACCGGACCGGGGCCCAAGTAGGCTTGGGCCTTGCAGTTGGGCCTCTACATTTGCTGACAACTCCTTGAGGCGCACGGAAACAAGGCATCTTTGGATGCGGAGGAGGCCCAAGTGTCTAACCCCACTAAGTGCATCGACATGCACCTTGTGCATGCATAATGGGATTGAAAGACTCGGTCAGGACGATAAGGACGAAGTGTTACTGGCTCCTGTCTCCGCGCTATCGTCACTGTACGTGTTAATAAATAAATGTTTCACATTGAAGTTCATGAAAATGCCTTTGAGTCATGTTGTAATATAATAATGATAACGCATAAGAAAATACAAGTTTTGCGACATCTACATCGTCGTCATCGACTTTCTTGGGATCTACTTTTTATTATTATAAGTAGACTCGCGCTTGACCACTATATAACTTGCCAGGTCGTCGACGGCGCGCACTGTTCCCGTGCGCTTCAAGGAGTTTTCGCCAAATGTAGAGGCCCAACTGCAGGACCGAAACCTACTGGGGCCAAGGTCCGTTTTCTGAAAGAAAGCTTCAACCCCGGTAAGAGGTCTAAGAAGGAATGGGGTGGGTCGTTTAGGCAGTAAGAGTCTCTTGGAACTTGATGGTAAGCTATGATGTTGTATATAATGATACAGCACGCTTGCCAAGACGTAACCTATTCATTCTCGGCTTTAAGACTCCGAGGTTTTTACAAGTTGTACTTGGTGCAATAGTTAAGTATCTTTAATCTAATACCTAATTAAGAAAACTTCAAACAAAACAAAGATTTTTCTTCGTTTCGAAATTTTTACAACACTTCTGTTCTACAATGCACAAGTAAATTAGATAGAACGTTTGCTAATCTCGTCGCCCCAGATATTGGTGTCATATTGATCAATACATGCACAGATCTGTGTGTACACCGCCGTGTATTCGTCACAGGAGCTTTTTGTTGATGTTGCTTTGGATATGTTAGCGAAATTGCTTTAGTTTTAAAGAGAGATTTCGTATTGGGCCCAGAAGAATTAGCACTGGACCTGCGTGTGGTAGATAACGGCCCCATTTCCTTTCTAAAAGAGAGTCCTCTTTGAATTCCAGCAGAACTAAATAAGGTAAAGTATTTATTGCAATAGTTTTTCACTATTTTTATCAGGTGCATTGCTTACGAGCACTGTCCTGGCCTGCTCTGGTAGGCCTCCAGTTATATTCTACGGAGCTGGAGGCCTACCATATCAGGCCTACAAGGTGGACCGATAACCCAGCGAGAATGGGGGAATCCAATGGCAAAACGCACAGGACCGCTCGCTAAGGCAGCACTTGGGTAGGCTTATGTTCAAATCTGGACATCTTCCAGCTGAAATGATGAATATAATTAGCTAAAAGTTAACTATTAATGAATGTTAAATACTCTTAACTAGAATACCGACAAATTTCACAAAGTTTAAACTAATAATGTTCAGGTATACTAGAGATTGTGATAGGTATCAGACCTCGAGACATATCCTGACTTATTCCCCGGAGCAATGATGAGCTCACTGCAATGGCAGCTCACTTTGAATTCTAGAACAATGTTTATAACTGAATATATTGGGATTACAAGTATTGGTGTAGCTGTGGAAGTAGGGAAAGCTATCTCAGATTTAGTAAATGGAATAATCGATTCCATAGTAAAGCAAAGTTTTTTTATTATTATTTAGAACTCAGCCAACTGAGGCCCGGTATCCACCAAAGCGGAGAGGAGAGGAGACGAGAGGAGATGTGTTTGAATAAACCAATCCGATTTCGTTATTCTCACATCTCTTCTCCGCTTAGCTCTGGTGGAAATGGCTCAAGCGGAGAGGAGAGGAGATGTCTCATTTTTCTATAGAATTTTGTGCAGCAAGCGGCGCGGCAGAGCGGAGAAGTGTCTAGTCGGGCGGCCGGGCTGCGCACGTGCTCGCGCACCGTTCACCCCGCTGCCTTCTCTTCCGCGCGCCTCGCATAACGTCTTCCTTTCGTAGACAGAACTTGACTGTTTTCGATCTCTCACAGCTCACATCTCTGCTACACAGCTCACATTTCTCCGCAACGCATCTCTTCTCCGCTTTGGTGGAAATAACCTGCCAGCTTCGCGGCACATCTCCTCTCGTCTCCTCTCCTCTCCGCTTTGGTGGATACCGGGCCTTAATTACATTGATACTCCTTTCGCAGGTATGCTGGAAGAGATTTCTTTAGAAATAAGCATCACCTCTGTACCTATTTTTCTGTTTCTTTTTCTTTTCTTTTTACCCGACTACGGCGAAGCAAAAGGAGGGTTATGATTTTGACCTGTATGTATGTATGTATGTATGTATATATGTATGTATGTGGGTATGGATGTTCATCTGTTCCCTCGTAACTTCTAAACTACTTATCAGAATTCGACAAATGACATATCATTAGAAGCGTCTTAATTGTCCGCTGGTTATAGGCTATATGGGATTTCACAAAATCTAATGTGGCGCCCTCTAGCGGACAAAACATACGAAGTAAAAAAATAAAGTTAAGATAAATATGCCGTGTTTGGTATCATTTGAAAGCGCTTTACTTGTACATTTTGAATATATATATATTACTAGCATTTGCTTGTGACTTTACCTGTATTCATGGGCTGAGAAATCAATGAACACAAGATTAACCTATTTAGAAAGAACTCCAAAATATGTTAAATAAAAATAAAGTTTAAAAACTAACACCCGACTACTTAAAAACACGCTCTAAAAAGTACGAAACAAGAAAACAAGAAAGCCGTGGTCGTATGCCATAAGAATAATAAATTTAAAAAAGTGGTATACGACCACGGCTTTCTTGTTTTCTTGTTTCGTACTTTTTAGAGCGTGTTTTTAAGTAGTCGGGTGTTAGTTTTTAAACTTTATTTTATTATTTCGTGTGTACATAAATTGTTAAATAAATAAATAATATATTGTTATGCATGTCATTTATTGATAAAAAATCCATGTAGTTTGACGGTTCTACTTTATACGACTAATCGGAACCATAAGCTAGGTTTCGATGTTTTATAAATTAAATAAAAATAATTCGAATTTGATTGCTGATCCCCAAAAGATATTAGAATATCATTAGACGAAACACCTACAATATTTGACATATCTAAATAAAATTATCATGAACATCGTACGTATAGTTATCTAATCGTACTTACTGTTATTTATTTAGTAATATGAACATTTAATTCTGTTTTCTTTTTCAACATTTTTAATGTACTTTATTTATGTATAATACAATTGTGTGTTTGTTTTGTACGTACGTGTATATACTTAGGTTTAGTAATCAAAATGAGTTATTACATAAATTGTAATTGTATCTTCAATATACAAGCGTAATAACTATATTTCTGTCTCACTTTGCTTTAAGAAACTAAATAAAGATAGGTTTAGCCGATATCACTTCAGTACTATTAATAATTATAACCTAGTAAGAGTTAGACACGAATAATGTCGCAGGAACCATTACAAATTATACCTCCAGAGAAATGGGGTGAACTCCAGAGTGCCTTCAAGAAGGACTGGCCGCGAGGAGCGCCGGCGCACTCGGTGCTGGCCATGCAGAAGCTATGGGTGAACAGGGGCATTGACTATGAGTTCAAAGTGTATTGTCCTTTTGGTGATGTGCAGAATGGAATGGTGGCTGTGAATGAAAAGGTTAGTTACTACAGGCGATTATTCTATTGTTGCTTCATTAACATCTAAATAATTCAAATTATTTCGTGTGTATTTTGTGGTATAGCGGCTGGTATCACCTGACCGAAATTGCGATGAAATGTCCATAATTGTGAATTCGAATAGCAAACCGGTGACCCATCTATGTAAACCAAAAACTCGCTTGACCCATGTATGTCAAGTAAACGACCAATTGGGCCCGTGTGCCAGCTTCTGACGTTTTATAAGTGCCCTTGTAGGCTTGTGAAATAAATACTATTGAGTTTGAATCAATTTCAATCCATGTATCAACTTGGCTGGCTTAGAAAGGGGTTGGCGGGGTCATCTAGACGCGTACCACAAGACCTGGTTTGTAATGGCGAAAGAGATGAAAGTATAGAAGGACTTTGGGGAGCCCTTTACCCAATAATGGATCAGTAGGGAGCCCGATTCGGTTTCTGAAAGGAAGGTCCGACCCTGGTATGAAGGCTAAGAAGAAATGGGGTGGGTCGTTTAGTCAGTAAGAGTCTGTACTGTTTTCCGCTCCGCCCAAGGGCAAAATTTGTCATTAGATGATTTTTTCCACCATAAAAAAGGGCTAGATAAAAAAATTCCAACTTATATAACAACGTAGATGTTAATTACACTTATCGAGATAGAAATGACTAATTATTTTACTGTTTCAGAATGCATGTTACGAAGTGATAATTCAATGCCCAAATGACAACGTGGAAAATCTCTACAATGCTCTAAGGGAAACAAAAATCATTGATTGGAAGAAATCTCCTTTAATCCCATATGCTCCGAGCCACATTATTAAATTAATTAAGACATTATTAGAAGATAAAAATATTAGTGAGGCTGTGGAAATAGAGTTGATATTACCTGCAGCGACATTTATATTGGAAACTAAAATACCGTATGATGATGTTAAGTAAGTATTTTTATGTATTGATAACCTGAAAGTGACGTAGTTTCGGGTGCATTAGCGCTCGTTTTGATTAAAGAATAGTGGCTGAGCCTTTTTCTGTTCAACGCAGTATGTACCATTTTTGAAGAATTTCAATATTTTTATGTCGCGCCATGAAGCACAGTATCCTGGGTTTCCAATTTCCGACCGCGTAAGGAACACAAAGATGCGCGAACAAAACTAAGATAAAAGATGTTACACGAAAAGCTGTTACTCTAAAGTGGGATTGGACCGGACATGTCTGCCGCATGTCGGATGAACTGTGCGCTAAAAGAGTCACTTATTGGGTCCCATTAAACGCAAGGCGACATCGCGGAGAAATGAGTTGAATGACAACATGTTGGAAAGCGGACCCCGGGCACCGAGGTGAAAGCCAAGGAAGCAACCGGGACTAGCGCTGAGATGATGATGATGATGATGAACTACCAGAAGAACAGGTTCGCAATGGCTGAGGACAGACGTGTGTGGAAAAGGAAGTGGAAAGCCTTTGCCCAGTAGTGAATCATAATGGGCTAACTAACGAACAATTAAAAAATGAATAGGTTACTTTTAGCCAAGCGTGCTCCACAGTCTACATCATCGCTTGATCAGTGAGATAGTGGTCAAACGCATGCCTATCAATAATAATAATGGATCAAGGGCTTGATTCAGAAAGCGGTTCTCCTGGACATGGCTCGTATTGTTAGGAGGTACCTTTCTCTGGAGCCCTGACCGGCGGTAGCTTGGACCCTGTTCTCGATACCGGTGGGACACTATTTTTAATATTTTTAAATGTTTTGATTTTTTAATTTTTTACATAGAAATTATATTTTTAAATATTCCAAATATTTAAAAATATAATTTGTATGTATTTTAAAGAATAAACGGAATAATATTAATAAAAACCACGTCGTGGAGGGCCTACCCTATGGTCAAACATAATTTGACCATTCCAAAAGTACTAACGTTCCATTTTTACATTTCAGACTACCAACAGGAATAACCTTCGAGCTCCTAACAAAAAAATACGTGGACATAGTGGACACAACGTGGCCTCTTCGCTATCCTTCATCATCCACATACTTCGAACTCCTCATTAACAACAAATGTGGCTATGGTCTCTTCCAGAATAATGCTTTGATATGCTGGCTTTTTGTCAATGAATCAGGAGATCTAACTCATTTGTACACAGTAAAAGAACATAGACAGAAAGGCTATGCAGAGCTACTTCTTAAATTAGTCTGTAATGTCTTGATAGAAGATGGACTGATGGTGACATCTTATTGTCTTAAAGACAATTACAGTGCTATGAAATTGCATAATAAAGTTGGTTTCACAGAAATTGGTGATGTAGACTGGTGTCATTTGAAAAGTATAATACATTAAATATATTGAAATTTCTTGTGGTTTTATTTTATTATTTTATGATGTTGTAATAGTGATGTATCCAATATCTGTAATAATGTTGTATCCAATGTCCTTAACCAAAGTTTATAAAAAACTTAAATCCGACTAAGACAAAAAAAAAAACGACATTGACTGCTAATAAAGTCAGTTTAGCTATTTTCATAAACACAAAACAAGTCATAACTTTTTCAAAACGTGTCTAATTGGACTTCTATTGCTTACAATATTATTTTTAAGCTACATCCTAGCGAATTAAATGAGGTTCTTTCTAATTAGTCATAAAAAAAAATGGTTGCCTGTAAAGTCGGTTTTACGGGCGAAGATTTTACGTGACAACGTCTTTTTCTCGGTAGAATATTTATTGCGCCGATTCAATGCGCCTAATTCTCTAGTGCTGCGCGCGCGGCAGACCGATCATAGTTGAGTGGGAGAGAGACGCAAGGCATTCGGCGGGCCTCTCTCTCGTTCGGTGACTCATCGTAACGTTACCGAGCGTTACACTTTTTCATAAGTGACTCCCAGCCGCAACCTAATTTAAGACGTTGTCACGTCAATAAAATTTCTCATTATCAAAATCCTATTACGTAAACTAGCGTAAATCGCGAATATTTCTGATTTTTCAACATTTCCAAATCCAATTGTGTTGTTGCTAATAGTTCAAAGTAATAAAAACCACTAATTGCCTTTATTTTTACTTAACGACAGTGAGGGCATAAGAAAATTTATATCTTAAATCAGGGCAACTAACTATTGCGCATCATTATTGCGAAGGCAAACAGTATTTTTTAGTTCCTTGGGGCACATTCTTTCAGCTGATGCTTATTTTTTTCAAATAACAGATGAGGGTAAATTAGGTCAAAAATGTAGTAACAACCTTTATTATTTAACATCATTTGCATTAAATTTAGCGAGGCAACCTATTCTCAATGTATTAATAAATGCGTTATCTAGCATGTAATATTTACCATAATCGAGTAACATATGAGGGGTCATCCTTGTTCTTAGATATTTTTGTCATCGAATTTGGCCCACTTGAGAATTTTGAAGGTAAAATATTACCTTAAGTGCTTCATTTGTTCTCATAAAAAATGTTGAAATATATAAAATAGAACAAATGAAGCACTTTCAAATGATGTCAAACACGGTGTATTTATCACGTCACTTTTTGTCCGCTAGATCAAATTCAAAGATACGCAGCTGATTATTTGCCAGCCACTGTGCGGTTGGCGCCAACCGACTGCAAACCGGGCGAGGCGCCGCCGCGCCGGTGCAGAGGGAGCCACGAACAATCGCGCACACTACGGTCGTAAAACGCGTAGTGAAATATGCTTTCATTTTTTACATGTATTCTGCATTCTACAAAAGCCGTGGGTGCTCAGCCCCAGCGGCCGCGGGTGAAAACCGCTTCGTGAGTTCTCTCCTTAAAAGTGATCCAGAAATTCTTTAGTAGTACGTCAACGGTTTTGGAGCATAGTCGTCAATCCCACATATGAAAAATTATAAATTAGTACATATTTTCAAGATAAAGAGGCTGTGACAGTGCAGTACGTGCAAAACAAACAAACTGAAATGCTGATGTAATGAGATAAAAGATAGCGTTTATTACTATGGTTTATTATATCTTATTTATTCTGACTTCAGACGACAATGTATGTTTAATTTCTTTTTTTGTTACAGTTTGGAAAATTTCGCACTATATCACCTTTCTATTAGTCCATTGATTGCCATTGTCCATTGTCCTAGATTGTGTTGTATAATAAATTATAATATATCATCGCATTTTCAGAATTTAGACACAACAACCGTCCGGTCGTCCGGTAAACGTGCGGTCGTAAGCAAGCTATTATTTGGAGTCCAACAGGTATAGTTTGAAAAAGCAAACATTATTTTTATATATATATATATATATTATATATATTTAATAAAATAAAACTTCAAAAAAATTCAATACATTTAATTTATCATACTTCTCAAACGACACCATTCTACATCACAAATTTCTATAAAACCAACTTTATTATGCAATTTTATAGCACTACAATTGTCTTTAAGACAATAAGATGTCACAATCAGTCCCTCTTCTATCAAGACATTACAGACTAATTTAAGAAGTAGCTCTGCATAACCTTTCTGTCTATATTCTTTTACTGTGTACAAATGCCTTAGGACTCCTGCTTCACTTACAAAGAGCCAGCATATCAGAGCATTATTCAGGAAGAGCCCGTAGCCACATTTGTTGTTAATGAGGAGTTCGAAGTATGTGGATGATGAGGGATAGCGAAGAGACCACGTTGAGTCGACTATGTCCACGTATTTGTTTGTTAGGAGCTCGAAGGTTATTCCTGTTGGTAGGCTGAAATGGAAAAATGGAAAGTTAGTACTTTTGGAATGGTCAAATTATGATCGACCATCGAGTAAGTCCACCGCGACGTGGACTAGTCTAGTCCTCCGACCCTGTCGTTCCTGGTGATTGAAGAATTTAAAACTTGGTAACTTTCAGGTTATCTAACAAAAACATAAAATTAGACTTACTTAACATCACCATAAGGTTTTTTAGTTTCCAATATAAATATTCCTGCAGGAAATATCAACCCTATTTCCACCGCTTCACCAATATTTGTATCTTCTAATATATTCTTAATTAATTTAATAATGTGTTTCGGAGCATATGGGATTAAAGGAGATTTCTTCCAATCAATGATTTTTGTTTCCCTTAGAGCATTGTAGAGATTTTCCACGTTGTCATTTGGGCATTGAATTATCACTTCGTAACGTGGATTCTGAAACAGTAAAATATGTGTCATTACTCATACTCTGAAAGTAGGTGTAAAGTTGCCTGCGGACAGGGTTGGAAGAAGTAGTTTTACTACCTAGAGCTAGGGAGTTTTATTTTTCAACTGACAGCTGTCAAAATATTAAAAAAAAAAACTAAGTCCATTTTGACATTTTTATTGAACCGTGACCCGAATTTCTATACTGCCAGTAAAATTGAAATAACATAGAGATAGGAATAATTTAAGAATACTTATTTTTTAATAACTTTATTTTAAATTTACTTTCAACTTTTTCATTAAAACTAATATTATATTTGAGAAAAATGTTGAGCCAACCGACAAATGAAACAAAAATGGCGGGTAAATGGTAGTCTCTCTATAATCTGTGGCCGATTTGGTCTTTTATGATTTTTTTTTTCGAGGTGTAGAGTTTTGTTTACATTTTACTAAATCTCTGTTATAAGAAATTTGTATTAACACGATAAGTTCATGAGCTTCAGTTATAAATTTAATGCAAGATTCTTAAGAGGAGAAAACCGCTTACCACCTAAATCAAAAGAAATATAGCTACCTAAAAACATACGAAGACCTTTGACGACGACTCAGGTTTTTATTATTTTTATTTTCCTCGTATTCGTAATGAAAAGCACAGTGTTTACCTCGGGTTCAAGAGTTATTTAGTCCCTCGAACTATTCTTAAGAATTTTCTCGGGACTAAATAACTAACTTTCATCCCTCGTATAACAATGTACTATTGCCAATTCTAGTCCGGTCAATAGCTTTTCGCATTTTCAGGTGATAGATATAAGACACAACCTTTCGACTACCTTAATTACAGACACAATTATAAGACAATAGGTGTGCGGACACCGATGTCCTCTGGGACTTAATGAACTAAATTCTTGAGATATATAAAATAATCGCATCTGTGATAACTGAAAGTCGATGTTAGAACATAATAGAACGATAAAGAAGTGTAAAAAAATATTCATTTGAACTAACCTTTTCACTTAAAGCCACCATTCCATTTTGCACATCACCAAAAGGACAATAAACTTTGAACTCATAGTCAACACCCCTGTCCAGCCACTGCTTCTGCATGACCAGCACCGAGTGCGCGGGCGCTCCTCGCGGCCAGTCCTTCTTGAAGGCACTCTGGAGTTCCCCCCATTTCTCTGGAGGTATAATTTGTAATGGTTCTTGCGACATTTTCCGTGTCTGATTCTTACTAGGGTATAATAATAATTGTTACTTATGTGATATGTATCTGCCAATTCTATCTTTATTTTATTTCTCTCAAAGAGAAACAGAAGTACAGTTATTACATTTGTATATTGAAGATACAATAAAAATTTATGTAATAACTTATTAAAAATACTAAACCTAAGTACGTTAATACAGCAAACACACGATAGTGCAACAAGTACTTTGAGAATGTTAAAAAAAAGAAAAAAATTAAACGCTGATATTTCTAAATAAAAAACAGTAAGTACGATAAGATAAGCGTATGTACGAAATTCTTGATAATTGTAATAAAGTATGTCAAATATCAATACACTTAATAATAATCATTTGAGTATCAGCAATAAATTCAAATTTTTTGCTCATTCTTTGCCTTAGGCAATTAGCATTGCCATTCAACGTGGCTATGAAAAAAAAAATAGTCTTACTTAAATTTAATTGTAAATTATTTTGATCAAGCCAATTAATTGATTGTTGAAATGAGTCTTTGATGTCATATTCATAATATCTATTTTTATTTTTTTCTAACAATTATTGTACTGTCATCAGCGCAAATAACCAAAGGAAAGATGACGTGTTTTGGAAAGTCATTAACGTAAACCAAAAATTATTATTTTTTACGTAAAATCACTTATGGCGTACTGCGGTACGCTATAAGTGATTTTACGTAAAAAAAGCTGTTTTAGATACGTATTTCAATTCTTTTTAATCCTTCTTAAAAAATCGTTTAATTTCCGTGCACTGAGTTCTATTGTGACTGTAACAGTGAAAATGCTTGGTCATCACCGTTGATTATGGCTTTCAGGAATTGCGATACTTAGAAATAAAGTGTTTGTCTGATCCAGTGGTCACTGCTCAAAGATTTTTGATAATCTCATTATCAGATAGAAAATGGCTTAAGTTATTTAAATCCTGTCTGCTATGCATACAACCCGCATCAGATGAAACATTTATATTTAACATACTCATATACGGTTATCTTTTAATTGAGGTCATACTTTGTCTTATCGTGATGCAAGTACAATGTAAATACTGTAAAATGTCACCAATGCAATAATTGTTGAGGTGTTTGTAACAACTTGTGTTTTGTAAAGTTGTTATGACAGTAAAAATTTAATATTGTCAATATTTGTCCGAGGAGATTCTGATGCACGGAATTTTTTTTTTATTGCTATAAACTAGTGCTTGACTGGGATCCCACCTGATGGTAAGTAGTAATGCAATCGTTAATGGTGAGGCGCACTAGTTTATTAAGAGTCTATTCACTCTAGCCTTGAAGACATGTAAATTATAATCAAACGGAAAGACCGCAGCTGGTAAATATGTACCTTATCCTCAATGTGGGGCATACGAGTGTCATTTTATCCAGAATGCAGAGTATACGTCATCTACTTTTTTTACAAGGCAGGGCATAGTTATTTAACTTATCCTTAAAGCAGGGTATATAATATTATATGTAATGGCTAAATAACCAAGAGCCTCAACCACATCTTAGAAGGCTCACGTTAGCCGGCTTGTTTGAAAAACCGGTACTCTTGGGTACTAAATAATTAAGAACCACATACTTTACAATGTCGATTAAAATAATCAAGTAACACAAAGTGCAGCTATATGTATGAAAACAAGAGCAATAAATGCATGAGAATATAAGGAGTAAAATGCTCTTATTCTTTCTAAAAACCCAGCGAGAGTTGGACGAGAATAATGTCACAAGAACCATTACAAAGCTTACCTCCAGAGAAATGGGGTGAACTCTTGAGTGCCTTCAAGAAGGACTGGCCGCGAGGAGCGCCGGCGCACTCGGTGCTGGCCATGCAGAAGCAGTGGCTGGACAGGGGTGTTGACTATGAGTTCAAAGTGTATTGTCCTTTCGGTGATGTGCGAAATGGAATGGTAGCTTTAAATGAAAAGGTTAGTGAAAGTGGTTATTTTACTAATGCGATTTTATTTTAATAAATCATCTTCACCAACCCGCTTATTTATTTACTAGCCTTCTGCCAGCGGCTTCGCCCGCGTGAAAGTAGGGTAGCAAGCCAACAATTATTTATGGACTAAAAAAAAACTATACAAACATTTAGCATTTCTGTTTCAATATCGGTTTGTTCTGTGTTTTGTTCCATCATGTGTTAACATCGGTTTTAGTCGGTTAGCAAACAATCGATTTGCATTATAGTAATAAATAACATGATTTTGTGTTTTGTAAAAGTAAATAAACAAATTCGAATAGCAATTGATGTATCAAATGATATCAAAAACCGACACGCGAAATGGCTAGATACCTATTTTCATTTTTCAAATAAATTTTATTAAAATAAAAATAAATTACCCCCATTTTTTTTTAAGCGCTCATCAATGTTATCTTATTTTATTCCCATTTTTTTTTTCATTTTATTCCATTTCTGTTTTAGCATGCATATTACGAAGTGGTCATACAATGCCCGAGTGATAACTTGGAAAACCTTAGCAAAGCTCTGAAGAAAACCAAACTCATTGATTGGAATAAATCTATTATAATCCCATATGCCCCGAACCACATTATTGAATTAATTAAGACAATATCAGAAGATATTAACGTCGAGATAGAGTTTATATTACCTTCGGCGACATTTATATTGGACACTAAAACACCTTACGATGATGTTAAGTAAGTCTATTTTTATGTTTTTTATAGCTAACCAGATTGTGGGTTTTTTTTTATGGTGGGAAAAAGCATCCACTGACGAATCCCGCCCTTGGGTGGGGCGGGTCACAGTCTCAGACTCTTACTGACTAAACACCCCACCCCATTCCTTTCTAGCCTTCCCTAGACCTTCCTTTCAGAATCCGCACCAGGCCCCGGTAGGCTTCGGCCTTGCAGTGGGGCCTCTACATTTACTGACAACTCCTTGAGGCGCGCGGGAACAGAGCGCGCCGTCGACGAATGGCTTGGTCCTGACTCTGACAACCGGGACATAACATGTGTCTAAGGTTCCCCTGGCATATTATTTGTGACCTAAAACTTGGTAGGGTGGCTGACAAAACTTATGAAATTGTTCTGTGTTCCTATTCCAAGGCATAATGGCGTATTTTATTGTTTTATCATATTATATGTTATGTCATTTTATGATCTTATTGCATTGACATGTTCATAACTCACTGTTACACAAAATTAGCATAATTATGTGAAGCATATGCTCGTATATGTAAATACAGAGCTAAGATATATTATGAGTGAGATGATAAGTTACATCCAAATTATTACGATAAATACATTTGACGTCTAGTATGGCGAAATAATTGTGTTTCCCACAAGTGACACTTTGAAGTGTCCCCCACCCCTACCCATAATTGTTTCAGCGAGGGAATCGAATCCGCAACCTCTAGCGCAGCAGTTAGCTGCTGGATCACTGCGGCAACTATACTGTCCAAGTAGCGTCGCAAAACGGCCGAAAGTTCAGCACAATATCGTAGCCACGAGTGTGGAACCTAAGATAGAAACATATTTGTACAATACCACTACATACAGAAAGCACGTGTTTTTGTTATGGATATCTGTTAGAATCATCATCATCATCAGCCTTTTTTTTAACGTTCCCACTGCTGGGACACAGGCCTCCTCTCCAGGAGAGGGAATGGGCCATAATCCACCACGCGGGACCAGTGCGGATTGGTGGATGTAACATGTCTTCGAATTTTTGGTTCTAGGACAAGCCGGTTTCCTCACGATGTTCTAATCAGAAAGCCAAAATTTAGTCATTTAATAAATATTAATAGTTTCTTTTCCAGAGGCACTTTCTGTGAACCGAGGCATTTGGAAACAGTGGATTCTATGAACAAAGTTTCCGGCAAGTCGTGCTATCCATGAACAGACATTTCTGTCAGCGGTGCGACCTATGGACCGAGCTATCTACGCACAATGTTTTCTATCAACAAAGTTTTCGGCGAAACATGCTGCCTACGAACAGAGATTTCTATTAACTATGCTTTCTGTATGTAGTGGTATCGTACAAGCGTGTTTCTATCTTAGGTTCCAGACTCCGTAGCCACACACATAGCGCGAAGAGACTACAACGCTGATTTTCAGCGCGAACCGGTTATTATATTCCTATATTCCCGAAGATCTTACCTCACTCTTTCATTTCAGCTTACCAACAGGAGTTGCCTTCGAGCTACTTACAAACAAGTATCTTGACATAATCGACTCCACATGGCCTTTTCGTTACTCCTCATCACCAGCATACTTCGAACTCCTCATTGAGAACAAATATGGCTACGGGCTCTTCCTAAAAAATACCTTCATATGCTGGCTCCTTGTCAACGAATCAGGAAATCTGACCCATTTGTATACAGTAAAAGAACATAGACAGAAAGGCTATGCAGAGTTACTTCTTAAATTAGTCTGTAATGTCTTGATAGAAGATGGACTGATTGTGTCTTCCTATTGTCTAAAAGATAATTGCAATGCCATTAAATTGCATAAAAAAGCTGGGTTTATTGAAATCGGTGATGTATACTGGTGTTATTTGAGAAGAACAATAAATTGATTGTAATGAAATTTCTTCCTGATTTATTTGAACCTTCAAACTAAACCTTAAAATTGATCTTTTTTTCTAGATTTTTCATTCATTTTAAGTTCATAAATGAGTCTAGATAGAGCTCTTGAAGCAAGTTTACTTATGACAATTATTATATTGATGTTAATTTTTTTGTATATTATATTCAGCCTTGGAAGGCCTTCTACAAGGTGGACTGATGACCTTCTGTGTGGGTTTCTGGATTCTGGTGGATACCAGACGCACAGGACCGTTCGTTGTGGCGACTCTTGGGGGAGGCGTTTTTCCCACAGAGGATGTCGTTCTGCTGTGATGATGATGATGTGGATGTTTGGCTGGGAACAGTGTGGCATGATTGTATGATCTAGTGTTCTGTAAAACATTTCCAAAAATTTCACAGCTATCTGATTGTCAAATAGATAATACTAATTCTATAGCAAGGTTATCTAAAACCTGTCTGCAGTGGATAATACTTGCATACGGTCCCGCATCAGACGAATAATACCTATTTACGACGTACATTATCTTATCGTGTAGCAAGTGCACTGTACTTACTGTTATTTGTATAGTTACAGCATTGCCATTTATTGGCCAAGGTGGTATGTAACTTGAACCAAAATATATATATATACATAAAATATGTTTCAGAAAATTGAATTCATTGATATGGTATGAATATTGAATAATACCTAATTATGTAAAAATACCATTACCTGTTAGGAAAGGCTCTACCTTGTACCCAATGCTGAGCATATATCTATCTGGTCTCTAATGCAGGGCACACATCTATTTTGTCCGGAATACTGGGCATATTTATCTACCTTGTCCACAATGCAGGACATACATCTACCTGGTCCCCAATGCGGGGTATACGTATACATCTACATTGTTCCATACAAAAAAAAGATCGAATATTTACAACAGTGTTTACTTAATAGCTCATACTCATAGCTCAAATAAATAGAACTAAAGGATAGAATAAAAGACAATAAAATTAACTAGTGGTTCTGAATCGTAACTAAACTACAAAATAGATTTGTCAAGATGACAATTTCGCCGAACATAAGTAAAAAAAACATCAAAAAGCATCGAGAATCAATTTCTTGACCAAGTAGATTAAAATAAACGAGCAACACCATGCGTAGTTGCAAGTATTAAAACACGAGCAATAAAGGCAAGGATATAAGGAGCATTACATCGTCAGTGTATTTATAACCAGTGAGCGTCGAACACGAATTATGTCGCAGGAACCATTACAGCTTTTACCTCCAGAGAAATGGGGGGAACTCCAGAGTGCCTTCAAGAAGGACTGGCCGCGAGGAGCCTCAGGGTATGCGGTGCTGGCCATGCAGAAGCAGTGGCTGGACAGGGGTATTGACTATGAGTTCAAAGTGTATTGCCCTTTTGGTGATGTGCAAAATGGAATGGTGGCTGTGAATGAAAAGGTTAGTGAAATTTTTCTTTTCAAAGGTTGTTTCTTTGGTTGTTATGCTGTATAATATATTATTTATATGTGTGTATGTTTTTATTTTTATATGTATTTTGTGTATCAAAGTGGTTTATCTCCAATTGAGAACCGGCTTCTAGTCTTTATCAATGGATGCATTAAGCCGAAAGAGGACACCGGCACACCTACAATATTGTCTTTTAATTGTGTCAGTAATTATTGTATTCGAAAGGATAAAAATATCATTGAGTAGATAATTGGTTAAATGCTTGATGAGTAGACCTGTCTATACTGCTAAATTTTGATAGTTTTAATCCCGTAGAGACTCGATCCGGTTCTGTATCGGATCCACACTCGCTTTGTAAAGACTACTCTAAAAAAATTAAGCACTTTTTTTTAAAACTCGAATTATTTAAAACTAATATACCAATGTCCAGTTGGTAGTAAGTACGGAACGACCGACAACTACGAATACACACCGTACAATTTTGATTGTTTTAATCACTTTGAGGGTCGATTCGGTGCATGAAAACTATCGATTTCTACTCGAATTAATATACGTATGTACGAAATTAATTTATTTGAGCAAATATCAGCTGAGCGAGTTCAATGACCTACAGGTCAGGGTGTTTTAATTACAAAATTACATTTTGCCAACCTTCTCATGTAACCATGCGATAAACAACCAAATACTTTCAGCTAATAACATATTGACTTTTCTGTTCCAGACTGGTTTTTACGAAATAATCATACAATGCCCTAGTGATGATTTGGAAAACCTTGGAAAAGCTCTGAAGACAACAAAGATTATTGATTGGAAAAGATACATTATAATCGCATTCGTCCCGTACAACATTATTGAATTAATAAAGACAATATTAGAAGACATTAATATGGAGATAGAGCTGATATTACCTTCTGCGAGATTTATATTGGATTCTAGAAAACCATATGATGATGTCAAGTAAGTACATACAAATAAAATTTCGAGTGGACATTAGATTATATTTGAAAGATTATATCAGATCACGAAAAAAAATACTAAAAAATTGTCAGCTGCTGCTTGTCTAAAACATTGAAAATAAATTACACCAAGTTTAAAAAATGTAAATATTCGTATATCAAATGATTAGGAAAATAGTCTAGTTTAACATATATTTCTTTCAAAACATGTCAACTAGCCGATTAGACGTGATCTTCGATTTAAAATGTTCAGAAATCTATAATAAGAAGATATCTTCCGCTTAAACTCTTGAGCCCCAAGCGAACGCGTTCACGTACCTATTGTTATTCTATTATGATTGGCCTGTCAGTCTAGTAGTTAGTGACTCTGACTGCTATACGGGAGGTCGTGGGTTGGATTCCCACCCAGGACAAATGTTTGTGTGATGAGCACGATCATTTGTTCTGTGTCTGGGTGTAATTTATCTATAATATGTATGTATTTAGAAATATATAAGTATGTTTATCAGTTGTCTAGTACCCATAACACAAGCTCTGCTTAGCTTGGGACTAGACGGCGTTGTGTGATAGTTGTGGACATATTATATTATATTATGTCTCTAATTACGGTATTCAAAAGGTTAAGCAGCGATGTATTTGAAGGAATGTTCTTCAGTCCAATTGTAGATTAGACGCCATCAATTGCAACTGACTGTTTAAAGTAGACTTGTTTCGAACTTTACATTTTTTTGCGATCGGATTTTGTGGTACTATGAATTTCTTTTTCTTTTTTTTTCTAACGTTTTAGTGAGTAACACTTTTGGAATAATTTCCTCTACCTCTGGATTAGATTTACTATGACTCTATGTACACTAATCTACATCTACACTTCTACACTAATATAATAAAGAGGTAAAGTTTGTTTTTATGTTTTTTTGTTTGTAGGGGGTAATCTCTGGAACTACTGGTCCGATTAGAAAAAATTTAGCAACAATAGAAAGCTGCTTTACTCCTGAGTGACATAGGTTATATTTTATGTACGCGGGCGAAGCCGCTGGAAAAAGCTAGTTTACTATAACAGAAACGAGAAAACATTTCTGTTAGAACACGATTTGGCACCAGTCATTCTCAAATCTAAGAGAAATCTAACAAAACCTAAAGCGTGCCAAAGAAATAAATATGTATACAAAAAAAAGGTTCTTATAGCTAAGAGTAAATAGGTTATTTCTAGATAAGCATGCTCCATCATCGGCCATATCATCATCAGATGGGATGATGCCCCAAGAGTACACCAGTGTCCGCACACTTAGTGTCTTTTAATTGTGTAATTACAGTAGTCGGAAGGTTAAACAAAAAAAATCCTGGCGAAGTTGAGGAAAAAAGAAAGAACACTATCTTTCTCTTCCCTCATAGTTGCTTATTTTTATGTATTATTTTATTATATTATAGTATATATTTTGCTGTATTTATTTTACTATGTGTATGTATATTTTTGTATCTAATAGTATATCTTTGTTTACTATAGATAATTGTCAATTGTTGTGTGTGACAAATTTTACCTTTTACTTTTACACACGGTGTCTACATGTCTTTTCTTTTCTCTAACTCCTTTCGCAGGTATGCTGGAAGTGATTTCTTTAGAAATAAGCATCACCTCTGTACCTATTTTTCTGTTTCATTTCTTTTATTATTTCGTGTGTACATAAATTGTTAAATAAATAAATAAATAAAGAATAAAAATTCATAAACTCTACCTATCTCAAGGTTTAAAAGCATTCCGGCATATCATTGTTATATTACCACGGTTATGTAATTTTATGATCGTATTACGCAGACGATCTTCATAAGACTGCGTTGATCAGAATCGGCATATGTAAATGATATGCTTATGTATGTAAATTACGCGTTTGGATTAAGTTACGACCATATTATTCAGTTAAAGAAGTGTAACAGCTGATATAGCTTCCAACTTTTGTTTTTAAAAATTGTGAAATGAATTATTGTCAAAATTGCATTGGGCTACTTTGAAGTTATGCCATTTTTATGGTTCCGTAGTCAACAAGGAATAACCCCATCGAGTTTGGGCTCGTGTGATTCGTCTTGACGAGTTTTAAATATGTAAATACATACCGCGTAATAAAAGTTTTCTGTGAAAAAAATATTTTGTTTTTCTAATGGTTGGTTGTGTAATATCAGTTTGTTATTTTATTTGTACAATTTTGATCCGAATAGTTCAGCAATGGTCATAGTAGCGATTCCAACGGGATATCTAACGTGCTGCAGTAGATTCATGTTGTATGTTATCAAAATTATTTCGACAAATCAAATACAGCCTGTACTAGGCTTAAATCCTGTTAATTTATAACTAGAATAACCAGTCCTGTGTGGCCAAAACCTTTATTTAACTTTATCAAGTTAATGATCCACTATAAGGTTGTTTACCTTATAGTGGATCTAATCGTGGATCTAACTTAACTGAGATAGAAGCCTTTTTGGCCTCGCACATGTCTTGTTTTCTTTTATATCTTTCTTTCTTTCTGTGTTTACTTGACTCTTTTCTTTTTTAGAAGAATTCACTAACTTCTCCCTTTATTTTTCCAGCCTACCAGCAGGGATGACTTTCGAGGTTTTAACAAACGAATACGTGGACCTAATCGACTCCACATGGCCTCACCGCTACCCCTCATCGACCACCTACTTCGAACTCCTCATAGACAACAAATATGGCTACGGGCTCTTCCTAAACAATACCTTGATATGCTGGCTTCTTATCAACGAATCAGGAAACCTTACACATATGTACACAGTAAAAGAACATAGACAGAAAGGTTATGGTGTATTGTTATTAAAATTGGTCAGTAATGTTCTGATAGAAGATGGAAAGATTGTATCTGCTTACTGTCTGGCAGATAACTATAATGCTATTAAATTGTACAACAAAGCTGGGTTCCAAAGAATTGAAGGAGTAGCTTGGTGTTATTTGCGAAGTAAAATAAATTGAATGGTTTGTTTGGTCTTTTCTTGTGAGAAATCATCCTAATACATCTTCACACACGGAAGGGAGATAGTGTCAGACTGTTTCTGGTCAAAAACCCACTCCTATTCCTTCCGTTCAGAAGCTGGTCTATAGCCTCAGTTTGTCAGGCCCCTACGGCTTGCTGATAACTCCTTGACACGCGAGTGGAGCTATAGGCGCCGCGCCGTTAAGACTGCCTTTTATATTGAAACAGTCGCGATGCTGTAGAACGTTGGCATCTTTCCTATAGAGCGTGCAAATGCGACTAACCCGCATCAGAAGGATTACCGTCGCGCGCATACGATACGTGATAGCATCGCTACAAAAAGTCATGGGCGAAGGGCCGAAACGCCCAGCTCGACTATCAAAAGAAAACGGAAGTTCTTAATTATCTTATAATAAAATACTTACGTCACAATACCATCAGATTCATCTCACTTTCTACTCCACTCACATTCCACACCTATAACCTGCATAATTAACCAGACCTTTGCCCTAATACTGGTATCAATTACGTCATCAAAATTTACGACAATGTCAGCAAATTGTGTCACTGGAGATGCGCCGAGAGAATCGAGAATGCAAGATTTATGAGTAAACTATAATTAGCATTTCTTAACATAATTGTTCTACTAGCAGGCAGTAGTTTTGCTCGCGTGAACGTAAATAATAATAATAATAAGCTTTATTAAAAAACCAAAATACAAGTTAACTTAAGTACTATATCATGAGTGACGGATAGAAGATACTACAATGGATAGCGAAGCATAGATAACCCAGTTCCATGCTAGGAGTTAACCTGTGTTACAGACACTAGGGAATGCCCCATCATCTCTATAAATAAACCCAGGGAATAATACTCCCAGGGTAAAAAGTTTAGCATATGATAAGCACAGATATCCAACCTCTGGAACGTTTTGCCAGCTGCGGTCTTTTCGTCCGAATAATTTGGGTGTCTTCAAGGTTAGAGTGAATAGGCTCTTAATAAACTAGTGCGCCTCACCATCAACGATTGCATCACTAAAATATAATTGTAAAAAAGTGACAAACACATATACTCACAAGCTTTCACCTTAATAATACATATTAGTTGTGATACCTACACGAGATGGGATGTTTATTTTGGGGGACGTTAATTAGAAGAAAATTGTTTAATTGCTTCGCAGTGAGTTTGGTGTAATGATATTTGTTTTGAACCTGTGATGTTTTTGATATGTTTGAGACATTCATCGTCATAATTTTATGACAAAATTGATGAAGTTTATGACTAGCTACTACCAGCCGCTTCATCCGCGAGGTAGTAAGAAAATATCTCAAGGGAGCACACTTTCGGGGTAAAAGTAATCTATGTGGTATTCCATTACTGGCCCTTCTATTGTTAGTTACGTTCGTTTCGTTAACGTCGAACGCTTTGAGTTGGCCACGCCTCCAATTTCATTTTTCTGACGTCTTGTCAACGCTCAGTCACGTAGTCAGAACAAAGGAAATGGAGGCGTAGCCTATTCCAAGTTTTCGACGTTAACGAAACGATAGTATCTTGGCTAGAGTGGATGGTCTACTCATGTACTGCCATTTAATCGGAAACCATTTTGCAATTGAAACGTGAACAAGTGACAAACATACAAACACTCACATACTTTCGCTTTTATTTATTGAATAGTAAAAAGTTATATTAGTTTTATATATTAGTGGAAAATTAGTTTGCTCTCGATGTTTCCAATGGTAAGCTTCAACATTAATAAATAGAAAATTAAAATAGAATGGGATATCTGACGCCAATAAATAATAGAAACAATTTAAAACACGATGTAGTGTTGTTATAATTAGAATTATTAGGTCAACACATTATTCATGTTATACGGGGACTGCGACTGTCGCAACCCAGTGCTGTCCACGCCATAAATTATTATGGCGGTAAGTTCCCTCTTTGAGGAGTGGTTAGAAAGGCGTCCTCACTTTCCGCAGGTCCTTCATCATCATCATCACCAGCCTTATTAATGTCCCCATTTGGAACTCCTCTCTAGGAAAGGGAATGGGCCATAATCCACCATGCGGGCCCGGTGCGAATTGGTGGATGTCCTTATTGGACATAATAATTTCGGGTGGGTTGTCGTTTATTCCCTTTATATACCGCATACATCGAGAGACTGAAACAGTTTGTCAGCAGCGGTCTTTCCGTCCGATTTTAATTTAGGTGTCTTCAAGACAAGAGTGAATAGGCTTTTAATAAACTAGTGCGCCTTACCATCAACGATTGCATCACTGCTTACCATCAGGTGGGATCGCAGTCAAGCACTAGTTTAAAGCAATGACAAAAAATTGTGATGTGAACATAAACAGACATTAATGCCATGGATATATCGATGTCTTATGTGGAATCACAGTTAAGCACTAGTTTATTGCAATTAAATAAGGGTTTATGCACCGAACTCGTGACAAAGAAATGCCCGAGAGACGCCAATGTGTCGACCACCCGAAAGATGAGGTGACGCATCGCCGTATCTTCCTGGGGGCGATCGGTGGCAACGACTTCTCGAGTCTGACCTTGGTACAGGCTACGAGTAACGTCTGGAGCAAAGAGAAATAGTAGGCGGTCGGCTTCTTCTGCGAAGCAGTAATGCTGGTCAAGGAGCACTTTATAGACCGACTAGCCTTCTGCCAGCGGCTTCGCCCGCGTGAAAATAGGGTTCTCCATACAACTAACTTTAGACCCCAGTACATCCGTTTAGGAGCTGAATTTTAAAAACCCCTTTCTTAATGTTTACCTACGTTATAAAAGGAAGTCTTGTGCAAAATTTCACGCTTCTAGTCCCAGTAGTTTTGGCTGTGCGTTGATATGTCAGTCAGTTAGTTGCTCCTTTTATATATATAACATAACATATACCACAACTATCACACAATGCCATCTAGTCCCAAGCTGAGCAGAGCTTGTGTGATGAGTACTAGACAACTGATAAACATACTTATACATTTCTAAATACATTCATGTTATAGATAAATTACACCCAGACACAGAACAAATGATCGTGCTCATCACACAAACATTTGTCCTGGGTGGGAATCGAACCCACGACCTACGGTATAGCAGTCAGGGTCACTAACTACTAGACTGACAGGCCAGTCATATAGATTGACATTAATTTTACCCATTTATTTTCCGCAATAAATTCGTAGTTAAGCAAGTCTCTTTTCAATTCCTCCATTTCGTTTCATTTAACAACTTACAAAGTCAGTAGAAACGTGTATCCTATAATATTAACTCTAGAAAGAAAACTACGCCCAAGGGGTTCCGCTGATTCATTCTCTGTAGTGTTAAAATATTGTCGAGCTTCGCCTGGAGTTAGCTTTACTTATTCCAGCGGTCAAGCAATGAATTTCTAAGTACTAAAGTGCACGTACTTTTAAATTCATAAAACTGGTTTTCTGTGAGTTTGAGAGAACCTTGGAGATAGTTCCTCTTTCATTGGTAGTTCTTTGGAGGTTATAGAATTAATTGTACATTATCAATAAGAAATTAAAATGTAAAGATTGAACAAGTTGGTAAATCCTTTAGTTGATAAGTTTTTTACTAACCCATATTATATGAATATGAATAACATAACGTCGTCTAGTCCCAAGCTAAGCAGGACTGGTGTTATGGGTACCTACTAGTCAACTGATGAACATACTTAATGTTGCTAAATACATACATATTTAAGACAAATGGCACCCAAGCACAGAAAATTGATGAAGCTCGTCACACAAATATTTGCCCTGGGTGGGAATCGGACTCACGACCTCCGACATAGCAGTCAGGTCCACTAACCACTAGACCAGTCAAATCTGGCCAGTCAAAAATTACATTACTAAGTACTAATTAAAAACCTTTTATATGTAGTAATTCGTAAAGTAATGCCTGATGTAAAAATCCACCATTACTTGCACGAACCGAGAACTTACTAAAGTAGCTTATTAGACACGCTTGTAACTATGAAATCAACAAGAAGAAGGTTGACTGGTAGAGAATGCCATATAGCATTAAGTCCGCCCTTCTATCACTACTGTATTTATGAAGATTAAATCAATAAATAAGACAGAAACTATAGAATAAAACCAACTACATAAAAAAAAAAACAATGACAATAAAAGTATCTTTGGAAATGGGAACAAAATATTGCACAATAATAGCAGTGCTGATGAAAATTTTACACAATATTATAGTCGCACACGAGAATGTATTGTGGCTTGTGGGTTTACAACATAATTTATATATGGTTATAAGAAGGAATACAATCACCGACCCTGATGAATTGCAGATTAAACTTTATACTAACAAAGAAATCTCTCGCGCCAGGACATGGTACAAGCTATGGTCCGGAGCGAGGAGTGACAGACGGTCACCCCCTTCTGCGAAGCAGTAATGCTAGCAATGGAGGAGCCACCATCGGGATTCCGATTTTGATTTTCAGCCACCGGTTTGAGGTCGGCGAGTAATGGGTAGCTTGCCGGGTCGTCGTCGGGCAACAGTCTGGTCTAAGCACAAGTCGTCGACAACACCTACGGTTTTCGCGCGCCCCAAGGGCCCAGCAGGGTTGAAGCCTTCTGGGGCTAAGAGTTATGCGAAAGCGTATTACCAGGGCCATGGGATTACGACCAGGAAGGAATGGGGTAGGCTGTTTAGTCAGTAAGAGTCTGACACTGTGGGATTCGTCATTGGGTGATTTTAACCTACCATAAAAAAAACACATTATATTTCCTTTTTCTCTTTTGAATGCATTTAAAAGATAGATTACAATAAGCAGATAAAATCAACAAAAATGATTGACATTCCATTTGAAATACCTGTCATAGTGTCGACGTGCAATCCTATTGTGTGATAATGCAAATTATTAATATTCCCTTTTTGCGAATACTATGCAAAACAGGAGTTATTCACACCGTGCGAACAGTTTTATAATAAAATGTCATTCATCAGATGGTGAGAAAATGATAACATTTGTGGCATATTTAGTATGTCTCATATTCTAGACTTTTCAATGGTGTGATGAAAGATCAAATGGGTTTTTGTTTTACTTTTGTTTCATTTGAGTGCGGTTGTGATTTATCGACTGTAAAACGGATCTTTATGTGTGAATAATCAATGATAATTAATTAGGTGATACTGTTATAATTTATGCGGTGTATACTAATAAAATACAGAAAGAAAATGATTGACTGCGACGAGCATGAGTCATAGCTTAACATAGCATATCATCAAGCCTTATAATGTTCCCAGTGCTGAAACTCAGGTCTCCTCTCTAGGAGGGGGAATGGACCGTAATCCACCACGAAAGCCCAGTGCGAATAGGTGGATGATTGATTGATGACTTCTAATTTTCGGTTCTAGGACGTGTCTCACGCATGACTCATATTTCTTTTGAATTAAAAAAAAAATATTCCTAGGTAGTACAGAATTGACTTCAGTTGCAAAATCATTCGAAAGAATTACAGCGTCTGTAAAACGTAAAGGGCAACTGGGGAAACACTTGGGAATTTTGCCTCTGCTTACGAACTTGTTTCTGCATTACTCAAAGGTTGACTGATAGAAAATGCCTTAAGGCATTAAGTCCGCATCTGCACTCTTGTGTCCATGAATAATAATAAAAACAGTTACTACAAGTCTAATATCCTTTATTACCCAGAACGGGAAAAGCCATTAGATTACATCCCACAAACATTAAAAAGACCATCTCTATACTGCGATAATGACACACAACATGGATTTGGAGAGTCCTGTCCAGTCATTGTAAGCATTTGTAAATATTCGTTAGTTCAATTCAGACTTACTTAGAAGTTAAATGGCTAGACTTGAACACAGGTTTCTTATTTTGGAAGTATTTTCAGTTGGATAAAATTCAACTTATACACTTCTTTATCAAGACTCGTTGTTCAGGGACAAGTAGAGGGGAAGCGGTCTCGTGGGCGCTCCCCTTCGCATTGGTCGGATCTCATTTGAGTTGCAACACAAACCACCAAAGAATGGTGTAAACCGTGTCAAGTGGAGATGCATCGCAGGAGCCTCACTAACCAACGAAAATGCAACATGATCAACTACGACCACTCTGTCAAAAGTGAACAACTAAGGAGTTATAATCTCGTCCCTATTTTGTTTCATTTTGAAAGCACATCCAAAAGCTAACAAAAGAAGGGATGTTTTAGATGGTATATCATCTTAACGGGATTCATTTTTGCAAGGAGCCTTTGTCTTACATTGTTGCCATACAAGATCACGTGTTTTTATAGCGAATAGTCGACGCGAGCGCGAATCTCGCTCTAGCAAGTGTGCCGTAAAACTGATGGTCAGCTCAGTTTATGGCAGCAGCCAGAATTGAAAGACAGGGTGAAATGTGAAGGAAATCGCAACAAAGCATCGTGTTTGTAGTTTTCTGTAATGTAGAAAGATCACACAATTCCCGCTCCGTGTAGGGTTCCGTAACACAAATGGAAAAAATCAGAATCCTGTCTATCTGTCTAACTTTCAGTCAAGAACATTTATTTCGAACGCGTGTAAGTATGGTTAGTTAGTTGTAGATGTAATTAAAACCATTTACTCAGGTCCTTAGATGCTTTGATTTTTTTTTATGGTGGGAAAAATCATCTAATGACGAGTCCCGGCCTTAGGCGGAGCGGGAAACAGTGTCAGATACTTACTGACTAAACGAACTATCCCATTCCTACGTTGCCATGTATAGCAGGACCAGAGCCTTCCTTTTAGACGCCAACTCTTGGCCCCAGTTGCTTCGACCCTTCTGCAGGGTCCCTCCGGTTTTGCAGACAACTTTTTGAGGTGCGCAGGAACAGTGTGCGCCATCGACGATTGGGTTTGATCCGGACGGTTACCAAACGATCGGACGGTGAGCTATCTATTGCTCTTCGTCCACAAGCCTACGCCTACGGTGAACGAGCCTGGTTTCAATTCCATCATGGTCCGATGGTGGTCCGATGATAGAACAAGTTTGACTGATTTAGGTGTATAAAACAATTCCGACACACACCACAAAAATCAACCGGTAGAAAACCGACAGCTAATCTTTATCGTGACAAACCCACTTCCTAACACATAAACAATTACCTACTAATTACCGTTTCCCAAAACAAATATCCCGTCTCGTGTGGGTATTATGTAAATAAATGCTAATTAATTTACTGATCAATCTCGCATCTCTTGATTTTCTCGGCGCGTCTCCAGTGACACAATTTGCTGACATTGTCGTAAATTTTGATGACGTAATTGATACCAGTATTAGGGCAAAGGTCTGGTTAATTATGCAGGTTATAAGTACGTAGGTATATGAATGACGGAGAAAGTGGAATGACGCTGATGGTATTGTGACGTAAGCTGTTGTCAAAGTTGTTTATTGTCTGGGTAATAAAACGGAAACCAGGCGTATTCACAATAAGCGTGGGCTTCCGGACGGCGAGTGATAAGTTGCTTGCCACTCGGTTGTCTGGTAAACGTCCGGATTTAACCCAATAGCCGATGGCGCGCAGTGTTCCCGCGCGCCTCAAGGAGTTGTCTGTAAAATCGTAGGGACCCTGTAGAAACGTCGAAGCCTACTGGGGCCAAGGGTTCGTAAAAGGAAGGCTCTGGCCCTGGTATAAAGGCAACGTAGTAACGGGGTGACTTATTTAGTCAGTAAGAATCTGAGATGATCTGATCTGAGCGGGAAACACTCCGCCCAAGGGCAGGATCCGTCATTTGATGATTTTTCCCTACACAGCTGTGTGCCAAATTGCTTCCAATTCGTTCAGTCGTTCCAGCTTGATGTATCTAATGAACTTTAACATAAGTACTTACACACACACTCAGACACCTTTATAATATTAGCGTGAATAACACCTTTGTATGTTAGTGTTATCTTCATCCCAAACTTATCGTAATGCGGTCTTCAAACTGCCTGTCACCAAGTTGTTTCAGAATTATTTTGTTAAAATTGTTGGTAACAGTCTACAGGGAGAACCCTTGCTTAGTGGGGGACATTTGTGGCTGGCCCCGATTATATAGGGTCCACTATACAGGAGTATAGTCATCAAACTATTATAGTACTCGTCCCAGCCATAATAAAGGCACGGAGAGTTTAATAGAGCATTCAGCGTCGTCATTAACTTTCATACTAACGTGTGTCTTTATGGGGATTTATTGAAAAGAAAACTAGTGACCCTAGAATGCAAAAAGCAACTGAAAAATATAAGTCCACATAAAAAATTTAGCAGAATAACGCTGACAAAATCTCCGGAATCTTTCTTCTAGTATTATGACGTTATTTTTTATACAAAATTTTACAAATGTAACGCACTTTCAACACAGTTTTACATGTGAAACAAATCCGAAACTAAAGAACAAAGGTAAAAAAGAAAAACAAATGTCCCGAAGGACCAAACCGAAGGGATTGTTTAAAGTTCCAGACCCCCCTCACTTGGTAAACTTCGGAGAGGATCTGACAATGATGGACAGAGACAGTTATTGCGTGGGAGTCCCCAAAATGGACCACTTGGAACTACTAAACCTTTCACACAATTGAGGAGAAATGAAAATTGTTTTTCTTTTTTGAAACTTTTGTTGCTGGAGTTTGCTGTTTGGGAATTGTCGATGTGATGTCTAAAAATATTTGTAATTTTTATGATCCAACGCTCTTGTGTAGGAACTGGTTTTTTACGGTAGGTAAAAATCATCGAATGATGAATCCCGCCTTTGGGCGGAGCGTGAACGGTGTTAGACTCTTACTGACTAAACAAGCTACCCCGTTCCTTCCTTGCCTTAGTCCCAGAGCCCTGGTGTTACGCTTTCGCATCAACCCTTGGCCCCAAAAGGCTTCGACCCTAACTGATAAACTTACAGGCTAGTCAATAATTGTTAATAAAACATAACGCCTAATAACAATTTAATATGTAATCTACACTAATATAATAAAGAGGTAGTTTTATTTTTTTGTTTGTAGGAGGTAATCTCTGGAACTACTGGTCCGATTGGAAAAAATTTAGCAAGAATAGAAAGCTGCTTTACTCCTGAGTGACATAGGCTATATTTTCTGTACGCGGGCGAAGCTGCGGGCAAAAGCTAGTAATTATATAATTTAATATTATTTATTATTAGTTATTAGGCGTCATGTCATCTTTAAGTTAAGAATGAATAGGTTACTTCTAGGTAAGCGCGCTCCATCCTCGACCGCTTCGTCACTTCCCATCAGATGAGATAGCGGCCAAGCGCGAACCAATAAACAATAAAAAAAAATCAAATATCTCTAAACCACAGTCCACTTTATTAGCAAGATATTAAGAGACATTCACTGATATTTCCTGAACACTACTTCAGTACAGTCATGCTCCGCTGTGGCGCGACTTCGGGAAGGCGTCGACTGGTCTTTGCATTTAAATGTACCATTAGCGAGTAATTGTGACGGTCAGCCTGAGCTGAATGTCAAGTAGATGAAGAAACAGGCTCGTTGGGACGGGATATTGGGCTTTAGAAACTTAGATCGGCAATTGTTTTTTAATTGACGATCTGAATTGTTCTTCAAAATGTGAGGTATGTATTTACATAACGAACGCCTGCTTCACTTATTTTCCTCGCTTAGCATGCAAGAGGTACTGATTATAAGGGGCTGTACTTATGCAGCCGTTTCCTTATAACAAATCATATATCTGAAATCAAACTTCGCTATGGTGCCTCCACCATATGAGACGCCTCGAGTCCTCTTGAGAGGCGTCCCAATCCCAGGGATCGTGGTAACTTCAATCAAACCACGTTTAACTTTATATTTTTTCTATATTTTGCTTTACGGCTCGACATACCATCTTAATCTATATTACAACCTAATATATTTATTCTTAATATTTTTAAACTACGAATAGTCTGCGAACGTCTTGCAAGCCAGTATGCTAATTCGGGGCGCATGTGAACTCTTTAGAGATCTCACACTACAATATGATATTTTATTTATGTGTATTATTAAATCACATCACACAATTCAATAACACTATTTAATCATATTTATTAATGTTCGTCGCATCATTTTTGGAACGCATCTGTGGTATCGAAGAACGTTGTATGTGTGCGTGCTGTAGTCGCGTACAGTACGGCTGTCGGATCTTGGCGAGTCTGAAGTTAGGCTCTGCTAATGTTAGCTCTTAAAAACTCATAAAAAATGAAGGTTTTCAAAAAATATAAATGCCAAAATAACAACTGCAAATTGCATTTATTTATTTAAACCATTTATTTTTTTACAAGTTTTCATGCGTTAAAATTCGCAGAGCGTAACTTCGTACTGTACGCACCTTCAGTCCGCTACCAACCGTCGAACGTGCTTTTGAGTTCTGGATATCTAATTTTTCAGTCTATATATTGTTTCTATGTCTATTGTGTGTTCTGACTGTTATGTTTTGTGACTGTATCATACTCCTTCAGCTTACATCTGTGTTTTGTGATCGTGAACATTATTTTAAACGAAGTAAACCGTGAGTACTAGTGTGTAATAATACTTTTTTTCCAACTACCCACACTCACTCTTGAAATTACGTTCGACAAATTAAAAAAATATTCTTATATTAATATGGACGAAAGTTAGATAGTTCTTTTGGATGTAGGTGTCTATCTATAAGTAAGTCTGGTTTCGTGATAAAACTACAAAACTACCTGAATAACATCAAAACACCCAAATGTATTTTGAGGTATGCAGAACAGGGATTTTTTTTACATAAGACATCATATAATGACTTCCTCCGGTCTAGGACGAAACGGGAGAGCAAATCAGACTGTTAAGGTGATATCAGACGCTTCACTCGAGTGAATGCTTCATTTTATTCAGCACTTTTGTTTCATTTGGAGTTAGTAGTTAGGAGTAGAGACGAATCATTTCGAATGAAAGATGCCGAATGAAAGAAAAGTGAAACGTCTGATATCACCTTAACAGTCTGATTTGCTCTTCCGTTTCGTCCATCACCATTACGGACTAAAATTCACTCGTATATATTTCATGTGTACATGCCTAAACGTATAATTAGACATAGTTAATTAAAATTTAGCACTAAGAAATATTATTACGGATTTATCTGAACGCTGAAATGACGCCTACACATGTAAGAGTAAACACATGTCATAGTACTAAGTACTAAAATGGCTTTATGTTTCCAGACAGAGGACATTGTTCTACGTAGGTTGTGATTGTGGGTTGCTAGTTACGCTATTCAGGGTTACAGGATCTTCCCACGCGTTTCTTCGTTTTCCCTTGACACATATCAAGGGAAGGTCACGGTGGCTCGTAATTTAGTTTCGGGCCTGACTCTGGAGCGACCCCGTCAACTTGATGGGGACGTGTTCGCTGGAGTAACGAGCATGGTGTAGCATACTGATGATGAGGTGGGAGGTAAGGAGTGTTGAAGTTTAAGATTTTTCGTAATCGAGAACTGTGGTCGCATTCTATACTTGAAAAAAAAGTTCGTGTTGTTATATATTTTTTACTAGCTTTTGTCAGCGGCTTCGCCCGCGTACATAAAATATAGCCTATGTCACTCAGGAGTAAAGCAGCTTTCTATTCTTGCTAAAATTTCTCCAATCGGACCAGTAGTTCCAGAGATTACCCCCTACAAACAAGAAAACAAAAAAATAAAAAAAACAAACTTTACCTCTTTATTATATTAGTGTAGATGGATGCGTTATAAATTAAACTCTTGAGCAAGCAAACGCCAGCGCCCGCACACCTTTTGTCTTTCTATTATGTCTCTAATTACGGTATTCGAAAGGTTTTTTTTTACTTTTTATTAAGATATCCCTTTTTTTTGTTTTATTATGATTTGATTAAATTGTTTTATTGATTAAACCAGAAAAAATGGATTGAAAACATACAACAACGTTCCATGTTCAAATTTTATATATCTAAGTATTGTATTTTAACCATTGTATTTTAATCAATAATGTTCGTGTATTTATTAACTTTATTTTTTACTAGCTTTTGCCCACGGCTTCGCCCGCGTGGTTCGGGTTTCAGGGAAATTTCATCCAGATCCGTCCAGCCGTTTTGGCGTGATTGAGTAACAAACATCCAAACATCTAAATATTCAAACATTCAAACATCGTAATTTTCGCATTTATAATATTAGTAAGAAGTAAGATTTGTATACTGTAACTTTGGATAAATATATTTTGGTCTTTAACTGTCACTACAACAACTCCTATACCATTTTTAAAGCAAATAAGTGATTGATTGATACGTAGTTCAAAATAACATTAGATATATTTAAGAAAACCTTTTTTACTGTCCGTTCAATCGATTTTGAGTTTTATTGCGTTTTTTTATGGTAGGTAAAAATCATGCAATAACGAGTCCCGCTCTTGGGCGGAGCGGAGAACAAGTGTCAGACTCTTACTGACTAAACAACCTACCCCGTTCCTACATCGCCATACATACCAGGGCCAGAGCCTTCCTTTTCAGACGCAAACCCTTGGCGAAATGATTTTAATGCGATTGTTTCTTTAACTATTTTTTATTTTATTTGTATTGTACGTTAGAGATACTCTTAAACGTTTTTATTGTACGTGTCGTAAGTGTATTGAAAAATGTTGTTTGCAAAGTTGTCACTGCAGCCCTCGGCTCCAGATTAATAACAAGAATTCTGCCTCGGTCGCAATTGCTTGCATTGCATCAAATTTTCGATTAGGAAAAATCCGAGGCTCAATTTAGGAATTCAACTATTTACATAAATTATTTATACAAAACCCTATGTCCGACTCGCAATTTCCCGGTAATAGAAAATTAGAAGTCGGAACGTACGGGGTAACTTTTTAGAGTACGGGATAAGTTTTATACATTTTTTTATTTTGATTTCAATAGAATCCTAGACCATATTCACAAGATATCTTCGTTACCAAAATATCTAGAAAAAGACGTCATAATCACGTAAGAGCGGTTATATCGCAATAAAATTTTAGCGAGGCAGATAGATCGAGGTTGAAAAGCACGTCATAATAATATTCTCCTCAACCCTTTCCCAACAATCTCGGGGGAGTTGTAAAAGGTGACCGAGAAAAAGGTTATCCCTTGACGGTACTTTCATGGGTTACTATGATAGTTTGTACATTATTATAAACTCTTCAGTGGTGAAGGGTTAACGCATCAATCGTGTTGGATGATTTTTATTTTGGACAAAAATGCTTCCTCTACTGATTGAGAACGTACAGTATATGATGGGCAGATTTTGACAAGGTTTGCTTGAAATCATTGATCAGTTTTGTAACTGTAAATGCTTTTTCATTTCTCATACGCTAAAAGTAGGGGTAAAGTTGTCTATGGAGCGGGTTGAAAGTAGTACTTTTCCTCTCTAGGTAGTTTTACTTTCAACTGACAGTTGTCAATTATTTAAAAAATAGTTCTATTTTGACATTTCTATTGAACCTTGAAGAAATTGTTTGACTTTATTTTAATTTATTTTCAACTGTTTCTTTAAAACTAATATATGTTTGGGAGAAATGTTGACCTGACCCATTTTTACACTGAGAAAATGAAAATTACAGTGTTTACCTCGGGTTAATTAAACAATCAATCAAAATAGTTTTTATTTCATATAGGCCTACATGGGCACTTATAAAACGTCAGAAGCTAGTGCACGGTTCCAAATTGGTTAAGAGTTACTTAGTCCCTCGAACTGTTAGCAACAACAAAACCAGACAATTTCTCGGGACTAAATAACTTACTTTTACCCCTAGGGTAACAATATACTATTAAACGGTGCACCAAATTTGAATGGCGTTATACTTATATAGTAGACTAGCTCTTGTCAGCAGCTTCGCCCGTGTACATAAAATATAGCCTATGTCACTCAGTGATAAAGCAGCTTTCTATTGTTGCTAAAATTTTTCCAATCGGACCAGTAGTTTCAGAGATTACCTCCTACAAACAAAAAAACAAACTTTACCTCTTTATTATATTAGTGTAGATAAAGGAACAGTTCGAGAAACTTTACTCCCGAATGTGTCTGAATTACCAGACATATTATATAACAGTAAAGGTACCCACAGACTGATTTTTCCCACAATAAAAAAAAAAACGCTGGTGGTATACTTCGTCTCATCAACTAATATTTAATTCTGGTGCTCCATCACGCCGTATTGCCATGAAAAAATTGTCTCTGTAATTCTGTATTTTACAAGCTTTTTATTAGCTTGCAATGTAACTATGTATGTTCGGCTCAAAACTTGCAACTCAATTTTGAAGCAGATATCTTCAACCGATTGAGCTGCAATTTTGCATGCAGGTATAAATCGCATGACAATACAATATTATGATGACATGGAGTTGATCTGATGATGGAATCGCGAGGTAGCCATAGGAACTCTGTAATTAAACGGCACAACCACGTCGAGTTTGGGCTCGTGTGAATCGTCTTGACGAGTTTTAATTATATAACTATAGACCACTGCTATAAAAGCTTGTTATGAAGAAAAATATTTTCATTGAAAACTTGTTGCCTTGTCGCGCCTGTCTGCGCAGGTCTTCAAACAAATGAGTTAGAGAAGACACACGTAGGTAGAGACGTGTTTAAGTTTGCTTTTAGTTCGTCTGGTAATTGAATTTCAATTACAGTTCCTGGGAATAGAAATGCATTACCTGCCGTAATTTTAAGCTACGTATTGATTATATCAAGAGAGAAGGTTTTTGCCATGCGAATGGCGAGTGTCTGGCTGCTATGCTGCGTGTAGCAGAGTTAGTTCCCCCACGAAACAAATATTGTTATGATCTATCGAGAGTTCTCCATGTTTGGATATGTCTAATTTCTTGTTTATGAAAGTACACACGACATAAGAGCCTCTTGTACCGTAGGTAAGTTCATCATCATCATCATCATTTCAGCCGAAAGACGTCCACCGTTGGAACTAGGCCTCCCCCAAGCGTCGCCACAACGACCGGTTCTGGATAAGGATTCCTATTTCGCGTGGGACTGTCTTTTTAATCAATTTCCAAATACATCTAACATTATCTGCAGTAGATATCTATTCCCTTAGAACACAAAGGGGATATAAGATCATGATAAGAGGAAAGGTATGGGCTTAGTATTATATACGAGCATGTCAACGGTGCAATCCCGGACTTAAATGTGAGATTTTTCTCAAATCCGACTCAAATCTTGATCCCCACAATCTTTAGGGAATCGTAAAAGTATTTGAAGGTAGTATTACTAATATTACTTATCATATTATGCTCAACGAAATATGTGCAGTAGAAATAATAAATAAATCGGCCAAGAGCGTGTCGGGCCACGCTCAGTATAGGGTTCCGTAGTTTCCCGAATGTCACAAATTTCTCACAATGTAAAAGAACCCAGTAGCCCATGTATCAATTAGTAACCTAATTTTCCGAGAGCTGGCGCTGTACCCGGTTGGAATGCGTGAACCAATTTTATTCTTTTTGTATTTTTATTTGAAAGAAGTTCAGGATAATAAAATATGTACAAAAGTTAAAAATAAAATGTGAAGTGAGCTAATCACAAAGTATTTAAATAGGGTGACTGGTAAATTAGTGACTGATATTTAAAAACGTGATCGTAGACATGATAACAAACAACTTTTACCATGAGAGCAAACTTGAAATCGGGGAAAAAAAAGTTCTGACCAATTAGGCTAACATAGGAAAATGTACTTACTAACCAACAGATAGTTGTTCTGGGCGTCTTATGTATACATAATTATATAAGTTTACTTATGAAGTTACTTGCGATGCCGTAGGGACTCTGTAAAGGGGTCGAAGCCTACTTGGGCCTAGGGTTTCTTTCTGAAAGGAAGGCTTGGCCTCAATACGAAGGACAAAGAAGGAACAGGGGTGTTTGCCGTGTTTGGTCAGTAAGAGTCTGACACTGTTTTCCGCTCCGCCCAAGAGATTCGTCATAGGATGATTTTTACCCACCATACAAAAAAACTTACAATACAGGAGTAATTTAGAGATTATACTCGTATTTTGTTTAAAAAAAGGCTAATTAAAGACTATATTAATGATAATGGATAGTTCTGTTTTATTAGTCATCCATCACATGTTAATTGCGAGGTCTACCACATAACGGGTTAGATGAAATTGGAATCATACATCGCATCATTAGATTTGATTGAACGTATGTCATAACAATGTTATTAAGCCTTCATAATTATTTAATCTAGTTAGTAGAACTGTTTAAGTATGTATAGCACTTATCAGAGAGTGCAGAAAATGTACAAATAGAGTGCATTTGAAGGATCTAAAAATTGCCATTACCATACTGGGCTCAAAAACTTTGAAGCAAACGGAAATTATTGATTCGAGACGAAGTGTCAATAGGGTGATTGGACCGATATTTAAACACGTGTTTGTAGTCATGATACAAAAACTTTTACTATAGGACCAAACCTGAAATCGCGAAAACAGCAAGTTCAGTCCTAGCCAGGTTACAATCTTATCGTTGAGAGTTAGCGCTTGTATTTGGTTACGCCCCCAATTTCCTTTGTATGTCATCTCAACAAAGGAATTGGGGGCGTGGCTATCTACAAGTGCTAATTCTAAACGAAACGATTGTAACTTGGCTTGGCGGCTGTACATTTACGGTGCCTTTAAATTAGCCGTAACGTGCCGCAAAGCAGCAGCGCGGTTGCACCGCTACTATAATTGATATAATTAATAAATCGTCCAAGAGCGTGTCGGGCCACGCTCAGTGTAGGGTTCTAGTTTCCCGTCCGTCACACTTTTTTCACGATATAACAGAACCCAGTAACCCATGTGAAAATTAGTAACCCAATTTCCCGAGAGATGGCGCTGTATCCGGTAGTAATTTTAATTTGCGTGAACCGATTTTAATCTTTTTGTATTTTTATTTAAAAGAAGATTCACTCAGGATAATGGTATATGTAAGAAAGTTAAATAAAATGCTTGCATGTAGGGTTAAATTAGAAAATTAGTTCAGAACTTTTTTTTTTTAATTTTTCAAAAACTGTTCATTCTATAAAGTTCAAAATAATTTTCCTTGAAAGTTTATTTAAAGTTATATCATTGCATTTTTTTCATATTTTTTAAACTTATGGTTCAAAAGTTAAAAGGGGGGGATGCCTCATTTTTTACTTTTGGAGCGATTATTTTCGAAAATATTTACATTATCAAAAAATTATTTTACGAGACCCCTAATCATTTTTAAATACCTATCCAACAATATTTCACACGTGATGGCAGAAATGAAAAAAAAAAACATCATTTCCCACTTTATGTGTATGGGAGGTACACTAATAAAACATTTTTTTTTCTACTTATTCTTTGTGCACTTTGTCGGCGTTTTCTTATTGATACCAAATTTCAGCTATCTAGTGCTAACGGGCGCTGAGATTATCCGCTGACGGACAGACAGACAGATAGACATGGTAAACTATAACGGTTTCTCGTTGACTACGAAATTTTAAAAACGTGTGACTGTCGCGTTGCAACCGCGCTGCGGCCGCGTGTCACCTAAAGGTGACACGCGGCCGCAGCGCGTGGCATCTAGGCAGTACATTTTGACTAGACAAACATAAATGTTTGTCTAGTCAAAATGTACTGCCTAGATCAGAAAAATCGCGAAAAAAAAATCAGCAAATCGATTTTTCTGGTCCACCAGAATGCTCCAAGATTTTTTTTCCCACCTCAAAATCTTTATAGAAAATTCACCTCATTTCTCAACTACTTCTTTGTCGACGCGTGAACATATATACGAGTCCGGCAATATACATTTCCGCCCTTGTGCGTTATTAGGCTTATTCAGCCGAGTCACGTAGCCACGAGTGAGATTACACTGTGAGCTTAATTATGTTCAATTGACTGTCACTCACTTGCCACTTATTTTATTCCTTTGAAAAAACCTTTAACGTGCTCTTATTTATTGTGACGTGAAGTTTTGTAGATATTGTTTATTTATAAGTCTAATATTGTTTACACTTTTTTTTTTTTTTTAAGGTAGGTAAAAATCATCCAATGACGAGTCCCGCCCTTGGGCGGAGCGGGAAACAAGTGTCAGACTCTTACTGACTAAAAAACCTACCCCATTCCAACGTTGCCATATACACCAGGGCCAGAGCCTTCCTTTCAGACACGAACCCGTGGCCCCAGTTGGCTTCGACCCTTCTGCAGGGTCCCTACGGTTTGCTGACAACTCCCTGAGGCGCGCGGGAACAGTGCGCGCCGTCGACGACTGGGCTTGGTCCGGACGGTTACCAGACGATTGGACGGCGAGCTACCCATTGCTCGCCATCCACAAGCCCGCGCCTACGGTGGCCGGAAATCAGGATCGGAATCTCGGCGGCGTCTCGGGCGTGAGCGCCGTTGCCTTAAGCGGTCGGCTTCCTCCTTTGCTAGCGTTACTGCTTCGCAGAAGGAGGCGACCGCCTGCCACTCCTCCTCGCTCCGGACCATGGCCTCGACCAAGGCCCGACGCGAGAGATCGCCGCCGCCGATCGCCCCCACAAGGACACGGCGATGCTCTGCCCAAGCGGGGCACACCTCGAGCGTGTGCTCCACCGTGTCCTCCGGGCGGTCCACACAGTGGCGACACCCGGGCGTCTCTTCCGCACGAATCCGATGCAGGTACCTCCCGAACTTACCATGTCCGGTGAGGACCTGCGTCATACGGAAAGTGAGAACGCCGTGAGTTCTTTCCAGCCACGCCTCAAGGAGGGGCATTACCGCCATTATCATGGCGTGCCCAGCACTGGGTTGCGATAGCCGCTGATGCCATTTCACCATCACGAGATCCCGCCGGAGCTCTTTCCGCCACGCCTTGACATGTTCAGGCAGCGGAGTTTCGCCCCGGCGTTGCACTTCCATGCGCAGATCGTGCATGCGTGCAAGGACTGTTGCCTCCAGATCCCATGGTGGCAGGCCAGCAAGAAGGCTCGCCGCTTCACGGGAAATCGTTCGGTACCCCTGGATCACGCGTATTGCCATGACCCTCTGGCATGCGTTCAGCTGGGCCCTCGGTTGCTGCTGCAACGACGGCGCCCACACTGGCGCCCCGTAAAGGGCCATGGACCGAACGATTCCTGCGTAGAGCCTCCGGTAGGGGGCGTCTGGTCCCCCAAGGTTCGGCAGGAGCCGCTTGAGGGCAGCCCCAGTACGATTCAGCTTGGGAGCCAGACGACAGAAATGTTCCTTGAAATTCCACCGGCTGTCGAGGACGAGTCCTAGGTACTTCATCGTCGACCCGACGCCGATGTGAACCCCCCCTACCGTTAGCTGGGAATTCGGCGGCGGCGTGCTCCGAGGGCCATGAAACACATGGCCTCAGACTTGTGCAGCGCCACCTCGAGTCCCAACTGCCGGATCCTTCCAACTGCTATCGCAACCCCGCGTGTCGCTAGTTCGACCGCCGCCTGGTGAGACTCTCCCTGCGCTAGGACCAGAGTGTCGTCTGCGTAGCAGACCACGCTGACCCCGTCAGGGAAGTCGCCGCGCAGCACGTAGTCGTACCCGATGTTCCACAAGGGTGGTCCCAGTACCGATCCCTGCGGAACACCGCACGACATCTCTCGCCGACTCCACTCTCCCTGGTGACCGGGGTAGATAATGTACCTGTCTGATAGGTAGGCCTCGATCACGCGACAGAGGTAGTCGGGCACCCGGTGATACCGGAGTGCCCTCCCTATGCTACTCCAGGGCAGAGAATTAAAGGCGTTGGCAATGTCTAAGGACACCGCCACGACACACCTGCCCTGGGACACCGCATCCCCTGTCGTGAGGGCTCGTACGCGCATGATGGCGTCCACTGTGGAGCGCATCCTGCGGAAGCCGAACTGGCCGTCCGAAAGATTCGGCCCCACCCGTTCCAGGCGCGCGACGAGGCGGTTTGCAATGACTCTTTCAAAGAGCTTGCCCACCTCGTCGAGCAGCACTATGGGCCGATACGCGGACGGAGAGTCCGCATATTGTTTACACTTTAAAATTAAACTTTAAATAAAAAAAAACAGTATTTATAAAAAAAAAGTACTTAGTCCGTATTTTAGAAGGTTTTCTAAAAGAAAAGAAAAAAACTAGTTCCGAAATGAAGAACGTAATTTAATTAGATAGATAAATATATTCTTTAATGCACACCAAAAATAAGAATAACAATAGGAACTTGAAATTAATAGGATGTCACAATGGGTGGTCTTATCGCTAAAAACGATTTTTTAACGACAACCTTTGGATGGATTTGACAAAGAAGGATACAGTATTGAAATAATAAAAACATACAGACTGTTCTTCGGCAGTCGGGTAAAAGATTTATAATCATAAAACCATAATAAATATAGGTCCTTACGTAGTTAATTAACTAAGATAAGATAAAGCCTTAAAACAAAAAAAAACAATAATTAAAATTTCATCTACCTTACCAAAACACGGCCCAATTAATTTCTACCTTCCAAAGCGATAAAACATCATTTGAGGGCCTTTTTACGACCTTATCAGTTCTTTTCCTAGTTTTTTTCAAGGAGAGGAGAGTGGGGCCATAATGCAAAGAGCCATTCATCACAAAGGGGAGCACAGGGTCACAAGGTCGACAATGAGGCGACATGCGGCTGTGACGGCATCCAAATATACAGCCTTACGTAAGATTTAGCGGTTTTAAATATAGAGGGGAAGGTTTTTTTGCGCTTGAAAGGAAAATAAGATTTGAACAGGTTGTTAGGATACGTTTTTAAGTTCATTTTATTGACTTATTAATGATAATAGGCATCAAACACGTGATTGTGCGACAATTTGCACGTTTCCAAGAAAGGGTAAGTGAGATAAGTATTTGTAAAAATGTTATTAACAATCTGTACCTATACACCGTTAAATTTTGGTCGTTTTAATCCCGCGGATGGTCGATTTGGTACATGAAATACTATCAATTTGTAAAGTTAAAATAAAAAATAATGTATTTATTTTTAATTTACGCACATTCGTAATTGTTTTCTTTAAGTAAATATTAGCTGGGCCAGTTTAATTTCTTGTAGGTAGTTCAAAATGGTTTTTATTTCATATAGGCGTACATGGGCACTTATAAAACGTCAGAAGCTAGTGCACGGTTCCAAATTGGTCGTTTCCTATGGAGAAGAACCGGCAAGAAACGCCATGGTTACTCTTTAAAAAAAATGGTTTCTTACAATATTTCTTTATATACAGTATTTAAGTATATCATTATGTAAGAACAGTGTAGACCAGTCAATATTGTACTCAAAAGCACAATAAAAATAATCATAATAATAAAAAATAAAAGGTGAGTCGTAATAGGATTTGCGAAGTCTACAGTGTTCTTACTTTACAACGTGAAATGTAAAGAAATATAGTATATAATATAATATAAAATAAAAAAATTAATAAGTATGAGAAAAAAAATACATTTATCACCATAACAGTTACACTGCGACATGCTAATAAAATAAATTATTATTGAATTTAAAAGTTTTTAGATCTTAATAATATAAATATTGCAAAAGCAATGTGTTGAAAAAAGAGGAAAAAACAAATGTGTATATAAAAACATATATGAATGAGTTACCAGGGAGCCACATGTGCAGGAGCAGTCATTGCCAAACAAGCTTGTCTCCTACATAATCCTTAACCTTATAATATGCTTTTTTGGTTAGGACCCGCTTAATAATTATGATTTTTGAACTTTCCCTCACTAAGTTCGGTTACCTGTTGTGTAGTTAATAGGCAACGACCGACAACTACCTATGAGGTCAGATTTAGAAAAAAGGACTTTATTTTTTTATTATATCTACAAAACTCGATAGTGTTTCATGTACCGGATCGACCCTCCAAAGGACTAAAACGACCAAAATTTAACGGTGTATACTGATTGTTATGTGCTGTGGTAGGAGTGCACAATAAATAAATAACAGATATTTTAAATTGATTGTAATATAAATTAAGTGACTTATAATATCTAACAAAATACAATACCTATATATGCTGATAAAAAAAAAAATACTGTGATAAATATCAAATCATTGTAATTAACAGAGCTTAAAATATGACGAAGACTTAAACTAAGGTTGAGAGGACTTCAGTAGTTTCGAATTTTACCCTAGAAAGGAAAATTTACTTTCAGCTTTTTCTATGTCAAGGGGAAGCACCTTCCTTAGTTTTATGGTAGGTAGAAATAGCGTAAGAATTAACTATGAACCTAGTGCGCTGAGAAAGAATTTGAAGTAGTATATTTTTGAAAGCTCGAAGGTTGAAATTATGAGCACAAAAAATAGTGTTATATTAGTACGATAGTATGTTGAACCTTCTTTGTTTATTGGTCCTTCTACTAGTAAAAATTGCACATAATCCGGTGCTTGGTTTTTTTTTTTATCGTGGGCAAATCATCCAATGACGAATTCTGCTCTTGGGCGGAGCAGGAAACAGTGTCTGACTAAACATCCCACCCTGTTCCTTATTTGCCCTTCGTATCCGTTGCTTAAATTATCCTTAGAGCAGTGGTGGCCGAGTGGTAACGGCCCCGACTTACGAGTCGTAGGTCATGGGTTCAAACCCTACGCATTACTTTGTGTAATTTATTTCATCACCACTGCTCTCAAAACGGTGAAGGAAAACATCGTGAGGAAACCGGCATGTCCTAGAACCAAAAATTCGAAGACATGTGACATCCACCAATCCGCATTGGGCCTGCGGGGTGGATTATGGCCTTCCCTCTCCTGGAGAGAGGAGGCCTGTGTCCCTGCAGTGGGAACATTAAAAGGCTGATGATGATGATGATGATGATCCGTTGCTTGGTTTAGGAAAACTTAGCACATAAAGAGGCAAACGCAAAAAGCGCCTTTGTTATTATACTATGTAAGTATTTATTGATGATACTCAAGTTTTATCCTCTTCACTGTCCTAGTTAATAATATTTTATTGAATGTCGGAGGCATCCAATATTCGATGTAGGCCAAGGTCAATATTTCCTGAGTGTGTCGTGTAACAGTTGAGTAAACTAAGTCAATGAGAATTATGGGCAGAAAATTACGTTCAATCCGAATGTTATGGCAACGTTTAGGGAGGCATTTGTCCAACAGTGGACGTCTTTCACGTACATTAATCTTATAAACCTGAAATCAAAATTCATAGGGTATTCCTTATATTATTTACTAGCTTTTGCCCGCGGCTTCGCCCGCGTACATAAAACATAGCCTATGTCACTCAGGAGTAAAGCAGCTTTCTATTGTTGCTAAAATTTTTCCAATCGGACCAGTAGTTCCAGAGATTACCTCCTACAAACAAAAAAACAAACTTTACCTCTTTATTATTTACTAGTTTTTGCCCGCGGCTTCGCCCGCGTACATAAAATATAGCCTATGTCACTCAGGAGGAAAGCAGCTTTCTATTATTGCAAAAATTTTTCCAATCAGACCAGTAGTTCCAGAGATTACCTCCTACAAACAAAAAAACAAAAAAATAAAAAAACAAACTTTACCTCTTTATTATATTAGTGTAGATTTATTTAGGATAGCCAACAATTGTTTACACAAAACATACAATAAATTGATACCAGTGATGTAACATTCATAAGTGCAACAATTCCTTATAGGCTAACACCACATGCACTAAATAATATAAAGTTGAAATTCAAATACATAAAGAACAGAAAGACAATTACTTTAAACATTAAACAATATGTCATATTTTTTATATATTCCTTATATCCAGAAAATTGGCATGAAGATTCTGTAGCACAAATAAAGGAAACAATCTGAAAAGTATAAATTTATTCGTTACGTCACAAAAAAAAATGCGATTTTGCAAAAAAATACTGTTTTCATAGGGAAGTTTGTACGGAGGGTGCGCTCTTGCCGGTTTTTTTCGATTTTGAAACCCACAAATCACGAAAAAAAACCCGCTACCTCGTAGATTTATATTCACATAACTTGAAAAAATGTATAGAGCAGCGGGTTTTTTTCGTGATTTTTGGGTTGGTTTCATAGTTGTTCGTATTTGCGTGCACAATGATCCTTTTTAAGGAAAGCCCATCAGACGTAATTTGTATGTCACACATTTTTAGGTTATAAAAACCCATGTAATGTTCAGCCCTAGATATTCACGTCCCTACCCTATTATGATGATGTAAGCTCTAAAAATCCCTGAAATCTTAATGAAATGGCCTCATTTCAGGCGCGCTATTAATTACATTATTATGTTTTGCTCGTTAGCATTAGATAGGGTGAAGGTGAACACCCTCCAGGAATTCTGAAAGGGTCCGAATGACCCGCACTTACCCTACGACTTTCGTGGCTGGTGTTAGGGCTGTCAAACGTCTGAATTTTGACGAAATACCTTCTAATAGTTGGTTTAAACTCAGTCAGGCTTACTTTGTGTAATTTATTTAATCACCACTTCTCTTAAAACGGTGAAGGAAAACATCGTGAGGAAACCGGCTTATAGAACCAAAAATTCGAAGAGATTATGACATTCACCAAACCGCACGGGCCCGCGTGGTGGGTTATGGCCCATTCCCTCTCTTAGAGAGGAGGCCAGTGTCCCAGCAGTAGGAATATTAAAAGGCTGATGATGAATGACAGTGTTTTTACGTATTATAAGTAAAAATATAACCTTTCTAAATGGAAAGGTCGGTAAAAAGTGACAGATGCGTTGAACGCTCTTAAGCTATGATAAGGCAATGAGCAAGCCCTATCAGCTGTAAATGTTTTATGCTCTGAATATCTGAGCATCGTGTGCTCGATAACGCCTGTAACGATGTTTAGGGGGGTCATAAAAAGAGGGGGAGGAGTAAAACACCTTCCTTATTCCTTATCACTCGCTTTTTAAAGGGTTGTCACCTAGATTGTAATGAACGGTATCGTATACGTAGGTTAAACGTTAAAGATTGTAAAGAAAAATGCTCGTGTTGGCAAGAACTTTCTTTTCGTGGCAGGAAATGTTTTAGAATACACAATCTTTTTTTTTATCAAACTGTGTCGGAATTCTTCTGACTAAACGACCCACCGTTCCTTCCTGACTTAGTTCCAGGGCCCCCGTGTTCCGCTTTCACATCAACCCGTGGCTCCAGAAGGCTTCGACCCTGCTGGGCACACGATCTTGTGGTAGAAATGTTTTATAGATTATCTCTGACACTAATCTGCAGAGTTTTCATATGATTTGACCATTTCTATGTTTGATGTATGGAAGAGACCTTGACCTCTGAGTATCCACCGTAGGCAAGGACTTTTGGACGGCGAGCAATGGGTAGATCGCCGTCTGACCGTCCGTTATCCGTCTGGGACTCTGGAACAAGCCCCAGTCGTCGATGGTGCGTATTGTTTTACGCTCACCTCGAAATATCAACAAATCGTAGGGGCTCAACATCATCATTATCATTTCAGCCGAAAAACGTCCACTGTTGGATAAGCCTGAAAAAAACTTAGTCCTGGACTGCCAGACAACGAAAGAACTAGGAGTGGGTTTAAGTCAGTAAAAGTCTGACATCCTGCTCCACCTAAGGGCTCGACATGTCATTGGATGATTTCTCACCTAAAAAAACCTTTAAGTCTATTTCAGTGTTTCTTCTCAGGGTAGTTTAGCAAGGAAACATCAGCTATCTAGTTTAAATTGACATGTAAAAGGGAGTTTTGTAAAACCTCATTATCATTTCAGCCGAAAGACGTCAACTGCTGGACATAGATCTCCCTAAAGCGTCGTCATAAAGACTGGTCCTGTGCGTCTTGCATCCATCGGATTTCAGCAACCCTATTATATTATACTAGCTTTTATCAGCGGCTTCACCCGCGTACATAAAATATAGCTTATGTCACTCAGGAGTAAAGCAGCTTTCTATTGTTGCTAAAAACTTTCCAATCGGACCAGTAGTTCCAGGAATTACGTCCTACAAACAAAAAAACAAACTTTACCTCTTTATTATAATAGTGTAGATTTAATAATAATTATAATAATGTAGTACCATCTTTGGCCACCTTCCGCGCCACTGTCTATGCGTATAAAATACTTGTTAAGTCATTGTATGTATTTCACTATAGTGTATTCAACCAAAGTTTAATTTGTTAAATCTAGTAATTGTGTTATTTCCCACAAAACCTATTTGAAAATTAAACATCATTTATCATTAAAATTAATTCTAGAGATAAAATCAAAAAGTGCACTCAAAACTTTTGTGACGGTATCCGCTGTCGGTTCAAAGATTCAGCTGGAATAGTTACCACTTTAGCACGGGCAGTATGAATAATGTCTACCATTGAGAGCAGCCAATGCTGTTTGTTCAGACCTCACGGATATCGGAATAGCTAAATCTTCATTTTTTACTACTTTAACCGTTTCAAAGCTGAAGAGAATTTGAATAATATGGGGAATTTGTTCAATTTCACCTGCTTAATTTGTTTAATGTTTTGATGAAGTGGCTGAGAGGACTAACTTAACAAGATTTATCGATACAATATAATGTACCCACTGTGTTCTACTTGAGGCGTGCCGTATATTGAATTTACTTCACTTAAGTGATTTGCATGCTATATACTTTTACAGTGATGACATTAGTGCAGTTTTGACGCATTAGCGCTATAAGTGGTAAAAGTCTTGATAGACGATAATGTAAATGAAAAGCTGCAGCCTTAGCTGCAATGGACTTTTGTATTAACTTTTCAGTAGTTTGACAAATAATGTCTATGAATGTGCTTGTCTATCGATATCGCTAGGATATCTAGATTACGTTTAACTTATCCGGTTTGTATCACTCTTTATAAGTTGACTAGCAAGCGGTTTTGGTCTCATCACAGTATTTTTTTTTACACAAAACTTTTTTTTAAACCCCCCCCCCTTAAAAAAAAAGGTTTGTGTTAAATTTCATTTTATGACTGAAAAGTCGCTTTATAGCGGAGCGAGAAAGCGTGACTGACTTTTACCTACTGACTAAAACTACACACATGTTCCTTGTTTGCCTTGCGTTTCAGAACCACGGGTTTCCTTTTTGGATGTCAATCCATGGGCTCAGTGGTTCTCTGCGTGGCAAGGCGCGTGCGTTCATGGGTGGTGGTTCTGCTGGACACCTACGTCACGTACGTAGGCGTAGCTTTTTGAGGTGCAGGCAGAACACTACGCGATGTCGACAACTCGGGTTCGGTCCGGATGGTTACCAAACGGCCGGACGGCGATTTAGTCATTTCATATCAATCTTTGTGTACGTTATAAAAGGAATCTTGGGTCAAATTTTTATACTTTTGTAGCTTAAAAAATTTGGTGTGATTTGGCGTTTATCAGTCAGTGAGTGAGTTCAGACTTTGCCTTTCAATATGTACATATAGATCAAAAGTTGATAAGTTAGAGACTGGTTTTATCAAAAACGTTATTGAGTAAGTAAGGTAAAAGCTTTTTTAATAAAATTATGACAAACATGAACACATAGACTAGTATCACATAGTTAATATTTCAGACCCTGAAACCCCCCTTGAAAAACACAGCTAATTTACTAAACAATATGATTCAAACCAACAATATGACCTAATTCCGCCCATAGCATTACCTTTTGCGTCATCAAAGGCTCCTCACATAAAACCGCTCTGAGCTGTGACGCATACAACTCTAACGATATTTCATCGTGATGTCTACAAATGTTTGCACTTGCGTTAAATTACACGAATATCATCTCACATTTATGGCCCTACGCCCTTACGGAACTCTCAGGGTAAGGCGTAGGTCACATAGTTAGCGGGAAACGGTTCGACTATCATCGCAGAGTGCAGGTACGGCCGTCAGATCTTTTAGAGTTTGAAGTTAGGCTCTGCGAATTTTACCGCTTGTGCACTCGTAACAAAAATAAATGGAATTTATAATAATAATAATAATAATAATAATTCGGCTCGTATAGTCAGGAGGTTCCTTTCTCTGGAGCCCTGACCGCCGGTAGCTTGGACCCTGTTCCCGATACCGGTGGGACACTATTTTTTATATTTTTAAATGTTTTTTTATTTGTTTTTTTTAATGAAATATTTAAAAATATAATTTATATGTTACATATTGAATAAACGATATAATAATAATAATAATAATGTTTATTGATCATAATAAGTATTGTAGTACATGGATATATAGTTTACAATGTTAGGTTAATATTTGCTACAATTATAGTGGGTGCAGTTCTGATCTCCTAACTAGGTTACAGTATAACCTGTATGAAGGAGTGACAGTTCCGATCCCCCGAAGAATTTGCAAACAAACTTAATATTACTTTATTTGAGTTTTTGTTGCTGTTGCTATTACAATATCGGTATTAATAAAGGTAAAAGTTGTAAAAAGACTTAAGAACATTTTGAAAACAAATATTTAACAAAAACTATTTGTGAAAGTGTGTGTGGTTGGCGTGTGTATATGTGTGTAGGTGTGTGTATGTGTGATGGTGTGTGCGTATGTGTGATGGTGTGTGCGTATGTGATGGTGTGTCTGTATGTATGTGTGTGAGTCTGGTTGGTGATGAACATGGGTTGACTGTGCTACGTACCTATCGATAAGTTATTTAAGCATTATTTCTGTTTCTTCGTATGAATGATGTAGGAGAAATGAGTTAATCATTTTCTTACAGCTGAAGTGTGATAAGCCGTACACTGGACAATGTTTATTTATTTTATTATATAAAGAAGGGTCAAGAAAATAAAAGAATCTTTTAATAAATGCCGAATGAGTTTTAGGGATTGAGCAGATAAGGTCTTTTCTACGTTTGTGGATTTGCCTATATGAAGTTTTCCGGTGTTGAAGAAGCACTGCTTGTATGATAAAGTGTTGCCTTACACTTAGAATACCCAACCTACGATACAATTCGTTGGTAGAGAATCTAAAAGGCCGGAAGGTAGCCACTTTCAATACTGCTCTATGTGCTATCTCTAGCGGTTTTATAATAGTTTTAGCAGCGCCACCCCAGCTTGAGATACAATATGTGACTATAGAACGGCATAAGGCAAAATAGACCTTGCGTATGATGGCTTGATTAGCAACGTTCCGGAGTGAATAAAATAAAAATATGAGTTTCCGAACTCTGCTCGTGAGAACATTTATATGGGACTTAAAGGTAAGATGCTTGTCTAGTGTTACACCTAGATATTTTATATGATCAACAGAGGTCAAAGATGGACAAATACAGAGAGTTTGGGGTTTAGTGTGACAGGAGTGAGCTATTAAGGTTAAAGGGAAATTAGGTTGAGAGGCTGCAGATATTGAGTATGTAAGGAACTTAGTTTTGGAAGTATTTAGAGTAAGGGTGTGATCATTGAGCCAGTCTAGTGTTATGTTGAATGTGTGTTGTGCCCTTGTTTGTAACTGGGACCAAGTTTCAGCTACAATAGTTATCGCAGTGTCATCCGCGAACGAAATTATGTTTGCATTCTGGATATTTAAGTCACATAGCCCATTTATAAAGATAAGAAAAAGCGTTGGCCCTAGAATACTTCCCTGGGGCACACCATAATAGATAGGCAGTTCATTGCTGTCATTATTATCAATCCTAACAAATTGCGAGCGATTTGTTAGGTAGCTCCTGAAGAGATCCAACTGAACACCTCGGACTCCCATTCCTTCGAGTTTTAGTAAGAGAGTAGAGACTGGCACCGTGTCGAACGCTTTTGCAAGATCTAAAAATATGGTCAGGACTTTTTTATTATCGTTAATACTTTGTACTACATGATTAGTTAATTCGTGGACTGCGTCACTTGTAGATAATTTTTTGCGAAAGCCGAATTGACGAGATGATATCAACTTATAGTGTTCCAAGTAATTAACCAATCTCTTATTAATTAACCGTTTGCGATTTGCAGTGAAAACTAAGCGTAGTTATGAAGTCGGTAATAAAGTTACTGTCTGTCCCTTTGTATGCTTAGATTTTTAAAACTACGCAACGGATTTCGATGTGATTTTTTTAATAAATAGAGTGATTCAAAAGGAAGGTTTATATGTATAATACATGCATAATAAATTTAATATCACCATTGCACCCTTGTAAAGCTGGGGCGGGTCGCTAGTTGCTTATAATTGAAGCGCGGCACTGAAACTATACTTGCTCTTTACACAAACCGCTTTGAACGTGACAAAAGCCTTACCCACGCAAATAATGCGTTATTGCGACAAAAATATTTGAGTACACTTTGCATAGTGTGTATGTATATGCCTATTTGTTATAGCATTTTTTACATTAAAATCATAAAACTTACTTTTTAGCGGACCTAGTGTGAGTTATTGCTTGTCACACATCCTCGAATTTTGTATGGTTTTAGGGTTCTAGAATATTTTTTATGATGTTGTCACCTATCTGGGTTTGATTTGATCTTACTATCTAACGAAAAAAAAAATGAAAAAGGTAGAAAGAAAAATCATTTTTAGCATTTATGCCAAAAAAATCATAAAAGCAACTTTGGATCTAGTGTGAGTTAGTGTTTGTCACACAGTTTTGAATTTTGTATAGTTTCAGGGCTCTAGAATATTTTTCACGATGTTGTCGCCTGTCTGGGTTTGATTTGATCTCACGGTCCAAAGAAAAAAGTAATGAAAAAAGAAAGAAAGGAAAAGATTGTATTTGCCTGCAAATACTTAAAATAAACACATAAAAACCTGTAATTTGGGGACGGTTGAACGTTTGATTTCAACGTTGTCTTATTTATACCTTCTGATCCTGCGTCTCAAGGAATTGTCAGCAAACGTAGACGTCCAGCAGGGTCGAAGCATACTGGGACCTTGGTCCGGTTTCTGAAAAGAAGGTGTGACACCGGTATGAAGGCTAAAAAAGAACACTTTGGGTAGTTTAGCCAGTAAGAATCTGACACTATTTCCCACTACACCCAAGGGCGGGATTTGTCATTGAATAATTTTTCCTAATATAAAAAAGTACCTACCTACTACGTTGCCTCCTATTTATACCTAAGAACCTGCAAATATTTGAGCGAGTATTAAGGCTACAGAGATGAGATGCTTTAGATTCTTGAAGTACCGACAGTGAATATTTCTTTGAAGTCAGTTCACGGTCCACTGATCAGCATCCTTGGTACAGATCTGGTTTTCTCGGAACCACTCGTACGAGACACGCTTCAGTGGATCTTGATTGCTCTTCATTAATTAAGGAGGCGTTACCTTGATTGTAAATTAACGGTAAAATCTCTTTTATCTTTAGTTAACAAGTACAATGCGGGATGTATATTGAACCAAAATTTCGATTAACCTACAATGCGCAGTAACAGATTTTCGGGTTTAACTTATTTTCCGCTTACTATAATTGGATTAAGATTATTTAGTCTATATCAGTTTTTGTTCATAGTTGATCGTTAATTTATTTATTAACTGCCAGTGATTTATTTTAAATTCGATGTTTTGGTAGAATATTTGTAATGCACAATTTGATATACATGGACTTTCCTGAACATTCTTTTTCAAAGAGTCAGTAAGCACTACTACATTACAGGCATTTCAAAAGGCCTGATGTTTTTTTTAATACTTTGCCCCACACACACACTAGAAATTGCTTCTGCCTTGTGGGTGCGTTCACAAACATGTAGATAAACTCATAATTCATATACAATTTTGTCCACGCGGTTTTTGAATTTCGGTTATCTATAGGTATGTTCCATTCCAATATTATATAAATACAAAAGTAACCATGTTTATCTTTTACGTCTTAAAACTGGAACACTTTTACTGATTAAAACTCAACCGCGTTCCAGTTACCCCTTGCGTTTTAAAACCACGGGAGACCTTTTCCGAAGTCCCTTTTGGCGGTGGAGTCGAGACTTCTACCTTTCTGGCGGCCCTACGGTATTGCTGCCATCTGTTTGAGGAGCGTGTAGAATATCACTTCCCCATTGCTCATCGTCTGCAAGCCTTCCCGCTCGTCAGCAAATGTAGAGGTTCAAAAACAGGGCCAAAGCTTACTGGGGCTTTGGTTCGGTTTCTGAAAAAAAGGTTCGACCCCGGTATGAAGACTAAGAAGGAACGGGTTGGGTCGTTTAGTCGTAAAAGTCTGACACTGTTTCCCGCTCCGCCTGAGGGCGGGATTCGCCGTTATAAAATGTTTCCTACCATAAAACAAGCCTGCCCGCGTGTTTTAACGGTAGAACGGATTGGAGTGAAACTTGGACAGACCATGTCCTGGTATAGTATATTCCCTTGTGATTATTTTAGATGTTCAATATAACATAAATAGAACTATGTATTCTAGGTTATGTCTGGAAAAGAATAATTATAATTTATCATGGTCTTTTTTAGTTTATAATTTTAGCTTCAATATTATAAGCAATTTAATTTAGCGATGTAACATTCAAACTCAAATAGCATCATATATTTAGGTATTTATTGTGCACACCGATCAAAGTGTTGTTTTTTTAACCCAAAGGTTGACTGGTAGAAAATGCCTTGTAGCATTAAGTCCGCCTAAGCACTTCGGTTTATGAGGTATAAATACAGTAAAATATATTTAGCTTAATAAAATACTACGAGAATCAGTTTAATAACGAGTTGAAGCGAAGGAGGAGTGCCTTGGCAATTTAGATGGTAGTTCACGAGGGTCGAGCAGATAAAAGTTTCAATCCCCCTTTTCGCTGTCCCCTTTTCCCTTTCGGCAGCCGCTAACACTGGTCTAGGAACTATCTCAAACACTAAGCACTGGTCTAGGCTGAATAGTTGTAAATGTAATGCCTAAAGCCTACGAAGGCAGTGGTGGCCGAGTGAGCTTAGTTCTGGGGGAAACGGTTCAGCGGATCTAGATCATTGCGCATACAAAACAGGCGTATTTATGGCGTATATTATGTGTGCGAGAGATGTGTTGAGAAGGATATGTTTTGAGACATACAGTACCAACAAGTCCATAGAAGGAGTCTGTTGGAAGTAGAAGAACGCAAAATAGATGTAGATAATTGAAAAAAAAAGATACTTCTCAACAAATCCTCGTACCGCACCTCAATGTGCATTTTCACAGCTCTATTACACATCCTCGTACGACACATTTACTTCGCACAGCTTTGGTGGTAACCCCCACACATTTTCACAGCACAGCTAGACATCCTCACACAACTCATTTCCCTCGAACATCTCTGGTAGAAACGCAGCCTTACACGTGTGCGTCGATGTAATGTAGTTCTACATCGCACATAGCTTAAATATCTTCTTTAATCATATCAATCAGGATTAAATCCAGACTTCAGCTGAAAGTGAGAAATACCCTATAGAAAATCCCAATGATAGTTTATTCGAGTTGAGGATTATTCTGAACACTAAACTCAAGGAGCTACGTCAACAATATAATTTAGTTCTTCCTGAAGTCAGCAGCTTATGGCTAATAACAAGTTAGCTTGCTATGTTTCCCAGTAATTGCACCAAATAATACGTCAGAAGAATATCGCTCATTGGAAAATTCCCATAGATATTGAATCGCATCTGCCAATTGAAAGCCAGTCGTAACGTGGAAGGAAAAAACGGATGGAAAACGCACAACGAATTATTTATTAAACAACATTCACACATCACGAAGCGACGACTTTGTAAGACGTATTGGAGCAATCACGTTTCATTTCTAAAACGTCGGGTTATCCGGAGTCTGTGACCTACTTACAGTTCAACAGGAAAACCCTAACAAACTCACAATTCTATCATCAATAATAACCAAATACTCTCAATGATACGTTAACGGAAATCGTAATTGTGCAGCGAGCCGGCAACAATATGCCAAACACCATTTGAAGTCATTAATAATCGTCGTAAAACGAGAAAATTTCAATGGGCATCCCATCGTCGGGCCGGTTATCCATTAAATAAAGTTAATTCGTGTGATAAGGCGCGGGGCGGGCGGCGGCTGGGCGGGCGCCGGCCAGACGCCCCAGTCGCCGCCCGCCGCGCACTCCGCGAGGACGCACGCCGCTCTCTGCCCAGCCGCGCTAATTTTACACGCCAGTAACTCTCCTCTGCTATACCGGTGACCTGACAGTGAAGTGTGACAGTGTAGTGAGTCAGCAGGTCCCTGCCACGTCGCCACAGTGAGTACTCTCCTTCACAACTTTGTCGGCGACTTATCTCAATCATTCGTCGAGCTTACGGCCATTTTATACGATCACTCAACCTTGAGTCGTTGTCAGTATTTTGGTCATTGTGACTCGCAGCTGATCTTAGGATTTTTTCTCTGAGTCCGCGGTGGTTCAGCGTACTACAAAAATAGCGTGGAAGGAATTTCATTAATGTATCGGTCAGTAAGATTTATTTGGAGTAGCTTCGAACGATTAATATTGTGGAAGTTTAGTGAAAACAAGGGCGATATTCATGTCAAGGTTCTGACACCTTGTTATGTTCACGTTAATGTTCAGACGCTCGTAAAACGTGAAAAATGAGAAGATTGCTTGTTTGTAGCCATTACGAGATCATAAAGTTTATCTATTTTTGTTCCTTAGTTTTTTTTTACAGGTATGAAAAGAAAAGAATGCTATGTAATAGAGTTCTAATGACTGCTAAGACTTAGAGAACATTTGTACGTTTCGCGAACGTAGACAGATTTGTAAAGAAAAAAAAATGTTGGCAATGTTCGTGGTATGCGAGTCAGTTTAGTAATTTGAAATATGCAAAACATAATATTATTATTATGATCTAACTGGCGAGTACGTAATGATATTTATTTCACACTTCATTAAAGTCCTGATACATGTAATCGAGCTTTAGTTATGTTTGTTTTATTGCCCTTGGTACGACTAAATAATTGTTATAATTCGACTGAAAGACGAGATAATATACAATTGGTAGTAATTAATGATCTTCGAACGATTTTCCGAGGAACAATAGTTATTCTAGCAGTACTATTATCTGCTGATAATGGTTATTACTGAATCTAGACCACAATATAATTACTAATATACTATTAGGTATTGAAATAAATCAATAGTACAAACAAAGATAAACAAGGGGATATGAGAAAACATAGTCTTAGGTTAAAGTAAGACCTAAGATTGTGTTTTCCTATATCTCCCAGTTATAGTCAGATCTCAGGGATGTGTCGTAACAGGCGTTGCACAGAGGGGGTTCCGGAATGGACTTTATTCATTTATTATGCACATAAAGGTACAAAAGGCGGACTTAATGCCATTTTTTACCAGTGAACCTTTGGGTGATGCAGAGAAACATGATGGCAGGTGCAATAAAAAAAAGAGAAAAGTATATACTCAATATAGACACAATTTGAGAGGTAACGAAGCCTCTTCTACGTAGAAGACCTCACTAAAACCTTTACCACTCTTCTACCACTGTCTCAGGAAAACAAGGTAGTTGTGATTTTACAAGGAAGTTATTGGTAAATGTTTTTTAAATTTCTATAACCACTGGTGAAATAGAAATTTGAAGTTCAAAAACCTCTGAAAAATCAATAAATGTGACTAATCGAATATTACATTGCTGTATGTATCTTTGGGAAAATCTGAAAATCTTGAGCCCCAAGCAAACGCCGGCGTTCGCACATCTATTATTTTTCTATTCTTTCTATTAAGTCTCTGATGGTACTCGAAAGATTAAAATAACGTCTTCCGCTCTGCGTAAAGTGAGAGGGAATTACACTTTTATTGAATGAGTCTCTCTTTTCTTCAGTTACCCTTTGCGTTCCAGAGCTATGGGGTCTCTTGAACAACGCTGTAGCCTTGTGTTTCTGATGTGATGAATAAAAAAAGCCTTATACTGCTATGTATCTTAGGTACATATTATTCCTAGTCGTCTTTAATGACCTCTACTGACCTCAGTCGCTATGACAACGGAAAAAACCTCTCGATGAATGCCAATAAGTAACTGTCAATTTGATAAATGAAGGTATTTTAGAGTCGAAGGACTTGCTTTAGAATTTAGGGGTTATGATATAGGTCATAAGCACCACTTTTTATTTACAATAGAGGAAATTTATTCACTAATACAGAAATATGTGTACGCCATAGTATGGCAGGATATGCTGGAATAAAAACTGTAACATCTATTGTACCATATTCTGACAAATAAACATTTTTTATTTGATTTGATTTGAAAAAATCACGCAAAACCTGAACTGAAATGTCTGAGTTAGTCAAAATATAATGCCTCATCATCATAGTTTAAATTGACAAAAAAAAAAAACTTGCAAAAAGTGTTTTATAAAAACCTATTAACAAAATTAATATAATTTGTAATTTATCAAAGCTTGAAGATTAATGAGACAAAGCTGCAAAGGTGTCTAGAAGTACGTACCTAAAATATAGATGTTTCAAAAACCTTTATTTTTGTACGAGTTTTCAAGACTTGACGGCCGTACTGTAAGTTGTTAAACTCATCCAATGCATTCAGTCTTTATGTAGATATTTTATATTTGTTATTTACATATTGTGCAAGTTGGTTCTTGAATACGCGTACATTTTTTTTTTTAATTGTGGGTATTTTGTTATAAAAATGTGCCTTCAAATGTCAAATTTGTTTATTTTTTTGCCAATCTTAGTTCTCATCTTTGGCAAGACCAGAAAACTAGTGTGACGGCTACTACATTGTGTTAGTTCTTTCACTTTAGCAAACGATAGATTAGTCTGTATAGTCTAACTGAGACCTTTACGGATAAAACACTATCATAATAAAGCTAAAGTAAAAAAAAAAGTCAAAAGTAAGTCAAAGGTTGGCATCTCTGAGAGCGGCTATTTTATGACTACATTTGTTGCCTTGGGTGTACTTGTCAAAACAATTGTTGTGTTAATTATAATAAATAAAATAATATTATAAACGCGGAAAAAGGTGAGTGTGGGTGTGTGTATGCTTGTTACATCTTCACGCCTAAACGGCTGCACAGAGTTCGATCTAACTAGTTATTTACTTAGTTGGATTGGATATTTTTATCCTAGAAGTAGTTTCTAGTCTCTTGGAATAATTCTCTTAAATGCGGGCCAAACCGTTGGCATCAAGGAGTTGTTACCAAATGTAGAGGCCCAACCGCAGGGCTGAAGCCTACTGGGGCCCCGGTCTGGTTTCTGAAAGGAAGGTCCGAACCAGGTATGAGGACTAAGATGGGGTGTGTCGTTTAGTCAGTAAGAGTCTGATACTGTTTCCCGCTCCGAATTCGTCATTGGATGATTTTTCCCACCATAAAAAAACCGCTGGCATCAGTTTTTTTCCATAAGCACAAATTGATTTGTAAAAAAAAATAGCTGCTCAGGTAGCTCTTAGTTAGGTAATTCATTCGTTAAAACCTCGTATTTCAATACTGAACAGTAATTAAATTAGGAGCCAACAAATTCGAGTGCTGATTCCTTTCCTACCGTAGAACGAGTTCGCTTTATTTCACGTGATGGCAGGTGCAATAAAAAAAAGGAAAAGGTATATACTTAATATAAACACAATTTGAGAGGTAACGGAGCCTCTTCTACGTGCTGATGGTGATCACACTCCCCGGACGTATCCCCAAGGTATGGGCGCCTTTTGAAGATTTCCCATCGACACAAAAAAAAGGCTATACTCAGACACTAGAAAATATGACTATCAGTCTATCCAAGGATTATTGTGTTGCCGTACAAAGCAACTGGATTGTGGAGGTCTGATAGGCAGTTAGTGTGTATTAGTTTTAGTTTTTTTAGTTTAGATTGCTCAACGATACTAAGATCTGCCCACACTAGGTATCTGGGTGTATATATTGATAATCATCTATCATGGAAATACCACCTGACGAATGTTACTGGCCGCGTCCGCAAGATGATATACATTTTCAAAAAATTACGTTACGTTGCTGACTTTGACACTCTAAAATCAGTTTACTATGCATTATGTCAATCTATTCTAACATATTGTATATCTGTCTGGGGTGGCGCTGTGAAGTCGTATCTTCTACCTTTAGAGCGAGCTCAAAGAGCAGTCCTAAAAGTTATGACATTTAAGCCTTTTAGATTTTCGACAGCCCAATTATATCAGGAATGTAAACTGCTTACTGTCAGACAGCTCTTTATTTTGGAAACAATCTGCAGAAAACATGTTGGTCTGGAATATGACGAAAAAATCACAAAAAAACGTCGAGCTCGTCAGGTCTGTCAAGCCCAAAGGTTTAGAAGTGCATTAGCAGCTCGCAACCACAGGGTTGTAAGCTGTCACTTATATAATATTGCTAATGAACACTGCAACATCTATCCTGTAACTAAAGTGCAATGTAAGAAAAAAGTTACCACATGGCTCCTGTCAAAATCTTATGAAGATACCGAGAATTTGATTAAAATAAGTATACTATAATCCAAGTTTTATGTAGTATAAGAACACAATATATAAATATGTATATATTACAAAGAATATAATTTGCGCATGCTTGACACACACACTATATCTCACATATCATCACTCACACACACTATGACACATTTTTGATATACTACTCTTTCACTTTTACTATCTGCAGCAATTAAGTACGAGAGCCCTGGTACCCATACCACAAGTTTAATCTTATTTTGGGTACCAGTGGTCAACAAAATTATTATACATGTGAAGATTGTTATAATATTTATGTGTTTCCCTTGTATGTATCTTTTGAGACAATAAATTATTATTATTATTATTAGTAGATGTCACATATATTCGAAGATAGGTAAATAGATTGATTTGGACTGAGATTTTTCACAAATTGATTTGGAAAAAAATAAACAGGTAGGTAGCTATTAGTTAGGTAATTCATTCGTTAAAACCTCGTATTTCAATACTGAACAGTAATTCAATTAGGAGCCAACAAATTCGAGTGCTGATTCCTTTCCTACCGTAGAACGAGTTCGCTTTATTTCACGTTGAGGTTCGTACAATGCTAACGCAATTATGTGCTATTGAAAAGTGATTACTCACCGAAATACCGCGAGGGTTTGCTATTTACGAATAACGTATTGTTTTTATAAATTAGTATTGAATAAGGTAGACAAGAGAGAGAGAGCAGAGAGCAGTGGTGGCCGAGTGGTATCGGCCCCGACTTACGAGTTGTAGGTCGCGGGTTCAAACCCAGCCAGGCGCATTACTTTGTGTAATTTATTTCATCACCACTGCTCTCAAAACGGTGAAGGAAAACATCGTGAGGAAACCGGCATGTCCTAGAACCAAAAATTCGAAGACATGTCACATCCACCAATCCGCACTGGGCCCGCGTGGTGGATTATGGCCCTTTCCCTCTCCTGGAGAGGAGGTCTTTGTCCCAGCAGTGGGAACGTTGAAAGGCTGATGATGAAGGTAGACAATATTTATTTATTACAAGCTTCGAGGACTTACAGCTTATAAAAAAATACTCATTAAAAAGCCATTGGCTGTTGCCCTGCGTGTCGTAGTTTTGATTTCCCAGCGTTACAAATCATCATCATCCTTTTACATCCGTTACAAATATTCAAAAAAATTCAAAGATTTAAAAGCTAATTCTTTATATGGGGAAATTCGCCAAACTTAAGTTGTTATGTGCAAGGCACATTGCACACAGAACCAATGGCCGCCGGGACCGAAAGGTTCTGAAGTGGTGACCTGAAGACGCTGCGCGTGGAAGACCTCCCACAAAGTACACCGATGACCTGGTCAGGGTTACTGGAATCCGATATATGCGAGACACACAAGACCGGTCTTGAGAGCCCTAAGTCCAAAATTGGACGTCTTTCGGCTGAAATGATGATGATGGGGCAAATTAAAAGAAAATAGCAAATAGAAACTTCAAGATATTGTGATCAAAAACAATAAGTCATATAGTTGTTTTTAAATTTTTATTTAAGAAACAAAAACGCATATTTAGACAACCTTTACTTACAGAGCGAGTCAAAGTACTTACTGCATAAATAGTATTTCTATTTCATTTCTTCCGCAAAAAGAAATCTCTCAGTCCTCCAATCACTGCACTTAACAATCAGAATGATAGATGGCCGTCAATAGCTTGACAGCTGTCACTGAGCGGCGGAAACAGCCGAAGTGATTCGTTTATCATCGGCGACGCTTCGGGCAGGAACAAACAGCGCTACATGGATCTATCAGGTTATGGATGGTGGGCGGATATTACGTGCGCTGGCCACGCTTCCGGATATTGTGGTGTAGCCTGGTTGGTGGAAAACCGAAGTTCCATTATTGAAATTTTATTTTTGTTGGACGTGTTTCGTGGGTATTTTTATACGTGGGGTGCATTGAAATGGTTTTAAACGGTGTTTTTACCAAATCGGCTTGATAATTCTCTTTTATATGTCATACAATACCATTTTTTTATGGTAGGTGAAAATCATCGAATGACGAAACCCGTATTTGAATTTGGAACTTCAAAAAACATAATTTTGAAAAAATCGTGTTTACTAGTACTTTTGCACCGAAACAACCCAGGGGTCAAAAGTCCATACAACAAACCTATAATAGTCATATCATATCAGAACAGTGCAGATTAGTGTCTGAGATGGTCTTTTGAGGAAAGAACCATACAGATTTGAGTGGACCTGTCCAGTCAGTGCAAGCATTTTTCAGAGTCCGTATAGCTCAACTTAGGACTACTAAGGAGCTCAACGATTTGAAGAACAATACCATAGAAAGGACATTTGGTTAGGCCGTAGAAATATATTAATTGCATTCGGAAATGCAAAGTGCCACATGTTAAGGGCTGATGGTATTGCAATCAATCTCTCTCATTACTCTCACCGCGTCAATTGACCTTTTCACACGAGAGAAAATGTAGAAACGGGCCATTTGTTGAAAAATTTAATTTATTAAGACTACATTTACAATTAAGTCTGGATTGACCTTTGCGTCCATCGTCTCGTTTGTACAATACAGTCTAGATTCTAGCTGTGAACACATTTTTCGAATAAGATGTGCGTTCGTTTGGGGCTTAAAAGATATACATATATATGTTCCACAACTATCATACAACGCCATCTAGTCCCAAGCTAAGCAGAGCTTGTGTTATGGGTACTAGACAACTGATAAACATATCTACTTATATATTTCTAAATACATACATGTTATAGATAAATTTATTACACCCAGACACAGAACAAATGATCGTGCTCATCACACAAACATTTGTCCTGGGTGGGAATCGTACCCACGACCTCGGCATAGCAGTCAGGGTCACTAACTACTAAACTGACAGACCAGTCTAAAGTTTAAAGCAAGTCATTCTGTCTTAGAGGGATAATGTAGTATGGGCGATCCCTTGCTTCTTGGCAATCCCTAAGGAACAATGAGATTTGAGTTTGGTAGTAGCGTAACTACAGGGTGACAAAGCTGACAAAATGTCACAGGCCCCTGGTATGACGGGGCCCCCAGTCTAAGAAGCTATGGGCTCAGAATAAGTAACTCAAAATTTAAAAAAAAATATTAGGTAAAAAACAATGAGATGATTTTTTGGGGCCCCATCCAATAAATTTTTCACGGACCTCAGGTGATATAGTTACGCCACTGGAGTTTAGAATGTCAAAAAGCATTATTTTGAAAAAAAAGGGTGTTTATATTATAAGTACTTTATAGACTATTCTGAGAATCTAGACAGCTATTCTGTGAATAGAAATATATTATTTAATTTATTAAGACTACATTTACAATTAAGTCTGGATTGACCTTTGCGTCCATCTTCTCGTTTGCACAATAAAGTCTAGATTCTAGCTGTGAACACATTTTTCGAATAAGATGTGCGAAAGCCGGCGTTCGCTTGGAGGTTAAGAGTTTAAAGCAAGTCATTTTGTCTTAGGGGGGTCTTTCGGTATTCTGTATTGGTAATCCCTTGTTTCATGGCAATCCCTAAGGAACAATGAGAATTGAGTTTGGCAGTGCAGTAACTATAGGGTGGCCCCGTAGCAAAATGCTACGGGGCCACCAGTCTAAGAAGCCATGGGCTCAGAAAAAGTAAGCCAAAATAAAAAAAAAATATTAGGTAAAATTCAAACAATGAGATGATTTTATGTTATGGGGCCCCATCCAATAAAGTTGCCACGAGTCTCAGGTGATATAGTTACGCCACTGGAGTTTGGAATGTCAAAAAGCATTATTTTTAAGACAAAATTGTGTTTATATTTATGAGTACTTTATAGACTACTAGTGACCCGCCCCAGCTTCGCACGGGTACTGATATTATGCATGTAGTATTCACATAAACCTTCCTCTTGAACCACTCTCTATCTATTAAAAAACCGCATCAAATTCCGTTGCGTACTTTTAAAGATCTAAGCATACATAGGGACAGCGGTAAGCAACTTTGTTTTATACTATGTAGTGATGTTTAATACTATACTGGCGACCCGCATCTGTTTCGCACGTGTGCATGTATTATACTTATAAACCTTCCTCATCAATCAATCTACTTATTAAAAAAACCGCATCAAAATCCGTTGCGTAGTTTTAATGGTCTAAGCATACATAGGGACAGCGGTAAGCAACTTTGTTTTATACTATACAATGATGTCTTATACTATGTAATGATGATACTGAGAATCTAGACAACGTTACAAAAGAAATATATTTAATTTATTAAGGCTAAATTTACAATCAAGTCTGGATTGACCTCAGCGTCCATCGTCTCGTTTGCACAATACAGTCTAGATTCTAGCTGTGAACACATTTTAATTAACTTATTGGAATTCAGTTCGATTGTTATTTCTGATTAAAAGTATTTATTAGTGCAGTAGGAATAAGGGTTGAAAGGAATTTAACTAGAATAGTAGTGGTATTGAATTATGTGAGATAGCTTAGTTAAGAAACCTTTCCTGTGTTTTTATTTATTTATTTATGTACACACAAACACTTACAAAAAGAAAAGAACAAATACAGATAGTAGAGTACAAAGGAACTGCTTATTTCTAAAGAAATTTCTTCCAGCAGACCTGCGACAGGAGAGTTGGATGAGAAATGTAGACAGTGTGTATAAATCTACAATCTACAATAATATAATAAAGAGGTAAAGTTTGTTTTTTTGTTTGTAGGAGGTAATCTCTGGAACTACTGGTCCGATTGGAAAAATTTCAGCAACAATAGAAAGCAGCTTTACTCTTGAGTGACATAGGCTATATTTTATGTACCTACGCGGGCGAAGCCGCGGGCAAAGGCTAGTACTTCATAAAAGTTAAAATACAGTAAAATAAAATTCATATTTTTATTATTTAAGTAAAAGTCATCCAATGACGTTTCTACGCCCTTAGATGAGGTGACAGACATTTGTAAAACTATAACACCCACTCTTGTTCCTTCTTTGCCTTGGCTCCAGGGCCAGGGTGACGCAATTTGCGATATTAAACCCGTTTTTTTTTTTTAGTGTATTTTTGAGTTTAAAGTTAAGTTAATTTGACAGTTCAAATTTATTCTGGTTTAGGTTTTTTTTTCTAACATTAAGTCTTGTATGACAGGACACATTCACATTATTTAATAGCGATCCACTTTCTCCTAAGAGTGGTCTTATTTGGCCAATCTTCCATAAACATTTCAGAGCCATCAGACCAGCGTAGCAAACGTTGGGGTTGATGGCTTTAAAACTCTTTTTTTATTTATTCCTCTACGTTCATTCTGGGGCAATGGGCGTATTACCGGGGTACTGGAATCAGGCAAGGAAGAAACGGGGTAGTTTTTTTCGTCTGTAAGAATCTAATACTGTTTCAAGCTCCACCGAAGGGCGGGATTCGTCATTGGATGATTTTTACCTAACATAAAAAAAAAACTGTAAACGATGGACAACAGAACGGCAACATCACAAGCACTACGTGTTCAATTTGGTGTTGAATAGAGAGTTGAATTACTGGCATACAAACGCACGGCATTCAGGTACGTTTTCAATTTAGGCGTTTGTTGTAGAACTGCTCATGTACTACAACCGTAACTGCGGTTTTTTTTTTATTGATTACTAGCTTTTGTCAGCGGCTTCGCCCGCGTACATAAAATATAGCTTATGTCACTCAGGAGTAAAGCAGCTTTCTATTGTTGCTAATTTTTTTCGAATCGGACCAGTAGTTCCAGAGATTACCTCCTACAAACAAAAAACAAACTTTACCTCTTTATTATATTAGTGTAGATAGGTTCGCGTTTGACCGCTATCTCACCTGATGGAAAGCGACAATGCGGTCGACGATAGAGCTCGCTTAACTAGAAGTACTTTTGTACCCATTTCATTTCCGCCATATGGCGCTGTCGGGTGTAGCGAGTGTCTACGGTACTAAACACTAGTAAAGTCGCGCCGCGTACAACAAATACTTGAAGCAGGAATAACATGGAATTCGAAATACCAAAACCTCAAACAAACTTAAAACCAACTTGCTTGCTTTTGCTTAATTTTTTTCAAACTTGTCTTATATGTCAAATTAGTTCTCTGGACGCTCGCTAGTGGCGCTTCAAACAGTCACAAAAAATTGCTGTCAAACATAACAAACAGCCTGTCTAGTGGTAGAGTTGGATTACGTTAAGTCTGCGCGTGGCTGGGGGCGTGCTTAATGTTGCTAGTGTAATTAATCTACTTTCCCTCATATAATAAAAAAAATACAAAGTAAACAAAGCACATGAAATACGTTTTGAAATCAATAATGGGAAATACGATTCATTTCATTACATATTATTACATTTTAGTTGGTTCTTCAGGTTTTCTAAAATTATAGATGACGATTAGCGATAGCGATTTTACAACAAATTTTATCATAAAATTAAAACAAATATTAGCCGCACGCAGTCTTTTTTCTGTAGTAGGTAGGTATACCAGCTTCTGCCAGCGGCTTCGCCTGCGTGAAAGTCTGTTAACTACCATAGGGGTGGATTTTCGTAAAATCTGTCCATAGCGGACGTCTACACCCTGTAAGAAACCTACCTGCCGAATTTTAAGTTTGTAGGTGTTATAGTTTCTATAGTTTCTGGAGCAGTGGTGGCCGAGTGGTAACGGCCCCGACTTACGAGTCGTAGGTCGCGGGTTCAAACCCAGCCAGGCGCATTACTTTGTGTAATTTGTTTCATCACCACTGCTCTCAAAACGGTGAAGGAAAACATCGTGAGGAAACCGGCATGTCCTAGAACCAAAAATTCGAAGACATGTGACATCCACCAATCCGCACTGGGCCCGCGTGGTGGATTATGGCCCATTCCCTCTCCTAGAGAGGAGGCCTGTGTCCCTGCAGTGGAAACATTAAAAGGCTGATGATGATGATGATGATGATAGTTTCTGATATATAGTGATTAATCAGTGAGTGGTATTTCGCTTTTATATATTAAGTAACTTTTGCCCGCGGCTTCGCTTCCGGAATCAGAAAAATGTGATAAATGAAGAACCCCTTGACCGATTTTGAAAAACTTCACATAAACCATATACTAAATAGTCCGAACAAAGCCTAAACATTTGGTTTGGATAGGTGGGCACGTTCTTGAGTTATAAAGTTGCATTGATCTTTATATAATATACTAAATTCTGCCCGCGACTTCGTCCGCGGAAAATTTCTTGTTTTAACATATTTAACTCTGTTCCTATACAATTTCTCGAGATAAAAAAACAAACTTTACTTCTTTATTATATTATTCATAATCATAAAATATAGCCTATGACACTCAGAAATGAAGCAGCTTTCTATCAGTGAAAAAATTTTTACAATCGAACCAGTACTTCTAGAGATTACCTTCTACAAACAAAAAAATATAAAAACAAACTTTACTTCTTTATTATATTAGTGTAGAAGTGTAGATGTAGATATTGATATAGATCCAAATCTATATAATTACTACTTTGATAAAAGTAAAGAAATAGATTGAATTATAGGTTGTTAAATTATTATAAAAAGTCATGGAACTTAGAAAATATGTACTTTATTTAATATATAATAGCTTGTCATAATAGTCACTTGATTAAGATTAAAAAACACAGTAGCAGTCCATTTTCAACAAACTCTTTAATAGCTTGTTATAATAATCACTTGTTATGATTCAAATACATAGTAGCAGTCCATTTTCAACCAACTCTGTTTTACGTTGGTACGAATATTCAGGGAGATTTGTTGTTCTGGTCACCCGAAAAAAATATTTGACAAATGGTCCACTTTTGGAAAATCGTATCGTAAGCCCGATATTTTTTCATTCCCCTTAACAAACACGTTTGAATTTCAAGATAATATCTTTACCAGCACTTTTAACCACTTTCGGCATAATGATGACGATTATTTACTTTGGAAACGATTAAAAACACGGAACACAAAACATTCTCTTGACACCTGACATAAATGTCAAGATGACGGCAAATAATTAGTTTCCTTTTTTCGCCGCGCGCAGACTTAAAAAAATTCAACTCTAAGTAGTAGTCAGAGGTCAGTGAACCATGAGTCTCTAAACTGAAGACCAACTAGGTCAATTGGGGCGTCAAAAACAAAGATATTCAGTCCTTTTGAGGAACTAATTAATCAATAACCCTGATCGTAACGTCCCATCTCAATTCAGGTAGAGTAAAAGGTGATCGTGGCACACATTCGAGGAAAAAGGTTCGGTGTTACCACAGAGTTAGGAATCGCTTCTGCAGTTTCTGCTAGAGGCATCATTGACAGAACTTTTTATAATAAAAGGAATAGTTGCGACATTCCTTCTGTTTTTACTGGCACTATCGTTAAATAATTATGCTAATAAACTGTTTTTTTTTTATGAAACCAGGTCTGGACCCTGTATGAATGGCTAAAATGGGGGGGCCCATTCTAGCCATTCATACAGGGTCCAGACCTTCTTTTCAGTAGGCTTCGGCCCTGCTGGTCCCCGTACGGTTTGCTGACAACTCATTGAGGCGCGTGGGAACAATATGTGCCGTCGATGACTTGGGCTCGGTCCGGATGGTCGGAAATATTATGTTCCTTTGGGATTACTGCAGCTAGTATACAGTGAAAAAAAAAATTTAACTGTTGAAAAGTCTTAGGAACTCTGTAAAAGGGTCGAAGGCTACTGCGGCCCAAGGTCTTTTTCTAAAAGGAAGGGTTGGTCCCTGTGCAAAGGTCATAAAAGGAACGGGTTGGGGTGTTTAGTCAGGTGGAGTCTGACACTGTTTCCCGCTCCACCCAAGAACGGGATTCATCATTGGATGATTTTTGCACACCATAAAAAAATCTGTTGAAAAGTTATTTGAACTGGAACGCAGAGAACCTTATTTAAAATGGCGTCTTTTATTGCTGCCGGTTCTGTCTATTCCGTACTCTATGGCCACCACCAACCATTGACACAAATTAGAAGGTCCAGCAATCGTGATTGACATTTTGTTCTGATTAAATGTCCCGGACGACTCGTTTTATACCCGACTCGTTTGTAATGAGTATTCAAGCGACTGACCACGATTGCGGATGGGGTAAAAAGGAATTAACTTGCTTTATTTTTTTGTGGTTTTTTGAGTACTGACGTTTTTTTAAGGAAGTCCATTAAAGCTTTTTTGCGGTGAGATATCATTATTGCTTTTCCCACTTTTCGTGGAGCAAGAAGAAGTGTCAGATTTTTACTGAAAAAAACAAACATTTTTTTTTTTCGTTTTTATAATGACTGAAAATTATCTAATTACGTCTCTTACCTTTGGGTGAAGTGGGAGATAGTGTCAAACTTTTACTGACTGAGAAGCCCACTCTTTTCATTCTTATCCTTATACCGGGGCAGGAACTTCCTTCCAGAAGCTGGTCAATGGCACCAGTTTGCTCTGCTAGGCCTCTACGGTTGCTGACAACTCTTCAATTTCTAATGAACCCACTTTTGTTGATCTTTCACGTTCTATGTCTGCGGTGTCTGTCAAACAATGCTACAAGATGTAATAATGCAATACTGAACTAGCCAAATAAACCGTTTGCCCTCGTCGTTTATACAGCGTACATCGAAGATCTGGAACAGTTTGCCTGCTGCGGTCGTCCCATCCAATTATAATTTAGGTGTCGTCAAGGCTAGAGTAAATGGGCTCTTAAAACTAGTGCACTTCGCCATCTACGATTGCATGGCAGTGTCTTCTAAAAGTTTGTCTGCATGAATTTCGTACACTCGTGTATACAAAAATTTAAGTTTTTCAATGTCATTCAAGTTGTACAAAAGTATGAGCTTGAACTTGAGCAGCAATTGTATTGCTGCTCAAGTTACGCCTCATCATTAACGATTGCATCACTGCTTACAATCAAGAGGAATTGGAGTTGAGCACCAATTTATATAAAATAAAAAAATATGAAAAAATGTCATAATTAAGAGTAGCTAAATACAATTGGTATTTATTTATTAATAAGAACTTCATGCAACACTAAGGTACACTGGCGGACTTAATGCCTTAGGCATTCTCTACCAGTCAACCAAGGGCGGTGAAGAGAAAACATGGTAATTGTGGCAATTGTGTAATAATGTTTTCAGTCTAATAAATTACTATACAGTAGTGGCAATCTCATACAACAGATTTCATAACTACCTACGAGTAAAGTCAAATTTTCCGACCCCGACATTCCAAAACTCCGACAATCCCATAACAAGATGTTTGCATCTGCCACAATACATACTCTTAGTGCTCACTAAACTTCAGCATCTCGTACTTGCCCATGTCAGGCCCTCACTTGATAATTATGAGGGCACGCGTCGCTAACTTCATTTAAGTTGAAATTAGATTGTTTCAAACGCAGGGAGCATTTGCCTCGGTCCTCCGGCTCCTCCGAGTTGAGGAGATACCCTAAAACTTTGTAATTGTCTGTTAATGTGTTTATATTTTGTATTATGGTCATTTTACGACATTTTGAGGTGAGTTACTTAGTAGTTATTGTCAATTTCTGTAGTATATACTTGTGTGAAAAGTAAGAACTCTAAGATATATGTATACACTAGCTGTGCCCGCGACTTCGTCCGCGTGGAATAGTTATTTTGGGCATCATATTTATTTTTGCAAACAACCTCTTCAGCTTTATAAATTATAGCTGTTACCTACGACTTTGCCCGTGTCAATTTCTGTTATTATTTTTTTTTCGACAATTTAATTTTTAAAAGAACATAATTATCTAAAATTACTTCATAGAGCTACACCCCCCTTTGGGCATGCCATAATCTCGGCGGTAAGTCAAAGAGGGGTCTTTGAGGTGTGGTTGGATAGACATCACGGTGTCCTCACTTCCGCATGACGCAGTTTCTCACCAAACATGGCAAGTTTAGGAGATTCCTGCGCCGGATTCTTGCAGAAGAGACGCCCAGGTGTCGCCACTGTGTGGCCAGCCCGAAGCACATGGTGGAACCAGTAGTTCGTGAGATTAGCGCGTTCAAACAAACAAACAAACTCTTCAGCTTTATAATATTATTATAGATTATAGATGTGTAATTTAGTTTATAAAGAATGGCATTGATCATGTGGGTTCTATTCTCACCCAGAACAAATGTTTGTGTGATGAGCACAATTATTTGTTCTGTGTGTAATTTATTTATAATATGTATGTATTTAGATATATATAGGTATGTTTATCAGTTGTCTAGTACCCACAACACAAGCTCTGCTTAGCTTGGGACTAGATGGCGTTGTGTGATAGTTGTGGATATATTATTATTATTATGTTATATACGTTGTAAATATCGATATATATGTGCTACGCACTAGATTACTAGAAATACAGTCACTTTATCTGACTTAGGTGATCTGCAAGCCATTTTCTTAGGCCACCTTTACATTGATGACATTAGTGCAGTTTTGACATTCATGCGTGCTAATGGGCTTGAGGCAAGGGACGCAAAAGACCGAGCGAAGTGGAGGCGTCTAGGAAGGAAAGCGGACCCCGGGCACCGAGGTGAAAGCCAAGGTAGCAACCGGGACGGGCGCTAGGTTGATGATGATGAGTGCAGTTTTGACATTCACGTAGTGTGAGAACGCTGTCAGTTTTAAAAACTTTTTAGAAGAAATAATGCCAATTAAGCGCTGCAGACTTTTGTAATAACCTTTCAGTATTTCGACAAATAGTTTCTATGAACGTGCTTGTCTATCACTAGAATATAAGTCGATTGTCTTAAATAAGTTAAGCTAAGATAAAAATTAAAACTTATCACTGATGAAGACTAATATTCTTCTGAGATTCTTTTTACGTAGGTAGGTATTTATTTAAATATTTGACGACGATTAAGAGATTGTTTTGTACTCCTACCTACCTATTGACTTTAAAAACGAATGATTATATTTTTGCATATAAGCTCATCTGTTTTAACGCGTTACGCGTATAGGCGGAAAATACAGTTGGTAAAACAATACCACAGACTGATTATAATTACGCCGGCTTAATCACAAAATGATGGTCCAAACCAATAACCGTAATCATCCAAATGGTAAGCGGTAACACCTTTGTCCACTAACGTGCCGCACTCACAGCTAACCTCAAAGTATATCAGCGTTAATTAAAATCTACAAAGAGACCGCAAACCACAATTTATGCCAATTTGGGCTAATCACAGCGAGCCTTAATCTGCGGCGGAGCATGCAGTCAGTTCGTCCAATTAGCCGATTGTCCCCAAACGCTCAATTTCAATTACAAACCTACCTTATGTCAAATTAAACTACCTACTTCACATATACGTATGGGTTAGGGGAGAGTGGGCCTTAAGGGGGATGTATAACTTTTGATGATTTTAAATCCAACATCACGTTTAAACGGCTAGTCAGTATGTTTTGTAAAAAATATATGTTAAACTAGACTATTTTTTAAATAATTTTATAAACGAAGATTTTCTTTTTTTTTCATTAAAATTGGTGTAAATTATTTTCAAAGTTATGTCTAACACAGACAAAAAAAAAAAAACAAATACCAGGCAAAACCACTGAGTGTATTTTTATGGAACACACAAACTAAAATGTAATTTCATTACCAATCTTTGATATACGGCTTTTATTAATATTTTACTAGCGACTCGTCCCAGCTTCGCACGGATGCAATGCTGGTATTAAATATATTATGCATGTATTATATAAACCTTCCTCTTGCATCACTGTGTCTATTAAAATAAGCCGCATCGAAATCCGTTGCGTAGTTTTAAAGATTAAAGCATAGGTACATAGGGACAGGAAGCGTTTGTTTTATACTATGTAATGATGAATAAATGAAGGTATTATAATCCGATTATTATTGATACGCGGGCAGTATCTAGCTCCACTTTTGTTCGCTCAAGGTTTTTGGCATATATCCGCCCCTTAAGGAGACGGGTATGGGTTTTATTATCGGGAAGGTTAATCGAGTTCCTTTGTCAGTATCAGACAATGGAGAGAATCAAAGGATTGGCTTTTAGACTTTTTTGGGGTTTTGTTTATTGACAGATATCTATTTGGGTGACTCTATACGTAATAGTCTTGGTATTTTATGGACTACTTTTTTTAACAATGATTTTTTTTTAGACTGTGTATTGTTTTGTATATCGGGCTGGTATCCACAACTCCACAACTAAAGCGAGTTTTTTTTCTTTATTACCAATTTATTAAGCTTTTTTCCTAAGTATTCGGTTTTATTTTTATGTGGGATTACATTAAATCACTTTTTTCGCTCTAGGGTGGGTAAAGAGGGTGTCAGACTTTTACCGACTAATTATGTTCTTTAATTTGCCCTTTGCTTTCTTGAGCCAGAGTACATTTTTCAGCCTAACTTGGCGAGGTCACTAAACAATATCTGTAGAGTAAATAACTTACTTTCACCCCTAGGATGACAATGTACTATTCCGGTTCTCTCTGTAAAATACATATAAAATATAGTTCCTGCAAACTGTTAAAATAATGCTTTAAACGTGTACATCTGGGTCACGAGTTATCTAGGTTAGTCTGAAAACCGATTGTGACTGCTCCTAACCTTTTTCTATTAGCGACGATTCGCTAAATGGTCGCAAATCCTTGATGTTAATACAAATTTATCATTATAGAGAATAATTTTAACCTTTCAAATGCCGTATTTGAGACGTAATAGAAAGGCAATAGGTGTGCAAACGTCGGCGGGGCTCAAGAGTTTGAAGTGTGTAAGCACTTTATCACTGAAGTGTAAGGGACTGTGCACTCCATGGCTTAAAACGCACCGTTGATGCGCGTTTGAAAAACGTGCATCGACGGCGCTTTTATCCTATGAAGGTCTACGGGTAGCGTCTCTGTGGTGTGCACAGGCCCTAAAAACACCTTCAAATTCGCGCGGTACATTGCCGCTAATTTGAACACGCCCTGAATGTATACCTAATGTTGAAATGTTCACTTTTTCGAATTCGAAATTTAAATGGGCTTTATACTTGGCCTCGGTGGATTTCTGAAAAAAAAAACCCGTAATCCTAGAACAACTCAAGAAAACTTATGTGTTTTTAGTCAGTAAAAGTCTAAGACGCCCTTCCGCTAAAACAAAGAGCAGGACAAGTTATTAAATGATTCGTTAGCTCAAAGAAAAAAACATACATGAGTGCCCCTGAATAATGACGAAAAATATAAAAGTTTATTTCAAGAATCTTCTAATGGCAGCCAGCGACTTCCCGTGTCTACCCCTGTACCAAGTTTCATTGAAATCTGTTCATCAATTCAAGCGTGAAGAAGTAAAAAACATACACATTCACAAATTTTCGCCTTTATTGTTTTATTTTCCTGAGTCCCAAAAGTCGCAAAATAACTCACATAGAAGAGACACCTAGACAATCATACTTATTTGTAGGTCATACAAATAATCGATCCTGAATAATTTCTACAAATCTATGTAAACACATTAAACAGTTTGGTGATTATATCAAACTCTAAGCTTTCAATATACAGGATTTAGTCGACTCCCTGGTGGTTGAATTTCCCTTTACCCGGGTTAAGGGGAGGGACGTCACGACTACGAAATCGTTCCTGCTGCAGGCTATGTGCATGTATTTCCATTTTAACCAAAGATTTGCATGCAAAGCTGCTGTGCTGAGGCAGGGTATACGCTTCGGCAATATTTTCGCTCCATCCAGCCTCTTGACTCAGCACCTGCCGATAAATTAATCGATGTTCGGTAAGGTTATACAGATTTTTTTTGTTCGGTTAACCAGGTGAGCACCGGTTAGTAATGTGCCCCATTTGCGAAACTAAGACACGTAATTTACGAGTATGTATAACATATACCTATACAACGCAAGTTAAACTTGTATCGTATAGTATTGTGGCAACCAAAGAGGATGACATGCTCATTAACTAGCGAACTGGCATGGTAAAATTGACTTTTAACCTTTCGTATTTAAAGACACAATTAAAAAGCTATTGTGTCTCGCGTAGATCTGTGCATCGGCATACGAGAGGTTAAGAAAGTATTGGCACATCTATTTAGGTTTTTCATATTCTCTCTCTCTCTCTTCATATTCTCGGTTCTTCTTCGTATTTTTTGAAATTTGGAAACAGTACCTAATGCCTGTGTTCTTAAGGACCCTCTTTACTAAACAAATGTTGAGGGCCACGGTCTATTCAAGATAGTTTGAAGTCTTTATATCTGTTTTTTAAACTTCCTTGCGACACAAATGACAAAGACGGACTTAATGTATTCGCTCTTTTCAATTGATTTAGGAATTGAAAACTACCCAATCTAGGTAGTGTACTGGTTTTGAACATGGCATAGAATAAATCTTTTGTAGTTACACTTCTCTTTTTGTGTTCCCAATCGTAACAGCAATTTATGATTGTGAGTCGAAATTGGAAACGAACGCATCGCTCGAATCGGTCGGGAGATGGAATACCTACTGTGTTAGTAGCATTGTGTGTGTAATACAGAGGTCAGCCCCGCTTGCCAAGTTACAATCGTGTCATTTAGAGTTAGCGCTTCTAGTTGACCATGCCCCCAATTCCCTTGTTCGGAAGTCATCTCAACAAATTAATTGGGTGCGTGGCTATCTACAAGCGCTAGCTCTAAACGAAATGGTTGAAACTTGGCTAGGGCTCATAGTTTGAGTGTCTATTCTTGGGTGCAGCGAAATATTTTTATTAAGCATCAGCCTTACGTTCCCATTGCTGGGACTCGGCCTCCTCTCTAGGAAAGGAAATGGGCCGTAATTCACCACGCGGGCGCAGTGCGGGTTTTTTTAAGATGGGAAAAATCATCTAATGACCAATCCCGCCGGGCCGGGAAACAGTATTAGACTCTTACTGACTAAACAACCCACCCCATTCCTTCTGGGCCCTCATACCGGGGTCCTTCCTTACAGAAACCGAACTGAGGCCCCAGTAAGCTTTGGTCCTGCAGTGCGGGTTGGTTGTATGTAAAATGTCTTCGATGTTTTGTTTCCTCACCATGTTTTCCTTTGCCGATTTGATAGCAGTGGTGATGAAATAAATTATACCAAGTAATCGGCCTGATTAGGTTTCAACCCGGGACCTAGAACTCGTACGTCGGGATCTTTAACTCTCGGCAACCACTGAACTCAGTAGTCAAATGCCAACCTATTTTTTTTCATTTAAATAGCTTTAATATAGTAACATGATGATGATGTTAGTAACATAACAAATTGTCAAACTAAAAATGTAAAAGATATCTTTTCCACACAAACCTAACAAAAAAATAACATCAAAAGTAGTTTTTAAATCTATTCAGTCTTTCACATAGTTTTTAAGTATCTGTAGCCTTTTCAGATGCTAAAAGAACTAGGTTTTAATATCAGCTTTAAAGTGGGGAGAGATGGCAACTTGCCTTTATGTTAGCATTTCTCGTAAAATTAGGATCACTACTTGCAGTTAGCTTTCACAAAGTGTAAAGAGCTAAGGCGATCTAAAAGCTCTTTTAGACGAGAGAATTTTCTCGCTTGTGAAAAAGCTAGAATGTAGTTAGCGAGATTATTGTGAGTGTTCATAATCTACATCTATCTATCTACACTAATATAATAAAGAGGTAAAGTTTGTTTTTTTGTTTGTAGGGTGAGTGATATAGGCTATATTTTATGTACGCGGGCGAAGCCGCAGTAAAGCCGGAGTAAAGCAGCTTTCTATTGTTGCTAAATTTTTTCCGATCAGACCAGTAGTTCCAGAGATTACCTTCTACAAACAAAAAAACAAACTTTACCTCTTTATTATATTAGTGTAGATGGAACGCAATAAAGTATTGAGTATTAATTATGTAAAAATTCAAAATTTGTTAAATATTATTTTCAGCACTTGACTACTTCGATTTAATAATGTAACGTACCTAATTCAACAGAAAATACTGCTCGACTATAATCTAATAAAACTTCTCAAGTGAAAATGTTTATTAGTTCTTCAAATATTTCTTTTTACGTGAGAACTCATCAATTAATTCTTTTGTTTATAAGGAAAGGGCATCTTAGACTTTTACTGACTAAATGTATATAATTTTCTTCAGTTGCTCTTTGTTTTCCAAGGCTACTCTTTACCTTGACGCTATACCCATGCTACTACGAGTATAACATACTAGGTATCTATTATCCAGTAACTTTGCCCACGTGATTGCAGAAGAATAATATTCTATGTGCTATGTCAGGGGGCATGGTCTACCCGTGTATGCAGTTTCACCAAAATTCATTCAGCCATTCTATCGTTTTTTTATGGTAGGTAAAAATCATTCAATGATGAATCCCACCCTTGGGCGGAGCAGGACACAGTGTCAGACTCTTACTGACTAAACAACCTACCTATTCCTACGTTTCCATATAAACTAATACCAGAACCTTCCTTTCAGACGCGAACCCTTGGCCACAGTTGGCTTTGACCCTTCTTCAGGGTCCCTACGGTCCCTCGAGGAGCCGTTCTATTGTGAAGAATTAACAAGCATACACAGTCATAAACTTTCATATTTACGAAATTAAAATAGCTATTTTGTATTTGCTTTGAGCCCTCTCAATAGCTACTATCTAAGGCCAAAAACTCTCCTCGTCTAAACGGACCTTAAGATAAAAGCCAGCAAGAGGGTTAAGACGCGCATTGGACCCAAAAAAAGTGCAACTAGTTTAGAAGATTAACCCGTCAGGATACTTAGCAGTGACTTTAAGAGTTACAGCGTCTCCTTAGTATGTTTTCTAAAGGAATCTTTTGAACTTAGACTTGGGTATATTAGTTTAAGAGCTAATTTAATTTAACTTAGAGTTAAAGTACAAGACTGAAAGTTTTGGGGCCTTACCATGCGTTAAAATGTAAAGCGTGCAAGCGGATGGAGTTATTCCACTCTGTATAGTTACATCCTCTTAACAATTTAGTTTAGGTCGTCAAATGAAGTTCTAGCATAATTATTTTTCTAAAATAAAACTAGTCTAAGTTACTGTCTAATTTAGCTATCGATCATTTAAAGTTCCATCAATATCCGTCCAACCCTTTCGGAGACCCTTTAACAGAACCAAACAGAACGTCAAAAAAAAATGTTGAAAATGGCATTTTTTTTCTTTTTTAAGAAGTTTTGATTGCGTTTTTGATACATGTATGGAATAATACATTTTCACATGCATTTAATAAATTAAGTGAATTCAATATTATTATTTAGATTTATATCTAAACTAGCGACCCGCCCTGACTTCGCACGGGTGGACTACCCCTAACATTTAGGGGGATGAAAACTATTTTTCATCCCCCTAAATGTTAGGGGTAGTCCACCCAACATCTATATGTTGGCCGATTCTCAGACCTACTCAATACGCTCACAAAATTTCATGAGAATCGGTCTAGCCGTTTCGGAGGAGTATGGGAACGAAAACTGTGACACGAAAATTTTATATATAAGATAATAATATTGAATTCACTTAATTTATTCATACATAAATGCAAATTTATGTATGAATAAATGAAAATAAAAATACCTGACCAGTAATAATTGATTGTACCTTTCAAAAACACATTAGCGGTAACACCAATTCCCAATCGTACTGAATGACCGATGAATAATTTGACACATGAATCAATCATTAAGAGGTTTCAATCAATTTTGTACAACCAAAAAAATGATTCATATGATTTTAATTGAGTGCAGAATTGAGGGTGCTGAGTGAATTGGCTGGGAACCATAGAACAGAGAATCAGTTTGAGTGTCACTAAGAAGTAGAGAAGGTATTGTATTTTTATTTAGGCCAAGCGTGAGTGAATGACTCGAATGAATTCCGGTGCTCCTCAAAAAGTTGTCACCAAAGCCTTAGGAACTCTGCAAAAGGTTCGAAGTCTACTGGGTTCCAGCGTCTCTTTCGGAAAGGAAGGCTTGGCCCCAGTGCGAAGGGCAAAGAAGGATCGGCGTCAGGTGTTTAGTCAGTAAGAGTCTAACACTATTTTCCTTTCCACTCAAGAGCGGGATTCATCATTGGATGTTTTTTGCCCACCATAAAAAATAGTGAATAAGTTACTTCTAGGAAAGCGTGCTCCATCGTCGCTACATCATCGCTTACCATCAGGTGACATAGTGGTCAAATGTGAGTCTACCCACAAAAAAAAAACCATCAGGTGTGAAAGCACTGGTTTATACCGGGTAATTTTTTAACCACTGCGTAATTTTTTTTAGTGGCAATAGAACACATTTCCATTTTTAGTTTATAATTTTTTTTTTCCCATTTTTCCAATTTGTCCCTTTGTCCCAAGCGACGTCCATAGAATAAGTTTCTAAGCGTTAACTTAATTTTTTACTATTGACACATGACTAAATAAAAAGTACGTGTTTATTAAAATGTATTCAAGTTTATTATGTGTAAATTTGCGCATTGGTTAAAAAAATCCTGTATATTAATTTAAATAAAAACGAGTCGTAGTCGAGTGCAAAAAGGCAATTACATACACACATATATCTGCGACACTCATTGTACTTTATATATTTTACGTAAAATAATGCCTTAACTGCGGCGCTTGCGGGAAGCCTTGCCATGGGCCATTTTGTGATGATAATTGGAAAAATGATTGGTCGCTCGATGAAGCCATACAGCGGGTTCATTTTGACAAGCTCTGTATTACACTAGATGATGTTTAATTAACTTGCAAGTTATATGTAAACGTGTGAGTGAAATTGTCTGTCTGTGTGTAAAATTTCAGTGTTCAAATTCCAAAATATTTATTACTAAAATACTAACTTTATCTTAACCTTACATAATAGGTAGGTACACTAGCTTCTGTCAATAGCTACGCCCTCGTGAAAGTTGGTTTACCTCTCCCATCTATACGTTGTTTCTGGTGGCCGTTTTCTCTTGGGCGGAGCAAGAAATAGTGTCAGAATTTTCCTGACTAAACAACCCACTCCTATCCTACGTTGCCTTTATCCCAGGAGAAATCCCTTCCTTTCAGACGCTAACCCTTGGCCCTAGTAAGCTTCGACCCTTCTGTAGGATCTCTACTGCTTGCTGACAACTTCTTGAGACGCGTGGGTACAGTGCACACCGTCTAAGATTTGGACTTGATCCGGACGGTTACCAGACGATCGGACGGCAATCGAACAAAACGGGGAATCGAACGCACGACCTCAGGCATAGCAGTCAGGGCGACTAACCACTAGACCGCGACAAAAATATAGGAAAATAATATTCCACAACACCATATTTTTTCTAAACTAAACAGAGCTTGAGTTTTAACTAAGAGAACACTGATAGCTTTTTCATTCATAAAAATACTTATTTAAAATATTTTTCACCTCTCCGAACTCGCCTCTAGAAATATCATCAGCCTCTCAATGCCTGTTAATTTGTGGAGAAAAAGTAAAAAAAGAAGAGAAAAAATATTTTTTCAATTCACCCGTATTTTTCCTGTCGCCGCAGCGTGGCACCGCTGATGGCTTTTTCTGCTTCACCGACCAACCAATCGGTGTCAGAAGGTATTAGAACAAAAAAAGATTTTTTCAATACCGCTTACTGTATAAACTTGGGAGATGTATTGGAAAATATTTTACTTTAAAGCTATTTTATTTATGACTGCTGTTTTCACTTTTGAAAAGTGTTGGCCCGTAGTGTTTCAGGCACATTTTAAATAGATGTCAGCTAAACCGCCCAATTCCCTTTCTTGAGAGCAGTTTCAAATCTCAGCAGTCTAACCTACTGGGGCCAAGGATCGTTTTTTTGGTCAGTATAAAAAGTAAGAGTATAGCTCTTACTTTCTTACAGTGGGAATATTATATATTTTTGTTTATTTTGCTTCAGTCGTAATTATTCGACAATGACAGCTCCAATATAACTTACATTTGTATCGTACACTATATAGTAAACTAAGGCTGTATTACATTGTCAGAATTGGCCAAATCGGTCCATCTGTTCTCGAGTTTTAGCGAGACTAACAAACAGACATTCATTTTTCATATCAGAAGAAGATTGACTGTTTTTGACGAATCCTTTCTGTAGGCCATGCCAATAAGTCAATAATCACATATTTTTGACTCCAAAATCAGTTGAGGCTAATAGAATTAACCAATTTCCTAACGAAAGTACTAAATATTAACAAATAACTTTCAGCATCCATGTGGAAACAATAATAGTTTTCTAAAATGGCTGCTCACGCCGACCTTGCTCTATCAGAATGAAATATCGCGGATTCAGCTGCCATTTTGTTTGATAACCCTACATACAGTACCCGGCAATAAATATTGCACATCGACCTTTGGAAAGAGACAATCGGTTAATTTCGGCTTCGTAGAGCGTTATCTCTGTCGCACACTACCTATGTGACGTTTGTCAGTCGTTGTTCACCAATCACCTTGAACACACTACCTATGTGACGTTTGTCAGTCGTTGTTCACCAATCACCTTGAACAACGACTGACAAACTTTACATAGGTAGTGTGCGACAGAGATAACGCTCTACGAAGCCGAAATTAGCCGATTGTCTCTTTCCAAAGGTCGATGTGCAATATTTATTACCGGGTACTGTAATTCAGTTTGTAAAACAATGAAAAGTAATTGAATCACAAGCATGTACTGTAGGCCTTTTAAAAGGTTATACATGTTACTGAAAACGCTTAGTAATGTTCGCTTATGTCGAAAGGAACCTTCGTCAATTGTTCATTTTGAAAAAGACAGAAAATCTGACGGAGTGGCGTTGTAAAATATGTTTTTTTTTTCTTGCTCTCAAAGGTTTTTTTTTTCAGCCACTTTTTACAGAAGGGTCTTTGTGTTCCGGGAAGTGCTTTGGGCCAATGGTATTAGCTACCGTATAGAGGATTTTTGATATTCTTTCTAGCTAGCCACAATTCGACAAAAACTAGTCTTAGCATGGGTTCGCTTCTGAAAGGAAAACTCGACCTTAGAGTAAAAAACAAAGGAACAACAGTAGGTTTTTAGTCAGTAAAACTTTGACACAGCATCCCACTCCGTCCAAGGAGACGTCATTGGATGATATGGCTAAAATGGCACATTTTTTTCAAAAAAGGAGAGTGATGTATTTAAAGCCCACGCAAGCAAAGTCGCAGGTAATAGCTGGTAAAGTACAGAACGAAACCAATATAGAAAAAAATAGGCTAATAATAGTGCTTGACAGAAATAGAGTATTTTGTTAGACAGAGGATATTTTTTTGAAAGTAACCTTTTTGGAATGACGTTCACTCTACTTCTAAAAATATGTTTCCTAAAGTGAGCTTCATTAAAAAGGTCGTCTCTTCGGAGAACCATCTGTATCGACCATATCAGTTCGTGGAATTGTTGAAAATAATGGATCCGTAATACCACTCACTGATTTATCACAAAATCCTGAGATTTATCACAAAATTCTGAGATAGTTTCTGAAACTATAACACCTACAGGCTTATAATTTGGCAGGCAGGTTGCTTATAGGGTGTAGACGTCCGCTAAGGGATCTGGATTTTACGAAACTGCATCCCCAAGTGGGTTAACTAACTTTCACGCGGGCGAAGCCGCTGGCAGGAAATAACGCTAGTATTATAGAGGTGTATGTATCTAGTCGTGTACACAAGACATGTTCATTACATTGCTAAAACTTTGACACGACTTGATTAGACTTTTATCGCAAAATGCTATATTCCTTTGGAGTAACTTTCAGCACAGGCTAGGGTACATTCTCCACAGAACAGATTGTCGATGGGGCGGAAAGATTCTTGCCTGGTGACCGCACACTGGGAGACGCAGTCATAAAAAAGATAGTTATTATGTGACGCAGCTTTGGAAGGCCTTCCGTAATGTGAACCTATGACCACATCAGAGTCGCGGGAATCCAATGGATGCGAGGTATGCAGGAACTTATCATCATCATCATCAGCCTTTTTAATGTTTCCACTGCTGGGACACAGGCCTCCTTTCAGGGAGGGGGACAGGCGCTTATACCTTTTCTTAGAAGCTAATACTTTTTCTTTTTCCCATAGGGTAATGGAAAGCCTATACTCGGAGTTTCCTTGCATGATTGCATCATGAATGAAGATGATCGCCGGATAACCAAGGTTACCGACGTAGTCCGACGAATCACTAAACTGAAGTGGCAGTGTGCGAGGCATATTGCTCATAGAACGGATCGTCTATGGGACTGTAATGTTCTAGAGTGGCAACCACGCACCGAAAAGCGCAGTGTTGAAAGGCCTCCCACCAGTTGAATCGATGACCTGGTGAGAGTCACCGGAATGCGGTGGATTTGAGACGCACAGGACTGTTCATTGTGGCTACACTTGGGGGATGCTTATGTCCAATAGTGGACTTTCTTCTGCTGAAATGATGATGATACTTTTCCTGAACTTCAAAATTTTTAGGTTTTCAAATACTACGTGTAGCTTCGCAATAAGTATTAACAAAACTTATATTATCTAGCACATAAATACCTATCTTAACTGAAGTGAAACTTGTATCATAATCAAGATAGTTGCTCAACTATTTCGTCTCGTGTCAACAACTATGCCACCTCTATAACTTGTACTAAGTTCAAGTTGAACATGAATGCGCGAACAAGGGTCGATGGGAGATGGATCGTTACCTTTGACGTTTACAATGTTTGTTGTCTATGACATGTCAATGTTTGTGACCCATGACATGTCAATATTTGTTACCAATAATATTACTGGCGTGATTCTAGTCGTGCAGTTTATGGTTTTTTTTTTATGGTGGGAAAAATCATCTAATAACGAAACCCGCCCAGCCATATAATACATGAGCAGCCGCCATGGCTGCTCATGTATGCAGACGACATCGCGCTGGCGGACTCGGACAGTGGGCGCTTGGTTCGACGTGTGACAGCGTGGAAGGAATCGCTGGAAAACGGCGGTCTGAAGATTAATGCGGCGAAGACCGAATACTTGGCCTGTAACACAACAAACGCTGCTCCTGTTCGCATTGGCGAAGACACAGTCGAGCGCACGGAACAGGTCAGGTACTTGGGATCGGTGCTCCACGAGTCCGGGGACGTCGATTGCGACGTCGAGTCTCGTATCTCGGCGGCCTGGGCGAAATGGCGTGAGGTGGCGGGGGTTATCTGTGACCCCAAAATGCCGGTTAGGCTTAAAGGACAGGTCTATAAGACCATCATTAGGCCTGTCCTTTTGTATGGCAGTGAAGCGTGGCCTGTACTTGAGCGGCATAAGCAAAGCCTGCGTGTCACGGAAATGAATATTCTGCGCTGGATATCTGGAGTCTCGCGGAAAGACCGCATTAAGAACTCCCGCATCCGGGGCAGCCTTCAGGTCCGTGACATAGCGGATAAACTGCAGGAGGGTCGCTTACGTTGGTATGGCCACGTTTTACGAAAACCGGCAGACTACGTGGGTAACAGATGCCTCGCCATGCCGCCTCCGCCGGGACCCGGGAGGCGAAGAAGGCCTAAGAGGCGTTGGATCGACGTCGTAAGGGACGATATGCGTGCCAATGGGCTTACGGCAAAGGACGCGAAAGACCGAGCGAAGTGGATGCGTCTCAGCAAGAAAGTGGACCCCGGGCACCGAGGTGAAAGCCAAGGTTGGCAACCGGGACTAATACCGCTAGGATGATGATGATGAACGAAACCCGCCCTTAGGCGGAGCGGGAAGCATGTCAAGACGTGTCAGACTCTTACTGACTAAACGGCTCACCCCATTCCTTCTCAGCCTCAATACCAGGGTCGGACCTTCCTTTTAGAAACCGGACCGGGGCCCCAGTAGGCTTTGGCCCTTCAGTGGGCCTCTCCATTTGCTGACATCTCCATTTGCTGAGCAGTTTATGGGTAACAATTGAATTAAAAGTTACAATTCCACTTGATTTGAAAAATGTTGATTTTAATGTTTTAAAATTATATTTAATCTAATGTAACAATTTCATTGTAATTTGTATTGGTGCAATGCTCATTTTGTATGGCATTCGAACATCTCTGAATTGCAGTGGTCGGTATGGAAAGCACTAAATTGTTTGTGCGCTCACGTAGGCCGCTGCAAATACAAAATATCTATATGGGGTTTTATAGATCTGTTTTACCGGATACCTAATGTGAGTGCGGTGCCCTCGTTCAAAATATGAGCCATACACTAGAGTGCCCCATGTATTAACTACTGCGCCTAAAAAGTTTACCATCGAATGTGGGGGGCTCTTTGGACCGGAAAAACTGTCCGAACCTTTTTTAATATTTTTTAGGACCATAAATAAAATAAGTACACAACAACTACAGTAAGTAGTAACAAGCAACTACAGTAATAAGTAACTACAGTTTTTTTTTTTGGTAATTGTCCTAATGTCTTGTTCCTTGTTCCAAAATACTATTTAAAAAAATATATATTAATAGGTAAAGTTAGAACAGAGGTCTCTGTCCAGAGAGACCTGTGACCCCAAATTTTGATGCCATTATTGCCGAGGGGTATTGTATCTTCCAGTTACTGGGTTGTGGAGGTCATACAGGTCACATAGTTATATAAAACCCTGGTATTCAGTCGCATTTGGTTAGACAGAAACCCTTTTTCTCGCTTTAGTACCTTCATAATGGTTAAAGGCATCGACTTATATCCTAGCGATAGACAAGCACGTTTATAAAAACTATTTGTCAAAATACCGAAATGTTAATATAAAAGTCCGCTGCAGCGCTTCATTGGCATTGTCATTTATCAAAACTTTTAAAACTTACAGCGCTGCGCTGATACTTCAAAATTGCACTAAAGTCGTCATGTTAAAGTGTATGGCATGCAGACCACTTAAGTGGAGTAAAGTCATTGCACAGTACGCCTCATCTAGTATATATCGATGGATAAATGTCACTTTTATAAGGCATAACTAAGTAAGAAATACATAAAACTTAAAACATGTAATACAAACCTCTTTTATCATACCCGTAACAATAACTTTTGAAGAAATAAGAGTCCGTGTTGAAATGTCCGAGGAAACCCGTCCGCTTTACTCCCATATAAAATGTGAGTGCACGGAAATTTGAGTAGTCTTGCAACAAAGTTGTTTTAATTCCTCTACTAAAACTCAATTTTACGGACTTGTCTTATGTTTTATTATTTCTGTACAACACTTAGCTAAGATGTACGTTGTCACAATTTAGATTGCACGCGATACAGAACAATGTTGGTTTTCTCTCGCTCTTGAGCGGAGAGGGGGCTATCAGATTTTGACTGACTAAGGGCGGGTTGTTTCAGTAAAATGGTTAAAAATGGCACTAACCCAAAAATTGGGTTGTTTCATAAAATGGCGGCCGTTACGTACGTTAAAAAGTTACTGTTACCATAACTGATGCTTCCCCGCTAGTTAACGTTATTTGTCGCCATATTTGTTTTTTTTTATTTGGTTTTTAAAACAAATATAGTAAAATTATGACATAAACGTCTATTTTTATGTCATAATTTATGGGTTGTAATACTAAAAAAATCTCCCGACTACTTTTATTGGGAAAAGAGTTGCTTTCTACTGGCAACCCGAATAACTTTGACTATTGGTTTTTTATGTGATGAAACAATGCCAAACGTCTCACGTTTTTTTTTTTTTTTTTTTTTTTTTATGGTAGGTGAAAATCATCCAATGACGAAACCCGCTCTTGGGTGGAGCGGGAGACCAGTGTCAGACTCTTACTGACTAAAAAACCTACCCCGTACCTTCCTTGCCTTATTCCTGGAGTCGAGGTAACAGTTTTCCACCACCCTCTAGACTCCAGGAGAAACGTCTCACGTAATATGTAGTAACTTTTAACCGTTAGTATGTAACGTTAACTGACCATTTGAAACAATCCACCCTAAGACCCATTTCTAAGTTCTTTCTTTTACTTCGCTCAGTACCATGACCTGTATCAGGGCTGATCGCCCCCATGAGGACATGACGGAGCTATACCTACCCAAGTTCAGAAAAATTGCTACAAATTGTTTTTTTTTTAAGATATTTGTGTGGTTTATTATGTATTGTATTTCCGGCTGGTATCCGCAACTTTGCGACTAAAGTGCGTATTTTGCGTGGTATGTGATTGGATTTCAGTCTTTATTTCGAGATAGAATTTTATGGCGGTGGAATATCATCATAATATGACAGACTCAGCCTCAAATGTATGTGACACGTGAGTGCATAGTAAAATATTGGGGGACAATTTTTTACTGGACCTTGAGCAACGTTGCGGCAGCACATAGTATTGAGTGTTGCGAGTTATTTTGGGAGGAATTATGTTATCTAATGTCATTGAAGCATTAACTGTCTTTCATTAGCCCTTTGCTTTCTAGGGCTCAGTAAACACTGTCAAAGAATCTCACAATGTAGTAATAGGCAAGTTGGTAGTTCTTTTAACCCACTCGACGCATTGTTTTTAAATTATTTAGTTATCATCTACCTAGCGAACCACGGTGCAATTTGAAGGCAGCAGTATGATGCTCTCAGTGAATATTAGTGATGTAATACATATTGTACAACTACTACATAATGCGACATTGTTCCAACATGTTAACTACATTGGTACAAGCATCTCTATAATTTGCATGTCTCCTTCCTAGAATTTCATGACGGGCATTTGAGCGACGAATATCGTGGTATTGTGTTTCGCTAGTTTGTCATGTGTGTTAATTTAACAATAATTAATAATGTGGTTCCAGTTAAAATATAATATAATAATATTATAGTATAATATGTCCACAACTATCACACAACGCCATCTAGTCCCAAGCTAAGCAGAGCTTGTGTTATGGGCACTAGACAACTGATAAACATACTTATATATGTCTAAATAAAATAATAGTCATCATCATCATCATCATTGATCATTGATCACCCTCCCTCAAGTGTAGCCACAATAAACAGTCCTGTGCATCTGTCTCGCATCCATCGGGTTCCCGCAACCCTTGCGAGGTCCACCTTGTAGAAGGCCTTCCAACAGTACGTCTTTTGGTACGTGATCGCCAATCAAGAACCTTTCGAACCCAACGGCCATCTGTGCTGTGAGCAATGTGCCCTGACCATTGCCATTTAACATGAACAAGCCACAACATTTTGAGAACAGAGGTGGTGAAATAAATTCCACAAAGACCTGCACCTGGTAAAGATTAACCCACAGCCCCGATTTACAAGTTGTAGGTCGTGGGTTTAAACCCAGCCAGATGCATTACATTGTGCAATTTGTTTCATCACCACTGCTCTCAAAACTCTAAAGGGAAACATCGTAACGAAACCGGCATGTCTTAGAACCAAAAATTCGAAGACATGTGATATCAACCAACCCACACTGGACCCGCGTGGTGGATTACGGCTCATCATCTCTAAGCTCTTAGAGAGGTTGTATTCCTTCCGATTCCAATTTAATTCCGCCTAGTCCGTTCCATCATCGGATCACCAGACGTACGGCGTTGCGCCACCGGTACATGGTAGACATCCCACATATACGTACAAAACGTTTTGGGAATACATTCATTGTGCGTGCCAAGGAGTGGAATTCCTTACCGGAGTCAGTGTTTCCTGATGGCTACAATCCAGGAGTCTTAAGTCAACAGTGAATAGTGTTACTTCTAGGTAAGCGCGCTCCATCGTCGACCTCATCGTCACTTTCCATCAGGTGAGATAGCGATCAAGCGCGAACCTATAAACAATAAAAAAAGAGTAGGTCTGAGAAAGCTGTGGGAACATTATAAGGCGGATGCTATGCTACCACTGCGCTATTGCTGGTTGGTGAAAAAAACATCAAACATTTTTCAGCACTGACGTTATGAAGCAAAAACAAGACCTAGTCAGCTAGCACATTCTTTATTATTTTGAACACAGTGATATCATTCAGCGCTTTAAAATCGATCACTCATCCGCTAGATGCAGCGAACATCTAAATATAGTCAGGAGCTCGCATCTGCTTATAATAGCACATTTATTGACCAGGGCGACCAATAATGTCCCGATACTGAAACCGTTACGTACCACAAATATGGTTGCTCTGTCTATTTTCGTCATATTTCGTGATCAAAGTTGGTTTTGGGTAGGGTTGCCATCCGGTCTGGTTTCTCCGGATTGGTCCTAGTTTTAAAGGTATTTGAGGAGTGTCCGGATAGGGTTTATTTGAACGCCTGGTACAGTGAGCGCAAATACCTTACGTAGAGGTTTTTGTTGTACGGGTAGCTCTATCGTAGTGATTAGTTTCCACTACCACAAAATTTCTTGTCAGTTGCTGCCTTCTGTATAAAATTTAAAAAATCATGCTCTCGCCGGGTATCAAAGAGAATCGCACGCTGCGCTGCAAATACCACGATTAAACGACTCGCTTGATATATTTTCACAATGTATTATTTTGATAAAAGAGCATTTTGTATGCTCACTTCTTAATTTGCTGTAAGCTGTAAGTCCTCCAGGGTGTAATAAATAAATAAATAAATTTTTGTTTCATTTTAAGATTTTTTTATCTCTACAGAAACAAAAAGATGATGACAGATGCTACCTAGATATATTTCGGTTTTTGTTTAATATAAAAAAAATGACAATTTTAGCTACTTTTTATATAACTACCTTTTGCCTGCGGCTTCGTGCGCGTGATGTTAGCAATATATAGGCTACCAGCAGCTTCACCCGCGTCTGTGGTTACTGCTCCGTCCTAATAGGTCATAGCGTGATGTTATATAGCCTATAACCTTCCTCGAAAAATGGACTATCCAACACAAAAAGATGTTTTGAAATCGGACCAGTAGTTACAGAGATTACTTCCTACAAACAAAAAAACAAACTTTACCTCTTTATTATATTAGTGTAGTTATTGAGTAAGATTTAAAAAAAAATACGAACATGTCCGCGTTTTGAGCTCCAAAACCTGGGATTTTTACACTTCATGTCCTAATTATTAGTTTAGAGATTTCAGCCCTAGTTTGATGGAGTTAAAATTGGTTATCCAATCCGGTTAGGGCTTCCGCAGATATTTGTAGAACAATTTCTATAAAAGGGTCACCTTATCGTTCTAGTATTGCCACTGGGTCGTGGCTTGAATCCAGTTCCAAGCTATCTTAAGTTAAACCACACCTAACACCATGTAGGTACATTATTATGTTGGTAGGCATTATAACTTAGCTACTCCTAATTTGAAGAGTCCAAAATAAGATATTATTTTTGATTAGCCTGTTGGTCTAGCGGTACCCTGACTTAACGACATATTCTAGTAATAGACAAGCACGTTTATAGAAACTAATTCTCAAAATACTGAAAATTTAATACAAAAGTCCGCTGCAGCGCTTCATTGGCATTGTGTTCGTTCATCTGCCCTTTGTTATTCAGTCTTTGTAGCTCTTTCGAAATTAAGTACTCGCAGGCATACTCTGGAGTATCCCCTTGAATGTCGATTGTCGTATGTACAACTAGCTGACCTTGAAATATTCTTAATTGTCGTTTTTTTCATACATTTTTATGAAATTTATTTTATCTGTAAATTTTGGTTTTTATTTTTTTAAACAAAAAAACTTTTATTTTTTATTTTTAGGGGAAAGTTTCAATGCCCTTCATCGCTATAGGGAATATTCAGTATTTACTTTGCAGCTATCGCATTAAGTCGATTAAAACAAATAAAAACTGGTACAAATCTTCCATCAATCTTTGTTACAATAAAAACCACAGTTTTGTAAAAACAAACCGCCAATACAATCCAAACGACACTACGATTCATTTGTTTTTCTTGTTCCAAGACTCGGTGTTGGCTGTACGAGAGAGACTAGAAAAAACTAGATTAAATAAAAAAAAACTCAGCTTCATTCCTGTCTGAGTGCATCACTAGCTCGGTGAGTGTGTGTAATGTAACTGAAGTACATGAGTCCCTATTTGTGAAGAAAGTATATATTTGTTAGTTTAAAAATACACAGACAAAAACTTAACATACATAAATACTTCCAGTCGCTACGATGGCTCCTTCTCTGTTACTGCAGTGCGTCTTTGGAACTCTCTCCCACATTCGCTTCGTGACAGCCCATCTCTGGAGGTCTTAAAGAGGAAAATTAAAGAGCACTTCCTTTCACAATTAACATAAGATTTGTATTTACTAGTATGGACGTATATTTTTATATATTTGACTTATTTATGTAGGTTTATATAATAAGATGTATATAGGTTTATATTGTGCACTTGATTCTACCGTAGATCGTTTTCTCTCTCTGTTATTCAAAGGTTTGCTTGGAGAAAACTCATTGTTGAGTTAAGCTCGCCTTTGTACAGGAATTTATTAATTACTGTGAACTATTAGGCCAGTGCAAATAGCTTTTGAAAGGGACTTAAATAGTAGTAGAATGAAACCCATTGGAAAGGGAAGATAATATAGCAAAAATTTAAGGAAAAATAAATTACGGTCGATCTGAGGTCGGGAAGTGGATGGGTGTGCGCTTTTAAGGGGAAAAAATGGTTTATCTCTAATTCCGGCAAAACTACTGGTTTTATGGAAAAATGTCTAATAGCAAACTTGTAGGTCATAAAAAGATCTACCACTTTTGTATTTACACTTTTTCACATAGCCTCAAAATCTATGTGAAAAGTCCAAAAAACCGAGTTTTTGAATTTAATTTTTATCTCCTTTAAAAATTACTTTTTTTTCACAAACTTTGGTGAGAAGTTTCCTTTTCATGTCCCAAACTTGCTATAATTTTTTTTATGAAAAATATTCACAGTTGCTCTTTATTTTGACTTAACATCGAAAAAACAGGCTATTTTTCAATCGAAAAATCTCACGTAAAAATATGTGATTTTTTAAAAAAAATTATTGGCTTCTTATTCGTCGAAATTTTTACTTTTTGATGGTGTAAAGAAATGTATACATTACTATAGTAAATTTTCTCAGAAAATGCGAAAAACTAAAAAATCTCGAATCAGAAATTACTTTTGTTTAATCATTATTAGCGACCCGTGCCAGCTTCGCGTGGGTGCAAAGGTGATATATTATACCTATAAACCTTCCTCTGGAATCATTCTATCTATTAAAAAAAACCGCATCAAAATCCGTTGCGATTTTTTTTTGCTTTTAAAGATCTAAGCATACACATGGATAAGCAACTTTGTTTTATATTATGCAATGATGTACTGAGGTATTTATTAAATTTTTTATAAAAGATTTAAAGGGGATTTCATGTAGGAAATGTGATTGCTGCAATTTTATGCAGTAAAAACGTTGTCTTATTAAATTTTAGCTTCGTTTAATCAGTCAACGTTATTTATAATCATTACATATGTTTAAATAATATAATCTTGCCTCATAATATTTTATCTTACATTCTAATCACTTATCCATTAGTTTTTGTCTCTTTGATAGCATTTCTTCATGGTTAAATTCGAAAAACTTACTTACTACATTAACTTCCTCGTAGGTTTGTTCTTCCACATTGGAGCATTATGTAAGCATACGCAATTGCAGCAGCCATATGTCCAACATGAAATCCCCTTTAAATCTTATAAAAAATTTAATAAACACCTCAGTACATTATTACATAGTATAAAACAAAGTTGCTTATCCCTGTGTATGCTTAGATCTTTAAAAGTTCGCAACGGATTTTGATGCGGTTTTTTTAAATAGATAGAATGATTCCAGAGGAAGGTTTATAGGTATAATATATCACCTTTGCACCCCTGCGAAGCTGGAGCGGGTCGCTAATAATGATTAAACAAAAGACATTTCTAATTCGAGTTTTTTTAGTTTTTCGCATTTTCTGAGAAAATTTACTATAGTAATGTATACATTTTTTTACACCATCAAAAAGTAAAAATTTCGACGAATAAGAAGCCAATAATTTTTTTTAAAAAATCACATATTTTTACGTGAGATTTTTCGATTGAAAAATAGCCTGTTTTTTCGATGTTAAGTCAAAATAAAGAGCAACTGTGAATATTTTTCATAAAAAAAATTATAGCAAGTTTGGGACATGAAAAGGAAACTTCTCACCAAAGTTTGTGAAAAAAAAGTAATTTTTAAAGGAGATAAAAATTAAATTCAAAAACTCGGTTTTTTGGACTTTTCACATAGATTTTGAGGTTATGTATAAAAGTTAAAATATAAAAGTAGTAGATCTTTTTATGACCTACAAGTTTGTTATTAGACATTTTTCCATAAAACCAGTAGTTTTGCCGGAATTAGAGATAAACCATTTTTTCCCCTCAAAAGCGCACACCCATCCACTTCCCGACCTCAGATCGACCGTAATTTATTTTTCCTTAAATTTTGCCATATTTCCTTCCTTTTCCAAAGGGTTTCATTCTACTACTATTTAAGTCCACTTTTTATCGTTAACGATGCTATTTGCACTGGACTATATTACATGTTTTTATGTACAATAAAGAATAAAAGAAATACAATGATTTCACAATTCACATGAATTACGAAATCATTCATCATCAACCTAGCGCCCGTCCCGGTTGCTACCTTGGCTTTCACCTCGGTGTCCGGGGTCCGCTTTCCTTGCGAAATCATTGTATATCTTTTATTCTTTGTACATACAAAGGCGAGCTTAACTCAACAATGAGTTTTATCCTTGCAAACCTTTAAGTGTCAACACTTTGTTTTCTGCTTGTCAGTCTGTCTGTCTTTTTGTCTGTCTGTAGATTCTGTACAGAGAGAGAGAATGGGACGGAATCGAATATGGCAGAAGCAAAAGAGAGAAAGTCAGAACTTTACTGTAAAAAAAACCCCCCCAATTACTTTTAGCTTTTCCATTGCGTTCCAGGTCCAAGGTAGCTTTTTTAAACAATCCCGTAACTCAAACTATTTTATCTAACAACAACATAAATAACTTATAACTTCACAAATAAACTGTGACTATTCGAATAAATATTGGATTCATTTCTGAAATATCATTGGAATGAGCGCCATGTTGGAATGTAATATAGTGGATATTAAGGCGCTGTATGGCTTCGGCTATTTGGCTTCACATACGCAATGCGAATCTCTGTAATGCAGAGATGTTAACCGTATATTTTCTGACGTTACTTTTATGTTACGTCGTGTTTTTTTTTTGTTTTGTATATTTTTGATGGGTGTGTGATTGTCAAATGTGCATCCTTTTCAATGCACATCCTAGATAACCATCGATACATTATGTACTACGCGCTAGATTAGGCGTAAAGTGTATGTAAACTGACTATAACTGTATGTGTGTGTGTATGTCACTTTACTTGACTTATGTGAACTGTAGGCCTTACACTTTTACATTGATGACATTAGAGTAGTTTTGAGAGTGCTGTAAGTTTGAAATGTTTTGCTGGACCATATAATGCCGATGAAGCGCCGCAGCCGACTTTAGTATTAACTTTGTTACTATGTCATCAATGTAAAAGTTCATTACCTGCAGCAGATCATACACTTTTACATTGATGACATTAGTGCAGTTTTTTCGTGCATGCTATGTGAGAGCGCCTTCAGTTTTAAATATTTTTTTAGATGACAATAAAGTGCTGCAGCGGACTTTTATAATTATAAACTTTTCAATTTTATCACAATTTCTATGAGCATGCTTGTAAGTCGGTGAGTAAGTCGTAGTAAGTCGTGGAGTTGCGGATTCCAGCTCGAAATACAATACAATGCAATACTATAAGGTAAAGCTCTGTAACCAAAAATAAAATTGGAAAATATATATTTTTTCTCCTTTGTGTTTTATTTAAATAAAATTAATAAAGTTTATCATTTCATTTCATTTCACAAATGAAGTCCAATTCATACGCATTTTTGCTCGAGCTGAAATATTTTAATGACATCCGATCTCCTGCACCTTTAGTGACTGCACTGGTTACTGAAAAGCTAATTGATAGCAAATTAAAATATCCACGAAATAAAATGAAAATAATATTGTAAAATACCTTTTCGGAACAGCGCAACTCGTATAAATAAATTGGCATGACGGAATGCGGTAGTATTTATAGAATTTATGACTGATATGTTCGACTAGTAGTTAGTGGTTTAATAGCTGATTGCTATCAAAGTCGTGGGTTTGATTCCATCCAAGACAAATGTTGAGCCTGAGTCGTCGACGGCGCGTGTAATTTCAGGCAAGCTTCAAATTATTACAAATCCATCGAAGCCTACTGGGGCTATGAGTTGTGCCCCAGGGCCCTGGAACTAATTTAATCAGTAGAAGTCAAACACAGTCTCTCGCTTCACCCAAGGGCGGGATCCGTCATTCGTAGATTCTTTCTATCACAAAAAAAAATCGTAATTTTAGTTAACGTAGGTGATCTGCAGGCCATACACTTTTGATGACATCAGTGCCATATTGACGTTCACGCAGTGTGAATAAGCTGTAAGTTTTAAGTTTTGTTAGACGACATAATGCCAATGAAGCGCTGCAGCGGACTTTTGTATTAACTTTTCAGCATTTTGACAAATAGTTTATATAATATATAATATAATATAATATATATAATATATAATAATATAATAAAGAGGTAAAGTTTGTTTTTATGTTTTTTTGTTTGTAGGGGGTAATCTCTGGAACTACTGGTCCGATTTGAATAATTTTAGCAACAATAGAAAGCTGCTTTACTCCTGATTGACATAGGCTATATTTTATGTACGCGGGCGAAGCCGCTGACAAAAGCTAGTAGTTTATATGAACGTGCTTGTCTATCGCTAGGATATAAGTCAATGAGCATCGTTGAGCAACCAACCGCTAGACCAACCAGTTGCAACACTAGAACGATAAGGTGCCCCTTTTATAGAAATTGTTCTACAAATGACTGCGGAAGCCCTAACCGGATTGAATAACCAATTTAAACTCCACTAAAACTAGGGTTGTCACCTCTTAACTAATAATCAGGACAAGAAGTGTAAAAACCATGAACGTTCTTGTCTTCATCTAGAATATAAGTCGAAAGTCAAAAATATTAGTAAGTACTTTAATTTATGGTGTTTTCACCTCTTCTATTTCGTAAATTCATGGCACCTGTATGCCACATTCTCCTGGCTTAAAGCTGCTTGTTTTTATTGCCAAGTACGTTCGTTCTCACGAATATTATCACTTATACGCGGTATAATCTCATAAACATTACGTATTTATATACATTTTGTTCCGCTACAGTATTTTTGGAATTTCGATTGTTCTTACGTTTCTATATCTTTCGTATTTTTTTTATCCGTTATGAGAGTCGTTCCTTGTCGTAAGTTTAATGAAATTACCAACAAGATAATATAGGAAATGTACTTTCAAACGTTCTTGTTTCAAAGGCTGTAAAAAATGAGGTGCTAGAAGAGGTTACTAACACTTATTTTCATTGATATATATATAATTAAGTTATGTTACGTTACGCGCTAATATCACATTCAGAAAATTTGGGGTCGAAACTCACACATCTTCACTTCTTGTAGTCACTGATAGTCAAGGAGTGGAATTTCTTGCCGGATTCTGTTTTTCTTGATGGCTACAATCCGGGAATCTTTAAATTAAGTGAATAGGTTACTTTTATGTAAGCACGCTCCATCGTCGACCGCATCGTCATTTTCCATCAGGTGAGATAGCGGTCAATCTTGAACCTATCTACACTAATATAATAAAGAGGTAAAGTTTGTTTTTTTATTAGTTTGTTTTTTTGTTTGTAGGGGGTAATCTCTGGAACTACTGGTCCGATTGGAAAAAAATTAGTAACAATAGAAAGCTGCTTTACTCCTCCTGAGTGACATAGGCTATATTTTATTTACGCGGGCGAAGCCGCTGACAAAAGCTAGTAATATAATAAAGAGGTAAAGTTAGTTTTTTTTGTTTTTTTGTTTGTAGGAGGTAATCTCTGGAAATACTGGTCCGATTGCAAAAAATTTAGCAGCAATAGAAAGCTGTTTTACTCCTGAGTGACATAGGCTATATGGCATATGTTTTATGTACGCGGGCGAAGCCGCTGACAAAAGCTAGTAATCAATAAAAAAATAAAGGACAGAGATGGCCGATGCTCTCGTACGCCGAATGGGTATGATCCTTGCGACCGATGTAAAATCGCGTCAATTGTCACAATTTCAGCGGTTAATATATCTTCCGGTGCTTTTGATTTAATCTAAGCATATATTATAACAAAAGCTTTGACAAATTCGAAAACTACTGTACAGATTTTGATGAATTTTTTAGCAACAGACTGACTGATTCAAGAGTAAAGTTTAAGTGCATATATATATAAAAGTTACAAAGATAACAAAAAATTACATAGATAGGGGCACTAGAATATATTATAGAAGAATAGCGATTATATTTTCTGTGATTTGGACATCAATCTTATACCATTTATGATGCTTATTTTTTTATTTAATTTTTTATTCAATTCATAGTAGACAGTAGTGGAATAAAATGAAAAATCCGTAGAGAATTTCGGGTAACTATTCTGGTTTTAGATTTTCCTGCTCTAGACTATTTTTTATTCTTTTGAAGGCTTTACGTAGGACAAGAGGTACAAAGTCTGAATACAAACAAGTGAAGAGCTAAGTAAAACATTGTTTATTTAAGCCAAGATGTAACAGTTTTCTTTTTTATTTATTTAAAGGAAAAGTAACCTTCTTGCTTAAGTTATGATACGTTTGTTACGAAAATATTCATTTCAAAGATGGTTTGTAGAATGCATTTTTTATTTAGAGGTTTGCTTAAACGAGTAAGTAGGCTATTCTATTCTATTTTTTACCTGACTTTGAATAAACGACTACGAAGGCGTAGAAGTTGCCTGACGACTTCCTACGAAGCAGTTGCCTGACGACTATCTCGGTAGCAGTTGCCTGACGGCTACCTACGTAGCAATTGTCTGACGACTATCTCGGTAGCAGTTGCCTGACGGCTACCTACGTAGCAATTGTCTGACGACTATCTCGGTAGCAGTTGCCTGACGGCTACCTAAGTAGCAATTGTCTGACGACTATCTCGGTAGCAGTTGCCTGACGGCTACCTACGTAGCAATTGTCTGACGACTATCTCGGTACCAGTTGCCTGACGGCTACCTACGTAGCAATTGTCTGACGACTATCTCGGTACCAGTTGCCTGACGGCTACCTACGTAGCAATTGTCTGACGACTATCTCGGTAGCAGTTGCCTGACGGCTACCTACGTAGCAATTGTCTGACGACTATCTCGGTACCAGTTGCCTGACGGCTACCTACGTAGCAATTGTCTGACGACTATCTCGGTACCAGTTGCCTGACGGCTACCTACGTAGCAATTGTCTGACGACTATCTCGGTACCAGTTGCCTGACGGCTACCTACGTAGCAAGTGTCTGACGACTATCTCGGTAGCAGTTGCCTGACGGCTACCTACGTAGCAATTGTCTGACGACTATCTCGGTAGCAGTTGCCTGACGGCTACCTACGTAGCAATTGTCTGACGACAATCTCGGTAATAGTTACCTGACGGCTACCCACGTAGCAGTTGCTTGACCCTAATTTCATTAATATCATTTGATGGAAACCGAATTAGTCTGATATATACCATAGTTGGTCAAAGGCTTTCTTCAACGTATACCTTTGACATTGGGGTCAGTACTACCAACTGATACTACCGGTGAAAGTCAAGTCACTTCTCTACGTTTGTCTTGGTTTACCGCTATGGCACGCAGCACTCGACAGTGACGATTATTAGGGACTTTAATCCTTTTAAAGTCCCCACTGCTAGGGCTCAAGCCTCCTCTCTACAAGAGGGAAGAGGCTATAACTAACCACGCTGACCCAGGTCTTCGAATTGGTTCTAGGACATGAAGGTTTCTTTACGATTTTTTCCTTCACTGTTTTGAGAGCATTGGTAATGCATTACTGTATAAGGTATGTATTACTCAAAGTAATGCTTTCGGTTGAGTTTGAACCCAAGCACCCACCCAACTTATAAGTCGACCACTGGCCAACACATGCTCTAATGGCTATATAAAAAAAAAATACACTGATCATACTATATTTTCCGCCACGTTGGCAGAACATATGAAAATTTCCACACCAGAAAAAATGTGTTATCATTGTTTCATACAAAAATCCTATGCATAACGTATTCAGACAATAACAGTAAATATACAGCTATATTTGGAAACAGAAAATAAAAATACCGGCTACATTGGATTGGATCCTATCGGAACATACTCGTAAACAGTTAGTTCACAAATATTTGTTTCCCCGAAAACTGAGTCGTAGGTATTTGTGGTATTTGTACCTTGCTAATCAAATGCGGCAAAATATAGTTAATTTTGTACACAACGCTATTTATATGGAATTCGCCCGAGCCGCAGGTGAGGGTATTGTATATACAACAGTGAATTTCCACGCGCATCAAAAGACGTTTTTTGCAAACGTAACATTTCAATTGTTACGTTATAAATATATTTCAATAGAAAAATCTTAATAACCAAGGGATTCTACTATGATGCTACCTTTCGAAAGAATTTCCTCCTGGAGCCGAGGGTGGTGTGAAACTGTTACCGCGGCTCTAGGAATAAGGCAAGGAAGGTACGGGGTAGGTTTTTTTTAGTCAGTAAGAGTCTGACACTGGTCTCCCGCTCCGCCCAAGAGCGGGTTTCTTCATTCGATGATTTTCACCTACCATAAAAAAAACCTTTCGAAAGAATAGAATATAGAAAATCAAGTTTTAATATTATGGGACCAAGCCTAAAATTGTTACAAAAGTCACCATTGTGGTTTTGGTGATTTTTTCACAATTTTCAGTTGTAGGTAGTTAGTATACATCGACGGACAACTACCTATGCAGTACGCCCATTGAACCCGCTCAGCTGTTCTTTACTTAAATATATGAATTTCATATACGCGTAAAATAAAACTTAAGTTAATTTAGAAAAAAAAGTAGTTTATTTTTTAATTGTATCTTTACAAATCTATAGTGTTTTACGTATTGGATCGGCCCTCTTCGGGATTAAACAAACCAAAAATTAACAGAGTAGTGTTTTGGAGCGAGGAGGAGTGTCAGGTGGCCGCCTGCTTTTGCGAAGCATTAATGCTATGCTAGCAAAGGAGGAGGCCGACCGCGTAAGGAACGACGCTTACGCCCAAGACGCCGCCGGGATTCCGATGCCAATTTCCGGCAACCTTAGGCGCAGGCTTGCGGACGGCGAGCAATGGGTGGCTCACCGTTCGGTCGTCAGGTAAACTTATTCCCGCTCCACCCAAGGGTGGGATTCGTCATTGGATGATTTTTACCTACTAAAAAAACTGGTATAGTGTGTTCTAGCTCAGTAGCTCGCCAGATCTTGACCGGGCTGGCACTGTTGGACTAGTAACCAAGCGACAATGACATTTGCACAGCTGACATTGACATAAAAAACAGCATCCAATATTAGAACCAAGAGTAAACAGTTTGTGGCGAAAACTATCGAGAGTGTAAAAGAAAAATAAAAATAATATTAAACTGTAGAATCGATGACAGTTCGTGGCAGATAAATATATACTTCGGCGAGTTTTAATTATATTATTTAACCTTGATGAAGAGATAAATAAATATTGCGGAGGAAAAATAAGTTTCGTTTTCGTTTCTGTATTTTCTTTTTGAGTATTCATGGCGATTATCAGTCTTTACGTACGTATGAATGAAAAAACGAGCAAGTGTAAGTCGTATTCGTAAACTGAGGGTTCCGCACAAACCTTTATACTTATTCCGTGGTACAAACACGCTATATGTAAATAGAACAATTATATTTTGGTGCTTGTGAATCAAAAAAGTTTTTTTTTATGTTAGTACAAAATTACAGTTTTTTAGATTTGTTCTATAAGATTTTCATGCTATATTTTAGGCTCATAGGTTAACGGCAAGTAACCTGTAAATTTAAATTCCTTTGAAAGCGTCAAAATATACGTTTTTTACGACTTAAACGACCCATCTTTTTTTTAACATTGAAGTTTGAATTTTTTACATCTTCAAAGAACTTATAAAATCTGACATGATTATAATTTCAACACGATACCTTCACGCGTTCCCGAAATATAGGGTATTGACAGACTGACAGACGAATAACAAAGTGACTCTATAAAGGTTCTGATGTACACTCTAAGCTGTATAAAGGCTTTTTATAAGCACTTAAACTGCTCACCAACATTTTTTTCCTGCTGACACCATAATACTTTCACCCTACAAGATTGTATAACACAATACACCTTTTATTTGATAGATATGTAAATGAGACTGCACGTGCCACTCACGGACACATCTCACGTTCCCTTACTTTCGGAAGATTTAACAAAACGCGACCACGTTTCCATGATACACCATTTTTTCCTCGAATTGCTCATGTTTTAACGAAACGTCAGAGTTGAATGAGATCTTTATCAAAGGAGGAAAAATGAAGGCCTTATTTTTTAGTACTTCGTTTTATTTTGTTGGTTTTATTGTTTTAAGTGTGGTTGTCGATTTTGCCAATAGCCAGGAGTCCTACCGTGTCATTTTAAAATGTTAGGAGATCGAGCGAGAAAGTGAGATGTTATACACCATATAAAACTCCATCTTTGACAATTTATTTATTTATAAAAACTTTATGCACATAATAAATACAAAGGCGGACTTAATGCCATAGAATTTTTCTACCAGTCGATATAGATCGTTTAATAGAGCTATTGTAGGACCTCTGGTATCCAAAATAGGCAAAAATACACGACGCCTATATATGCCTCACACTATGCCTCATATTATATTTTAAATGCCTCGTAGGACTCATGGAAGCAAGTGTGACTGCTGAGCGAGGGGTTCGATTCCCGGGTGGGGCAAAAATGCTATTGTTATTGTTTTTCCATTAGGACTTGCTGCCTGGGCAAACACATATCCCGATATAACATCTTAATTATTTTTTTCAAAAATGTTGTACACAAACATCGAAAACTACTACTTAAAATCCTCTCAAACTTAATTTAAGTCTTCGTCATATTTTAATTTCTATTAATTATATTTATTTGATATTTATCATAGTATTTATTAGTTTATATTATTAGCATATATACGTATTTTATTATTATTAGTAATCTAATTTATATTATAATATATTTAAAATATCTGTTATTTATTTATTCTGCACACCTACCACAGTGTTGTCTTTTTTTAACCCAAAGGTTGACTGGTAGAGAATGCCTTGTAGCATTAAGTCCGCCTATGTACCACTACTGTACATGAAGTTTAAATAAATAAATAAAACTAATATTTGCGGCCATACGAATATATATATATTGTTAGGCAAAAATCAGTGACAGACTGTTATTTATTTAAGTATACTTTATTGTACACCGCATTACAAATACATAGGACAAACATTATTAAAAAGAATAAGGGTAAAATGACTCTTACGGACTAAACCCCCCACCCCATTCCTTCTTTGCTATTCGTACTGGGACTAAGCCTTTCTTTATATTAATTGTTCTGCATGGGAATCGAACTCGCAACACGCAGCGCAACAGCCTAACGATTAGCCTCTGCGCCAACCACCTTCAGCAAAACTCGTTCGGCGGAATAATACTTTTAACACAAAATTACATATACTTAAGCCTGTTAAGGCTCCCCGTACAAGCACATACAACATCAAGAACAAGAAGATAAAGTTCGCAATACTTTGAAACAGAGTACACAAGCCTGCAATGTTACAAAGTTTCGAGATGAAACAGTTCTTGATACGCCTAACGAAGCAGCACTTCTCTGTGTAATGCGAACCGAAGTTGAGCTGTAAGCAGAAGAGACTACGATAATTTAATAATCATAATTTTTTAACCAAGTTTTTTATTAAGAGCGGCCAACCTGAGGTACATTTTCAGACAACAAAGTGATTATGATGTTATTACACATCTTTCTTCAGATATTTTGAGTACATAGGTATTTTGTGGATATTATTTAGGCTTTTATAGAAATTAAAACATAAATTTGAGTAAGAGTAATTTGTGTAAAATTAAAACATAAATTTGTGTAGAGTCAAAGTTCACGTAAAATAGCATATTTTCAGAGGCCTGTAAAGGCCCAAGGCTCTCCGTAATATAATTGTAAATTAAAAATATAAAAAAAGTATTTCTATAGAAGCCTTGTACATTTAATCGAGATTTTCAATGATTCTTGATTGATTTTAAATTATCGTTTATTTAAAACAATCCTTAAGGGTTTAATAAAATCAAGTATATTCTGGAACAAGTTTTGTGAAACATTCGAGTAAATTGTTAAATTACCGAATGCCAACAGAGTTTTCAGGTGTTATCTCACACTCTAGTTTTGCATCAAACCTCACTTTGGATTGCATTAAATGAAGCAACAAGTTTTTAAACCATGCGCGACATTGACGATAGGCGAGTGAGGAAGGCCTACCTTAAGGCAATGTCTGACGCGCCGCGTCTCCGCAAACTAGCATTTGCGAACAGCTACTGATTTTATAAAGATATTTTATACTAGCTTTTGTCAGCGGCTTCGCCCGCGTACATAAAATATAGCCTATGTCACTCAGGAGTAAAGCAGCTTTCTATTGTTGCTAATTTTTTCTAATCGGACCAGTAGTTCCAGCGATTACCTCCTACAAACAAAAAAACAAACTTTACCTCTTTATTATATCAGCGTAGATGTAGATGATATAACAACTTCATCAGTTATCAACCCCTAATTGAAAAAACCCTCAAAATTGATTCGTTAATTTACTGAAAACGAGCGGTTTTCAAATATTTACACTTTGCAAGCTTAATGAAATTAATGTTTTAATCGATTCAGATTTATTTACCCTCATCATAAAGTTACTAGTGATGCGCTGTATATTCACAATTTATTGGCAAATTCAAATATTTTGGCAATGTGGGTGAATGAATTATTAAAAGCTTTAATGTTTCATAATGAATCGATTGTCGAACTAGTGCCATTACATAGCTTATGTATGCTTTTTTTAAGTGGGAAGTCACCCCATCCATGACTTCTCAAATCTAGAGTGAATCACGAAGGTATGTCAGACTTTTACTGACTAAACCTCACTGAACTATGTTTTCTTTTTATTCGCTACTAGCGACCCGCCCCAGCTTCGCACGGGTGCAAAGGTAATATATTATATCTATAAACCTTTCTCTTCAATCACTCTATCTATTAAAAAGAAACCGCATCAAAATCCGTTGCGTAGTTTCAAAGATTTAAGCATACAAAGGGACATAGGGACAGAGAAAGCGACTTTGTTTTATACTATGTAGTGATAAACTAATTCTTGAGTGCGATCCAACCTGATGGTAACCAGTGATGCAATCGTTGATGGTAAGGCGCATTAGTATATTAAAAGCCTATTCACTCTATCCTTGAAGAAACCCAAATTATAATCAGATGGGAAGACCACAGCAGGCAATTTGTTCCAGAGTATCGATGTGCGCGGAATGAAAGATAAAGCGAAATGCTTAGTCCGAACCGTAGAGGTTTCAAAAATAATAATAATAATAATTCGACGACCATCACACAACGCCGTCTCAAGCTAAGCAGAGCTGGTGTTATGAGTACTAGATAACTGATAAACATTTCACATAATTTCTAAATACATACATATTATAGATAAATTACACCCAGACGCAGAACAAATGATCGTGCTCATCACACAAACATTTATCCTGGGTGGGAATCGAACCCATGACCTCTGGCATAGCAGTCAGGGTCACTAAAGCCAATAAAGCCATATTCTTTGTATCTCATAGATGCTGGTGCCTGTGATACAATGTTTTTCATTAGTACAGGTACCAACGAAACTTCTTTTCTGTATTCACACCTCTTTTTTGGCAAAACTGTTTTTTTTTTTTTTTCTTTATATGTACTTTTTCTGAATAAACTATTATTATTACTAACTACTATGCTGACAGGCCAGTCTACGTAAAATGTAAGGATCACTCGCCGTGTTTGCCCTTAGTTGTATCCTTTATGAAGACCCGTAGCCCCAACAGTTTGGCCCTACTGGGCCCCTTCGGTTTTGAGGCGTGCATGAAGAACTAGGCGTCGTCGACTATTCAGGATCGGGCCGGACGGGTACAGGTCGGTCGAACAACGAATTAGCTAATGGTGGTCGTTCAGTTTATGTATACTAGTTGTGGTATTGATCAAAAGTTTGTGGTTGGTGGTCTTGTTTTTTTCTGGGTGACTTGACAGTTATGTGGTGGAAAATTAGCCGTTTCATCATTATCATCAGCCTTTTTAATGTTCCCACTGCTGGGACACAGGTCTCCTCTCTAGAAGAGGGAATGGGACATAATCCACCACGCGGACAAAGTGCGAAAGCCCTTTGTTAATCGATTATTCTTAGGGCTGGCCCCTTGGGTGTTTAACAGGCTGCCTTTTATATTAGACTGTAACGATTTTAATGTATTTAAATGAATAATATATTCATTTTTATTAAGTGACAAGAAACTTAAGTGTCTCTTTATGATCTTAGGGAAATGAATAAATAAGTGGGTTAAGACTATATTGAGTAATGGTTAGAAAATAAGATAATACGTAGGTAATTTTTTCTTACCAATTTATCTAAATGTCTTTGCCATCCAGGACCATAGTATATTTTTTAGATTTTTTAACGTATAAAATCATTTGATAGTAAGCAGTGATGCAGTCATTGGTGGTGAAGTGCACTAGTTTATTAATATACCAGTATCGATAATTTTTGAAAGGTAAAAATTTGTAGTAGAATGAAACTTATTGGAAAAGGAAGAGAAGAAGGACGAGTTTTGTTCTACTATTGTTTTGTTTCACTTCTTACCGTTTTTAAATCTATTTGCACTGGTCTATAAGAGCCTATTATATATACTCAAATTCACAGTGAAAACACATGTTTTGAAACATAGAGACGGTTTATTCTAAAACAGTGCACTTCTACGTTTAATAAGCCAAATTGCAGCATCCGATTGCCGGGGGCTCTGCAAACATGCGGTGTAGTGTTATATCGCGGTATGCATATAATCTAGCTAGCTCCAAAAGTATAAACCGCTTTATGTTAATTAAAGTTTCCTGCAGTCTTGAAACAATATTGTCTACAATTGTGACACAATTTTAGACAATATTGCGACAAAGAGCAGTGGTGGCCGAGTGGTAATGGCCCCGACTTACGAGTTGTAGGTTGCAGGTTCAAATCCAGCCGCATTACTTTGTCTAATTTATTTCGTCACCACTGCTCTCAAATTGGTAACAAGGAAGAAAGGTTCCCTCACTAGAACCAAAAATTCGAAGACTTGTGACATTCACCAAGCAGAACTGGGCCCGCGTGGTGGATTACGGCCCCTTCTAAGAGAGGAGGCCTATTTCGCAGCAGTCGGAACATTAAAAAGACTGATGATGATGATTATGTAACACAATAACGTTTTATTAAAGCTTAATCGTGTTGCCTACATCTTCCACCAAATCCAGGTCTTCGTCAACTATTGTTCTCGTCGCTTCCTCGAATATGACGTTGATAGCACTTGTATTATTTCCATTCCTGAAGTACGGAGCATTTAAGACTTAGTTTCGCCATAGTCAGAAGTGTACGAGTGGCAGAGGGTCACCTCCTTCTGCTAAGTAGTAATGCTAGCAAAAGAGGAAGTCGCGTGCGTGAGGCAAAGGCACTCACGCCTTAGTTGCCGCCGCGATTTCGATCCGTAGGCGCTGTTGTCTACCTAACACGTGCGGCCTCCTCCTTTGCTAGCATTACTGTATCGCAGAAGGAGGCGACCGCCTGACTCTTTCTCACTCCGGACTATGGCTTGTACCAAGGCCCTGCTTATGGTGATAATTGATGTTATTCTTCAGCTGAAATTATGATAATGACTTCTCTCAATAAAAAGAAACCTTTGGCTGTCAGTGGAGAGTCACAAACAGTTAAGAACATTGGTCTTTACTGCCTACCCCCTAGTGAAAAAGGGGTGATTTTATTTTTGTTTTATACGCATTATAAAGTCGTAAAGGTATTATGACACAATCCTGTCACAGATTTAACCCTACAATTTATATGGCCGGTCGTAAACCGCGCTGTAACGTACTCCTCGTCATTTGAATAAATCTCCTTAATGAGTATACAAGTACTTGCATTAATTATGGTTTAAATAATAATTGCTTTACTGGACAGTTTTGTGTTAACACGTGGAATTAAATTACATAATTATACAGGGTGTCATTGACATCGTACCACAAACGAATCCCATGGTTCCAGTACATGATTCTGGACCCCCCGACGAAAAATTCCACCACTGGGGGGTCTAGAATCATGTCCTGGATCTATGGTATTCGTTTGCGTTACGATGTTAATGACACCCTGTATATCACGTCACTAATATTATAAGAGCGTAAGTTTGCGTACCGCAAAACGGGGTGAATAGAAACAGAATTTTGTTGTTTTTTCACGTTTTTCAAAAATTGTTTGCAGCACTAAAATATTTATTTATGTACACACAAACACTTACAAAAAGAAAATAACACATACAGATAGAATAAAAATAATATTTTTATAAATTCAATATTGAAAATAAAAACGCTTTATTAAAACTAAAAATATGAAATCAATCTAATAATCCCAATAATTTTTTTATTTCTATTCACCTCATTTTACCTGTATATATATACTTTATTTCTTCATGCATGGGTATAGTAGGAATATGTATTGATAGGATATAGATAGATAGAGACGATTGCATCATTATCATTCACACCCACAACATTTTTGAAAATGTAACAAAAATAGAAAAAGTAATTTGCTTTTATATATAGGTATGTTTAGTATGGTGTGCTATACACATTTGAATTCAATGCTTAAAAAATTCAAGTTATTCGTGGAATTTATTGTATACTAGCGACCCGCGCCAGCTTTGCACGGGTACTGATATTGAATATATTATGCATGTATTATGCATATAAATCTTCCGCTTTAATCACTCTATCTATAAAAAAAACCGCTTCAAAATTCGTTGCGTACTTTAAAGATCTAAGCATACATAGGGACAGCGGTAAGCAACTTTGTTTTATACTATGTAATGATGCTCAATTTGTATTTACATTTGGCTATCAAACTGGCCTGTGTTTGCAACTGTCCTGATTAAAATTGTTTTTAAAGTTTTGTGTGGGTTTTGTAAGAATACTCGTAAAGAAAAAAGTTTTTTGCTCACAAATCTCTTTTATAAATCCCAGTGTGTGCCTTTTCATAACCCTGTCAAACGTTTTGATAAGGGGTAATCTTTTAACAAGGGTTTAATAATAAATATTAGACACAAGAAAGGCCCTTTTTTGAGATGGGAAATCATTCAATGAAATCTTCTTTTCTAGGGCGAACTGAGAAACAAATAGTTACAAAAAAAGATCTATGCTCTTCATTTGCTCTTTGCATACAGGGACTTTAGATCTTCTTTTCAGAAATTTCTGCAGCACTAGCGCGCATGCTGGCAAAGGATGAGGCCACGCGCGTGAGGCAACGGCCCTAACACCCCAGCCGCCGTAAGGATCCAGATTCCGATCTCTGGCCACCGCAGGCGCGGGTATGCGGACAGCGAGCAATAGGTAGCTCGCCGTCCGTCCATCTGGTAACCGTACGGATCGGGTTCACCAAAAAAAAAAAACAAGCGCGCATCGACACTATATGGTCACTAGAGTATTGCTGACGCGGTGGACAGCTGCCAGTGACGGATCCTCGCGTGGCGAGCCCGGACGGAGCACTTTTGTATGGGACCATGCGGGCTCCCACTTTGCTCAGCGTTGGCCCTTAAAGATTATCTTATTTTCCCATTGCTTAATTATCAATTAAGAAGCTGGATCACTTGTAAGCCATAAAGTGTAGTTTGACGCAAGGAAAATGAGACACAACGTGAAAGGAGAAATCTTGGCAGTAAATATTACCTGCTCCCATATTTCAAAATAATAAATTAAATTATTATTATAGAAGAATAATTACATTAACTGTGACACATTACACCTGGTAAAAGCGCAAAACACGCACAAGGATACGGCAGAATAACACCGGAATTTCTAATGAAACCGTTGAATATTTTAACATATTGATAAGGGTCGGGATGAGAGGGTGTGGGAGGGTGTGGGAGGCTCAATTAGCGCGACAACTTCTGCCTCCGACCTCTGAAGACAAACTTACCTGAATTGACAGGGACGATTGATACCTGTGCAAGAGAGGGTAGCTTCCTGTTAACCTGTTTCAAAAGTAATAAGTAAATCATGTGTATGAATGATAGATCCGGCAATAAATCCTGGTTCATTTATTTTATTATATCAGATTCCTATTCATATTCATCATTTCAGCCGAAAGACGTTCACTGCTGGACATAGGCCACCCCCAAGCGCCGCCACAAAGACCGGTCCTGCGTGTCTTGCATCCATCGGTTTCCAGCAACTCTGACCAGGTCATCGGTTCACCTTGTGTCAGGCCTTCCAACATTTAGGTAGCCGGATCCCATCCAGAGATTCTTAGCACCCCTTGCCACGCCATTGCCTTGACCGCTACTGTAGTCAAGGTTAGACGAGCTGCCGGGCACTAGGGGCCATGTTTTATTTTTGGTGATCATGATGTGGGGGGATTTGCCGTAATCGCCACGCTTGGCAGGCGGGTCGGCGATCGCAGTGTGGCCCTTAAAAATCCACAGAGAAAGCTGCTGCCCATTCTCTGGTGTGTCCCTTAGTTGGGAAGACATGGGGTGGTGCCATTCTTTACATTTGAATACCATACGGACGACTATATTCATTTTAGATCTGATTAATTATTACATAGTATAAAACAAAGTCGCTTCCTGCTGTCCGTATACTAAGATCTTTAAAATTACGCAACGAATTTTGATGCGGTTTTTAATAGATAGAGTGATTCAAGAGGAAAATGTAGGTGTATAATACAAGCATAATATATTCAATATCAGTACCCGTGCGAAGCTGGGGTGGATCGCTAGTATTATTATAAATGTAAAAGTTTGTCCATGTTTGTGTATAAAGTTTGTGAAAGATGTTACGTTAGCAACATTTCGTTAAAAAGTAAAATTTAAAACATATTCCATCTTTTGCTAGTGATTTCAAACTTTTTTGTGTGTATACGCGTGTGTATATTTGTTACGGCTGACCATAGCAGAAGCGACTGAATGGATTTTTATGAAATTTGGCACATAGGTAGACAATATCCTGCAGTATGATTTTTATTCCAGGACTTTACTTTTTTAGGATTGCGTTCTGCTTTTAATTAGTTAAAGCTCCTTTGTTAGCAGCTACTAACAACAGTAAATCAAATAAAAACAAAAATGTATAAAAATCTTACGAATCCTCATATTTAGAGAAAAACAGAAGAGAAAACCAATACTAAACCAATAACTAAAAACCGAAACAGAAACTAATTAAACCCTTGATATATGATTATTTAACCCTGCAATACTCGGGGGATTTATCAGAAATGCAATTAGTAAAATGTCAGCTTTGACAAAGCGGGGTGTAGGTAAACAGGGGTAGTCGGGCGACCGGGTTGGGTAAACAAAACGATGGTCATATGTACGAGTATTTAGATATTCGGTGCCTACTGCAGACTTAGGGTTAAATAATCACTCTGTACCTGTCCGCAAACAGCTTAGTAGTTTAGTTGCCGTGGAATTGAGGAATTGATAGAGTAGTGTTTAGGGGCGGATGTAAATATTTACGATTTTTCATTGTTTTAAATCAAATCTCACGTCTAAACGGCCGCAGGCGGTCGCCTCCTTCTGGGAAGCAGTAATGCTCGTAAAGGAGGAGGCCGACCGCATAAGGCAAAGGCAACGGCGTACTCGCCGTAGCCGTCGCCGCCGCGATCCTGCCGATATCCGGCCACCGTAGACACTGGCTCGCGGACGGTGAGCAATGGGTAGCTCGCCGTCCGATCGTCTGGTAAGACCGAGTCCAAGTCGTCAACGGCGCGCACCGTTCCCGCGCGCCTCAAGGAGTTGTCAGCAAACTGCAGGGGCCCTTCAGGGTCGAAGCCTCCTGGAGCCTAGAGGGTATGTGAAAATTGTAACCTCGACTCCAGAAATAAGGCAAGGAAGGTACGGGGTAAGTTTTTTAGTCAGTAAGAGTCTGACACTGGTCTCCCGCTCCGCCCAAGAGCGGGTTTCGTCATTGGATGATTTTCACCTACCATAAAAAAAAAAAAAAAAAAAAAAACGTCTAAACGGCCAGTTCGTATGTTTTAAAAAATGTGTATGTTAAACTAGACTATTTTCCTAATAGTTTGATATAGGTACGAATATTTTCTTTTTTTTTATGAAACTTGTTGTAATTTATTTTCAAAGTTACGTGTTGTTAAGAGATTATACACAACTCTCGTCTGGATTGCCCACCATAAAAAAACACCCGTCTGGTCGAAGGATCCTCCCTTTTCAACGAAGGTTTGTAGGACTTTACTCTCTCCGTTCCTTATTCCTCTGAACTGGTGACCTTCGACAAAGAAAATTAGTTCAGCCTTCTTGCAATTCATCATCATCAGCCTTTTAATGTTCCCACTGCAGGGACACAGGCCTCCTCTCTCTAGGAGAGGGAATGGGCCATAATCCACCACGCGGACCCAGTGCGGGTTGGTGGATGTCACATGTCTTCGAATTTTTGTTTCTAGGACATGCCAGTTTCCTCACGATGTTTTCCTTCACCGTTTTGACAGCAGTGGTGATGAAATAAATTACACAAAGTAATGCGCCTGGCTGGGTTTGAACCCGCGACCTACGACTCGTAAGTCGGGGCCTTTACCACTCGGCCACCACTGCTCTCTTCTTGCAATTACTATTACATATTTCCGAGTAATTTATTTCATCAGCACTGCTCAAAACGGTGAAAAAAACATCTTTAAGAAACCATTATGTTCTAGAACCAAAAATTCAAAGACATATAAGTATCTATATATATATATATATATATATATATATATATATATATATATATATATATATATATATATATATATATATATATATATATGTGACATGTACCAACCCACACTGGGCCAACGTAGTGGATTTAGGCCCAGTCTGAAGCTATGCTATGTTATTTCTATAAAAGGAACTACGTGACCGTTAACGTATGTTCTAAGTGATAATCTACACTTCTACACTAATATAATAAAGAGGTAAAGTTTGTTTTTTTGTTTCTTTGTTTTTTTGTTTGTAGGAGGTAATCTCAGGAACTACTGGTCCGATTGGAAAAAAAATAGCAGCAATAGAAAGCTGCTTTACTCCTGAGTGACATAGGCTATATATTATGTACCTACGCGGGCGGAGCCGCTGACAAAAGCTAGTCTTCAATAAAACAGCATAACATAATGCCATGACATCACCTAACCGTTATACGACATGCCCATATCTCTGGTGTTCATAATGAGGCTATTAGGGGATTATTGTCCATACTCCATAGAGTACGTAGACCGGTAATATTGCCACAGAACAGATAGGTATAGAAGTTAATGTCATGTATACATAGCACGCGAAAAATAAGTTGAGTAGAGTTGTTTAAGTTGTCGTTTATACCGCGTTCATGGAGGGACTGGAACAATTTGCCTGCTGCAATCTTTCCACCCGATTATAATTTGGGTGTCTTCACGGCTAGAGTGAATAGTCTAATAGACTAGTGCTCCTCACCATCAACGATTGCATCACTGCTTACAATCACGTGGGATCGCGGTCAAGCTCTAGTTTATAGCAATAAAAAAAACCGCTTACTATGGTTACCCACCGCAAATCGCTTTGATTGGGACACAAAAATCTGTTATAGTATGTAGGCTGTAAATAAATTGAGCTAAAATGACCGGCGTTACTATGGTTACGCGCAAACCTCCGCTGTGCATCACTTCGAATTCGATCCGAAAATCTGTTATCATTTTGTTTCAACTTATATCCGACATATTGTACCAACGTGCAGTTAGTTGATTAGGCTAGCGCAATAAAGAAAGAATTTTTATTTAAATCGCATTACATCGCTTCGTGTTCGCATTCTCATTTGATAACGTGACGTCTGCGAATACAAAGCGGTGCGGTGCGGCGCAAAATTGACAAATATTTAAAATCTAGTGGCCTATGTGACCAAAGTGGTGCGGAGCGGTGCGAAATGAAGTGATTGCGACCATGAAGAAATTCACAGTGCCCACTGAACGCGCTACGCGAGACGATTCGTGTGTAATTAGGACATAACCGCCGCATCGCTTCGAATTCGCGTGTACGTGTACCTTTACATAATCGCGTTCGCTTTGGGCCTCCCAGGACGTAGCGTTACGTATGAAACTCTATGTATCTCTTACAAAAACTCTCCTGTCCCTCTCCTTCATCTAGATTTTAGTTGTAATTTGATGGTTTCCTACCCCAAAAAGAAACATATGCGTTAGGCTTACATTCCCTACTACGGAATGAGGCTATTAAGAGATTATAGTGAATACTCTGCAAAGTAGGATGAACTGATTATAGCACTGTGGTTGCGACACGCGACGGTGAAGGAAGTTCACCTTGGTTGGAATGTTGGTTTACGGCGGGTAGCGCTATTACGTCCATGTTTTTATTTGTTGAGATACAGTTAATTAAAATATTTGACTAGTTTTTAGAAACACAGCTTCAAGCTTAAAGTACAAAATAAAGCTTTTTCTTGCAGGCATCATCTATATCTATACTTCTATATCTATATCTATACTAATATAATAAAGAGGTAAAGTTTGTTTTTTTGTTTTTTTGTTTTTTTGTTTTTTTGTTTGTAGGGGGTAATCTCTGGAACTACTGGTCCGATTGGAAAAATTTAAGCAACAATAGAAAGCTGCTTTACTCCTGAGTGACATAGGCTATATTTTATGTACGCGGGCGAAGCTGCGGGCAAAAGCTAGTATTTAATATTATTAAAAAAAAAATGGTATGTAAATTAAATTATAGTTTGTTAAATATTTTGTAGTTCTAGCTTTTACCCGTGACTTCTCGCCCGTCAACAGACTACTCTACTCTTCCCTACTTTACCCTACACTACCCTACCTTACCCTACTGTACCCTACCCTATTTTTTTCTTTCATAAGAACCCTCTCCCAGCATTATCACACACAAAAAAAAATTTGCGATGGTTCCCGAAATTTGCAGTTAGCAACACATTTAGCAATCCATTTTTTACCCGACTACGGCGAAGCAAAAGGAGGGTTATGATTTTGACCTGTATGTATGTATGTATGTGGGTATGGATGTTCATCTGTTCCCTCGTAACTTCTAAACTACTTATCAGAATTCGACAAATGACATATCATTAGAAGCGTCTTAATTGTCCGCTGGTTATAGGCTATATGGGATTTCACAAAATCTAATGTGGCGCCCTCTAGCGGACAAAACATACGAAGTAAAAAATAAAGTTAAGATAAATATGCCGTGTTTGGTATCATTTGAAAGCGCTTTACTTGTACATTTTGAATATATATATTACTAGCATTTGCTTGTGACTTTACCTGTATTCATGGGCTGAGAAATCAATGAACCCAAGATTAACCTATTTAGAACTCCAAAATATGTTAAATAAAAATAAAGTTTAAAAACTAACACCCGACTACTTAAAAACACGCTCTAAAAAGTACGAAACAAGAAAACAAGAAAGCCGTGGTCGTATGCCATAAGAATAATAAATTAAAAAAAGTGGTATACGACCACGGCTTTCTTGTTTTCTTGTTTCGTACTTTTTAGAGCGTGTTTTTAAGTAGTCGGGTGTTAGTTTTTAAACTTTATTTTTTTACATTATAGATAAGTAAATTATAATTAAACCATGAGAACAAACACACACACATAACAAGTACAACACAATCAAGTAAAATTTTAAAGCTGTTCTAAAATCTATCGTTTTCTTTATCACTAAAGCGATGAGACTGGAATGTACGCGAGTGGTGACACACGGTCGCCACACAGGAAAAGGAGTCGGAAACCCTTTCACAAGGTAGACTAATGAAGTGGTAAAGGTCGCGGGAACCCGCTGAATGTGAAGCCGATCCATGTGGCGGTTTTAGAAGCCTATTTATATAATATCAGACGTAATCCGATTGAAATGATACGTTAGTATCATATAAATATACATAAAAATAATGTTATTTATGTAAAACTAGTTTCTGCCAGCAGCTTCGCCTACATGAAAGTAAAACAGAATTTAAGAAAAATTTCTTTCTTTTTTTTAAAATATCATTGAGGTTGGTTAAAACAACGATTATATACAGATATTTTTTTTTATTATTATTTTAATTAGTTTGTGGTACGATGTCGATGATACCCTTTATACACTACTAACAAAAAGTAAGTACTTAATCTAAAGTATGGCGTCAAAAAACTTCTCCACCTCGCTGTGGACTGGTAATATATTAAACAAAAAAGCTGGTATATAATCTAATATTTATAATGATAGTTAATTGCCTATTTTATGTAAAAACTGTAAATATTTTAAGTACAGCTATAAATAAAATATGTAAATATTATTAGCAAATGGCAAGACAGCAAACTTCTCATAAACATGAAAGTCACATATGAAAGTCATCAGATAAAACATTACACGAATTATTCTCCACAGAAACATACTAAAACATGGAACCATCGTAAATCATGGTTGAAATATTTTCGACATTTATGACCGGCGCTTTTCAGGTATAGGACTGCCGAAACAAATGTCAAATGTATTTATGTCAGCCATTTTTCATAGCTCGAGAACTTCGAAAGTATGCTTTTGATATGATAATATCAGATGGAAATGCGAGTGAGTCCACATATTTGTATTATGCAGTTGAGCAATTCAAATTGCAGACATTTTTCTCGATTTCAGAATGGACTGGCGGATTTTCTTTTGTTTTTATTTGTTGAGGAAAAATGTCCTCTCCATCGAGTTATATCTTAACGATAGACAAGCACGTTCATAGACACAATTTGTCAAAATACTAAAAAGGTAATACCAAAGTCCATTAGAGCGCTTCATTGGCATGTCGTCAAACAATTTTTTTAGAACTAATAGCGCTCTCACACTGCGTGAATGTCAATACTGCACTAATGTCATCAATGTAAAAGTGTATAGCTTGCAGATCACCTATGTTAAGTATTGTGACTGTACGGTACGCTTAATCTAGTGTGTAGTACATATATACCGAAGCTTCTAGGATTACCTAATGTACGACATAACCAGCTACGTATATTATACGAAGAACTTTATATTCTGCGAAATCCCGAAACCTCAGAGTACCTACTTAACTATGTGGCGTAATATGTACTGAAGCAAATATCTTCTCAAAGATCTATTCAAATCATCCTACAGTACGTTTGTACGTTTGTGAATTTTAGGCTTCATTGGATCCATTTGAGATACTTTACGTTCTCCGAAATAATCTACAGGCTCTTTGGGTGTCTCTCACCACAAATTTCAAGTAAAATGGCGATGAATAGTGAATCAAAGTGTACGGTTTAGCTGAAGGCTTTCAATTATCTAGGCTATTATAGAAATATTTGAGCGAATTTACTAGAATATTTTGAAGATTGAAATAGCGGAGTCTCCGAAAATCCTTTCTTTTACTTTAATATATATAATAAAATATTAAGGTTTATATTATATTAAATATAAACACATAGTAATTAGTAAACAAACATTCTCTGTTAGCAGTAACTTTCCCAGGTTATCTCTCTTGACCAGGTTACCTCTCTTTCTGGTAATGTGGCCAAAGGAATCAAAGATTCTTCTTTGGCATACGGTGTTTTGAGTTCTGGTGTTAAAGAGTCGCGGGTCCGATGCTCTGTCCAACTTTTCCTCCGACATCACATCTCAATAAGGTCAATCTCTATATAATGTATAATAATATGTAGTGGCTTGATCATAAAAAATGATCACTTCATGATAATATGATCAAGTAAAACTGACCAGATCATTTTAAACGTTAAAGTTTGAATCCTTGTCCGGCCTACTAGAGAGTAGACGCTCTTTAGACCCTTTAATACCATAGAAATTCTACATCAATGATAAATATACATTACGATAAAGAATTCAAGTATCACTTCACTACTTCAGCAAATCCCTTTCACACCAGCAAATCCCTACAACAATACCACTCGGCCACTACTCACTTCCAACCACACAGACACACAGTAGATCCGTCACAAGCACCGGAAGGATAAGACGGGTACAGTAAACACCATTAATCAAGCCACAGTCCAGTCGAGACAAACAGATGCTACAAAACAAAATGGCCGCCAGACAAAATGGCGACCTTTAGTTTGTCTAAGAACTATAATAATAGTAGAGGAGCCCTGGATGCTAAATTTGCAGTTACTAAAGCGCCACTGGGACCTATTAGATTGTGAATATTATATTAGGGTCTGAAACGAAAAAAAGTCTATGGCAAGTTTTTATTTGAATGAGGGGGGGGAAGTGTGTAAGAATTTCCAAAAATGTAAAAAAAAATAGGTACATGGAAATAATTGAGTGCGTCAGATATTCATAAGGTAAATGCGCTTTACCTTTCTGATAACAGATAGATATTAATCTGACGATTAACTTATGGGGGTAACCGTGGCTAACGTGTTTATTCCATTTTTTGTTTTGAGACTAGCCCATTTCCTTATGCCTCGTTTAAATTGTCAGATTATTGAAATTAACGCTTTTTTACATGTACTCAAGTTACTTTATGTTAACCTGACGTACTCGAGTTTTTCTGAGGATCGAAAAAGAACTCCACTTTTCAAACTCAAACTCAAATAATTTATTTCAAATAGACCATTTACAGGCATTTTTGAAATGTCAAAATTGAAGCTAATTACTTAAACACTATATTAAGCGCTCATATCTGGTAGGGGTTTTTTTATGATAGGTAAAAATCTTCCAATGACGAATCCCGCCTTTAGGTGGAGCGGGAAAAAGTTTCGGACTCTTACTGACTAAACAACCTACCCCGTTCCTTCCTTGCCCAGAGCCCTCGTGTTACGTTTTCGCATCAAGCCTATATGACTGGTAGGGGTACATTACAGGGTGCAAGGTTTCTCTCCATATGATTTTCTGACGCGTTAGAGTCATCATCATCTTCCTGCCCTTATCCCGTTTTATTTGGGGTCGGCGCAATATGTTTTTTTCTTCCATTCTGTCCTGTCACCCGTCACGCTATCTTCTTCACGCTTTCTCACACAATCCATCCATATCTTCTTTGGTCTCCCTCTCCCTTTCCATCCATCCACATTTATACTCATGGCTTTTTTTGTAACATGCGTTTCATCCCTCCTTTTTACATGGCCATACCAAGACAAACGGTTCCCTCTCAACTTTCCGTTTCCTTTCCTCTGACGCGTTAGAGTAATGCGCAAAATCCCTGTCTGGGCTCCTCTACCATAAATATAGTCTGGTTGTGGAAATTGAATTATGGGTAGTGCATTAGTTTTGTTAGCAGTTATGAAGGCATCTGTTTGAAGTTATAATATTTTATTTTACTCGAGTAAAGACTGTTTGGTAAAGTTCCCCAACAAAGTAGTATACACACTCGTAAACTTTCGGCTTTTATAATGTTAATTTGACTTCAACACTAACGTTACTATAATTTTGTAAGTAATTATTTTATTATATTAAAAAGTGTTCTTGGAAGTTGAACGTTGTTCATCTTTTTTTTTGGATTCTGTACCTCAAAAGGACAAAATGGAACTACTATAAGATCACTTATGTGGTCAAGACGCCTTGTCTGAAGAATGCGTAGAGATGTCGAGTTGAAATTTAAACCATATACTCGTAATAGAGTCCGCGTTAATTGTTTATTTATTTAAATCAAGAGTGAATTTCTAAAGGTCACTTCTAGGCAAGCGTGCTCCACCGTCGGTTACATCATCGCTTACCATCAGGTGAGATTGTTTTAAATACAAAAAATAACTTGTTCATTTCCATTCCATTCATTATTTTTCTTTCGTTCTTAAACGAAAATTTAATGAAAAAGTTTAAACGTTTTAGTAAAAATATTCATGAATTTGAAGATTGTAAAGTCCATCCGAATTCCAAAAGAAATAAAGCGGAACAGAAACGGCCTTCAATAAAGCCGTAAGAAACAAGAATATTTAAGAAGTAGCATATTTTGGTTAAGTTTGGACACAAAATACAAAATTCATGTTAGAAGTACGCTGGGGCAGCTGCGCTTCAAGTTTATAACTTAGCTATGCATTGTGTTGGTGTTTGAATAACTAAGCATTTTTACTATTTTAGTTAAAGTCACAAATACGATTTGAATAGAAACTGGTTAAACTGGCTAGTACCTACTTTAAATTAAATTACCGACATCTGACATCAATCTAATAGTGTAAGCCCTAACTTTGACATAATATATTTGACTGAAATTTTGCGATTGATTGACTAGTTTTATATTAATTTTCCCGAATTTAAATTCAATGAATTTAATAATATTATAAGACAATGTTAAAAAATCATTTTTGTTTTGTTGTTCATAAAATTATTTTGTAACTATCATGATGTTAAAATGAAATGTTTTTTTACATAATATTTGCGCACAGAAGATTTGATCGTGCTCATCACATAAACATTCATAATTGCATAGTATAAAACAAAGTCGCTTCCCTATGTATATGCTCTAATCTTTAAAATTACGCAACGGATTTTTATGCAGTTTGATTTAATAGATAGAGTGATTCAAGAGGAAGGTTTATATGCATAACTAGCTTTTGCCCACGGCTTCGCCCGCGTGGCGTTGGGGATGGGGTTGGGGTTTCCGGGATAAAAAGTTCTATGTACTATTCCGGAATGTATCCTACGCTTGTGCCAAATTTCATCCAGATCCGTCCAGCCGTTTTGGCGTGATTGAGTAACTAACATCCAAACATCGTAACTTTCGCATTTATAATATTAGTAAGATACATGCGTAATGTTTATTTAATAGTATCATTGTACTTGTCTCACTTTTACACTGTGGATACGCAACCCTAAAAATTACACGAAGGAGTTTGTAAGGCTTCTTTAGCACTGTCCCTATTACATATCTTAATTCCGTGGTGACCTCGGATAGAACGTGTCGGGATGTTAATACCCCCGAGGGGTGAGACATAATATAAGATGACTTTATTATGACATCATCTACACTAATATAATAAAGAGGTAAAGTTTGTTTTTTTGTTTTTATGTTTTTTTGTTTGTAGGGGGTAATCTCTGGAACTACTGGTCCGATTGGAAAAATTTTAGCAACAATAGAAAGCTGCTTTACTCCCGAGTGACATAGGCTATATTTTATGTACGCGGGCGAAGCCGCGGGCAAAAGCTAGTTTGTATATAATTAATTTTCTCTGTTCTTTCATATCGCTGGCGTCTAAGGAAAGAGAAATGGTTAATCTTTTTCCGGGTGATTCAGATGTTTTATTGTGTTGAGTATTGTGAGATATTTTGTAAAGTAAGTGTTTGGAGATGGTTGAAGATTTATTAAGATTATCATTATTTTTTTGCTCTTGTCTTGTTTTAAACTCCTGAGCCTCAAAGCGGACGCTAGCGTTCACACCCCTATTGTCTTTTATTGTGTCTCTAATTACGGTATTCAAAAAGTAAACTCTTGAAAACATTTATGTGTAAACATTTCTACAAGGATATACACACAAAATTTCATCCAAATCGAGTCGTTTAGGAGGAGTTATGTGACAAACACAAGTACAGAATTATTATAATATATTATTATTTTATAAAAGTACATTTTTTTATTTATTATTCTAGATAGGGTCACTTTTGACATAATCTCACCTGATGATAAGCGATGATGTGGTGGACGATGGAGCACACTTGCTTAGAAGTAACCTATTCACTCTTGACTTAAAGAGTGAATAGGTTACTACAATCTACGGGTTTTTTTTTAAGGTAGTTAAAAATCATCCAATGACATGTCCCGCTCTTGGGCGGAACGGCAGACAATGTCAGACTCTTACTGACTAAAAAACTTAACCCATTCCTACGTAGCCATATATACCAGGGCCAGAGCCTTCTTTTCAGACTCGAACCCTTGGCCCCAGTTGGCTTCGACACTACTTCAGAGTTAACCTACGGGTTTTGTAGCTATCAGAAAATACAGACTCTGGCAGGGAAGGGGCATATTATTAAGTACGTATAATATGTACTTATCTACACTAATATAATAAAGAGGTAAAGTTTATTTGTTTGTTTGTAGGAGGTAATCTGTGGAACTACTGGTCCGATTGGAAAAATTTTAGCAACAATAGAAAGCTGCTTTACTCCTGAGTGACATAGGCTATATTTTATGTACGCGGACGAAGCCGCTGACAAAAGCTAGTATATTATATAAGTACATGAAGATGTCAACTACACTAACATTGTAAGGTTAAGTTTATCGTGTTTAATTCTAACAATTCTAGGAGCAGCAATAGTTTCTAAATTGTGGTTACTTGTTGCAGAACTTCAGTTAAGCTAGTCAGGTAGAACTTTACTTAAAGTTTAAATTTCTGTGCTTATTAGTTTTTGCCTGCGGCGATGCTTGCATGGAGGTGGTTAATTATTCCACAGGTACTTGCAGAATTAAGACCCATATGTGTGCTTCATTTTTAACTGACTTCAAACTTACTTTTAATTTTGGTGGTTTGCCATGAGCGTTGTACTTGGCAAGTGGGTTCGCGGACGCAGTGTTGAAGGCCTCCCTTAAGGTGGAGTTGTTCCCGCTCTTGGGCAGAACGAGAAACAGATTCTTACTAATACCCCACTCCATTCCTTCTTTGCCTTTCACACTGGGGCCAAGCCTTCCTTTCAGAAACAGACCCTAGGCCCCAGTTGGCTTTTTATAGAAAGTAATTCTCATAAGGAAAATAATAAAAAAACCGTAAACGTAAATAATAAAAGAAACAATATCATTCCACGTAAAACAAACCCTACATAATACTAACCATATCTCAAATTAGACGGAAGACAATGGCAATCTGTCAAAATTAAGTGCTTCACCTTGAACGAAATCCCTTTGCTAAGCCTGACGCAAAATCCCTGCAAACGTACGTAGGTGTTAAAAATATATATATAATAATATCTACGAGAAACGGAGATCATATTATGGAAACGAGATACATGGAAATTATGGGAATGATGGTGTTTCTGGCCTGTTGGTCTATGGTTAGTGACCCTGATTGCTGTACCAGAGGTCGCGGGTTCGATTCCCACCACCACAGATGTTTGTGTGATGAGCACGATCATTTGTTCTGTGTCTGGGTGTAATTTATCTATAATATGTATGTAATTAGAAATATATAAGTAGGTATGTTTATCAGTTGTCTAGTACGCATAACACAAGCTCTGCTTAGTTTGGGACTAGACGACGTGGTGTGATAGTTGTGGAATATATTATATTATATGACGTTCACAGATAGCAACACTGAGGCGTCAGGACTATATACAGTACGTTGGATCTTAGCAAGTCTGAAGTTAGGCTATGCGAATTTTAGCGCTTGAAAATTCGTACAAAAAAATAAATAGTTTAAAAAATAACACAAAACAAACAAAAAGGTGTGTCAGGTTTTTCCTGACTAATACTCACCTGTGCTTCTTCAGTGGCCCTTGCGTTCTAGAGGTGCAATACAATCTTTTAAATTACGGGACTATTGTACCTTGAAACCCAATCAAAATTTTTTTTTTATTTTTTTGTTCAACCACTACTTTCAATACCCATTTTCTCACATAAAAAATAAAATTTTAAAACAAGCTCAAGTCCCACATTAAAACTTTTCGTTAAGTGTTAGATAATATTCTAAAACTCCGGCCAGCTCATGAATTCTCTACAATATGGCTAAAACTCTCTTTGATAATGCCACAAAGCAGATGGATACAGAAGACTAACTTCATAAAACGAGTGAAAACGCAGTCACACGTTCATTTTATAATCCAAGACATTTGACAACTTAGAATGTCACACTCTTGAAATATGTTCCCAATTTTCTGGAGTTTGACATTTTAAGTTGTCAAATGTCTAGGATTAAAAAAAAAACTATAAGTATTGATCTTAAACAAATGAAAGTCAAGACTGTATTTTTTACTTGACAGCTCGACGTTCAATCAAATTTGAAACGTTTCTTTAAGATAAAGTTACTTTTTGAAACAAAAAAAGTCAGAAGCAACAGTACTGAGCACAGGTTACGACAGGGAATCAAAGTTTTTAAATGTATTTGCAAATTAATTAATGTTTTGTACTAAATTTAAGTTTGCGTCATTGATCGTGTGTAAACTGTTTATCTTTCTTTCTACTTATCACTCAAATTTGAACTTTATCTACTCAAAAGTCAAAACTACAACAGATTTAAGGTAAAACTCGGATAGTTGCCCCTCTTTTTGATATCACTCCATATCTCTGAGTAAAAAAAAGTGAAATGCGTTATTTGTAGTACCAGCAGGTACTTTGGTTTTTCGTTGACCACTTTGTAATGATTTAAAAACATTTTATTTTATATTTTTAGAGTATTAGCGATTTTAGAAGACCTCTATATTTTGAGACATCTATCCCACATGTGGGATTGTTGCCTGATCCATATAAATGCCTTATAGGATAGACGCCCTCCCCTCAAAACGGGCAACTATCCCCTAAAAACTTTGATCGCATTTTGTCTTCTCATGCAATCACATAGAAACGTAAGACACAGTCAACATAATAGTAGCTGGAAAATATTTTGATTAATAATTGAAATAGTATACTATTCATTCGCAAAACTAGAGTAATCGAAATCGGGGCACCTATCCCACTGGGGCAACTATCCTGGATTTACCCTATTGTAAAAGTTTTGATAATGCCATCTCTAGTGCTCTGTCACATTATAGTGGACCTTCTGTGTCCACTAGTCTCCAGTTTAACCGTCGTTAAATGTGCAAACGGGCTACCGAGTTTTGTCATTACCTCCTCAACCACATTTTGACCGAGTTTTGAAACGAGGTTATTTGGCCATGAGTTTCCTTTTTTGTGAAGTGACGAGGTGTGGAAAATCCGTTTGAAGTTTTCAACGCAACACTTTTGTTTACTTTATGGTAGCTTTAAAAGTTTAGTCTATTATACTTATTATATTGTAGGGATGAAAGTTTATTTTGTATAAAGAAAATACAAAGTCAAAAGAAAAGGTTTTGGACCGATGACCTCGTGAGGGTCGCGGAAATCTGATGGACGCGAGATGCATAGGACCGCCCATTAAAGTGACACTTAGGCACTCTTAAGTTCAAGTCCTAAGATAAATAATAATTTTATTACCAATGTTTAATTTATTTTAGTTTTTGAATGAATTCTATATTTTTATTTGAATGTTTAATTGCGACATAAGTTTATATTATCCACTTGACATTTTTTATTTCATACTACCCGCCCCAGCATCGCACGGGTACACATAACCCTTCCTCTTGAATCACTCTATCTATAAAAAAATTGCATCAAAATCCGTTGCGTAATTTTAAAGATCTAAGCGTACATAGCGACAGCGGTAAGCAACTTTGTTTTATACTATGTAATGATAGTGTGACTGTTTCCAGTCGACCCTAGGCTGATAAAATTTTCATTTTTCCTGAGCTTTCCTACATAAAGGTATGAAGGTCGGTTTCCCCTAAGGGGAAAAGGTAGGGCCCCGCCATCCGCCCTACCCTGTGGTCCTCAACCTGAGTGACTGGACAGACCCCCACCGTCAATAATGGATTCCCTTTGAATATATCACCTAGTCCCGACTTATTGAAAGCTAGGGGACTAGGAGGGGATGGGAAAACAATATTAAAAATCAAAATAGGGCTGAGAATCCATTGTAAGGAGGTAAGGAAGGAGAATCTACTTTTCTTTTAAGTTACGTAAACTATGGGACAGAGAGGGCTACAAAAGGGATGACACGTGACGCTTGTATTGCAAGTTATAATATTTTGGAATTACATTAATCCCCTTCGCTCGTGCATGTCCTGACCAATCCTACGGCAAAGGGTTGTGAGGCCTCTGCAATTGGATAAGACATACTTTCTATAACAAATAGCTCCTCATACGGCCTACTCACCCTTAACTAAACCAATACGAAACTTTAAACAAGCGTGACGCATCGTCAGTCGCCGCAGAACTCTCCATAGTGCCTCGTTAGATGCTGGAATGGTTTTGATAAATCGTCACTCCTCACTTCCCTTAATCTACCCAAAGCGAGGATATCACATAACGTTGTTCCCACCGTGCTACCTCATAGCTCCGGAGTTTCCAGAAATGTATCCAAATACGTGTCTCGTTAAATATTATTTTTTGTATCAGTAAGAGGTCTACGGGGACCAGGTGTGTTTTAACGAGATACGTTCCCTAGCGTTCCTTGGAACGACTATCAATTCGTTTGGGGAAGTGTGTGAAGCCTACCCCCTCTCCCGGGAAGCTTGCATCTATCCGAGTTCCATGTAAGAATTCTACTGTCAGTCAGTCCTAAGGAGAGGCAGCCATCGCTAACGTTTGGTGGTTCAAGATTTAATCATTGCCCAACCTGGCTCTAACGATGAATATTTAATCGGTTCAGCCTTCAATTGACAGTGATTTATTTATTAGAACTTCATGCAACACAAAGGTAAATAAGCGGACTTAATGCCTTAATGCTTTGATTCAGTCTTGATACTGCCGAGCATGCATGTAAGTGTCAAAGACTCCCTAAAAATAGTCTGCGCAGTTCACTCCAAAGAAGGCTTTCGCCGAGTCAAGTCCCTAGCACCAACCGTAAGCCTAGGTTACCTTGTCATAGGATGGAATAGGAAATGGTTAAACACTCACCCACTCAATCTTCGACTCAGCCGCTAAGATTCACTCACGTACTTACACACTCTTCCATGCGTATTCGGCTACCACACACTATCTCTACTATAGATAATAAGTAGGCCTAAACTGAACTAATTTTGTACCGCAATACTAGCACTCCTAAGAATTTCTACGGTAATGTCCGTGCCCTATCGAGTCCTCAAGCTCAGTGTCCCGTTTTCGTCGCCGAGTCCACCCATGGCTTGCCTGGCGTGCATATGTCCCGGCTGTTTTTTTTGTATTGCTATTAGAAATTGTATAAGTGTTACTTGTTTCTTTAGAATTCTGTCAGCCCTTTCGTAAAAAGGAACAATTTATGAGGGTCCAAGTGGGAACTGGCGCCGAGTTATTTTTAAAGATAAATATAATATTTTATTATTAATTTGAAGTAAGTGACAGACAGTCACAATAGCATACTATTTTAAATGTGAATTTATATGAGTTTAATTTTGATACAATAATTGTTGTTTACATAGTCAGAATGACATTTTAAAATTAGCACACCTTTATTAGATCATAGTACAACGCACCTATTATAAAAACATGTAACACCTTTTATAACTACTTGTATTATGCAAATAAACGTATTGATTGATTGATAAAAATCCAAAATCGATCACAAAAATTCAAAAATTTACCTTTCTGAAAGGAAGGCTTGGCCCCAGTGCGAAGGGCAAAGAAGGGTGGGGTGGGGTGTTTAGTCAGTAAAAGTCTGACACTGTTTCCCGCTTCGCCCAAAGGCGGGATTCGTTATTGGATGATTTTTGCCCACCAAAAAAAAACCTACCAAAATCACACTTCCAATTGTACCTTCACAGTTCACTTGATCACAATACGGTCCCTTTTGCTCCGAAACACGGAACAAAGACGTTAAATACCTACCGTTTTAGGTAAGATAAACAGCCTCCTTGCTCCACGCCTCCATGTTGAATGCCTCACGATATATTCCTTAAGGGGCAGATATACGCCGGCGACCTTGAGCGAATATCAAAATAATTTGAATAATAATTTGTCCTTCATTTATTAAACACAATATGAATAAAAGCCGCATATCAAAAGATTGGCAATTTAATAATCTATTAGTTTGTGAAAATTTAATAAAAATACACCTAATGGTTTTTGCCTGAACTTCGCTTCTGGGCCAGGGTTAGACATAACTTTGAAAAATAAATTACAAAAAGTTCAATAAAAGAAAAATGTACATAATAGTTAAACTCGTACAAAAAACAGAGGTTTTAAAAAAGAAATTTAAATAACAGTTTTTAACAGCAATAACCTTTGCAAATTGCATTTATTTGTTTAATTAAACCATTTATTTTTTTACAAATTTTCAATCTCTAAAATTCGCAGAGCCTAAAGTCCGACTCGCCAAAATCCGACGACCATACTGTAAATATTTGTACATATAACAAATTATTAAGAAAATAGTCTAGTTTAACTTTTTTTTGAAAATATACCGACTAGCCATTTGGACGTGATGTTGGATTTGAAATCATCTAAAGGCGTATATCCCCCCCTTAATTTGGACCCAACAAATCCCATTTCCTACGCACTATAGGTATACTGCTCACCTACTTTGAAGAGACGGTTTCGATGCGACGAAGATCCCTGGATATATATTGATATAGTTTTAAAGGGTTAAGGATATCATGCAGTTATTTGTAGGGTCGTATCGGTTAGTGATTTGTGGGTTACGGTAGGATTGGGTTATAGAGATGGAAAGATTCGGATTCGGCCAAAAAATAAAGTGGTTTCGGCTCGAGTTATGGTTTCGGCCTAAAAGAGAGCAAATATTCGGCTTGGCCGGATTAAGCGGCTTTGAACTGATGTTATTAAAGACTATTTCTTCTATTTGTGTTATAATGTTTATGTAATTGTTAAATTATTTGATTGATTAGTATTTTTTATAAAACTTCTAACTTCAAAATTCAATTAAATTCACAATGTGTTTTATTTCACAAAGGCCTACATAGATACTTAAAAATGTAGAAGCTAGTACACGGTTGCAATAGTTTTTTAAAAACATTATTGATTTTAGAATATTTTAGTTAATATTTTTTTAAGTTTTTTTTTTTTAAGGTAGGTAAAAATCATCCAATGACACGAATTCCGCCCTTGAACGGAGCAGGAAACAGTACCAGTCTCTTACTGATTAAACAACAGGCGTTACCTCCTCACGAATCCGATGCAGGTGCCTCCCGAACTGACCATGTCCGGCGACAACCGGCGTCATGCGAAATCAGATGACAAAATTATATAAAAATAATATATTTTTTTTATTTTTAGACAGCTTTTTCTGTCACCACGTCATCTTTGGTTTCGTCAAAAACTGAATGTGGAGCCGAATATTTGGTTACGATTTCGGCTTCGGCTCAAAGTCACTATTAGTTTATGGTAACTAGTAAGACCCTTTGCTTGTATGAGATAAGCCTCTACAAACCACTGGTATCTTCTCGGTCTTATCTAAATTTATAAGGAGTTTATAATCGACATGGGAGTACAAATGTGCTGTTTTTCAAGTGATGGGGAACTTGAATTTATCTTGCGAGCTATGATTCCTGCTCGCTACAAGAACTAGGTTTAATGCATATTGCCGTCGTAGGCACTATATAAAGGCTGAAGCCTACTGGGGCCCAGGGTATATTTCTGAAAGGAATGCTTAGCTTCAGTGCGAAAGGGAAAGAAAGAACGAGGTGGGGTGTTTATTCAATAGGAGTCTGACACTGTTTCCCGTTTCGCCCAAGAGAGGGATTCGTCATTGGACGATTTTACTAATCCTAACTATGTACATATAATACAAAAACACAATACACTCAGGCGTCGAAATAATCTTCCACATCGCTGTCATCTGGAAATATGCCCAGAAGACTTGCAGCATTGCCACGTTGAATGGCATGTACTTAATTTAGAAATCAAGAGTAGCAGTACAACAATCAAAGCCCTCACCTCTCCCGCGCCACAATTCTTACGATCACCACTTTAATTAAGCAACACAAAGCTAATATACAAGTTCTGCTCTTCAGAGATTCGTTAGATTTCTTTTGTTTCTCTCTACGCCCTTGAGAACAACTGAGACAGCAATATTGTGGTCGTGATCTTAATATTAAGTCGAAATTGGAGCGAAAATATAAGAGTAATATAATAAAAGCGAGTTTAGTTGTCTTTAGGGAGTTAAAGACTTGATTCAGAAAGTAATAGAGACAAGAAATAATAGGTGTTTAATAAACTTTGTGGGTTTAGCTCGTCGGCAATGAAGAGACGCCCTCTAGTGTCGTAAAACTTGGCTTAGGATTATAGATAGAAGAATATTTCGATACTAGCATCTAAATACGAATAAGTATTTGATACGTTTGTTGAATACCATCGAATTCATCTTGCGATACTTACGTACCGCGTACCTTTCTAAGTAAAATTCTTGGTATCGAATCGAACCAAAAATTCTAAGACATTTGACATCCACCAACCCGCACTAGGCCCTCATGGTAGAATACGGCCCCTTCTGTCTTTTAAAGAACCCTTCTGTCTGTAACCCAGCATTAGGAACATTGTAGGGCTGATGCTGTGTTATGCTACACCTACTAGAAAACCTGCTCTTATCGGACCACTCGAAATTGACATTTTTCCATACTAGTACGGAAAAAGTGCGTTCTTCCTTCCGCAAAAATTTAATTGTAATAACATTTTATATCATCAGGCTGAGCGCACGTCGACCCTCACGAGGCGCAGGTCGACCCCCACGAAGCGCGTCAACCCTCACGAATCGTAACTGTATTGAAAAACGTCGTTTAACATACGTGCAAAATTGTCACTGCCAGCAGCCCTTAGCTCTATAACTTGGTCTATAACACACTTGCATACGGCTTGTGCAAATTCCGCCTCGGTCAAAACGACAAATTTTCTGCACTTGAATCAAAATGTACTATTTCCATCAAACGTTCAGCATAAGTTCCAATTAAACCATAACCCAGTCTTGATCGCTTTTGAAACCTCCTTGGGCCTGTTATTTCTGCTTTAATGAAAAGACAATTAGTTTTCAAAACTGTTCCTATAACTTCGCTCACGGCGTTCAACTCGAACGGCAAAGTAAATAATGTATCCGTTCCTATATTGGAAAACGTAGCGTCGTTTTTACAACTCGTAATTTGAGTTTAACTGGTCGTTAAGGTTAATTTTAACTGTATGCGTTGCTAATCGAAAAACAAATAGTGCCAGCGATAAATGATATTTATTTTGCAAATAGGTTTAAAAAAAGCGTCAATTTTTTCGTCAATTTAAACTACCTAGTTGAGGCTGGTGTTTCCTAGTTGACGACTCTGAGAAGAAATACCGAAATCAACTGGCTTACGGACGCTGTCCGACCAAATCATCAACGGCGAGTATTGTTCCACATGCCTCAATGTAATGTTAGCAAAACCATGGAACAGGGACAAAGCCTACTGGGGCCATAGTTTGTGTGAATCAGAACCCCGGGGTCCTGGAATGAAGGCAAACCTGGAACATAAATGGTTTTTAGTCAGATTTTACTGACTCTACTCTCTGAGTTCTGACTGTTTTTACAGACTTTTGTCTGACACGTCCTTTTGCTCCACCCAAGAGCGGAAGACATCTTTGGATGATTTTCTATCTTAAATAAAGGGGTCAAAGCATCTTTTAAAGTTCATACAGCAAACATGTGAGGGTCAAATCATATGAGACTTATGCAGACGGTCTTTTAATAAAAGAACTACATCGATTTGAGCTAATAAAGGTTGTATTTCAACATGTAACATATAAAATAGCAATATCTTATCATAAGTTTGGATAAACGAGTTTTTAACACAACAGATAACGGTAGATAAAATATGCGAACTGAGTCAACGCTATTTTCGATGTACTTCCTTCGCAGAGAGGTTTTGACGTCACAATGTATCGATTTTATACTAAAATAGTAGCTATAACAACCAGTACAGAGTCACAATGTCCCTCCTCCCTCCAACATCATTATATTGTGGGTGACGTAAACGTTCCTTGTACTGAGTAATGCGTGGGATTGGACCGTTTAAGGGCCGAAACACATAAACGCGTTGCGGCGCTGCGTTGCTAAAATTGGCAGTGCCACTCGTCGCAACGCAGAATTTTGCAGTTTGCACCGCGGCGCGGATACTATATCTTTATTAATTGGATATAACACTTATATTTTCTTTGCCGTTTGTTTAAAATAGAGTATATTCCTAATAACATTTTTTTGTAGTTTATTTAAAACTAGCTACCCGCCCTACCTTCGCGCGGGTGCAGAGGTGATATATTATACCTATAAACCTTCCTCTGGAATCACTCTATCTATTAAAAAAACCGCATAAAAACCGGTGCGAACTTTTAAAGATCTAAGCATACATAAGCAACTTTGTTTTATACTATGTAATGATTTTCTTTTCATGTAACATTACTAAATTCTGGCAAATTATAAAACAGTTTGTCGGCAGTTGTTCTTGTTTCAAATTCATACACATTTTGTTAAAACTTAATCAATAAACTTATGATAAGCTAACAACACAAAATAATCGAACAATTAAGCCTAAGTTTATTACGATTCATGGCAGAGAAACGTCTATCCACATACAAGAATCTCAAAAAACTGGTTATCTCTGTAGGATACGGCAATAAACGCTGAAAGTTGCGTTGCGAGAATGTGAAAAAAATCAGTGGGATGCAGAGCCGATTTATGCGACGCGGAAAAACGACCGCTAAAACAGCAGTGACGCCCGTCGCTGAATGTTGCGTAGTGGCGTCGCGCATCGCAAAAAAATAGCGTTATACTATCGCACTGTAGGATAATGAATGTACCTAATAAACTTGTTGCTTATATTATTCGTTATTAAGAGACAAGTTAGAAAGAAACTGCATCATTGTCAATAAGTGTGACGTCATAAAGCCACAATTTGCACCGCGGTGCACACCGCAATTCTACGTAGCAGTGTGCGTTAGTGCCGACTTTAGCGGCGCGGCGTCGCAGTGCGGGTATGTGTTTCGGTCCTTAGGCTCAACTTACACCAAAAGAATGCAGTTTCAATGTCATATGAAATTTAACTTTATTTTCATTACTATAATATTTATTTTCGGATGAGAAACTCAAACAAGCCACGTGCCTTCTCTACCGAGCGGGTCGCTGCGCTCTGCTACTCTTCGCGGCTCTTTCGGTGTGAGTTGACCATTAGGGCAGTCTTCTGAGAGTAGCCAAGGCTAATATTGTTTGATATTTAAGTTGGAAGACTTGACGAATTCAGCTGTGTTACAAAGAGTATTCGAAGTTGTCAATAATTGTTTTCTTAATGGAGATTCTTTTTGCTTTCTTTTAAGTTGGAAGTGTGAAATATTCTTCTGTCAAAAAAGTAATATGACTTGTTCTACAGATATTTCTTTCGTGTTCTGGGGTAGGTGACTGACTAAACATATCACTGTTATATAAAAGACGAAACTGACTGACTGATATACACCGTTGAATTTTTATCAGTTTAATCCCGTAGACGGTCGATTCGGTACAACACTATCGATTTGTAAAGTTAAAATAAAAAATACAGTACTTTTTTTAACCTTGGCCTTAATCCTTTTGGGGCCAAGGGTTGATGCGAAAGCGGAACTCCACGGCCCTGGAACTAAGTCAGCAAGGAACGGTGGATCGTTTAGTCTGTATAAATCTGACACAGTCTTCCGCTCCACCCAAGGGCAGGATTAGTCATTTTTATTTTTCCCACCATAAAAAAACCCATGACACATGAGTAAATACCTAGAGTACAGTTCTTTTTTTTTATTAATTATTTCATGCAAATAGAAACTTCTTTGAGCCCGAGTTTAATCACTCTTACAGCTACAAGGAAATATGTTCTGAGTGAAACCAAACTAATTTATGAAATTTATGTAACGAACTAATATGAAAATTAAACCATCTTGAATTGTATTCATAAAAAACATTTATGCAAAAGAAACTAGGTCGCGCTTAGACTACTGAAAGTGTCTGTCTGTCTGTGAATTTAAAATTAAAATTGTGAACCCAGTGCTTGTCTGTGTAGCATGTTTTGGGACCGGAGAAAACTTTTGTATTGTTTTTCTTTTATGTTTTTTCTTTTGATACTGTGTACTTCTGTTTGATACAACTTGTAGTTAATATTAATATCTTAAATATATAAAAAAAGTCGTGTTCGTTACACTATTTATAACTTAAGAACGGTTGAACCGATTTGACTGAAAATTGGTAGGGCGGTAGCTAAGATCCGGAAAAAGGACATAAGGTCATCATCATCATCATCATCATCCTACCCTTATCCCATATTACTTGGACATAAGGAACCTACTAAAAATCTAAAAAAATAAAATAAAAATAAAACTGCTCATTTATTGCCTCTAAGGCGGAACAAAGTTCGCGGAGTCATCTAATATAATAAAAAATATTCCACAACAGTCACACAATATCGTCTAGTCCCAAGCTAAGCAGAGCTTGTGTTATGGGTATTATCAGGTATTATACAACTGATAAACATACTTATATATATCTTATTACACCCAGACACAGAACAAATGATTGAGCTCATCACACACACATTTGTCTTAGGTGGGAATCGAACGCACGAACTCAGGAGTCAGGGCCACTGACACCTAACCACTAGACCACTAGGCCAGTCAAAAACATTCTTAAAAATATTCATACTGACGGAAGTCAGTAAGTCAGTAGTCGGAAGACTACAACCGTGTTAGGGACATTGTTTTGTCAAAAGTATCTTCTTTGAGTAATGACTGGAAAGATGTCACAGCATCCTCACCTTCCGCACGACGTAGGTCCTCACCGGACGAATGAAACATGCTTACTCACCGCCCCAAGTCGTCGACATTGCGTAGCGAGCTACGGGCCCTAGTTTTGCACAGTCCAACAGGGCTAATCTTAGGACTGCGAGCATTTTCTGAAAAGGACACTAATGATCTTAATAAGCGAAGGACACAAAGGTGCTTTTAGTCAATAAAACTGTGACATACCCTCTGGTTCCGCTCAGAATTCATTGGAGGGATTTCTCACCTTAAAAAAAAAAAAAACACTAGGCAGCATATCTTTTCATGCTAACTACAGTACGGCCATCGGATCTTGGCGAGTCTGAAGTTATTCTCTGCAAATTATAACGCCTGAAAACTAGTGAAAAAATAAATGGTTTAAACAAATAAATGCAATTTACAGTAAAATTGTGCTGTTAAAAACAGTTATGGGCATTTTTTTTAAACCTTTTTTTTTGTACAAGTTTTCAAGCGTTAAAATTCGCAGAGCTTACCTTCTGACAAGCCAAATCTGAAGGCCGTACTGTACGCAAGTCAATATTAGCACAAAGATTATGGCCCTTCAAGGCCTATCCAATATTTAGCGAATACAATAACTATATACACATGTGGATCTAATTCAATTTGTATCAGGCCGTGAGCCCATTCTAACGAGTAATTTGATTAATCATAATTATGATTACGTTATAACGGGTCTATTGACGTGTGTGAGGGTATAAGTGGATTATGATTAATTAGGAGGCAAGCATGAATGTGCCTTTATTAGGAGAAAAGAAAATACACGTCTGAATTATCTAAAATGAAATAGTTAGAGCTGTTCTATCGATGTGTTTGCTTTGTAAAATAGCTAGCTTTTATTAGCGGTTTTGCATGTATGAAAGAAGAAAATCATACAAAGATTGTTAAGTGTATACGGCAAATATCCACCCTTACGTTGTTGAGAGTGTGGCTGACCCCAGCTTGCCCACCATCACGCATTTTAATTTGGATAACACGAAAATTTAGTCGATAATTGGTCGAAATTTGTCGCCAAATATCAGAATTTGTCGGTCAGTGGTTTAGAAGTTATAAGGGGTCATTGTGGGCCAAGCCAGAGTCAGCTGTCCCCAGCTTGCCCACATGTGTATCTCAAAAACTAGAGCACCTAGCGAAGATCTGTTTTCTACCAGATTTAGTCGCCAATAAGTCGAAATCAGTTGCCAAATCTCAGAATTTGTCGGTCAGTGGTTTAGAAGTTAAAAGGGGTCATTGTGGGCCAAGCCAGAGTCAGCTGTCCCCAGCTTGCCCACATGTGTATCTCAAAAACTAGGGCATCTAGCGAAGATCTGTTTTCGTCCAAATTTAGTCGGTAATGTGTCGTAATTTGTCGCTAAGTCACAGAATTTGTCGGGTTATAGTTTAAAAGATATAACAAGTTTATTTTTTTAAGGTATAGACCAAGAGCTAGTTGGAAGATTTTACAAGAAATTGTCAAGAAAAAATATTTTAATTATAATGTGAAAATATATTTCCAATTTTTACGGTCTAATGTCCTTAGACAAGGCAGAGAGAGACAAATTTTTAATTAAATACATGTTTTTATGTTTAAAACATAAAAACAATTGTTAACTTAGATTTCTTTGAAAACATTAAGCCTTGCTCTTGGTCTATTTACTGTCAAGACGTACAATCGCGTACAACTATTTTACCGAATTATAACGTTACTTTATAATTTACGTCAGAATAATAAAACATGTTGGTTTTTTAATAAAGTTATTTATAAATTTAATACAAGACAAAAGCAAATAAATAAACTAGTCATTGATTGCGATCCCACCTAATGGGAAGCATATTATTATTCTTACCTAACGTAAGTATGAAACTATTACAAGAAAATCCAGCCACTGTTCAAACGACGCTCAATAACACTTTTACCCGAAGTCAAAATACTAACCCTTTCTAAAGAATATCACAAAATATTTCAATAAGTCTCACAAATTGACAAACTTATTATAATTAATTACATTAATAAAAGCTGTTGGTGTGTATACTAAAACATTATAAGCAGATGTGATTACAGTAATATTGCCAGGTTATTAATTAGCATGAATATACAATTATTGTACTAATGTCACAAAAAATTGATTGATGGTGCTAATGTCATTATGTGACTTTATACAGATTGCACTGTTTAATGGATTGCTGTAACTGTGACTACACCAGGTGTCTTGATTAGCCGATAGATGGCGCTTTTAGGCCATAATACTATGTATCAGGTTTTAACATGATTTGTTTAAGTGAAATTCAGTGGCTGTTTTAAATAATTGCAAATTAATTTCTAGTGGATATTGTAATACAAAATTGAGGTAATAAATGATATAACTACAAAATCACAAATATTTACAATATCATTTTTTTTTTTTTTAATTAATGAAGTCAAAGTCAAAATCTTTTTATTTCACATAGGCCTACATGGGCATTGTAGGGTGGGAAGGCAGGGTAGGTAGAGAAGTTGAGGTAGATAGCTAAGGTAGAATAGTTGGGGTAGGTAGGTAGGGTATGTATGAATTCAGACCGCATAACCTTATTTACAACGTGTAAATAAGGTTATGCGGTATTGTTTCTGTGGAAGGTAACGAAATTAAGTCTTGTAAGACGTCGTAGCACTCCCAAGTTTTTATAAACTTTTGTCTTTTTACTGTAATGTGCACTGGTATGCGACTTATATTAATTTAGAGAAATAAAATTAAATATGTATCTCAAAATATACTACGTGTTTAACTATGGATCCAGTGAAATTTTTTGTTGTTTAGTATATTAAGTCGGTTAATTTATAAAAAAAAATTGGAGACATGAGGTTTGACTTCTGTGGGGGAGAAGGCGATGATGTAAAACATTAGACAAGAAATTAATAACATTTGTCCTTCCTACTCAACTTCTGAGGCGTGTTTTCATGAATGTTAGAGATCGTATTAAAGAGTTCCAGAATCGTGGGGTTAAAGATATGAATTATGTTTAAATTTTCATTTTCTGATTTTGTAAATTAACGCGTTCTCATCAAATTAAATATTATAGCGCGGGAAAAATTATTTTAGTACGCTGTGGCTTTGCTACACTGTGGTTGCAACGCGTCGCAGCTAATCGTGCTCAGCGCAGGCCGAAGGCAGGCGTGCGGCGGCGGAGAGCGTGCTCCGATCATCATCGTGTGCGGAACGGACGCACGCAACGCAGTACTAACTGCCCTGATTACCCGAACCACATCGTGGGTATCCAAAGATGGACGATGCCGCCGAGTTCGACCTGGACACTTACTGCAAGGGCTGGATTGAGGTGGCCCGAAACAAATATGCCTGGAAGAGGTTGGGGGAAGCCTTTGCCCTTCGGTGGGAAAGTATAGGATATAAAAAAAATGGTTGCCTGTAAAGTCGGTTTTACGGGCGAAGATTTTACGTGACAACGTCCTAATTCTCTAGTGCTGCGCGCGCGGCAGACCGATCATAGTTGAGTGGGAGAGAGACGCAAGGCATTCGGCGGGCCTCTCTCTCGTTCGGTGACTCATCGTAACGTTACCGAGCGTTACACTTTTTCATAAGTGACTCCCAGCCGCAACCTAATTTAAGACGTTGTCACGTCAAAAAATTATTTCATTAGCACCTGATCACAAAAATGTAGCAATTAATGTTTTTTCTGTGATATGATTGTTCTGCTTTTCAATTATTATGGACATAAAATTTATGCCTCAAGATGATTCGGACTAACAAAATTATGATTTTCGAATTTATGATAAGTGAGTGTATGCCAAACCACTTTCTGCAAAATGAAGATTATGCTATGCGTTGTTATGCAAGATAAAATTATGACGAAAAAAGTTCTGCTTTAAAAGGTAGACCCCTTGGAAAATTCTTATTCCTTACCCGATGAACCATCATTCTCATGGCATCCCTAGTCGGCATGTAAGGAGCACTAATACTTGGTACATCTTGAATACACCGTTGAACAATTTGTGAGGGTGCATCCATTGAATGGTGGGCTTTTTGTTTGATGTTAGCTTTTACAGTTAATTCAATCTGCTTATCGGGATCCGGCAAATGAACATGTTTAAAATTTTTCGAAATGCAGGAGCAGATGAACAATTGTGTCGGCGAATCGCTCGCCGGTGAAAAGTTCTGTCGGAGAAAAAATGAAAAGTGAATCGTTCTGTCGGCAAATCGTTCGTCATTGAAAAGTTCTGTCGGAGAAAAAATGAATAGTGAATCGTTCTGTCGGCGAATCGTTCGTCATTGAAAAGTTCTGTCGGAGAAAAAATGAAACGTGAATCGTTCTGTCGGTGAACCGATCAACGGCGAAACAAATGTCGGAGAAATGTTTCAGAATCGTTTTTTTATGGTAGGTAAGTCATCCAATAAAAAAAAATCATTCAATTAGCTGCTTCCCTCTCCTACTATACTCGTGCATCTATCTCTTTCTTACTTACCCTAATTTAAACGGAGCGCAAATATCTATCTGCAAGTGACATTTTGGTCGATAAATAATTATATATAGATTTGCTTCGGTAGGTTCAAATTATAGAAAATTTTATATTGCTTTTTATATAATTATATATATGTATATCAAAACAAACGAGCAAAGAGCATTATTCATGATCATTAAATATCATACTGTATAGGAAGTTAAGGATTTTGTACTTGCTTGTACCAATGTATGGAGAAATTAAATTCTCTAATATCTTTTTCATTGCATGCCGACAAATTCTGTGACTTAGCGACAAATTACGACACATTACCGACTAAATTTGGACGAAAACAGATCTTCGCTAGATGCTCTAGATTTTGAAATACACATGTGGGCAAGCTGGGGACAGCTGACTCTGGCTTGGCCCACAATGACCCCTTTTAACTTCTAAACCACTGACCGACAAATTCTGAGATTTGGCAACTGATTTCGACTTATTGGCGACTAAATCTGGGAGAAAACAGATCTTCGCTAGGTGCTCTAGTTTTTGAGATACACATGTGGGCAAGCTGGGGACAGCTGACTCTGGCTTGGCCCACAATGACCCCTTATAACTTCTAAACCACTGACCGACAAATTCTGATATTTGGCGACAAATTTCGACCAATTATCGACTAAATTTTCGTGTTATCCAAATTAAAATGCGTGATGGTGGGCAAGCTGGAGTCAGCCACACTTGTTGAGATACCTGCAGCCCGGAGTAAGCGTTTTGCCTCGTCGTTTATACCGCGTACATCGAGGGACTGGAACAGTTTGCCGGCTGCAGTCTTTCCGTCCGATTATAATTTAGGTGTCTTCAAGGCTAGAGTGAATAGGCTCTAAATAAACCATCAACGACTGCATCACTGCTTACCATCAGGTGGGATCGCAGTCAAGCACTTGTTTATTGCAATTAAAAAAAAACATGCTTGGGTAACTAATAAACATTTTTATTAAAGTTTGGCGATTCTTTCTAAATAATATTATCTGTAAAAATTGTGAAAATTTCGAAATTGTGCGCTTCAGATTCTGGCTCAGAGGAATCGTGGAAAAATATTCAAAATTATGCATTCACTTAGGAAAGCCACGGTTTACCGAATACGGTTTCACAGCTGAAGTGAAGCAAAGTCAACTTGAGATTCGCCGAGATATTCTATAAGCTTCCATCTCATAGATACTTGAGTATAGAAAAACAGAGGAAAATGGTTGTGTTTGCTAAAAGCATTAAGCATTTTGGTACTTCATTATCAGCCTTATTAATGTTCCCACTGCTGGGACACAAGCCTCCTCTTTAGGAGAGGGAATGGGCCATAATCCACCACGCGGACCCAGTGCGAATAGTTGGATGTCACATGTCTTCGTCTTCAAATTTTAGGTTCCAGGATTTTGGTACTTATCACAGGTTTTTTTTTTTTTTTTTTTTTTTTTTTTATGGTAGGTGAAAATCATCCAATGACGAAACCCGCTCTTGGGTGGAGCGGGAGACTAGTGTCAGACTCTTACTGACTAAAAAACCTACCCCGTACCTTCCTTGCCCTATTCCTGGAGTCGAGGTAACAGTTTCCCACTTCCCTCTAGACTCCGGGAGGCTTCGACCCTGAAGGGCCCCTGCAGTTTGCTGACAACTCCTTGAGGCGCGCGGGAACGGTGCGCGCCGTTGACGACTAGGACTCGGTCTTACAGACGACCGGACGGCGAGCTACCCATTGCTCACCGTCCGCGAGCCAGTGTCTACGGTGGCCGGATATCGGCAGGATCGCGGCGGCGACGGCTACGGCGAGTACGCCGTTGCCTTTGCCTTATGCGGTCGGCCTCCTCCTTTACGAGCATTACTGCTTCGCAGAAGGAGGCGACCGCCTGCCATTCCTCTTCGCTGTGGACCATGGCCTGAACCAGGGCCCGGCGCGAGAGGTCGCCGCCGCCGATCATCCCCACGAGGACACGGCGATGCTCTTCCCAAGCAGGGCACACCTCCACCGTGTGCTCCACCGTGTCCTCCGGGCTCGCCTCACAGTGGCGACACCCGGACGTCTCCTCCGCACGAATCCGGTGCAGGAATCTCCCGAACTTCCCATGTCCGGTGAGAACCTGCGTCATGCGGAAGGTGAGGACGCCGTGAGGTCTATCCAGCCACGCCTCAAAGAGGGGCACTACCGCTGAGATTACGGTGTGCCCAGCGCTGGGTTGCGACAGTCGCTGTTTCCACTTCACCATGAGATCTCGCCGGAGCTCCTTCCGCCACGCCTCGACATGTTCGGGCAGCGGATCTTCGCCCCGGCGTTGCACCTCCACGCGCTGGTCGTGCATGCGTGCAAGGACTGTTGCCTCCAGATCCCATGGTGGTAGGTCAGCAAGGAGGCTCGCCGCCTCTCGGGACACCGTGCGGTATCCCCGCACCATCCGGATGGCCATGACCCTCTGGCAGGCGTTCAGCTGGGCCGCCGGGCGTTTACGCAGCGTCGGCGCCCACACTGGTGCCCCATAAAGGGCCATGGACCGGACGATGCCGGCGTAGAGCCTCCGGCAGAAGGCGTCTGGACCCCCAAGGTTCGGCAGGAGCCGCTTGAGAGCAGCCCCCGTCCGATTGAGTTTGGGGGCCAGACGTCGGAAGTGCTCCTCGAAATTCCACCGGCTGTCGAGGACAAGTCCTAGGTACTTCATCGTCGACCCGACGCCGATGTGAACTCCTTCTACCGTTAGTTGGGAACCCGTTGGTGGCGCGTTCCGAGGGCCGTGAAAGCACATGGCCTCGGACTTGTGCAGTGCCACCTTGAGTCCCAACTGCTGGATCCTCTCAACGACTGTCGCAACCCCACGTGTCGCTAGTTCGACCGCCGCCTGGTACGACCTTCCCTGCGCTAGGACCAGCGTGTCGTCTGCGTAGCAGACTGGTACTTATCACAGGTAAAATCACACTATTATTAAAAAGAAGAAAGATTTTTATGTATGTACATCACTGGCTTTGGTATTTACCACTACACAGGGTGTTCCATATTTTTGACAGCTAATTTGTTTTACCTATTTAAAGCGCCGCTCGCGAGCGTCCAGAGAACTAATTTTGACGTATAATTTGCATTAAATTGCTGAAGAGAAGTGTACAGTATTCTGAATTATTTTGGTATTTCGAATTAATTTCGTTAGAATTTCGTATTATTGCTGCTCCAGGAATTATACAAAACTTTATTTTTCATAAACAATGAGGTCATTTTGTATGTTGTTAGCGGCGCGGCATTACCAGTTTTAGTACCGTAGACACTCGCTATGGCCAACAGCGCCAATATGGCGAATATCAAAAGGGGACAAAAGCACTTTGACAGCCGCCAGTCCAGTGTGAAAAACAGTTGAGGTCAGTGATGTACATACATAATTATGTATCATACTTACTCCTTCAAAATCAAGCGGTTAAACGGATTTAGTTGTGGCACAAACGTAGGTAGAACAAGTTCAAGAATAGGACATAGATTTTCATTCCAAAAAATGTTTCCTTTAAACAATTATCTACTACAACAAGGATATGAACTTTCTCACAAATTATTCGATAAAATTTCGAAATTTTTTCAAGAGTAGAGGATTCCTTAACTTATTGAGATAAACTATATATATTTTTGTTATTCACGCGGACCAAGCCACTAGTAAACAATAGTGAAGAATTTATTGCCGATTAATTATAACTTAAGAGTCTTCAAGGTTAGAGTGAACTCTTTCTGAGTCTCTTAATAAAAAGCAGTGCGTCACACCATCAACAATTGCATCACTGCTTACCTTCAATTGGAATCTTAGTCAAGCACTTATTTTTATTATTAAAAAAAATCTATCAATCTCAATGATCAGACTTAATTGAATTAATTAACAAACAACAAATTTAATTAGCGAGTGTGATTCTATTAACCTAAGTTATTTACCTACTTTGATTTAAGGACCAAACAAACATCTGAGCTCCTACAATTTGAAATCCATTCAACAGCAATGCATTTCACTGCATCTGACATTATATTAACTCTGAGTAAATAGAATCAGTAAGCTTCGACGCCTTATTAATTACCTAATTATAGTCTATTAGTATTTCACACTGTGATTATTATGTTCAGTAGATATTAAACGGTTAGCATCAGCTGTATAACGTTCCCACTGCTGGGACCCAGGCCTCCTGACCCCTGAGTTTGTTTCGGTGTTTCTTCTCAGGGCAGTAAGACAGGAAACACCAACCTCATCTAGTTTCAATAGACAAAAAAAAAATTGACGTGTAAAAGAGTTTGTAAAAACAATTTATCATTTATCCTCTCTAGCAGAGAGTATGAGCTGTAATCTACCACGCGAGGCCAGGTGGCTGGATAGACCTCACGGCGTCCTCACCTTCCGCATGACGCAGGTTCTCACCGGACATGGGAAGTTCGGGAGATTCCTGCACCGGATTCGTGCGGAAGAGACGTCCGGGTATCGCCACTGTGAGGCGAGCCCGGAGGACACGGTGGAGCACACGGTGGAGGTGTGCCCTGCTTGGGAAGAGCATCGCCGTGTCCTCGTGGGGGTGATCGGCGGCGGCGACCTCTCGCGCCGGGCCCTGGTTCAGGCCATGGTCCGCAGCGAAGAGGAATGGCAGGCGGTCGCCTCCTTCTGCGAAGCAGTAATGCTCGTAAAGGAGGAGGCCGACCGCATAAGGCAAAGGCAACGGCGTACTCGCCGTAGCCGTCGCCGCCGCGATCCTGCCGATATCCGGCCACCGTAGACACTGGCTCGCGGACGGTGAGCAATGGGTAGCTCGCCGTCCGGTCGTCTGTAAGACCGAGTCCTAGTCGTCAACGGCGCGCACCGTTCCCGCGCGCCTCAAGGAGTTGTCAGCAAACTGCAGGGGCCCTTCAGGGTCGAAGCCTCCTGGAGTCTAGAGGGTGGTGGGAAACTGTTACCTCGACTCCAGGAATAGGGCAAGGAAGGTACGGGGTAGGTTTTTTAGTCAGTAAGAGTCTGACACTAGTCTCCCGCTCCGCCCAAGAGCGGGTTTCGTCATTGGATGATTTTCACCTACCATAAAAAAAAAAAAAAAACCACGCGAGGCCAGAGTGGGTTGTTGGATGCCACATGTCTTCGATTTTTTTGGTTCTAGAACATTTACACAATTTAGATTTCCTACATTGCTTTGAAAGCAGTGATGATTAAAAAAAAATACATAAAGTAATACCTACACCTGGCTGTGTTTGAACCCTCGACTTACAACGCGTGCGTCGGAGCCGTTACTATTCTGCCACCACTACTCTGAATTGGTTGATTTTTATGTACCAATCAGAAACTTATAATTAAAATAGACCAATTACAGACACTTTTGAATTGTCAAAATGTCAGTCAGTCAAAAAAGTGAAGTTTAATTTGCAACACAATACAATTGAAGATTTCTCACCTAATAAACGTTACTATACTAAGTACTATGCGAATCTAAAAACACAAATATCTTTCCCCTTATTTCTGTCTTGATTAAACCTGACAGCCAAAGAAAAAGTGTTTCCCACATAAATCTATCATCCCACATAAACAGATGTATACGTACAAAGAGCTTGTTTCGTGGAAGGAGTAAAAGAAATTAATCAGGAAGACCATTGCAGTCATGTTTATCATACGTGCCTTGATAAGTCGCAAGTAAAGGAAAAATTTAATTAGATTATTTGCTGTTTTTCTATTATTATATGCGGTTTCTTTTGTGTATGATGAAAAATAACGCATTCTTGGGAACTGAGCTGAATCAAATGAGCTTTATAAATGAGTTAGTTTGATTTAGTTATTTAAACTTCATGTACTGTAGTGGTATAGGAGGGACTTAATGCAACAAGGCATTCTCTACCATCCAACTTTTTGTGTTAAAAAGATAATACTGTAGTAGGTGTGCAGAATAAATAAATGTGTTGTTTCTTGTAAGTCGTAATATAGAGTACTACTTCTAGTATTTATTCATCGACGCTACTTTATTGTTTATCTACATGAAATGTTTATAAATCTTTTGAAATCGTACTTTGCCCCACAATGTTTTCATATGCTCAAAATCTTAGCACCTCAGTATTTTAAATTCGCATCAATATTGCCTACCTGCTGGACATATTATATTAGCCATTTGTATTTTTTTTTTATTTGTTAAAAACTAATGCTGGACTGCGATCCCACCTGATGTTAAGTGAGGCGCATTAGTTTATTAAAAGCCTATTCACTCTGTCCTTGAGGACACTCAAATGATATAATGATATCGGATGGAAGACCGCAGCAGGCGGATGAATGATATTCTTATATTTTAAAGATATAAATGATATTTAATTTATATATCGCTATTAATTACCTAAAAAAAGAAAATAAATATTGATACTAAACCACAAAAAAGGTGAAAAATCTCTCGTTTTAAATACATTTATTGTAATTAATCCTGCCCACAAAAACGAATGATTTCTTCAAACACAACCATCGTAGATACTCGTATTCCATAGCTTTGGCTGAAAACGAAAAGGGAATTAATCAAGCAAAGTGTTACAGCCACATTTCTGAGCAAATACATCGTTAGATAAGCTGGAAGCAAAGGAAAAAGCTAAACTTTATTCTAGACTTTTTAATTCAGCCTTATTTTTTGTTGTAAAAACGCCTCCATGGTTTTCCTTGTCTTTGAGTTATACAGATTAATCATCACTCATTAGATTCTGATGAAATATTGTTACAAAAATAGAAGCGAAAATAAAAAGATCAAAACAGAAATAAGTAGATATCAAAGTAATGTTGGGTTGTCATTATTTTTTCTGTTGTGATTATTTTTGCTTTTATATAGCCTCTTTTAATAATATGAATGTGAGAACATTGTAGACGCAAATCTTAGATTACTTCCTACCGTTTTTACGGTTATTTTTGTTGTGCTTTTGAGTACAATATTGACTAGTCTGCACTGTCCTTATACAAGGTGTTATTGACATGTTAATACAAACGAATACCATGGATCCAGTACATGATTCTGGACTCCCCAGTGGTGGAATTTTTCGTCGGTTTTTTTTCAATTTTATTTTTAATTTTTTTTTTATTTTTACCTGTATAAAATCGTTATTCTGACCAATCCCAATGATATTTTTAGAAAAAAAAAATAATAAAAAAATCATCGAGGCAAATAAAGTCGTTATTCTAATCAAACCCGATGACATTTTTAATTTGGAATGTAATGCACTCATTTTTTTCGCAAAACATGTTAAATTGACCTTTTTATACAGTTTAATTACAAAAACGTTAAAAATTCTTTAAAAAAAAAATAAGGAAAAACCGACAAAAAATTCCATCACTGGGGGGTCTACAATCATGTACTGGATCTATGATTTTCGTTTGCGTTAACATGTCAATGACACCTTGTATAATTTATTTCTTAATACTTAAATTATGGAAATATTTTTACAGACCACTTTTTTTTAAAGAGTAACCATTGAGTTTCTTGCCGGTTCTTCTCCATAGGAATCAACCAATTTGGAACCGTGCACTAGCTTCTTACGTTTTACAAGTGCCCGTGTAGGTCTAAGAGCAATAAAAAAAATTTGACTTTGACTTTAATGTAAACGAAACATCACAGTATCACAAATAAAAAGTTTGCTATTGAAGTTTGGTTGAAGTGCTATTGCAGTTGCTAGCTATTCTAAATTTTACGCTCAACCTACTCGTACTGAATGAATTTGTATAAAATTTGCTACCGGTATTGATATCTTGGATGTACATCAATATTATAAAAATCTAGGAAAATACATGTCCAGTAATATCATCATCAGCCTTTATCATGTACTGCTGGGACAGAGGCCTCCTCTATAGGAGATGGAATGGGCCATAATCCACCACGCCGGCCCAGTGCGGATTGGTAGATGTCACATGTCGGTTTCCTCACGACATTTTTCTTCACCGTAATGTGCAGTAATATCATCATCATAGCCTTAATCATGTTACCACTGCTGGGTCATAGGCCTTCTCTCTAGGAGAGAGAATGGACCATAATTCACCACGCGGGTCCAGTGCGGATTGGTGGTTGTCTCACGTCTTTGAATTTTTGGATCTAAGACATATTTTTTTATTGCAATAAACTAGTGCTTAACTGCGATCCCACCATCCCACATGATCCTAGAGGGTGGTGCAAACTGTTACTTCGACTCCAGGAATAAGGCAAGGAAGGTACGGGGTAGGTTTTTTAGTCAGTAAGAGTCTGACACTGGTCTCCCGCTCCGCCCAAGAGCGGGTTTCGTCATTGGATGATTTTCACCTACCATAAAAAAAAAAAACCGTCCCACCTGATGGTTGCTGGTTTCCTTACGATGTTTTCCTTTACCGTAAAGTCCAGTAATATATTGATAGCAAAGCTGTCAGCTTGTCGAAAACCGATGAAAACTTTGTAGCGTGAACGCTAATAGAAATATTATGAAGGGACGAAAGACTTCGAGGAATTTATCACAAGATGAATGATGGAACTGGATTCCTCGCTGACGTTAATGGGGAGACTATGACAAATGTTCCTTGTTCACCCTTTAATTTCCTCTCGGGGAGAAATTTCTCTTTGTAACGTGAAATTTTATGAGTTAACTAAGGTTAATTAGAGCTTGTTTTTGGGTGTTTGGCGTTTTTTTTGACGTTACTTGATTGATATTTTTTGAAGGTTTCAGAATCGAATGTCGGCTGTTTAAAATGGTTTTATTTTTTACGTAATCTTGTTATTTATCTTATATTATCTAAATCAACGAAAAGAAACGAAAAACTGTCTGTCTGACATATAAACGAACAGCCAAAGATAGACTAGAAACGTGAAATTTTGCATAAAGATTCCTTTTTTGACACAGCCGAGCATTGAGAGACGATACAGAACAAACTTTGGACCCCCAAAGATTGTACCTTAAAACGCGTCTGACAGAAGTTAGTTTTCTAAAAATGCAACTCCCAAAAAGGAGGTCTGATTTAACATCACATAGTGATAGACCCAGCAGGGCCGAAGCCTACTGGGGCCATGTAGTTGTCTGAAACGGAACCCTAGGGAAACGAGGCAAAGAATGAATATAGAAGTGAGTTTAGTTTTAGTCTGTAAAAGTCAGACCTAGTGCGCAAGTTTGATTATGAACCATCTAAAACAAAACAGTGCGTAAATTATACGATTACGACTATACTTTATAAATCCCAAAGACTTTCTAACCCGATTAGTTTAACTGCTTCCCAATGGTTATTAATTAAACCAGTGAAAAATCTACAACGAAGAAGCGAGTTACAAATCACGGGTGCTTAAAATCTATGCGCTCTAGATGCAACTGGGGTACTGCAGTAGCATCCATGAGCATAGATTTCAGCTTAACAAGTAACAAATTAATGAGTATCGTTAGGATTACCATTTGTACCGTTTGCCTGGTAATTCAAATGCTAATTCTAGCGATACATGTAGCTGCGGTTAAACTGTTTGTCGATACCTATATGTTGCTGCTTAGGTACAGTGTTAAGTGACCCGATTATTGGAATAGGAGAGTAGATTGTGGCGTCGATCGTTGTGGTAAAGGGTTTTGATGAAATGTTATTTTTTTTCTTGTAAAATGTTTATGTGGATTACTTTGAATCGATTTATGATTCGATTTAAATGTATGATAATTAATATCTGCGGGTTTTTAGGATTTGATAGATTAGTGTTTAAAGTCAATAATATTAATAACTAGCGACCTGCCCCAGCTTCGCACGGGTGCAATGATGATATTATGCATGTATTATACACTAGCTTTTGTCAGCGGCTTCGCCCGCGTACATAAAATATAGCCTATGTCACTCAGGAGTAAAGCAGCTTTCTGTTGTTGCTGAATTTTTTCCAATCGGACCAGTAGTTCCAGAGATTACCCCCTACAAACAAAAAAACAAACTAACAAAAAAACAAACTTTACCTCTTTATTATAATAGGATAGATGTAAACCTTTCTCTTGAATCATTCTATCTAATAAAAAAAAACGAAATCCGTTGCTTAGCTTTATAGATCTAAGCCTATATAGGGACAGGGGGAAGCGACTTTGTTTAATACTATGTAATGATTAGTAATGAGTATAAATATGGCAAGTGATAAAATTGATGACTGTTACAGTGGCACATTATCGAGCTGCCTCTCCCAGGCAGAGGCAGATAATGCGACACAGGTGTAATAGGATTTTTTTATGTTGTTCTACATTGAATTTGTCCTTTACCAACACCAAAAAAACTCTAAATTTGCATTTGGATTGAATTGTCCGGAAAATAAAAAGTATAACACAGGTGAAATCCTAGTGAAATTGCTGTCAAAAGATCATCATATATTGTTATACAACGTTTTTTTTTTCAATGTTTAGAATATGTATTCTATAGTATGAAATCCTGTTTTCAATATTAATAATCTTGTTTCAATATTGATATAGAAATATTATACAGTAGGTATACAAACTCACACTTCAATTTTATAAAGATTAACAATTCGTATAAAAATATAATTACTAGCAGGCTGCTGCACCGCCTTTGCCCGAGTGATAATAGTATATTACCTCAAGGAAACTACTCTAAGAATAAAATGTATTGTGTGCACTATTCAAGGTTTTATTATAGTCTACCCGTGTACCAGCCCCAGACGCCACCAGGATTTCGGTCAACGTAGGTGCGGGCTTGCGGACGGCGAGCAATGGGTACCTAGCTCACCGTCCGGACGTCTGGTAACGGTCCAGACCAAGCCAGGTCGTCGACGGCGCGCCCTGTTTCCGTGGCCCCTCTGCAGGGCCGAAGCCTACTGGGGCCTGGTCGGGCTTCTGAAAGGAAGGTCCTGGAAGGAAACCTGGTATGAGGCTTAGCCCTCATACCAGGGTGGAAGGAATGGGGTGGATGGTTTAGTCAGTAAGAGTCTGCCACTGTGTCCCGCCCCGCCCAAGGGCGGGATTTGTCGTTAGATGATTTTAACCACCATAAAAAACCCGTGTACCACGTTTCCTCAATATCCAATCAGTAGTCTTTACGTAAAAGAGTAACAAACATTCATACGTACAAATGCGTTCATAATAAATGGGATATTCAGATTTCCAACTCCTTTTTGGATCGCTGTAAAACTTCCTTCGATCAAAATTCCAATGTAATCGTTTTTCAAGAGTTAGCGATCTCTTCATGAGTTCCAACCAAAGGGAATCCCAATGAGCGTATATTTGCATGACAACCGATATTGACTGAGGCTGCCTATCACAACGTCCATCTATTTACCGATCACGGAACGCCGAATAGGTATCGATAAATAAATAAACATAGTTGATTGTGTTCGGCTTTCGTGTTTGTGTTCGTAATGTTTGCTGTTACTATTTGTGTTGCTTCGCTTTTGTCGCCGTGTCTGACTTAGTTGTCGGAAAGGTCAAGGTCAAAACGGATATTGAGTTATCGGTAACTGTATTGACAGGTAAAATAAAATGGTTTTCTTAGGGTTCCGTTCCTCAGAAGGAAAGACACGGAACTCTTAAAGGATCAATTGGCTGACGGTTTTTCTGTCAGGACCCTTTATCTAGAGAACGCGTAAAAGTATCGAGTTTTGTTACAATGGTTAGGCTCATTTACCCAGTATCTCATCTGATGGTAAGCGATGATGTAGCCGACATTGTAGCACTCTGACCTAGAAGTAAGCATTCACTCTAAGCTTTAGCTATCAGAAAACACAGACTCTGATAGCGAAATCATCTCCTTGGATGTACACACAATAAACATGTTGCCCAAACACTTAGAACTGGGGGAGATGTTTACCATGACTTGTGGCGCAACTCCGTACGTTTAGTGGTCAAAGACATGTAGGTTTTTGTGAATAAAAAACTGTGAAATCTTTATTTGCTAAATAAATAATGAGAAAAAAATAGCAGCAATTTAAATTTTACAGCTGTACCATAAGCCTAATTCGAGCTCATTTCTCAAGCACGAATAAAAAAGACCTCTCACAAATTCTTAATCTTCTAAAAATAAAATTTGCCCACTTTTATTTACACCTGAATTTCTTATATTCATGTAGAAAGTAAAGTAAAATAATCTTGATTTATTAAGTCCTTTGAAATCTCCGAGTAATAATAGATGTTCAAGCTCGCTACTCGGAGTAATGAGATGTAACTTGGCTTGAATTGTTCATGAGCTCAAGGCTTGTTCGCTGTTACGACACGGTGTGACGGGCGGCCACCGGCTTTCACTTGCAAAATATGAAACCCTTGTTTAACTGTGCTGATTTTATTACTGTTAACAGAACCGCGCTTTGTAAAAGAATTTTCATATTTTTTGCTTGTGTCAATTTTTAACTTATAAAATAAAACGTTGCATATTTTATAGGGGTACCTATAATTTACTTTTTACTAACAAACGAAATGTATTTTTATTAGCTTTACATTTAAATGAATTTTAGTTAGATATAATCTGTTAGTAAGGTTTTGTTGTGGCAGTGTGTTGCAATATTGGAACTATTTTGAGAATCAGTTTTATTCATCATTCCTTTCTTCGTGAAATCGGTTTCGTTTTCGGAAATGTCACAATAGCAAAATAAGCTTAGGTTAGCGGATGTTATTATGGAAAAATATGTTCTGATTGGTGGACACTACGGCATATATTTATACGAAAATGTAAGCTATAGAATGGTTTCAAGGAGTTGTCACCAAACCGTAGGGACCCTGCAGAAGGGTCGAAGCCAACTGTGGCCAAGAGTTCGTGTCTGAAAGGAAAGCTGTGCTCTGGCCCTAGTATATATGGCGACGTAGGAACGGGGTAGGTTGTTTAGTCAATAAGAGTCTGACACTGTTTCCCGCTCCGCCCAAGGGCGGGATTCATCATTCGATGATTTTTACTTATCATAAAAAAAACTTTATACAACAAAACATTTTTCCACACCCCAACCTAAATAAATATAAAATGTACGGGTACATTACTTTTTTATAACTATATACTAAATTACACTACGCTTAAAATTTTTGTCTGGGTTTTCCATCAAGTAATGAACCCACGTATATTTGTTCAAACGTTGGTGTAATATTTTATACGTATTGGATGGACTAACACACCCTGTTTGTATTAATCCTACTAAAATTTATTCTGTGCCCGGATTTTTGCTCGCGTACTTCATAAATTTTTCAGTACCCATACAGATGTTATTTGAGTTTTAACAATAGGTTTAGTGTATTAAAATGTATGCAAATGTTTTAGGTAATCATTTTGTTTTTGTATGTTTTCATATCAAGAAAGAATAACAAAACTGAAAAATTATATTACCTTTATTTTTTGGATTAGATACTTTTAGTTAAGTTCATAAGGGTTTTTTTTTTTAATTTATGTGAATATATATTATGTAGTTTTAAGGTTACTTTATTATTTGATTCTAATTTATTCTATGACTACCGTCCCAGCTTCGCACGGGTGTACTGGTGATATTAAATATATTGTATTATACACATAAACCTTCCTCTTAAATCACTCTACCTATTAAAAAAAGCTGCATCAAAATAATTTGCGTACTTTTAAAGATATAAGCATACACAGGGAATAAGCAACTTTGTTTTATACTTTGTAATGATAAGATAAAATATCATTTACCTTTTACTTGTTGTATGTTAGTCTTCGGATCAAGATCCATTCTCTTTTCTAGAGAAGAGACCTGAGACTCAAAACCAAAAAAAGAATATCAAAAAAATGTGCCCTTTTTTCGGTGGCTAAAAAAAATCCAACGATTCCAAGAATAATCCGAGTAATCCTTTCAGAAGTAGACCCTTGGCCCTAGTAGACTTCAACCCTGCTTGCTGGCTGGTTCAGCCCCTACAGTTTTGTTGTCGACTCAGTGTGCCTTGCCCATTGCCTCTTAAGTTTGGCGTCCCTTCATAGCTCATCATACATGATTTTTTTTTCTAGTTAGAACAGTACTTTCCGCGAAAACTTCACTTGTGTAAACAAACTAATAAAGTTTTAAATAACAAAATTCTCCCTGATCCTCAAGCCTTATCATAATCCTTGCTTTACTGAAAACCTGCCGTCAAGTATCTATTGTTTATCCTCTCAACTAAGTTATCTTTTAAAACCCCCACGGCTCTTGAAACATAATCTATAATCCCCAGAAGCCGGGTTGAGTTAAACTAAACTCTAAACAAAAACAAATAACACCGTATTTTCAACTCCATCTTCCTTTTACGTTTAGAAACTTGGAAATCAATCCTGACGGTAAAAAGGAATGCGATATTGCTGTTGTAAACGATACTGTTGCGTATTACCTACGTAACTAGGTAGATATTCGCTTTTTTACTTAATTGCACCAGCAAAGTTTTTTTTGTTTTATGTTTCGTTCAGGGGCGTAGCTACTGCCATATCTGCCGTTTCAAAGATGCGAAGGCCTACTGCGCTACAGGGCCCCGACGTAGGTAAAAATACGCAACATGTTACCCACAAAAAATAGCAAAAAGTATTTTTTTTGGCCCTTTAAGACCAGCTACTCTACTGACTCCTGACTCCGTTCAAGATAACATTACAAATGTTGCGTTTTGGTGAAAAGTCAAATGGCAACTGCAGTAAAAAGATGTTTTTTATTTTTATGCTTTTAATGCCATCTTCATCTATCATAGGTTCTTTAACGGAGTGTTTGTGAAAAGTGATATGTAAGAAAAGTGATAAGATAGAAGAGATAATAACAATGGTAACTTAATATTAAAAGGGTGTTACAATTGGGGATCTCATCGCTAAAAGCGGTTTTTTTAAAGAGAAGTTTTGGATGAATTTTATAAAGAAGCAAAAAAAAAAATTTCAAGTTTCAACTAATCGGTCACTGGCGCGACGCTTCTTCAAAATTTTCATTTCTCACTTTATCCATTCTCGTTATTCCACACATTCACGTCAATGTACTCAGTTCTGTTACCTAGGATTCTTTTTTTCATACGTCTTTTTTACAGCCCAACATTTCGATTCATGCAGAATGTATTACGGATAATATCAGTCTCATTAATAATACGACCATTACTCATATCGCCATTAAAAGCGATACCAATGCGTATCGCCTACGTACCTAGGAAGTTATTCATCTTTTTATCTTTCGTATTGTTTTATATCTCTGTGGTTTTCTGATACCTACCTAGTATTATTACCTATTAGCGTTGAAACTAATTTATACTGCAAATTAATACTGTGATTTTAATTAGAGGTTATATATTTTAGCTCATAGTGATTCAGTGGCAATGTTCTGTTATGTCTAAGTATGGTTTCCGCACTTAGTCCTACGTAGACCATTGTAGTGGTAATGTATGCCCCCCTGACACCCAAGCGAGCGCCGGCACTCACGGCTTGACTTCGCGCCACGCGCCGTTTTAAAATTTTCAAAAATAGAATGTACAATATTTGAGCATTTTTTTTTATAGGGTATTTTGATATTTATCCAAGAACGTAAATAAAAAGTTTTATAGACAAATAACTTTTCGTTAATACCCGCGAACGCCGGCGTTCGCTGTCAGTACCGCGTTCGCTCGAAGGTGAAAAGGTTAATTAGAATTAGATATTTGTAAAAAATGTGATAAATGTTATGATACATAAAATGACATTAATTTTTGCAAATTGGTTTTTAAAACACTTCACGTGAATTTTTTTCGTCAGTTTGAACTACATGAGGCCATGAGGCCATGAGGTGTTTTCTTGCTGACTGCCTATCCTGAAAAGAAACACCAAACAAACTCTCAAAGGCTCTTTTTAACTCCAATCAGCAAACATGTAATGGTCAAAATGATATGAGGCCCATGCAGGATGGATTTTAAGATGGTATTTTAAAGAAAGAACCACATTCTTGACTTGCGTACTCTGGAGAAAACCATTAGAGCACTCGGGAGAAAATCGTTAAAAAAATATATTATAGATTATTTAAGTTTATAGGTTTTAAGTACCATAAAAATACATGCCTACAAAATAGCCTGTTGTACGATAATTTGCAACAATATTATAATTTACTACAACCTAAACTATTGAGCTTTTCCCGAACCCATTAATCCCGGTGCAAACTAAACACATAAGCAATATACTAGTTTGTACATAAAACAAGAGGACGTGAATTGCCCCAGTGTTGCCCCGGCAGGGCAATAACGAGGTCATTGAACCGGAATCATTGACGGACGGCTCGCCTCTCCAGTTTAGTCGATAACCGGTAACCCGACGATTTCTCGATTTCTATTATCCCCTTTTCCGTCAAGCAATAATGATGAAATGGGTTCAAGCAGATTTTATTATTCAAATAATAATGGTTGGCCGATAGAATGGCGGGGCTAAGTTTTATTTTATGAAGAAAATGGTTATTTTTAGATTGGGATCTCGTTTTCTTATGTGTGGTTGAGTGTTTGTATGGTGTTAGGTTGAATAAGGATAGGTTGGCTTTAAGGAATTGGAGTAATTTTATAATAAATTTAAACTCGAAATAGAGTTACAATCGTTTCATTTTTATCAAATATTTTTATGTGTTAATCTTAACACAGATATTTGCGCAAGTCGTTGTTTCATGAAAATTTTCGAAGCAATTTCAGGCCCTATAAAAATGCCTTTTTTTTTTAAATATCGCAACATAAGACCCTTTTTGGCCTGCACAATATTTTCTTTATTTTTTATTTGTGGTATTTTTATTTTAAACTCTTGAGCCGCGAGCGAACGCCGGAGTTTGCTCACCTATTGTCTTTCTATTATGTCTCTAATAACGGTGCTCGAAAGGATTCTTATAGACACCTTTTCTATTATGTTTAATTCTGTATCTGTCACAAACAAATATTTTTGTTTCTTTGAATGTGAATGTGAATTAATATTGTTTTTCTTTTCTTTTCAGGGTAAGCATCATCTACCGATACATTTTGAAGTACCTATTCAAGACAACGCCAATTTAGACCTACGTATAACCGTAAGTAAATGTATGGATGCAATTTTACGATTGTTTTTTAACTAAACTAACTGTGTGGTTTAGGTTCTACGGAACATAACATACAGTACAGCTGTTCTAACTTAGCGAGTCTCAAATTAGGCTCTACGAACATTGCTTGTACACTCTAATATTACACTCACTGTAACTATTATTTGACTTTAAAAATAAATTCTCCTTACACTATAACTAGCTTTTGCCCGCGGCTTCGCTCCCGGCAACAAAAAAATGTGATAAATGAAGAACCACTCTATCCATTTTGTGCAAATTTCACATAAACCATCTTCTAAATAGAACACAACCTAAACATTTGGTTTGGATACGTGAGTCCGTTCTTGTGTTGTAAAATTACAACGAAAAGTGGCATTGATTTATATACAATATAGATAATAATTATACCTATATATAAATCCTGCCATGAAATTGGATGTCTTTTAAGTGCCCATGAAGGCCTATTTTTCTTCTTCTTGCCCTTATCCCATACTTAGATATTTGTTATAAAAAAACAACGAAAAGTGGCATTGATTTTTATATACATTGATTCATGAAGCATGCGATATTTACCGCTCACACAATCTTTACTTTCATTAAGCCCCAAGCGAGCGCCGGCGCTCGAAAACCTTTAGTTGTGTCTGTAATTAATGTAGTCAAAAAGTTAAACTTTAAAAATAAATTCTCCTTATACTCCAATAAGCCCGAAAGAAGCTTTTAAACATTCAGCGCCATGTTAGGTATTCAGTTCCCTGGTTAGAGGTGTGCCAACATGTTTAGTTTTATGTAAAATCGATGGTCGCTCGTAAATGTGCCCGCGATGGTTAGAGCTGTCTCGGTGACAGCTTGTGGGTAGGGATGAATGGGTAAGGTTAGAGTTGTGAATGATTGAAGGTCATAGATAATAATCTCCTTTAAAAATAAAAGGCCCATTTTGTAATTGAGGAATACCCCAGAATGTAACTTTGAATGATATTAAAAAAATATATAAAATAGTAAGCAATTACATACAATGTTTTCAATGTTAATACATAGTGGTTATACAATGTTTTAAAGAGGGTTACATAAGGTAAATAATAAGAGAATAGGCACCGATGATACGAGTACATACGTCTGTACAAGTTGCTGACTTAGAAAAATTAGTAAAAGTTTTTTTTTACTTATTTTTTTTATTATTTACTAGAAATTATTTCTTTGCCCATGCGTCCACAAACAGGTAAACATACACAAAACACCCAGACCCAGATTACCTTACCTTACCTAGTTATCCTCATATATAGGATACTAGCTTTTGTCAGCGGTTTCGCCCGCGTACATCAAAAATAGCCTATGTCACTCAGGAGTAAAGCAGCTTTCTGTAGTTGCTATTTTTTTTCTAATCAGATCAGTAATTCCAGATATTACCTCCTACAAACAAAAAAACAAACTTTACCTCTTTATTATATTAGTGTAGATTTTAAGAAAGGAGGTCAATGCTCCCCATCGCTCAAAGGGTTAATAAATTTGTGCGCTTCACAGCAACGATTGCGTCACTGCTTACCATCAAGTAGGATTATAATAATAACATAAAATTCGACGAAAAAAAAACAGGTCTTTTACTTTTTGACAACTATAATGAAAAAGAAATAGAATGTAAATGAAAAATATACATTTATTTTTAATTTATTAACAGTTTGGTCTTAAGCGACTTGCTGTGAATAGATTAACAGTTATCTGGAAATAGACCACTTTGATTTTTAATAAAGAAACATCTCTGCCTCACCGCAGTCCTACATAGGTGTGTGTGTGGACCCCACTGTCCTCATATACACGGTATTGAGAATTCTTTGTTGTCAATAACTACGAGCAAATTGAAAAATAAAATAAAAACTGGGCAAGTGCGAGCCGGACTTGAACTTTGAGGGTTCACTATAAACTCACCTATGTTAATAGATAAATTCCCAAATGGAGGCTCGAAGATTTTTCCGAATCATGTTTTTTTTTTGGTGACGTAACGACCAATAATTTGTTTTCAGATTTATTTTTATACTTGTGCTATGAGACCTTGCTTTATGACAAATTTCATTTTTTCCCTTGAGAATGTAATATATGTTTTTTTTTTTAATTATTATTATCTTACGTATTACTTCATCAATTTAGAAGTTTGATTTTTTCAAAATTTTAAGAGACTGCAGAGCAATTTAATTTAATAGATAAACTTTCATTTCTATTTGCTAACTAATGCTTGATTGCGATCCCACCTGATGGTACCTAAGCAGTGAGCACGCGTTTTTGAGATAAAGGTTCTTAACAGACGGACTACACAGTGATAATAAGGATTCCGTTTTTTCCTTTTAAAATACGGAACCCTAAACTGGACGTGGAGGCCTGGTTCGAGTAATAGATTTTGTTGCGAAGTTCCCTGATACAAAATCTTTTTTTTTTGTTTCATACAAATGACTTGTCAGTTTCAAAGTCGAGAAAAAGGGGGAAGTGATGTTGCGTACTAATTGAATCTCACGGAAAATCAAGACTCGACTTTGTTCAACAACTGTTCGCTAAATAAAACTAATGACTGTTTTAAATACATTTGTGTTTAGTTTAGAAACAGGATTTCTTAAAAAGAATTCCTGATTTATTACCTTTAAAGTGAGGTGCACTAGTTTTTTGAGAGCCTATTCACTCTAGCTTGAAAACACCTAAATCATAATCGGACAGAAAGACCGCAGCTGGTAAACTGTTCCAGTCCTTCGATGTACGCAATATAAATGACGAGACAAAACGCTTAGTCCGGACCGTAGATTTCTCAACAACGTAAGAGATATGAATATTTGGCGTTTGTCCGATGGTAAAATTGAGATGGCGGAATCAAATCGTGCAATTCCCGCGCACATTCTTCAAAATGTATCCTGTAGAAAACCGAAAGGCTGGCTACTCTACGCCTGTGTAGTTTCTTATTGAAGTGGGGTATCGTCAAATACTGTTTCCCTCTGGAACTATTTTTAGACAAAATTTGAATGAATGATTATTATTTAATTTTTACTGCTTTGTATGGCAAAAAAAAAACAAATGAATAATATCCAGAATATCTTAATTATCTTAGGTTCTAAAATCAAACTTATAAGAAGTTTTTTTTATAGTGGGCGAAAATCATCCAATGACGAACTTGGCTAGGTCTCTTTGTAGGTGTTACTGGGAACTTTTGTGTGTTTACCTATATGTAACCAGCCCTAAATTTCCCAGTGGCACCTACAAAGAGATGGTTCTATTCCCAACTCTCTTCCACTCGGCCGGTTGGAACAAACGATTGGGTAATTGGGACGAACCGCGGCGAAACTTACTGTTTACGCAGTTACCCCTGCTTATCCCGTATGCGGGTAAGCTTTACTGAGAGGTGAAATAATTATGCTGTAATGGTCTTTGTTAATGAATATTGAAATTGTTACTTCTTTTGGTCTGAAAAGCTAGAAAAGAATGTCGTATTCGTATTTGGATTCTGTTATAAGCGCAAATTTCAGTTTCTAAATTTTTACTTTTTTAATACAAATTTTCTTCATCTTTTTCTCGAACCGATGGATTCCGCTTCCTTCAAAGTTTTTGGGTCCAGTATAACAGCGTCAGTAGCGATTTTAGGTCTTCCAGCGTGCATTTGTAGGGACATTTTGGGCACTCTAATAGGTAAAAAAAAAGCTGTTTATTTCTATTAAAACACAGTTTTACACAATTCTTAACTTAATCTTAAAATTAAAAAGAAAAGATTTTACAGTTAAGGAGTTGAGTTGAAAGGTACCGCACTTGCACTGGGTGTCGCATGGGTCTATAATTCCCCATTTGGCCAGGTTGTGTTTGCAACGACCAACACATAAAAACCAGGTTTAATTACACTACATTTTTTTAAGTTGGGAATCATTCAAGACTCTCCCGCTCTAGGAAGGGGCGGGAGAAGTGCTTTCAAAACTATGGTCCCAGTGACAAAATTATGGTTTTGCTGACATCCAAAACACTTGTTTGATATGATTAGGTAGTACAAAAATACTGCTTAGACGAAACGGTAGAAAATTTATGGCTGATTACCATGGCATCTTGAAAAATGTCACGTTATGGCTTTTTGGCTTAACGGCGGCAGCTAAAGGGCTCCCATTAGCCAATGATTTTACGCATTTGTCTACCCCTCTTCCCTTACATTATCACACTTAATGATAAATCTACATAAATACGGTAGCATCTTAGTCTTTTTTTTTTCAAAATTTGTTGCCGAGAATCGGAAAAATGTTAAACTAGTAGTGAAAAAAGGTATTTCTACACTAAAATCATTATATTCTCTACAGATGGTATAAATTTCGTGTTGGTAATTGCCGAAGTAAAAAAGTTTGAACACAAACAATACACTCAAATAGACATTTTTAATTGTTTGTAGAACAATAAATGAAAAAAAAAATTACATTGTACAAAATTCAAAATCATCATCATAATCATCATATTTATATTTTTTTAAGATACTTTAAACAAGTAGAAAAACATACTTTCAAAGCGATCCCCTTATAAACAGTAAGTATAATTTCTAAGTTAGCGCGTCTCGCTACGCGACCCGCTACGCCAGGCATGTGCTACGCGGACATTGCTACGCGGCCTGCTACGAGAGGTATTTGCTACGAACGCTACGCTCAATATTATCTTAGACGTTTAGCCTCGCAGGCGTGAATTATTGACTCATCGTTAGTGCAGTGGAGTTTAGACTTATGTTAATGAAGGAAGCAATTTAACTGAAATAGACTAGGATTTGGGTGTTTTCATAAATTTAGTCTAAATATATACGCACAGCTTGACATAAGAATCCTTTTAGCTACAGCAAAAAAATTATTAGTACTTTTGTTGTAACTGAAAGGATTTTTAGAGATTCTTTAGGGATTCTTTTGGTTTGTTGAGCAGTTTTTATTTATTTACAATTTATGTGATACGTATTTTTTTTAAAACGTGTGCAACGCTAAAAAATCAAAAAGTATATTGACAAAACATTTTTTGCAAATTGCACATAGTTAATTAAGTACTTAAATTTATTCAAATATATCTTTGAATGTAAAACTTGGAAAATCACTGGTATCTATTTATAATTTTACCCAAACTCACAGCAACATGACTTTTGTGGTTTTTGGTATAAAAATGTTGATATATGTTGAATACAAATTTAAAAAAAAATATGTTGAGAGTGCATTTACGCCATATCGGTTGTACCGTACACTACCATTGGGAAGGTATTAAAGACATCCACTTAACAGTACACAGAAATTTTGTACGTAGTAAATATCCGTAAGTAGATATTCATCACAAACTCCTCAACTGATGCTGAAAACCAGATAGTGAGCTATCCATCACAGTCACAGTAATGTAGGGTTCGTGAAATGTGTTGACGGATGTTCGCTTTCAATTTTTATTTCACTTATAATTAGATGGATGGATTGTGTGAGGAGTGATATGAAAGAAAAGGAAGTTAGTGATAGTGTGACGGGTGACAGGACAGAGTGGAAGAAAAAAAACATGTTGCGCCGACCCTAAGTAATATGGGATAAGGGTAGGATGATGATGAAATCAAATGTTTAATGTCGTTTATTAAACTACGGAACTTTTGTTTATAATAAGCTAAGTCAAATCTTTATTGCTGAATAAAGTACAATATAACAATAATAGTATATTTCACACAACGCCGTCTAGTCCCAAGCTAAGTAGAGCTTTTTTTTAAATTACAAACAAAACTTTTGTACAAATTCTAAATTATTTTGATTAGTTAGTAATTATGAGTAAGTGATGTAAGAGTAATATTATAGACAAATAGCAGATAATATGTACACAATAAAACAGTGAATAAATTACGCCCCAAGCGAACTCCGGCGTTCGCCTATTGTTCTTTGATTGTGTCTTAGCTTATATTTTCTTCTATTGAGCGGTTAGTTTAATATAATATAATATTTACCACAACTATCGCACAACGTCGTCTAGTCCCAAGAATTTTTTTTTTCGTGTTAGTTTTATAGATCACTAACTTTTGCCTGTATGCAGTTTCAGACCAACTTACACTCGAGGGTCTTTCTAAAATGTCAAAACCAACCTTTTATTTTTTAACCAGTTTACCCAAAGAATTGCTTCTAAAATCTCAACAAGTAGACAGCCCAAGTAATAACGTAGCTACGTAACAAGTACATACGTACAGCCAGTAGTCACCAGTTGTCACCGTATTTCGTAAGCCTTTTACGAAACTTGGCGAGTTTTCACGACTTGGCTACTTGGCGACATTTCTACGGATTCCAAGTAAAACCTTTTAATATTCTCCTCAGTTTTATGAGATTGTTTCTGTATTTCGTAATGTGAGTTATGAGTTCGTTTGGATAGTTTGATTATGTAATCAAAATATGGCTAGCTAAGATTACGTTTGGTTTTACAAAAAGTTGAGGTAATCTCCTATTGGTTAGCAAAGCATAGCATAAGCGTTATAATATTGCTGGGACTTAGGCCTCTAAGAGTAACGACGTAGTACGGGTAGTTACGTAGCCGAGCAGCGTCTACCGCCGAATTCGGCTGGTGCTGAAAATCAGCGCTATGGCTCTGTTTTACACATGAGCCCCAGCTTTTGCTGAGCACCGGCCGTTTTGTGCGGGTGTGTCGCAATATTATTATTTTTTTTTATTACCTATTTAGTTGTTTTTGTTTTTTATTGTATGCGCCATACTCTCGCGCAAATAAACGTTTTGTCTTTCTTTCTTTTTCTTTCTTAGTAAGCTGTAATCCACCACGCGGTGGGACGGTGGATGTCACATATGCATGCATGTTTCCTCACGATGTTTTCCTTCACCGTATTGAGAGCAGTGGCGATGAAATAAATTACATAAAGTAATTCGCCTGGCTGAGTTTGAGCCCATTATATTTTTGGTTTACAATAAAGTGAATATCTGGCAAATCAAAACGCGCAAGCAATCAATATAAACATTTGATCAAATATTTTCTCTAACCCTTCGTAACTTAATTAAAAATGCAGGTACAACGAAGAGTTTTGAAATAAACAATATTAATATTCAACAATTACGATCAACTTATTTAGATTCTAGTTAGTATAATGTAATTAGTGAAAAGTTTACTGAATTTTAACTAGGACGCTGACTCAGAGAAAACTTCGCCTTTGAGTTTCAAATAGTTAATAAATAAATAAATAATGTTGTACTGCGTTATTTGCTAGAACTTAATTTGTTTGATTTTGTTTCTGATACAATATTTATGTTGAATAAATTTGCACTAACAACTTTTTGTTTAATTTATTTATTTGTAGCTTTCACAATTCAAGTTATGGTATTACAGTGGTAATGAGGAATGCCAACTTTTGTTTCAGTTTAAAATGTAGGTGGGATAATCATCTAATGACGTCACCCACTCTAGGGTGGAGCGAGAGAGCTTGTCAGGTTTTCACTGACTAAAACCACACCTATGTTACCTTATACGTTCTAATATCAAAAGACTGATGCTGAGAAGATTTTGTGCGCACAATATATGAATTTATGGTGAACTAAACCATGTGAATAACGCAATGTTATATCGATAAATAGGATTGCCAGCGAAACTGTAAAAAAATACCTTTTAAGCAGGAACCGGTAACCATTTGCTTTCCATACTTGAAGCAAAACGCGTTTTGACATGACAAGCAACTCTAAGTACAATGCGTTCCAAATGAGAATAGGATCAACTACCATGTTGTGACGTCACGTCATACTGTCAAATCAAAGAATCATTTGGTTGAACAAAACTAGAAAAATAGAATTTATTTACAAATTGTGAACGAAAAAGTTTAATAAGAATCCATATTTTCTTCAATGTTACTCATCTCAGAATTCTTAAAATTTTCAAAAAATCTTAGATTTAGACAGTATGACGTCTTTTTTTTAAGGTGTGCAAAAATCATCCAATGACGAATCGCGCTCTTGTACAAAACGGAAAAGAGTGTCAGACTCTTACTGATTAACCACCTTATCCCGTTTCTTCTTTGCCTTTCGCAGCCTTCCTTTCAGAAAGAGACCCTGGACTCCAGTTGACATTACGACGTGACGTCACAACATGGCAATTGAACCTACTCTCATTTTGAACGCATTGTATGTCTATTTTATCGACCCTGTTATATATCAAGTGACTGTTGCGTTAGGACCGCAGCCGACTAGCGGTTAATGTACCATCCGTAACAATACATGACAAGGCATTATATTACTGCCCAGCCCAGCCATATGTGGAGCATGGACAAACGTGTAATTACACAGACATTATGGACTAACCTGCAACAGCCTGTAACTGACTAACACCCGTATTTATAAACAAGTAGAACTAACAATTTTTACTTTATAGCATGAAATTGAAATTAGACTCTTGAGCACCAAGCACCAAGCGTTCACACATCTATTTTAGTTCTATTTTGTCTCTAAAAAAAGATTAATGATGATTTCTAACTTCAATTAATGACCCGGGCGCTTTTTATAAAACCTCATAAAAAAAACATCATTTTTCGGTTTTTTTTTTCAGTAAATACGAAGATATAGAAATGAAAACTTTCGACTAAATGAATTTCGTACACCCGTGTGTACAATACGACAATTAGCGTTTTTTGAGGGTAATTTGAAGTTGTACAATTGTATTTACAGCCGGTGTTCGAGGGGAGAAATTACTTAGCAACAGGTAATTACTTTCTGTATAAATACGGGTGTTAAACAAAGAAGTTAAGCGTTCAAGTTAAGAGATTGTGTTTTGATATTTTTTTTCTTGAAATCAGGGCAACAATACGATTGCTCAGTGACACGCAACTGGCTTGCTAACTTTCTTCAATACAGCCACGTGATGCAAGGCATATCATTGGGAACATTTGGTTCCTTAATGTATTTAAAGGTTTAAATCCGACGATAGGACATATTGACAAAATTAAAAGATGTAAGATCAACTCGCATTTGAGATTTCAAACTATTTCGCTTTTCAAATCTAAAGTAATAGAGCACTATGTTTCTTCTCTAGTTAGATTATTATATAATTTAGATATTATTTAAGTATTTCATTTTAGTATACGGTATATTATAGTTATATATGTATTTTTTTTTTTTTTTAACATGTCAAAAACTCCTCTTTTTATTTCTACACACTAATGTTTACATTTCTTAAATAAGCAGAACCTTTGTACCATTTTTCTGTAATTTTGTATCTCCATTTTAATTTCTATTGTGTGCAAAAAATATTTATAAAATAAATCTTTTGTTTTGAAGTAGAAAAGTACAAGCAAGTAAATGATTGATCTAACACATCCAGAATGAATCAAAGCGGAATTTTATCAGAAAAACAGATCTGTACTGAGCCCTAAAATCCGAACGATCAACTGAACGACATAATATCGTGTACATTCACTGGTTACGCGATTTAAATCCTCGACTCATAAACCAGCTCATAAGTATAAAAACGAGATGTTCTCCAATAAACACCAGCATTGAATAAAGATATGCGATCGAATAAAAAAGAAAGAAAAGATCGCAGTACAAAGAAAGTCGTGTCAACATAAAAGATATAGGAGCAAACAAAAATATTGAGTTAACTTTGTGAGGCAAGACATTACTGAGTTAGATGTACCTCTCGTCTGCTTTGTTTGAGAAAATTTAATTAATTACCTACTGGTGTCAAAGCCACTAAGATGTTGTTTCGAAATGTAGGAGTATGGAGAGAAAATTTCGGTACCTATGTCTGTGTTCTAGAAGTGTAAAACGAGTTAACATAGTTTGAATGTTAACTCGTCGATGAAACTTGATATACATATACATATATAATGTATACTGGGAGTAGGTAATGCAAAAGTTTTTAAATTGTGCTTATCCAAAACGAGCCCTCACTCGTGCTCGTGCTCCGATCTTGTTGAGCTTCTATAAAGTAAACCAGCCTTAACGTGGGTTCTGTGTTCTCAATATCGGAGAATTACCGCTGTGTCTTCATGGAGGCGTTCGTTCAACGCAGCATCTTCTCGAGGACCCAGGCCATTGCTTTTTCCTCCAATAACTTCTACGGCTTGTCAGACTTTTATTGACTAAAGTACGAGTTTAGTTAAGATATAAATATGTTCCTTTTTTGCCATTGGCTTACCTTGCGTAAGTCAAAACCCTGTAAGGTTTTGGGTCTATTGGTTCGCTACAATTTTGCTGACAACACCCTATATAGTTTCGGCCTTATTGGGTCGCTACAGTCTTACTGACATTTTATTAATTGAGCATGTAACGCAACGTCAATGACTAATTACTTGTTTACGGAGATGCGGCGCGTTGGGCGTTTGTCGTACATTGCCAATGTTTGTGTAGCGCGTGTGCGATGACGCGGCCCGTTTATGCAATTTACGATGAACGCGCAACGCGCCACGGCGTCTTCGTAAACAAGCAGTAAAACTCGGTCTGGACGGTTACAGGATGAGCGTACAAACCTATACTTTAAATTTTAAAGGGTTTTCAACGGAAAACAAGTAATATAAGGAAAAACATATTATTATTATCTATTTGCTGAGTTGGTTTGTTCTAGCAAAGCAAATATTTTACTTACTTTAGTTGTAACGGATTTACATAAAATATTTGAATGTAAATAGAATATTAGAGATGGTCGAATGGGTCACGCGTTTAATAATTTTGCGTTATGTCATCAGTAAAGGGCAGTTGTGACCGAATGGTAACTAGTTGTTAGTCGCTTACTTTGTGTAATTTATTTCATAACCACTGAACTCAAAACGGTGAAGGAAAACATTGTCATCGGTCCACCCTGAAAACCAGCGCCGTGGACTCGTCGCACTATGTGTGTGTCCTCGGCTTTATGCTGAGTGGCGGGCCGTTTTGCGCAGACGTGCGCACTATTCTGTTTTGTACATGGTTTTAGGTAAATTATTATTGTATGTGTGTAAGTCCCATAAATAAAAAGTTTTTCTTTCTTCTTCTTCTTCTTTTATTGTGAGGAAACCGGCATATCCTGGAACCTAAAATTTGAAAACGAAGACCACGACCCGCATTGAACCCGCATGGTGGATTATGGCCCGTTCTCGTTCCTAGAGAGAAGGCCCGAGTCCCATCATTGAAAATATCATAAGGTTGATGCTATGTATCGTTAAGTGAACCTTCCAACCATGCGTCTACCATAGAAGATTTATAGTACAAATTTTTAGAACTACGATTTTGCGTTAAAAAATAAGCTTTTAAGAGCGGCTAACATCATCGAGGTTTTAAAGAAAACTCCTTAAAAATCGTATCAAAATGACAAATACGCGCCGCGCCAAAGTTATATCGCTCAATCGGTAGGCGTGGCTTAACCTGGTTTCATCTTTGGCAAAGTACACGACTGTTTCCGAAGATTAACGACCGCTCTCAACGATTGCACCAATTGGGTACAAGTTTTAGGGTTCCGTAGCCAAATGAAAAAAAACGGAACCCTTATAGATTAGTTATCTCACAGTCTGTCTGTCCGTCCGTATGTCACAGCTATTTTCTCACGAAACTATAAGAATTATATACTACTGTTGAAACTTGGTATTGAGATTTTCACACAAAAACAGTAGGTAAAAAAAAACATAACTTTTGGGGATTCTCCATAGATACTTATAATAACTGAAACTCAATTTTTTTTTCGTCAAATACTTACGTGTGGGTTATCTATGGATAGGTCTTCAAAAATGATATTAAGGTTTCTAATATCATTTTTTTCTGAACTGAACAGTTTACGCTAGAGACACTTCCAAAGTGGTAAAATTTGAGCCCTCCCCCGCAACTTCAAAAATAAGAGCAACTTTAAAAAATAAATCCAAAACAAAATTATGATGTACATTGCCATGCAAACTTCTACCTTATTTGCCACCGTTTCAGGGGCCCGGGTGAATTTTTCACAATAACCCAGTAGACTTCGACCTTGCAAGGTCTCTGCGGTTTCTTTGAGCGCGCGTGGAAGAATACGCACCTTCGACGATTCAGTAATGACTTAAATAAACTAGCGATCTTTACTATCTATGTTCAATTGATTCGTTTTCAACTGGTAGGTACTTTTAAAAACAAGTCAATAATCAAATTCATTACTTTCAATTCACAATTTACAAAAGGGTAAAAGTCGTATATTTCACACGTTCAAGGAGTTTCTCCCATCAACGACCAACCGTCGTTTCAAAGTCATTTTTCTAAAGGCTCTTACAAATTATTTCTTTCAGGCTTTTTTAAAAAAGTGTTGCTGTTTTCTTAATTAATTTTCAGCCTCTGAAAACTTTTTTACGTTTCACGAAAGCAAAGTTCTAGAATTTTCACCGTTTTTCGTTGTTTTTTCGTCTTTGAAGAGGGAACGAAGTAAGTAAGGTTAGGCTATTAACCGTGTTCTTAGCGTCATTTCGTCTTAAGAATTTTTAGTTAAAGTTATCTTGGGAAGATCTTGACTAAAAGGTGGGAAAAATAAACAGAATTTGTAAGCATTTTTGTTTATAAAAAAGGTAGATTACAACACAATTTGTATTAAGCTCCCGCAGGTAGGTGTAATGTGACAATCTGACTACACTGTGATAAGTTTTTATTTATATTTGTGCTTCAAATAATAATACCATGCAGCTCGCCGTCCGGCCATCGGGCAACTGTCTTGATCAAACCCAAGTCTTGGACTACGTACGTGGAACACACGCCTCTAAAAGATGTCAGAAAATCGTAAGAACCCAGCGAGGCAGATGCCTACGGGGGCCATGGTAGAACTTCTGAAAACGTAACCCGTGGTCATGGTAACCAAAAAGCAACTGAAGGAATGTAGATTTGTTTTAGTCAGTAGAAGTAAATACCCTTTCTTGCTCCGCCGACAGCAAAAGAAGTTATTAGATGAGTTACACATTAAAAAAAAAAACAGTTTCGTATAACATTCATTTTAATTTAAAGGAACAACAATATTTAAGAGAAACATTTTTCAATTCCATATAACAGGTATTTGTTTAAAATATTCGGTTCAGAGTGTTTCCCTTTGAAAATATAAATAACTGTAGGAATTTTAATAAAGCTGCTACAGAAAAACATTGAATGCATCTCTGGGATATACTGGAATTGAATTTTCGCTGGATTCGGTTACTCAGTCTTTTGTGTATTTCGTTGATTCCTCTTCAATACCTTTAGAATTTTAACAAATAGGTCCTAGGCCCTGGACCTGGAACCTGGAATTGGTCCTCAAAGGACTTACGTTTTTATTTATAAATTTTAAAGCCATAATTATGTTGTTTTTTTTTTAATGGATATAGACTAGAGCTTGATTGCAATCCCACCTGATGTTAGCTGGGATGCAATCGTTGATGGTGAAGCGCACTAGTTTAATTCAAATCCTATTTACTCTAGCCTTGAAGGCACCTAATTAAGTTATAATTGATGGGAACACCGCAGCCGACAAACTATCCCATTTCTTCGACTAAACGATGAGGCAAAACGGTCCGGACCGTAGAAGTTTCAATAATGTGAGAGTGGATGTTCACCGTACTTTTTTACATAAATGTTATTATATTGTTACTTACTTTTGTTTCACTGATTTGTCACTGATTTATATTATAGATATACAGCCTCAGATTTAAAAGCCAGATCAGCCGTACGCACAATATAAACATTCTAAGAAGGCGTCACGCCGACCAAGATTTACCGTCTACATAGGCTCAAATCATTAATCAGCATAAACCTTACACCATTTATTTCTGGGCATTTTATCCAGAGTCGGACATCGATCAATCGAGAAGGGCAATAACCCAGGTGTTTTCGTCTGAGCCTTATTTATAACTCAATCTGGAAAGGCCTCAACGAGAGTCTCTCATAAATTGCGTGGACCTCCCTTAAGGCGTACTTCGTGAGGTTATCGTGTTTACCCCTTAGTTGTAGCATAGATTGTCGTGTCATTTAGGCAGGTTTGTTTAACCGCAGTTTTGTGGTTACCCAACTAGCAAAATTTGATTCTAAAAATATCCTAAGACCATAATTTTTTACTCTTATAGCACACTTTTTAACGTCTGTAAATGTGGTATTGATGATTATTTGCCCTTATAGTAGTTGTATCATGGTCTCATTAAGTGTTTTTCTTATCTTTCATTAATCTTGATAATGATGTTGTAAGAACAAAAACACTTACAAGTGTCCTTCACTGGCAAGCTGTAAGAAGAAAAATGCTTTGTGTTGCCTCACTAAGGCCGAGAGTCCTCCTCCCTTGTCCACCTCTTTTTTGTATTGTTGGAAATTTAAAGAACTGAATTATTAAATAATATAATACTAGCTTTTGTCAGCGGCTTCGCCCGCGTACATAAAATATAGCCTATGTCACTCAGAAGTTAAGCAGCTTTCTATTGTTGCTAAAATTTCTCCAATCGGACCAGTAGTTCCAGAGATTACCTCTTACAAACAAAAAAATAAAAAAACAAACTTTACCTCTTTATTATATTAGTGTAGATTAGTGTAGATGTAGATATTTACCTTATGAAAAGGTAAATCTAACAAGTTACTAACTTTACTCATCTAATAGATCTTAATCCTGAAAACTGAATGATACTACGTTTTAACACCAGGTTGATTGACAGATATGGGGCTAGAAGTTAAAGCTAATATTTTATTTTTATTTATTTATTTAATCTTAAAAAAAAAATATTTGCATGTTGCTTATTATATATTTTTAAATATATTATTTTTTGTACGTGTTTTTGTGACTTGACAAATTTGGGTGAAACAAAAATGACTGGATAAAATCTGGTTCTCAATTTTCTTTTCAGATGAAATACTAATTTTCGAGTAGGACAATATCTACCGGGACCGTGAGATTGTCAATATCAATATATAAAAATCAATGCCCCTTTTCGTTGTAATTTTTATAACTCGATAGAACGAGCTCACCAAACTAAATGTTTAAACTTTTTTCGGACTATTTAGTAGATGGTTTATGTGAAGTTTGCACAAAATCAGTCGGGCGGTTCTTCATTTATCACATTTCCAGGATCGAAACTAATTATTCATAAAACAATATTCTCTGATCATTTTTCTTATTTCAACTAACTCCTAATAGATATTAATTTGACCTATGCATTACATTCTAATATGTAATGCATAGGTCGGTAGGGTAGGTAAATTGAAATATATTACACAGGAGCAGGATTAAGTAAACCTTCTTTTCTTAATTCATATTTAACGACAAATCTTATTTAATTTAATTAATTACCTAATTGTAGTCTAACAGTAATATAATTACATGAAAACACTCGTTAATTTTGCTCAAAAGCATTAAACATGAGCATTATTTTAAGTGTTCTTGTTTCATGAGCAAAAGTTGCTCGACAAATGAGATGGGTGTTGTGTCGAAAGATTTCGAAATAATACGCGTTGGGGCTTTATTTACGAGTATTGCCTTTGACATCGATCCAGGCTGGTTCAGTCTTTGCTGTTTTTCGCACATATGAGTGTAGAATGTGGCAAATAAGTTGGAACAAAATGGCTGTCGTTGCTATGGTTACGAAAATCTGTTCAAGTGTATTGAAGGTCGATCACCATTTTTGATCTTGAACTTATATTATTTATTTTCTAGTATAAGCTTCATTGTATTTGTGTTTCTACTAGTTTTTACTATCAAACAGGAACCACGCATTTACCTGGAAAATTTGCATCAATATTTTTTTTTTGCATCAATATTGCAAAAGTGCCTTCCCACTTCAATCCATTGATTTCTATTTCCGGATTGGCATGTGTGATGATGGTGGATTTTTTTGTCCCTGATACTATTTTGTATCTAACCTTCACATCTCCTCTTACAAAACAAAGACCTGTTTATAATATATTAATATTATTTAAATGTAGTAGGCATTTATGGTTAGGTAAGTTTGCATTAACCCCAACAAACTGGAAACCCATACTCTCGCATCGAAGTAACAAAGTTAATACTCCATAGCAACATCGAAACCATAGACACTCCCAAAGACCCAAGGTTATTATATAACACAATTATTGCAAAAACAATGCCTTATTCTTGTGACATGTTCTGTAATCCATTTACACAGGGTTGCCAATTATATTTAATGTAAAGACATGAACGCTTTGTGTTTGAACTATCAAATTCAAGCATTGTCTACCAGCTAGCGTAGATATATTACCTTTGACGTGAGCTAGACAATTCTAGGACCTCTGAGGGTAAGGGCAATATAAGAGGTCAAACGTCTGTGAATTTTTGAAGTTGGTTTTACTCAAGATATTGTAGTGACACTTAATATTATAAAGGTAAAAGTAAAATATATTTGTGTGAGTGTATTTGTAACTCCTTTACGCTCAGATGAGTGAACGGATTTACATTGTTGACTTACTGTTAAACCCATATTGTAGAATAATATTAGGACATAGAATATTTTTTTATACGGAAATAGATTATGTTCCCTTGGGACATTTTTACTTTCACACAGACGATGCCACTGACAGATGCTTATGTTAGATTTTCTTCAATAAATCTTCTTTATAATATATTCAAATATTGTAATCTCTACAACTTGGTTATTAATATTAAATCACAACTGCTTTAAGATCTATTCAATTTAGCTTTAAACTAAAACTCATCGCATATATTAGATACAAAATTAATTATTCAATAGTTATCAGCGCGTCTAAAGTAATTTTCAGACCATAATACGTTTTGATTGGAAGCCGTTTCACGAGCCCTGGAGCCAAGTTCATCAATTAAACCCTCGTAGCTGTTCCCTCATCCAACAATTTGTGAATTTCCATGTATTTACGCTCCATGACGACACTTCTCGTAACTTTGTGACGCGACAAAAAGACGATTTTATTACGGCCCAATTTTGCAACTGGATGTGCCAAATGGTTATAAGCAAATTTCTGCAACTTCAAAACTTTAAACTTCTTACCAGGGTAAATAATTTTGAAACAAGTAATATTGATTTATTTTTATGTAAATATTTATGTTTAGACATAGATGTGGAAATATTTACAAACTCACCTTTTTATCAACCATTTCATTATGGATTTTTTATTAAATTTATTTTATGTTGACGACTTCCTTATTCACTCCAAAAAGTCCACATAATTATTAAAAAAAAATGGAACATGACATTATTACAAACGTCAATTCATTAATAAACACGAAGCTTGTAAGAAGAAAAGTCAATAACAAAGAGACGGACTCACCTTCGTAGAAAATTCTTTAGTATTGAAATATGACCAGCTTTTTAATCAAGTTTTTGCTTCAGTGAGCAAACGAGTTTTAATGGCGGATATGTAACAATGTAATCCCGTTATCGTGGCAGTCATCCGTCGACAGTTCGATACGAAGCTCGCACATAATTTATTACCCATCAACGAGGGATAGATGGATGAAATTCGATTATCGCCAACCAATAAGGTTAAAGCTTGGGAAAGATTAATGAGTACTGCCCACGTGTCTTATTTATTTTAGTTTTTGAGATGAAAGAAGTTTTTAGCATATACATATACAAAGTTTTCTGTTAAACAATTCTCTGTCTATGAAACCTTGACTACAAAAGCTACAATAATATTGGTTTTTAAATTGCATTCCAACTTTTTGTTTCCATGTGTTTTATGTTAATTCAAAAGCTTTAGATTAAAAATACGTGTATCTGCTGAATTCCGTGATGGTTTTTATAATGCGGAATCTCTAATAAAAATAAAACAGATGTAAAAAGGAAAAACAAATATAGAATCTAAGCGTTTATTTCTCTAGCGGTTGGTTGCACTGATTTAATTTAAGCAAAGAATAGTAGAAACGTAAATGTTTTACCACAGAAGTGGTTTTTACTTTAGTTGGAGATTGTGTGAATTGTGCTAGAAAATATAAAATTATAATATTAACTGATGTGCTGTACTTGTAAACATTTAAATGTTGTTTAAGAACTGATGAAAATAATAGTAACTAAAAAACTGGCAACTTTTTTGTTTGTTAATTTAAAGTTGCTACGTTACCTTTTCTACAAGCAATATAAAAAAAAAACAGATTTCATGTTTTTTAGCTTACGAGGTGGTAGTATAGATGATAAAATTTCTCCACAAGAACGTCATGCACTCAAGACGAAATTCAAAAAGCACATAACATAAAAAAATTACATAATGTGTAAATATTATTTTTAATCTAGTAAAAAGAGCCAACAAGAGAACAAAATCCCATTACCTATCTCCATATTATTATAATTATCATGACTACTAGGAGATAAATCATAATAATGAAAGGGACCACAAACAAAGACAAGAAGCCCATAATTTAAGTGACAAGTAAAAGCAGATCAGCAGCAGCAGTCTACCCGCCCGATTATAATTTAGGTGTTTTCAAGGCTAACGTGAATAGGCTCTTAATAAACTAGTTCGATTCATCATCAACCATTGCATCACTGCTTTTCTTCAAGTGGGATCGCAGTCACACTACTTATAGTAGGTAACACTAGTTTTTATAATTTAAAAGAAAGATATATCCTACTAGACGGGTTGCAGTAGAAAAACCTTCTCTCAACTGCATCGGAATCAATATGGGCGGTCATACCGAAATTAAATTCATAGCTGATTTTGCCTGGCATTTTGAATAGGTATTTATTGAGGCACAACAGGTATAAATGGGTGTGTGAATGTTAATATTGAGTTGAAAGTAATCATTACATAGTATAAAACAAAGTCGCCTCCTCCCTATGTATGCTTAAATCTTTAAAACTACGTAACGGATTTTGCTGTGGCTTTTTTAATAGATAGAGTGATTCAAGAGGAAGGTTTGTACGTATAATACATGCATGTATGTAATATCACCATTGCACCCGTGCAAAGCTGGGGCGGGTTGCTAGTTATTTATAAAAGAAGAAACTGACTTACCAAGGCACATCTAAAACTACTAGAACAAAGGGCGTGAAATTTTGCACAAGGGTTCCTTTCAAGACGTAGGCGAGTACTAAGAAAGGATTTTACTAAAATTACCCCCAAAGGGGATGAAGGGGTATTCTAAAGTTTGTTTCACAAATCCCACTTTAATGCGGGTGAAGCCGTTTGCAGAAAATAATATAATAAACTCTAAAATTCGTTGCTAAATTATACTCAGATATTTATGATGGCTTTTATCGACGTCTGAGAACAAAGAAAGATAGAAAATAGAATAGCATTGAACTTACTTTAAAAATAACATGAAATGATTTTTAGAAACTGTACAACATTCTTGCTGATAACATTAAACGAACAATACAAAAAGTCGAATGAGAAGTTTCAGCTGAATTCACATTCAGCATTTCAGTATGATTAATATCACTTGTTTTCTGTGAATAATGAATAAATCAGATTTTATCAAGAATGTAAGAATATGCAATAAACATTTCTTTCTTCTTTGAAACTTTGGTACGATAATAAATTAGTTTCTTCATAACTTCAATTTGGTTCAAAGAGATCTAACATTGATAAATATAATTAAACTTTTCATAAACGCACACAATTTCTAGACTATTCAATTGGAAATTATTCGCTAAAAGGCGAAGAAATAAACCAATAAATTCCACCTGTTACTTACAATAAGAATTCAATCCATAAAAAGGGTTCCATACATATTTTATCCTAATAAAATTGAGAGCATTGTTCCAATATTCATGTTTTCGTGTTTTAGCAATAGGCTTTGTATGGCAGGTAGCGGGTAGTGGCAGTCAGTTGGAAAATATAACACCAACTCAGCAGTTATATCCGGTTGCCAATCACTTTGGCGCGTCGAGGTACACAAGACTAGGTTATTGTTTTATTTTAGAACCTGGCTACTTTTACTACCTGGTACGTGTTCAATTGTATGACTTTTGAAGCTTTTGAAATGATAAATGTAGACTATGCTTGCAACGATAAAACTTAAATATAAAAGATAAATCAGGTTTTTCAAATTCAGGTAATATGAAAATTTGAAATTAAAAATTAGTTAAATATTAACATAAGTCAAAAAAAAAATTGATTTCATAATTCTGAATGTGGAAGATGCAGCGTTGGAAGATGTCCGAATAACGTGATGACGCCACAATAACGTGTGGGAGAGGCTTAGGTATGTCCAACGTCTATGAACGTCTGTCTGCTGAAATAATAATGATGATGAAAATATAAATACATTTTGTACTCCTGCAACATGCATTTTGGAACAAAAAACACCTACGGTCTTCTTCATATTAACTCTCGATACAGCACGGATTATTCTTAAGAGTAAATATAGAAACTCATTCTTTATCAAGTGTCTCACCTACCGCATCTGCCGCTATGTTTTCATAAACATCTGCTTTTTAGTAGCTTTGCTTTATTGCACAAACCATCTATATCGAGTGTTTCTCTTACCACATCTGTCGTTATATTTTCACAAACATCTGCCATCAAATATCGGTGCTTTATTGCACATTCCATAACATTTTCTATTTCTAGTTATCGTCCATTCTCTGAATGTTTTCTTGTTTTATCAAAATTGACATTTTTTATTTTTGTAGCTTCTTGCTTCACACGTATACAGACTGTACCAAAAATGTTTCCTGCATTCAATGCAGCCAGTTTATTTGAAACCAACCTAGTCAGTTTTGAATTTCGTTTTTTTGTACGTGTCACGTGTCTCCAAGTTTCGTGTTATTCAATATCTCTCACTTGTTTATTTTTTCAGTTTTAGTTCTTTTAACTTCTGTAACGTTGCTAAAACCTTTTTATGTCATGTTTTCATGAGTAAACTCAAAACTAGGTTTAATTTGTTCCTTTGTTCAGTTTATATAATATTTAAATGAAATGAAATCATAAAAAATATCAATTAACTATGTAGACAGTACTCGTGAGTTTTATAACTATAGATTATTATGAAAACTAATATTATAAAACATTCACTCAATTTACTATTACTAAATCTCACGGGTCGAATTGTGAATATCTATGGCAACCGACTAAATGATTGGTCTAATAGTTTCTACCTATAGGGGGTATATGAGATAAACAGGTGTAACGTTGTGTTAAGCTCTTTTTTTTTTAAATTGCTATAAATTAGTGCTTGACTGCGATCCCACCTGCTGGTAAGCAGTGATGCAATCGTTGATGGTGAGGCGCACTAGTTTATTAAGAAAGAGCCTTGAAGACACCTAAATTATAATCGGAAAGACTGCAGCCGGCAAACGGTTCCAGTCCCTCGATGTACTCGGTATAAACGACTAGGCAAAACGCTTAGTCCAGACCGAAGGTGTCTCAACAAGGGTGGATATTATTATTTCTTGTATTTTCCATTGTTAAAACAGATTACATTTCCATTTTCATTTCCGTATATACTCTGTTTCGTTCCTCATAGTCGAGACTGTGTTACAAGGTATGATTGCTGGTTCTTTGTTTCTGCGTCAGAGCAAACAGCTAGAAATCGAGATGAGATTGCCAGCTATATCGAGGCGCCTCTACGCTATCAGATCGTATGCGATTGCTGCATCAGATACGTTGGTACCTCGTTCAGATCGGGTTTCATAGCTGTATGTTGGAAAATGTGTGCTAGATGTTGATAGAGATCTGCAACTAGCATAGAGTAGTTAGTTGCTAGAAAAACAGTTTTAGGAGTTTTTACAAAATGGTTGACATTTTTGTTTTTATTTTTTATTGTCTTTTTTTGGTACGAAATTCTTCAAATAATTCCGTTGCAAAAACTGTACTTTTAAAGTTTTACTGAGTAATTTCAACCTTATTCTTTTGGTTGACAGTACAATTGACTCAGTGTTTAATCATCGATCATCGTAAATTTTGGTTCTGGTGGAATTAAATTAATAAATTTAAAGATTAGGTAATAAGAACCTTTTGCTATACAGTTTATTTCTTAAAACAATCTCCTTTATAACATTCGTGAGAACATAATCCACTTCATTATAAAACGCGATGTAATATTATAGTTCCGCGACTATTACTAGGTTTAATTGGCATACAACCAGTTATAGCATTTAGATCGCATTTAAATTAGCAGATATTTTAATACCTACCATTACTAGGTTCACTAGTAATAGTGGTTTTAACTAGTTTTAGATAGCATTTTGGAATAAAACGGCAAAAGTTCTACCACAAGTGTATCTACAAAGCCACACTTTTCCTGTAATTCAGTTAATGTAACGTAAAATGTGCATTGTCAGCGCTTAGTCAGCAGTTTCACGCGAACACTGGAACCTACAGACATGAGATATCGTTTAGCAAAAGTATCGATAATGCTAGCACGTAAATGTACTAAAAATTTCTACTAACTATAAAAGGAGATCGTGGTACTAAGTTGCATTTATAGTGCAACGCAACGGTAGTCTAATATGAACGTAAAATGAAACGTGTTCAGAAATGTTACATTGAAATACATCTTATAAAACATAAACTTTTATACAGTAAAAAACCGGCCAAGAGCGAGTCGGGCTCGCAAAAAATAAATTGTAAGAAAGTCCTACTAAAATATTTATTCTGTTTTCTATATTTTTTTATAGCATGTCTGTAAAAATTGTAACTGTTTTGCTATTACAAATTGGTGACAGATAGACGGACAGTGAAACCTTAGCAATAGGGACTTTATCATTTGAGGAACTGAGGGAACAAATTTGTTCCGGGATAATAATCTTATATATATATTATTTCGGCATATGATCTAACCAAGAGCCTCTATATCCGTTCAGACGTTTGAATGTGAAGGAGTAACAAACATACCTACACATAGACAAAAGCTGTTTTAATATATAATATTAGTATCATGACAATGATTTTTAACACAAATATTACCATAGGCGTGGGCTTACGGACTGTGAGCAATGGGTAGTTCGCCGTCCAATCGTCTGGTATCAGTCTAGACCAAGCCCGAGTCGTCGGCGGCGTGCTCTGTTCCCATGTGCCTCAAAGAGCTGTCGGCAGAACCGTAGGGACTCTACAAAAGAGTCGAAAGCCTGCTGGGGCCCAAGGTCTCTTTCTGAAAGGAAGGCTTGGCCCCAGTGCAAAGTGCAAATAAGGAAAGGGGTGAGGTGTTTAGTCAGTAGGAGTCTGACACTGTTTCCCACTCTGCCCAAGAGCGGGATTCATCATTAGATGATTTTTGGCCACCATAAAAAAAACACAAAATTGACTACTAATGAAGATAAAACAATACAATCTTTTTGAAAAATTTAAAAGAAAATAAGCATTTTTTACTCAACAAAATTGCACGATATCAAATTTTTTTTACAAAATTCACAAGTACCTAGACAAAATGCGATATCGCATATGAATTCAGCGGTCGGGACTAGAACAATATTAGATTGAGCGAGATTACTTTCCACAATCCTACGACGCATTCGTAGGAAAATGAGAACTATATAAGACTGTACCTATATTAACTTTGTACACAATAAATACGAAAACGGAAGAACTATTTGAAGAATTAAAGACTATACTTTTTAGTGGTTTTTTTTTTCGTAGTTTCTGGTTAAGTCTCATAGTAAAAGTTGTTTGTTATCATGACATGTTATATGTTTCTTTAGTCTCATAGTAAAAGTTGTTTGTTATCATGACATGTTATATGTTTCTTTAGTCTCATAGTAAAAGTTGTTTGTTATCATGACATGTTATATGTTTCTTTAGTCTCATAGTAAAAGTTGTTTGTTATCATGACATGTTATATGTTTCTTTAGTCTCATAGGAAAAGTTGTTTGTTATCATGACATGTTATATGTTTCTTTAGTCTCATAGGTAAAGTTGTTTGTTATCATGACATGTTATATGTTTCTTTAGTCTCATAGTAAAAGTTGTTTGTTATCATGACATGTTATATGTTTCTTTAGTCTCATAGTAAAAGTTGTTTGTTATCATGACATGTTATATGTTTCTTTAGTCTCATAGGAAAAGTTGTTTGTTATCATGACATGTTATATGTTTCTTTAGTCTCATAGGTAAAGTTGTTTGTTATCATGACATGTTATATGTTTCTTTAGTCTCATAGGAAAAGTTGTTTGTTATCATGACATGTTATATGTTTCTTTAGTCTCATAGTAAAGGTTGTTTGTTATCATGACATGTTATATGTTTCTTTAGTCTCATAGGAAAAGTTGTTTGTTATCATGACATGTTATATGTTTCTTTAGTCTCATAGGTAAAGTTGTTTGTTATCATGACATGTTATATGTTTCTTTAGTCTCATAGGAAAAGTTGTTTGTTATCATGACATGTTATATGTTTCTTTAGTCTCATAGTAAAAGTTGTTTGTTATCATGACATGTTATATGTTTCTTTAGTCTCATAGGTAAAGTTGTTTGTTATCATGACATGTTATATGTTTCTTTAGTCTCATAGGAAAAGTTGTTTGTTACAATCACGTGTTTAAGTATCGGTCAATAATTACTAGTCCTGGAACACAGATCAACGAAAGATCATGTGAGAGAATTTTAGGTAGTAAACGTTTGACCCGCTCTACCCTAGAACGAGAGAAATCATTGATTTTTTTTTAAATCTTTGAAATTTAATATAGACATTTTTCGCTAATCATTTAAAGATCGCTCGTTTAGAATTCCAATTCCAGGATTTGTCTCGGTTTGGGTGTAGCCAGAGATCATGTCAGATTTTTACTGACTAATACCCACCTGTTCCTTTAGTTCTTTTGTATATTAATTTTGTTTTATAATGCCAGAATTTAACACAATGTGTACAATTTGTTGATGAATAAATCAAATAATAGGGGCGAGATCATTACCACCGATTTGACAAAATGCCCCATTTGACACATAAAAAATCCAAGTGCTCTATCGAATCCATTCCAACCTTTTTCTCAACACACTCAAAGCTCCACAAATATGATTAAATAACAACACCTTCCAAGTCCAAGCACCGAGACCTCAAAACTACTAGAAGTGCCTTTTCAAACGCAATTTGCGAGCACAAAGAATGTGAATCCTTTTCAACTAAAACACGCTTTTTCCACTAACTTCATTCCGATTTTACGGCAAAGGTTTTAGTATTTTCTGTTTATCGTTGAGCTTGTTCCACAAAGCGAATCGACGTGACAATGGAAGGTGCGCACACTGCACAACATACGCGTTAGGTACACTCTGCAAGTCATAAAGGCCTTTCCATTCGGCTTTGTTTCCGAGGTGCTATACAGGAGATTGATGGTTGATTGATCGCTTAGATCACTGTTTGATTGTTCTAGTATTGATTGGTAAAATCTAACGGTTGGTGGCTTCTGATGGAAATTCAAGCTTTGGTTGAATCAGCAGCTTATTTATAGGTCTGTAGATTACATTATCATTCGGCTTGTCTTATTCCGAAAGTATCCATCATTATCATTTTAGCCGAAAGACGTCCTACTGTTGGAAATAGACCTCCGCCAAGTGTCACTATGATGAACGGTCCTATGTATCTTGCCAGGTCATGTGCCCACCTTGTTGGAGGCCTTCCAACACAGCGTCTTCTAGTACATGGTCGTCACTCCAGAACCTTTCGACCCCAACGGTCATCTGTTCTGCGATCAATGTGCTCTGCTCATTCCCACTTAATAAATTACGAGGCAAAACGCTGAGTCCAGACCGTAGATGTCTCAACAACCGGTTTGCCGGTTTCCTCACGATGTTTTCCTTCACCGTTTTGAGAGCAGCGGTGATGAAATAAATTACACAAAGTAATGCACCTGGCTGGGTTTGAACCCGCGACCTACAACTCATAAGTCAGGGACGTTACCACATGGCCACACTGCTCTCAATTGAATTCTCATGTACTTATTTCTTAAATGACTGTAGTTAACATACACAGCAAATGTAAGAAAGTATATAATATCATATTACTCGGAACTATACCTACCTAAACTTATTTAGAACCCTCTCTACCCACCCTTACTTGCGTGCATCGTTTGAATTGTCCTTGTACCCCAAGAATAACTTCGGAGTTTCGGACACACAACTCCTGATGTCCATTCATCGAGTTTTATTTGTACTTAGTCGCGATTTTCGAGTTTCAGAAACTTGGTAAAAAGGAAATAGTCATTTGGACTCGAAAAGTTCACAAAGGACTCTGTCAGACATTTTCCGAGTCCAACATAAAACTCCTACCTTTACGTAAATGTTTACATTGAATTTCAGTTACTGAAGCCTGAAATGCAGCTCTTTTATATTTTCCCTTACAAAGTTTAACTGTTTATGACTTCGTTGTTTTTAACCGACTTCAAAAAAAGGAGGAGGTTCTCAATTCGATGGTATTTTTTTTTTTTTATGTTTGTTACCTCAGAACTCCGTTGTTTATGGATGGATTTGCAAAATTTTTTTTGTACTTGAAAGGATATGCTTCCAGATTGGTCCCATTTTTTTCAAAATTGAGTTTTGATGATGGGATCCATGAGAAATCGAGGGAACTCCTCAAATATTATAGGCAACTATATAGTTTTTTTTATATTTTCATCGAGAACTCAAGCATTTACAGTTAAAAAGTAACATTTGATGAGGTGGAACTGGTGAAGAAGATCAGAAAATGGCTAACGAAACTTGATACTCGCATAGATATCACAATCAAGGTAGTTAAGCAACTATGAAAATGCACTATAAACCAATGATCTTAAAAAATGATGTTGAAAAAGTTATCATCGAACTGATCTGATGATGATGAGCTGGAAGGTAGGCACTGGAACTGCGTAACTAATTAATATATCCTAGCCGTGTTTGGGCTTGTTAGAATTGTCATAAGATGCACTTTGGCTGTAAGGTACTATTGAACTGATGTGATGATGAAGCTGGAAGGTGGAAGGTCGGCTTGGGAACTTCAAAATAAAATAATGTATCCTACCATTGTTTGAGCTTATTAGAGCTGTCATGGGTAATGCTGTCAAGAGCAATGGAAAGGGCTATGCTCGAGTTTCCTTGCGTGTTCGAAACAGAAATGAAGAAATGCGCAGGAGAACCAGGGTCACCGACATAGCCCGAAGAATTGCCAAACTTAAGTGGCAGTGGGCAGGGCACATTGCTCGTAGAACAGATGGCCGATGGGGCCGAAAGGTTCTAGAGTGGCGACCGCGCACCAAAAGACGCAGCTTTGGAAAGCCTCCCACAAGGTGGACCGACGGCCTGGTGAGAATCACGGGAACGCGATGGATGCGAGTCGCACAGAATCGGTCGTTATGGCGACGCTTGGGGGAGGTCCATGTCCAACAGTGGACGTTTTCTGGCTGAAATGATGATAATTTAGAGAGCTGTCATAAGATGTACTCATGAGATGAATCATAAGTATTTCATGCATCATATCATCTCTCCACGAGATCAAAACGATTACACTGTAACAATGTACCTTTAATATGTATTCCTACTTTTATGACATTGGTAACTTTTTCAAAAGAAATGTAGGAACGATATTGACTTCGTTGCCATAACACATTATAATGAAAAACACTAAACGGCTACAAATAAAAAAATTTTTTACAAAAAAAAAACCGCCTTCAAAAAAAGACAAACGATAAAAGTTAAAACGGTAAAAATTTTTTTTATTATGGAAATATTATTGAGTGTATCTGGAAATATAATTTTTTACTTTTTGTTATAGTTTCCCCTTAGTTTATAGGGCTTCTTTGAGCTAGAAATATGACTGTATTCTGCAATCATTTGTTTACAATCATCTATATATATAAAAGGCGAAACTGACTGACAGACATATCAACGCACAGCCAACTACTGGGACTAGGAGTGTGAAATTTAGCATAGGGCTTCCTTTTAAGACGTAGGCGAACTCTAAGAAAGGAATTTGCAAAATTTACCCAAACCCACCTAAAGGGATGTAATGGGGGTTTAAGTTTATATGGAGAACCCTACTTTCACGCAGGCGAAGCCGCTAGCAGGAAGCTAGTGCTATACTGATGGCGTAGTTTTATTACGAGCTGACCTCGCGAACTTTGTTCCGAATGAATGAGCGAGATTTTTTTTACTTTTTTTATCTTATGTCCTTCACTTGGTTCTTAGCTACCTCCCTACTGATTTTGAACCAAATCGGTTTAGCCGTTCTTGCGTTATAAATAGTATAACTAACACGACTTTCTTTTATAAATATAGATGTGTTCGAAAAAGACAGGGTAAAAGACAAGGACATGAGACCATTATCACCCATTCACTAAATAAAATAATGTCCCTTCTTGTCAAGACTGATATCATATTATTAGTTTTTTTCTTTCTCATCACATCATCAGCCTTATTTTTCTGAGACACAGGCCTCCTCTCTGTGTGAGGAAATGGGCCAGAATCCACCACGCGGGCCATGTGATGTCACATGTCTTCGAATTTTTGGTTCTAGGACATATATATATATATAATAGGACATGCCGATTTCCTCACGATGTTTTCCTTCACCTATTTGAGAGCAGTAGTGATGAAATAAATTACACTAAGTAATGCGCCTGGCTGGGTTTGAACTCGCGACCTACAACTCGTAAGGGCCGTCGGGGCCGTTACTCGTTTGTTTGTTTAGCTCCAACAGTGTACATCTTTCGGATGAAAAACATACTTGGCTAAAAAAAAAAACTAAAATGGCTAAACATTTTATCATAAGATAGATATTGATCAGTATTATATAAGTTTCGATATAAATCACATAGATTAAGTGATATACGAGTGATTAAGTGAGTAGTAGTCGTTATTCCTTAGTAATTTTAAGCTCCTAATGTACCAAGTTGTATTTATGGTGTACCTAAAATAAAGAACGTATCTATCTGTATGTGTATACAAAAATGTACACCACATACAGAATTATAAAAGTTGGGTAAAACTAATTTCACTGGGCAGCGGGCGCTGCGAGAAGTTTTCTGCTGTAATCCATCAAAAGGCTTCTTCTAGTGATGTTGATTTTTAGTTTTTTGGTGAGACAGATGACTGGTGATAACTCTGTAACTTTGTCCTTAGTGTTAGAGTTTAGGTTCAGACTAGAGTGAATAAGCTCTTAATAAACTACTGCGCCATACCATCAATGATTGCATCACTGCTTACCTTCAGGTGAGATCGCAGTCAAGCACTAGTTTTTAGCAACTAAAAAAAGAAACAACTATTTACTGCACCATCGATAGTGTTTCATTCATGTACCAAATCGACTCTCCACGGGCTAAAACAATCAAAATTTCATCATCACAATCATCATTTCATCCGATAGACGTCCAATCCTGGACAAAGGCGTCTCCTAATTGTCACCATAATGAACAGCCCTGTGCATCTCATATCCATCGGATACCTACAATCCTTGCCAGGTCATCGTCCACCTTGTAGGAGGCCTTCCAACACTGCATCTTCTGGTTCTCGGTCGCCACACGGATCAAAAATTAGCCGTGTAAATATATATAAAGAGATAAAATAAAATAGTGATAAGTTCACATCCATTAAATAGTTTACCTACGAGCTCCTAGTTAATCAATGTGCGAAGTACCTTCAGTTGATCAATAGTTGGGAATCAGCTCCAACTTGACTATTACTCGTTCGTACATAATCCTTTGCGGAAAAACCCGGGACTTACGCATTCTTAGCTCTCACGTAATATTTCCTGAATGAGGATTTAGGGAAATGGTAACTTAGTTATTAATGTCCGTTTGCTGGTCCAACACTTTCATAAACTATTAAGGAGTAGGTATTCGGCAAAATAGTTATAATTGGAAAGGGATAGAGAGGCCAAAATAATGACGGATGAACTTGTTGTGATGTTTGGAATGTTTCTTTTTTGCTAGGCACAAATCATCCAATGATATCTCCCGCCCTTGGGCGGAGCGGGAGAAAGTTTTTGACTTTTGTTGACTAAAAACCCACCCATCCTTCTTTACGTTCCTAGCGGCAGTAATGGCGCGGCGTGAGAGCCAATGCCTCATGCGGCCGGCCTCCTTCTTCGCTAGCATTACTGCTGGAAGAAAAAAGAGTCAGTGATAGTGTGATTGTTGTTGTGATGGTAAAAGACGCCGCGTTGGAGTCAGCTCAAGTATCATGGGACAAGGCGGGAAGTTGATTAATTTACACGGTTACTGGAACTCAAGTTTCAAAATAGTTAAATATTGTAAAACTTTAGATAAATCTGCCTACCTAATATTCCTTTGAAAATAGAGTTTATATAAAAAACCTTCCTCTTGAATCACTCTATCTATTAAAGAAACCGTATCAAAATCCTTTGCGTACTTTAAAGATCTAAGTATACATAGGGACAGCAGTAAGCAACTTTGTTTTATACTATGTAATGAAGCCACAAATATATATTTAATCTCCGCATCTCCATTAACTTTTTATAATATAAAGTAATTAATTTCCATTATCAACGGGAAAGTTCGAAATGTAAATTTTAAAAAGTGAACGAGCGATGTACTCTATGCAATGAGCACAACCTACTTTGTAAACTGACTTTTGACAAGACAGATTATAAATTGTATATTTGTAAAAATCTCTTAAACTCTTGAGCCCTGAGCGAAACTCTTGAGCGCCGGCGTTTGCACACCAATTGTCTTTGCAATATGTGTCTAATTGCGGTATTCAAAAGGTCAACTAATGCTAAAATAAAATAAAACTAAACCTAGTAAATTACAATTTTAGTTCATTAAGCCCCAAACAAACGCCGGCGTTCGCATATCTATTGTTCTGGTTAAAATTATATGTATAGTGTAAATTATAATATAATAAATAAATTCTCATTTGCTGAGCTGAATATATTAAGTACCTATTTACTTACTCGATTCCTCCCTCAAGTGTTTTTCTAGTGAAAACATCACGTAATCATGTTCAGTTATTATCACCATATGGTAAGCTTATAAAACAAGCTTATACAATACTACCTGCTATCAGTGGGTTTGCCCGCGTGAATGTAGTAATATTGTCCCTTGAGAGCATACTCCTGGGATAAACAGTACGTTATGTGCTATTCCAGGAATTAATAATATTAATTTTATTCCACATCTTTTTCCACAACGTTGTCTAGTCCCAAACTTGACCTCGTGGTATGGCTACACTAGAAAACTGATAAACATACTTAAATATGTTTAAATACACACATAAAAGAGGTAAATTAAGTACACCCAGACACAGAACAAATTATCGTGGTCATCACAAACATTTGTTTTAGGTTTTTTTTTTTTTTTATGGTAGGTGAAAATCATCCAATGACGAAACCCGCTCTTGGGCGGAGCGGGAGACCAGTGTCAGACTCTTACTGACTAAAAAACCTACCCCGTACCTTCCTTGCCTTATTCCTGGAGTCGAGGTAACAGTTTTCCACCACCCTCTAGGCTCCAGGAGGCTTCGACCCTGAAGGGCCCCTGCAGTTTGCTGACAACTCCTTGAGGCGCGCGGGAACGGTGCGCGCCGTTGACGACTTGGACTCGGTCTTACCAGACGACCGGACGGCGAGCTACCCATTGCTCACCGTCCGCGAGCCAGTGTCTACGGTGGCCGGATATCGGCAGGATCGCGGCGGCGACGGCTACGGCGAGGGCGCTGTTGCCTTTGCCTTATGCGGTCGGCCTCCTCCTTTACGAGCATTACTGCTTCGCAGAAGGAGGCGACCGCCTGCCATTCCTCTTCGCTGCGGACCATGGCCTGAACCAGGGCCCGGCGCGAGAGGTCGCCGCCGCCGATCACCCCCACGAGGACACGGCGATGCTCTTCCCAAGCAGGGCACACCTCCACCGTGTGCTCCACCGTGTCCTCCGGGCTCGCCTCAAACATTTGTTTTAGGTGGAAATCAAACCGACGATCTCCGGCATAGCAGTAATGGCCTTGACTTAGCTTTGTGTTCATCCAAATCCGTTTAGCCGTTCGAACGTGAAGAAGTAACAATAACAATATAAGTAGGAGTACTGTAGGTATGTGTGTGTATACACACATACAGTACTCCCACTTATAAAATATTGATTTCTCAACGTTTCTCGAAGTTTTACAAACTGCTCTTCACACTTTCATCCCAATCACTCAACCAAAATCGATTTCAACCTTAAATCTTCTAGTTAAACTCCGCCCCTCAATCTTGATCCTTTGTCTCTACTATTAAGTCTAGACCAGAATAACAGACTTGAGCTCTGTGAGCCATTTATAAGACATGGCAGTTCACAATGTTGGTATCTATAGCCACTCTACAGGAAGCTGTGATTAGGTTACGGACCAGCTATGTCTGGAGTTTCACTTCAGTGACCCACTATACGGTGGCTATCGAAATAGTCTTGATACTTTAAGCCTAGTAGTGGTTTTAGATTGCTTCCTTTTATTTTTTGTATAATATGAAAAAGATAACTTTTGAATTTTAATTTTTTCACTGTACTTACTAAAGACTGACTCTAATTATACCTCTAAGTTTGTTTTGGTAACAATAATATAATAATAAATTTCGTTTATTTCTCCTCACAAAAACATGAATCGTGTTTCTTCTCAGGGTAGTCAGCTAGGAAACACCGGCCTCATCTAGTTTCAATAGACGAAAAAAAAAATGACTTGTAAAGATTTTGTAAAAACCTATTTACTAAAAATGAATAACACACATGAATAAGTAAAAAATGTGTAAAATCTATCTTTATTTTATTCCATAAAAACTTTTTAAAGTTCGTATTTTGTAAGTATCAAAATTATTAAAACGAAACGCCACTTACGAGACCGCCCGTATCCGCCATTTAATTTCAACATCCACCCAAGAGTTATTGAATAAGCCTATTGAATACGCCAGATTTTATAAGAACAATAAAGGCATTGTGGTTGTCATGTTACGCCTCACGTTTGCGAAAACGTTTTGGTAATAAATTACATAGCAGTTGTTCTAACCCTCTGTTACTGGGTTTTACCGCTATGTATTTTTACCGAGTAATACGAATCTCCTAACCATAGAGCACGGAAGACTCCTTTAAGTTATTAAAAGTATTTTAATTTACATAGGGTTTTTTTATGGTAGAAAAAAATCATCTAAAGACGAATCCTGCCCTTGTGTGGAGCGAGAAACAGTGTCAGACTGACTAAACGACCCACCCCATTTCATCTTAGCCCTCATAACGGAGTCGGACCTTCCTATCAGAAACCGGACCGGGACTCCAGTAGACTTCGGCCCTGCAGTTCGGCCTTTACTTTTGCTGACAACTCCTTAAGGCGCGCGAAAAGTTTGAAAAGTGCACGCCGTCGACACCTTATATAGGGTTCCCCGTCACACTATTACTTATCCAAATTCATGGCAGAATTTATATAATAAAAAATCGTAGTTGTCGTATCATGCTCGCGTCGATCCCGACGAACGAGTCGTAAGTGTATTAAAAAACGTCGTTTGGCACTCTTGATAATTTATCACTGCAGCCCTATAACACACTCGCATATGACTCGTGCGAATTCCACCTCGATCGCAATGACAAACTTTTTGCACTTGTGTCAAAATGAACTATTATTTCGATAGGTTAAAGTTATGGAACTCAATTATAATTATTGAAATTGATGACTCCAAAGCAGCTTAGTCTTTCGAATACCGTAATTAGAGACATAATAGTAAGACAATACCTGTGCAAACGCCGGCATTCGTTCGAGGCTCAAGAGTTTAAACTGATGCATTCGGTCATTTTTCAAAATGGCGTCTCTTATGGTTTAGGCGTTCTGTGCTCTGTGGTCGGAGCAAAGACAAGCGGGGTCGAGACGAGGCCGCGGTTGCATGGCAGTGACGGTGACGCGGGACGACGCGATTCACTCGCGAATTTATTAAGTTACGTCATATGAACGTTGTCTTAAATTAATGTTGTGTCTTTACAGTGTAAGGATCCTTTACCATTATGTTCACAGCATCAGCCTTATGATGTTCATGTTCATCGTTCATTCAATGGACCGTAATCCACCACGCGGGTCCTGTGCCGGTTGGTGGATACCATGTTCAAGGTCAATCTTTGCAAGGTGTTGAAGAACAGTACATTTTGATACAACTGGAGAGGTCATTAAAACCAAGTTGGAAATGGAGGTGTTATAGAGCCGACTGCTACAGTGAGAAATTTTCGTATGCATCAAACAACATTTTTTAATACACTTTCGAGGATAATAAGGAGTAGCGCCCAGTTTGATATGATAATAAATTGTAATACGGGCGAACTCGCGCACTTATCTACACTAGTGTGAAAAACAGTCAAATACATACCTAAAAATGTTTGAAATAGGAGCGGGTTTTCAAGTACATTTTGCATTAATTAGCATTAAATGAAATTTTGGTAGGATTTCATCGAGTGAAATTCAGTGGTTGTTTTAATTATTCACAAATTGATTCCATTACACTACACCATTTTTTTTTTCAATATAATATTCATTATGAAAAAAAAATGGTGTAGTTTTGTAACTCATGTGACTGAAAAAAAAAAACGATTTCAGTAAATTAGAACTGAATATTTTATTTTAGAAGGTTGACGTGGAACATTACGGGCAAAATACTTCAGAGACATTATAATGTATACCTACTAGTGGTAAACAAATTAACTATTCATACAAAAACACAGCTTAAAAGACTTACTATCCAAGTCGGAAACATTAACAAAAATAAAATAAGGTACAGATTTTTTATTATTATTTCTCTTATTGATGTTGTCCTGTTTTTTGTATTGTTTTTTGTCTATATATTTTATCGTCGCCACAACCACCGGTGTTGTGCATTTAGCATCCAACGGATTCCAGGAACCCTGACCAGGTCATCTATGCACCTTGTGGAGGGCATTCAATTCCAACGCTGGGTCTTCTGGTAACTTTTCGGCCCCATCACCATCTGTTCTGCATGCAATGTGACCTGCCCATTGCTACTTAAGTTTGGCGATTCTTGGTGCTAAGTCTGCAACCTTGGTTCTCTTGCGCATATCTTCACTTCTGATTCGATCGCGCAAGGTAACTTTTAGCACAACCTTTCCGTTGTTTCTATTTGCTAAACAATATTGTTTCAATTACTGAAAATTTCGCTTTAGAAACTATATTGAAACAAAATACATAATACCCAAACTATCAATACCACATTTATTCGTAAATTTCCCAAAAGTTTTCGTGAAATGCTTTTAACTTGTTACTCAAAATACGCTCGGATTCGTTTATCAAAATTAACTAACATTAAATCATGGGTAATGGGCATTTCGGACCACCTGACTTAACTTTACTTTTAAATCATCTTTACCGTATAAACTGTTCTCAAGCGTACACAAAATTCATTGCGATATCCTTGAAGTAACTATCGGATTCCCACGGTTCTCACAGGTCTACCATGTGGAAAGCTTTCCAACGCTTCATCTTCCTGTACGTAGCCAGCACTCCAAAACATTTCATTCGCTCTTATCTTCTAACAAAAAATAAAAATTCTAAATGAAAATTAGGAAAGCATAAAGAGTAACATAAGCCTTTTTGTAAGTGAGCCAAAGTTACGGCTTCATTATCCCCTCTAGCGGGCAAGGCTGAATCGGCGAGGATTTCAATTATCTCAGGGCTTTTAATATTAAAAGTAAAGCTTAAGCGACCGCACTGGCACGTAGGGAAAAATGTACCCTTTAAAATTACGTGGCAAACGCAGGACTAGGGGCATTCTTGACCCTAAGTCTGCGAAAAGTAATAAATACTCGTAGGTAGCTGAATAAAGATGTTCAGCCGTCTCATTAGGAATGTAGTAAAGTGTAATCGTGTTTAATTTTTGAAGTGGAACCAACGAACCTACATACGTTTGTACAACTTGATTGACCTTGAACAAAGGCTAATTGTCTTACTGTACACACGGATGCACAAAATTTATTCAGTCGAAAATTTTGGTTCTATATCTTATGTTTTCGTAATTTTTTTTTAAGTTTAAGTTTTTTTATGTGATTTTCTAAAAAGTGTGCAATTACTTAACCATAGTACAGTACGGCCATCGGATCTTGGCGAGCCTGAAATTAGGCTCTGCGAATTTTAGCGCTTGAAAACTAGTTTAATGTAATATAATGTATGATCAAGTCACGTTATAGTCTAACACCCGTATTCACAAACAATACTCAAACGACCCTTGACTAAGCAAACGCACAGCGTTGAAATAGAGCTCTGTGATTGGTTCGTTTGTGTTGCGTAGTTCACAAACCCTGCCCTGTGCGCTCGCGAGCACTGTGAGACCGCATAGTAACGTTTGTGAATACGGGTGTAATTCCCTATCCTTGAGAGGAGGCCTGTGTCCCAGTAGTGCGAACCTTAAAAACGCTGATGAAAGATGTTTCTTTTCAAAACAAGCAGCACCTTTGCTCTTCTCTCGGTATTTTTTTATTTCTTAGTTTTTATATGTACAAATTTAATAAATAAATATTAAAAATGCAATATACCTTTATATTAAATTACAAACAGAACTTCTGAGATTAACATGTCTAACCTCTACCTTTAGAATAAAACTATAAATATGTAAATCTACATAAATTGCCCTTTTATCCCAAAGCTAACATTTAGGTACACCGGGTACACGTAACTCTTGAGTCAAATTAAATTACAATTTATATAACTAAGTGAACCATTAGCACCAAAATATAGCTTTGAAACGTGCTGAAATTTAGACAAAACATTTAGTTTTTTCCGTGCTTAAAAGTTCTTACGGATATAAATAAGGCTTGCGACGAAACTTTGCGAAAAAACGCGCCGGTATTATCCGCTCGTAATTCCGATCCATCTCACAAGTATAAAAGTTCCAAGAGCGCTATCATCATTGACATATCCCCTCCATTTCTGTGTAGAACTGAGGGAAGATTCTTTTGAGCGATAAAAATTGTGATTCCATAGTGAGGAACAGTGAGGCCTAAACTAATGTTAATTGGGTTCAAACCCAGGTCTTTATGTGTGTAATTTGTTTCATCGCCAATGCTCTCAAAATGATGACAGGGAAAACCTTAAGAGAAAATCAAAAATTCTATAACATGTCACTATGCGGAATTATGACCCATTCGTTCTTCTAGGATGTGACCTTAGTGGGAACAATGTAATTGTTAATATAGTGTATATTATATACTCTGAGTAAGACTTGATCCGATGGTTGGTTTATTTTGTTAAAAAACTGTTCATGAAATCCTGTAATCATTGACATATAATTTTCTCCATTTCATTGCAAAACTGTAAAGAAGATATGTTTCTTAATTATTTTGCACACCCTACAGCGACAAATATGTCACTGGCTAATTTATCACCATAAAAAAATCGTAAGTTATGTATGACTGTGTTCAATGTCATCATCATCATCAACGTTTCTAAATATGAATTTGAATAAAATGAGTTTATTTAAAACATGTGCGTTAACCAGAATTTCCGTCGCGGTTTTCCACCGATGTGTCCGCAGCCTTACGCAACTTAACGCCACGCCGGCTAGTATGAATTTTTTATACCTATTCTTGTGACCGTCCTACGGCTAATTGAATATCTTTTTACTCTCTGCTCTTTGAGTCTCGGTTTTTTATAGACTTACAAGTTCTCTTTGGTAGGAAAGCAATTATGGAAGCTTATTTAACTGTTTAAAATATTGATTTAGATGGGAATGTTCGCTTTGAGAATGGCTTTTATGAGGTTCTTTAGAAGTTCTGTCGATGTTAATTTTTTATTTTGATATAATATTTTAATTATGTGTCCTAAATTGATTTATTTATTGAGCATACACTGTACCTTTACAGGCTGAACCCGACGCAATGGTGATTCAAAAATACCTTATTAAAAAACTTACTAAAAGATTTAAAACAAAACTAAATTCTACTGCTGGCAGTTTAGATAAAAAAATTAAATTCCGTCTACACAGAATACAAAATAATGTAAAATTATAAGCTTTCGTTTAATGTTTCGAAATCTTTACCTATAAATAAATAAAAAAAATAGTACCTAATTAGTTCTATAACTTTGTTAATTAAATATATAGGGGTTCGAGTGCAAAAAAGAAAAATCGAAATAAAAAACAATATTTTAGTTCGATTTTAGTTAATTGTAGTTAGCGTAAAGTTTTTATTATATTTATAGTGAAGCATTTCTTAAATAAATATGAATCAAACTTAAAACTGATTATTAACTAATAGGTACTTATGAAATTTAGTAAAACTAGAGTAATATAGTGTAAGTTGTACTGCTACATCATAGAGCAAAAATCATATTTTATGATTTTTTGAAGCTAGTTTCAGGTATTACAATATTAGGATATAATATTACTTAGTTACTTTTATATTAATAAATCAACAGATTTTCAATCTCTTACCCAAAAAATCCCACCATGACCTTTGATACCACTCATAATAAATCGAGAAACGCCACAGGTAAGCCGACCCAAAAATAATAAATTAATAATATATTTTATTCATTACACACTTTGCGGCAAGCTCTACAAATGAGTGGGTTTTAAAAATTCATAAAATTATGAATATACCGAAATGGAACGAACGAATTTTGAATATGAATTCGGTTGCTCTTATGAAATAAATCGAGTACTATTTGTTGAGTCGTTTATTCTTTTTTTTTAGTTCATAAAAACTCAAGAAGAAGTTTTCTCTTCATCTTTAAGGTTTATCGAACATCGAAGGTCTGGAACAGTTTGCCTGCCAGCTGAGGTATTCCCGTCCAATTAAAATATAAGTGTCTTGAAAGCTAGAGTGAATAGGCTGTTAATAAGCTAGTGTGCCTCACCATCAATGAGTGCGTCACTGCTTACCATCAGGTGGGATTGCAGTTAGTCACTAGTTTATATAAATATATATAAAAGGAGAAACTGACTGACTGACATATCAACGCACAGCCGAAACTACTGGGACTAGGCGAGTGAAATTTTGAACAGGGCTTCCTTTTATGACGTAGACGAATACTAAGAAAGGATTTTCCAAAATTTACCCCCTAAAGGGATGAAACGCATGACCAAAGTTTGTGCGAAAACCTATTTTCACGCGGGCGAAACCGCTGGCAGAAAGTTAGTATCAAATAAAAAAAACTTCATTTCTTATATTATCAGTGATTTTAGTCAGCAAAACGGGACTTGATGATCCAAGTTTATGGTTACATTACAGTTTTATTTATCGTAAATGATTGGACTGATACCAGTATCGTTGAGTTCGTGTTTTGAAGTATAAATAGTCCCATAACATGTAATGAGTTATCCAAATGTACGCAATGAAAATGTTCTACAAAATAAGTATTGAAAATCTACACTAATATAATAAAGAGGTAAAGTTTGTTTTTTTGTTTGTAGGGTGTAATCTCTGGAACTGGAACGATTGGAAAAAAAAATTCAACAATAGAAAGCTGCTTTATTCCTGAGTGACATAGGCTATATTTTATGTACGCGGGCGAAGCCGCTGACAAAAGCTAGTATTTAATAATTTTAATAATTCGCTTCGATCTCACGTTGATGAATGCAAGGATCACTTTGATCCAACGTGTTCTAGTAGGGACATGTGTTATATTCCAACACTTTAGCAACGACATTTTTTTTTTCTGTGAGAAAAAAATAATCTAATGACGAATCCCACCCTTGAGCGGGACGGGAAACAGTGTCAAACTCTTTCTGACTAAACAACCCACCCCATTCCTTCTTAGCCCTCATACCGGGATCGGACCTTCAAATAATTATTGTAATAAACAAATCAAAGCAATTATTTTAATAATTAATTATAATGGAGAGTGTTGCATCGTTCTTTGTACTTTGTGTTATTTCTTTAATATTTAACTTTTTGTTTCTGAAATAAAATATTTTTTATTCGACTTCAAAAAAGGAGTAGGTTCTCAATTTGCATGTACTTATGTTTAATTTTTGAGAATTTTTGTTAAGTGTGAAAATCATCCAATGATATTAGTTCCAGCCCTTGGTTGTGCAAACTTTTACTGACTAAAAAACTCACTCCTGTTTCTTGGTGTAAAATGCACCATTTCAACCTACCTAATTCTATTAAATCAACAAACCGACCACTTTTAAAAACAGCGTTCGAAAATACCCTTTTCCACTTCACCATTTATAAAATGAGAGAAGCACTCGATGGACTAAACAATAATGTGAACAAAACTTAATTAAATTGCATTTCGCTCGAAATTCTGTGGTTATGAGTCGAGGATTTAGAGAGGGCCGTACATTTTATTTTTGATTCAGTTCGCGTCCGCGCTCTAAACTGACTCGACTAATTTTAATTAGAATTTTCCGAATGCTTTGCGGTGTTCCAGGGCTTGCGGCTTTTGTTTGTTGCCTCTGAATTTCAAGTTTCGTTTGTTTATTCAAAAATAAAAGATTCTTTTTCGTTTCTGAATTCCTTTGTCGGTTTTATTTCCTTTTCTTTGCATTCCTATACTCGTGAATGAGAGGATTTTCGTTAGAAATGTTTTGAGAGCTAAAGTATACAGATATAATAAAAGTAAATTGGATAGAAGCGATTGAAGAATTCTGTGAAAGATTTTTTTAATCTTTTTAGTACACAGAACTCATTACAGTACATAGCATAATCGGTCTTAAAATGTTCCCAGTGCTGGGAGTCAGAGCCTCGTATCCACCACGCGGGCCCATCACGGATTGATAGATATCACTCAGTCATCTCTTTGAATTTTCGATTCTGGGGCATGCCAGTTTCCTAACGTTGTTTCCCTGCACCGCTTTGAGAGCATTGATGACAAAATAAAATACACAAACTAACATGCCTGGTTGGGTTATAACCATTTTTTAATGTTTTTTTTTATGTGTTTTTTTAAGAAAATATTTAAATATGTAAATTATGTGTATATAAAATAAATAAAGGAAATAATAAAAAAGGGAATAATAATATAATAATATTTATTTATTTCAGTAGTATCATATTTCTATTAAAATTACGAGCTTAATACGTACAGCAAAGGCATATATATAGTAAGAACGATATATGTAGCTCCCAAGAAAACTTAAGAAATTTATGATTCTAATATCATACTATCTCAACTACCTACAACTAGCACTGAGGTTCAAACCTTAATATTTCTGAACGGAACAAGTTATTACATTAACTCTGTTTACCCATGTCAAGATACAGCGCCGAGATGAAATATGTATATAAGATGTTGTCTCGTATACCTGCTCTGCTCTCTTTACTTGTGTGATAGATCCATCTTGTATACATATATGCATTATGTACAAGTGTTGAGCTTATGTTATATAGCCACATAGATTGAGCAGTGGTAGATAAGACTTAGGTACAAGTAAGTATAGGTCACGGGTTCAGACCCAGTCAGGCATTATTTTGTGTAATTTATTTCATCACCACTGCTCTAAAAACGGTGAAGGAAAACATCGTGAGAATGTGTGTCAATCAAAAATTCGAAGACATGTGACATCCACCAATTCGTACTGGGCCTGCGGGGTGGATATAGCCCATTCCTTCTCCTAGAGACGAGGTCTTTGCCCCTGCTACGCCAAGCTTTGAAAAAAAAAGCCATTAGTCAACCAGTGTCGGAAGCATCAAGAGCTTATTTATTACTCCAGCTAACATAAGTATCTCCACTCCTGATATCTGATAAGGTGATAAGACAGTTCCAAGTATGCTTGAAATATTTTATTTTAAAACAAAACTTTCAAGTGTTGACTGACCTAGATTCGACGCTGGCAGCTTCTATCTGACCTATATTAAAGTGGGACTAGTATATCGAATTTTAGTTAAGTAACCATGCTGCTTTTATTCTAGCTACAGACACCGGCTTTTTTTATGGTTAGTAGAAATCATCCAATGACGAATCCCGCCCTTGGGCGGAGAGGGAAACAGTGTTAGACTCTTACTGACTAAACAACCTACCCCTCATTTTTTTTTCTACATCGCCATCTATAGGGCTAGAGCCTTCCTTTCAGATATAAATCAGTTTCATCATCATTTCACTTCACCTGAAAGACGTTCACTGTTGGACATAGGCCTCCTCCAAGCGCTGCCACAACGATCGGTCCTGTGCATCTCGCATCCAGCGGATTCCAGCAACTCTAAGCAGCAGGTTATCGGTCCACCTTGTATGAGGCTTTCAACATTGCGCTTCGCGGTCGTGGTCGCTGCCATTTGTTGTGCATGCAATGTGCCCTGCCCATTGTCACTTAAGTTTGGCAACCTAGGTTCTCTTGCGGATATCTTCATTTCTGATTCGATCACACAAGGAAAATCTCAGCATAACCCTTTAAAAAACCGTATATTTACGCGAAATGACGCATACTTAAGGTTGCATTTATAATGTTAGTCTACAAATCTTTATCAATAAAGAAAACCGGACATTAAAATAATGTATCTATTTATGTGTAGGTATGTGTGAGCACATAAATAAACGATACCCAAAAAAATGGAGAAAACCAATGAACTCATACCACCAAACCTCAGTATAAAAAGGTTTGAATAAATAAAGCTAAACGGTAGAAAAAATCCCGCCATACTCGCGTTTTTTCCCTCCCAAAGACACAAGTCCGTATTTCCCACGAGATCCGCATCTATATTAAGAAATATACCCCACTTGTGGGACCCCATAGGATTGCTTTTCGTGATTTCCGGCGATTTCTGTGAAATAATGTACGATACCGTGACAGGGAACATGGGAAGTGGATATATTGCATTTGTTGGGTGTTAGGAATCAAAGATTGGGACGGTAAGAAAAATGTGGGAACTAAGGGAAATACTGAGAGATTTATGAGGCTATCAATTAGTCAAGTCATTTATTATTTTGGTAAACGTGCAACGGCAACTGTCGAAGAGGGCTAATGAGTTTTATCAGACCATCGGACGTACGGTGATGCACAACCGGTACATTAACCTCGGAAATTTGGCATTAAGCAGTCTTAAGTACAATAAGGTATAAAAAAAGTCACAAAAAAACTAGTATTACGATACTATTTACGTAAGCTAATTTGCACTGAACCCTCAGTGTTCGTTTTTTTTTCTTTCAATCTGAAGCTGGCCGAAGCACAGTAGTCAATCACTCGACAACTATGCCAGCCGTCCCGTCAAACCCTTTCTCCACCTAGTAACTTCTCTGCCTATCCCCTTTTGGGATTAGAGGCGTAATATTATTATTTGCTCCGTTGAGTGCCTCACAAAATGTATTAGAGGTAGAGTCTAAAGAGGTGGTTTGTTAGTCGGTGTCGTGATTTCCTTTAAATTGTGTTTCAAAGTCAATCTCGATGGTAATCACGGGCCGAAGGCGGCGGTTGGGTCGCCTTGAATCATTTCCAGTATAGGTGCTTGCCTACCCGTTTTGTCTATTAATTATCTCTGGGTACATGCCTTGGGATACAAGCTTGTATGTTTTGCTCAAAGCTGATTGAAGATAAAGAGCTTAGCTAATTAGATTTAGCTATAATACTGTTGAAGTCAGTTTACAATTATTTTTTTAACATGTTGACTGCTGGTCCCATTGATATATTCTAGGAAAAGATACGTTAGGCACTAACATCTTAATCAAAAAACCTGGACTCGAAACTCACACATTAATCACAGTCGCAAATTTACAGTCACTGATAGACAAGGACAGAGATCAAAGTCGGACAAGGAAGAAATTGAGTTAGTCGCCGAATTCTGTATATCTCGCTGCGCAAAATGGCGACCAAAACAATGAGTGAAATTAAAAATATCATAAAAAAATTTAAGCTTTCATGTTTCATTATATTTTAATGATTTTTACACCGTATAAGAGCACCGAAGACAGGAAGTTATTAGAATAATAACTTTTATCCCACGAAAACAAAAGAATAAAATTTTTCAGTAACATCCTCGTTTATGTCACTCACCGATTGCGCTTGTTTGATATCATTCTCTGTTTTCATTTAACCTTTCTTACGTTGTAATTAGAGACACAATCAAAAGCCATTGTGTCTCGCATTGATCAGCGTACGAAAGGTTAATCTAAGGTTGCGTCACCAATCTTGTATTATTTCAAGACAAGGCTGGTAAGAAGTTGATGAAACATAATTATATTTACGTATTTAGCAGTTTGCTCACCAGTATGAAAAACTAATTTACTGCAGCTCATAACTTTGCCATAACTAAGTTTAATGTTTTGGCAAAGTAAATGTTTTGATCGAATGCTCTAGTTTTGGGAATTGTTTGACCTACTGCGTTCGTCACGGGCGTACAGTTAACTGGATTAACTAATACATCAAAAACTTTAATAAAGTCAAGAGAACTTGGCAAAAATAGCGACAGAAGGGGTTCCGAACTTAAAAAGCCGAAGCGAGAAGCTACAAAAGAAGTTTTGGGGGAAGATTGGATTTCTACCTAAAATAACGACAGAAATGATTTCAAGTATCAAGAACCGGAGACGTGGCAGGTACAAAAGCAATGATTAGATGTCTTGGACTCTCATCTACCTCTTAGTACATTATGAATTAGTCATAGTTATTTATTGGTAAGGGATTCTTACAAGTCATAAAGGTACAAACTGTTACAATAATGTCAACAAATTATAACAAACTAGCTTTTGCCGGCGGCTTCGCCCGCGCACATAAAATATAGCCTGTGGCATTCAGGAGTAAAGCAGCTTTCTATTATTGCAATTTTTTTTGCCAATCGAACTAGTAGTTCCAAAGATTACCTCCTACAAACAAAAAAACAAACTTTACCTCTTTATTATATTAGTGTAGATAAATCAAATTTGAACGCGAAAGAGTTGTCAGCAAATGTAGAGGCCCCACTGCAGGGCCGAAGCCTACTGGGGTCCGATCCAGCTTCTGAAAAGAAGGTCCGACCCCGGTATGAGGGCTACGGCTGCGGGCTGCGGGTAGGGAGGGGTGGGTTGTTTAGTCAGTAGGAGTCTGACACTGTTTCCCGCCGCGCCTAAGGACGAGATTCGTCATTAGATGATTTTACCCACCATAAAAAAAAAAACATCAGGAAACGGTATCACGGTAAACACTCGAAGGATGTTAGCTAGATAACTTAAGACTCCTACCTAAAATAGAGATAGAGTTTTTCTCCAGACATCTAAAACCGGCGACGCAGTAGGGACAAAATATCTAAAATTATGACAGAATTACTCAAAAACCTCAGGAGCCATCGACGTGGTAGCCAAGAAGTTGGCGAGACAATGGACTTCTATCTAAATGTGTGACCTAATTGCCAAAGATAAAACAAAGACTTTGGTCAAAAATATTTTTTTACAAAAAGCTTCTAAGGCGCAATATAAAATAATAAATTTATGAAATAATTTCAGTTTTACGTCCACTTCACTACCTAAATCCATTAATACCTAAGTAAAAAATTCTAAGACCTAAGATTTTGGCAAAAAAGTACAGATACGAAATAAAAACAGCATTCAATCAATGTCTAATGTCTAACGCCCACTGACGTTAACTGATAGTTTGATAGAAAAGAAATATTTTATTTTACATTAAAGATTTATTACTAAGAAAGGCTCAAGGAATGAAATCGTAAAGTCATATTACCTACTGTAAAATATTTTTGATGTAGGTATTTTCTTTTTTCAACTCCCAAGCCACCAAACACAGAACTTTATGGCGTCGCATCGCGAGAGAGGCGGTGGCGCAGGACTCGACCCTATGACCCTGTGTCGGTCGAGTGCTGCTATTTATCTAACAAATTTGCACGACTAAGAAGAAGAAAAATTGTCTTAATTTGAGGTTTTTTTTTATGGTAGGTGAAAATCATCGAATGACGAAACCCGCTCTTGGGCGGAGCGGGAGACCACTGTCAGACTCTTACGGACTAAAAAACTTACCCCGTACCTTCCTTGCCTTATTCCTAGAGTCGAAGTAACAGTTTGCACCACCCTAGGCTCCAGGAGGCTTCGACCCTGAAGGGCCCCTACAGTTTGCTGACAACTCCTTGAGGCGAGCGGGAACGGTGCGCGCCGTTGACGACTTGGACTCGGTCTGGACAGTTACCAGACGACCGGACGGAGAGCTACCCATTGCTCACCGTCCGCGAGCCAGTGTCTACGGTGGCCAGATATCGGCAGGATCGCGGCGGCGACGGCTACGGCGAGGGCGCCTTATTTTGAGGTACGATATCATCTAATACGTTTAAGGGGGTCGTCTCCCGGTTTAAGGAGGGCGGGTTTGCGTGTTAGACTTTTACTGACTATAATAACCATGCTTATGTTCCTAGTGCCCTTTGATTTCTAGAACCACTTAACATGTCCTTCCATCGTAGACACCGGCCTGCTGGGAAATCTCTTTGAGACGCGTGTAGAACACAACTCACCATTGACAACTCGAGCTAGGTCAGGATGTTTAGGTATATACGGGATGGCTGGACGTCGCGCTACGTTGTTAGTCGTCCGTAAGCCCTACGGTGCCTGGTAGTTGGGGTTGAACTGTTACGGCGGTTGACTTTTTTTACGCCAGCTAGCATTCTTTTTGTGGGGCTGAATATGGTACTTTTACTTTTATATCTTACTAGCTTTTGCCCGAGGCTTCGCTCACATTAAATTCAAGGTAACACGGTCCACCGCAATTCTACGCTCCGTTTTGCCACGAACTATGGATAAACCAACTGACATAGGTATCTACTTTCCCATTTATAATATTAGTATGGATAAATATAATATAATCTAACATATAAAAATCTCGTATCCGTGTTTATTATCGAACTTCTCCGAAACGGCTTGACCGAATTTTATAATGTTTCATGTATTTGGTAGGTCGTAGGATCATTTTTATCAACGTTGTATGCAACTGAAAAAAGTCCTTTAAAAGCACTATACAAAAAATACAACAGATTTAATTCCAACTAAAACAATTGAACTCTCTTGCAGAATTCAAACAATGAATTCCGAGATTATTCCGGTTCGTACCAGTTAACGGCGGATTTCAGCGGTAACGATATATAAATGTAAGGATTATCTGTAACTTACTGCGCGTAATTGTACCTACGAGGGAGCGATAAGAATCGTTACACATCGTGAACATTCAATTGGGCGTTTATATGACTTTGTACGATTTTGAACAAGGTTGAGACTTTAAACTTACGTGTCTGTAGTTACATACGTGCTTATTGTGGGTCTTAAAACAATGTTTGTTGTTTTTTAAGTGTCAAATTAATTCATCTAATGAGACTTTACTTAACTATATTTAAGTTATGGCTAAGTCTAGTAATTGCACTGCCTATGAGTGCAAGTCTAGTACTTGATCTTTTTCATTGAAGAGATTTAGTTTTTGACACGGACAGTTTTCGCGGGGCGTTTGCGGGGCACGATTTGTGATGTGAATTCATGGCGTGAACCACCATTACTTACAATCACAACACTATTGTTGAATCCATATGAGTTTTCTGTCTGCATCTTTTACTTGCTAATCTAATTTTACTCTGAAATATACGTATAATATGAATATTGATTACTGTTGGACGTTGGTCTAGGATTGCATTTATCAATACATTGATGAAAAAAAAACATCGTGAGGTAAATGAGCATGTCCGCACTGGGCCCGCCTGGTGGTATATTGTCACTCCTGGAGGTGGCCTGAATTCTAGCAGTAGGGACATTATAAGGTAAGGCTTATGCTAGAATTGTACAAAAATTCCAGACGTCCTAATTACGTAAGACCGGTTGCATGAAAATGTACGTCGGGTTGGCCGAATTCTATGAAAGTATTGAAATTGCAAGGCGACACAAAATCCTATTCTTTGTATCTAAATCTGAAACTGTAGGTGGAAGGCTGGCTGGAATACGGGATCCATTATGGCGACTGGTTTTAGTTTTAGAGAAAAGATATAGCGGCAGCCTGAAGCTTGGAGCTCTAGTCTGTGATAGTACGAACTATAATTGAATGAGTATAACAGTAGGTCATTTTTGTCATTTTCTAAAAAAAAATGTGTAAGTATATTTTTTTTACAAAATGACATAAATGTTATAGCATAGTTGAATTTATATAAATAAAATAAAAGTATCGTAAAATCTACACTAATATAATAAAGAGGTAAAAATTTTTTTTTTGTTTGTAGGGGGTAATCTCTGGAACTACTGGTCCGATTGGAGAAGTTTTAGCAATAATAGAAAGCTGCTTTACTCCTGAGTGACATAGGCTATATTTTATGTACGCGGGCGAAGCCGCTGACAAAAGCTAGTTACCTATAAATAAGGCAATGAAATGTTATAGATACTGGCAAAAAAAGATTTGAAATCATTTTTTTTTTCCAACCAACATGAATGAGTAAGCTTTTGGACAAAACAACATCTGTCGGGACTGCTAGGAATATTAGCTTACATACGTATTTTATTATTATTAATCACTTAATTTATATTATAATCTATTTAAAATATCTGTTATTTATTTATTCTGTACACCTACCACAGTGTTGTCTTTTTTAACCCAAAGGTTGACTGGTAGAGAATGCCTTGTAACATTAAGTCCGCCTATGTACCACTACTGTACATGAAGTTTAAATAAATAAATATACTTACACATTTTTCATATTTATACAGAAAATAAAGATAAAATTAGATATGATCTTTAAAATCCTCACAGCGAACAAGTACCATGCAATCCTTACCAAACGTAGTTTAAGTTTTTATCTAAATCTGTATAAACAAAGACCAGCATTGTGAAGCTTAGCACCCCGTCCTTTGAGACACCTTAGCATAAATATTTGTAAAGAAGTTGTAGCAAAGTGGAACGTTCACCGGCTTGTATTACGTAGTAGGTATGTCTGCTTGAAATATGGAAGACAGAAGATTGTGTCCATAGAAAATTTATCTTGAAAATTCGCTAGATAAGTTATAGTTTTGAGAAATAGAGGAATTGCATAACGTAGTAGTTGGAATAAAAGAAAACGTGTTTGTAAAGCACACAGATACAATGAAGAAGTTCATAGAAAATGAAATTAAAGAGAAAAAAATCAACGTGACGTTGTCGCCAATTAGTCGCGAATAAATTCCTAGACCAGCTAAAATCATATTTTTAATTCTTAAATGTATGGTAGTAGTAAGTACGCTAGAGGAGTTACTGAAAATTTCATCATATTATAATGGGCCACAGCAAAAGTAATGAGATGATCTACTCATGTTCCCTGTGAAGAAACTTGATCAGAGATCGCCTTAGATAAGGAATTTGGAAGAAGAAAGAAGAGACTCTTTACCCGACGATGAGAAATGTGTAATGATCATAAGCGACTGTTTGGTTGATGAATTATAACATTTTTTAATTGTTTTTTTTTTTTGTAGTTAAATAAGAACTAGGGGGATATGTTTTTAACCTTTTTAAGATCAATTTTCGGCTCCTAATAAATAATTTAGAGTTCTTTGCCAATAATTTACTCAGTCTTCAGATCAAATCATTACCTACGCATCAACAAAAATAAAAATATACAATGTGTACCTACAGCTTTTCCAAGAAATCTGTAAATGGATAACTATCATTTATTAGGACGTCCAAATCCGACATAAAACAAAATGATGAGTAATTAAGTTCTCTTAAATCAGAGTAAAACACGTAATAAGATAAATTATAATTAAGTATCTTCCGTTAATTTATTTCAAAGTCAAATGTTACACGTGTTAAAAAAAACACGTGTTTCGAAAGAAAAGAAAGAAAGAAAGAAAAAACGTTTATTTATTTGCGTAAAAAACGTTTGTTTCTATAATTTTACTAAATTTGCTAAGTACATATAATATGTACTTATTTAATGTTTACATACATACCTACTACCTACTACAGATTTTCTAAACTTTTAAGGTTTTTAGAGAATGAAACGGGGTTCCAAAACATGTATGGAGAATATCATTTTCACTCGGGAGAAGCCATTGGCAAAAGTTTAATCACAGACTGATCAAAATTTGAATATATTTCACAATTTTTTTTTTCTGAAATACTAGGAATTACAATAATTTTTTATATGCTAGCTTTTCAAGGCCACTTCACTTTAATTTTGTTTTTTGAAAACTTAACTCAGTTAGTAGTAAAGTAGTGTGTAGCTGCAATCCCATCTGATAGAAGGCAATCGTTAATAATGAGATGCACAAGTTTATTAAGAGGTTCTCGGATAGTTCTGATCCGATCGTAAAGCCGATTGTCCAACTAAACTAAGTCAGTATAGCTTAGCTTGCACAGTTGAGCCAATTTTTCATACAAGTGTCTTCACTGCAAACTATACCACCTAAGCTACGTATTCCCAAAAAAAAAAACTACTTAAGTATCTTAATTTAGTTGGCGGTGGACGATCGGCTTTGGTATTTGAGAAGTGGCGTCTCTGTACATACCAAGTCCCACTATCTTTCGTAAGAAAGCCAGAAGAAATGTACACTAATATAATAAAGAGGTAAAGTTTGTTTTTTTGTTAGTTTGTTTTTTTGTTTGTAGGGGGTAATCTCTGGAACTACTGGTCCGATTGGAAAAATTTTAGCAACAACAGAAAGCTGCTTTACTCCTGAGTGACATAGGCTATATTTTATGTACGCGGGCGAAGCCGCTGACAAAAGCTAGTATACTATAATCCTCGACGCACAAATTGAACCATCATGGCAGTCGACCTTGGATGCGCAGTAACTGATTTTCGGGTCTCAGTCGTAGGAAGGAGGTTGCATAACCAAAGGGTCAACTTATTTTGCCGTATACCTATTTACGAAGGCGAGACGCTGCGTCCATGTTGCCGTCATGATAATAAATACAAGATAATCCTATGGATTTGGATACAATGGAAAGAAATTGAATGAAAGGGTCTGTCACTTTGTATCCCGGTTCTATTAGAGTACTGTACTCCTATAGAACCGAAATACTCACGATATATTATTATAAGGATTATAGAAAAAAGACGTACAAAGACTACCCTAAGGATAAGCTCGTTGTCCGAAGTTAATAATACATTATGTCCAGAGATAATGTGTCTAGTTGATGAAGAATATTCTTCTTTTCTTCGTATTACTTGATTAATTTGATGTTTCCTTTTAGTTACACATGCTTTGGCATCTCTGGGGAAAATTCTGGTTTTGTAGAATGAGATTACATTTTAAATAGTTTTGTTTAATTTTTCTTGAAGTTTTGTCCCTCTCTGTAACTATTCAAAGAAACAAAACAGCTTTAAAAACAAAAAAAAATACATAAATAAAAAAAGTGGCTTTGCTGAGAATTTTAGAGCTTAAAATAAATGCCAATACCAGTTTTTAACAGCAATAAAAATTGCAAATTGCATTTATTTGTTTAAACCATTAAGTTTTTAAGCGCTAAGATTTTCAGAGCCAACTTCAACTCGCTAAATCCGACGGCCACATTGTATGGTTCTTTTTTTGAATTTGCCCAATCTCACCATAACAGATGACAGATCAAACATATTTTTCAAATTACCCGGCAAGGAATGCGTATGATTCACTCATTCATGGCACATGTCATTCCGAAGCCGCCATGATTTATTTCGACAACATCCCGCGCCCTTGAGTGAACTGAACCGGACCATTCAATAACGAACGTGACTCACTCAACTGTTTACTCGTTCATTCAGTAAGTGCGCGTTGAGCTGAAAGATTTTCTTTTGTTTTTCCTGCCTAGTACACACATAGACTATCGGCGCCGAGGTTGGATTTGTTTTTCGATTTTTTTGGTTGGTACACAAGGCGCGGTATTTGTGTTTTTTTTTTCTTCTTTTTGTACATACCTACCTCCATATTTGTACGATTCAAATATCTTCTAAGGTTTTTTTTTACTTTCGTTCGTGTGCAGTGAAATAGTGATATAGTTTTGTTTTAAAAATTTCGGTAAGTGACTGTTATTTTTCGTTCTATATTATCATGTACAGTGTTTATATCTTTTCCCACAATTAACTGAGTAAATGTAGGTAATTATGGTAGGTGCAGGTAGAATTGTTATACCTATTTTAAATTGGTTTGCAATAACAAAAATTGTTTTTTTTTTCATTCAATTTAATGTGCTGGTTGTTGCACCTGTAAGTAAATCTATGAAATACACAAAATTGGAACTTCAGAAAGGTCATTTAAAATATTTTGAAGTCAATTAAATTTTAGACAAGGTATACCTAAAATATGAAGTAAGATAAATCATGCCGCAAGTCTTATTGTAATATTATACAAGTAAAATAAATAAGTTTGAGTTTAGATATTTTTTAAATAAGCCATTTTAAAAACATAATATTGTAAGTATACTATCATGTTGTAAGATTTTTTTTTCATTTATATCGACTAGTTATACAGTTTTATACAGAAAAATAATAATAAATGTAGGTACATAAACAAAAACAAAAATCATACGATAGTTTATCTGAATTCGAAATTCGAACGCTGTAACGAATTCCCGCGGATTCGCGTTCCCAGGACACACGATTTATAGTGGCTCCTTCACGCCTTGTAGCGCATTTAATTTAGTATAACAGTTTCAATATACGGCACCTCCGCGTTGTGTGTGGAAAAGTTAATTATATTGCAGATAAATGTGCCACGGTCAGTTTTGTAGTGAATGAAAATAAATAACTGAACTGGGAGTTTTTACTTTTTATTTCATTTTACTTTAAACTCTTGAGCCCCAAGCGAACGCCGTAGGGACCCTGCAGAAGGGTCGAAGCCAATCAGGGCCACGGGTTTGTGTCTGAAAAGGAAGGCTCTGGCCCTGGTATGTATGGCGATGTAGGAACGGGGTAGGTTGTTTAGTCAGTAAGAGTCTGACACTTGTTTTCGGCTCCGTCCAAGAGCGGAACCAGTCATTTGATGATTTTTACCTACCATAAAAAAAAGCCCCAAGCGAACGCTGGGTTCGCACATCTATGTCTTTCTATTATGTCTCTAATTATGGTACTTGAAAGGTTAGTATGACCATTTTAAAGCATAGCATCAGCGTTATAATGTTTAAACTGCTAGGTCTCAGGCTACCTCGCTAGGATAGAGAATGGGTCATATTGGATGTCACAAGTCTTCGAATTTTTGGTTCTCTTGCCGGTTTCCTCACAATGCAAAGACACATAATGGTCACATTTGATTTTATTGGTTTTTCATATTGTCTATTGGTTTTAGTATGCGTCACATTAATAATAAACTTTTCTTATTATTTTCTTTTTTCACGAATGTATGTTATCTACACTTAATATAATAAAGAGGTAAAGTTTGTTTTTTTGTTTGTAAGAGGTAATCTCTGGAACTACTGGTCCGATTGAAAAATTTTTAGCAACAATAGAAAGCTGCTATACTGTTGAGTGACATAGGTTATATTTTATGTACGCGGGCGAAGCCGCTGACAAAAGCTAGTATATTATAAAGTACAATGCGGCCGTCGAATCTTGGCGAGTCTGAAGTTAGGCTTTGCGAATTTTAGCGCTTGAAAACACAACAGAACACAAACAGTTTTTAACAGCAATAACAACTTACAAATTGCATTATTATTTTGTTACACGTTATTAAGCGCTAAAATTCGCAGAGCCTTCAAAATGGCCAAGATTCGACGGCCGTACTGTATTTTGTATAAAGTTTATCAAATAGTATCTATCAATATCGACTACTATACGATTTCTAAGAGTGCGTATCTTCTTTTAAAATACTAGAACAACTCAGTAAAATTCAGTAAAATATCCCAAAATGTAATTTCCGTCAATTCCCAAACAGGACACGTAGACGCTTCCCAGAAGGGATTACAGGCCGCACACTGCAATTTCGTCGCCTCCACATTTACTTTTTTTTCTTTTATTTTCATTCCAAATTCTTTATTCAATTTGAAAATTTTACACGTTTTTTAAATTGCGGTTTGTAATGCAAATTATTTGGTATGATATTCTCGTTAAAATGTGTAACGAGTTTTTGGGGTTTCGTTCAAATTGAATGGAATTGTTTTTTCAATGTACCTACATTTATTTACCTTGAGCTTTATTTGTGATAGAATTGGGATACTTTAACAAAGCTAAAACCAAAATCTGTCGCGTCTTGCAACTATATAAAAATACTTATCAGAAACAAAAAAATAAATAGCGAAAGAATCAACATAGCTATTCAACGTGGCAATATTGCCAGGGTTGAGGTCGATGGATACGAGATGCACAGGACTGATCCCTGTGGTGACACTTCGCAGAGGCCTATGTCCAACTGCCCGGGTGTCGTCACTGTGTGGGCCGCCCGGAGGACACGGTGGAGCACACAGCAGAAGTGTGCCCCGTTTAGGAAGAGCATCGCTATTTTCTTGTAGGGGCGATTGGAGCCTAATCTCTCGCGCCAGGCCCTGGTAGACGCCATGGTCCAATGCGAGGAAGAGTGGGAGGCTGTCGCCTCCTTCTGCAAAGCAGTCCAACTGGCCTAATAGTCTGCGTTTTTTGACTGGAATGATGATGATGTTACCTCCAAAATTGCTCTTGACCTGTCATGCACAGAAAGACTGTAGGTTATTATTTTCGACCGAAACATAAACGGTTATTTACGTCAACCAGTCAGCGCCCACTTACGTCACTGAAAGTTCATAATGTCCCGTCGTTACTGAAGAATAATTAAAATTTTATGTCATGCATTTTTTGACCGTAAGAATGTGACACCCGAACCACAAAAAGTCACAGAAGGTCATGCTGTACAATGATACGAAGAAGAGAGGAAACGGACAGACGTACAGACGCATGTAGTTAGCGGCAAATATGTTGAGCCATTTGCTGTGTCACTCTTGGCCACATCTTCGATTTAGACCCGAAAATCGGTTACAGTCCATTCAAAGTGGTCGGCCGTGATGGTTTAATTTGTGTGACGAGGATTATATCTGATTTTTGAGTTACAGACGGAGTGGGAGAGCTGCATGTAGTCGTGGCGGACAGTTCAATTTATTTGCCACGTAGTATACAGTTACGAGCAATAAGTCATTTAAGAAAGAAGTAAATTATTTCATGTATAAAATAATTACAAATCAAACCAATTCAAGAACGAAAGGAGTTTGTGCGTTTCTAAATTTAAACATATTTTTTTTTATTATATTATTCTAAAAATAATAAGAGTTATTAATTCTTAGAACTTCTAATAGTTATTAATTCTTATAACTTCTAATTTAATAGAATAATTTCAATAAACACAAAAATAAATTTTTAATTATGGAAGAAAATAGAACCCCACAAAAATCTATTTAGTGCTTAAGCTTTTCTTCCTGAAGAACTTCATCTATGCTTGTTTGGAGCTGACCTTCTGTATCTAACTGCGTTATGTCAGTACAATGCGCATTCACCACCCACGCAAACACGAAACTCTCGTCACTGAAATACCTATACGTCATTGTGCGTGTTTCTGGCAAAGATGAGCAATATTGTTTGCTGTTGTGACCATCTCGTTCTAGGAAAATTTTGTTAGTTCCGAAAAAATAATATAAACGTATATTTTGAAAAACTCCTTCCCATCTTTTTCCAACTCTCCTTTTGCGGGAAGACTTTTCTGTAGAAATAAGCTTCACCATTGCTCCTATTTTTCTGTTTCCTTTTTTTGTCTTTTATTGTATGTGTGTATATAAACTGTTAAATAAATAGTATACCTATATAATACAACTGCTAAAAAGTATCTAGTAGTCAGAAAAATTGATGATTAAGATATTTGTAATTCTTTCACGCAAAAACAGGATATTTTTATAAAACTTTAATGAAATAATGTCAAAAAAGACAAAAGCATTTATTTCAAATAAACCTTTTACAACCACTTTTGAAAGGTCAATCAAGAAGACTGTTCGAAAAAAAAAATGCTTATTGCAGATTCCATAGCGTAGATCTCTATGGAGAAGATTGTGTAATAAACTCCATGGCTACGGTTTTGGTATACCATTTAATAACAAATCTTACCCTTGAGCGGAGCAATCTCGGCGGTAGTGCCCCTCTTTGAGGCGTGGCTGGATGGATAGACCTCACGGCGTCCTCACCTTCCGCATGACGCAAGTCCTCACCGTACATGGCAAGTTTGGGAGGTTCCTGCACCGGATTCGTGCGGAAGAGACGTCCGGGTGTCGCCACTGTGTGGCAAGCCTAAATGTGTAAAAGTCTAAATGTTCCCTTATATACCAGGGCCAAAGCTTTCCTTTTCAATTCAAAAGCTAAGAATGTTTCAGAATATTCTCTTTCAAAGCAAAATACGGACACATTAGCTACATATAGACAGATTATCGTTTAGCAATTAGTGCGGGCACAATGCCACCATAGACACGTAGGTACTGACGTGTCTGTGGTGCCAACGAGGTGCAATAGCGTTGAAAGTCTGTTATTGTTGCATGTCATCTTACGTCATAACACGCTAACGTTTTGAATTTAGAACTCGTTACCCGCCAGTTTTCGTGAGTCTATTTTTCTTTTTTGAATTTGCTATAAACTAATGCTTGACTGACTAATGCTGATGTTAAGCAGTATTGCAATCTTTCGCTATTTTGATGTGATGATTAGTAATGAGGCTGTAGGTAATATTATATTTTTGTTGAAAATATGCTTGGGAGTTAATTATATATAAATCCCGAACGTTAGTGAGGGAAACCTTCATTTCACTCGGACACAACATACCACCCAAGACTTAAAGACACTGTTTTATATTACGGCTTATAAGATACCTATATTTTACAAGTAATAACCAGATAGTTGATATTTCCATAAATAATATGTATTTCTATAGCTATTATAGCAAGAAATGATAAAAACAGACTACAATAAATAATATTTGAATCAGGCTTCTAGATAACAAATGTGTTTGTTGGCCTTTCGCTCCATAAAGAAGTCATGTGATTAATTTTCACCAAAAAAAACTATCTCGAACTTTTGAAGTTTTAGAACAAACTAGGTACCTACTTAAAAATATTGTCGCCAAATGAGTTCACCAAACCTAAATAATTGTTTGTAGGCAGGCACAAACATTTTTCGGTTATTTGTCTCATTGTGCAATATCTCGGGCAGTTATGTTTTTAAAATCTTCAATGAAATACGTCATGCAAATCCATGCCAACTTTCCCAGAATTATGACTATTAACACTAAAAATCATTTAAGAAAAGTACTTGGAAAAATTTGAAACGGTAAGACGACTAATAATACTCTCTGTAATAATAAATACTCACTCTCATTCATAAATATGTATTTATAAATGTCCGCTTCAACATTATTTGCAAGAATTTTCAAAATCACGCGATAATATTCCGAATTCTTATTTCAAACGTGGCATTCCATCGACGTCAGCCATGTTTGTTTCATTCATAAACGTGCAGCGCAAATGCAACGTGACTGCTTCCAAATTCAAACAATCCTCAAGGCTACCAGATACCAGTTCTTTTCGGAAAATCAAACTTTATGTCTTGACTTCCAAAGTTCAAATTCCATTGTAACATTTACTTTTTGGGCCTATTTAATTTTTATTTTAAAATCAACTTAATCTTCACAGATATAAAGTCGATTCTTGAGTTTGTTGCGAGGAATTGAAATGATTTCGAAATTCAAAAATATAGGGTGACCAGCAATCGAAAAGTTGTCATCCGCTCGGAATTCGGTTTTCTCGATATTTATCAGGAATCTCAACTTTTCCGAGTAGAGGAATGCTATTTACAGTACGTCGAGTACCTACCGTTTAAGCCACGTAGTCGCATATCTGTAGAGCTGCATCATAGCTGCTATAAATACGTTGATAGTGGCTCTAAATAGATTGATACTCACACAACAAACACCTTAGTCGATTGAATTCATGGAAAATGTTTATAAGCGCTACACAGTTAATGTGACGCACTGGTGGTATTTGCGATAGCTGAACTATTCGAACTTTTAAACAAAAAAAGTTAACACAGCAAGCACAGGATCTAATTACAGATTTATAAAAGCCATTGAATTTTTGACAATCGCAAAATAATACCTTAGGTGCATACTCCGAGTCAATTTGACGGACTTGATACTATGTCAACAGAAAATATCCTCAATTTTTGTTTATTGATTTAGGTTTGCGTTTGACCGTTATCTCACCTGATGGAAAGCGACGATGCGATCGACGATGGATTGTACATAATAAGCTGTCAATTTAATGCCAATTTTTTTGCGATTAAATGCGAGTTTTAGTACCTACCTGGCTTATTATAAGGCCATATGATCCATCCAAAGGTTGTCTAGAAGATATCCCCATCAGCGATAAGACCGCCATTGCACCCATCAATGGCGGTCTTATCGCTGATAGGAATATCTCTATAGGGAGATCGAATGGCCATAGAGAATCGGCGCTCAAGGAGTTGAGATATTTATTTATTTATTTATTTATTTATTCTTCATGCAACACAAGGTACAAAGGCGGACTTAATGCCTTAGGCATTCTCTACCAGTCAACCTAGGGTGGTGAAGAGACAATATGGTAGGTGCATAAAAAGAAAACGTTATGTTAACAATACCAAAGTACAAATATTTCATATTCAAATAAAAATAAATATATACTTAATACATAATATCTATATACATACATATATATATATATATATATATATATATATATATACACAAATACATATATATAAAGTAGGGAAAGAAGTTATTGACAAGATTCAGCTATTCGTGGAGAAAATAATTCCGTAACTTCCGCTTAAATGCATAGCGACTTTTAGCCGCTCTGATATCGAGAGGAAGCGCATTCCACAGAAGGATGGATTGGATATAGAAAGAAGAATGAACAAAATCAGAAGTATGAGAAGGACAGAGCAGAAGGAGATTGTTAGAGGAACGCAAATTCCTTGCGTGTGAAGCACATAGAAACTGAAAGTGTGATATGAGATAGGATGGAGGGGTGGGAGAGTTGAGTAGAGAGAAAAGAGTGGTTAAGGCACGCAAACTTCTTCTCTGGCGAATAGGCAACCATTTGAACTCCAATCTAAAGTTCGACACATGGTCATACTTCCTCAGGTTAAAAATGAAACGGATGCAGTTGTTGAGGAGTCTATCCAGCTTATCCAGCAAGACCGCGTTCAGGTCAAAGTAACATACGTCACCATAGTCTACAACAGGGAAAATTAAAGTCTGCACAAGCATTGTCTTAGATATATGTGCTTTTAGATTACGAGTAGGTACTTATGTGAACTTTTTGGTGTACAATAAAGTTATATTCTATTCTACGTTGTGTTTATTTTGAATTAAAGATTCAATCAAAGCATTTACTTTTTTAACCCTTTGCAAGCAATTTTGAATTGTAAAGAGATAAGAGTTAAAAAAAAATATTGCTAACTATAAAGCGTACATCTCTATGGAGACAAATGTGTAAGAAACTCCATGGACACTCTTAATAACATGTTAAATATAACAAGTGATGCTAAGCAGTGATGCAATTGTTGATGGTGAGGCGCACTAGCTTATTAAGAGCCTATTTACCCTTGGTGAAGACATCTAAATTATAATCGGACAGAAAGACCGCAGCAGACAAAATTTTCCAGACCAGTCAATTGTTTCGAAAACATTAATCGAAATAAGAGGGTTTATATTAACATGATAAGAGCGAATTGCGAATTGTCCGCGTACCGGACGACGTTCCGTGGGCAGGCCCCCTACAAGGTGGACCGCCGATCTAGTGAAGGTCGCGGGAAGCCGCTGGATGCGGACAGCACAGGACCGATTGTTGTGGAGATCCTTGGGGGAGGCCTATGCCCAGCAGTGTGCGTCGCTCGGCTGACAAGATGAAGAGCGAATTCATTGTTCAATCTCATTTCCCTGCGTAGCAACCAAACTTGTACGAGTACGAGTTGTTGTGTTATAGGTACTCAAGCTTCTTGCATAATACCACATCACTTTAAATATAGTACATACTAATTCCATATTTCAAATAAGGAATTACTCTATGAACTTCACGGAATGTCACCTTGAATGACTCTTGTTTTGCTTTCGTTCACAAGTTGGCGCGAAAAGTACATGAATGGAAATGAATGAATTGAATGAGTGTACGTAATACAGAGTACTATTAAATGCGTCATTGAACTTATAGTATAACGCATTTGCATTTTGTACTTAGATTATAGTAATGTTGTATTTGGTGGATGTGGCAAATAAAATGGAGTCATTTTCACTTATTCAAACCACAACCAGATTTATGTTGTGATCGATAATTTAACCTGAAATGAATTTAATTTATTTTGGACGAAAATAGTCCTTGAATATATTTATATTAAGTAATTTTAAAACTGCAGCAGATATTAATGTAATTATATTCATAAATATGTGATGTACCTATATGAGTCCATAAATTTTCGTGATTTTTTTATTATATTGAAAGTATCACAAAATAATCACTCAGGATTCCGTCTAAATTGCATCATCATTATTTTCTTTGTTGTCGAGTGCCATTAACATTTTTTTTCTGTTGTTTCAGGCCTTTCCACATCAAAACACCACGCTGCCGAAATGACAGGGCCCTTATGATATTCCGACTGGCAACACTTTCATAGAAATTGCCATTTTAGTAATAATGTGTCAAATACTAGGATAGACGTATAAATATTTAAATGTTTTGATATAAAAAATATTAAAATTTACGCTTTAAAATTTATTTTGCAAAGCTTATTTTATTTTAAAAAATAACACAAAAAAAGCGACCATAAATTTTTATACCACAATAACTAAACAGAAACAGAGTTTGTGTGTGATTTTGTACGTGATATAAAATGACGGTGTGTTATTAATTGCGTCTGCTTCCGTTCATATCCTACTGAGTATAAATCGGCGGGAAATTCGTGGGGTGAGCCAAGATGTCGTCGCGAACGGGGCAGCGTGGCACGTCAGTCGCGACTAGCCAGCGGAAACACCGCTCGCGGTCCACCACCAGATACGACATGGAGAAGAAGCCGAAGAAGAAGGACTTCAGGACTTCAGGCACCACCAGCCTGGTGTCCATCCCCAATAGCATCAAGCTGCCTATGCTCAACAGTGGCCTCATATCGCTTGGTGAGTTTCCTTTTTTATTTATTTTTTTCGACTTCACTTTTCGAACTCTTATTGTACCTACATACCTACTTACATATGTACAACTTGAATGACCTTGAAATGCAAATTGTTGTAGTATACGCATAGGTGTACGAAAATTTTAGTTTCTATCTTATTTTTCCAGATTTTTGTTTTATACCTATATAATTTTTATGCGATTTTCTAAAAAGCGAATACATAGTCATAATAAACTTATTAAAAAATTGGCTAGTTTGACATTTGAGAAAAAGCCTAGAATGTAACTTGGAACTAAATTGAAAGAATAATAAATTAGAAGACTATAAAATAATAATTATAGATCGTTTTTTAATCCTAGACTACGATTTGACAACTTAAAATGTCAAACTCCAGAAAATTACAGGAACATTTTCTAAAGTGTGACATTCTGAGTTGTTTTTTTCGAACTAAAGGGATCTAGTGTACTTGGCTATTTTATTAGTTGCTATACTACACCAGACAAGCCGATAGGTAATCAAAATACTAATGACAAAACGGGTCTTTAAATTTTTGATAAATTTACATTATTTTACATAGAACAATGAAAATCATAAAAACATACCTAATTACGTACCTACTTACATAAAGTTTGCTATCATAGAGAAAAGCTTTAACGTATGACAGTCCTGTCATCTGACTTTTTTAACTTTTTTTTTAACCAAAAACAAGTTTCACTTCCCTTCAGAGTTGCCATAAACATAAATAATTAAAAGTAAGTACTGCACATAACAAGGCGTATTCTATTTCGGGATTTCGCATTCTCTTTTTGGATGTAAACGTTTTTTTATCTGTGTTCCAATTTCAATTCAAATAAATCAAAAAACTTTTTCGATTTCCATTCATGAACGGACGTGTTTTAAACATGATACTACAAAATTTAAATAATAGAGTGATTTACTTGTTTTGTTTTACAATAAATATTGTGTTTTGGCGATGTTTTGACACTCTTCAAGTTTCACAAAAGCTTTTAATTTGATGTCACAACTGCAAAACAAAACTTAGTTTCGTTCATAATTTTTTTATTTATAGTGGGTAAAATTCATTCAATGACTAATCCTTGGGTGAACCGGGAAATAGTGTCAGTTTTTGTCAGTGGGTAGTTTTTATTTTGGGTACATATCACAAATACACCGTTGCACAGCTGAGCGGCTTCAATGGCCGTAGGTAGTTGGTATGCATCGACCGACAACTACCTACGGTCATTGAACCCGCTCAGCTATTTTTTACTTAAAGATATAAATTTCGTTTTCGTTATAAATTTCAGTTTTAGAAAGAAAAGTAATTTACTTTTTAATTTTATCTTTACAAACCGATATGATTGTGTTTCATGTACCTACCGGATCGACCCTTCATCGGATTAAAAAGACCAAATGTAACGGTGTATTAAATCAAAACTTTTATAGAGCCCTTTCTTTAATTTTCCCTCTACTCATTCACATTCATAATCAAAACTCATAGAAACATTAACAATAATAGGAAGTACTCTGACGATAAATAAACTGTTGAAATACGTGTTATTTCCACCGCGGAAATGCCAAAGAGTTGCGAAAACAATTTGTGGGAACAAGACAGTGGGAAGAAGAGTAATAAGGCGAAGAAGCTTCGTCTACTTATACCTGAATAATGCGTTTTTATTAACGTTGTAGTGTGATATTATGTAGTCTATTTTTCAAGCCTCGCTATCTTAAACAAAAAGATTTTTCCAAACCGAATGGTATTTACAAAGATTAGCTTGTACACCTATATAATACTAGCTTTTGTCAGCGGCTTCGCCCGCGTACATAAAATATAGCCTATGTCACTCAGGAGTAAAGCAGCTTTTTATTGTTGCTAAAATTTTTCGAATCGGACCAGTAGTTCCAGAGATTACCTCCTACAAACAAAAAAAACAAACTTTACCTCTTTATTATATTATACACCTATATAATATGATGAATGGGAGAAACTCAGGACGAGTGGGCATAAAGAAAACTAGGCTCGTTTTAATGCAGGGTCGAGAAAGGCAAGAGACGAGACGGTAGATATACTTAATTTTCCATAAACTAGTGCTTGACTACGATCCTACCTGATGATAAGCAGTGAAGCAATCATTGATGGTGAGGCGCACTACTTTATTAAAAGCCTTGACAACACCCAAAAAAAAAAACCCCCAAAAGCCACCAGTCTACTATAATTGATTACTTTTTTAAATTACGAACGCACGCAATAAAAAAAAATAAGACTGTTCATGTCCTAATGTTTATTTTGTCGTTTGTTCAGGGTTCAGCCCTGCCTTAATCGCAGAAAATCATGTCACACTCAAATAAAACGAGTAAAATTATTCACCACATAACTACAACTATGTTACCATGTACGCATCCACAAAATCATCCGTCTATTATTATTATTACCCATTTAAATCTCAAGTGGGAAGCCATAATGGGAAATAACACATAAGCATTATCTATTCCGAATTACAAATAAGCAGTCATGCCAAAACATATTCTGTTGTTTGGCATAAACACTGAGTTGAAAGGCGATAAAATACCAGTAAAAGCTTTGTTAGTTTATTTATCTAATGATACACACAATCATAATAATGGTGTGGGTAATCTCGGTTCATAATCGAATGAAGTTGACCATGACCATTTTTTTTTTATTTTCGTTTCGCACTCTTTGTGTATTCAGCCAATATCAAGTCTATATAGTACAGTACGGCCGTCGGATCTCGGAGTCTGAAGTTAGACCCTGCGAATTTTAGCGCTTCTAAACTCGTAAAAAATTAAATGGTTTAAACAAATAAATGTAATTTGCAGTTGTTATTGTTGTTAAAAATTGTTATTGGCATTTATTTTTTTATTAAACCTTTATTTTTGTACCAATTTTCAAGTGCCAAAATTTGCAGAACCTAACTTCAAATTCACCAAAATCCGACGGCCGTACTGTATTCAGTTTTCAGTCATTAAGTTACTTTTCATTAGAATGCTAATGTCACACGTCATAATGTTTTTGTATTATTTGACAGCAAATGTATCGAGTCAGCCATCTTGGTAAGCTTCGCTGTGGTAGTCAAAACTACAATAAAATTCTCAGTTCCATATTACCGATATTATGCCCTTTTTCAATGATTCCAATTTTTGTTTTTAATTATTGTTCAGTTGTGAGGACACTTGAAATACAAAATAACACCAATTTGACAACGCAATGGCCACTAGGAGTCAATTCGTGAATAATTATAACAGTCACGGAACTTCTTCCCGCCAAAAACTCAACATGGCTTTTTTAATAGACATTGTATCCAACAAAATGTAGGTATTCCATTTAATCAGTGAACGTTTTTGTGGAGATAAATAATTCGTGCTCTAATTTCCAGGATTCTAAAAAGATTCCCAGCATTTATAATTATTTTTCATTCAAAAATAGAATAGAATAAATCTTTATTGTACATACATTACAATTTCATAGAAACAATACGAGCTATATTTTTATAATCGTGATTCAGGACTGTCATCCCTGAATACGGCTGTAATTCGAAATTCAAATTTATAAAACATTTTGTATTATCAGTCAGTAATGTCTATTTGACAACCGTATAAAAAGATTCTGAATTTAAATATTTAAACAATGAACAGAAGAACAGAAACAAAATATTTTAAATTTCGAATGGACGTAGTTGGTTAGGAAACAAGAATAAATATACGTCCAAACTCATCCACGCGAGTGATACGTACATAGAACATCTCAATGACCGTTCGGATACACGTACATTTATAAATAGCATAATGTGGGGCGAATTTTCCACTGCGATACATCCGCCTCTGGGTGTTCGAAGCTCAGTGTAACAACAATAAAGATAAGGAGAAACTAAACGTTCGGTTCGGAATTTAAAATGTTTTTGAGAATCTGTTCTTTGTTTCTTTTAAAACTTATGATTCTACTAGAGTTGGATTACGTTAAGTCTGCGCGTGGCTGGGGGCGTGCTTAATGTTGCCAGTTTAATTAATCTACTTTCCCTCATATAATAAAAAAATACAAAGCACAAGAAATACATTTTGAAATCAAATTTTATTGTGATGGTCATTCTAAAAATTACCTGTCAAGTAAGCAACACGGGCTCTAACTTTCGAAAATGGTATCAAAGGCTCGTTGTTATTTCGTTCTTCACAGGCATGTTTAACGTTCAAGACCATCTCTCTCCCAGCACTTTTAATAACTTTCGGCATAATTATGACGAATATATTCTTTTGAAACAATTAAAAACACAAGACGCGACACTTTCTCCAGACACCTGACATAAAAGACCAATTTTGTCAAAAAATTAAAACAAATTTTAGCCGCACGCAGCCTTTTTTCTGTAATAGGTGTACCAGCTTCTGCCAGCGGCTTCGCCTGCGTAAAAGTCTGTTAACCGCCATAGGGGTGAAGTTTCGTAAAATCTGCTCATAGCGGACGTCTACACCCTGTAAGAAACCTACCTGCCGAATTTTAAGTTTCTAGTTATTATAGTTTCAGAGATATAGTAATTAATCAGTGAGTGGTATTTCGCTTAATTATATATTAGTAGCTTTTACCCGCGGCTTCGCTTCCGGTATCAGAAAAATGTGATAAATGAAGAACCCCTTGACCGATTTTGTACAAACTTCACATAAACCATCTACTAAATAGTCCGAACAAAGCTTAAGCATTTGGTTTGGATAGGTGGGCACGTTCTTGAGTTATAAAATTACAACATATAGTTGCATTGATCTTTATATAATATATATTGATATAGATCCAAATCTATATAATTACTACTTTAATGAAAGTAAACAAATAGATTGTATTATAGGTTGTTTAATTAATTATTATAAAAAAGTCATGAGAACTTTGAAAATATGTACTTTATATAATATATAATAGCTTGTTATAATAGTCACTTCATTAAGATTAAAATACACAGTAGCAGTCCATTTTCAACAAACTCTTTAATAGCTCGTTATAATAATCACTTGTTAAGATTCAAATACATAGTAGCAGTCCATTTTCAACCAACTCTGCCAGGCACCACTCGGGTACGAATATTCAGGGAGATTTGTTGTTCTGGTCACCCGAAAAAAATATTTGACAAATGGTCCACTTTTGGAAAATCGTATTGTAGGCCCGATATTTTCTCATTCCTCTTAACAAGCACGTTTGAATTTCAAGATAATATCTTTACCAGCACTTTTAACCATTTTCAGTATAATGATGACGATTATTTACTTCGGAAACGATTAAAAACACGGAAGACAAAACATTCTCTTGACACCTGACATAAATGTCAAGATGACGGCAAATGATTAGTTTCCTTTTTTCGCCGCGCGCAGACTTATCTAAATTCAACTCTAACATACTCGTATTCGTCATAAATGTCTCATTACGTGAAAATTGTTTGTGAATAATATTGCAATTATTGTTTTGATAGTTTCATTCTGTTGGCACCCCGCTTATACAAATAAATTCATTACTCTAGAGGTTGTTGGTAGAATTTTGTATTACGATTTCTGCGAAGTTTTTGTTTACTCTATGACTACTCTACGCTTTCATGCCGTCTTCATCATTTGCCTTATTTTGCGAAATATCAAAATTTTCCGCAAAATAGCTGGAAAAATGTAACACAAATACAAATGGTATCGTGTACCCACCGGCCGACCACTGACGAGCAATGGATAGCCCACCGTCCGGTCGTCTGGTAACAGTCTGGACAGAGCCCAAGTCCCACAAGTTTCCACGCACCTCAAGGAGTTATCAGCAAACTATAGGGGACCCTACAGGGTCGAAGCCTCCTGGGGCCAAGGGTTGATGCGAAAGCGTAACAACCGGGCTAAGTAACTACGTCAAGGAAGGAACGGGGTAGGTTGTTTAGTCGGAAAGAGTCTAGTACTGTTTCCTGCTGCGCCCAAGGGCGGATTCATCATTCGATGATTAAAAAAAACGAAAGTGACTGAAAACTTGAATAGCCATGGAAAGAAGAGAGATGAAACGCATGTTACTAAAGGCCGCTTTTATGGTAGTACACCATAAAAAAGCGCTATCAATGGTGGAATAACAATGCTGATGTTATACCCACTAAACCTGTCAAATCAGCTTACAATAATATCAACGACGCCTTGTATCTAATCATTGAATTCTCCAGATTAGCCTACTTAACGTCAGATTTATCGGTAATTGCGGGAACGAAGATTAATATCTACGGCGGATGATAAATTGAATCCTTGTTACGAAGCACGGGGACTGCCAAGCATGATTTATTACAGACATTAACTAGAAATGTGTTACAATTTTAAATATTTTAAGATGTCGTACCTAACAATGTTCTTATTCTTATATTTTTTACTAGCTTTTGCCAGCGGCTTCGCCCGCGTGGTATTGGGGTTGGAGTTGGGGTTTCCGGGATAAAAAGTAGTCTATGTCCTATTCCGGAGTGTATCCCATGCCTGTGCCAAATTTCATCTAGATCCGTCCAGCCGTTTTGGCGTGATTGAGTAACAAACATCCAAACATCGTAACTTTCGCATTTATAATATTAGTAAGTTTGTACACAGATATTAAGGTACAAGGCTTCCTTTTAAGACGTAGGTGAACACTACAAAAGTTGATATGTCAGTTTCTCCTTTTATGTATATAGATAATCTAATCTAATAAAAAATTGTTTTGATTTCAATTCAAATGTACCTACTCAGTCCTTATTGACAAAACTGTGTTAAATTAAATACCTATTATTTTTTTACAGAAGCCATAAGTCAGTTTAAAATACATACGCCTTAAGAAAAATAGTACCTATAGTGGATCTTGAGTTAAGATTCGCAGACAAATGATGAGACTATCATCATAGTATTAGATTTTTGTTTGGAAAAACAGATTGCTAAGTTGCAGGATACAAAAAAAAACATAAGCCATAATAATCTACACTAATATGTTAAAGAGGTAAAGTTTGTTTTTTTGTTTTTTTATTTTTTTTTGTTTGTAGGAGGTAATCTCTGGAACTACTGGGCCGATTAGAAAAATTTTAGCAACAATAGAAAGCTGCTTTACTCCTGAGTGACATAGGCTATATTTTATGTACGCGGGCGAAGCCGCGGACAAAAGCTAGTGTTTAATATAGTTTATGATTAGTAAATGTTGACAAAAAGAATTTTCATAAAAATACTATACATACTTGCGACAAATTATGATAACAAACGCGCATTAACTCGTATATGTATTTTTTTTTTTGACAAAATACTTTGCGATACTTATTTTGCGATAATACATTACTATATTCTCAGAATATCCGGGACTTAAAACCGTCTTCTATCTATTTCAGATAACCAATCTCATTTCCAAGCGCAATTCATTACCAGAAATAAAACAAAAACATTGGTGCTTCATAAAAATTCTTTCCGAAGCCATTGTCATTTCAATTTGCGTAAATCACCCAACAATTTAGATTATCTAAACATTATGTTTCGCATCACTACCGGGTAGTGTAGTGTTGTACCGAAATAGACTCAAAAGGCTGTTGCCCGCTCTAGGTCAAGATGACGCCAGTACGTGTTTGTTTACAATCTATGGCAACTATATATACGTACGTTGTTGTACGGATTTAGGCGCGTGTATCATCGCCATTTTGTCCATAGACAAATAGTTTTTTTTATTGTATTGGTTAGTGACGCGCGATCCGCGCGATGATTTTTCGTTAAAAGAGAAATTGTGTTGTTAGAATTTTATATTATTATTATTAAATTTTGTACATCTTACTTTGTATCGTCACGTGTCTCATGTTGGGGGCCATGGGTTAAAGTGAAAGCGTGACACCCTTTGGAAGGCAAAAAAGGAACGAGGTAGGTCGTTTAGCTAGTAAAACACACTAATTCCCGCTCTGCCCAAGGGCAGTATTCGTCATTAAATTTTTCCAACCATAAAAAAATATTTATCTTTGTTATAGATCTCTTCAGACCTTTATAAACTTGGGTATACGCACAACTAAAATATGTCTGAAAAATAAAGGTCATAGATACCGAAAAATACTTGTTACCCAAACGAAAAATACTCGTAAGTATTTGGTTTTCCCTACTACTAATAACATTCTACCAAGAACCCCATACCTTGACTGTTCCTAGCTAAGTACACAAAGTTACCTAGATTTAGACATAAATAACGTTTAGTGGCGGTCACGTCTTGTTTGCCCGGGGCGGCTGCCTCCAATTAAGGTTGGCTGTATGTAATTGATTCCGTTGCGCGGCGTCACTCTATGTTCTCTATGGTTTATGATTTTGTAACCGTTTTCTATTTTAAACTGGTTATTTTAAAAATGAAATGGAACTAGAAAAAAGTTTATTTACTTTTTTTTGCTGTATTTTTTAATTTCAGAATAGAATAGAATAAAACTTTACTGTACATCAAAATAGTAACAATTTCACAGAGACTTGATTTGGCTTGATGTTCTTATTAATCATTTTATGGACGTGGCCCAATAAGTAAATACTTAGCGAGTTTTTTTTTACAATTTAAGAATACTGTACATTAAAAAAAAAACATAATTAAGTACACATTAGCATGTCTTTTCTTATTATTTTTGTTAGAAGTTCGGTTGAAAAACAAAAAAAAATATAGAAGGTGCTACCAGTGACTGAAAAGTTGTAAGGAAATCATTTGTCTTAGTCTGTTCATGTAAAAAAAAGAGATGAAACGCATGTTACTAAAAAAATAGATATATACATGTGGATGGGTGGATGGAGAAGCAGGAAAATCGTTTTATCGATTGTGTGAGGAGTTTTAGTAAAGAAAAAGGAGTTAGTGATAGCGTGACGGGTGATAGAACAGAATGGAAGAAAAAAACATATTGCATCGACCCCAAATATAACGTAACAGGGGCAGGAAGATGAAGAAGAAGAAGGAACTGGGGCCCAGGGTCTTTTTCTGAAAGGAAGGCTTGACCCCAGTGCGAAGGGGAAAAAAGAAACAGGGCGGAGTGTTTAGTCAGTAAGAGTCTGACACTTTTTTCGCTCTTTTCACTCCGCCCAAAAGCGCGTTTTGTCATTGGATGATTTTTGTCCAACATAAAAAAAAGAAGAAGAAGGAAATTTTAACACGTACGTGAGGCTAAATACTCTTTACCATAACCGCTCATGGCGGATAATCTCATTTATTACCATCAATAAAATACTATTAAATTATACGTATTAGGCTACCAGCGCTCTGGAAAATTATATGGAAATAAATATAGATATTTATGTTATATATTACAAATGATAACCATTTTATTGCTTTGAAGATTCGTTGCTTTGCGGATTTTAAATAATATACTTAGAGATAGTTTATGTAGTATAGCATCAGCCTTATAATGTTCCCACTGCTGGGACTTAAGTCTCCTCTAGAAGGAGAGGGAATGGACCGTAATCCACCACGCGGTAGGCCCGCGTGGTGGATTACGCGGGTTGGTGGATGTCACATGTCTTCGAATTTTTGGTTCTAGGAGTACATGCCGGTTTCCTCACGATATTTTCCTTCACTGTTTTGAGAACAATGGTGATGAAGTAAATTACACAAAGTAATAATAATAATAAAATTTTGTTTTCGTTTATTTAGTTAATAGAAAAAACTAAACCATCTGTTTTTTTACTTCTCATCATGAGTACCGTTTTTTTTTTCTGTCAAGATTTTTCCCAAGTGTTTGTAATTTGATAATGTTCACTTCCGTGTTTCAAAAATGGAATCTTTCTATGTAAGCGTAGTGTGTATTTCACACAGTTCTACCATTGCTACCAAATGTTTTCTTTCATTGGCAAGAATAAAAAAAATAAGTTCACAGAAGTTCATTGTAGATACTATATGCGATATAATGAAATGAAATGGCTTACCGAGCAAAGTATTTTGTTGTGTTATTTATATTTTATTTTTAAAAATTCAAAATTTATTTAATTTAACTTTGACGTGAATATTAATTTAGGCTACTGAGATTAAAATAAATCATAAGAAAAGTCACAATAATGACTTTTCTTAGATTTATTTTAATTTGTGATTTGACTCGTTTATTTTCGTTTTTTTTTTTTGTTTTTTTTTATTATTATTATTTGAAATTGTAATGTAACTTATTCAATTATTTCTTGACTACAATGTAACATTCTGTTTATGACTTGAAAGAATCTGTTTCCAATAAATTACTATGACTATACCATACCATAACATAACATATTCGACAACTATCACACAATGCCGTTTAGTCTCTACCTAAAAAGAGCTTGTGTTATAAGTACCAAACGATCGGAAGACGGGTTACCCGTTGCTTGGCGTCCGCAAGACCGTGCCAACGGATATGGTGTCCGAATGAACTTCATCTTTTCAAATATAGTTTTCATCGAGTGAACGATACAATTACAAATAATTAAGATAGCTATTCAACATAGGAATTTTAATAAAGCTTTAATGTATTTGCATATCTAGCTTATAGTTAAATTATGGTCTTATTACCTAATATTTAAGTCGTTTATGTAAGCATATACATATATGTATTTGCTATTTCATAATAAAGAATTAGTAATTATAAAACTAGCAAAAAAAAAATAACAGTGAACATTATAAAAATCACAATATTTTGCCAAAAAAAAAAAACAAACAAACACTCCTAACATTAAGCTGAATTCCAATAATTCAATTTTCATTAACTTATTCCCCAGGCAAAACAGCTTAATACGCAGAAAATAAATATTCAATCCTATTAACTTCACAACAAAATAATAATCTAACGACTACCGCGAAAAACAAAACAATGTTTTTTAAAAGAAAATACGCCATCACCGTGTCGTCACTTTATTTTCTTTTTGGGGTAAAATGAAGTATGGTACGGAACGGTTTCTCAATTTACCCCAGTATTAGGGAACCGTTTTGGACCATTAATCCGTTTGTCCGAGAATCACTTATCCCTTTTTTCGGCGATAATATTATTGGTTGTTCGGCGCCTGTCTGAACTTCTAGTTGTGTACTAAAATCACACGAGTAGTAGGAAAAATTGTGTTAAGTGCCGTTTTATTTGTAAAGGTCGGAGAGTATATATTATTTAGTTCATCGTTAGATATTATTTTTATGTGTAAATATATGAGTAAGAAATAACTGAGTTTGGTAAAGGATGTGTCGCTTGAATTTAGTTACCGCAGTACAATTTCATAATATTGTTACCAGTTTATTTAGTTTTAACTACTGTCATTTTTTTTATTCACTTTTTATGCTCGATTTCAGAAAATGTTCTACCCGTGTACAAAGTTTCATCCAATAACATTCAAGCGTTTTTGCGTGAAGAACTAACATACATACAAGCACGCAAAAACTTTTACCTTTATAATATTACTACAGACTATTATTACTGCTACGGAATATTATTATCGGACATAACAGCGTACGGCAAATATCCACCTTTACGTCGTTGAGACATCTACGGTCCGGACTAAGCGTTTTTCCTCGTCCTTTATACCGCATACATCGAGTGACTAGAACTCTCTATAAACTAGTCTTAGTTTGGCAGCTGTAATCTTTCCGTCCGATTATAATTTAGGTGTCTTCAAGGCTAGAGTGAATAGCCACTTAATAAACTAATGCGCCTCACCATCAACCATCCTTTAGGATCGCAATCAAACACTAGTTTATAAAAAAAAACTACGATTGTACACTAAAGATATCCGAGGCTATAAAAAATATTTTCATTACTCATACTCTGAAAGTAGGTGTAAAGTTGCCTGCGGACAGGGTTGGAAGAAGTACTTTTACTCCCTAGGGAGTTTTACTTTACAACTGACAGTTGTTTTTTTAATATTTAGACAGCAAATATTAAAAAAAAAACTAGTTCTATTGACATTTCTATTGAACCGTGACCCGAAACTTTATACCGAATTAAAATGACATAGAGATAGAAATAATTTAAAAATACTTTTTTTAATGACTTTATTTTCAATTATTTCATTAAAACTAATATATATTTGAGAAAAATGTTGACCAGACTCATTTTTACAAAATGAAAAATATTGACTGAAAAGCCATGGAGCTGAACACTGAAAAAAAGAATTGGCGGGTAAATGGTAGACTCTCTATAATCTGTGGCCGATTTGATCTTCCTTTTTTTTTCGAGGTGTATAGTTTTGTTTACATATTGCTAAATCTCTGTTACAAGAAATTTTTATTAACACGATAAGTTCATCAGCTTCAGTTATAAATTTAACGCAAGATTCTTAAGAGGAGAAAACCGCTTGCCTAAATCAAAAGAAATATATCTACCTAAAAACATACCTACCTTTGACGACGACTCAGGTTTTTATTATTTTTATTTTCCTCGTATTCGTAATGAAAAGCACAGTGTTTACCTCGGGTTCAAAAGTTATTTAGTCCCTCGAACTATTAGCGACCTCGCTCTCGCTCGGTCGCCAAGAAATTTCTCGGGACTAAATAACTTTCTTTCATCCCTCGTATAACAATGTACTATTTTTTCATAGAAATAATTTTCCATTAATATAAATATATTAAACAAAACCCAATAAAAATATCTCACTAACTCAAGTACCTACTAAAATGAATAACGTTTTTCATTAATTACATTATACATTACTGTTAAGATTATAAAAAATATTCTTCATAATGAAAGCTTGTGAAACAATATTAGATTTTCCCAGCAATCCTCAGTTCTGTTAAAATAATATTTGCACTGTCTCCGTAATTACTAAAATTACTGGAGTCTCGTGATTACGTCATCTTCAGCGTTTTGACAATGATAAATTGGAGTATATATTTAGGAGCCATGTTTGATTCTTCAGCTTTTTGCTCATAATAAATTAAGATGACAGAAATCTGATGAATATGGGGACGGAACGTGTTGAATGTACTGCGCAAGCGAGAAAATTGAAAGGTTGAGTAGAATCAGCAAGAAAATTATAATTATAGGAAGTAATAAATTATAACGAGATAGGAAAAGCTTCTTGGATGTACATTTAGTTTCTAAGGAAAACTGAGAAGGCTTATTTACGGTAAAGAAGTCAATACGGAGCAAAGCACTTGAAAACATGTATTAAAATCTATCGCCGGCGTTCGCACACCTATTGTCTTTCTAATATGTATCCTAATTACGATATTCAAAAGGTTCAGCCTTATGTTTCTGCTCCTGAGATTCAGGATTAGTGGATGTCGTTCTAGGGCATGCACGATTCCTCACGAGTTTCTCCTTCCCTGTTTTGAGACAATGGCGATGATATAAATTAAATAGAGTAATGTGCCTGATTGGGCTTGAATTCGTGATCAACAACTTATAAATCGGGGTCCACCATCGATCACTAATCGACCGGATTATCACTTCAAAAAAAAAATGGATGATTTTCCTGTCATTATCATTATTCATTTCCATTTCATTGAAAATCATTAATATTACAATTCATTCTTTTTTTTTTCTTAAATAAATAGAGACTTTGAATAACGCACAACGTATGTCAGTCCCATCGTACCGTAGCACTTATCACCTCAAAAGCGATCAATGGATCTAAGCCATGAAGTCGAACAAATTTTTAGCATCATCGTAAGTCGGCATACATAATATTTGGTGGAATGTACTTATATTGTTCTTGTTCTATTCAGTAATAAATTAATATTAAATCATTAATATTATGCAATGTAATGGTTCAAACACGATCCATTAATTTAACACTACCCAAAAACCAAACAGCACCAACAAAATTATGAAACTCAATGAACTGCATAAATTTTCTCCTTCATATGATATGATATTTTCCGGCTACTCCCATATAATCCTTTGTACAGGCCTTAGCTCACGAAGGGTCCCATATAAAGACCCTGTTATTAAGTTATACATAATTTTGAGGGCTCTTGAATGAAATGGGCACTTTAAGTGGAGATAAAACGGACCTCCAGAGGTCCGGTACGGTGTTTGAAGCCAATGCTACAGTTTGAAGGGACCAATATGAATTTGGGACTTATCCGATTGGACTAAATTGTGTAATTGAGTCTCTTATTGATACTAATTTTGCTTGTGGTTAGCGTAATGGTGTTTTGAGGAAATTAGGAGGTAGAAAGGGTGATAAAACCTGCTTAAAATTCTTTTATTACTTATTTTATATGATTAGGGTTTTCATTTTATATAATTTACTAGGAACCCGCCCCAGCTTCGCACGGGTCTATTAAAAAATCTATCTATTAAAAAAAAAACACATTAACATCCGTTGCGTACTTTTAAAGATCTAAGCATACACAGGGACAGCGGTAAGCAACTTTGTGTTGTACTATGTAATGATAATCCTGCTGAGCAAACTTCGATCATGTAGGCTAATTTTAACACAGATTAGCCAAATACGCAGAAGATATTATAGTATACAAGTGCGTGCACAAACACAGGTGCAGTATTTATACCATTACTCTCGTAACTCGATGGGACAGCAATCCGACACGACCGGAGAAAGCTAGGGACAAGATTAACGGCTTTGACTAGCAACGACGGAAAACATCCAATGACAAATCCCGCTATTGGGTGGAGAGGGAAATAGTCTCTTCTTAGTGCGTCTCTGCACATCCGACTGATCGCAGTCTCTACACATTTGCCTGTTGGGCAACATTTTGCGGCGGTACACTAGTTCACAATAACTGGCCATTCCCAAGTATTGCTTCAGTGAAGGGACCCACTCTTCACTGAACTTAACACAGATCCACATTTGACCACTGTCTGACTGAGTAGATACGGATTCTAATTGGTGTCAGACTCTTACTGATTAACCTTTCAAATATCGTAATTAGAGACATAATAGAAATACAATAGGTGTGCATAAGCCGGCGTTCGCTTGGGGCTGAAGAGTTTGAACGATTCACCCTGTTCCTTCTTAGTCTTTATACCGAAGCACGGGGATATCACACTAGAAATACCAAAACATAATAATTCCTAATGGAAAAACACAATAGCACTTTCTTCCCGACCCGGGAATCTAGTCAAGTTTTCAATCTCGAAAACCAATAAAGCAATTAGTAAAAACAATGCGTCACAAACAATTAAACGGTAAATAATTTTAATGGCTCACACGAGACCACAAGACGAATGAATTAATAATATTGACTGAATACTGAACAAACGGCCCAAAGTCTATTTGCTTCATACATCGCTGAATTCCATTGATTTTCTGAACGTAAACAAGCCAGGCCTTCTGTTGTTTGACAATCGCGCGTTAACAGGCGACGAAGAGAAATACTTTATATTGTGTTTGTCAATGGAAAACTCGTATTCAGCCAAGCTCAACGTAAGGAAGAAAAAATATTTTCATCTTTATTTTATTTTATACACATTTATAGGCAGAAATGTATTTACTTTCTCAGTTCTTTGAACTAAACAACTGATAACTATCTACTATATACTTTCTATAAGTAATTTTCTTTGTGAAAACATTATAGTGGGAATTTTACTTTTTTAAATATTACCAGTTCAACTTGTGGTCCGGCTTTCTGTCTGTCAAAACCCTTTATTATTTAGTTGCAATTTACACCATATACTCAAATCTGCGGAGTCCTAGAGCTGTAAAAGAATCAAACTTCTAAGTTAACAAAAAAAAAGAGACATGGCCGTTTATTCCTCTTCGAATTTTGATTCCTTTGAGAGTGTCGAAAGATCAAGTATAGGAAAAAGCCTGCAAACAGTAAATTGGTCGTTACGTCGCATAAAAATAAAACCTTTTTTTGATTTGAAAAAATAGTTTTGAAAATTGAATTATTTACATAAGTTAGTCTATACGGAATCCTAAGGGCGCCTTCAAATTAGACGCAACTTGTTTCGATTTTTTAAGACTAATTTGAAGGCGCTCTTAGTGTTTGAGTCCGATTTATACTTGCCCAGTTATTTTATCGTGATACATATACGAAAGAGGACCAATGTTGCAAAGTAACAAAATATAATTGTAATAAAGATTGGATGGGTGGATATTCTCACAATTCTAACTTTTATGTTCGACGCAATCACGCAGATAAATAAATCTATCGCCCAACAATTTAAGTGTGGGCTTTCATGCTCTATGGTATAGCGATTGATAGATTATCAATCATTTTTATGTACTGCTCGATGACAGCGTCGGGGTTGGGCGACCGAAATCTAATAAAGTAGGTAGCTCGTTTGTTCGGGATAGTCCATTTTCTGGGTGTCCCGTTTCTCTTGTATGTGTGTAGTGTTGATGTGTAAAGATAAACTGTATTACGTGACAGGCTAGAAGAAATCGGGGCTCGGGTTCTTAAAGTTACTCCGTTTTCTAGATTTTTGTGTTATTTATCATGTTTTGAGTAAATTTTTGTTTGCTTTTCTTTTTATTTAGCAATAGTATATCGCAAGGTGAAATAATCTTAATACGACAAAGAGTAAACGTAAAATTGTGAATGTAGGTATTTTTTTATAAGCAACACTGAAAGAAACATCACAAATTCTATTGCACCGGAAAATATAAATCATTTTACTACTATTTGTTTCCCCCAATTATGAAAAGTCATCAAATCATTTGTCACAACATAAAAAACTTATATTTCATTACATAATAAAACTATCACCGTTTCCGTAAAGCGATTCTGTGCTAACATACATCAAACGAAAGTTGAAAACAATAAAACAATATGGCGGTCGCGCGAATGGGAGCTGTCAATGCAGATTTGCGTGCCGAGTAATGACGAATGTTACCGAAATAATCCCGATCGTGTCTATGGCAGGATGTCGCGAGTGACATATCCGATGACGTCATCACATGTCAATTTAAATAGCTCGGCTTATTGACAACTCTTTTGTTTTACGTTCCTATTGATTTTGCGCGTCTCACGGGTATTTGGGTAACTTTATTACCAACGCATAAATATGTAGCTTTTAACAGCATCATATTGTTTCAGTCTGTTACGTAGGTAGATAATTTAATTTAAATTTTCGTGAAAATATTTTTTCATTACCAACGTTGTTATTTACTTTTTTTTGTCAATGTTTCTGGTTGGATACTAAGTCATTTAAGCCATGTATTCATATGAATAATTAATTACAATATGGATGAACACATTATAATAGGTATTTTTAAATTTTGGCAATATACCAAATCAACTTTCTCGGCAAACTTCTCAGAGTTAATTGACACTGCAATAAAATTAATTATTAAGTATTAATATTTTACTAAGGTCACGTCTGTTTCAGTGATTCCACATACTGTTCAGTAGCGTATAATATACTTGAGATAAAAAAACTACACTAATTTAACATCACAGTTTCTACTAGGATTTTTTTTTTCAATATTTAAAATAGCCACTGAATTTTATTCGATGAACTCCTGCTAAAAAAACTACTTTTTATTCGTTGTGATCCGAAAATACTCACTCAATTGAGATTATATAGGTGTTATATGCTATTAAAACATGAAGTTAAATCATGATAATGATTCAGGAATTTTCCTTGTAAACTAATGCAAAATTCTTGTTGTAGGTATCTAATTGGCATCTGACCTTAATTGCTAAGTTGCGATATCCTTTAATATTTCAGAAAAACTAAGTCTATCCCATGCATACTTTACTGTCACCAATAAATCTGTGGTCTCACCTTTGAATCAAAGAAAACAACTCAACTTAATATGTAGTAAATCTAAAATACTACACCAATGAGGGTTTTACTCAAAACCCAAGCGAGTGCCATCTGGTTGTCCATATTTTCAAAAATAGAATTTATCCTAGAACGTAAATAAAAAGTTTTATAGACAAATAAATTTAAATATGGAAAATAAGCAACTTTCCGTTAATACCCGCGAACGCGGGCGTTTGCCAGGGTAGTTGAAATATTAAAATGATGTTCACCAAGTAGCAGCACTGCGCTGTCAGGCCCATGCATCTTTCAAATCACTTATGTTAATGACATTAGTTAAACATCGACGTCAACCTCAAACGTTAGACGTCAATGTCACTTTCGTTTTCATAGGTAAAGACTTGACAGCTAAGTGGCGCCAACTGGTGGTAATTTCCAGAACATCCTCATTCTGTATTTCATGGCTTTTCGCCAATTATTTTACCTGGCAACGTTTCTATCCATATTGGTTATCGATATCCAACCTAGTTTTTATTTCCTGCATCGAATGTTGAAATCTCATAAAAGTTTTATTATTTCAGTCTGACAGTTATGCAAATTTTGGCGTAGTTTTGGCAGTTGCGTTAGAACTTTTTGATACATTTGTTTTTGTTTGTGGTACACTAAATGACGGTATTATGATCAAGCATTGGCATTAAAAAATATACACACCAATAGGAAAAAAAAAGTTACAGCCCAATCACTTGTATTAATTACCATAGCAACAACGATTAATTCAGTATTTAAAAAACAATGAAATTTGTTTGAGCAAAATGTTTTATCAGCTATCCACAAAAAATCCCAATTTTGACATACCTACGTGATGTTAAAATTTAAACATATTTTTAATTAATAAATCCATATAGTAAATTATTTATTGAAACTTCATTTACAGTAGTGGTCCTTAGGCGTACTAATTGCTATAAAGCATTATCTACCAGTTACTCTTTATATGTTCAACACTAACATAAAATCCTTATTTCGAACCCTACAAACCACAAGGTCAAACAATTTCCATATTCACAAAAAAAGAAAAAAAAAAACTACGGAACACAATAATGCTAAGGCACAAAAACACTATTTGTCCGTTCCACTAACCCTGTAACCCAAGGATAACGGAAACAGTAGTAGTGCGGTGGCACAGAAAATAAATGGGGGAAATAACGGGAAGGGGGACAATGAGGGGAAGGAAGATCACGTCCTTGAAGCGGCACGCGTCAGGGGATTTCCTGCTTCCTTGCAGATAAGGTTTAACACAGACGGTAGACTTTTTGTGCGATTATTTAAAAATATAGCGCTAAATTTACGTAAATTACTTTTTTATTTTTCTCAAGTGAGAGCAGTGGTGAGACAGTGGTAACCGCCCCGATTTACAAGCTTTAGGCGTATTACTTTGTGTAACTTATTTCATCACCACTGCTCTCAAAACTGTGAAGGAAAACATTGTGAGGAATTCGGCATGTCCCAGAACCAAAAATTCAAACACATGCACTAATCCGCACTAGGCCCGCGTGGCGGATTACGACTCATTCCTTCTCCTAGAAAAACAGGCCTGAGTCATGGCATTGGAAATATTGCAAGGACGATTGTGTTGCTAGTGCCCTTGACGATTGAGATGATAGCAAATAGATACACGTATGACACGCTGTACCAATTGCACTACACACTATTATTACAAAAGGCGAAGTTTATTTTTTTTTCTGACTATACTAATCTAAATTTTTGTTGTATTCGAAATCAGTGAAAATAAATTTAAACTCTTGAGCCCTGAGCGAACACAGGCATTCGCACACCGTCTTTCCATTATGTCTCTAATCACGGTACTCGAAAGGTTAAAAATAAAATGTGTCGATTCAGACACTGGACGCCAATCGTCAGCAACTCAGTCGCACGATCGCACAACGTCTGTCGTCTGACGCGCCCTTAAGAAAAGACCGCTTTACGTTGTTCTCATTGTCTCAACATTTCGCTTTTCTAACCAAAAAGATGCGTAATTAACTTCTAAATAGTATGCCACAGAAACACACACAGGTACAGTTTTTTCGCACAAATGAACTCTTTTTATTTTCTTTCTTTCTTTCACAGTTACACGCGCCTCGGAATATCTACTCACTGTTGATATTCAGTCGAATTTGCGTGTTGTTTTAGGTTCTTGTTAATTGCTGTCGAGTTGGAATGGTTTCAATAATGTAAGACAATTGGACCGATAATTTTACGATGCTGGCAAATGAAAATAGTTGATTGCGATTTATATTTCTTGGACCGTTTGCGTCACTACGATATTACTTTTGGTGTTAGCGTGAATTTGGTTTTTAGTTAGTGAGTCACTTATCAAATTACAAAACTGTGCTTATTGTAATTCGATTAGTTACATTTTTAATAGTATAACTACTATGTGTTAAAATAACAGATCGCATTTGAAACCCTGTACTGCGCTCCAAAACGCATAATATATCATTGCCGTGTCTCAGTAGGCTGCTCAGCTGAATTGAGGCTCGACTGTAAATGTTGACGCATGCCCATCCAGCGGAGGGCCAGTGAAATACAAAGTTCATGCCCTGAAACCTGCACGAAAGGCTCACGGTACACCCAAAACGACTTAGGTGCCTCCCTTCGGAAGACAAGAAGTGGCTTAAAACTGAAAACACTGGAAAGAATGTAGGGAGAGAAAAAATCTAAGTAGATAAAAATAATCGGCTAGTATAAATTGCATCCACGTGAAGACGGTTCGGATCTATGAATGTTCACTACCATTTAACACAAGAAACTAGAAAGAGGCCTATACCTAACAGTGGTCGTCTGTGGGCTGAAATGACAACAAAGACAAAGATCCATATTAAAGGGAAACTAAGAAAATCTCTGTTACACTTCATGAATGTTACTGAAGTCAAAACTGAAGCTACATTACAAATTGGCTACAAACGGAACTTCAAGCTTTTAAAGTTTACCCAAGTCCCATCAGATTGGAAGGTCGACGAACAAAGGAGGATCAAGTGTAACTAATACAGTTACTGGTAAAGTTCTGACGTATACCGACTATGTTGAAAATAGAGCTAAGGGGATAAACACATACGGTTAAGAACCAATAGTGTCTATCTCACAAAAGTCAAATTTACAGTAGATAAAAAATAATTTCTTTGTTTGAGATAATAAGTTACTAGAAAGGACACAAACAGCAGAGATGTAGACGTTTTAAGGAGAGATAGACCATAGTGGCAGAAAAATTTACGCGTCCCTAACATAGGTGATATTTCTATGGCAAATAATTTAGGAAATATTGTTAATATTGAGATAGCAGCTTAAATAACCTATGCCAAATTGGACTTTAAATCCACTGATTTGAAAAAGGATAAACATACATTTTGTATAGTAGGTACAAAGGACCCATTTAACCAGGACGCTTGCTTTGACAGCAATATACAGTGAAAATAATAAAAAGAGCTTATTTGCGTGTTAGTGTAGATTTTATTACTACGACATAACTCTATAAAAACTGGCCAAGTGTGAATAGGTTTCGCACATGAAGGGGCCGTACTAAAATATTGACATTGAGCAAAAATAATGTGTACCGGAAGACGTAGCGTTGGAAGGCCTCCCACAAGGTGGATCGACGACCTGGTCAGGGTTGCTGGAATTCGATGGATGCAAGACGCACAGGACCGGTCGTTGTGGCGACGTTTGGGGGAGGCCTATGTCCAACGGTGGACGTCTTTTGGCTGAAATGATGAGATATGATGATGAAAAATAATATGTCTTTAAAGGAACTTCACATAAAAAGGGTTGCTGTATTGGTAATATAAATAGACAGTCTGTAAAAATTTATACTCTGTAGCTTTGACGGTTTATGAGATATAGCACACTGACAAATCGATAGACATACAAACGTCAGGACGGAAAGCGAAGACTAAGTAATTAGTTGGCAACCCCAAAAAGTCACTTACACTCCCTAAGGCTGGAAGATGTCATTGGATGATGAAAAAAAAGACCTCGTCAAGGGATTCGTTGGCAAAACATACTGTTGCTGAGTAATTTCTTTTTTCTGTGAAGATTCTTGTATACTGGGAGATAATAAAATAACCCTTTTACGTCTTTGTTAGGTAACACAGCGTTTCTAACAACCTAACCGTCTCAAGGTCAGGGGTACCCGACTATTGACCCTAAAGTTTCGCTGTGTGCTCTTAATGTTTACGTTTCTCGCCGCCTGAGGGCTCTGTAGTACGTATTAGTATTCGACTAACAGGTACAACAAGAGAAACAAAGGTGCCAAATTAGTTCAGGGACTTGTAAATGACTCTTTATTTATTACTTTCTATTAAGACTAGTGCTGTTATGGCCCAGTCGTTAAAGCACCCCCTCATTTGCATTAGATTATGGGTTTGAAACTAGGCAAGTAATCATCATCTTCCTACTTTTATCCCGCATCAGCCTTTCGAATAACGTATTAATATACCTAATAGAAAGACAATAGGTACGCGAACGCTGGAGTTTGCTTGTTGCTCAAGCGTTTAGTTAGGGTCGACGCAACACGATTTTTTTCTTTCATTCTAGCCTGTCGTCCGTCATACTGACACTAAATCTTTTTTCATCAACGTAAAAAATAATTTCCAAGATATAAAATGAAGGCAGATAAAATAAATTATTGGCATCTCTAAAAATTCGGTCCCAGCTCATATTCGTAGGTTTTTGACAATAATTACGAATAGTCAGAGACCAGGAAATCTTACCTTTAGGCATCCAGGAGTCTTACTTAAGTATCATGTTACCTAATACCAGTGTTATGAAGGTAAATAGGTATTTGGTCAAACTGCGCAAACCTCGCGTAAATCCATTTTACAAATGGCCCGGATTGCCCTCTTTTGCAATATGAAAAAGATACTGCAGTCATTTTTAGTACATACAAATTGTCCATCGAAAAGTAAAATAACCCTGTCGCCATTATAGGCTGTATAAGGGTTGAAACATCGCCTTGTGAGCGGTTTTGGAACTAGACGGGATCAAGGTTAAGTCAACGTTGAAATGGAAATTGGTAGCAGGGAGAGAGACCTTTTTGTGACGTACTATAACGAGTTTTACAAAGGCTGCCTATTATAAAAACATGTTACTTTAACGTAGAACTTTACTTTGTTCGTGCTAAGGGTAAAAATGGCGACTAAAAACGTTATTATATTGTGTACTATATCATACTGGATATATGTATGTTGTGGACCAATAACTAAGCCAACTTACTTTCAGCTAAGCGCTTCAGTTAGGTAATATTAAAAAGAATAGCGGTGGCAGTTTTTGTACTTGTAAAATAAGTTACACTTTAGGCAAGTAAACAAGTATGTTACGTTACTTAAAATTTTGCAAGTTAACCTATGCTTCTACGTGACGGCTTAACATGCCTTTCGAAGCACAAGGGCGTCATACGCTATCAATCTTTATGCAATATATTCTAAGTTCAGAAACCAGGGGCATCATGAGCATACTAAATACGAAGATACTAGAGTTTTCGTGTTTATAAAGTCTTGATCACCATCCTTCCGTGGGATACACAATTTCATCACCCATGATTGTGGGTGATGTATTCAGTTTGTAGATAGCAGGGTACGAATCAGTCTATTCAGGACGTTAAACCCTTGAAGGCTCTCAACCTATTTCCACGTAAAAGCCATTTAAATACCTTCTACTAGCGGCTCATTATTATTATTAAAAGAAAGAGCCATAGCTCTTTTTGCCAGACAATAAAACCAAACCTCGAAACCAATGTGGCAGGTACACCAACCAAACATACGTAAACTTGCTCCCCCAATCATATAGCAAAGCCATCAATGACAAAGCTTCGTAATTCCATTGCAATTCAGTCCCTAGTGTCTCCATGGGATTAGCTAATCAAAGGCCTATACAGCAAAGAGAATTACTGATCAAACATTGTTGATGTATCCTGAATCGTCTCTGCAAATTGGGTTCGACGTTAAGCCCATTGTCCTGGGTAAGTGACAAATACTATGTGATGCCGACGCGACGCGATGTGATGCGATCACGTGACGTATAGCGGTGTCACAAATAATATCGAGTTATAGCATTTTATTGTATTATTTTATTTATCCGTAAATTAAATGGAATAAGCGGATTATTAATTTAATTTTTATTACATTTTCTCGTTGTTGTATGTCGTCAAACATGCTTTTATATTTTTGAAAGAAATAGGAGCTTAAGATATACTTAACTCTCATATTAATATAAAATGGCTAACATCTAATAGCGACTTCGGCCCTTCGGAATTTTGGACCCCTGTTTGAAAAATCCTCTCTTAGTGCTCCACCACACACTGCCACATCATACACGGAACCCTTGTGCAAAATTTCACTCTCTTATTCCTAATAGTTCATGCTGTGCTTTGATATGTCAGTCAGTTACTTATTTTTTATAGAGAAAACAAACGTTAGAAGGAAAAAAACGTAGGAATACGTTTTTTATTGTTTTTTTTTTTATTGATAAATAGTAGTGACTTTCTTTTAATTCTAAAGAAAGAAAAAACATTGTGTTTAATGAAAAAAAAAAACTCCTTAACATGAAACAAAAAACAAGTATAAGTACTAAATAATGTAAAAAGAGCTTCTCTACGCAGTTTTAGGTTCTGTACGCAAAATATTTGCACCAAAGACCATTCTATGAAGACCTTAAAAATATACTAATGTCTATAAAGAAAGACAGCCCAAACTTATAATGTCTTACCAAAGAGCCTAAACTTACATACCTACATAGAAATAGGTTCCTTCCTTACCTTTTACCTCACATAGGACACAGAATAACCGCTACCCCTTAATTTGTGGTCGCCACATCTTGCAGGATTGCCACCGGACGTGGGCCGGTCCGAGTGTCGAGCCGGCAGTATTACCCGTACTTACAGCTCAGTATTTCGAACCCGATATGTACACCCAATTGAACCACCTGAAAATTTATGAATGCACGCTTTGTAAGTTCGGCGTTTTAAACAGGTTTGCGTTGTTTTCAATCTTATATCGTTTAAGGCAAAAACGTATTCACGTAGGTATAATGGTCGGCGTAGGACAAAGTGCGGAAATCATACTCAGACATAACATTAGCTGCGTGCTTTACCATGACGTGTTCAAATGACAGGCGTGAGAGCGAGAGCAAGAGAGATAGAGCTATATGAGGTGTATAACTCCATCTCTTTCACATCTTAGATTAAGTCATCAATGAATCCTATGAAGTGGACTAACTAGAGTCTTTAATTGCTGCAGCATCAGAATTAATCCAAAATTTTTATTCACAAAGCTAATTAAAATGTATCAACCAAAGAAGAACAGAGCTTAAAACATTTTAATCTACAAAAAAAAAAGAAACAACAGCACCAAAAAAAAAAAAAAACAAATGAAAACGCGTGCAAAATTCAGATTACTCCAGTACGATCCAGTGCAAACCAGTTCGCGGCGGTACAATCCGACTACGGGTCTAATTGGCGGTACGGCGCCGGAACTAGGTGCTTGGCCGTCTTCCGTTCTACCCTCTGAAAGCAGGTTTTGCCGCTAGATACATTATGCTGGGGGTAAATGCGAGCTTTTGGAAGATAGAAATTTTGTTTTTACATTTCGTGATGGTATGAAAATTGTGATGGTAATAATTTAAATCTTGGGAATAAGCTTTTGTAAGTAGTTACATACTTTTTTGTACTGGCAACTTATAGGCACTGTTTGTAGCGGGTTTTCTGTTTTATCAATCATAGACACTACACAACTGTCGTGTGTGTACGTATAATGTTGTGTCAAAAACTATGAATCAAACGGCACTGTAACCACCAACCAATCTACTCAAATCTACTTAATATTGGTTGGTGGTTAGTGGTTACCACCAAACCGGAGTCTGTGTTTCCTGATGGCTAAAATCCGATAATCTATAAGTCAAGAGTGAACAAGTTACTTCTAGGTAAGCGCGCTCCATCGTCGACCACATCGTAGCTTTCCATCAGGTGAGCTAGCAGTCAAGCGCGAACCTATAAGCAATAGAAAAAAAAAACAATCTTAAGTAGATTGGTTGCAGTGCCTATTACCCACAAAATCTGCTGTAGCACCAAAAAGCAAACCGCCTCCGCTATCGCAATTCCATCTTACTATCTACGAAACCCAGTTATACTCTAACTAGCTTTTGCCCGCGGCTTCCCCCGCGTGGTATTGGAGTTGGGGTTGGGGTTTCCGGGATAAAAAGTAGCCTATGTCCTATTCCGGAGTGTATCCTATGCCTGTGCCAAATTTTCGCCGTTTTGGCGTGATTGAGTAACAAACATCCAAACATCGTAACTTTCGCATTTATAATATTAGTAAGATAAGGCCTATTTTGTAAAAAAAAAAAACATAATTACAACAAACCATTCAATAATGTTTCATACAAAGGGACCTTTAGGCCTAACTACGCCACTGATTACATCGTAAACATACGCCGATTAGTATTGTAGACATACAGCTTTATTTCGGGAGGGACGCATAAATTATGCGATCCTCCCTACCCGGTGACTAATAGTCCTATTTACACTTTCAGAAGCCCACGAAGATGCCCCATGTTGAAGTAAACATGCTATATCGATTAATGAGACTAATTTGTTTTGTCTTAGCTTGTTTGTGAAACAAGGACAGATTTGGGGAGCCTGCTAAGTCGATTGTTTTTTGTGTGAACGTAAAAGAATTAGAAGAATTCTACGTATAGGTTCAAGGTTGCCGAAGCCTAATGAGGCCCCGGTCCGGTTTCTAAAAGGAAAGTTCGACCCTGGTATGAAGGTTAAGAAGGAATGGGGTGGGTCGTTTAGTTAGTAAAAGTCTGACACTGTTTCCCGCTCCGCCCAAGGGCGGGATTTAATTATCCCACTATAACAATAAAATCAGCCCGAAAAATCGCTAAACTTAAGTGGCAATGGGCAGGGCACATTGCTCACAGAACAGATGGTCGTTGAGGTCGAAAGGTTTTGGAGTGGCGACCGCGTATTGGAAGATACAATGTCGGAAGGCCTCCTAGAAGGCGGACCGGATGCGAGATGCTCAGGACCATTCATTTGGGACACTTGGGTAAGGTTTAAATTCAACGGTGGTCTTTCAGCTGAAATGATAATAATGATAAGTTCCTACATAAGTCTGAAGTGTTGTAATCGCAGTGAAAAAGTGGCTAAGGCCTCGTGTCACTGTTAAAGCTACACCTTGAGAATCACTTTTTTTTACAATAATAACTCATCAACTACTTTTTATTTAATGCTTAGCTACGATTCCACCTGATGGCAAGTGACACAATCATTGATGGTGAATGCAAAGGGTTGTGGGGAACTTAGTCCGTAAAAGTCTGACACTATCTCTCGCTCCGCTTAAGGCCGGTAAATGACATCGGATGTTTTTTCCCTACCAAATAAAAAAAGAAAAATCCAAGGAATGCCAGAGCCTTCCATGGATTTTTGCATATATACTTAAGCCAGAGCCAAATTATGTATGGCAATGTAGGAACGGTGTAGGTTGTTTAGTCAATAAGAGTCTGACACTGTTTCCCGCTCCACCCAAGCGTGGGATTCGTCATTGGATGATTTTAAACCACCATAAAAACAAATCTATAGGGATTTAAACAGTAAAAATTCGCTCAACTTAGAAACTAAGCAAATAGTAAAGGTAGCTTCTGAAACCAATTAGCTGAAACTATTTAACAAACAATACGTAATAATATAGACAGTTGTATTCTCACAGAAAGTTATGCTGGCGAGTTAGAAGCATAATAAACATCCAACCGCAGAGAATTAGAATACCGAAATTCACGGCTTTGTATTTATGGTCAGGCATAGCATTCCATAATTTAGTTAAATAGAATAAATTAGCTATTTAACTAAGCTGATATTAGATATTTAACTAAATTTAAAGAATCTTTGCAAGTCTTCAAGATTTTTTTTTAACCACAAGTCGTATCGGGATAAAATAAATAAATATATTTCTTCAATTCATATTTCACTAAATATAAAAAAAAAACTATTTATATATTTATTACCAATTTACACTGACAGGTCACACCACACATATAAATCCTGCATCTATTACTGGATAGCGATAAGCACAAAAAGCATTTTGAGAATATCTACTAACATAATTTTATTATAATGAAAAATAAAATAATGTCATAATGAAACGTTGAAAAATAAAAAAATAATAATACAAGTTATGTCAAAAAAAAGAAAAAAGAGAAAATCAAGAAAATCACATTGCTACTTCTTCTAGCCTCATACCTGAGAAACCGCCCAGTTTTAAATCCTTATAATTATATGCTTTGGGTAACTTAATAATTTAGTCATCACGACTAACCTGCAGTGCATATTGAACTACGAACTCCGCACCAACGCGTGATGAACTTTCAACAAAGTTCAAAGAAATTCTTTACTCGTTAGTAACACTAAAGAACTCATTGAACAGAAAACTGTAAGCACAGTTTTATATAGAATTGTTCTCAGAAAAGTTCGTAAAATATAGAGAGAAATTCACTTAATACGCTTTGTATGCAACTCAAACGTTTGTGTATGCAAGTTTGAGTAAAACACCAATTATTTAAGTGCAAAAGAACTTTATGTAGCGTTCTCTCGTAAAGAACTTGCTTTATATCATTTATTTCTTCTTTGACAATGAAGCTATGTATCTTTTTGAAGATTTTGCAGTTTTGAATTTGATAATGCATTTTTGTGGTAGAAAACCTTACAATGATTTCTCCCCGAGGACTAAAAAGGCGTGTCAGATTTTTACCGACTTAAATCTTATCTGTGTCCTTCAGCTGTCCTTTTTGTTTGAGGACCAGCGGTGCCCTTTTTTATTCATTTAAACTTCATGTACAATAGTGGTACATAGGCGGACTTAACGCTACAAGTTATTCTCTACCAATCAATATTTAGGCTAAAATGTGTAAATATTAATAAGTTACTAGTTACTTTTTTCTCTAGAGAATCGGACTTGGTTTGTAACGGACAGGTGGATGGTGAGCTATCCATTGTTCGTCGTCCTAATGCTCACTCCTAAAGCAGCAGGAAGTCGCCCTGCGACTCCCAACACTGTTCTAAGAGTAACATCTCAAATTGTTATTTAAATATGTAGTCAGTTCTGCCCCTCTAACCAAGCTACGACCGTTTCGTTTCGATTCTCTTGCGTCGAACGCCTCGAGTAGGCTACGGTTCCTTTTTTCTAACCACGTGACTGATCGTTGAGATGACATCAAAACAAAATAATCGAAAGCGTGGCCGATGCCATCAAAACGGTCGGATCTTAAGCGTCAATTCGTCTTGATATAAAAAAACAACTACATTATCAATGCAATACACACCAGACTATTTACTTACTTTAATCTGAAAAGTCAAACTAAAACTAGGTAGACAGTTCACAAGTAAAAACAAAACTAACGGAGATTGTCTTGAAGAACTAAATCCTAGGTAAGTACCTACTAGGTTTCTATCATGATCTAAGTTTTTCATAAAACTTTTCGAGAAAAACAACCGAAGCATTGCTAGTTTTATTTCATTTCTTACTTGTTTATTTTTCTGAAAGAAAACAAACAAACGCCGTTAGAACTAGTTGAGTTTTCACGGGAATTCATAAATTGGATTTGACTTTAAAAAAGGGGATATTAGTTCGAGGGTTCCGCTTGAAAGTTGGGAAGCTAATTCTCAAAACATCTCCGCTTTTGAACCTTTCAAATAATCTACATCTACACTAATACAATAAAGAGGGAAAGTTTGTTTTTTTATTTTTTTGTTTGTAGGAGGTAATCTCTGGAACTGCTGGTCCGATTGCAAAAATTTTAGCAACAATAGAAAGCTGCTTTACTCCTGAGTGACATAGGCTATATTTTATGTACGCGGGCGAAGCCGCGGGCAAAAGCTAGTGAAAGATATAATAGAAAGACAATAGGTGTGCGAACGCCGGCATTCGCTCGGGGCTCATGGGTTTAAAAGAAATAAATTGATATGGCTGAAAGTTATTTGATGGCATTCACAACGTTTCGTTTCTTTTTGTGAGGATTTTTTCTGTGCCTTATTTTTGCGGGTTGTGGTAAAATTTCATAGCACAGTATTTTAATATAGCATGTTTTTTTTTGGAGAAAAATCATCCACTGACCATGGGAGAGAGGTTTACGGTTTTGATGTTTTCTTTTTAAGATTTGACAGTACCGCGTGACGTCACACCCTGTCAATCAATCCTATTCTTATTTGGAATGCAAAGTACATTTATTATAAACCGTTCAAGTTCCAAGCCAGCTACGGAACCTGTTTCCACCCAGTTACCGAGCTAAGCTCAGTTTTATTTTACGTATTTCCATTCGCACATCTACGTCGAAATGAATTAAAACCCAGTGTGAATTGAATTTACGCTCTTACTTTTTGTGAGAGAACGTATCTGCAGTGGAACTAAGTCGTTTAATGTTTTCCATTACCTTTTTTTGAAAGGATACGCCTCATCACGATAGAATTGCTTGATTGCGAATAGCAACTTGTCTTTAAATTTTATGTAGGTGCATTTTTTGACAACTTGTCATTTGTGCATCATTTTGTCTAAAGCTATTGGACTGCGGTGGACTACCAAACTTATGATAATAATATTTTTTTTTGTCAAATCTACGAATAAAGAGGGACCTCCCTCATGAGTTGTCAGAAAGGGTACCGCGGGGTCTTTGAAACGCGTAGAAGTGGGTTTTACTCATTAAAAAGTCTGATTCACCTACCTGCTTCACCCTAGAGCGGGAGTAGTATTTAGCTAGTTTAAGATAGTAGTAGTTATCGTACCAACCTAGAAATAAATATATATATAATATAGTAAATAACAATGTTTTTTTATGAAATAGGTACACACTGACAAAATTGAGACAGAATTTTCAAAATTTTCTCCACAGTAACACCGATTTCATTTGATTAAGTCGGCACATAACTTTCACATCTACCTTTTACAGTTTCAAAAAAAATCCAGCAGCTTTACCACCGTTTTACCAAAGTACAATTTCCAATCAAAGACAGATTTGCAGGGTTCATTTGGGGACAAAAACTCCTAAGATTACGTGGGTTCGATTGGGGCCTTCCCAAACGATTCAGGGTCATCTGAAAGTCTTTGGTTTTATTGAATTAGGATCCAATGTATGTAGATGGTTTTTAAAAGACTTTCGTAGATATTCTTTGGGTCAAATTATCGTTAAAGGGGCTTACGTGAGATTGGTAATAGATTAGTTGTTTTCTCTGTTGCTTTCGTGTAAATCTGTGATTGATTAGTTACTACACTACATATTATAAGAGCTATGCTGGCCAAGTGGTCATGGCCTCGACTTACGAGCTGATGCTCACAGGTTTAAACCCAGGCAGGCCCATTCCCTCTCTAGAGGGGAATACGACACAGGCAGAGGGGAGGAGAGGCAAGGATACCGCTATTGCTTAGTTTATCTCTTTCATCTTTATAGTCGAATATTATTGTGAACTATTCAAACAAGCTATACACAATTTTTTTTTTTTTTTATTGCAATAAACTAGTGCTTGACTGCGATCCGTGATGCGAGCAGTGATGCAATCGTTGATGGTAAGGCGCACTAGTTTATTAAGAGCCTATTCACTCTAGCCTTGAAGACACCTAAATTATAATCGGACGGAAAGACTGCAGCCGGCAAACTGTTCCAGTCCCTCGATGTACGCGGTATAAACGACGAGGCAAAACGCTTAGTCCGGGCCGCAGGTGTCTCAACAACGTAAGGGTGGATATTTGCCGTACGCCGGGATGTCCGAAGGTAAAATTGGGATGGCGGAATCAAATCGTGCAATTCCTGCGCACACTCACCAAAATGCATCCTGTAGAAAACCGCAAGGCTGGCTACTCTGCGCCTGTGCTCGAGGCTAAATCCACATTGGCATTGTATTTGCGATGTATGTCGGATATCCCATATATCCAGCTCATCTCTTTCGCCTTTATAATAATTACTATGAATTAATCAAACATACATAGACAAAATCAACAAAAAACTATGAAAGGGATCCTCGTTGGCACTGTATTTGTGATGGGTCAAGAATACCCCATTAGCCCAGTTTAACTCTTTCACCTTTATAAATATTATCATCATGATCATCAGCCTTTTTTTATGTTCCCACTGCTGGGACAAAGGCCTCCTCTCTAGGAGAGGACAAATTTAAGTAAACAAAGTAATGCGCCTGGCGGGGTTAGAACCTGACCTACAACTCGTAAGTCAGGGCCATTACCACTAGGCCACCATGGCCACCATTGCCATTGACTGGACTGTCAGTCTAGTAGTTAGTGACCCTGACTGCTATACGGGAGGTCGTGGGTTCGATTCCCACCCAGGACAAATGTTTGTGTGATGAGCACGGTCATTTGTTCTGTTTGGGTGTAATTTATCTATAATATGTATGTATTTAGAAATATATAAGTAGGTATGTTTATCAGTTGTCTAGTACTCATAACACAAGCTCTGCTTGGCTTGGGACTAGATGGCGTTATGTGATAGTTGTGGACATGTTACATATTATATATTATTGCTCTCAGTAGGTACTTTTAAAAACAAAAGCAGTAATGCAGCTCATATCTCAACAAGATCACGTCTGCTCCCACGCGGGCCCTGAGTAATGTTTCTTAGTAACCAACTTCCTGGACGACAGAACTAGTTACAGAAAAGCTTTAGTAGATTAAAAACGCCAGCACTTCCTTTATCTTGAGGTGATCTGGTTTAAAAGATAGTTGTTTATGACTTTCTAAAAGTAAGAGTAAATTAACAGATAAACATATTTATTGCAAAATATTACATTTATAAGTCACGATAATTAGGGCGCCTTCAAATTAGCGGCAACGTGCCGCGCGACAGCAGCGCGGCTGTCGCGCTGCAACTGCTGCGATTTGCAAGGATTTTTTAAAACAATCTGGATTGCTTACGAAGCAATTTTACAGACTCTAAAGTGTACTAATTTGCTATTGAAATAAAGTTAATTTACGCAAACGGGAAAAATTATTCTGAGCAAGACGACGACATAAATGTTATGTCTCCTTTTCTTACTTACTGTCGATTAATAAAAGGAAATAGATAGTAGTTTTTAAATTGTTCAAGTAATAATTCGATAGTCCATGTTCATGAATTTTGATAGGTGCCTATGTAATAATAAAACCAATTACAGCTAAAATATGTATTAATTCATTATCTTTAAACTTTGAACATCTCGAACTTCTTTAGAAAAAAATTATCCCGTAGTACATGGCCAGTGTATGAAACACTAGTAGTCTCTGGATAAAATACCCACTTATAACTTTGCTCCTCAGTACGTTTCGAAAGATTGTCGTTGTCAATCCAATTTGTCCTTAAAAGATATAACATCCTTTGAAAAAACAAAACAGCGCGACAGCCGCACTGCTGCCGCGCTACTGTCGCGCGGCCCATTGCGGCTAATTTGAAGGTGCACTTTATCTTTTAATTAAATGAAGTACCCTGTAGTACTCGCATTTTTATTCAGTAGAGTTTTTTTTTGTTACGTTGGGAAATCATCTAATGAATTCTCGCACCTCAGGCCAGAGCGCAGGAGTGTCTCAGATTTTCTATGATAAAATCAAACATATATTTTTTTATTCTTTTCGTTTTAGAGGGCCATGGGTTTCTTCTAGAACTGGAAGTGACTGACAGAATACACAACACATGTCATGTTGACAAAGTTTACGTTTCACGAAAATCGGCAAATCGGCCTTCCTTAGGATCTTCATGGGCCTTTCCGAGTGTTCTAGATACTAAGATAAATCTCCTTTTCCTACCAGTTTCCGAAAGATATCATCATCATCATCATTTCAGCCGAAAGGCATCCACTGCTGGACATAGGCCTCCCCCAAGTGCAGCCACCGGTCCTATGCGTTCGAAAGATATAAGATTTAACTCATGAAATTTAAATTTTACCTACGAGCGAACCTTCAGACTTTCAGACGATTTTAAAAATAACGTGGTAGGATCACAAACAAGATATTTTTAAATCTCTACAGAAGGCAAAGCCGATTAGGTACATACTCTAATTTTAACCGAAAAAAGAGAATATTGTCTTGGTAGGTATTAATTTTGGTTAGTGAGGAAGCTGGAACAAATTGGAGGGTCGCGATAAGGCTCGGTGATTTTAATAGCGTATACACCGTTAAATTTTAGTCGTTTTAATCCCTTGGAGGATCGATTCAGTACATGAAACACTATCGATTGGTAAAGTTAGAATGAAAAAACAAAGTACTTTTTTTTAAAACTCGAATTAATTTACACATGTTCTAAATTGATTTGTTTAAGTAAACGTCAGCTGGGCGAGTTCAATGACCTGTAGGTAGTTAGTACGCAACGACCGACAACTACCTACAAGGTCATTGACTCGTTTACTTAAAGAAATTAATTTCGTAAATGCGTATATCAATAAGAGATTTAGAAAAAAAGTACTTCATTTTTTTATTTTATCTACACAAATCGATAGTATTTCATGTACTGGATCGACCCTCTTCGGGATTAAAACGACTAAAATTTAACGGTGTATTTGAAACTTATTTTACGGGAAAACATTTTGGGAGGAAAATTAATTTATTTTTATCTTATTACTGGCTTACAAAATAAATCTGTTTCGTAGTATAATAAAATAAAACGTTGTCGATTAATTTAAATATTAGGCGCAGGCATGGCGCAGGTTTGCAGATGGTGAGCAATATTTAGCTCGTAGTCCGACTAGGCCGATCGTCGCCAATTTTCGATAAGGTCGATAGCTAAAAGTAGTTGTATAGTTACGTAAGTACCTACCAATTTTTCAAACTCCGAATTGTCTAACATTTTTATGACGTCATCTTCAGAGAAAAATATCACATTTCTATAATCAATTTTTATGATCAACGGATGCTTCATATTTTAATGACGGCCTAATAAATTGGGGCACGCTATCAAATCAGCTAAATGAATCAGATTCCTTCAATTTTATTAAAATTACTGCGACCTTGCGTGCTTATAAACTATCCAAAAACACGATCCTATAAAACCTAGGTCTATTAGACTACTGGGATGGTTAAATTATGTCTGCTACTTACTGTAATCAATTTTTATAACCAAATATAGCAAAAATGCTTGTTCTCCCTAAAAAATTACTAGCCTTATAGAATGTTAATAGTATATTATGATACAAGTGTATGATGGTTACCGTAGAGGCGGTATTAAGACCCAAGCCATGGCGAGGTCTTAGATAGATAGATAGATATATTCTTTATTGCACACCAGAAATAAAATTAACAATAGGAACTTAAAATTAAAAGAGTGTCACAATGGGTGGTCTTATCGCTAAAAGCGATTTTTTAAAGACAACCTTTGGATGGATTTTACAAAGAAGGAAAGAAAGATACGTAGGTTCATGGCGTACTATTTACATATATACAATACATATAATATAATATATACATAACTAATAAAATACATATAATACAAACAATATATATATAGAATATATGAAGTCAAAAAACAGTGCACCTAATGTTTAAGATGACAGGTAGTGATCATTAACCATATTTTTAAAAATTGGTAATGTTTGTGCTTGCCTTACACGGGCAAAGCATTCCACAGCCGCACCGCTTGAATTGTAAACGACTTGTCGTAATAATTAGTGGAGTGGCTTGGCATCTCTAGCCTTAAGTTTTCTGATGATGGTCTTATCATTGGCTGAACCGATATTCGGTTTTTACCTCGGAAATCATGATATAAGTTTTACACCAGAGGTCAGCGAGGGATCATGTTTTTTTTTTATGGTAGGTAAAAATCATCGAATGACGAATCCCACTCTTGGTTCGAGCGGGAAACAATGTCAGACTCTTACTGACTAAAGAACCCACCCCATTCCTTCTTAGCCCTTATACCTGGCTTCCTTGCCTTATTTCCAGAGCCCCGATGTAACGCTTTCGCACCAACCCTCAGCTCCGGGAGCGAGAGAGCATGTTGGACTTTTACTGGCTGTTACTATGCCATCTTTTTGCCCTTTGCTATCTAGGGTCACGGTCCCTCCTGGGACCAAGGGTTGATGCGAAAGCGTATTACTAGGGTCCTGGGTTCAAGGCAAGGAAGGAACGGGGTAGGTTGTTTAGTCAGAGTCTGACACTGTTTCTCGCTCCTCCCAAGGGCGGGTATCGTAATAGGATGATATATACCTTTCACAAACATAAGGGTCATAGAAAACTCTTTTAATCAGATTCCCACAGCCCTAGCAGGCGTCAAACAGCCTAAAGCATTATTAGCCTATTTTACCTTTCCCGATACAAAATTTGCTTTAAAGGAATAGATTTCTTTTTACTAAAAAGGTCACAAACGCCCACGACACCTAACGAGCGTGATAATGCGCTGCCGACCTTTTGTAGAAGTCATTTCGGTATCAAATATTGCTACTTTTATGGTAGATAGGTAAATATAATTATGTAAATCGACGAAGGACCATTAAAACTAGATTCTGAATAAGTATGATCGAGTGCAATAACCCATAGGTAGTTATTACGCATCGATCGACGATTACCTACAGGTCATTGGACACGATCAATTGATGTTTATAAAAAAACTTGTTGTAGTTGTTTGTTTTGTTTGAAATTAATTTACACTAATCTACACTAATATAATAAAGAGGTAAAGTTTGTTTATTTGTTTTTTTATTTTTTTGTTTGTAGGAGGTAATCTCTAGAACTACTGGTTCGATTGGAAAAAAATTAGCAACAATAAAAAGCTGCTTTACTCCTGAGTGACATAGGCTATATTTTATGTACGCGGGTGAAGCCGCGGACAAAAGCTAGTTTCTTATAATATTAATTCCATTTTAAGAAAAAAAGTATTTTTTTTTTTAATTTTATCGCGCCGGTGAGCTTAGTCACTATCGGAGAGGTAGATGACAAGTTGCACATTGCAAGCAAGAAATTGTCTAGCGACACTCAATGACCGGAGAAATTCAACACACAAATTAACGCCCTCACAATCAAGATAATCCTCATAATGAGAGCACATAATCTCCACACAATGGCCGCCTCATCATCATCCACTCAAGAGCCTCTAGTTTCCTCTCAACTTGAGACACTCGACGCAATGTGATCTATGTTAGCAGTAAATTGTGTGAGAGATGGCATGTGATGAGTTTCAAAGAAAATGCACTTCCTACTTACTTCCTACTTTTGTAGGGGAGATTGTACGGTTTACCATGTGGATTATTCAATTGTAATTAATTTAGCACCATGCTTTTAATAGCGCTATATGTATTACTAGCAAACCATCCCAGCTTCGCGTGGGGGCATTGCTGATATTGAATATATTGCGCATGTATTATTCATGTACCCCACACAATATTATGTCTCTAATTACGGTATTCAAAAGGTTAAATCACTCTATCTATTTAAAAAAACTGCATCAAAATACGTTGCGCAGTTTCGTTTATTGAAATGATGATGAGTGATAAGTTGCAATTAATATTCAAATAGTGAAATACTGAAAAAAAAAATACTAAGTAGTTATTAAACAAGTTCGAAAAGAAGGAGGTTATATGTTGAACCGAAACCGCTTGTAACTGTGTTTTTTTTTTCGAAATAAACTTTTCATCCCCAAGCAAATGCCGGTGTTCGCACACCTATTATATACTTGAGCAGTGGTGGCCGAGTGGTAAAGGCCCCGACTTACGAGTCGTAGGTCGCGGGTTCAAATCCAGCCCGGCGCATTACTTTGTGTAATTTATTTCATCACCACTGCTCTCAAAACTGTGAAGGAAAACATCGTGAGGAAACCGGCATGTCCTAGAATCAAAAATTCGAAGACATGTGACATCCACCAATCCGCACTGGGCCCGCGTGGTAGATTATGGCCCATTCCCTCTCCTAGAGAGAGGAGGCCTGTGTCCCTGCAGTGGGAACATTAAAATGATGATGATGATGACGGTACTCGAAAGGTTAAAAATTATATTGCGTATTGATCCCATAGAAATACTGATGATGAACTTGCAAAGCTGATTAACTTTGAGTTAAGTTCGCCTATGTACATAAATCCCCTGTGTTATATGTTGTTTTGATGTACAATACAAAAAAAAAGGAAAGAATTACAGATAAAATAAAACAATTAAAATATTTTTTTTGTCCAGTAGACGATGTTCTACTTGTTTGCCAAATTTCTTCAAAAGCCTTTTTACCGTCAAGCATGAAAAAAACATAGGTATACATAACATCAGTGTGATAATTAGATTGTCTAATTAAAAATAATAGCAGATTTCGGATTTCAGGGAGGCAGCTTTCCTATACTTTTGTAAATAACTGTTCTCTACTTTGAGTAATAAATCTTAATATTCTTATACCTACTTGTTTGTTTTCCATGTTTACTGAATAATTAATTAGCTTAACGAAATGGATGGGAATTACTTACTGATTTGAGTAGGAAATGGAACGAACTTTGCAATATCTGACATTATTAATAATTTTTATTTTTTGCTCTATACCTAAGTCTTCAAAAACGGAGCCCATTTAGGATCACTGTGTTAAACCGCTTAAAAACCCGCTACTATCCCGCCATAAACAGCACGCATGGCATAATGCACTGATTTCTGCACTAGTGCAGAAAAGTGCACGTGCTTGCCGCCGTGCGTACTGCAAGCGAACGCCGGCGATCACACCCCTAGTGTCTTTCTATTATGTGTGTAATCTAATATGACCTAAAATCCTGAAATTTGGAATCTAGCGAAGTCTAATGATGAAAAATAAACGTTATTAATAGTACATTTAACCTTGTACGAAGTAAACCTACTGGGTCCACCCACACAGCCTCCTCTGCCACTTGTTGCTACGCAACGCGCCGAGTGCACCGCGCATGCGCGCCCTAACCTCGCTCAATTGTAATGAGACCGGCTTGTTTTTCTTGCAGCATAAGTGCTTTCTCTTCCTTTGTCTTCCCTTCCTTACAGGCTGAAAAGAAAACTGGAATAATAAATTAAAAAGAATACGCAAACGTTTGGTACCTTTTTTTAGGTGGGTAACCGTCTAATGACTTCTCGCGTTCTAAGGCGCCAGCCGGAATTTCAATGTTCCTTCGTTGCCTCGCTATTCGGGGCCCTAAACTTTCTTTTCAAAAGCATAACCTTGGACCCAGTAGGCTTCAACCCTGGTGGTCTACGCTTTTGCATACTTGAAGCGCGCGTGAATTAGTACGCGCTGTCGAGGACTTGGGCTCAGTATAGACGGTTTCGGGACGGCTGGGTGGAGTATCTGTAAACGCTTGCCTACGGTGCAGGTGGCTGTATAGGGTAGTACCTGATAGAGATGAGAGATTTTTCAAAATTATCATGTCCCTATAATGTAAGGAATAGAGGTGAGTTTTTAGCCAGTAAAGGTCTGACAACCACAGTGAGAAGAGTAATTTAATGATTTATCACATATAAAAGGTAACTTGTAGCAACGAATCGTATTCATGTCATCAAATAGGCCCTTTTGAATATGTCATGAATAATCAGAAAAATGAAGTAATTTGTAAATACTTATAAAGAATAGATTTGTATGAAGGAGAACATTCTAGAAAGCTCCATCGGCGTTCTTTTTAAGAATCAGGTACCTACAATACGCCGAATATAAGTTGACGCGGCGTGGAAGTGGAACCAAATTAATGATCGACCTTGAATGCGTATTAATTACGTGGAAGTGCGCATAACCATAACGACAGTCTACAAATAATGCGTGGAATGGAAAACGACAGGTATAGAATAGAATAGAATAATACTTTATTGTACACTAAAAAAGTAACAAAAATCTCGGCTACATATTTACTGTCGCTTGTGTTATGTGAAAACAATGTAAATAAATACAAAAATAAAATAAACTAATCAAAATATTACGTTAAATAATATGTCTCTGGCAGTTAAGAGGAGCCCAGCCTAAGTGACGGGCGGCAACCATTTTCAGATTATTGTAAGAATTGTCTTAAAACTTTTTACGGCTGTAGGTCAGGACCAAATTTAATGTCACCTTTAGCAATAAAAGGGTACTTACTTATCCAAGTTTATAGTGCACTTAAGGCATTCTAGAATGATCGTACCAGACGGTTTGTTAAGGATATTAACTTGGTTTTAAGCTATAGTTAAATTGAGTAGATTTAGAGGCGTATATGGGCTTAAAATTAAGCCACTTATTTGCACTAATGCAGAGATGATTTAAATTATTTTGAAAGTTTTGTAGTGTTGTCAAAACAGTGAAGAAAAACATCATGAGGAAACCGGCGTGTCCTAGAACCAAATATTCGAAGACATGTGACATCAAACAACCCGCAGTGGGTCTGCGTGATGGATTTTGGCCCATTCTCTCTCCTAGTGGGAACATTATAAGACTGTTGCTAGGCTATATGTAAAAACAAGAATAATATACAATATATTGTTTTACTAAAACAAAATCATTTTAACCTAAAACCAACAGTCTAAATGTAATACCAGTTTACCTCTAGCACTATGAAACACATAAATTAATGCCTAAATATTAATGAACTGTTAGATTTCCAACTCCCGGCTGAGTTGAGCGCTGAAATCTACCATTTCACCTTTATTCAGGCATTCATTTATTTATCTTCAGGTTTGTAGTGAAAGATGGTATTGAATTCTTGAGCCTCAAACGCCGGCGTTCGCACACCTATCGTCTTTCTATTTTCTGTCTCTAATTACGGTACTCAAAAGGTTAAGGGGTAGATATATGCTAGCGACCTTGAACGAACAAAAGAGGAGCTATATAAATATAGCGTATCAAAATTATTTGAATAATAATTTGTACTTCATTAATTAAACACATTATGAATAAAAACCGTCTATCAAAAGATTAGTAATTCAATTATCATTTAGTTTGTGAAAGTTCCATAAAAAAAACACCCAATGGTTTTTGCCTGATCTTCGATTTTGTCGGTGTTACGGTGTGACTTTAAAAATTTGTTACTTCAAGTTCAACGAAAAAAAAAATATATGCAAATATCCTTATATCAAATTATTAGAAAAATAGTCTAATTTAACATATATATAAATATATAACTATTTTCAAAACGGTATGTTTTTGCTAACCGTTTAGACTTGATGTTGGATTTAAAATTATCAAAAATCGTATATTTTCGATCATTGATAGACACCCAAACAATCGGGCCTTAATATTCTAAAGTGCCGATTTTTACCCACAACAAATACTATAGACCACTATACCCTATTTGTATTAACATTAGACATTCAAACATACCTTTTTTACAGTCAGATCAACTGATTTTGATTTCTATTCCTTAAGCATAAGGATGGCATTAAAAGCAAAAAAAGTGGTTACAAAACCAACTTTTTACTGCAGCCGCCATTTGTCATTCCAACAACGCAATAAAACTCAAAATCGGTTGAACGGACAGTAAAAAGGTTTTCTTAAATGTCTAATGATGTTGTGAACGGCGTATAGATGCTGCGATAATAACGCTCTATATCAAAATATATTTGTATCGGTGATACATTGCTATACCATATCGCTATGTATCGCCGTCTGGTAACCAGACCAAGCCAAATCGTCAACGGTGCGCTCTGTTCCCACACCTGAAGGAGTTGTCAGCAAATGTAGAGGCCCAACTGGAGGGCTGAAGCCTACTGGGGCCCCGGACCGGTTTCTGAAAGGAAGATCCGACCCTGGTATAAAGGCTAAGAAGGAACGGGGTCGTTTAGTTAGTAAAAGTCTGACACACAACTCCTAAACTACATACAAAAATAAAAATTGTCTATAATACACTTCTCATCAAAAAAATCGAAACACCTTGCAAGTTTACGTTTTGTCAGGATTATCAGAAAAATGTGTACATTTAGGAATAAATGTTAAATGTCGTTTAATAGTGAGTAATATGAGCTTATCAAATCTTAATGTTAATGTTCTAAATTTAAATGAATTTTTCATAGGTTTCGTATTTTGTTAAATGAGTCATTTTTATTCCGTATGGAGTATAAAGGAAATGGATAAAACAACACACGTAAATGAAAAAAAAAGCTAAAAAACGTTTATTTAATAACTTGTATTCCCTCCCCAAGCTCTAATTACTGCTTCCATACGGTTCTTCATCGATCGGATGAGAGTCACGATCACATGCTGTGGTATATTGTCCCATTCCTCTTGGATTGCATCTTGCAGCTGGCTAAGTGTTTCTGGGGCAGGATCTCTTGCTCGAATTCGTCTCTTTAATTCATCCCATAGATGTTCAATGGGATTCATGTCCGGGCTTCTTGCTGGCCATTCCATAATAGAGATATCGACTTCGTTAAGATAATCTCGTACGACGCCCGCGGTGTGAGCCCTAGCATTGTCGTGCATGAATATGAAGCCGTTGCCAATAAAATGTGCATAGGGCATCACATGAGGCTCGAGACACTCTTCGACGTACCGATGACAGTTTAGTGCAGGCAGACGTGGCCCAGACACGAAAGCAAGCTCTGTCTTACCGTCGGCGCTGATTCCTCCCCAAACCGTCCACGAACCGCCACCATAGCTGACCTTTTCTTCAATGCAGCATTGTGCATAGCGTTCTCCGTCTCTTCTGTAGACCTTGTTCCTTCCGTCGTTACCATACAGCATAATTTTACACTCATCAGAAAAGAGAACTTTGCTCCACTGTAGGTATGACCAATTTAGGTGCTCACGTGCAAAGTTAAGGCGCGCTCTTCGATGGTCTGCAGTTAATTTCGGCCCATTTGCTGGCTTATGCGGTACCAGTTCACGATCCTTCAACCTTCTTCTAATTGTAGAGTCACTTACAGCCACCCTTCGTACAACACGAAGCCGCTGCTGCAGTTGAAAAGCGTTAAGGCGTCGATTTCTTAAAGAAGTTGTTACAATAAATCGATCATCTCGCTCAGAAGTGTCCCGATTCCTGCCAGATCCTGAACGGCGCGTGAACAAACCAGTCTCCCGATAACGTTTATAGACTCTATGAACAGATGACAGGCTTAGATGCAGTCTTGCAGCCACAACACGCTGACTAAGGCCAGAATCCAGCAATGCCACAACTTGGGCGGCTTCTGTGGGCGAAGTATCCATACGTTTTAGAAAAAAAACCTTTTTTCAGACGTCCCAAAGTCACAGTATTGAAATAAAAAACAAAAAGTTTAAGGATAGGCGCCAATTTTTAGTTTTTAAACGCTAAATGTACTCCAACCCTAAACACACATTTGTCTCAAAACAGTGATTCATTTCGTTTATAAGATAAACAAATGAAATTCTAATTTTGAATTTAGAATTTTCGCTTATTACTGTAATGGCCAAACTGCCAGCTATAATATATGTATTTTTTTTCATCGTATGAATTCTTTTTTGTGTTAAATTCGGACAGAAACAATGAAAACGGAAGTGTTTCGATTTTTTTGATGAGAAGTGTATTTGAAGCCAGTTACTACGCCAAAAATCTGAGATTAATTGCCAATTATTTTTTGCCTGTCTGTCTGACACTGTCACCTGCTCCGCCCAAGGGTGGGATTCGTTCTAATTCTTTATTGTGTACTAAACAGTATATAAAAAAATAGGATCACAATATTTATGTACAAAGGCGAGCTTAACTCAAATTTTTCAAAGTTTTCTTCCAGCAAACCTGACCTGTATGATAGAAAGAGATAAAAAAAAATTGGCCAAGAACCAGTGTACAATTTAAAACAACGAAAATGGAAATTAAACAATAAATAAACAGACTTACATAAATAAAAACATAAATTATGTCAGTGCGAAAAAAAATACTCTTTAATCCTCCTCTTGAAGATCTCTAGACCCTCATTAGGTGATTTTACCCACCATAAAAAATAAATACGAGCATAACTAAATTCTCTATTTTCACTCATACCAGCATCAATCAAATTTCATCATCATCATCAACCAGTCCCGGTTGCTAACCTTGTCTTTCACCTCGGTGCTCGTGGTCCGTTTTCCTACTTAGCCGCCTCCACTTCGCTCGGTTTTTTGCGTCCTTTGCCTTAAGCCCATTAGCACGCATATCGTCCCTTACGACGTCGATCCAACGCCTCTTAGGCCTTCCACGTTTTCCAGGTCCCGGCGGAGGCGGCATGGCAAGGCATCTGTTACCCTCGTAGTCTGCCGGTATTCGTAAAACGTGGCCATACCAGCGTAAGCAACCCTCCTGCAGTTTATCCGCTATGTCACGGACCTGAAGGCTGCCCCGGATGCGGGAGTTTTTAATGCGGTCTTTCCGCGAAACTCCAGATATCCAGCGCAGCATATTCATTTCCGTGACACGCAGGCTTTGCTTATGTCGCTCAAGTACACGCCACACATTTTGGGGTCACAGATAACCCCCGCTACCTCAGTAGATGATTTTACCCACCATAAAAAAAAACGGAGTACCTATAACTAAATTCTATATTTCCACTCATACCAGCATCAATCACATTTCATGTTAATAATTACTTATGCCAAGCTATGATTAATTACCCTATGACATCACGAGACTGTGTTGTAAACTATGAGACAAATAACTTGTTGGGTACACAATATGGTTTGTGTGTTTAGGCTTAATGCTCAAACTATTAGAATTTGATAGATCTACACTAGTCAACTCTAATATTGTAAAGTGGTAAAGTTCGTAATTTAGTTTGTAGGAAGTAATCTTTGGAACTATTGCACCGATTTGGTAAATTCTTTCACTAGTATGAACTGTACCTACGATGTGTGGTTGATAGCTGTAGCTATGGTCCGGACTGAGGAGGAGTGGCAGGCGGTCGCCTCCTTCTGCGAAGCAGTAATGCTAGCAAAGGAGGCCACCGTAGGCTTGCGGACGGTGAACAATGGTTAGCTTGCCGTGCCGACCTGAAATCCCTGCCAGAGCTTGTGTTTCCATAACTATATACAATTTAAAGGTCTTGAAGTCTCTTGACTCACTCTTGTGAGTAGGTTACTTCTAGGCAAGCGTGCTCCACCGTCCACCACACCGGGTGACATAGTGTCAAGTGCAAGCTGATCAATCCATAAAACCAACAACAATGTAACCAACTTTTTTATTGAATAGAACCATTTCTCATTTTTCCAAAAAAAAACCAACTTACTTTTCCTTAAGAAACATAATAGTTCATTTAGCCTTTCGACTTTTGTAATTACAAACACAATTAAAGAACAATAGGTGTCCGAACGCCGACGTTCGCTTGGGGCTCAAAAGTTTTAAATGAAAACTGACAGAAGAAAAAGAACACAATATTTATTTTGTCCAAAATAGACGCACATTATACAAAAATCTGTCAGTCAAGTGTGAACTAGGTATTAATGAATTGCACCATAGACCATTCGGGTGTTATGATTCTCTTAAACCATCGCAAATGTGAAGTAAGATATTACAGCAATCACATTGCAAACTGTATGGAATCTTGCAGGATTTGAATACCACAAACTCAATGATAAAACGTGCTAAAGACCGATTAGTTGGTATGAAAAGCGGGATCGGCACAGCTAAGCTCCTTGCTTTGCACCTCGTAAAGCTATCGCTAGACATGTACTGGATTTTAAGTTCTATTGCTATATAAGTAGAATATAATTTTCTTTGTGAAATATTAATTTGTCTGCAATATGCAAGCTTACGATTTGATGGTTTATCTTTCACTGTAATAGATTAAATGCATTTTGGTTAAACCTAAAAAAGATAACTTTATTGTTTGGATTACTGAGCTTTTAGTTCTGTGGAATTAATTCTTGATTTCAAGTTTTTTATTTATTCATTTTTGTACCTTTAGTTGCAAAGGTATATTTTGTCATAAGATCTACCAGTAGGTAATGTATTCACGGCTGGGTGGGATACATAGTTTGAATCAAATTCACCGTGGTGGTACCCAGTTCATGATCTAAATTAAAAGAACTCGGAATGTTATTAAAAGTCTGATACTCGATTATTATTTTTTTCTTTTTTCCTACTACTCTTACACACTATGTCTACATCTCTTTTTTTACAAATAAAGTCACCCGTGGTCGTTTAACTCAAGAAGAAGTTGTAATCAGTAAAAAATTTACATGCACTCCCGCTCCATTCTAGAGCAAAAGAAGTCACAAGATGATTTCCCATCTCAAAACGAGGACGTCAAAGTCAAATCATATTAAAAGAACAACGTCTTGTTCCGGTATCTTTTTCCACTAAACCATTACCCGATGGAAAACCAGTTTCTTTTAGTCACAGAAGTAATGCTCAAACTCCGTTTAATTTTCTATTCAACTCATAAACGTATTCTTCTACACTAATATAATAAAGAGGTAAAGTTTGTTTTTTTGTTAGTTTGTTTTTTTTTGTTTGTAGGGGGTAATCTCTGGAACTACTGGTCCGATTGGAAAAATTTCAGCAACAACATAAAGCTGCTTTGCTCCTGAGTGACATAGGCTATATTTTATGTACGCGGGCGAAGCCGCTGACAAAAGCTAGTATATCATAAATCTATTCTACGACGTATGTGTAGTGATGTAGCTAATTGAATGACTTCTTTGAGCCCGTAATGTCCATCTCCGTGGCATTATGGGCACGTCAACATGGCGGCCAGCCGCCATATTATATTTCATGACGTCATTTGCCGACCCTTGATTAGTACCTACCAACAATATGGGAGGTTGTGCGTAATAGTCAATGGGGATTTTCTGTGATACGTCAGACCATACTTTATTTACTATAGCAATATGCTTGGAGAGAGCTGTGTTGTTGTCATACAAAATGGTAATGTCGACAATCTTTTGCGCGCAATACCAGTTAATAATGGTGTGGTATTTTTCGCCATATTTTATGACTTTGGTTTGGTTAGCTCTAGTTTTTGAAGGATTTCAATTAGATACTTTTTTTTGTTAAAAATAGTATTATGAATTAATATTATGAAGGTAAAAGTTTGTACAATATAAGTTTTGTGTATGTATATTTTTACTATTCTTTCAATAAATCTATCTCTTTTCGTTCAGTTTATTTGAAAGTTGCCTGTAAGAGATTGCCCTTTGCGATAAGACCGCCTTTTACACGCTTCGTTTTTGGAAATGTTTATTCTGTCCACAATAATTAATTCACGCATCTACGAAATTAATTTGTTTAAGGAAACATCAGCTGAGTGAGTCAATGACGTGTAGGTAGTTGTCGGTCGTTATCTAACTAACTTCTGCCAGCGGGTTCGCCCGCGTGAAACTAAGTTTCTGCAATTAAATTTTGTACATTCAATTCATCCCCCTTAAGGAGCGAATTTTAGAAAATGCTCCTATTGCTCTCCTATGTAATAAAAGGCAACCTTGTGCAAAAAAAATCATGTTCTTAATCCCTGTAGTTTCGGCTGAACATTGATATTTCAGTCAGTCAGTCTCTCTTTTTTTATATAGATAAAATTTCAAAATAAGAATACTAAATTATTATTATTTGTTTATAAATATATCTCAGAACGCTGAGGTCCTGGGTCTTTGAGAGGCGTACGAGTGACCGATACCAACTCGCAGAGACTCTTACACCCGTATTCACAAACGTTACTATGCAGTCTCACAGTGCTCGCGAGCGCACAGGGCTAGGTTTGTGAACTACGCAACACAAACGAACCAATCACAGAGCCTCTATTCAACGCTGTGCGTTTGCTTAGTCAAGGGTCGTTTGAGTATTGTTTGTGAATACGGGTGTTACTCTTGAGCCCCTAGCGAACGCCGACATTCGCACACCTATTGTCAATCTATTATGTCTCTAATTACGGTATTCGAAAGGTAAAACAATTTTATTGGAACGTATAATACCAAAATTATTGTTATTAAATTATTATACGTTTTATAACCGGTGCCCCTCAGGACTATTACCTACATTCACGCGAGCGAAGCCGCTGGCAACACAGACTCTGATTATAATTAAAAGTAAATTGACATTTGTTTTGCTTCATTCATCTCGGCACAGTTCATTTATTTTCCCTTGAGTTTTATTAAACAACCTTCCGTATTATTTTATTTGACAGATTTTTAATTTACCGCCGACAATATCTTGCAATGTCGTTTTGTATTTAATTATTTTTTAATCTTTATTTATAATTGAATTTTATAGGTACGTAACCATTATACTTTTTTTTTTTTTGGGAAAATTCATTGAATGAATTCCGCCCTTGGGCGGTGCGGGAGCTAGCTTTGTCACTTCTACTGACTAAATAACCCACCGTTCAGCTTTCGCATCAACCCTTGGCCCCAGAAGGAACCATTATATAGTTACTGTATATTTATTAGAGACTTTGACTTTGACGGTGTTTATTTATTCAATGTTCAGGCAACCATATAAATACGAAGGCAGCTTTAACTACTGGCCTTTTGGTCTATTGGTTAGCGGCCCTGACTGCTATGCCGAGTTTCGTGTGTTTGATTCCTACCTAGGACAAATATTAGTAGTGTGACGAGCATGATCATTTTGTCATGTGCCTGGGTGTAATTTATCTATAATGTTTGTTTTTAGAAGTATTTAATTTTATTTAAGCTTGGAACTAGACGGCGTCGTTGTATGATACTTAATCCCACGCTAAGCAGAGCTTGTGTTACGAGTTCTGGTACAATTGATAAACGTTCTTATATGTTTCTATATACATACATATTATAGATAAATCGTGCACCAACTTGGGCCACTAACCACTAGACCAACAGGCCAGTCAAATCTGTTTGTTTATTTCTTTAAATTATTTACGTAGAGTCAACAACCAAACCAGCCAGGCGCATTACTTTGTGTAATTTATTTCATCACCACTGCTCTCAAAACGGTGAAGGAAAACATCGTGAGGAAACCGGCATGTCCTAGAACCAAAAATTCGAAGTCATGTGACATCCACCAACCCGCACTGGGCCCGCGTGGTGGATTACGGCCCATTCCCTCTCTTAGAGAGGAGGCCTGTGTCCCTGCAGTGGGAACATTAAAAAGGCTGATGATGATGATGATGATGATGAATAAGTCTCCATTACTATATTCTGGTAATACATATATGCCTTACATAACCTTACACGAAGCGAATTGGTGTCCAGTTTCCTAGTACCTACCTTTATGAGCTTATGATAACAAACTTCCAACATGTATATAGCTAGTACATAGACCTGTTATATCAATTACTCCCTTGGCTACAGGGAATCCAGAAATTCCTTTGAATGGACATTTCCTGAACCATAACCTAACCTAACCTAACAATATTTTATTTATCTCCTATCCTGGATCATTTTTTTCTAATTAATTAGTTTCTGTGGTATGTATTGTGAATTTTAGGAAGGAAAATAAAATAAAAATGTTAAATTTGTATAGCCTACACAATGTAGAAATAGCCTATAGATACTTAATTTTTTTATTGCCTTTACTGTTCCACTGCTTGGCAACGGCCTCCCCCAGGTCCTTCCAAATCTTCTTTCCCCGTGCCATATCGAACCAGTACAATACTTAAAATTATAAAAATAAAACTAATAACGTTTTTTATCATTATTTTATCTCTATAAAAGGAGAAACTGACTGACTGACATAACAACGCACAGAAATTTCTGAAATTAACTCCTGTAAAAGAGATGATATTATATAGAATAATGATTTCTTCAAAAGAATTAGGGTTACGCGCAAAAATAAATTTCTTCAATATTATTGACTCTCACCAAGTCATCAAACCTTCCGTTTACATTTTCATTCATACAATAAAATAGCTTCCATAAAAAAACCATAAACCATAACAAAAAAGCAAATAAAATAAAATACAATTATTTGGTCGCCATTTTCAACATCGAAGAAGAAAAAGCCCCAAAATATTCGGAGCACGACCACGTTTCAGCGAAGCCCTTTATTTTCCTTGAGTTCTAAAGTATTCCCTATGCGATAATTTGTAAAAAACGTGCGAAGGACGCCAGTACTTATATTTAATTATCGCGGGGAATTAATTCACTCATTTTCCTGGATATAAGTAAGTACCTTTGTGACTCTCTGGGTCACTCCCGGCACGTGTTTTAGTAATGAGAAGTGTCATCATGTTTTTAACTAATTACAAAATGTTTTAGGACCGTTCCTTGGGGATGATTTGGCGTGTGATACGAGTAGCTACCGGTTTTTTTTTATCAGAAGGGAAATCATTTATTGAGTTCTTCCGTTTGAAAGTGGAATGGGAGAACGTATCAGACGTTTACTGATTAAAATGAGTTTTAATCAGTAAACGCCTATTACCTAAACCTAGCAGGTTTTTGGGGTTGCTTTCGGAAGCTCCAATAGGCTTCGGACTTATACGATTGTACTGGCGCGTGTATCACACTATACACTATTATTATATTGGTTACTTTGGCCTGCGTCAACAAAAAATAGAATTATATGAAAAGGAGAGAAAGAGTTATTTCCCCTATCATCATCACCATCATCATCGCAGCCGAAAGACCTTTTCCAAGTCTCACTACAACGAACGCTCAGGAATGTTTCGCGTTAACCTATTGGCTTGGTGCGACCCTCCTCAAAACTGATTGAAAGGTGGGTAATAAATTCACGAAAACAAAGCTTCGAGCAGCGTGTAGAAAAAAAAATCAATTCAACTTGACAGAAAATAATGAATAACATCAAAAGCAGAACATAAAAAAAAACCGTAAAACAAACAGTGAATTGACTCGAAATCCAAACAAAAAATTTAAAGAACCTTTTCACCGAAAATCTGTATCAACCGTATGTCGTTTCCGTCACGAAACCCAGAATTATTAAATACGGACAAAAAATATTCGAAAGCAGATTCTCTTAAATAAATAAAAAGTAAATCATTAACAAAATCCTTGTTCGTTGAGGCATCTGTGTCGACATTCCTCTGTGTAAACGAGGGACATATTTGTTGGTTAGTATACTGTTCGCAAAAAAACGAATGGAGTGCCAACTAGGCGTGGACAAAATCTTTGCAATTGGAACATTTACATCTGAAATGATTCGAAACAGTGATATGTATCATTTGGAATATTTGGATCATCGGTTCAAAAGATACAAACGGATCATTTGAAACATCTACTCACAAGAGTCACTAGATAGAAACCGATTATTCGTAACATCGGATCATTTAAAACATTGGATCATTTGGAACATAGGATCATTTGGAACGTCGGGTCATTTGGAACACCGGATCACTTAAAACATTGCCTCACAAAATACAAACGCAACATTTGAAATATCGGCTCAAAAGAAACAAACACATACACTGACTGTTATTGTTGTCGCGTCATATACACTGACAGTTTTATTTAATTGTAGTTTGATATGAGAATAATTTCTTCGTAGAATAAAGTCTTTAACTATATTTATACTATTTACGTTTTAATTAGAATTTTAAAAATACTGCAGGTCGCTTAAAATAAAGAGTGTTCCAAATTATGCATTTAAAACTGTTAATTGTATTACTGTTATTACAATCTTTCGAATCACTAAAATTTTTCGCATCATTGAGTCTGTTCAGTAAAGAATTACACGCGCCAAGTGCCAACCCTTACGGGGTCACAAATAACTCAATACGTGTCACTAAGAGAGCTTGGCAACCCTGCTAATATTTTTCCTCCTACTTTAGGAGCCTTGAGCTAGTTGCGCTAGTTGAAATACCTCATGCTTCAGCGTTTGCACAGAGTAATCTTCTGCCAGAGGCATTTAGACTGAGCTTGTAACTTTTATACACAAAAATACCAAAATAACTTGCCATAATTTTGTTTTTATTGTTTAAAAAGCAAACTAAAAAACTTTCAGCATTAGACTTGATGCGTAATCTTATGTTTTTTTGAAAATTAAAAATAAATCAATCTTGCATATTTCTTAAATAATTTATTTATTTATTAATACTATTGTACACCAAGATAAAATAAAGTGTAAAAAGTTGTTACATAAACAAAACAATACACAATCGGCGGCCTTATCGCACTAGGCGATTTCTTCCAGGCAACAAAAAAAAAACAATATATAATAATTTGATTTACCTATTGCTTCCAAATTACTTTATTTCTTTTAGAAAATCTCAAACAACTGCTCCCAGTTGTCGAAAATGTCACACTTTTACAGAATAATGCCTACCAGCTCTTTTCGTGTTGTTCAGTTGCCTTTACGCTTCAAGGCCACGGTAACTCTTTCGACCAATCCGGTAGAATTGCAAATTACTATACTACGCAGCAAAGGATTCAACTTATTCGCTGCGTAGTATAGTACAATGCTATAGAAACCCCTCCTTCCTAGAGAGATAATATATTTTTTACTCGTACTACCATACAAAATAAACATAATACTTTTATACGACGTTTACTTACAAAAACACTTGATGTCTATCAGACGATGTGTGCTGTAGTGAAAAATTGTGGAATATTTAGCATGTGTCGCCGTAACCTCAGTCAGTACATCGTAGTACGTAAAGTTGCTATTTACATGGTAACAGGGTGTTTTATTCGGGGAGGCACGGGCGAAGCTCGCTCGGAGAGTACTCTCGAGGTGGTCCAAGGAAAAGCAGTCAGCGGATTGATATATACTTATAAAATGCTTTGACTTGAATGACTGACAAATCAACACACAGCTTAAACCGCTGTTCGTAAAGATATGAGATTTAAAGAGTGTGGATTTTTGCGTGAAGTAAACACCATCCCCCCTGGACAAGTTAAAATCATTTTGTTTCTATTCTCGTGATTCAAACGCCTTGGGAAAGCTACGCCTTCGATTTTTTTTTGGGCTAACTACGTGACTGAGTGTTGAAATGATATCAAAGAATTGGAGGCATGGCACACTCGAGGCGTTCGACGCAAAATAATAGGAACGAAACGATTGTAACTTGATTAGGGGCGCAGTCCCTCCTAAAGAAGACAGGATTTTTCAAAATTTTACCCCGAATGTTGATCGAGGCTATTATTATTTATTAGTGCGAAAAACTGTTAATTACTTGGCTAAAAGCGGTAATACTTGTACTATTATTTATTCTGTGGCAGTAGGGATAAGAGCAGGTTATAGAAAAAAATATCCATTTTCCCGCTCAGTTCACCCCTTTTACCACACACCAAGGGTAGATACAAGGGGTCGGGAGAGGCGCCACATCGGCGCGTCGCCGCAAAAAACACAGCCACCCGACCGAACAAGATTCTCGAACGCAATGAAAATAATTGTTATGTTGGTACAGGCCATGTTTCGATTATGTTCGAGCCCTCACTTCCGTTTTGTTTAATTTTCACTCTGTTTCCGATTCTTGTTTTAAACTTGGTTGATTTGTTCTTTGTTTAATACGTTGGTACAAGCTTTCGCTGTGATCGATTTCACTGGTGTTTATGATTTTTTTTTTTTCAAATAGTATGGAAATAAATCCTTTGATGTGAAAATCGAGTCATTAATTCCAAAACGTGATGATTGGTTATAATGAATCAATGTAAGTTTTCCAGCTAAATAATTAATGCCATTTTCAATTATTTAGCTGAAAAAATATAAAATAATACAATTTTTAAACCAAAAATGACACAAATGAATACATGTCTTACATTTGATTTTCGCCGTCCTCTGTTTCGACTGCTTTGCTGGAAATTGTGGATTCTATTCGTTCTCTTTCTGGGTGTAATTTATCTTTAATAAGTAGGTATGTATTTAGGAATTTGTTACTATAATTATCAGTTGTCAATAAACCCTGCTTAGTTTGTAAATGTTTTGAGGTAGAATAGAATAGGATAGAACTTTATTGTTCAACAAAAAGGAAAAAATATTCTGCTAAATAAAAAACAACCTATATACTCGGTAAATCTAACTAATAGATATGCGCTACGCGACTATGTGTAACCCATACTTTGAACAATTTCTAAGAAAAAATACTGTCCCGTCATTGTCGAGATGCGGCTATCTGCGAAAGTATAATTACCTTATACATACATATAATGTTGTATCAAATCAAAATAACTAATGAATGAATTCTTTTGTTTCATGTACGCTCCGGTAAAAACAGGTAAGTGAAAAACATTATCTACTAGAAAATACAAGTATTTTTCTTTAATGTCACTTCAGTGAATTTCTCCAGTGGGTGACTAGGAAACTGCACATGCTTTCAACGTGTCTCCAACACGACATGTGTCTGTGGCCTCCAAGATAGCTCTAAGTGCTCTTTAACAGTTTCAAAATGTCAGAGAAACCACTTACAACCTTTTTGGTTTAAGTGTCGAAATATTGTCATAGACGACACAGGACCTTTTTGGTTGCTGTGCAGAAATATTGTCATAGATTGCTTCTTTTAGAAATGTAGTTTAAAAAAAAGTAGTTTAGACACTAACACTCGTATTTATAAAGAAGTAATGACTTGTTGCTAAGCAATTTCTTATTAAGCCATTGAGATTAGAAATTTTCATTAAAATTCATTTTTTCTTAACTGTAGAATACAAATTGTTAAGTAGTAGTAGTAGTGTCTTCTATTTAAGTAATTATTTTTACTTTTTTATAAATATGAGTGTAAGTGATCTATGACAATTTAATGAGTATGTGTTTTCAAATCAATTGTGAACAAATATTTTTTTTTTCTTATGTCTTTGGGGTCACAGATTTTTCTAGTTTCACTTTACGGAACACTAAATTCTTCTACTCAATGACACTAAACTATACAAAGAGAATTCTCAACAATGTTTTTAATGATTAGTCTATAAATAAAGCTTAGATCTTTATTTTTAAAATTTATTAAAAGCGAGCTTAGGGTTTCTTAGAATTATAACATTTAATGGGCGATAAATCCCTAAAACAAAAGGATTAACAGTATATTTTATTATTTCAGAACGAGTCACATTTAGACCAGAGAGTAAGTTAAAGGTTTCAAAAAGTAATTTGTGTTTAGAAAGGCTTAGGCTAATCTGAGTGACAGAAAATACGTCAAAGCTTGCTTTTCAACCTTTTTTGTTTCTATAATCTTTGGTCCTAACATTTTTTTTTTCTGTTACGTTCTTCGATTTTCAAATCGAATTTTTTGTTCTTCCACGAAATGCAAGATGGCGGATTTTCTAGAAATAACCAGACGAAGTCAAAGCTTACAATCGCTAGATTAGCAGCACTAATGCTTCCATTGTTGCCTTCGTAGATGAAGATATTATGTGGTAAATAACACTAAATTTTCGTTATTGTATTGTATTTTAACAAACGTGTTTAATTCTAGAAAAACTTGTAGTATCACCAATTCAACAATGGTTTTAGTTTAGTATCATTTTCATTTTATTGTCATACACAAACTGACATATACAATGCTTCGATTTTGCATATAAATTGAAGTTTTTCTCGGAAAAGTAACAAAAGCTACAATGAAAGTCATAAACAATATCCAATGGATTTCAGAATTGATATTTTATAAAATCTGCAGTACTGTCAGATATCTGTGAAATTCTCTGAAAGGGAAAATCAAATATTACGGGAAATCTGATAACGAAACTATTCATAAGTTTCAATAACATTTCATGTTCAGTTATTTGCGATTGAATAGAAATGTTAACAGACGAAAACATAAAAGTAAATCAAATCAAAATGTACTAATACGAAATCCTGTGATGATATGAAAAGCAACGCAAAAATATAATTTGACTTTCTCACAAACAAATTCAAATCAAGAAATTCTGTGAACAAACAAACTACGAAAACGTCATCCGATGTTCTATTTTTGAAAATAACTGTCAAAAACTGTTACCTTTTATCGGATGCAATATGAATGTATCTGTTTACACAACCCAACAAAGTAATGGGACAGAGACGCCATCTTTTTTTAGTGATGTCGCAATATTGGCTACAAGCAGTTGCCAGTTGCACACAGCCAATAGTTACCGTCACATATTGCGACTTATTTCCGCTTGTTCAGAATTTCCGTTCCTTTTACTAGAAGAGTTTTTTTTTCTGAAACAGATGTAAATTGTATTCTTGTTGTTTTGTGTACATTACGGAAACTTACAATTTGATGAATGATATTTATTTTTGTAAATAGGTTTTTAAAAACACTTTATCTTACACGTCATTTTTTTTCGTTAATTTAAACTAGATGTGGCCGGTGTTTCCTATCTGACTACCCTGAGAAAAATTCAGAGAAACATAGAAAAAAACTCAGGGGTTAAATTCTCTTTTAAGGCCTTACATCAGAAAATGCACGGTATCTCATTATTTCTAAGGATCCCATTCAACGTCAAAGTAGTTTTCTGAAAATTCTTTGAATAAAATATTTATAAGTTAGGATCTATATTATACGAAGTAGAAATATAGTAAACCTAAAATAAAACCTGTCATTATACATACATTAAAAATAAATTCAACGAAGGCAACATTATAACAAGTGTATGCTATCGCAAATTAGTTCGAAGCTTCGTTTAATGGACTCAAAGCTACTAACAGAGATATACAGCCGACATAACTAGGTCAACGCTTACATAGTTTACCACACGATATGTCAAAATATACACATCGACTATATGTAAGAGAAACTCCTGATTCTTATTTAGGTCAAATTCTTTGAAAACAGTTTTATTATGTTTGTTTATCTTAGTTTAGTTTGGTAGAATTTGTTAGTTTAAGTAGTTGTATAAAAATATGTAACTATTTTGGTTCATCAATAGGTAAATAGAAATAAATTTATCGTCACGGGTGGCCAGTCAATCACTTCGTCAATCAACAAGTTAAGCGATTGGTTCCCGAGCTGCGTGAGGGTTCAATCACCACACGGAACAAATAAATTATATAATATAATATGAATAACCCACAGATAATTATCCAAGGTCTTGGTGTATTGTCATTTATATACGAGTTTACATTTTTGTGAAAGATGCCCACGATACTAGAGCAATTCTTAGTGTAAGGTAAAACATTTAATTAAATAGCAAACAATTATTTTTTTGCATTATTAGCTTGACTCATTAACAATAGCTTCGTGTTATAAAAATCCCTAAATGCAAAGTATCATTTTCAACAAATTCTTAAAGCCAATCGTCACCATGTTCACCTTATCAGAACTTTACACAGTCGTACAAAATAACTTAATGTAACATGAGAATCATGAAACGCCAACACACCCTTAAAAGTTTTCGCTCCGACACGAGATCACAAATAATAAAGACGTCAACATGCTTGTGAAGCCAGATGCTCCGACATTTCTCGTCTTATATCGACAAACTTTAATTTACTTTTGAAATATTGCTCTTCATCATATTTCAAAAATAAAATGTACGCAATATAATCTAAAAATATCTCTAAAAGGGCAAAAAGAAAAGTGTTTAAAGAATTTGTAATATTGATGAGTTCAATAAAGTCAACAATGATCGTTCATTAGCAAGAGACACAACCAATAAAAGAAATGGAATTGATAAACGGCAAACATTTCGATAAAAATTCTCATATTTTTAATGTCAATTCCACTAAGAGCAAACTGGAATTACTTTTTGCAAGACTCGAAATAAAAACAAAAGAAAGTAGTAAAAAATTTGAAAGGGGTGATAGTATAAATACTGAATATAAAACTAAAGACTGCAATACCAAGTTTGTCTGTAAATATAAAAAAGTTCATAGAACTTGATAAAATACTTTTCTTGCTATAATATTTTGCTTGCTTGAAAATTAAAAGATGCAATAACAAGTCTGTAAATTTAAAAATTCACAGATACTGATCAATATGATATTTTTCTTGTATCTTTTCTTCATCTAGGATCAATAGTAAAAGTTCATCGCCCCTTAAAATTTTTCACATTAGTTCAACAAATATTCTGCCAACGTTGACAAAATCTAAACTGCTGATATCGTGTACATGTAGTTTGTAGAAAAACATTTTATATATTGGCAATACTTCCAGACATTTATACAACTTCTACACAAGCTGTTCCTCAACTATCGTTGTTATAGTTCTGCGACATGAGTTTTCGCAAGACGCAGAGTTTCGCTTCCTAGCTGTCAAGATTGGCATCTTAGCAAAAAATGTTCTATAAGATAGGTACTTTCTTTGTGTGATTGGTCATGTTTATTCGTTGACTTTAGAGATGTTATTGTAACAAACTATAGAAATGTCAAACAGTATAACAAACCATCGCTATAATATGTACCACGCACTAGATTAGGCGTACCGTATAGTCAATTTACTTGACGTAGGTGATCTGCAGACCATACACCTTTACATTGATGACATTAGTGCAGTTTTGACATTCGCGCAGTGATATAGCGCTGTAATTTTTAAAAGTTTTACTAGATAACATAATGCCAATAAAGCGCTGCAACGGAATTTTGTATTAACTTTTTAGTATTTTCACAAATAGTTTCTATGAACGTGCGATTCTATCGCTAGGATATAACTCAACAAAACAAAAAATATATAATAATTTTCTTTTAAATGTTTTAACAGTTTCGTTGTTTTAAAAACTTAAGAACTGTTACAATCGATGAATACATACATAGTGAGACATGTCTCAATTATTCATCTATTGTAAAAATGTAACAGTACCAAACATTGTAATTATAATAGTTATTTCTTTAAAAAAAAAACACTAGTTGTAGTATTAGTAGTAAAACTGTAGATTATAAAACTTCTATAATAATATACTTTTCCATCTTAAAATATAAATCAATTAGCAGAAAAGTAATGAGAGTAGTTTTGTTTTGTATTAAAACAATAGTTAATAGTATTCGAGACAAAGCTTTGCTTTAAAATCTAACAACAAACGCTTAGTAGATCGCTCCTAACAATTAGCCAAATAAATTAATTAACTGCTTCTAATCTGTAGACTTAATAAAATATCTCTTTAATATTTGCTAGTAACTTCTTTATAGGTATAATAGTAATGTTTTTAGATTTAAAATAGACGCTTTAAACATGTATAATAGGATCTACAATAATCTATGTGCACTTAAAATAATCATCCATAAAAACACACACACCTGGTACCGAGTTCACTATCTCACGCGACTATAGGTTTTGAACTTCTTATTTTTACTTTTTTTTAAATAAACAGGATAGGACATTTGATATTTTACTTTTATTTTTTAATGTGCTCATCACTAAGCTACAACACAAATGTCTAAAGCCACTTTTAAAAGATACGTCTGCGTAATGAATCAGTGATAGAAAATCCATATTGTTGTCAATTTATGAATTTACTAGCTTTTATCCGCGGCTTCGCCCGCGTACATAAAATATAGCCTATGTCACTCAGGAGTAAAGTAGCTTTCTATTGTTGCTAAATTTTTTTCCTATCGGGTCAGTAGTTCCAGAGATTACCTCCTACAAACAAAAATCAAAAAAATAAACTTTTCCTCTTTATTATATTAGTGTAGATGATTACGGCACATTTATGACTCACATAGACTTCAAATTCATTTCAACACAGACAGACAATACAAGTACAAAATACAGACAGTCAAATTAATTACAACACTTTTGAAACGTACGTAAGTAACACGTTTTTCGTTTCGTTTTGTATTAGTACGATCATAACTTGTATTTTTTTTTACAAATAACTAATTAAGCCGGTATTTTTAAGCAAGAAAAAATCATAGAAAAAAAAATATCTAGCAGATAAGACAAGAAATTACAGTTATTACAACATACACCACAGGCAGACCAAAAACATAGAAAAGTAAAAAAATCCTTCTTAAAATCCCAAATTACCTGAAAAATTTCGACAAACAAGTCCCAACGTCACTTGTTTACATTTGTACGTCCATTAACTCTTACTCAAGGCTTTTCCGCCAAGTTTCTCTGCGTTTTCCCAAAACTTGGTTCTGTCACGAGACATTTAGGGGCAGATCTGGCTACGGTCCAAATTTCTGCTGTCAGGCCAGGCGCGTCGCAAGTCGCAAGGGGACCTTTGCTTACGATTCCATTGTTGATTTCCGATTGGATGACAGGATTTATGTCCCAATAATTTTATCAAACGTCTTGTTTTTCTTCAATTTGTGTCAGGGTTATGTTTTCTTTACCATCAGTTTCTGTTTGCAGTATCTAGTCTTTGTCAAGTCCCATGTCTAACTATTCGTTTGTTCCTTGTTATTTTTGTTGCCAATCAAAACTGCAGGCTGAGAATATGACCTGACATTATTAGTTTTAAAATGTATTTATTTTATTTAATTACTCTCAGCTTTTACAGAATGCGCAAAGAGAGAATAATTTGTAGAAAATGTTATTTAAAGTTAGTCAACTTTAAAAATAATTACGAATTCATTACATTAATATAACAAATATGAATTAAACGAACAAATATGAATAGTAGTAGACACATACGAGTAAATATTCTGTTTGGTTTTACACGTATGCTATTTCAACAAACTGTTCTACTAATAAAATCTCTCTGTTATTGGATATCGGGCCAAAAAAACCGTTTCGAGTTCTGTTTTAGAATCCACGATATTCAGATTTCACAGGCTTTTTGACGGCAAAAAATCATTGATCAAAGAGTCTGTAGCTAGATTTTATCAACAAAATATAAAGTTTCAGCCATTCCGAAATAAGCCACTTGTTTCTTTATAATTTGATACCTCAACAAAGAAGGAATAAATTGAAAATTGGATTGTTTTAGTCTAATAAATGAACCAAAACCGCCACGAGTAATTTAAATTGAAATTTACAATCAAAGTTATTTTAAAATAATATTTAGTTCAATTTTAATATTCACAATGTTATTTCAAATTAATCTTTAACATCTTCACAAGAAATAATTCGCCAGATTCATTTTTTTCTTAGTGTGTAGCAAAAGCCAAACAAATCGACGTCCAATTCTTGCAGAAATCTAGAAAAGATTGCTATCAATCCGCATTTTGGTTTGCCAATGCTTCCAAGCCATTTTCCTTACATCCCAGGAGAGGCATCTGTTTGGTCTGGCGAAACGCTTTCAAGTTTCGTGCCTGTAGACGATTCAGTTTTATCATTGACTTTATTTACCATTGTCTTGTTTTTCACAAAAGAAATAAGCATTTATTTCTAACCGACGGCGTTGGATATTATTATATTTTAAATAGAAGTATCATTGTCAACATGTAGGCTATCCTGTTTGCCGTTGCAATATCCCCAGTGGCTGTCAAACGGGCGACATGTTGGACGTTTCGCGTCGCCACCATGTTGGACGCCATTTTCTCTCGACGACGTGCAACGTGCAACGACATCTGTCCCCACGGACACAAGTTTGGAGTTCCATTTCCAAAGTTTGAAATCGGTTAAGTGAAACATTTGATGCGAATTCAATTTCGCAATTTCGAATTAAGATTTCTTGGTAGGTATTCCTTGATACGATTTTAGCAAATTATATTTATTAATATCATATTTTTTAATCTACAAAAATAGAAACTGATTGACATATTAAAGCACTGCTTTGACTAGGAGCGTAATACTTTGCACAAGATTTATTTTTATGAAGTAGGTAAGCAATAAGAAAGGATTACCCGAAACAAATCCCCTAAGGAAATGGAAAGGCAGTGAAAAATTCCTATAGTAAAGTCCATTTACAAGCGGGTGAAGCCACGGGCAGTGGTGGCCGAGTGGTAACGGCCCCGACTTGCGTGTAGTAGGTCGCGGGTTCAAACCCAGCCAAGCGCATTACTTTGTGTAATTTATTTTCATCACCACTGCTCTCAAAACGGTGAAGGAAAACATCGTGAGGAAACCGGCATGTCCTAGAACCAAAAATTCGAAGACATGTGACATCCACCAACCCGCACTGGGCCCGCGTGGTGGATTACGGCCCATTCCCTCTCTTAGAGAGGAGGCCTGTGTCCCTGCAGTGGGAACATTAAAAAGGCTGATGATGAAGCCACGGGCAGAAATTAGTTTATCATAGAATCTACATCAAATTTAAAAAATGCATTAACATTAAAACTAGAAACTTACAAAAACTTGAGATACAGTCTTTTAAAGTTTCTAAACAACATCAACCCTCGATATCTTTTCAATTCTCGATTATAAAAATCCCGAACTTTCTACCAATATTTGTAAGACAAAATCAATGGATGTTTATCTTCAGAGTATCCAAGAATCCAAACTCAGCCTTCATTAGTGTTGGCGGCACGTCCAGTAGTTCAAACAATCTTTTGATAGCAAGTTAATCAGTGCTTCGGATAATAGGACCTCAGTAATTGGAGTATGTTGTATCTATGATCTTGCGGCTGCTCCGTCTGCCACAAAGCCTTGTTTGAGGTCTGAAATCCCTTTTATTTTCTAAGAAGTTTTTCGACTGTAAGCAATTACATAATCTGAAAGAAAGCGTCCGTTGATGTCGGGTTTTTTTAAATCTTTTCTCGAGTTATTGTTGTAAGTGACATGAAAGAAATGTCTTATTAAATTTTGTTGCGTGGTTTCATTATAGAAGGCTTTTAATTTAAAGAGACGTTTTGTTTGTTCAGGCTATTAATAGAGTTGTAATTTGACCAGGACCCTTACCATAACGTGTTAAAAGATCAGTTGTACGTGGGTGATGGAAGATTGGGGCTATATACCATATGTCAGGTGGTTAACTTGATTCTACCCACTATCTATTGTTTATTGACTAAACCCTGCGATATCTACCAATTACAAAAGTGACCTCAAAAATAATATGAGTAACTTGCCACGTATAATCTCGCCGTCCAGTCGTCAGATATGGACGAAGCCCAACTCGACGGCGAAGTGTTTTACGTGCACCTCAAAGAAATGTTAGCAAAATCGTATGGGAATGTCTTGGTAATATTCGAAAGAGTTACCGTAAATGGGTAGCTTGCCGTCCTATCATTGGCGCACACTGTTCCCACGCACCTCAAGGAGTTGTCAGCAAACTGAAGAGTCGAAACCTCCTGGGACCAACGGTTGATGCGAAAGCGTAACACCAGGACTCAGGAATTAAGATAGGAACAAGCAAGCAACGGGGTAAGCCATTTAGTCAATAAGGGTCTGACACTGATTCCCGCTCCGCCCGTGGGCGGGGTTCGTCTTTGATTTTTACCTACAATAAAAAAGAGCCCTGGATTGTAAAAAAGGAACTAAAAACAAAAGTGGGTTTTAGTCAGTAAAACTCTGATACACCCTCTCTCACCATCATAGAGTAGAAGCAGTTATTTATTGATTCTCTACCTCAAATAGACGCTGTCGAAAATTTACCACAAAAGTTTTGGAATAATTTTAATTCTGAAAATGCTAAAATTGCATTGTAACTGTCTACACAATCCATCTAGCTTTATGTCAACGACCCGTTGGAATTTTCCGAGAAATTTTTAAGTGTCTACAATTGGATTAGTTGAAATAAACTTGAGGTTATGTCGGGTTTATTGTTTCGAGGGTTTACGGGTTTCGTCTCGCCGCCGTCTTGTCCTCTGCATTGAGGGTTGTTACAAATTCTTGTTTCCGTACAAATGAACTTTAGGGTTCATTGGTCAAGGATAAGGGTTTATGTGACCTTTGGTTACTTTGGCTACTTGTTCATCATCTGTATCAATAGCCTTTTCACCTTGACTGTTGTTTGAAGCGGTATCTTTGTTATTTTATTTTCTTTTGAAATGCTCTGCTGGTTATTAAATTAAATTGAGTTCTGTTACAAGATTTAGGGGTTGAAATACTCTGAAGTCTACTTAATTAACTATTTCATTAGAATTCTATATTATTGGACATTGTTGTTGTGATTTTTGACTGTATATCTTAGGACCCTGAAGTCTTGGACTTGCGAAAGTCATACGAGGGACCAAAATTAAATCAGCCCCTTCCTTAGACACTTCATGGGACATTACATGTTATCAACCGACGATTACCTTTGAGCGCGCCATGCTATGTATCCAAGGACCAATTATAATTAGTGGAAAACTATTGCAACATACGAAAAACAAAGATAATATCCCTATATTAAATATTGGTAACAGATTTGATATTGGTAACAGATTTTCCAGTGAACTTACATTTGAGACAAATTGCATAATTAATATTGAGAAATTAAGACATGATTTAAAACTAATACGTTTACAAAGTACAGAGGTTTGAAAACATAAGCCAGTAATTAATAAAATCCATTCACAAGTGGAAAGAAGCATGAAGATATGAAGCATAACAAATGCACTCTTAGTAACGATGACAATGATAACCTAGTTCAAAGTAAAATAGAAGTTAAACTGAGTGAGCTAAAACTTAGTTTATATATTCTAATCTGAACTCCTGAATTGGAAATAGGTTGAGTCCTCGCCGCATATAAAGTGGCACACAACAGTGTAATGTTACTGGCCGCTTCGCATACAGAGCGTTGTATTTTTCTGGTCCTTTTATAAACTCTTTGGTCCTTATGGTTTGGAGTTTTTTATACACAAAAACTGGTTTGTTTTGAATGTAACCAAATTGGTGAATTTGTGTTTTGATGATATATACTTTTCTCTCTCAATTTTTTTTTGTGGTCCTTCGATACTCCATGTCAGATTTGTTGTGTAATTAGATCATGAATGGCTATTTTTCTTTTATTTTTGTAAAGATACAAAAGACTACGAGTCATGAGTAAATTCTCAAATTCAAAGTCTTGGCTTCAAACCAAATTTCTCTGAATGTGAATAATATAAGAAAATAACTCAATTTCGTTTCTTTCAACCTCTAGTATTATCAATTACATGACAGTTGAAGATTACCCCCAGCATTTGTGCTGAATAGAGAAAATCTTTAGCTGGAGGGAGGAGGGTAGAGCATTGACCTCACTTACGACGCACTTACAATAATTTATTGAACGCCCTCTAGACCTTAGTGCAGTGTAAATATATTAACTGGCAGCGATCTTTTCAAGGACCACTTTTAGCTAATTTAAGTACTATATTTTGAATAGGTTTATTTATGTAGATATATTGATACACCAATGAATGACATTTAAGAATTTAAAATTTTATAAAATATATTTTTTTCAAATAAAAAAAAATATTACTGTGTGTTCGTCTCTTACAGACGTACACAGGACTTGTGCAATAAACTATTTTTATTTAAGTTGTGCTCAACTAAACAATAAAAAAATAAATCAAAAATGGCATTAAAATTAATTAAATTGAGAATTGCAATGTTTAAGTTATTTATCCTCCCATCATTTTTTTTTTTTTTAGAAATGTTCAGACATATTCGTATACAACATTCAGTTGTCCGCCATTAATATTCAGTTTAGTAGTACATAGTTGTTGGTGTTCTACATTATTTTATTTCGTAAGTTTTGATTACTAGTTACTGTCAACCTAAATAAAGAATAGGAAAGAAAGAAATAAAACTACGTTCGTTTCGCACAAACACAACAACTTTGAAGATAAAAACGAAAACAAGCAAAATTATAAGTTAGAAGCTGGTTCTAGGGCATACCAGTTTCCTCACGCAGTTTTCCTTCACTGTTTTGAGAGCAGTGATGATGAAATAAATTACTCAAAGTAATGCGTGTGGCTGGATTTACAACTCGTAAGTCGGGGCTTTTACCACTCAGCCACCACTCTCCTCTCACAAACATACTCTCGGAATAAAAAGATCAACCTGCTATAAAACGGGACAAAGGCAGCAAAAAGAAGAAGTGTTCTAGTATTAAGAAGCAATATAAAAAAATCTGGAAAATTGCTTTTTGATCGTATCTCTTAAAATTGGTCCTTGAGTACGTTGATCCTAGATATCATCTAAGTTAATTTAATACTAATGATCTTAAGTAAGAGCAGTGGTGGTCGAGTGGTAACGATCCTGACTTACGAGTCGTAGGTTGCGGGTTCAAACCCAGCCAGGCGCATTACTTTGTGTAATTTATTTCATCACCTCTGGTCTCAAAACGGTGAAGGAAAATATCGTGAGGAAATCGGCATGCCCTAGAACCAAAAATTTGAAGACATACTACTAGGCCCGCTTGGTGGATTATGGTCCATTCCCTCTCCTGGAGAGGAGGTCTGTGTCCCTGCAGTGGGAACATTAAAAAGGCTGATAATGATGATGATCTTAAGTAGCTGAATCCCCTATAAACAGCATTTTGTAAACATTACAATTAATTCACACAGCGCAATAAATTCGTCATGAAAATTAAACTCAGCAGAACTCGACGCCTACTTTAATATAAATACTGATCCTATTTAGTAATATGTTGGGTGTTATTGGATTTCCAGCGGTTAGTCGAATTTGGTTATATACGGTAGAATTCCCAATTGGATATACAGGCTTAATTTTGAGTCCACCACAAAATAAAATACACTCGTCTTGGTTTTTCATTTGTTTTGTTCCTAAAGCCAAGGTATCTTTGCAAATTTAATTGAATTAATATTTTATGTGTAGTTTTTTGTATTAAAGATTGTTGAAACTCTTGAGCCGAAGCGACTATTGTCTTTCTATTATGTATCTAATTACGGTATTCGAAAGGTTAAGAGTTATTTTGACGACTTTTATGAGCTGACATACTGGCCTCTTCGTCTAATGGTTAGTGGCTTTTACCCGCGACCTCCAGCGTGGTAACGCTGGAGGTCGCGGATGCAATTCTCGCCCAGGACAAATGTTTGTGTGTTGAGAACGATCATTTGTTCTGTGTCTGTATTTATTTATCTATAATATATAGGTATGTATTTGAAAATATATAAGTATGTTTATCAGTTTTGTAGTACTCATAACACAAGCTCTGCTTAGCTTGGGACTAGACGACGTTTTTATCATAGTTGTGAAATATATATATTAAAAAATATTAAAATAAATGACATGTCTATTCAATCTGTTATTTATGAAACGTACAAATATTATATGTTATGTTTTTGATGATTCCATTTAATATGTATGTTTGTGTCAATCCAAACGTGCAATATGATAGATTGAAATTTACAAGAGATTTCGTAGTATTGGAACATGAATTTAAACATGTACCTATATTGTTTTTGGCATGGTCATTTGGTACAAATATTTCACATAATCTACGCTTTTTAGTATTATGTATTTGCATTTGTCTGTGTCGACACCAGCAAACACATTAAATATTTCGTTTATGTATTAAAACTGATTAAACGTTCCCTATTTGATGGAATTTGTAAACGGAATTTACACATTTCGAAATCGGTATTTAATTAATATCAATTCATTAAATCACATTTCAATGCTAAAAATTCATCATCGTCATCGTCATACCTCATGCCAAACTTTGTTCACTGTCGTGTGTTTATCCAGGGTCTTGGATCCGGACTATATCCACGATCCTGAACTAGTCCTGGTAGAAAGCAAACAAAATAGATAGTGATGAAGTGTTTTTTATATCTCACCACAACTTATATATTTGTAGTCTTTCTCTTTCTATTCTATGCTTTATATCTACACTAATATAATAAAGAGGTAAAGTTTGTTTTTTTGTTTTTTTGTTTGTAGGAGGTAATCTCTGGAACTACTGGTCCGATTGGAAAAATTTTAGCAACAATAGAAAGCTGCTTTACTCCTGAGTGACATAGGCTATATTTTATGTACGCGGGCGAAGCCGCTGACAAAAGCTAGTCTATCAATACTTCGTTTAAACGTCGTCGTTTATCTTCTTTATTGTAGGTACTAACCAAAATAATCCTCATCGAAATACTTAGCTAAAAACACAATACAATTGATCTTCACCAGAAAAACACAGAAGTCAATTTAGACGTGAACAAAATTCAGGGTCTTGTCCTAATAGGGTATCAGAAAAGGGCTGTTAAACAGTTATACAAATTATGTTTAGAAACCCCTATTAACCGACTCCCTTAACTCGCCGACAGATACCCGCTTCCATGAAATTTGGAAAACGGGAAAATGTCTAACAGAATTAAATAAATAATGTCTCAAATGTTAATACAAAGAATAATGGTAAGCCTACTAAAATCATATATAAGGGTGTTTTTAATATCGTGCGGATATCATCACGCATGAGGAAATGCTCCGCATGCGGTGCTGCCGCCCAATATCATACTCTGCGTCCCGCGTGCGTATTCCTCGCATGGCAATAGAAACTAGTATGAAAAGGACATTTGCGGGGGTTACGCATGCGGAGTAATTCCGCATATACGTATGTACCTGAGTGAATAGGCTCTTAATAAACTAGTGCGCCTTACCATCAACGATTGCATCACTGCTTACCATCAGGTGGGATCGCAGTCAAGCACTAGTTTATTGCAAGTTAAAAAAAAAAAAAAAAAATAAAAAAAAAACCTAAATATTGGTCAGGTTAGCTAGTATGGTACTATAAAATATTACCTGACCATTTTAGACTCCAAAAGTCATAGCCCTGTATTTCAGTTTACCAATAATATGGTATACTGAAATACAGGGCTATGACTTTTGCATTTTATCGCAATAGTTTGTTATCAACCGAAAGTTGTGTTTGGGCGCACTAGCATAACGCGTACCTACAGGGATAATCGTCGTCAGTTTGCACGACTTTCCACCAAAGGCGTCTAAGGGGGCGTTGCGAGTTGGTCTTGACTCCTTGTACATCTTCCAAAGGAACAAGGCCCCAGAGTTCTAACATACACTAACAAAATAAAACAACAAGTTTAACTAAAAATAAAATATTAAAAAATTAAATACGTTAAGCTTGGAAGTTAGAACGTGTAAATTAAAATGTCAATTTTATTTCAAGTGAATCCACTCAGATCGAAAAAAGAGCTATTTGAGGATTCCACATAACCAAAAAATGATCACGCAGTCTCGAAAATCATTGTCAAGCTATTCGATTGGCTGTTGGACATTCAGCTTACCCATCACTGCAGTTGACAAGCATTTTGTTTTGTTTACAATTCTAGAATCGAATAGCCAAACAAACATTATACGCGATCCAAGTACCTTAGGCGCGGGCTTGCACCATGAGCGCGGGCTTGCGGACGGCGAGCAATGGGTAGCTCGCCGTCCGGTCGTCTGGTAATCGTCCAGAGCAAACCTAGTCGAGAGCGCGCACTATTCCCAAGCGCGTCAAGGAGCTGTGACCAAACCCTGGGACCCTGCAAAGGGTCGAAGCCAACTGGAGCCAAGGGTTCGTGTCTGAAAGGAAGGCTTATAGCCTTGGTATAGATGATAACGTAGGAACGGGGTAGGTTGTTTAGTCAGTAAGAGTCTGACACTGATTCCCGCTCCGCTCAAGGGCGGGATTCGTCATTGGATGATTTTTACCTACCATAAAAAATAATACGCGGTAAGTTATTCATATTTACGAAAACCCAGAATATTATGAACAACTTTCCTTATTTATACAAACAGTTTCAATGGGCATCGTAAAGCAAAATACTCGTGATACAGCACGTGGCTTAACATTAGGTATAACATATTATATCTGTAACTCATATCTGCTCTATGATACGGAGTTGGGCCGCGGCCAAATTACGGCTAGCGTAATTATTTGGCCGCCACACGGAAAAAGGACGCTTAGCGTTCAAGAGGATGAACTAGAGAACTACTTTTTTATATTATATAGGTACTAGCTTTTTTTAGCTTTACAAAGTCAAAAGTCAAAGTCTTTTTATTTCACATAGGCCTACATGGGCACTTGTAAAACGTCAGAAGCTAGTGCACGGTTCCAAATTGGTCGTTTCTTATGGAAAAGAACCGGCAAGAAATTTCATGGTTACTCTTAAAAAAAAAGGTTTTTTACAATATTTCCATATTACAGTATTAATACATAAATTATGTAAGGACATTGCAGACCAGTGAATATTGAACTCGTACCGTAAAATTGGTAGGAAATAATCTAAGATTTGCGTCTACAATGTTCTCACATTTACATTATTGAAAGAGGCTATATAAAGAAAAATAATCACAACTTTCAGTAAGATCTATAAAATGGTAATGCTTTTTGTTATATAGTAGTGGAATAACGTAACGCGGACCAAACCATTTGCAGGAAATTCTATAACAATTTGCAAACACATTAGGACCCACGGAGACAGCACAGCGTTGTCACATCATTAGAATAAAATAACCGTATCTCAGAAATTTTCAGTGCTTACGAAAGCAGGTCACGCCCAAAACGTGCCTGTGTTCTTCACACGCTTTCCTGAATAACAGACTTTAAAAAGAAATAAGAAGTAAGTTTTTAAGCCCGGTTACTTGTTAGTTCTTTCACGTTTTACTAAGACTATCTGCTAACATAGATCTTAGGAATATTGTTACATACTAACACTTTTACACCCGTATTTATAAAACAAGTATAACTGATTACTAGAGTAAAAGTAATTACTTAAGTACTTCCTGTATTCTATAGTTAAGAAAAATTTAAATTGTCCATGAAAATGTTTTAACCTCAAGCAATGAGTTAGTAAGAAATTACTTAGCAACAACTTTTTTTTACAATTTCGGGTGTTAGAAATTTCAGTCCAAAATAAATGGATATTATTATTTTAATGCTGGGGCCACATTAACGTCTAACGTCAATGCCCACTAATGCGATAATTTTAACGCACTAAAGTGGGTGGCTACTTTTGAAATTTGCTTGAGTTGTTGCCTAAAACGCCAAACGGCAATGTTAGTGCCGTTGTCAAATTGTCGCGTTAAGTCGTGGCCCCACCTAACGTTGACGTCGATTTGATTGTCGATTGATTCTCGGCATTTCTCGGCATTTCTCGTTATTGTGGCTCGGACATAAGACTTACTTATTTCTGTGCTTAACTAATTTTTCTAATTAATTAGTTTTCGTTAAAAAATATTGTTAGTTACAAGTGTGTTTCATCAACTTTCATTAATTAATGTATTGATGTTTTGTAACGTAGTTAGAATATGAATTACAGCAAATAATTTATTGACTGAATGACTAGTCTACAACTTAAAAAGAATGCTACATAATTTTATAACATCGATAAGTACAAGTATTTAAAGGTTCTTTAATTTATAGACATTTATAAACATTCATCGTGCCGAGATTTTTAGTTGTATTTAAACAATAGTAGTCTAGGTTACTTCTAGACAATCGTGTTCTATCGCTTACCATCAAGATAAATAGTGGTCAAGTGCAATTCTATCAATATAAAAAATAAAAACAGTGAATATCATACAAACTATAATTATTGAATCCCAAAAAGGTTTTTTTGTGACGTGGTACCTATAAAATTTGTAGTTTTCAGTTTTTTTTATACTTGTACTTAAGGCACTTTGATTCATGCCAAATTTCAAGATTTTAGATCAACGGGATCCCTATGAATTCTGATTGCTCGCCAGTGTCAAAATATGCGTTTTATACGGCAAAACGCCGTTTTCGCTAACATAGAAGTTTAATTTTTTATCAGCTTCTGTAGATTGTATACCTGAGAATATGGTAATTTTCGGCGGCCAAGGGTTGATTCGAAAGCGAAACACCGGGATCCTAGAACTAAGGCAAGAAGGAACCGTGGGTCGTTTAGTCAGTAGAAGTCTGACACTGTCTCTCGCTCTGTTAAAGAGCAGGATTCGTCCATTCGATGATTTTTCCCACCATAAAAGAACCTCTACGTGACCCCGAGATAAAAGGTCTTGGCAGACAAATAAATAGATGGACAGAGGAACGACAAAATGATTTTATAAGTACGAAACACTAAAAAGGACAGTGCCCTCTGATTATTACCTTTCTTTTAATTAACACAATACTGCCTAAATGTTCACAATTGTTTACCAACAAACAAAAATATTCGTTCTAACCCCGAAAAAAACTTCATAACACTTTCTAAGCAAAAAAAAAGGTTAATTCAGAGGCCAAGGAACTCATCGTGGGGCCTCAAAGAGCCATAATTTATGTCTTACTTACTCACCAAAGTTCTCTATGGCCATTATACTTTGGACCGTCATCAACATCTTGCCTAAAATATAGGCTTTTGGCCCAAATGGAGTAGATTTTTTTATAAGATTGGACTTCTAGACAGTACACAAAATTCTTTGTTAGTAGACTCTGAAGTTTGAAGACGCTTTTTTTATTTCAAATCTTATTTCAGTATCTAGTGTTTATTACATCATAGTTTTCATTGTTTTTGTTTGACCGTACAATAGTTTTCCGTAATTTATTTTCTTATTTTCTAACTGCATGTGTTATGAAGTTTTATTTCTTAAAAGATCTCAAATAATAAGAAGTTATGAAAGGTATATTTTATTGATTGGCTTGAGGTTTGAACGTGCGACGCATATCTCGTAAATCAGGATCTTTACCACTCGGCCACCACTGCTCAAATCTCACAAACACTCACCATTTCCATTGTTTTCACTACAATTTAACAGCAATGGGAGATCCGATACCCATGGCAAATTTGTCTTTAGATAGGCGACGAAGCTAGATTGTAGGATTAACGCACCCTTTTATCTCCTTTAACAGTTATCAGTTTCTGAACAAACACTGACGAAATACGAGGTTAGGGAGGAACTTTCTGGAGGATAATATTTCGACAGTTATCTTACCATGCCATGGTAAGATAATTGTCGAAATATTTCCCTCCCTACTTTATCAACTCAGCTTCTGATGTACTTTAATTTTATGATTTTTGTACATTTTAAATTTAGAGTTGGAACTAAATAACTTTTTTATGGTGCGAAAAGCCATCTAATGCCTTAGGCGGAGCGGAAAACAGTGTCAAACTCTTACTGACAAAACGATCCACCTCATTCCGTCTTAGCCCTTATACCGGGGTCGGACATTCCTTTCAGGAACCGAATCGGGGCCCCAGTAGGCTTTGGCCCAAGAAATTAGGTCCATACAATTAATTAGGTACAAAGTTAAAATTGACTAGTGGATAACGCCTAAGGCATTAAGTATGCCCATAGTAAAAGTAATTTGTAATCATGACTACAATCACATGTTTCAGTATCGGTTACTAATTAAGTCCCTCTCATCTACCCAGCGATGGAGCTATATAGCTCAATATACTTAACCATATCAATACATAACAATTCAGTTTAAGTCGTAAAATGGATCGCGTTATAAAATAGTGTTATTTTTATGGTAGGAAAAATCATCGAATGACGAATCCTGCCCTTGATCGAAGTGGGAGACTGTGTCTAACTTCAAATGACTAAAGGACCCATCGTTCCTTTTTGCCTTAGTTCCAGAGCCCCAGTCTTCCATTTTCGCATCAACCCTTGGCCCAGAAGGCTTTGACCCTGCTGGGCCCGGGCCCCTACAGCTGCTGACAACTCCTTGAGGCGCGTGGAAACAGTGCGCGCCGTATAAACTAATTGTAGTGTTTCAGTAGGTTAGAAACTTGACTCCAAATCCAATTTAACTTAAACTTGACAAAACAATGTATAAATGTTTATAACACTCATATATACATACGTAATATAATGTATGTGCCCGTTTAAATGCAATTTGAGTATGCAGCGTGGCTCCGCCGGGAAATTGAAACATCGCACCAAATGAAGTAAGTTTGTAATACATTATTGTTAATATCTGCTGAATATAATGGTTTGGAAAATGAATTTACTCCGTCAGTTGTAATGTCTTAATGTTTGAGTTTGTTGGAATCACGGATGTTGGGTTGAGTGTCAAATGTGTTAGTTTGTGTAGAGTTTACATCATTACCTATTATAAAACAAAGTTGCTTATGCCCTATGTATGCTTATATCTTTAAAATTACGCAACGGAATTTGATGCGGCTTTTTTTAATAGACAGAGTGATTCAAGAGGAAGGTTTATTATGTGTATAATACATGCATAATATATTCAATGTCAGTACCCGTGCGAAGCTGGGGCGGGTCGCTAGTTGTTAAATAAATACCTAAATATTTAGTAACTATCACACGATGCAGTGGTGACCGCGTACCGGAAGACGCAGCGTTGGTTGGCCTACCACAAGGTGGACCGATGACCTGGTCAGGATTGCTGGAAACCGATGGATGCAAGACGCACAGGACCGGTCTTTGTGGCGGTGCTTGGGGGAGGCCTATGTCCAGCAGTGGGCGTCTTTCGGCTGAAATGATGATGATGACACGATGCCACCTAGTCTCAAACTAAGTAGAAGTTGTGCTATGAGCACCAGACAACTTATGAACATATCAATACAAAGTTGATAAAACAGATGGGCTTTCCTTAATAAGATCATTGTACATATGAATATGAACAACTTTTACTATGAGACCAACACAAAAATCACGAAAAAAATCTGCCACTCCATACATTTTGTCGAGTTATGTGAATATAAATCTATGGAGCAGCGGGTTTTGAACCCGTGATGTCTCTCAAATCGTAAGTCAGAGAATTTACCACTCGGCCATCCTTAGCTTTTTCAATTGTTATTGTTAGTAACTAAAAGCCGAGAATCTCAGATTCCTAACACGCGTGCAAAGCGGATTGCTAGTTATTTCCAAGACAAACCTTCTTCTCGACTCCCTAGTCTAGAAAAATGTTTTCCTTCATCCAATTTCTTACAGAATATAGCGCACGATAAATGTTATTATAGGAAAATCTTACGACTTTGAGTATCTACTTATTAAAATTATGAAACTCCGTTAGTCTCGGCGAAGGCTAAGTGCTCCCGACGGTATTATAGTAAGAAATACAATCATCTTATTATGTACAGGAATATGCAATTTTGATGCATAAGTACTCTCGGTAAAATCAGTTTTCTTTATTTATATTACAGAACCATTAAGCTTCAGCTATGTTTTAGCATAGTATTTTAGTTAATACTGAAACTTCTACGGTCCGGACTAATCATTTTGCCTCATCATACCGCATATGTACGATATGATGAGGCAAAATGAGAGGAACTGGAACAGTTTGCCCGCCGCGGTCTTCCCGTCGGATTATAATTTGGGTGTCTTCAAGGCTAGAAAAAATAGGCTGTTAATAAACTAGTGCCTCACTAAAAATGATTGAGTCACTGCTTACCGTCAGGTGGAATCATAGTTAAACATTAGTATCCAATAAAAAAAAACAGCAAAATCCTAAACAAAAATGACTGAGGACAAAATTTAATTCACGATTGTCAGCCGTCAAATTCCTTGAAAAGATTCAATATTCAACCCTCTGTAATCTATAGAATGATCACAAAAACTCAAAAATACAAGTGGCTCTCGGTTCTTCAAGGGTTGGCAACAAAAATGGCCGCTGAATTGATAAAGCAGGCCCCGTGATGGCACTGATAAGACGCGATGGAGCGACAAAGCGCGCCATGTCGGGAACCGCCGAGATTTTGCGAACAGCCAAATGGTTGAAGATATTTTTCATCAAGAAATTTATAGTCTTTTGTTACGTTGTTTTGTTGGTAGTCTTATCTTGTATCTGTGGCCATCATTTTTGTAAATTTATTTCAGAGTTGAGTTCAACCCGCATCTTTTAATGGTGGTACAAAAACGAAAATATTAAAAATTAAATGAGAAACATTTTGTTTCGTTAGAAAACAAAATGATAATAAATCTATATTTCCCCTGTCGCCATAACTTTAGAACGACTTTACGGGCTTGATCATCATTTCTTATACTTTTTAGAAGGTTCTTACGGAAAGAAAAATGTAAAAAAATTACACATAACAATTGGAAAAAATGACTAATCAATCAATATTTAGTCGAAAAAATCGCAGTTAGAATATTTATGGGTAAGACAGGACAATGTCTCTAGAGCTCATCCAGTTTCCAAACAAAAATTTAAAATAGCTCGCGTTTCACACCTCACCTGATGATAAACGAAGATATGGTCGACGATAGAGCACGCTTTCCAAGAAGTAATTTATGTAAATAAATTAAGTATTAATTATTCATAAAAACTCATAGAGAATTCGAAATTCCACTCCTCAGCTGTAGGCACAGTAAATGTATTAAAATAAAATAAACATTTCAGACGGACACTGAAAATGAAAGCTATTTTATTAACCAGTTAACCAGCACATATAGACTTCTTCGTATGCAAAGCTGTGTATGTGCGTATCCCATATTGAAAATGACGACACTTAGCATGACTCTCTAATACATCCATCTTCATACTGGGGAGTGAACTTAGAATAATCGACTGAGCGTCTCCACTCCAACTTTCTTTTACGTAGTGATATTCAGCAACTGATTCCTCTCGCTGTTGGTGGAGCGAGTGTAATTTTTTTAAGTGAAATTCAGCAACTGATTCCTCTCGCTGTTGGTGGAGCGAGTGTAATTTTTTTAAGTGAAATTCAGCAACTGATTCCTCTCGCTGTTGGTGGAGCGATTGTAATTTTTTTAAGTGTAATTCAGCAACTGATTCCTCTCGCTGTTGGTGGAGCGAGTGTAATTTTTTTACTGATTGAAACCCTCCTGTGTTTTTTCAGTTGTCTCTTGTGTGTTCAACCAGCGGCGCTTGGTCATATAGTCAATTTAAATTAAAGTATTTTTTCATGGTGTTGTCACTGTTAAATTTTGATCGTTTTAAGCCCGTCGAGGGTCGATTCGGTACATGAAACATTATTGATTTGTAAAGATGAAATCACAAAATAAAAATCTTTTTTTTCCAAAATCTCGAATTAATATTTATACGCATGTACGAAATTAATTTCTTAAGTAAACGAGTCAATAACTTTATAGGTAGCTGTCGATCATTGCGTACTAACTACCTACAGTTGAACCCTCCCAGCTGACATTTACTTAAATAATTTCTTTTTACATGTATAAATTAATACGAGTTATAAAAATGTTCATTATTTTTTAATATTTTTTTTACAAATCTATAGTGCTTTATGTAACAAATCGACCCTCCACGGGATTAAAACGATCAAAATTTAACGGTGTATTTGTATATTTCCAGAGGTTTAAATATGATGAAAATGAGTAGAACCTGGCACTCCATAGACAGAACAGAGACTGTACTGTCTATAGTCACCAATTTTGTCACGATATTACTCAGTCCATTCTACTAAGTCAATGGTACCCATAGACTATTCAAAGCCCTCAACCCGCCTGTGTTTAGACGCTCACAATAACGACCTGCTATCGTGTAGGCTCTTCAAATGGCCTGTACTTGTTATGTTATGACCCATTTTTGCGTGTTTATCGAAGGGTTGGGGACTTAGGAAGTGCTGTTAAGATGTGATCGGGAAATTGGTAGGGCGATCCTAATATAATTTTACTAACTGTTTCTCTTATACATAGATTATTTAAATGAAAACCTGAGGAAACTACTATGTAAGGCAGTTTATATGTTTTTGCTAGGAATGGAAATTCGACGATTGCGAATTTTTAAATATATTTTCGTAGCCTTTTTATAAAACTTTTGTTCTAACTCCCGAAATCGTGATGTGATGTGAATAAGCTTTGAGGTATATACTCGGAGCTTATTTCCATGTCAGAATCAGGAATGAAAATTAGGGTATTTTACTTAATTTTGATTCATATGAGGACATAAGTATCAAATTTACCAGCACAACCATACTGAATTGTTGAAAAGAGCTTCATCTAGTTTAAAATGATGAAAAGGAAAAATAAAGGTGTGGAATGAGAAATAGTGTCACACTCTTACTGACACAACAAACCACGTCGCTCCTTGGTTTCCTTTCATACTAGGGCCCAGCCTTCCTTTCAGAAGCGAACCCTTTTGTCAGTTGAAGTACGGAACCTTAAAAACAGATACCGTCAGGGTATTCCACTCCTTTAACACGCATAATTAATCCTAAAACGTATTCATTATTCGCATTATTCATCATCATCAGCAGCCTTTTTAATGTTCCCACTGCTGGGACACAGGCCTCCTCTCTAGGAGAGGGAATGGGCCGTAATCCACCACGCAGCCCCAATGCGGGTTGGTATTCGCATTATTGGAATCATCATTACCCTACCCTTATCCCATGTTACTTGGGGTCGGCGCAACATGTTTTTTCTTCCACTCTGTTCTGTCGCCCGTCACACTATCACTAACTAACTCCCTTTTCTTTCACATCACTCCTCACACAATCCATCTATCTCTTCTTCGGCCTCCTTCGGCCTTCGCAGTATTGGAATATTTTAATCAAATTAAAAGCTTAGTGCTATCGTGCTCTCATAACAAACCATCTATTATTATAATAGGCCAGTATTATGAACAAACAAACATACGATGTAATAAAAGACTAATAAACAAGATTCATAGTTATATTATTTTGTGGCGTTATTAGGCGTTAAGTAAATTACTTGGGTTCTCTTAAGTTCTGTGTAAACATAATTAAGTGTAATAAACCAATATTTTCTTTTGTTCCATGTTAAATTACGTGCTATTTTAGGAGTTGAGTAAAATTAGGCATTATATTATGAACAGAGCATTATATAGGGTGGTTGGTACCTAATTAGTGACCGATATTTAACACAGCATGGAGCAGTGGTGGCCGAGTGGTAACGGCCCCGACTTGCGGTCGCGGGTTCAAACCCAGCCAGGCGCATTGCTTTGTGTAATTTATTTCATCACCACTGCTCTCAAAACGGTGAAGGAAAACATGTTTAACGGTATGTCCTATAACCTAAAATTCGAAGACATGTGACATCCACCAACGGCCCGCGTGGTGGATTACGGCCCATTCCCTCTCTTAGAGAGGAGGCCTGTGTAGCTGCAGTGGGAACATTAAAAAGGCTGATGATGATGATTTAACACAGTGGTTGTAGTCTAGTATTCTTCCTTTGGGGGAGGCCTAAGCCCAGCAGTGGGCGTCGCTCGGCTGACATGATGATGATGATTCTTCCAGGTAGTTTCTTCTAGGACTACCTCAAACCAGTTCTTACGGTAGGCGTCTAGGTCATCTCGCCACCTCTTCCCAAATCGACCTCGGCGTCATCGTCCAACCTCAGGTACCTTCTTCGTGGAGACTCTTTTGCCCAAAGATCAGACTGCGGTCCTTGTGACCCGCCCAATCCTATTTTAGCCTGGCAGTCTCTTTTCCCACGTCTATGGCCCGTCTTTAAGCGCAGCATTTTTATTTACCTAATTCACAAAAAGTACTTATCGTGTTTTAACACATAAATAGTCTAAACAAAATATAAGTATTATAATATGGACACAAAAGTTTAAGCAGCTGGAGCGGAACTAAAAGAAACCTGTGTTGGTTGTATTTCAGTTTACAGCGCCAATCATCTCGCGTTACATTTCATAATTCTCTTAAATGCTGCGTTATACAAGGTTGATACGACAGCATCATTGTACACACTAATATGAACAATTTTTACTATAACACCAACCCAAAAATCACGAAAAAACCCGCTACTACATAGGCAAAATGTATGGAAAAATTATCGAATGACGAATCCCGCCCTTAAGCGGAGTGGTAGACAGTGTCATACTTCTACTGACTAAACGACCCATCGTTCCTTCCTGCCTAGTTTCAGGGCACCGGTGTGCCGCTTTCGCATCAACCATTGGCCCCAGAAGGCTTCGATCCTGCTAGGCCCCTACAGTTGCTGACAACTCCTTAGGGATACTTCCGTGTAAAATTTAAAACAATTAAATTCTAAACAGACACGGTTGAAATTGCAGTTAACACCTAATCTCGTAATAAAACGCTCGATAAATCCGTTATTCAACGCGAAACCCCTTCCCATTCACTTTATCAATCCCAGCGTTGAGATGGTTCATTCATTCATTCACTCAAACGAGTATAACTCTGTACTTTTCACCCTTAATGTCAATTTTCCACAATAAATCTTCGCTGGGAAACTCTCCTACGGCTAGATTTTTATGAAGGAAATTATTTTCGAATTATTTATTAGGTGTTTTCTGCTTGCCTTTTTTGCGAAAGCTATATTTCATTAATGTTTTAGTACAAATTAATGAAACACTCGTACATTATTTATTAGGATTAACTTATGAATAAATAAAAGAGACTGTACCAGATATTTACAAGAATATTTTTTATTATTTACATTTTTTTTTTTTTTATTATTTACATTACATTTTTTTTTTATTATTTACATTATGTGAGCAGTGGTGGCCGAGTGGTAACGGCCCCGACTTACGAGTCGTAGGTCGCGGGTTCAAACCCAGCCAGGCGCATTACTTTGTGTAATTTATTTCATCACCACTGCTCTCAAAACGGTGAAGGAAAACATCGTGAGGAAACCGGCATGTCCTAGAACCAAAAATTCGGAGACATGTGACATCCACCAATCCGCACTGGGCCCGCGTGGTGGATTATGGCCCATTCCTTCTCCTAGAGAGAGGAGGCCTGTGTCCCTGCAGTGGGAACATTAAAAGGCTGATGATGATGATGATTTACATTATTAGGTATCTAAAGATATTTTATCTCTATAATTATAATAATGTACCATCATTTGCTTCCTGCCCTTGTCCCATATTACTTGGGATCTGTGCAACACGTTTTTTACTTCCATTATTGACTCCTTTTTTTTCCGTCCTCATACAATCTATCCACCATTACTTTAACCTTCCTATTCTTCTCCTGGATGGAGAAGAAGAGGAAGGTTAATCTAAAATAGTCCACTTCTCTTACTAACACAAGCATTTCACTTCACCTTTTCACTTGTCCATACCAAAATAAACGATTCCCTTTTAACTCTTTGTTCACTGGTTTAAGACTAACTTCTGTTAGTGGCTTTACCCGCGTGAAAGTTGGTTTAACTTCAGACCCTTGTTTCATCCCCTATGGGGCTAAAAACAAGAAAATAATAAATATTATAATTATTACAGATATATTTCTAGTAGCAGTTAGTCCTCTATAATCCTATGCTATGTTTAATTAAAATATATTAGATTAGCTATACTTATCAATGGTACAGTAATTAACGAAGAGTGGTGTGGCTTATAAACATAACACTTGAATAACATAGTTACGTTAGAAAATAACTTATACACCGTTAACATTTTGATTGTCTCAATCCCGCAGAGGGTCGATTAGATTACATGAAACGATATCGATTTGTAAAGATAAAATTAAAAATCAACTATTTTTTTTTTAAACTCGAATTGATTTACGCATGTACGAAATTAATTTGTGAAGCTAGAATGCTTCTAGTCATTCTAGTTCGGTTTGTACTCACTTTTAACCAGTAAAAATCTATAAACATGCACTCGTGTTTCTTTAGTTAAAATAAAGTACTTTTTTTTAACTCGAATTAATTAACGCATGTACGTAATTAATTTGTGAAGCTAGAATGACTGAAAGATTTTTACTGACTTTAAGTAAGTAAAAATCTATAAAATTCACTCGTGTTTCTTTAGTTACAATTCTTTCGCATAATCCCGTATCCCTGGCATTGTGCCGATCTCATGTCGGTTTTCAATAACATTATGCCCCATTTAATTGCAATGCACTGTTATGCAATGCAATGCTTACTACTCGTATTACTTTCTATATCAAAAAACATTATTATTACAAGCTTTTATTTACTTTCACCTGTCCCGTTGTCTGTCGTTCTGTAATCAAATCTTGCAACTTAAATTTGATCCACTTCCCGGTTTCCGATTGAGCTGAAATTTGGTATATACGTTTAGTTCGGATGACAATGCAATATTATGATGACATGGAGCTGATCTGATGATGGAATCGGGAGGTAGCCATAGGAACTCTGTAATTAAACGGCACAACCACGTCGAGTTTGGGCTCGTGTGAATCGTCTTGACGAGTTTTATTTATATAAGCATAGACCACCGCTATAAAAGCTTGTTATGAAAAAAAATATTTTCATTGAAAACTTGTTTTTAATATAGAAAGTAATTCGCGTAATTATGGGCTCCTACACAAAACATGCGATGCAATGCGATACGACGCGAGAGAATCGGCTCTTAAGATATCGGAATCTCGATTAAAGAATTTATGCCAAAAATAAGCGCCTTTATCCTCTAAAAACTATTTAATACCAAGCTAGCTGTCTCAAACATTCTACTTATAATAATGCTAAGAATGCCGTGGACAACGTACCTAACTAAGCAAGTGCCAACTAATGCGGGTGCAGCACACCCGCTCTGATTACACGTGCCTTTGTGAGCTACTCGTCTTCGAGTGTATCGAGTTTTAGCTGGATTGCTCCGGATAATTTTAATGGTTGATTACAAATATACGTTTAAGAAGCGTGTTTACGTGAACCGTGAACCGTGACCAGAAGACGGTGCATCAATTAGAGAATGAAAGGGAATAGAAAAAAAAATGTCAGGGGTTTGGTTTCTTATTGAAGTTGAATTTTTAGCTACATTTTAATTTAGAAATGATAATACACGATTACACGTGCCTTTTTGAGCTACTCGTCTTCAAGTGTATCGAGTTCTAGCTGGATTACTCCGGACAATAATGGTTTTTTTATAAAAACTTCATGCAACACAAAGGTTAAACACATAGGCTGACTTAATGCCTTAGGCATTGTCTACCAGTCAACCAAGGTTGATTATAAACATACATTTTTGGGAGAAGACGGTGCATTAGGTATTTAGAGGGGGCAGGGAATAGAAAAAAAAATGTCAGGGGTTTGGTTTCTTACTTATTGAAGTTGAGGTTTAAGCTACATTTTGATTTAAAAAGATAATAGTTATAGTTCATTTCTCGAATATGTCACCAGAAAATTGCAAACTCCGTAAGATTGTAATAAATTTTTATTATAGTTAGTTATAATATCTGGGTATATTATAAAAAAAAATGGTTTAGAATTCTTGCATGCTTGAACTATAATACTAAGCTGTCTATCTAAAATTACTTACTTATAATAATGCTAAATATGTATACCATAGACAACGAACCTAACAAAGAAAGCGCTAACTAATGCGGGTGCAGCACACCCGCTCTGATTACACGTGCCTGTGTGAGCTACTTACTTTCGAGTATATCTAGTTCTAGCTGGATTGCAATCCGGTGCAATCCAGCTAGAACTAGATATACTCGTTAATGTTAATAATGGTTAAATTATAGAAAAAATCTTTAGGGTAAATCGTGAAGACAGTTGTCTTCTTGTCCCTCCCGACAGTCCTTGGGGGGGTGGGGGTTGTTGAGTTGTTGGGGTGTTGTGGGGGGTTGTGTGTGTGTGTGTTGTTGTTAGTGTCCGTTATGGACTTAGGATTTAAGTTGAATCTCTTAATTACATTTTGATTTTAAAAAGATTCGGTTTTATTTAAAAATGGTACTAAGTTTACAATTTCTCGCGTTCATATCTTACGGCGTTTGCTATTTTTCAGTGACAAACATACAAAATGCAAGTAGGCAATTTAGTACAAATTAGTTTTATAGTTATCAAGAAAACAGTCGTAAATAATGTTAACAGCTAAATTAACACGATAATGCGACATGATCTTGTGCTAATGAGGATATTCTGGAATGGCGTAAACCAGGTGGCAGCACGAGGCGTCAGGTCCAGGCACCTGTCAAAGACATGAACGTCAACGTTAAACTTTAGATGTCAACGTCATGTATAGTACGTGGCTAATAAGTTGAAACAATTGCTTTGGCTACGCGCAGTCCTTCACTTTAAACTTTTGACTACCTTAAGTACAGACACAATTAAAGAACAATAGGTTTTTGAGCGCCGGCGCTCGCTTGGGGCTTAATAGTTTAAATAAGACCCGAAAATAAGATACCTCGCATTCTAGGTCAACCGTCATGATTTTTTAACTTTTGTGACCAGGATTATTACCAATTTGTGGTTTACGCGTAATTATAGTAAAAGGGTCAACTTAATTTCCGCGTACTATACAAGTTTTCGGGCTATTAAGAGTTTAGTGACCACTGAAAAAAGAACACTTTCCTGAACATCCTCATTCAAAGACGTGTCGCGTTGTCTCACTGCGCCTTTCTGCAGGAGTCTTAACAGCTATCGCTAGCAGTATGTCTTTTAACAAAGTGTACTTCTAAATGGTACTAACAACTAAATATTTGCTGTATAAAAGTGTATTACTTACATTACTGACATATTTTCTTCCACAGCTGACGAGAACGGGTCCATATCGGAGACTATACCGGACCGGCCCGTCGAACTGAAGAATTTTCCCAAACTCTGCGACCAACGGAGAAAGTATCCTGTATTATACAAATTAGAATTTCAAGTAAGTAATACAGTTCTTTTTTTTTATAACTAGCTTAAGGCACAACTATTGGGCACACGTGGGCCACATATACCGATCTGGGCGCATCGGTCTTCATACATTTTATAAGGCAACTAGATTTGTAGATCTACATTAGATACACGCCACGCGATACGCCGCGCGAGAGCTATGGTAGCCGAGAGGTAAAGACTTACGAGTTGTAGGTCGCGAGTTTAAACCCAGCCAGGCGCATTATTTTACTTTGTATAATTAATTTCATCACCACTGCTCTCAAAACGGTGAAAGAAAACATCATGAGGAAACATGACATGTCCTAGAACCAAAAAAAAAATAGAAGACATGTAACATCCACCAATTCGCACTGGGCCTTCGTGATGGATTATGGCCCATTCCCTCTCCTCTCCATTAATAAGGCTGATGATGATGACGCGCCGCTACGTACAAATCAGGCGTGGCAAACGTGTGCGTCAGTCTAATTTAAATCTCGCTCTAAATTTGTTTTCGTGAATTTCGTGGTCATAGACATGAAGTCAAATAAAAAGTAGCATCTCCTTTCTTAGGGCTCTAACTTACTCCGTACCTTTGAAAAGAAAAGTAAATGAAAACTTTTATTCTTACAATCGTATGTTAAACTAATATTACACACTTACGACCGACACTTACGTCTAACCATGACTGGACTTAGATTATAAATTTCAATTTGCATGCTTCTGTATGTATACAATGTTTAAACAAATAAAGAATACTTTATCTTATCACATCGTAATTACACAACAAACATCTCTAGTGACGATACACAGAAGAACATGTACTCTTCTACTTGCCAACTAAAACTACAATTTCAGCTCAAATACCTCACTATTTTATTAAAACAGTTATCAATACCGTCCCACATAACTCCATCCCTTCTGGTGCGAAGCCAAAACCCTCCATCTTAGAGATAATAAGTCACTGTAATGGCCGGTCAGACTCCGCCACGTAGCGGCTGAGCTTTGTTCATTGATAAACGCTCTTAGGAAATTAAGTGTCCCGGAGATATGGGAGATTTAACTTTGTCCTTACTTGAATGGTGGTTTTTTATGGGGTTTTCGAATCTTTGCTGGAATAGTTAGTAGAGTAACGTGGATGATAATGATATAGTTTGTGATAGGACTTTATAGGTAATCGAACTGCGTGAGGAATGTATGTTAATTTATGAAAATCTACACTAATATAATAAAGAGGGAAAGTTTGTTTTTTTTTTGTTTTTTTGTTTGTAGGAGGTAATCTCTGGAACTACTGGTCCGATTGCAAAAAATTTAGCAACAATAGAAAGCTGCTTTACTCCTGAGTGACATAGGCTATATTTTATGTACGCATGCGAAGCCGCGGGCAAAAGCTAGTGAAATATAAAAAAAAACATTAACAATATAATGGTACATTTTTTTCGAATATTCCACATACGTATCACACATCGACATCTAGTCATAAACTAAGCAGAACTTGTGTTATGAATATTAGACAACTGGTAAACATACTTATATCTTCATTACATAGTATAAAACAAAATGATTACCGCTGTCCCTATGTATGCTTAGATCTTTAAAAGTACGCAAAGGGTTTTGATGCAGTTTTTTTAATAGATAGAGTGATTCAAGAGGAATGTTTATGTGTATAATACATGCATAATATATTCTATATCAGTACCCGTGCGAAGCTGGGGCGGGTCGCTAGTTACTTTATAAACATGATAATTTTCGGGGCCACGAGAGGGCATTAACAATATAATGATATATTTTTCAAGAATAATAATAATAATTCTTTATTGTTACAATATGTAAACAATTATTGAAACCCTGACTCCTGACCTAGGTGCCTGTATTTCAGGAGCCAGTGACTTTTCCATTTACATTATATTAACTGTAGACAATAACTACATGGAATTTTTTTAATAGAATATTCCACATCTATCACACACCACCATCTAGTCACAAACTAAGCAAAGCTTGTGTTATGAATACCAGACAGCTGGTAAACATACTTTTTCTAATTAAACAAATGATCGAGTTCTTCACACAAACATTTATTGTTCGAACTCACAGTACACAGTTGTAGTCACACCCAGCTAGACCTTAAATTGTAAATTAATGATACAAAAGTTTTGAAATAGCATGCCATAAAATTCACGTAACCAAAAAATTTTTAAAACGAGTTTCTGAAACTTTTAATTTTTATGTGCGATCCATTTTTATTATTTTCAACAATTCTTTTTGTTTATTGATCGGTAAGTGTCTAAATAGGAATGTAATCTATAGGTAGATCTAGGGACATTCTTCTTCTGTGTCTCCTTTAGCCTTATTTTCCGAGGCACTCCAACTAATCACCATGGCACACTAATGTGCCACAGCTCACTCTTTTGTGGATCGCTGAAGTACAACAAACAAACAAACAATAAACACAAAAACAAATAAACAAACAACAATTAGGTATCAGTAACTAGCATCTGCCAGCATCTTCGCCTGTCTGTGAGCAAAAAATATATTCCTATACTAGTTTTGCCCGCGGCTCCGCTCCCGACAAAAGAAAAATGTGATAGTTGAAGAACCGCTCTACCGATTTTGTGTAAACTTCACATAAACCATCTACTAAATAGTCCGAACAAAGCCTAAACAAAGGTTTGGATAGGTAAGCCCGTTCTTGAGTTATAAAATTACAATGAAAAGTGGCATTGATTTTTATCTACACTAATATAATAATCTACACTAATATAATAAAGATGTAAAGTTTGTTTTTTTGTTAGGGGGTAATCTCTGGAACTACTGGTCCGATTAGAAAAAAATTAGTAACAATAGAAAGCTGCTTTACTCCTGAGTGACATAGGCTATATTTTATGTACGCGGGCGAAGCCGCTGGCAAAAGCTAGTATAATATATAGATATAATACTCAATGATAAAGTAAAATTTTATTGGTTAAAGAACTTGTAAAATCGGTTTTATTGTTTGGTTTTAACAAATATACATCATCATTTTCAAAATAAAAGCCGATATTACAATTAAAAAGCAAAAAGAAACGAAGGAAGAAGAGATAATTAAATTGACAGTTTACGAGAGGACGTTGAAAGAAATTGTCTACAAAACATACTTCTTGAAGATATAACAGAAATTGTAATTTGGCGTTGTAATTTTGAAGCGAGCAAGCGGATTGTATCATAGCCTTCATTCTTTGGAGACGGAAAAACCGGCTTCCATAACAAATGAAGTCGCGAAAGACTTCAAAAGGCTTCATAATTTTGTTGTTGTTAATACAAAATTCAGCTTTTTAACTTGATAGTCATTTATGGCAGTATTCTTTTGTGAAGACGGAGTTAATAGAAAGAGTTTTATCTGTCAAGTATCAGACGTTTGAATATCATATCGTGATCACTGAAAGTTATTTCTTTTGGTTCTTCCTTTATATTACCCATTGCGAACTTCTCAAACTCGCTTATTACTTCATTTTTCAGTTCAATTCTACCTTTATCAGTTTGTTAAACTTTAACAATACCTACTACGTTTGCACTAATTTGGCCATTACTCATCGAATAATTTAGAAAAGAAACATCATCATCAGCCTTATTAATGTTCCCACTGCTGGGACACAGGCCTCCTCTCTAGAATAGGGAATGGGCCATAGTCCACCACGCGGAAGGCAAAGAAAGAACAGGGTGGGGTATTTAGTCAGTAAGAGTCTGACACTGTTTCCCGCTCCGCGCAAAAACGGGATTCGTCATTAAATGATTTTCGCCCACCATAAAAAATAATCCCACCTGAAGGCACCTGGATGTAATAGTTGATGGTGAGGCGCACTAGTTTATTAAGAGCTTATTCAATCTAACCTTAAAGACAACCAAACTATAATCGGACGGGAAGACAAACTGCAAAGGCAGCAGGCAAACTGTTCCAGTCCGTCGATGTACGCGCTACAAACGACGAGACAAAACTTAGTCTGGACCGTAGATATGTAACGCCATCTATGGCAACTAAGAACTACAAGAATCCTGCATCGCGTAATCAAAGTTCTCCGCGTGATTTAAACGTATACGACAACCCGAAATCAACTATCGGGCAGTAGTCCACTAGACAACAACACCTATCTGGTCGGAGGAAGTTAGCGGGACTTTGGACTTTACTCTCTGTTCCGCATACCTCCAAAGATGTTTCAACAACGTAAGGATGGATAAAATTCATAAAATTTCCTTAGAAAAATCAAAAGGCTCTAAAGACCAAAAGATATTAGTAACTATCATTTCCCATTATCCTTCATATTTTATCTTTTTACTTAAAGTATAAAATTGAATTGCCGAAACCTATAGAAGTTGTACAATAAGCCAGACAAATTGAATCATAGCCGCAGACTTTTATGATATAAAGTTGTCGCATAATTCAGTTTCCCGAGTTAATCTTTTGGTTGAGTTTAAAAACGAAACATTATTTCTTTGTTGAAGTTTCTCCCTGTGCGTCGATAGTTTATGAACTACCTGAACGGTATTTTTCACTAGTGGTTTGAAAATGTAGAGAAATGGCCGTTGCCTGTACAAAGTCTTACCTAGTTTTACCTAGACCGACCAACTTTTTTTTCTGTGGCCAAAAATCATCCAATGACAACCGAAAAGTCAAAGTCAAAGTCAAAAATTTTTATTTCACATGGGCCTACATGGGCACTTATAAAACGTCAGATGCTAGTGCACGGTTCCAAATTGGTCGTTTCCTATGGAGAAGAACCGGCAAGAAACTCCATGGTTACTCTTTTAAAAAAATTGTTATCTTTACAATATTTCCATATTACAGCACATAAATTATGTAAGGACAGTGCAGACCAGTCAATATTGAACTCCTACCGTTAAAATGGTAGGAAGTCATCTAAAATTTGCGTCTACAATGTTCTTACATTCACATTATTGAAAGAGGCTATATAAAAGCAAGAAAAATAATCACAAGTCTCAGTAAGACAATTACATTATATGATGGATCTATAAAATGGAATAAGGAATATTGTGAGAATGTATCAAAATAAAAGAATAAAGAGATGTCGTATATAAAAAAAAATGAAAAAAGATGGAGCAGTTAACAGACAATTCTACAGAATATTAATAAACGAAACTCAAAGGAATCAATATTCATAAGGAACTAATGCCCATTAACCTCGAATCTTGATGTTATATATTATGTTACCTAAGGTAAAAATCTTCGTAGTTCGGGAATAGAACTATTTTCATTTGTAAATTTGTACAGAACTCTTGGTACGCAACCCCAACTCACTTTTGGCACATTTTAATATTCAAACAGTGACCGCGCATGGCCGTGGCCGCCTAGTACATCGAGCAGTTATCTAGGTTAACCAATCACTATACATGGGTAACCCTCGCCTTATATGAACCCGTTTATATGTGTGTATTCTGTGAGTAAGTAAGAGAGCAGTGGTGGCCGAGTGGTAACGGCCCCGACTTACGAGTCGTAGGTCGCGGGTTCAATCCCAGCCAGGCGCATTACTTTGTGTAATTTACTTCATCACCACTGCTCTCAAAACGGTGAAGGAAAACATCGTGAGGAAACCGGCATGTCCTGGAACCAAAAATTCGAAGACATGTGACATCCACCAATCCGCATTGGGCCCGCGTGGTGGATTATGGCCCATTCCCTCTCCTAGAGAGAGGAGGCCTGTGTCCCTGCAGTGGGAACATTAAAAGGCTGATGATGATGATGATGATTCTGTTATTAGGAAAAATGGAGCACCCATTTTTCCGATGACCTCGTCCCCCCCTTTCGGAAAAAACGAGTATTGAAGGCGAAACTTTTTTTATCAAAATGGAATGACTCGTTTTCGGTAAATATTTATGAAAGAATGGTTTTAAGTACGCAAGTGGTTTGTATAAAATTAATTAATAAATAATGCTTTTAAAACCTTATAATAAAAGCATAAAAATAAATAATTTTTCTACAGTGAGTGCACTAATTATAAACCTTGCAAAAGGACATTGACCGGTTCTGGGCCATATGCTGCCCACACATGGGAGTGCTTCCAAATGATTACTGGCATTAACATACAAATTAAAAAAATATTTAAAAAAAAATCGGCCAGAGTTTTTTTTATTTTGTTTTTAAGATTTTTGGGGCGATTTTAGTCAACTATTATTTTAATAAAATGTTTTTACACAAAAATAATATGTAACTCCATTACAATCAGATTCCATCAAACCTAATCTCGCTTGGCGCCAATAATTAATGCTTACGGGCCTGTTTTTATGGTAGGTAAAAATCATCAAATCACAAATCGCGCACTTGGGCGGCGACGGCAACAGCGAGTGCGCCGTTACCTGATGCGGTCGGCCTCCTCCTTCACTAGTATTAATACCTCGCAGAAGGAGGTGACCGCCTGCCACTCCTCCTCGCTGCGGACCAGAACCTGAACCAAGGCCCGCCGCTGATCGCCCCCACGAGGGCACCGCGATGCTCTTCCCAAGCGGGGCTTGACAGATTACGTGGACGAAAAAAGATTAAACCGAAACCGAAATAGAATCCATTTCGAAAATATTAGGTACTCTTGAGCAGAATAATGTTACCGCATTTCCAATATCGACCGCTGAAGGATTTACCCTTTTTGCTGTAGGCACCTACTAAATAAAACTTACAGTTATTACAGTAAACATGTACGCAGCAGTGGATCATTTCTTATCCAACAATATAACGGAGATCTTAACGATTTGTCAGCATTTACTATGCCTTCCAGTAATGTCCAACTCATACGAGTAGACATAAAAAGTAGACAAATGTCGTCGAAAATCTACCACTGCTACATACGCCGGGGCGAAACTCCGCTGCCTCCACAAGTCGAAGTGTGGCGGAAAGAGCTTCGGCGGGATTTCATGGTGAAATAGAAACAGCGACTGTCGCAACCCAGCGCTGGGCACGCCATAATCTCGGCAGTAAGTCCCCTCTTTGAGGTGTGGCTGGATAGACTTCACGGCGTCCTCACCCTCCGCGTGACGCAGGTTCTCACCGGACATGGAAAGTTCGGGAGATTCCTGCACCGGATTCGTGCTGAAGAGACGGGGGTGATCGGCGGCAGCGATCTCTCGTGCCGGGCCTTGGTTCAGGCCATTGGCCGCAGCGAAGAGGAATGGCAGGCGGTCGCCTCCTTCTGCGAGGTATTAATACTAGTGAAGGAGGAGGCCGACCGCATCAGGTAACGGCGCACTCGCTGTTGCCGTCGCCGCCCAAGTGCGCGATTTGAAGCAGTAATGCTCCTAAAGGAGAAGGCCGACCGCATAAGGCAAAGGCAACAACGCACTCGCCGTAGCCGTCGCCGCCGCGATCCCGCCACCGGAGACGCTGGCTTGCGGACGGTGAGCAATGGGTAGTTCGCCGTCCGGTTGTCTGGTAACAGTTCAGACCGAACCCAAGTCGTCGACGGCGCGCACTGTTCCCGCGCGCCTTAAGGAGTTGTCAGCAAACTGTAGGGGCCCTTCGGGGTCGAAGCCTCCTGGAGCCGAGGGTTGGTGCGAAAGCGTTATACCGGGGCTTTGAGAATAAGGCAAGGGAGGAACGGGGTAGGTTGTTTAGTCAGTGTTAACAAATAATGTAATAATATTAATTATTATATTATTTGTTTGTAATTCATTGTTTAATATCGAGTAGATAACTGTGAGTATTATGAATGTAAATCAATACTGAATATCAGAAATCATGAAATACTTGATTGTTATAATAAAGTGAGTAATTGTTTAAAACAATTAATACCATTAGATGTCATTTTTCACCTATAAAAAATCTTAACAAAAAATATTTTTTTCTCACATCTCCTCGAATAGATTTTGATGAGCTTTCGTTTACGGACTAGTGTTAGCCTAAGGTACATAATGCACTATGTGTTCATTCTAGGCAGCACTTGGCCCAACTCCCATACACGGATGGTCAATGTCCTTTCTCTTTGAAAATGGTAAAGGTAATTAATTTATCACAATAACCTATAAAAGCAATTTTCGTCGTCCTTTTCAGATACTTTCAAAGTAAATCTACCGTGTAGTTCAATTAAAATTCACATAAATTTATCCTCTTTTAAAAAAAGTATATCAGTACTACCAACGCCAGCCGTTCATCGCGACCTCCGCCATTTTTCCGATATTTCATCTTAAGGGGCAGATACACGCTAGCGACCTTGGCCGAATAAAATGAGGAGCTAGCGTCACTTCCCGCGCTCAAAAATAATTCGAATAATAATTTGTTAATTCCCTTTAATTCTTTATTGTACACAAAAACTTAACATATATACAATGATTTGACAATTCATGTACAAAGGCAAGCTTAACTCAACAACATGAGTTTTCTCCCAGCAAATTTTTAAGCCCCTACCTACCTATCTACCTTCCTACCCTACTTTTACCTACCCCTACCACCTATACTTTTTCTTTTTATTCTACATTTATTATTTACACAATATGAAAAAAACCGCATATCAAAAGATTGGTAAATAAATTATCTTATTGTTTTTGAAAATTACATAAAAATACACTCAATTTCCTTTTTGTCTATGTTAGACATACCTAATTTAAATAAATAAAAATAAATTTAACGAAGTTCAATAAAATATTTGTATATCAACTTATTAGGCTAATAGTCTAGTTTAACATATATATTTTTCCAAACATACAGATTAGTCGTTTAGACGTAATCTTCGATTTAAAATCATCAAACGTCGTATATATCCGCCCCTTAAAAAAGCTAACGTATAAAAATCATACAAAAACTTGGCACCGTCTTTTGTCAACTTTATCGGAGCATCGAGACGGGTGAGTTTTTCTTTTTGTTGGCTTTCCCATCACTTCGTCAGCGTCCGGTGAGATATAACCTCGAATAAAAAATATACTGACGGCCGTCCGGGAAATTTTATCTGCCCTTTGCCTTTTACAAGTTTTTATCTTGTAGGGTAGTATGAATTTTCCACGCAGTTTGAGGTTGCTGTCGAAAAGAAATTCAAATCTGTTTTCTTATTACAAATACAACAGTTTTTTGGTAAATTGGAACTAAAACTGCAATGATGTTTTGTTTCGTGAATTTCTCAAATTAACAAGTTCAATTTTTCACTTCGAACGTATCCTTATGAAATCCTTTTAATTCATTAAGCCCCAAGCGAACGCCGGCGTTTGTACATCTATTGTTCTTTTCTTATGTCTGTGATTACAAGACCGAAAGGTTAATAATTAAACGATAACTTTTTAAACCATCGCAAACAAAAACAATACAAATACAATAATAAAAAAACATATGACATAGTTGCAGTCTTTGTGACGTCATTTTCCACAAAAGACCAGAAAAATATATTCTCTGCTAACACCAAGCTTAATAAATTTCAATAATCTTTTACATTTCCACCAACGCGACCAATGGACTGGGTTCCCCGATAACCAATTTCATAAAACTTTCACCAACCGACTGCTGATGCAGTTTCAGAAACGACCACAAATTTTAAAGTAGGTATTGCCAGCACACTAATACTGATACTGCTATTTTTATGGTTGGAAAAATCATCCAATGACAAATCCCACCCTTGGGTGGAACGGGAAATAGTGTCAGACTCTTACATAACCCACGTCGTTCTTTCTTAGCCTTCATACCGGGGTCGAACGTTCTTTGTATTTATTGCCTATATGAAATCAATGCAAATAAATAAATAAAATTCGTATCTTTCGAATTCGAATATTTGAACATAACGCGTACCTAACAGGACATCATTTATCTATACGTACATAAGTATTTAGAAACATATTTGTATTTTTATCAGTTGTCTAGTACACATAGCGTAAGCTCTGTTTAATTTGAGGCTTGATGGCGTTGCACTAAAATTTTGATGGAATACAAAAGATCTAATCAGTCTTTCATCATTAGCCAGTCATTTGAGTTGGCATGGCAAACTCTCAACTACTAATTTATGGAAAACAAGTGTTTCCATAGAAATTATAATTACATAAATAACTTTTTAAAAAGAAGACACGATTGAAATAATGCATTTAAACTACTAAGATACTACTTCTATTAAAAGACCTCTCTAAGAGAGGAAATGGGCTGTAATCCACCACGCGGTTTCGATTTTTCACACCGTTAAAATTACTACGTGGGCCCAGTGCGGGTTGTTAGATGTCACATGTCTTTGGTAAATTTTAGTCCTAGGACATACCGGTTGCCCCACGATGTTTTCCTTCACCGTTTTGAGAGTGACGATGAAATAAATTTCAAAAAGTAATATATACCCACGACCACTCATAAGTTAGGGCCATTATGACTCGGCCAGCACTGCTCCGAAAAAACGTAAAAGTAATGCGAAAAAAGAGAGATAATACCCGAAAACTCCGTTGGCATTCGGTAATTCTACGATTTACTCGAATGTTTCACAAAACTTGTTCCAGGAAATACGTGTTTTTATTAAACCCTTAAGGATTTAAAAAAATAATAATTTTATTATCTAGAATCTCGATCAAACGCGCAAAGCTTCAATAGAAGCACATTTTTATATTTTTCATTACTCATACTCTGAAAGTAGGTGTAAAGTTGCCTGCGGACAGGGTTGGAAGAAGTACTTTTACTCCCTAGGGAGTTTTACTTTACAACTGACAGTAGTTTTTTTAATATTTAGACAGCAAATATTAAAAAAAAAACTAGTTCTATTTTGACATTTCTATTGAACCATGACCCGAATTTTTATACTGCCAGTACAATTAAAATAATAGAAATAATTTAAGAATACTTTTTTTAATGACTTTATTTTAATTTACTTTCAACTATTTCATTAAAACTAATATATATATTTGAGAAACATGTTGACCAGACCCATTTTTACAATGACAAAATGAAAAATATTGACTGAAAAGCCAGCCAGCCGAATACTGAAAAAAAAAAATTGGCGGGTAAATGGTAGTCTCTCTATAATCTGTGGCCGATTTGATCTTCCTTGTTTTTTCTTCGAGGTTTAGAGTTTTGTTTACATTTTGCTAAATCTCTGTTACAAGATATTTTTATTAACACGCTTCAGTTATAAATTATTTAACGCAAGATTCTTAAGAGGAGAAAACCGCTTACCGCCTAAATCAAAAGAAATATACCTACCTAAAAACATATCAAGACATTTGACGACGACTCAGGTTTTTATTATTGTTTTTATTTTCCTCGTACTCGTAATGAAAAGCACAGTGTTTACCTCGGGTAAAAGAGTTATTTAGTCCCTCGAACTATTAGCGACCTCGCTAGGTCGCTCGGTCGCCAAGAAATTTCTCGGGACTAAATAACTAACTTTCATACCTCGTATAACAATGTACTATTTAATATAGGAGTACGACTGCTAACAAAATTATCTAACGCTAACATTTCTGTTTCAGACGGCGGTCAAAGTGGAAACACATTCATGTCGACACGCAACAAAGAAGACTAATTCACATAAAAACCAAAATCAAAAAGTCATACCATGTAAGTAATTAAGGACCACTTTCCTCCTAAGCACCACACACACCCTTTCATGTAACGTAGGCACTGAAGCTTCATCTCCTCCCTTCTAAATATTTATGATTTTATTCTCCGTATATTTATTTGTCAGTTAAAGTAGACATGATTTACATTTGGTATATAACTGGAGATTTAGTACTCGGTATATAACATCGCGGTATATAAAATATGATGATTGTAATTTGTTCTGATGCTTTTACCGTGAGTATTTTATCATATCTTAACGTGTGAATGACGTTACACTAACGCTTTTCGCTAAAATTTGGTAATGGATCCGGCTCGAAGGACCCAAATAGTCGGTAAAATCTGCGTTATATAAAAACTAGCTTTTGCCCGCGGCTTCGCCCGCGTGGTATTGGGGTTGGGGTTTCCGGGATAAAAAGTAGCCTATGTCCTATTCCAGAGTGTATCCTATGCCTGTGCCAAATTTCATCCAGATCCGTCCAGCCGATTTGGCGTGATTGAATAACAAACATCCAAAAATCCAAACATCCAAACATCGTAACTTTTGCATTTATAATATTAGTAAGATTTGGTAAGCAGGTCCTTAATTTTTCTGTTATTATGTTTTATTTCATAAAATAACATAGAACGGAGTTTTCTATAGACAAGTAAAGAGTTGGTTAAATGAAAAAAGCCTTCTCATATTAAACGCTTACGATTAAAAGGTATACTAGTCCATCTAAGACTTTATCGCCTCATTCCTAACATTCCACAAAGTACGTTTTTATTCGTGACTCCCCATAAACCTTGCTATAAAAGAGAAATCTTTTTTATGACTTCATCGTGGTCTTAGCACGTTAAACTCAGATCTTGGCTCATTCAATGGCGGCAGAAGTCATTTGTGAAAAGAAAACTTTATTTTAATGTTGCTTGGTTTTGACACGGTCGTTTTTAACCATAAACTGGTCTTTTGAACTTGATGGGGCTGAGCTAATTTGGGGTAATTATGAAAACTTTGGTCTGGTGCCGTTTTGATGTTATGGCCCAATAAAGGGAAGATTGAATCAATAAAAAGGCTATTAAAGTTGAACTGTTCAGTGTTGGGTGGTAATTATTTGTTCTTTCTAATAGATATAGATAAGTAGGTATGAACAAGTCTTTCCATTTCTTTTGTCTTCGCATGGTTTTTTCTAGTTTGAAAGTGTTTCGTTTTAACACGACATATCTACTAATTACATTATATTTCACAGGCGTGTGAATTCATACGTTCCAATGTTTTTACAATATTTTCATGGACGTAGCTACCGCCGTATCTAGCGTATCAATAATACGAGGTCCCCACGCTACAGTCACCATCTTCGGCCACCTCCTGGAGCCTAGGGTAGTGCAAACTGTTACCTCGACTCCAGGAATAAGGCAAGGAAGGTACGGGGTAGGTTTTTTAGTCAGTAAAAGTCTGACACTGGTCTCCCGCTCCGCCCAAGAGCGGGTTTCGTCATTGGATGATTTTCACCTACCATAAAAAATAAACCATCGTAGGCCAAAATTCACAACATAATTTCCACAACCGTTTCGTAGGGTATACCAAGTACTTGTAAAAAAAAACACCATTTATTTTTATATGAGGCCTCCGTGGGACTTTTGACAAGGGACTCCTGTAGGACTAGTAGCTAGTCCTACAGGAGTCCCACTGAGCATTTTCCAGCAAATAGACCTATCGACTCAGCCTCCTCTGTACATCACGTGGTTTGAGTGTGGTCACGCCTGTTTTAAAGATTAAACATATTTATTGTCCAGTTGTACACCTTTTTTACATTACAATATCGACAAGGAATCAATTTGCGAATATTAGAAACATAACATTTTACTCGAAAAAGCAGCGCCAAAAATTCCAGGCCTTAAAGTACAAGTGTTTCATGTAGTGACACTTCATAAAGTACCTAACAATTTTATTTTCAATACACTTACTCGAAAACTGCCTCTTATCGCACTCCTATTAGGTTCAATATAGCATGTATATCACCCAAGTGCTTTTTTGAGTTTATCACAACAAGGGCTTTTTTATTCCTTCCTTATCGTCACGGTCACGGGTGATTATTTTGTTTTACTTTGTTTATCGAATCAGGCGCGAGGCGTCCCCCAGAGTCGCTGGACGACCCCACGAAATTAGAAACAGACCAGAGCAGATTTGAATGCTATATTTATATATTTCTTATATTTCTACTGTATGTTTGAGATACGATTATTTTTTTTTTCTTTCTTTCTTTATTTCACAAGTCGTAAGTGTATTGAAAAACGTCGTTTGACACACGTGCAGATTTGTCATTGCAGCCCTCGGCTCCATAACACACTCGCCTACGGCTCGTGCGTATTTTGCCTCGGTCGCAATGACAAACTTCCTGCACTTGTATCAAAATGTACTATTTCTTTCCAAATTTCAATTTGGAATGAGGAAAGCATAATCATTCAAATACTGTATAGTTTTGATGTATTTTTGTGTAACTTTTCCTGATGATTTTAATAAAATAGGGTGTGGTATTAAAAGAAACAAAATTGCTATGATTGCTCTGCATAAAATGAAAAAATATCTTGCAACACTTTTTAAAGCGCTCCAGCTTGGTATTTGTAGTATGTTTGTTAATGGTATCAAAAATGGATACACCAACAGTCCTTCACGATAACGTTCATGAAATACCAGGCTGGCAGCATGTTGTAAGAACTCAGGCAGGCAGGAAACGCTGTCAGTTTCTTTTTCTTCTTAGTTTTTCCTACAAGTTGTCAACATCTTTTCTTTTCAAACTCTCCTTTCGCGGGTATTCTGAAACGAGATTTCTTTACAAACAAGTATCACTTTTTCACATTCTTCGGCTTTATTATTTCTTTCTTTATTGTAAGTTTGTGGTGCCATTTTAATTAAAAAGGACATAATACGACAATACATATTCTGAATCAGAAAAAACAATCTGATTCCGAGAATGTAATTTAAAAAAAAAAACGATATAATAATAAGATATTGATTTTTACGAAATATTTAAAAATGTAAAAAAAAGATTGAATAGTGAATAAAGAAATAATAACGACGACAATGCACTCCTAATTTGGAAACACTATACGTGCTACATTGACTTGCTTTTGGCCCGTCAATGTAGTCCAAACCAGTCATGAGCTGCGAAAAATAACACTTCTGATAATAATAACAATAATCATTAATTTTGCAAACAGGTGTCAACTTACATTAAATGCTCTGCCTTTGAGCTAGGTAGTAGTGTCCGTTTTAATAACGACGGCGGAATGTGTGTACATAAACTGTAAAATAAAGACACTGAACACAATATTAAAATAATTGATGTAATCTACACTAATATAATAAAGAGGTAAAGTTTGTTTTTTTGTTTTTTTGTTTTTTTGTTTGTAGGAGGTAATCTCTAGAACTACAGGTTCGATTGGAAAAAAAATAGCAACAATAGAAAGCTGCTTTACTCCTGAGTGACATCTACACTAATATAATAAAGAGGTAAAGTTTGTTTTTTTGTTTTTTTGTTTGTAGGGGGTAATCTCTGGAACTACTGGTCCGATTGGAAAAATTTAAGCAACAATAGAAAGCTGCTTTACTCCTGAGTGACATAGGCTATATTTTATATACGCGGGCGAAGCTGCGGGCAAAAGCTAGTAGGCTATATTTTATGTACGCGGGCGAAGCCGCTGACAAAAGCTAGTAATATAATAACTTCACTAACATAAAAAATAACTACCTCAATCAAAACTGCCACCAACGTTCAGTATACACCACCATCTGCAATTTGTTCGTAAATTAAACTTACAACAGCAAATCAGGAGCCGCGGAAATTGCGGTGTACTGTACAAAGTACAATTATACTGTAGATCAACTTCGTTACCCTGCGGTTTCGTCTGCTAACGACTGAGACTACAAATGCTTGTATCCGATACCGAAATATTTGTAGACAATTATTATTTACTAGCTTTTGCCCGCGGCTTCACCCGCGTGGTATTGGGTTTGGGGTTGGGGTTTCCAGGATAAAAAGTAGCCTATGTCCAATAGGACATAGGCTGAAATTTGGCACGGGCATAGGATACACTTCGGAATACCGAAGTGTATCCTATGCCCGTGCCAAATTTCAGCCAGCCGTTTTGGCGTTTTCTCGCACAGACCACAGTTGTTTTTTTTTTCCATAATTTAATTTTAGTTTTCTGATTTTGTTTTGTTTTAAGCTAAAATGTAAGTTAGATATAGATTTAGTGTTTATTTTGTTATTTTTATTTGTCCAGTGTGAGTCCAAATAAATGTTTTTCTTTCTTTCAAACATCCAAACATCGTAACTTTCGCATTTATAATATTAGTAAGATTTCAAGATTCATAGATGCAAGCATTTATTTCAAATAAACCTTTACAGGCACTTTTAAATAGTCGGTCTGTCAGAAAAAGCGCAAAATGTCACAAAAATAAAGGTTTGAAATAAAATGCCAATAACAGTTTTTAACAGCAATAACAACTGCAAATTGCATTTATTTGTTTAAACCTTTTATTTTTTTACGAGTCTTCAAGCGCTAAAATTCGCAGAGCCTAACTTCAGATTCGCCAAGATCCAACGGCCGTACTGTACAGAGTAATCTACTGTAGACTAAGGCCCGGTATCCACCAAAGCGGAGAGGAGAGGAGACGAGAGGAGATGTGTTTGAATAAACCAATCCGATTTCGTTATTTCCACATCTCTTCTCCGCTTAGCTCTGGTGGAAATGGCTCAAGCGGAGAGGAGAAGAGATGTTTCATTTTTCTATAGAATTTTGTGCAGCGAGCGAGCAAGCGGCGCGGCAGAGCGGAGAAGTGTCTAGTCGGGCGGCCGGGCTGCGCACGTGCTCGCGCACCGTTCACCCCGCTGCCTTCTCCGCGCGCCTCGCATGACGTCTTCCTTTCGTAGACAGAACTTGACTGTTTTCGATCTCTCACAGCTCACATCTCGGCTACAAAGCTCACATCTCTCCGCAACGCATCTCTTCTCCGCTTTGGTGGAAATAACCTGCCAGCTTCGCGGCACATCTCCTCTCGTCTCCTCTCCTCTCCGCTTTGGTGGATACCGGGCCTAACAGTTTTGCTGGCGTTTGACTATGTGTACTGAAGTCTGATACAACCACTTTTGACAGTTTTAATTTAAATTTCGAGTTCAGGTTTTAGTAGAATGATATTTGAAATTAGTGCTTTTTCTTTTTTGTTGTTGTTTGTAAATGGAAGATGACTAATAATTCTTTAGAATATCCTTTTGATTATTTTTTGTTTTGTAAGTTTTTCGGTGATTTGAATCCTGATGATCAGTATTAATATGCGATAGTTTTTTGAGAGATATTGCCCCTTTCTCCTATTGCAAAGTTCATAATCGGAACAACACGATTGTTTTTTTTTAGTTTGAATGCTTACAAATATATTTACACTCCATGGATGGAGGATGTCTAAAAAAGACAAAGGTTATACCTCTGTTGATTCTAAAATAAAAACATTTTTCAAATATTATTAGTAATCTAAGAACGTAAATAAATCATAATCGACAGTTGTTAAAAAAATACCGAAAATAAAGACCTTATTTTCGATTTTACACAAGAAGTAGAAGAAAACGAATATTGTGAAACACTGCGGATCAAAAGTTTACATTATCTCGTTTACACAACATAATCATTATAAAACAATACATGTTTACTAATGAACACGCAAGCTCGTTGTTGTGGCAGGTTGAAGCTAATTACGAACATGTTTAGTTAAAACAATGAACACCTACAACAATGTAAAAAACATCAGCTCATTTTATTTACAACTAGGTAGCTTTTGTCAGCGGCTTCGCCCGCGTACATAAAATATAGCCTATGTTAATATTTACTATTTAATTATGATAAATGATTTTTATTTTGTAAATAGGTTTTTACAAACTCTTTTACACGTCATTTTTTTTTTCTTTTCGTCTTGAAACTGGATGAGGCCGGTGTTTCCTAGCTGACTACCCTAAGAAACACCAAAACAAACTCTGGAGTCAAAGTCTCTTTTAAAGTCAATACAGAACCATTTAATGGTCAAATCATATGAGATCTCAGGACCCTGCGGTCCTGGACCTTTGGAAGGCGTACGAGGGGTCGAAACCAACTCGCAGAGGCCCTTTTAGACGCTTTTAATGGAACGTGGTACTAACCGGTGATTTTTCCTGTACGCGCTATGCTAGTGCATCCAAGGACAATCCCCCATTGATAAAAAACTATTGGTTTTTATCATTATGAAAGAATATTATTAAACTATTGAGCCCCAAGCACACGCCGGCGTTCGCACACCTATTGTCTTTCTATTATATCTCTAATTTGTCCGCGGCTTCGCCCGCGTACATAAAATATAGCCTATGTCACTCAGGAGTAAATAATAATAAATCATTTATTTCAGACATAGTCCATAATTACATTAGAATATATAATATATATTAAAAAAAAATTAAAATCAAAATAAAATCTCATTAAAATTAGAAAATAAAATTAAAATCAAAATAAAATTACATTAAAATTAGAAAATTAAAATTAAAATCAAAATAAAAGACCAGAGTTGGACCAGTAGTTCCAGAGATTACCTCCTACAAACAAAAAAACATACTTTACCTCTTTATTATATTAGTGTAGATTACGGTATTCAAAGGTTAAACTACAGACAGCAATAATCTCGGTACTTTTCACAAAGGATTTATGATTAATCGTCAGTAAACAGCCCACCTTCACCCTTTTAAACGAAATATGACTCCCAAGAGAAGCCCAAAGTGGGTGTTGGGGTCTTTGGCAATTTGTCCCTAGAGCAAGATTTGGGGACCGAAATAATGACAATGAAATACCTGAAAAACGGTCATGAAATTATTTTATTGGTTTTCGTGTTAAAATGGTCATAAATACAGCCTCTTTTGGTTTCTCCTAAAGTTAGGTAATGTACTTAAAATTAAAGTTCATTACATAGTATAAAACAAAGTTGCTTACCGCTGTCCCTTTGTATGCTTAAATCTTTAAAAGTACGCAACGGATTTTGATGCGGTTTTTTTTTAATAGATAAAGTGATTCAAGAGGAAGGTTTATATGGTATACATGCATGATATATTCAATATCAGTACCCGTGCAAAGCTGGGGCGGGTCGTTAGTATTACATAAAAATACGACAGACTTTTCTAAAAAAATAAACTAGAAACTCCAGTTCTGAAATTAAAGTTATTTTAAACTTAATTTTTTTTTAAAGAGATGAGATTGTCTCATTTTTGTAGTAGTGTCGGATTTCATTTGCAAAAACATTCCCCTCTGTTTTATTATAGCGAAGCTATAACTGGATGTACTGTTTTCAAATAAATACAGGGTGACTGGTAAATTACTAACTACAATCACTTGTTTAAGTATCGGGCACTAATTTACAAGTCACTCTGTATACGTGCTAAAAACCAACATGCATTACCCAAAAATTTTTTTAAAATATTGCTAGATTATTTTCTAGATGACAGTGAACTTCCTCACTTATTTACTTAACTATTGCTAGATTATTTTCTAGATGACAGTGAACTTCCTCACTTATTTACTTAACTATTGCTAGATTATTTTCTAGATGACAGTGAACTTCCTCACTTATTTACTTAACTATTACTAAATTATTTTCTAAATGACAGTGAACTTCCTCACTCATTGCGCCACTACGCTAATATTATTCTAAGCCTGAACTGTGACGTCATAAAACCCTATTTGTATTCCGCAGATGACTACAACCGCGTGGTGCTAGAGACCGTGGACCGGGAGCCTGACTCCGACTATATTAATGCTTCCTACATAGATGTGAGTATTTCTTTTTCTTTTTTTCGTTTAAATGTAATCTATTTATTTTTCTGACCAGTATTTGGCTGCCTTATCAGTTTGGCTATTGTCCTCCTTGCGCCGTTTATCCTCATTGCTGAGGGTCGTCACCTTGACGAATAACTTTTTGATGGACTATATTTCGCCATTTTGCCCTATCTTCGGCGATGTGAATGGCGTCGCACACTGTGGTCTCCAATGTACTACGGATTTGGTCTAACCAATGTAATGGACTCCTGCCCCTTGATCTTTTCCCATCTACTTCTCCCATAAGCAGCAACTATTGTATAACAACAAGACAAGGCAAGTGCAGGTAGGTTCCAGTGTGGACTGCAACTATGGGCAGATTGTTTTTTGTAGATTCCAACCTGGAAGTCCAAATCCGTTAATGTTGGTTAAGAGATCAATTTATTTATTAGTTTCTGCAGTCTAAAGCAACATGTGAACAGTCAATAATTATAGAATTATTAATTCAATTCATCTTACCCTGTGGAAGAGATTTAGAGCAGTGATGGGCGAGTGGTAAAGGCCCCGTCTTACGAGTTCTAGGACAGGGGTTCAAACCCAGCCAGCTGCATTACTTAGTGTAATTTATTTCATCACTACTGCTCTCAAAACGGTTAAGGAAAACATCGTGAGGAAACCTGCGTGTCCAAGAACAAAAAATTCGAAGACATGTGACATCCACCAATTCGCACTGGGCCCTCGTGGTGGATTATGGCCCATTCCGTCTCATGTAGTCGTTCCCACTGCTGGGACACGGGGCCTCTCGCCTGTGTCCCAGCAGTGGGAACATTAACAAGGCTGACAAAGTTGATCATCGATGTACCCTGTTGAATGGTTACCCGAAGACCACGGTATAACATACTGTGGAGGTACCCTACTTGGACAGAGCACTGCAGTGTCTTAGAAGAAGCGATCGCTAGATCACCTCTCACGCCAGGCCCTGGTATAGGCCATTGTCTGAGCCCAGCAGGAATGGCATACGGTAGACTCTTTCTGCAAATCAGTAATGTTAGCAAAGAAAGCGGCCGCTCGCGTGAGACAACGGACTTTTTTTAAATAACTTAAGAAAATTTCTTAAACTAGAAATAATTTTCAAAAATACAAAATACTGCCGCCGACACACAATTAGTCGAATTCTTTTTAGAAATTTTATACCTACTACCAACACAGCCTTTCATTAAGCTCATCTTGCAGCGTATTATTATGAACACATTAATTAACAGTCTTAATTAAGCCGAATTATCTTTAATTAGTAGAGGGTAATTACTGAGAAGCGATCAATGCTTGTTAATTAGTTATCAAAGTTACTTAATACTGTGAAATTGATATTATTCCGCCTTCGGTGCTCGCTTGTTTACCCTTGTTATGCGGGTTACGGTTCTTAACCTTCAAAACTATAATTTCTTAAAAGGTTTTATTAGTTTACTTTTTTCAATATTTAGGCAAAGACGTTGTGTGCTATCCTACGTTTCTTAAAGCATCCTAAAAATGAAGACTAAGTGCATACCATAGTATAAAGAGGAGGGAAGTAGGTTATCTTCATACAAACGCACCGCGCGCGGCTTGTATGTGTGCGCCATAGTATCTATGCGTCGTCGCACGCACACTTTAACAAAATCTCGACCCGTTCCTCAGTGCGTCAGTCGAGGCTAACACTGCACGAGGTTCGCGCGTCACTGCTTTTCGGCACCGCTAAATGAAACCAAAATGTCTGATTTTCTGTCGTTTCGTAATAGTCGAAACCGAAGAAAGCATTTTTCTGTAGCTAATTTGTAATTTTGTAATAAACGTGTGATTATTGAATCACACGTTTTGTACGAAATTATATTAATAATATTTTTTTTACAAATCTATTGAGATTTGTTTCTATTATTCATGTTTGTATTAATTAAAAATAAATATGGTCCTTTATGTGTAAAAATACTACATTATGCATATTAAAAAAAAATACAAAAATCTGACCAGATTATGTATAAACTACTAAGAAAATAATTTAAACACAAGTCTATGTCACCGCGTGTGCCATCTAGCGCCATAAAGAGTCACACCCCACAAACCACAAACCCTGTACCCAGACAATACAAGTCAAAAATACAACTTCACGACCCTTGCCCATTTATAGGCACCGAACTAAAATTTAGCTAAAAGTAAAACCTACCAACCCTAAGACAGTAGGCAATTATAACGCGGATTGGGCCGAAGATAGCCTACTTCCCTGCTCTTTATACTATGTGCATACTATGTGTGTAGCATACTATCTTCGTAGTAGATCCGCGTAGCAAGCTCGTGCTTGCTACGCGGCGTAGCACTCTAAGGGCGCCTTCAAATCAGTCGCAGTGCCGCTACGAATACGCTACAGCCGCGCTTATTTTATTTATATAGAACAAGCGACCCGCCCCAGCTTCGCACGGGTATTGATATTGAATATATTACGCATGTATATGTACACATAAACCTTCTTCTTGAATTACTCTATCCATTAAAAAAAGCCGCATCAAAATCCGTTGCGTACTTTTAAAGATCTAAGTATACATAGGGACAGCGGTAAGCAACTTTGTTTTATACTATGTAATGATGACAAAGCAGCTTGACGGCAGCGCTTCGGTTGGGTTGCTGTCGTACTTTCAGAAGTGCGACTAATTTGCAAGCGCTCTACGAATGCTACGTCACGTAACAAGGTCGTAGATAGTATGCTACGCATTTTAGCCATTTCTATAAAACCGTAACTTTCGTAAAACTTGGCCTCTGAAGGCTTCGACCCTGCTGGGTCCCTACAGTTTGCTGACAAATTCTTGAGGCGCGCTGGAACAGTGCGCGCCGTAGAACTAAGGCAAGAAGGAACGGGGTCGTTTAGTCAGTAAGAGTCTGTCACTGTTTCTCACTCCCCCCTAGGACGGAATTCGTCATTAAATGATTTTTCTCACCATAAAAAACCCTTTCTTGAGGTTATCGTTTTGTGGAATTTCAATAAATTAGATAAAAAATATTCTATTTACACGGGCATTTTTTAATGATTAAAAGTTATCACAAGGTTCCAATTTATTATTTTGTAAGGATATGAACACGCAAGAAACTCCACTTTCACCAAATGATGCAACATAAAAACAAGAAACAAGAGCCATGGAGTTCAATATGTATATATTGAAACTCATATAACAAAAAATATAACTTCTATGTTTTAATATAAAAAGGAACAAACTTCAGCAATAAAAAAACAGCAAAAAAAGAACATCAAAACTCTAATATCAATTCCGCAAACGCAAGCAGTTTCCAAAACGGCACTCTCAGTACATAAAGATTCTAAAGTAACAAACGTTTGAATCCGCCATTTTATAAGATGGCTGACCCATCATGAGTTCAGTCACGTCCTCACATAATGACTGTACGAATTGTTGGGCTCAATACCCGACAGAAGAGACCCGAATCAGAAACTGAACGACCCTGAAAGACGGGAGAATATCAACTAGATATTGTGTAGGATTGAAATCGGTTCGAAGGTTTCTGAAGTAAGTTAGGACTAAGGACCCAATTTGGCGACAAAAGAGTTGTGAGAAAAAAGACCAAGCAGGTGCTAGGGTCAAGAAACGTGACCTGATGCAAAGCTGCGTGCTCTTTTTAAAATAACGTGTTTAGCTTAAGTAAAGTGTAATGGAATCATAGCGTTGTTTAATTCAATGTTAGGAAATTAGTTCCACCAATCTCGATAGATGGCGTTAGCGTCGAGTTAGAAGTCGCTATGGTTTCGTTACCGGCCATAGTATACATTTCGTTACTGTCCGAGTTTGGGCATGCCCAAAGGTGACGGCTGGGCCAGTGTCAGTATATTTTCATATACTAGCTTTTGCCCGCGGCTTCGCTCCCGGCACCAGTTTATTCTACTTTACTCCACTCTACCCTACTCTACCCTACTATACCCTAATTTTTTTTCATAAGAACCTTCTCCTGACAATAAAAAAAAACACAACAAAAAAAGAGTTAGCGAAATCAGTTCAGCCATTCTCGAGTTTTGCGCTTACCAACACATTTTGCGATTCATTTTTATATATAAGATTACTAGCGACCCGCCCCAGCTTCGCAGTTTGGCACGGGTCTTGATAGTGAATATATTATACATGTAATATATACACATAAATCTTCCTCTTGAACCACTCAATCTATTAAAAAATAAACGCATCAAAATCCGTTGCGTACTTTTAAAGATTGAAACATATATAGGGACAGCGGACTTTGTTTTATACTATGTAATGATACGCGATAAAAAATAGTTTAGTGTTTAACCCTCGGGTATCGTACATAACGATATAACTTAATACACTCCTGAAGTCATGAAATAAAAAAAAAACTGAGCATCCTATAATTATGTAGGTAGTGTAGCGATTTACTATTGCCAATTAAGGCAGAGGACTATTTATATAAGCCAAGCCACGTATATAGATAGTATAGCAATCATTAATAGAGTCTGATTAATTGAACCCGCTTGTTTTTAGACCCTCGGGTCCACTTGACCACATAATTATTTTTTATACGTTAATTGGTTAACTGGAGTCAAATTAAATTACCTATTACGTATGACAAATTACCAACACATATTTTACTATTGTTGCCTGTCTATATATAGATATTGCCAGTCATGAAATTCTAGGAAGGAGACATGCAAGTAATAGAGACGCTTGTGTCGATGGAGGAACATGTTAGAACAATGCATCACATCGTGTTGGTAGGCAGCTGTACATAGTGTATTACATCACTAAATACTGTCAGAAGCTGGTGTGCAATTAAATACTGTTTTGCATCTACTTATAAGGTTTATTCTTGGAAGTACATTAATTTAGAGGTTTGTTACATTTGAAACTCTGTACAAATAAAAATAAGATGACAGACAAAGCCAGCCAGTGTTCGTTTTTCAAAACTAGTCCCAAAATACTGTTTTAAGATGCTATTCAAAGCTCAACTGCAAGCAGTGGATGCACGACCGGTTTTTTATTATCGCCTTAAATCTTAGCATTAGACAAGCACGTTCATATAAACTACGTATATGTCAAAACACTGAAATATGAAAACAAAAATCGAGTGCAGCGTTTCATTGACATTATTTTCGTATAACAAAACATTTAAAAATTAGTTACACTCACACTGCATGAATGTCAAAACTGCACTATGTCATCAATGTCGTTTGAGATTAATGACATTAGTGTACGGCATGCAGATCACCTAAGTCAAGTAAAGTGACTGTATAGTACGCTTAATCTAGTGCGTAGAACATATATTATATCGATGTATTCTATGTAACAGTATGGATTCCTGTAAAAACAATCCCACACACGGCTGCGGCTATGCGTGATGCAGTCTCATGTGTTGGCCGAAGTTCGAATGGCACTTTAAAACTGCTAAAGTTTTTTTAGTAAAAAATCTCACGAACGAATTGGCTGGAAAAGTACTAGTAATTGATAAAGTTTTCAAAACAGATCAACTAATAGCTGTCCCCACGGGCAATTTAGAATCGATTTTTTACAAATTTGCGGCGGTGATAAAATGGAACTGTCGTCAAATGATTGATCGATCAAGGAATTAACTTGAGCAATTTATCAAATAAAAAACACTACATCGAGGCGTGTTGAAACTTTACCAACTTTTAGAAAAATGGTGAACGAATATCTGCTTTTATTCAATTTTTTCTTCTTCTTTCTCAATGATATATCAATTAGCTTTGGACCGAATCTTCACTCGCGTTTAATTGAGTGTAAATCTCTATCTATGTCTACATACAATAACTACGTTCTATGTGCTTTTATCTAAGTCGGATTTTATATTTTGAGTTTTAAAATAAACTAGCTTTTGTCAGCGGCTTCGCCCGCGTACATAAAATATAGCCTATGTCACTCAGGAGTAAAGCAGCTTTCTGTTGTTGCTGAAAATTTTTCCAATCGGACCAGTAGTTCCAGAGATTACCTCCTACAAACAAAAAAACAAACTTCACCTCTTTATTATATTATATACTAGCTTCTGCCCGCGATTTCGTCCGCGGAAAAAATCTTGTTTTAACATATTTAACTCTGTTCCTATACAATTTGTCGAGATAATAAAACAAACTTTACTTCTTTATTATATTATTCATAATCATAAAATATAGCCTATTACACTCAGAAATGAAGCAGCTTTCTATCAGTGAAAACATTTTTGTTATCGAACCAGTACTTCCAGAGATTACCTCCTACAAACAAAAAAACAAAAAAAATAAAAAACAAACTTTACTTCTTTATTATATTAGTCTAGTCTAGATATATATATATAAATATATAATATATACTCTCTATATCTACACTATACTATAGTATAGTGTAGATTACTCAAAGTAATGCACTTGGCTAGGATTGAACCCGCGATCTACTCTCTGTATTATTACTTGTAAGTCTGGGCCGTCACTACTCGGCCACCACTACTCTCAATTTGTTTCTTCTCTGTGTTTATTAGTAATCAGTCGTTGACTCTAAGTAAACTTGTGTTTGTCTCAAATACAAAAAAAAATCAAATTAAAAAAATACTTATATTATAACTACGAATATATAATACTAGCTTTTGCCCGCAGCTTCGCCCGCGTACATAAAATATAGCCTATGTCACTCAGGAGTAAAGCAGCTTTCTAGTGTTGCTTAAATTTTTCCAATCGGACCAGTAGTTCCAGAGATTACCCCCTACAAACAAAAAAACAAAAAAACAAACTTTACCTCTTTATTATATTAGTGTAGATTATTACTATCCTTATCCTCATCATCATTTCAGCCGAAAAACGTCCACTGCTGAACATTATAGGCCTCCCCCAATTGTCTCTATAGTGAACTATCCTGTTCATCTCGCATCCTTCTGATACCCGCAACCCTCGCCAGGTCATCGGTCATAATCATCACCTTGTTGGATGCCCATTGCTACTTAAGTTTGGCGATTCTTTGGGTTATGTAGGCAACCTTGGTTTTCCTGCGGATATCTTCATTTCTGATACCTACGATCATGCCAGGAAACTCCGAGCATAGCCCTTTCCATTGCCCTTTGGGTGACTTTAAGCTTTCTGAGCATACTATACTTTAAATAAATACTATACATATTACATAGTAAATACATTACATATTTTGTAGCCTATAAGTGATGTCGTCAACACACTCTATACATGAAGTTTGTATAAGTATTTTCTTTTAAGGTAAATTTCAAAAGGTATACATATATTTTTTCAGAATATTCAATTAAGTTCTCGAAGCCTTATCAGGTTCAGTCTTGCCTTGATTAAAAACTTTTACAGACAAGTCATTTACGTTATAAAAACGTTCTCCGGTAGGTATTTTCTTTGATGTCTTACGTATCTTGGCTTACGTTGAAACATCTTTTGAAACCACCACCTACAACATATCGATTTTAATTTAAACTTAGTATTTTTAAAGGTAGTTTGGAATGCAAATAAAAATAAACAAAACGTTAATTTGAATTACTCTGATGTAGTATGCCGCAAATAAGTTAAACCGGACTAAGCGTTTCGTTTCGTCATGTATACCAATTTGCCTACTGCGGCCTTTCCATCCGTTTATAATTTCGGTGTCTTCAAGTTTAAAGTGAATATTCTTTTAATAAACTAGTGCGCCTTAAATCACTACGATTGCATCACTTACACTTTTACTTACCATTAGGTGGGATTTTTTTCACAACTCCTTGAGGCACGCGGGAACAGAGCGCGGCCTCGACGACTTGGCTTGGTCAGGACTGTTACCAGACGACCGGACGCCAAGCCACCCATTGCTCGCCGTTCGCAAACCAAATAAAAAATATTTGCTATAGTTACGCGCAGCGCCTACGTCGGTTATAATCCTAAATTACGTGAAAATAGGTTATATATAATCCACGCCACACAAGTTGAACCATCATGGCAGTCGAATAATAATAACTTGGAAACATTTAGCAGAAACTTTTTTATTGAAACTCAGAAAAAAAATATTTGAGACGATTTTCTTTTTTATTCTTATGGTGTTATTCAATGACGTTTCCATAACTTGACTGGAATCGTAGATTGCAATCTCATTCAGGAAAAGATTCTAACCTTTTTCATTAACTTTGTGCGCAAAAAATATTGTGATGGCCAGTATTTTCCTCGCTGTAAACCATACATTTTTTTTTGTTAAAGATATTTGTATTCTGTGTCGGTCAAATATTTCCTGTATAGTTCGTTTTTTTTTAATTCTAGGCTTAGTTTTTTTTTCTAATTGTTCCCAATTTTCTAGAGTTTGACATTTTAAGTTGTCAAATCGTAGTCTAGGATAAAAAAAGAACTATACCTACTTTTCGAAATAAGTTTCCGCTCTTTTTTACTTTTCTTTTGTACATTTTTTTTTTCTATAGAAATCAAAACATGAATTTGTATATAACCAATCAAATAAAAGTGGCAGAGGGCAGGGCATATTACTGACAGAATAGATAAATAATAAATAAATTGTTTATTGATCACAAAGGCACAGACGATGAGAGAAAAACAACCTTAAACTGGTACAAGCATAATATACCAGACTAATTAATTATAACTTATGGTACAATATAATTCGATATTAATACATCTGTTTACAATTTAGTTTTCCCTGACTCTTAAACTAGGGTATACCTGTGTCATAAGAATCCTACCTACTATCTTGATACCTACTATTTATTATTATACTGTGCTAAAATTATTATTACAGATGTGAGACTAATAGAAGATTAAATTAATAACCTGATGTCATAAATTGCGTACCAGATGACGTCTATTACAGTTTATTGTAGTCATAAAAGTCGTATTTCATATCCAGTGCAGCCTCTACATGGCTGTAAAATTATAGGTAGATGCTGTCTTTATAGACAGATGTAGATATATATATACATATATTTATATATATATATGTATATAGATATTTACATCTCGAAGGACATGTTGCGTCCTATATGGCGTTTTTTACCGATGATGCTGCGTCCAACTGACTTTGTGCGTCCGGAATACGGACGCAAGATTGACCGACCCTCATTTTTAGCCCAAGGGTCCCTTATGATCATTAGAATGCATGGGCAAAAAATTGGCATGGACGTAATTCCATCACTACAATGTCTTTTAGCGTATAATATAGTTCCGCCGTCGTCCGACCGAAATTTGGAGGACGCTAGTGTTCAGCGTATAATTTACCGCGTATACTTTGAGTTCAGTTCACCGATCTCATCGTGTCCATTGAATATCGTACTTAATTTGTAAAGTTTTTATCATGTTTTCGTGACAACAATCTTGCGTCTCTTAAATATCCTTAAACGGGCACTAGGTACGGTGTCTGAGGGGCCCATTCGGGGTTGACGAGGGACGCATGGCTTCAGCGCGCTCGCGTGCCGAGTTTGTAAAGAAATAGACTTGTGCCGGCCGGGATGCAAGCTTGTCACAAATGTGAATTATTTGCAAGTGCGTTAAAAGTGGTTATTTATTTGGTCTATTATTATAGTCTGTTAGTGATGACTATTATAACATACCAGCTGCTGCCCGCGACGTTGTTTGCGTGAAGGCTCTACAGCACCAAAACTACCTAAGATGACACTGTCGCTATAGCATTATAAATAAACAACTTTTAAAATAGCATTACATCAGCTTTATAAAGTTCCCACTGCTGGGAAACAGACCTCCTTTCTAGGATAGGGAACAGGCCAAAATCCACCACGCGGGCCCAATGATTTTTTGTTTCTAAAACATTCACAGTCACAGTTTCCTTACAATGTTTTCCGTCATCGTTTTAAGAGCAGTGGTTATGAAATAAATTATTAAAAGTAATGCGCCTGGCTGGGTGTGAAGCCCCGACCTACAACTTGTAAGTCGGGGCCTTTACCACTCCGCCACCACTGAGTTGGAGCCTATACCACTCCTCCACCACATTACGGTGGTAGTCATGCTGCCAGTAGCCAAAATGTAAAGAGTGTCAGGGCTGGTGACGCGGGAGTAAGCGACGTACAGTTGCCCGCATGAGAAGCTACTCGTCCTGAATATGACACCCACTGCACTCAGTGTCTGCAACTGTGACTTATTGATGGTCATCGCGAAGCTAACACTCACGGGGGACTGTACGCGCTTGAACTGGAACGGGAAGTTATGAGGTACAAATACTGCCTCGCCGACGCCACAACCCGTAAGAATTTTTGCCTTAATGGTGTGTCTGTGCAGCAGATGACTTTTAAGACGGATCTCGTTAAACAACTTTGGAGGAGATAGGTTACGAGGATGCATAATCGGGACTCCGACTTTCCAGCTTGATGGTATGCGCTGGAAGTCTACTTGCTGGTTAGGAGTTCAAAAATCCCACGTTGCTCCAAACCCATCTTGCTCGACGACAGGGTTTATCGAAGTATAAACCACTGCATTCCCAATTTCCGAGAGAATGCATTCGTTAATTGCCGCAGCCTGATCATTTTTGGACGTCAAAATGGCCCGCTCACACAGCGAATTAGTTCTTCTAAGCTGGATAACACTCTATCTAATAAATCAATATTCTATTCTATCGAGAGACTCTGGAAGCACCTCCTGTCCACCTCTCTCGCAGGGGGATATGACTCGCGGTGGACTTTGGCAGAGCCCATGATCCGGAGCGAAGAAGAGTGGCATGCGGTCGCCTCCTTCTTCGAAACAGTAATGCTAGCGGCTAAAAGAGGGGGCCGACCGCAACAGCCGCCGTGTTTCCGATCCCAATTTCCGGCCACCGTAGGCGCAGGCTTGCGACCGGCGAGGAATGGGTAGCTCGCTGTCCGCTCATCCGGTAACCGTTAGGACCGAGCCCAAGTCGTCGACGGCGCGCACTGTTCCCTGCGCTTCAAGCAGTCGTCAGCAACTGTAGGAGCCCAGCAGGGTCGAAGCCTTCTAGGGCCAAGGTTTGATGCGAAAGCGGATCCCCTAAAGAAGCCTTGGAACTGAGGCAAGAAATCCTTCTTGGGTTTCGGTGGGTTGTTTAGCCAGTAGAAGTCTAACACTGTCTCCCGCTCCGCCCAATGGCGGGAATCGTCATTTGATGATTTTTCTCACCATAAAAAAAGGTAGAGTGCCTTCAACCAAGAGTTAGAAGGACATCAGAGTATTCTTGAGCACGTGCATTGCTGTCGACCCGAGCTCTCATACTAATGGTCAAATGTAGTGCATAAACTCGTTACGGGTATATGCGCTGCATTTGACCGAACACAACGAAGACTGTTTCAACGAAGCATTCACCTCGTCAGCCCCAAGTCAACACGGGAAGCGTTTGCCGGAAATCATCACTGAACAAACTGTGATACCACCCATAAAATGTTCGTCCCCGCAGATATCTTGCAGGGTTCTGTCCTCGGCCTCAACTTCCTTCCTATTGGACATCGTACGCTCATCCCATATGATCAGAGAGCAATCCTTAAGCACGTGTCCCTTATCGCTGTCACGTGACACACCACAAACAGGCGTTTTGGAGATCTCTAAATCGACGGGAATTTTAAACATGGCATGTGCTGTCTTGCCACCCAAAAGCAGTGTGGCAGTGATTCCCGACGACGTTACAGCAATAGCAATATCGCCTTGCCTCCTGACCTCTGCAAGTATGCCATGTTTTTCCTGTTCCACCAAGAGCAACCCAAGAAAAACGTTTTAACCTGGTTTTGCACAACACTTTCAAGGACGGTGTTATATATTTGTTTTTGCTCGGAAGAGAACAAAGCGACAAGGTCATTTCGTATGATGCGGTGATGATCGGGGAGCTGATAATCCGTATTTGATCAGTGCATTACCACCGATAGAAATGTCCACATCTTGAAGTGAACTGAGACAAGTGCTCAGCACACGATCATCAGTTACATCGACTTCGTCTCCAGTAGCACGCCTTAAAGCTCACAGAAAATCTTCAGACAGATGATGGCGATATTTTTTGCATGAACATAACTTTTTTGTAATATTTAACACCGCATTTGTTTTTAATTGTCTTTCTCAAGATTTTGAGGGTTTTCTGGAACTTGAACTTCAACTTTTAGGAAGAAAATGCACATTACCATCTATGAATTTTAAGAATAACTAACTACTACCATTGCCAGCTTGATCAAATTTAAATTATTTTTTTTTAAAGCCCTAACTGTCCCACTGCTGGGCAAAGGCCTCCCCCAAGTCCTTCCAAACCTTCTTCTCCCGCGCAGTCTCGAACCAATCGTCTCGGTACGCGTCTAGATCATCTCGCCACCTCTTTCTAGGCCTACCTCGACAACGCCTTCTTCCCTCTGGTGCCCACTGTGTGGCGACTCTTGCCCAGCGGTCCTCGTGCATGCGACTAGTGTGACCTGCCCAATCCCATTTAAGCCTGGCAGCCTTTTTGCCGTACGTACGTCTATTATGCCCGTCCTGGAGCGCAGCGTATCATTACGTATTCGATCTGTTCTTCTTACGCCCAGAATATTACGCTCCATAGCTCTCTGGCAAACCCCAAGGCGGAACTTTTGTAGTTCGGTGAGTGACCAAGTCTGAGCACCGTAGGTTAGGATAGGCAGAATACACATGTCGATGAGTTTACGTAGTCAGGGAGATCGGTAGATCACCCTTCATTAGCGTCTTCATGGACCAGTAGCTTTTCCAGGCGTTCTGGATGCGTCGATCAATTTCCTTTTCCTGTCTGTTTTGGAAAGATACTAACTGGCCCAAGTAGATATACTCATCGACATAATGTATTTCCTGCGCATCTAACTCGACCCTACGTTTATTTCTGTTGGTCATCACTTTGGTTTTAGATCGGTTCATAGCGAGTCCCACCTTGAGGCTAGCTGTGTTCAGTTCCTGGAGCATAGTTTGCAGCTCCTGGACTGTGGGGGCAATGTCATTGGCAAATGGAAGATTTGATAACCGCTTTTCACGGACGTCAATGCCCTTGGTGTTCCATGAGGCTGCCAGTGACTTAAACACCTCCTCCAATGTGCTCGTAAACAATTTGGGAGAGAGCGGGTCACCTTGCTTGACACCTTTCAATTTTGAAAGATGGTCCTGAGTTATTTAATTTAATGTTTGCGGAGCTATTGAAGTAAATGATTTTTAGTAAATCTACATATGGTTTTTCAAGATTCTGGTTTTCAAGAGATTTCACTGTGACGAACACTATCAAAGGCCTTCGCATAGTCAACGAAGGCCAGATATAATGGGATATGAAATTCAGTGCATTTTTCTATTATCTGATTAAGCGTTTGAAGGTGGTCAGTTGTGGAGAAGTTAGGGCGGAATCCGGCTTGTTCTAGTGGCTGATGTTTGTCCAGTTTTTCATCAAGTCGATTGTGTAAAACTTTGATGAAAGTTTTATAAATATGGGATGTTAAATTATTAATTTACAAAAATTGTTAACATGTAATTTGATTTGATTTTTTATGAAATCTCCTAAATGGCGCTGTTTAAAATTGTCTTTATACTACTACTAATATTTAACTAGTTTCTCTGTCCAGGTTACGTAGTTTTGAACAACGAATAATGGGAAACTTTATTATTTACCTACTTAAGTTTTCGTATCAAGTTTCAAGTTAATTAACCCAAGGAATAAGATTATCCCATACAAACTTTAACATCCTCTAAATCTTGCACTGGGAGTAGGTACTACTGAAAAATGAAATATGCCAGCTTTGATTACTAATTTAGGGTAATGTTTGTAGTAAGTTTTGAGTCAATCGGCCCACAGGAAAAAAAATACATTGCATCCATTGCACCATTTAAATTCAATATTGCTTACTTCCCATAACTTATGGCGTGATAATATGTACCCTAAAGCCTTCCTTGGTTTACAAAGAACATGTTTGCTTTTCAATTCAATCTATCCAGTAGTTTTAGCATGAAGCTCTACCATACTCATATAAAAACAGATAAACAGACAAAAAATCTAAAAAGACATTTTTGTCATCAGTTACGTTTTTCTAACGAAGTAACGTTTTTTTTTTACGTGCACTAGCTTCTGACGTTTTATAAGTGCCCATGTAGGCCCATGTGAAATAAAAAATTTTGACTTTGACTTTAACAGAAGCCACTTAATTTTTCCATAAAATTCTCAATGTACAGTTTTTCTTTCGTTAGGTACTGTTTTGATGCAGAGCATTATACGGAATTAATTTAAACATTGTTGGATGGAGGCCGGAATGTGCTTGCAGTGTTTTAACGTATACTGAGATATTCAGTGTGCAAGAAAGATTTAAGAGTGCACGGACGCACTAATTCAGTTATTCGGAACCAATCTGAATTCAATAGTAGACGGATGTAATTAAGTTATTATAATCATTATGATATATGCAGAGCATTATACGGAATTGATTTACACATACATTCGGATGGAGGCGGGAATGTGCTTGCAGTGTTTTGAACGTATACGCAGGTATTCAGTGTGCAAGAAAGATTTCAGACTGAACGGACGCACAAATTCAGCTAGAAATATTTAATTTGAATATCACCATTTAACGTTTAAATGAAATTTGACGTCGACTACTGATATGATACTGATTAAAACTTCTTACATACGCATCGAAAACATTAAAAATCTCACTACATTCAGTGGACGCTGCAGGGTGGTAGTTTGGAAAGACGCAAGAAGTCTATCGCGATTTAAATATATAGATATATATAGCATTAGTTTTCTTTTCTTCTTAGTTGGTAGATTCTTCTCACAGTGGTCGTGGTCATCATTGTGGATCGTGATGAGTGATCATCTTGGTCTGATCTCTTGGTGATCACGGCGTTGTAATGACTCCATAGAGCGTCTCAGGGCAAATCAAACAATCATCAATCAAAAAATAAGAAGAATAAAGAATATCTTTAGAAAATATAAGAATATCTTTAGTCCCATTAAGACATCATTATTATCACTTACATTTAAAAGTAGTAAAAAAAATTTTAAAAGTAGTAATATTGTCCCAGTGTGGGTACATGAAAAATATTTTTTTAGCTGCCGTCAAATTGAAGAAGAGTATTCATTGCATTCTTGAGGCGGTTGCCGAAGTTGAAAGACGTTAGTGCTATTTGAGTAATATTATAATAAAATGTCTTTGTAGATAGTTATTGCAAATAGGTCAATTCATTCTTTTTTCAAATAACGTAATGAAGTCGCTTCGTTTACATTTTTTGGAAGTTGAATTCGGTGAATATCTTAGAGACACAATAGAAAGACAATAAGTGTGCGAATGCTTGAGGATTAAGAGTTTAAATAGCTCTGCTTCTCCGTAAGTTAAATTATCTTTACCATAATTTGTTCTAGCTCTTGATTCTAAACTACTTACAAGGTGACTAGCTCGACGTCGACGGGACGAGTACAATACAGCCGAGTCAGAAAGTTAGGCTCTGCGAATATTAGCGCTTGAAAACTCGAACAAAAACTGTTATTGGCAATTGTTTTTAAATAAATGCCAATAACAGTTTTTGTAAATACTGGATCTTATAATAAATGCCAATAAGATCCGACGGCCGTACTGTACTTATGCATTTCGCTTTTCGTTGTGAACGTAATGTTTAAGTGATTGAGATTGTGAGATATTTTATAAATAGTTTTCGAATGTATTAAAAAGACGAAATCGTACAAGATTTTTATAATTTTATTATGTCAAGATCTTTTTGTCTTTATTAATCGTAATTTTCTTTGTCCACAGAGTATATTAAAACCAAATGCGTACATCGTAACTCAAGGTCCAACTGAAGACACGGTGGTTGATTTCTGGCGCATGATATGGCAAGAGCGAGCCGCCGCCATCGTCATGCTCACCAAGACTTTCGACTTCATTAAGGTAAGACTTTCAACTTTTTTAAATACTTTATTGAAGACTGCTAACAAATTAGTAGACGTGGGCTTTCGGAACTCGATCTATGGTCGCTCTTTTTTTTATGGTAGATAAAAGTCATCTAAGGATAACTCCCGCCCTTGGGTGAAGCAGGAGTTAGTACAAAACTGCTGATTGACGTTTACAAGGATACACAGAATATTTTGCGAGTTAAAGAGAGTAGTCATTTAGGAACGGTTGCTTAATGATGAGAGTTTGTTATGAAAATGTGAACAGAAATCAACTTTATGCTTCTTTTATTACATTTTAGGGTGTAAAGTAAATGCAAATAAAAAAACGGTATACTTACACGATCACTCGATTGTTGGACTGTATGTTTATCAGTTCTTTTTATCCGCATCTCCATCTCGGTAGCGTCGAACAATGGGCAGCTCGCCGTCCGACCGTCCGAAACGAGCCCAAGTCGTTAACAACGCGTAGTGTCGATGAGCGCCTCGAGGAGATGTCAGCAAACCGTACGGGCCCTCAGGGTCGAACCCAATTAGGGCCACGGTGTGAAAGTCAATCTCGAGACCCTGAAAAGAAGGCAAAGAAATAATAGAAGTGAATCTTTAAAGTATCGCGCTCAGTCCAAGAGCGGGGGATGTTATCAGATGATTTTTCCATCTAAAACTCAACAATGTAATAAATAAAATCTTCACAAAGACATAGCTCCGGAAAATAAAACGAAATTAATAGTGCCTACTCATCAACACCGATTCGCAGCATAATTACTAAAGACCCACTTGCAAATGAAGCCATTTCGTCCGCGCAATTCGCTTTCATTGCGATTCTTGTACAAAATTTGTCGCTATTTCATACTCCATTTCCTTGAAAATGAAATACTGAGCACACTTTGCTAATGGAATGAAGAACTGAAGGCTAGTGAAGAAAATTATTTAGCTTTTCACCTCACTTTTCATCAACAGTAAACAAAAAAAAAATAGTTCGAAAATTCAGTGTGTTAAAAAAAATTGTCAATGTTGAAATTTTTTACCAATTCATACTAATTTAAACAAACTTGGTTAGGGAAGTAGTCATTGAGACTACTATAAAGCTGATTATGGTTATTCCAGGGGAGATAACCATAATCAGCTTTATAGGGGTGAGGGATTTTTTTTTTATGGTTGGACTAAATCAATCAAATAACGAATCCCGCTCTTGGGCGGAGCGGGAAACAGTGTTAGACTCTTACTGACTAAACACCTCACCCCGTTCCTATTTTGCCCTTCGCAATGAAACCAAGCCTTCCTCTCAGATAGAGACCCTGGGCCCCAGTAGGTTTCGACCCTTTTGCGAGTCCCTACGGTTTTGCTGACAACTCCTTGAGGCGCGCGGGAATAGAGCGCGCTGTCAACGACTTGGGCTTGGTCCGTATTGTTATCCGGACGGCGAGCTACAAATTGCTAGCCGTCCGCAAGCCCGTAGGTAGGGCCTTACACTTTCACATTTACCCATGGCCCCAGAATGCTTTGACCCTGCTGTGCCCCTACAGTTTGCTGACAACTCCTAACAACGTAAGGGTAGGTATTCACTGTACAATTTTATGATACGATATCCTTCCATCGTCATTCATAGGTATACGTTCCTGATGTAAAACATTTGTGTATGAATTTACGACGCCACTTTACACGGAAGATGTTATTACATAATACTGAAAGAACATTTTCTTCCCGGAATTTAAGTAGGACGTACAAGTTTTACAAGTATTTGTAAGGAATTCCTCGTATTTGTTTTATGACAGGCAGTTCGTTGTGTCTCTTTATTGGTGTCTTCTTCGGTTATATTTCTTCCGGGGATTTGGAGTTTTTAGACTATATTATGGATAAATGGTTCTTTAAGTTGAACACATGTATGGTATTCTGGGCTTATCTCAATGTTTATGAAGGAAAAAGGAGAATAACTACATATATATGTATATGAATGAAGGAATGCCTAAATAAGAAAATGCATTCTGTTCTGAACAATCTGTTCTGTTTTTTACTGAGACCTTTTGGATACCGTAATTACAGACAATAGGCATAATGAATTAAATAATTGTTATAGTTGCAAATCCCCCCACACAACGGTACCAAATACCGAAGGGAAAAAAATATTTGTTTTTTGACACTAAAAACTTATTCATGTAACAAACTTGTCGAGGCCCTGGCTCCTAAGCTAGGTAGCAATTTGTCTTATAAGAGTCAAAGTAAAAACTTCGTAGCTTCGATCTTTTGCACGATTGAAAATTATTTAGCATTTTTGAAAGATTTTTGAACTCTGGTTATTAACTCGGGTTCTCAATTAATATCATATTTCATCCATTTTCTCTCTTCTTTTGAATTGGTTGTTTCAACCACAAGAAGTCACGTGTTCCCAAAACATTTTTTTTGGTAGGAAATCATTTCATGACTTTTCCTATTCTGGGTTAAGAGAGAGGAACTATCAGAATATTGTTGAACAAAAGCCTACTTGCATGCGCTTTGCATTCCAGGCCTACGAACTACTACCTGGTAATCTAATTAAACCTCATGCACCCCGCCACCAAACAATTCACACTTTAGACTCAAACAATACGATTCGGAACAATGACGATTTGTAGGCCATACAAATATTTGGTCCGATGCGCAAATGGAAAGCGTTCCTGAACAAAGAAGGTTTCGCCTGTCATTGCGGTATTCAGCCTGTGCAACGCATTATTTGGTTTCGGCTTTTGCGGATCGAAATACCATTATTTTGTACAACTTTGATGAAAGCGGTTTTCAGTTATTTGAAATTCCTGTGTGGCTGCGACCAAACCATTGATTATTGACCTGGCTGGTATTAATTAAATACCAGGTTTTTGTGAAAACATTTTGTCTGAAAGACACAGGTAGGGTTTAGTCAGTAAAAGTTTGTCACAGCCCCTTATTCTACCTTAGAGTGGAAGAAGACATTTGAGGATTTCCCACTTAAAAAAAACTCGGAAATATATGAAATCTCTGTAACTATTACATTTAAAGAAAGAAAGAAGAAAGAGTAACATTTATTTTCACAGGTCACAGGACAAATCAAATTAAAAATAACTACTTAAATCTAACTTACATTTTAACTTACAACAAAACTGAAAATTAAAATAGGAAATTAAAAAAAAAACAACTATGATATATGCGAGGCCAAAAAGGCTCCTATCTCAGCATATGAATAACGCAGCGCTGGTATTCTGATAGGGCCTGGTGATGCCATCTACAAATTTAAAATTTGGCAGGTAGGTTCCTTATTCGGATATTTCGGATTTTACGAAACACCAACCCTAAGGAGTAAATGGGGTTGTAAGTTTGTATGGAGAAACCGATTTCCACGCGGTCAAAGCCGCTGCCAGAAGCTAGTTCATAATTAATATACTATAGGGAGTTTATGAATATTTTTGTAACATACTCGTATATTACAATCTAAGGGCGCCTTCAAATTAGCTGCAATATGTTTGTAATTTATTTCATTACCACTGCTCTCAAAACGGTGAAGGAAAACATTGTGAGGAAACATTTGACGTCCACTAATCCGAACTGGGCCCGCGTGGTTTTTTTTTTATGGTAGGTGAAAATCATCCAATGACGAAACCCGCTCTTGGGCGGAGCGGGAGACCAGTGTCAGACTCTTACTGACTAAAAAACCTACCCCGTACCTTCCTTGCCTTATTCCTGGAGTCGAGGTAACAGTTTTCCACCACCCTCTAGGCTCCAGGAGGCTTCGGCCCTACGGTTCATTCCCCCTTCTAGAGAGGAGGCCTGTGTCCCTGCAGTGGGAACGTCATAAGGCTCATGATAATGATAATGACAATTTCAAGGAGCTCTAATGGTACTTGTATTACCCAGAGTCATAAACACAACTACATAACACACCAACGCGATATAAAGCTACGGCACTTAACATAACATACAAAATCGAATAACAATTTTATTTCTTCCACAAAAATTTACCGCAACTCATAAACCGACGATCTAAAGTTAAGAATCTCAAAAATACGCCGCGTACTGGAATGGCGTACTGTAACTGTTCTAGAAAATTCGTGAAGTTACGTACAAATACAGCGTGAAATATTCCTTAAATCGTGCTCTAACTCTTTGGTCATAGCGATACGCGATAAAATGTTTCTTAGGTAGGACAGGAGTATACAAAAGTTCCATTCTGAGTTCAAGCATTTTTTTTTATTGTAACAAGCTAATGCTTGACTGCGGTCCCACCTGATAGTAAGCAGAGATGTAACCTGCCGTAGTCTGTGTTTCCTAATAGCTACAACCTAGGGGTCTTTAAGTCAACAGTGAAGAGGTTACGTCTAGGCGAGCGTGCTCCATCGTCGACCACATCATCGCTTACCTTTAGGTGAGATTGTGGTCAAACGCGACCCTATCTAGAATTTGAAAAACCCGTGGATGATGAGGCGCATTTAAAAACCCTCTAGCATTAAAACCTCCTAAATGAGCAATGTGCCCTGCCCATTCCTACTTGAGTTTGGCGATTCTTTGGGCTATGTCGGCAACTTTAGTTTTCCTGCGGATATCTTCATCTACACTAATATAATAAAGAGGTCAAGTTTATTTTTTTTGTTTTTATGTTTTTTTGTTTGTAGGGGGTAATCTTTGGAACTCCTGGTCCGATTGGAAAAATTTTAGCAACAATAGAAAGCTACTTTACTCTTGAGTGACATAGGCTATATTTTATGTACGCGGGCGAAGCCGCTGACAAAAGCTAGTACGATATAATGTAACTGGTAATTAAGATATTTAACTACTTAAATGCAAGCATAGCCGTCAGTAAGAGCTAGTTTCTAATACGATCACACAAGCAAATTTTGAGCCCTTTCCATTGCCCTGTTTTTACGTTAACACGATCAAAACATATACCGCGTTTCGCGCTCCCATCGGTTAAGAGCTTGAAGCGTGCCAATCAAAACACTGACCTAAAAATAACACGCATTAGACACTCTGGAAGGACTGGTATTTCTGCCCTTTTGCTCTTTGGTATCCAAGTGAAACATACTTTGCTGTCAGATAAATGCGACACGAATTGAGTGTCAAATCTCCGAACGTGCTCGAGATAAAACCGTTTTAGTACTTGAAACCAAAGTTCAGGTTCAAATATGAATTCAAAGGCGTTTATTTTAGACGTAATTTTTTATCGATATTTTATAGCGACTGTATAGAAAGCTGTAAAATGGTGATACCGTTTTGTCACATACGAGTACATTCATTATATGTACCTATCTGAACGAAGTAGAATTTATTTATTTATTATATTATTATACCTAGCCTGTGCTGTCCCACTGCTGGGCAAAGGCCTCCCTCCATTCTTTCCAATCATCTCGGTCACATGCTTTGCCGCTCCAATTCTCAAGGAAGACATCCAGGTCGTCCCGCCATCTCCTTCGTGGCCTGCCGCGGACCCGCGTCGCTGTGTCCGGGCACCAATCATGTATTTTACGGGCCCACAGCTCGCTAGACATGCGGCAGACATGTCCTGCCCAGTCCCATTTAAGTCCCATTTAAGTAGAATTTACTGCCCGAATATGTTTTTTGTTAGCTGCAGCCTGAGATTTTTAAGCCTAAAGTCAATAAGTAAAGTGTAAAGTGAAGGTGCAAGGATAAACAAGCGTAGCGTAGCGATAGGCATCGTCGACCACATTGTCGCTTTTTATTCGCCACTGTTTAGATACAGGGCTCCTCTCTAGGAGAGAGAATGGGCTGTAATCCACCACGCGGGCCCAGTGCGGGATGTCACATGTGTTCGAATTTTTTATTCTAGAACAAGGCTGTTTCCTCACAATATTTTCCTTCAACGTTTTGAAAGCAGTGGTGATGAAATAAATTACACAAAGTAACGCGCCTGGCTGGGTTTGAACCATAGGTTTGAACCCATGACCTCGTATGTCGGGGCAATTACTACTCGACCACCACTGCTCGCGAAGCATAGCATAGCTTCAGCCTTATAATCTTCCCACTGCTGGGATACAGGGCTCCTCTCTAGGAGAGCGGGCTCAGTACGGGATGTCACATGTCTTCGAATTTTTCGTTCTAGAACAAGCCGTTTTCCTTCGCCGTTTTGTGACATGTTTATATATATATACTTTTACCTTTATAATTTTTAAGTAACCTACTCCATCACAACAAATTCAAGATGAAAGATAATCCAGTCCATTATCTAGTTAAAAAAGCAAGCGTATTTTATCCCCATAAAAGCCTCTTCATAAAGAATATAAAATTATGCAATATTTCGCGCAAGCAAGTTTCAACCTCACATTATAATAATTCGCATATAGTTACGAATGTCAAAAACATTGCGCTAACTGAATTTCAGACGGACAGGCCGTGTTTTTGACGGTTCTGACACCCGTCCGGGTTCCGTACATATACATATTGTGCTATGGTGTTTTATGTTGTATACTACGCGGAAACTGTGTTGTTTTTTTTTAATAAAATGGAACGTATTTTTTGTACAATAAAAGTTAACGGGAAAACTTCATTAATCTGAAAGGTTTTTTTGTTAAAATGTGCGGGGGCTGTGTATGATGTATTCTATAGTTGTTTTATCCATTCAAAGACCACGGTCCCTCTAGCCAAGTTACGATCCTTTTGTTAACATCGAACGCTTTGAGTAAGTAAGCCACATCTCCAATTCCTTTGATCTGTCTTCGTCTCAATCATGTCTCAATGCCCAGTCACGTGGTCTTTTTAGAAGTCAAGCCATAACCCCAGTAGGTTTCGATCTTGGTATAAGAATAAATCCTATTGCAGGAAAACACTTAAAAACAAAGAAATATCGAAATGTTAGTTTTAAAATTACCTACATAGGATATAAATGCATCTTCAGCAGCATTATCATAATCATTTATTTATTTTGCGAACATGGGTCCTATACTACATAGAAGTTTTTATTTTTTATCATTGTTCTACATATTTAGCTATTATTTATTTAGATTGGTGGATATCACATATCCGCCAATCCGCACTAGGCCCGCGTGGTGGATTACGGCCCATTCCCTCTCCTAGAGACAAGGCGTGTGTCCCAGCAGTGGGAACATGGCAATGAAAAGTCTGAGCATAGCCGTATCCATTACCTACTATTATTGGATATACAGTTCTACAGAAATTAAGTACAACGAAGCATACAGATTATGGTTACGGTAAAAGCTTCCTAGAAACTCGAAACAGATAATTATTGTGTTGAAAACTCAGAACAAACTTTTAACTGCCAAATTTTGCAAATGGCGGCCCTTCGGCTTTGGCAAGTATGTGTATGTTCATGAAAATCGTGGAGATGGCTAGCTATTTCACTAAATATTCTAACATTACTGTAATCTGGAAATTTGGATATCTAATCTTTTTGTATCTATGCATATGTCGTGGCCAGATCATAGAAATTAATCACTTCATGATATTTGAATTGGTTCTTATAATTTTTACACCATGCTACCTATATTTTTTTCTCTATATTCTTTTTAAAGCATACTAGTTGAATACTGTCATTAAGTATCAGCCAGGTCATAGCGGACATTAGACACTATAGTTTTTTCGCCCTATGATGATTTCCCTGACAGTTCATTTTTTTCCGTGGCACGCATACTACTTTAGACTAAAAAAATAAACTGGCAAAATAATTACAAATTGAATGATAAAAAAATACTGCCTTTTGTAAATTACAAAGTAAATTATCGTGATTATAATTTAAGTACATAAAATAAAAAAGTATAAATTTAGAAAATGTGTAATGCGTTGAACGGAACTTCTGACTATAGAGATTGACACTAGGTACCTAATCGACAGCGACACTAATCGACAAAAAATTTATGAATCGGAATGGCCATCTTGCAATCGCGACCGCGTCGCGTCAGTACGAGTGCGTCTGCCTTGTATCCTTCCGATATGGATATATTGCTCTGCTAGAATATTGTGATATATAAGTTACATATATTACTGTACAATTTTATCAAAATCCGTACAGTAATTTTTGCGTGAAAGAGTAATAAACATCCACATACACATCTATCCACAAACTTTCACATTTATAACATTAGGATATTAGTAGGAAAAAAATCGAAAATTAGCAATCCGATTCCACTTTCTTTGCCAACTGAATATATATTACAAAAAAATTTATTCAATTTCGTTAGGTCACATCATTGTAATTGTCAGAAAAGAACTGTCAGGGAACTCATCATAGGCCGAAAACACTATAGTACAGAACTAGGTGCGGTCGCAAAACAAACGCCTCTGTGGCTCGGATGGCCTAGCTTACAACTTTGTGGTTTTTCATGATACAGTTATAATTTTTTTATATACGATGCATTCCAAATAAGAAAAGCATTCATTGCCATGTTGTGACGTCAAGATTTACTGTCAAATCGAGGCAAGATATTTTTTTAATTCAGTTTACTTACGAATAGAATAATTTATTTACGAACTGAAACCAGTTTTTCAATTTAACTCATTTCTAAGTTCTTTAATTTTGCAAAAAGTCTTCGATTTGACAGTACAACGTGACGTCACATCCTGTCAATCGATTCTATTCTTATTTGGAACGCATAGTCCCTAGATTCTCTGCATAAAAATACCAAACCAGTGTTTCCGATTTCGCACATACTAAAAGTAAGGTGATATAAGTCCTAAGTTAGGCAGCTACCTAATCTGACGGATTATACAAACAAGAAGGGAAGGATCGGGCAGTATTGTTTGATCGCTTTATGATTTGTTGCGGCAGTTTGCCTCAAGAGGGAAGAGGAAAGTTGTAGTGAACTTTGAGGGCCTGTCGAGGGATGAGATGTAGTCCAAATGGTGTTACTTGTCTTGTTATTTATGGTCAAACATGATGGCTTTTCATTGGATTTGATGTGGTCTAGAGAGCCTGAACAAATTGACATTTTATCGGCAATAAAATGACATTTGGTAATTTGTGGGAACAACTGCAGCAATTTTGGACAATTTGCTTAACTCCTCCATACCCAAGCGAACGCCGTTCGCGCGTGATTTTACGCTATACGGTTAAACGCCATGTGAAATGCGTTAGAATACATTTTAAATTATTGAGTGTGCAACACAAACCAAGGTGACCTTGGGTAGAACGTTAGATTGCCACCGTGTGGTCCACCTTTAAGGGCCGAAACAGGAACTATCTCTCTACCCTCACTTTCACTAACGCGTAATAAGTTTTACGCTTATCCTTAGGGAATTTTAACTACTCTGCAGACCACTGCGAAAGTAGAACAAACTTAACTTTTGCATTTATTATACAGTATTAATTAGTAAGTATTACGAGGGTCTGCCTCGTGTACAATGAGGGATGATATTTTCCTTAAATTACCATTTGTAGATTATTTTATAAAAATTAATTTCGTTCGCCTGACAAATCTGTCAGAATCAGAATAAGAATCTCCAACCTGAATCGACCTGAATCTGACCTTTTTGATGGATGAGATGGTTTCAGACTTTAACTGATTAAAAATTTGCTCCTTTACCCTTACCTTTACCCTTTTTTCCTTTTAAGGATCAGATTCCTTCTTTGCCTTCGTTACAGTGCTCCTGGGTTCACTTTCACATTACCCATAACTCCTGTAGGCTTCGGCCCTGCTGGGCTCCTAAGGTTTGAGTCGTCGCAACATCGCTCGCCTGACCTGGTTTCGAGTGCCCTGTTGGTTCAGTGACTGCTATGCCAGAAACCGTGGTCGATTTCGATCCCGATTCCCACCAAAGACGAGTATTTATGTGATGACCACAAAATAATGCGCCTAGAATTTGAGTCGAATTCCTTTAGAATCAAGGATGTTACCGTAGGGTCGCTCCTGTTCCACCACCACACAATAGATACCAAGTATTACTACTTCAAATATTTTCATATTAAATAACGATTTGTTTAGTATAAAGTAGCAATTCCGTTTGCTCGTAATGTTTTCAAGCAGTGTAAAAAATTCAGACTATTTGGTAGCGCTCTCGTGTAGTCTCTGTTTTATTTCATGAAGCAAAAAGTGTTGTGTGAGCGAGTTATGAGTTTGAATAGTTTAGCGTGCGAATCGTGCGAGTTTTGCTTCACATTGCATTTCAACAGCCAAGCAAATTTTCGAGTTATGTATATTTTTTTGGATTTTGTATTATTTCAACTTTCATTATAAGAAAAGTCGTCCTACACTGGAACTGTTTTGAAGGTTGTGAGTTCGATTCCCACGGCGTACACGCCCCAAGAACGGTGTACACGCCTCAGGCGCCACCGGGATTCCGAGCCTGATTTCCGGCCACCATAGGCGCGGGTTCGCGGACGGCGAGCAATGGTTAGCTTGCCGTTTTCACAATCTAACAAGAACCTTAATTATGTTCACAAACTGTTGACTACTTAGTTCCCAAAAATACACGTAAGGTACGTGTATTTTTAGAAACTAAGTAGGCATAAAATATTGTAGATACAATTTAGACTTTGGCTGTCGTAACACCGATTTACCCTGACTAGGGGGTCAGGGTGAATCGGTGTTCTCACGGGAAAACTTATATTTTTATTTATCCTCACATCGGAACGCCTTACAACAATTACACCAATGGAGCACTGTTAGTTCAGAATCTGCTGCGTGTTGTCTTCTAAAGAGCGGCTCAAATGCTTTGGTGGGTCACGAAAGCTCGCTTGCTCAGCATCAGGCCAGCACTTCTCCAGGATCCCATGTGGATCAAATCCCGTAGTGAACACATTTTTAAATGCATTTTGAATGAATTCTTCAAACGAAAATTATTCAAATTGAAAAATATAGAAAATTTTGATGTCATCTTGACTGAACATACATATCAATGGAAATCTAATTATTATTATTTGTTGTTACCAGGTGATGTGCGTCCAATACTGGCCTCCGAACAAAGAGAAGGATGAGACGTACGGAGACATCAGCGTCGGCATCGTCCAGGAGGAGGAGCTCGCCAACTTCCACATACGAACCTTCCGGCTGTATAAGAGTGAAAAGAGTGTGAGTACTTATATTCTATTAGCTTTTGCCCGCGGCTTCGCCCGCGTGGTATTGGGGTTGGGGTTTCCGGGATAAAAAGTAGCCTATGTCCTATTCCAGAGTGTATCCTATGCCTGTGCCAAATTGCATCCAGATCCGTCTAGCCGTTTTGGCGTGATTGGGTAACAAACATCCAAACATCGTAACTTTCGCATTTATAATATTAGTGAGAAAAATCATCTAATGACAACTCCTTCCCTTGGATGGAGTAGGAGATAGTGTCTGACTAGGGCTGAATAAAAAACAAGTTAAGATTGCGTCCCGCAAATATAAAGTTTTTCGTTCTTTCTTTCTTCTTTCGAGAACCACAGTGCAACGCAATACTGTTGCACAATTTTATTTTAGCAATCTCCTTGAAAAATCCCTTAGGAAGCTTTAAAAGAATCGCTTTATTTGAAAACTTAGTTTACACAAAGGGGTTGTAAGAAATATTCCTCGGTCCCAAGTTGTCTGGCCATCCATCTATTTCTTGTTAAACAGATTATTCTTACTTCCTCAGCAGAAGTTTAAGTATTTATTAGATATATAATAATTTGTACAGGCGTCTCCTACTTTATAATTATTTATTTATTTGTTGTTTTTTATATGTATATATCGATGGTTAAGAATCAATAGTGTTTATCTCACAAAAGTCAACTCTACCATTGATTAAATAAAATGTTTCTTTGCTTGAGATAATAAGTTACTAGAAAGGACACAAACAGCAGAGATGTAGACGTTTTAAGGAGAGATAGACCATAGTGGCAGAAAAAATTACGCGTTCCTAACATAGGTGATATTTCTATGGCAAATAATTTAGGAAATATTGTGAGAGAGCAGCTTAAATAACCTATGCCAAATTGGACTATAAATCCACTGATTTAAAAAATGCAAAAAATTTAAATAAACCTTAAATTTTTATCAAGATTATCAGATAATCTTGCGCAAATAAACTGTTTTTCTTTCTTTTCTTTCTTCGTCAAAGCAAATTTTCTTAAAACCCAGAATAAAAATCTCTGTCCCTGTTGTAAGGCACGGTCAATCCGTTTTTGTTTTTATCATGTAGATACAGTCTGGATGGTTTATAGAGTGCTGCCCCCATGGTTGACTTTTTTGGTCAAAAAGGGGCTATCCGTTGGTGTCTACATCCGTTTTGCTGTTTGAGCGTAAAGAATCAACAAATATACACACACACTTTAGAATCTTTCGCCGTTTTTAATTCTTTCAATAAAGACTTGTTACTTCTTCATGCTCATACAGCTGAACGAATTTGGACGAAATTCATTATTTTTTTATTAATAAAAAGTAGTGACTGACTTGACTGCACCTGATGGCAAGCAGTGATGCAATCGTTGATGGTAAGGCGCATTAATTCTGAAAAAAATAAATAAAGGAATTAAGATTTTGGAATAACATGGGAATGATGAACTGGTGAAAGTCGCAGGTATACGATAGACAGACGACACACACAACTAAGTATGCGTAAAACCATATGTTGTGGTCACACTTAAGGTAGCATATGACCTACCATGTACGTCTTTCGAATCTAATCTTATCTGTACGCCATAACACACTGCCGATACACCTGCCTATACTTTTGAATAGATATTGGTTTATTAAAACATTTAATCATCGTCATCAGCCTTATTAATGTTCCCACTGCTGGGACACATGCCTCCTCTCTAGGAGAGGGAGTGGACCATAATTCATCACGCGGGCCCAGTGCAGATTGGTGGTAATGTGGAAGTAATGCGCCCGGCAGGGTTTGAACCCGCGACCTAAAACTCGTAAGTCGTGGCCTTTATCACTAGGCCACCACTGCTCTCTACACTTAATAAAAATAATGAAATCTTGTTAAGTAATTATTTATGATTTAATTAATTAATTGCGAACACAACAACGGCCGGCAACACGGCAATCATTAAAAGTTAAACAAATATTTTGTTAATTAATCAAATTAATTTAATTGTACATGATTGTCATTTATTCATTCACATAATAAACTTGCCCAATGTCGACTTTATTTATAAGTAAGTAAGTAATCATTTTATTGCACAAAAACAAAATTTAAGCCTATAAGTAACATCAGCAAATGACATAACAAAATCACAATGGCTATTTCACATAAATAAGATCACTGTCCTTCAAACTACGAAACAATCCTGTATCTTGAAGAACAGTACGTTTTCAAGTGGTGAGATACAGTTTTATAGATTATGGTTAAGACGCAGACAGGCAATAACATGTCATCCCACACATTTATGTATCTTTAAAAAGTTCAACTCGGTAATAAATTGTTTTTGAGGTTGCTACAAAAAAAAGTTTTAGCGAGACTAAAGAACAGCTAATCATTATTTGCAGTAACCCATTGATTTATTAGTTAAAACTCCTGTTAAAAAGAGTTTCTTTCGGATTTCAGCGTTCAGAGCTCCTTAGCGAAGTAATTTTGTCTGTTGGCAGTAAAATCGTCGAAACTTTCGGGACTTTGATCCTTTAATTTGTTGCTTGAAACTTTGTTTTTCCGCACTTATTATTTCACTGAAAAATTCAAGTTCTGATAAGCAGTCAATACTGGTATTCCACTGCGTCTGATTTAACTTGAAGTAGACCCTAACGTATACAGTCATATAGTTTAACCCGAAAGGCTTGTTAGAATTCATATCATCAACCCGTGTTCACTGAATTCAGAGTCTAAGTATTCATCGTCACAAGTCTCTTTACCCTCCTTCAAGGAGTTGTCAGCAAACTGCAGGGGCCCTTCAGGGTCGAAGCCTCCTGGAGCCTAGAGGGTATGTGCAAACTGTCACCTCGACTCCAGAAATAAGGCAAGGAAGGTTCGGGGTAGGTTTTTTAGTCAGTAAGAGTCTGACACTGGTCTCCCGCTCCGCCCAAGAGCGGGTTTCGTCATTGGATGATTTTCACCTACCATAAAAAAAAAAAACCCTCCTTTGTTTTGTGCATTAATTGTGCCTTTTGCGTTTAATTCTGGCCTGCCACTATGATTAAGTTCCGTAGTCTACCAGGTTGGTGCCCTACCAACGCTCTCTAGGGTCACATAAACAGAATAATAATTTTAGTTTTGTTGTTTTTCCTGTGCGAATATTAAAGCGTTTTTTTTTTCTTTTCATTCTTTTCCCTGTCTCTACGATTCTCATCTTTAAACACTTTCTCTTTCTTCCACAGGTGGTGGTAGAAGAGCGGTTCATCTTGCAGTTCCACTACACACAGTGGCACTCTCACACTTGCCCGTTCAGCAACGCGCTGCTGGAATTCAGACGACGAGTGCGTGCGGTAGTTGGAAGGAGACTGGCTACCAACCCTGCTGCAGGACCCATGGTGGTGCATTGCAAGTAAGTGCTACCTTATTAGATTGGCATAGAGTTCATTATACAGTGCACTGCTGGAATTCAGATGAGTGCAAACTTTGGTAGCCAGGAGGTGGGCACCAACCCTGCTGAACCAATGGCGGTGCGTTGCAAGGAAGTGCTACCTTATTAGATTGGGATAGAGTTCATTATACAGTGCACTGCTGGATTCAGACTAGTGCATGTGGTTGGCAGGCGACTGGCTACCAATCCTGCTGCTGGTCCCATAGTGGTGCATTGCAAGAAATTGCTACCTTAGTAGAGTGGCATAGAGTTGATTGATTATACACTAGCTACTGCGGAAAATTTGTGAGACAAAAGTTGTGATAGCTCGGTTAATATCCATGTTATATAAATAATTTATAGTCTATGTCACTCAGGAGTAAAGCAGCTTTCTATTATAGCTTCAATTTTTCCAATCGAACCATTAGTTCCAGAGATTACCTCCTACAAACAAAAAAACAAACTTTACCTCTTTATTATATTAGTGTAGATTGTTAAAATCAGCCAACGACAAATCCCGCCCTTAGGTGGAGTGGGAGATAGTGTCAGACTTTTACTGACTAAATAACGTACGTTTTACTGGCGTACGGGAACAGCCCTTGCCATGTTTTATTGCATTGAAACACTGTTGTTTTTGTAGCAATTTAATATCAAAGCTAAAACTAACTTCTACATTCAAAAAGCTTTAATAAACCGGAGATTGTTACCCAAAACTTTTGCTCATCTTGTTACAAAAAGCTCTGACATAGTGCTTATATTGCATTATTTTGCTCAACTGTAGTATAACTCACTGACTTCAGGGAAAACTCTCTGCTTGCAATTGCACAGTAAAAATATTACTACCGAACCGCTGCACTACTGTAACATTGTAGCGAGACATTTAACTAATTAGTTTACTCTGTATGTTGAGAACGAGCAAACAACGTTTGATGCAGTCCCTTAACATTTGCCTAGATCAGTGGTTCTCAATATGTGATATGCGGACCATAGAATATAAAACGTTCTACTGAATTGTTTTTCTTTAACTGCTATAAACTAGTTCTTGGCTACGATCCCACCTTATGGTAAGCAGTGATGCAATCGTTGATGGTGGAACGCCCTAGTTATTTAGAGCCTATTCACCATGAACACTGCAGCTGGCAAACTTATTATATTATTATCTATTTAGGATGACTGTTGACCGCTAAGTAGCGGTTTAAGTAAACATATGATTGTAGTCATGATAACAAACAACTTTTACTATAGGACCAAACCTGAAATCGAGAAAAAAAATCAAAGGCGAACAAAAATGTGCCGACATTACTCCTGTTTCTTCTTTGCTTTCATTCTTTGACTCTGCTAGGCCCCTAAGGTTTGCAGACATTTCCTCAAGGCGTGCTTGAAACGATACGCGCTGTCAACGACGTGAGCCCGGTTCAAACGATTACCGGACGGTTGGACGGCGAGCTACTCATTGCTCATCGACCGCAAGCCAGTCGGAATGTGTGCGTTCGCGCAGCGGAATGTTGTTGAATTTAAAGATTTTAGTAATGCAGTTAATTAGTGTATGACGTCGTATAATTGTGTATGGTAAAAAAAAAATTGTGCACGCAGCCATTGTGGAGAAATTCACCAAAAACAGATTCCGCTGGGCGAACGTTGTCCTGGCGGAACTTTTTTCAATCCATAGACTTTAGAAGAAAAGAGATATATCCAATAATTAGTGTGTATAATTGTGTATGTATGAATAAAATTAGTGCATACATAAACTTCGGAGAAATTCAAGTTTCCGCTGCGCGAACGTTTGGCCATTAGCTAGTTTTCATATAAAGCGCTGACATAGAGAGCTGTAAAATATCACATACATTATTTTGAATTTGTTTATATTTGTTTATAAAACAGATTTAGAAAAAATCGTAGGGCTTAGAAGATAAAAATATAAACGTAAAATACGCTTATTAGGTCTTAGTTCTTAAAGTATGCACTTTGGGGTCTAGATTATCACGTTTATACAAACCTTGTAAGTGTCTGCAACATGTTGCCAAGTATCAATGACGTTCCGTTTGTAATTAGATAGTTACAGTTTAATTTACCATGAATAGATCACTGTTTACAAAGCAGTCAAATGTCACGACGTTCTAAAGGAATTGCATGGTAAAATGTATGCCAATAGTTAGTGTATTCATTCAACTATTCACATGCAAAATTTCATGTCATTAAATTCAGTAATTAAAGAAAAACAATTATAATACTGACGAAGCATCAAAAACCTACATAACCCGACCAAGTTCGGATAGCTATAAAAAAGCGGCCGTGCTATATATTTAGGTAACATCCCAAAATTTACAGTATAATACCGGTATTGAATTGGTACAGATGATAACACAATTGTTGTTTCGATATAATTTATAGGTCATTTAAATATATTTGACTATGACAAAAAGTAGGTACTATTTACATAGGCACTTGATTTAAGTATGCGCTTGAGACTTGAGATATAATCTAGATTATATATTACTAGCGACCCGCCCCGGCTTCGCACGGGTGCAATGCTGATACTAAATACACTACAGAAAAACTGTGAACGTTGTATATAAAAACATAGTGACCCGCCCCGGCTTCGCTTGGGTGCAATGCTGATACTAAATACACTACAGAAAAACTGTGAACGTTGTATATAAAAACATAGCGACCCGCCCCGGCTTCGCACGGGTGCAATGCTGATACTAAATACACTACAGATAAAAAAAACTTTTTACAAAAAAAAAAACCGCCTTCAAAAAAAGCCAAACGACAAAAGTTCCTACACTAAAAAGTTAAAAATAAAAATTTGAATTGCTGTAAAGAAACTTAATTTATAGGTAAACTTATTTGACATTCATATTTTGCAAATATTCAAAATTTATTACTTCTTTTTGGAGTCGGTGCCAGCATTTTTATTATTGAAACTTAATGTTAGGTAGCTTTGCTTGTGCTTGCAATGCTTAAACATTTTCAATGTACTTAAAATGTGGCAGAAGGTTTTTGTAAGTATATATTTTTTATTTAAAAAAAAAATATGCAAATCGGATGATTTTTTTAGAGAAGTCTAATATGTATTTATGTCTTAGTTAAGTATTATATATTAGAGTATGCAAATAGGTACTATGTAGTTTTATAGTTAAGTTAGAGGTAGTTTTTCAAGGGATTGTTGCCCATTCGTAATTCCTTGCCTTGGCTGGCACCGACTCCAAAAAGAAGTAATAAATTTTGAATATTTGCAAAATATGAATGTCAAATAAGTTTACCTATAAATTAAGTTTCTTTACAGCAATTCAAATTTTTATTTTTAACTTTTTAGTGTAGGAACTTTTGTCGTTTGGCTTTTTTTGAAGGCGGTTTTTTTTTTTGTAAAAAGTTTTTTTTATTTTTAGCCGTTTAGTGTTTTTTATTATAAAGTGTTATGGCAACGAAGTCAATATCGTTCCTACATTTCTTTTGGAAAAGTTACCAATGTCATATAAGTAGGAATACATATTATAGGTACATTGTTACAGTGTAATCGTTTTGATCTCGTGGAGAGATGATATGATGCATGAAATACTTATGATTCATCTCATGAGTACATCTTATGACAGCTCTCATAATCATCATCATTTCAGCCAGAAAACGTCCACTGTTGGACATAGACCTCCCCCAAGCGTCGCTACAACGACCGTTTCTGTGCGACTCGCATCCATCGCGTTCCCGTGATTCTCACCAGGTCATCGGTCCACCTTGTGGGAGGCCTTCCAAAGCTGCGTCTGTTGGTGCGCGATCGCCACTCTAGAAACTTTCGGCCCCATCAGCCATCTGTTCTACGAGCAATGTGCCCTGCCCACTGCCACTTAAGTTTGGCAATTCTTCGGGCTATGTCGGTGACCTTGGTTCTCCTGCGCATTTCTTCATTTCTGATTCGAACACGCAAGGAAATTCCGAGCATAGCCCTTTCCATTGCCCTTGACAGTATTGCCCATGACAGCTCTAATAAGCTCAAACCATGCTAGGATACATTATTTTATTTTGAAGTTCCCATGCCGACCTTCCACCTTCCAGCTTCATCATCACATCAGGTCAATAGTATCTTACAGCCAAAGTGCATCTTATGACAATTCTAACAAGCCCAAACACGGCTAGGATATATTAATTAGTTACGCAGTTCCAGTGCCTACCTTCCAGCTCCATCATCATCATCAGATCAGTTCGATGATAACATTTTCAACATAATTATTTAAGATCATTGGTTTATAGTACATTTTCATAGTTGCTTAACTACCTTAATTGTGATATCTATGCGAGTGTCAAGTTTCGTTAGCCATTTTCTGATCTTCTTCACCAGTTCCACCTCATCAAATGTTACTTTTTGACTGTAAATGCTTGAGTTCTCGATGAAAATATAAAAAAAATTATATAGTTGCCTATAATATTTGAGGAGTTCCCTCGATTTCTCATGGATCCCATCATCAAAACTCAATTTTGAAAAAAATGGGACCAATCTGGAAGCATATCCTTTCAAGTACAAAAAAAATTTTGCAAATCCATCCATAAACACCGGAGTTCTGAGGTAACAAACATAAAAAAAAAATAAATAAAAAAAAAAAAAATACAATCGAATTGAGAACCTCCTCCTTTTTTTGAAGTCGGTTAAAAAACTGTGAACGTTGTATATAAAAACATAGCGGCCCGCTCCGGCTTCGCATGGGTATAAAATATATAGCCTATGTGATTAAAATCGATCCAGTAGTTTTGATTTATTCATTACTGCCCGTGGCCCGCACGCGTTAAATTTGGAGTAAAACAATCCCCCTTTCCCTATACCATGAAGATTTCCTGCTATCTTTGGAATATCTAAATTCATACTACTTATTTACTTTTTACATTTTTAACTATTTATTTTATTTTTACAACATATTACAGAAGGTCTTTATAAACAACGTTCACAGCTTTCTTGTCATTAGACAATGCCGCGCAAAACGCTACGTCCCGCAATTTTTAAATTTGTAATATCTTCGAAAATATTCACTTAAATCATACGTTGTAAAGGGCCATATAGATCTATATTAAATGAAAAGGTAAAAGGTCAAAGGTCAAAGGTATTTTTTATAATAGCAAAGAGGTACAGAATATTATTAATAAACATGATTATTTATGCAATAATGTTATTGTTAGGAACAAATTAATATACTTATATCTGTGTTCTAAATTCAAAAATATTTGAATTTATATTCTTAATATTAAGTAGGATGTATAACGGTTTGATGCCTTTGCTTCTTTTTCATCCTGCAAAGGATAAGCGCGGGAAAAAATGTCTATTATATAATAGTCTTATTAACCAACTTATTTATTGGTGTTAGTTGTGAAAAATATGTTGAATGTAAGATATATGAGATTTTTTTAGATGTTAAACCACTGCCGCCAGATACTGTGCTTTACTATAATCTAAATCAAAACTAAATTGTGCGGCAACTTTGGAAAATTATCATTAGTAAGAAATTAATAAAAATGCGTCGTAATTTTCAAAGAAAGTAATGTGTAATGAAAAACTTCGTTTGATATACGTCCGAATTTGTTACCGCAGCCCTCAGCTCCATAACACACTCGCCTATGGCTCGTGCGAATTCTGCCTTCCGCCGGTCGCAATGACCATCTTTCGCCACTTGTATCAAAATGTACTATTTTGCGGGGAGGGGACATAACTCCGCAGTAGAGATGGCAATAACGGCTGTTTTTCAATAATTAATTATGCATATGATTCAATATCACTAAGACATACTTAAAAGGAAAGCAACTAATAAACCCAAAGGTTGACTATTTTTTCCTAACGCTTGTGCACGCAACTGTACCATATTAATAAATATTATATTGGAAGGTTAAGAAGTTTCTTAAACATATGGCACGGCCGCTTTTTTATAGCTATCCGAACTTGGTCGGGTTATGTAGGTTTTTGATGCTTCGTCAGTATTATAATTGTTTTTCTTTAATTACTGAATTTAATGACATGAAATTTTGCATGTGAATAGTTGAATGAATACACTAACTATTGGCATACATTTTACCATGCAATTCCTTTAGAACGTCGTGACATTTGACTGCTTTGTAAACAGTGATCTATCTATTCATGGTAAATTAAACTGTAACTATCTAATTACAAACGGAACGTCATTGATACTTGGCAACATGTTGCAAACACTTACAAGGTTTGTATAAACGTGATAATCTAGACCCCAAAGTGCATACTTTAAGAACTAAGACCTAATAAGCGTATTTTACGTTTATATTTTTATCTTCTAAGCCCTACGATTTTTTCTAAATCTGTTTTTTAAACAAATATAAACAAATTCAAAACAACGTATGTAAAAATTTACAGCTCTCTATGTCAGCGCTTTATATGAAAACTAGCTAATGGCCAAACGTTCGCGCAGCGGAAACTTGAATTTCTCCGAAGTTTATGCATGCACTAATTTTATTCATACATACACAATTATACACAAATACACACTAATTATTGGATATATCTCTTTTCTTCTAAAGTCTATGGATTGAAAAAAGTTCCGCCAGGACAACGTTCGCCCAGCGGAATCTGTTTTTGGTGAATTTCTCCACAATGGCTGCGTGCACAAATTTTTTTTTACCATACACAATTATACGACGTCATACACTAATTAACTGCATTATTAAAATCTTTAAATTCAACAACATACCGCTGCGCGAACGCACACGTCGGAATTCCTGCGGTGGCTGGAGATACGCTCCAGGGCCCTTGCCTCACGCTTGCGACCTCCTCCTTTGCCTGCATTACTGATTCGCAAAAGGACTTCTTCTTCTGGCCATGGCCTGTGGTGAGAAATCACTCCCACTCAAATTTTTTGGGGCACACCTCTACCGTAAGCTCCAGCGAGTTCTCCGGGTGGTCCTCAAAGTGGTGACACCCGGGCGTCGCTTCCGTACGAATCAAATTTAGTTACTTATAATTATTACTAAATGGAAGTTCTGTCTAAAGTGGTCCTTGGTCAAAAGACAGTTGAGAACCACTGACCTAGCCTGAATAATTATTCTGATGTCAAAGTAACATGTTATTACTATGTTAATGTCTGATGTACAATATTACTAGGATGTAATTACGTTTGAAATGTGCCTCGTGTGCTTGTTTTTGCTGTTCTTAGGACCCGACATAGTATCTAACGTGTGTAGGTTGAGCGATGAGCAGTAACTGAAAACAAATGAGTATCGGACATAGTTTAGAATTATATAGTAACTAGCAACTCGCCCCAGCTTCGCACGGGTACTAATATTGAATATATTATGCATGTATTATACACATAAACCTTCCTCTTGAATCACTCTATCTATTAAACTAAAAACTGCATTAAAATCCGTTGCGTAGTTTTAAAGATATAAGCATACATAGGGACATGGTGACTTTGTTTTATACTATGTAATGATAGAGTAGTTTTTTTTTTTGTGGAAAGTCATGCAACAGCGGATAAGGCAGAGCAAGAGGGCGTATCAGACTTTTACTGACTAACTAATTATTATTATTTCTAGCCGATACTGTCCCACAGATTGGCAAAGGCCTCCCTCCATTCTTTCCAGTGTTGAGCTTTTGAGCCACTAACTACTAGACTGGCAGGCTTGTCAAATATTGTACTCGTACTGCTCTTCATATCTAAGTTTGACAACCAACTAAAATGTGTATTGTCTTCCAGTGATGGAGGCGGTCGTTCGGGAGTGTACCTGGCCATCGACGCAAACTTGGAGTTGGCTGAAGAAGAAGATTGCTTTGATGTATTCGGATTTTTGAAGAAACTCAGGCAATCAAGGAAAGGTCTTATAGAAAATGAGGTGAGTACATTGACAGTTGATATTAAATCTATATTTAATGTAACATAATGTAGGTTGTTTATTGTTTCTATTTAGCAAAATAATAAAAAAAACATATGTGAAGAAAATAAATTTAGGAATATGGAAAAAGAAAGCATTAATAATTGCCTATGGAAGAAAATTCTATAGGCATAATATAATATGTGTTAATTCGATAAATATCATGTACGGCCATCGAATCTTGGCAAGTTTGTAGTTAGAATCTGCGAATTTTAGAGCTTGAAAACACGTAGGTACAAAAATAAAGGTTTTAAAAAATAAATGCCAATAAGTTTTTAACAGAAATAACAACTGCAATTTGCATTTATTTGTTTAATCTATTTCTTTTTTTGCAAGTTTTCAAGCGCTAAAATTGGCTGAACGTCAAATTCGCCAAAATCCGACAGCCATACTTGTAATGTAATGTTTTAATAGTATAAAGCTACAAATGCGTATAAAATGAATTCATTCGCATTACTGTCAATGGGAAAAGTGTCAACAATGTGACAGTATTGCCACGTTAAATAATAATGTTGATATGTTGGCCTAAGATAACCCCAGTCTTCTGGTCGCGTGATTAGTGTGAATACTCGACTAGCCATAAACAACTCGATGAACACTCAGGCCCTATGGCTCAAGTGTTTTAACCGTAGCAATCGTTTGACATTTCATAAATTCAAAATATTCTAGTACCATAGCGTCACACCTTAGCTTTGCACAAGTTTCTTAAATTCTCGATATTTCATTCAATTTCATTTTATATTTCTAATTAAAAAAAACATCAAAAGCATCCATTCATAATTTTAAAAAGATTTATTTTAATTTCATTTGTGTTTCATCATTTTCCATTTCACATTTAAGAAATACTCCACCAATTCTGTTAGAATTCAGTTTAATTTCTTAATATTCTGTTGCAAATACTGCTAGCTTCTGTACCACAAGAAAGCAAACCCTGCTCTTAGCAATAAGCAAGTAATTTCCTCTAACTGGAGATTTTCTTCCGACGGTGTGTACCGTCTGTCCGTCCGTAACTGCAGAAATTGTACATTCTAAGTAGTTACTCGTACTTGGCTAAGGCAACCTTCTCCCTGGGTCTTGACTAGAGGAAATACTAATATAAATATCAAGAAGTAATATTAACAAAAACGGTAGTGCCACTATTATACTAAATCTTATTTTAAGGTGGCTCTTCCCCACTCCTCTATCGTGGCCATAGGAACTCTGTAATTAAACGACACAACCCTAGTTTGGGCTCGTGTGATTCGTCTTGACGAGTTTTAATTATCTTACTAATATTATAAATGCGAAAGTTACGATGTTTGGAGGTTTGTTACTCAATCACGCCAAAACGGCTGGATGGATCTGGATGAAATTTGGCACAGGCACAGGATACACTCCAGAATAAGCCATAGGCTACTTTTTATCCCGGAAACCCCAACTCCAATACCACGCGGGCGAAGCCGCTGGCAAAAGCTAGTAGAGATATATACCGCGCTATAAAATCTTACAATGAAAAAAATATTTTTATTGAAAATATCGAAAACTTGTTTTAAAATACGAACATTTCACCAAATACTATATGATTTTACGTCCAACGACAGCGAAAACAGAGCCTTACCCTCTATTGCAAGTATTATTAGCGCTGATTTACCGAGAAATATAATAAGTCTTTATACTCTGGTGCAGAATTCGAAATGAGAACCAGCCGTTATGTCTGAGCTTGTTTTAATTGGGTACTTAGTGCTTATAGAGGAGATTTCACGAGATTGCACTTACAACCTACGTATATTATACGAGTGTTGTATAAACTAATATTTCACAGGACTTCATTATAAGCTACTTAGCTTGAAGGCAGTAATAAAAACAGTTCAGGCAAAACTCAAACATAAAGTTTGAAAATCGATTTTAGAACTTAAGTTTCTACTTTGAATAATATTGTTCATCAAACACTTTTTTTTTATTCAAAATCCATTTTAGTTCAAAAGTTTGGCAGATTTTTGGGCTATTGTAAAAGTTTCAAGTACTTAATTCAAAGACTAGGAGTTGTGTGTAGCTCCATGGCTAATTCAAAAAATAATTAAAAAAAAAAAAACAATATTCTACAAAAGGGACTGCTGAGCAATTTTCTTTCCTTACCTGTACCGCACCCACTGCTGGACACGACCTTTCAAGTGCTTCCAGACATTCTTCTCACGTCTCGAACCAGTCGTCGTGATAGGAGTCTTTGTCATACTGCCACCTCTTTTTGACTGACCTCGACGACGTTTTCTCTCTACAAAAAACCACTGCCTGGCGACCCTTGTCTAGCAGTACAGCACATATGTGGATGATATGATCCGCCCAATGGTATTTGAGCCTACTACTTTTTTGGCTACGTCTATTGTGCTCATTTTGGAGTGCAACGTTATTCGGTGTGTTTTTTTTTTCAATAAATAAACTCTAAGGCGAAACTTTAGAAATTCACTCAGTGACTGAACAACGTAGGTTACTCGTACAATAATAATAATTGTATAATTGTTTTATAAATGTATATTTATCCTTTCATATTTATAATTTGATTAATTCGTTAGTAGTACACCTCAGACTACCCCTGTATTATTTTTAGTTCTTACGATCCATCCTAAGGTTGTCTGGTAGATATCGCTGTGAGCGATAAGACCGCCATTGTACCCATAGATTTAAGTTCTGTTACTTTTTGGTGTACAATTAAGTTTAATCTATCTATCTATAACCAAAACTTTTCCCTCCAGGAACAATACAAATTTGTCTACGACACACTAGAAGAGCACGTAGTCTGCGGCGTCTCATGGTTCCCTGTTTCGGAACTCTCCCAGAGATTGAAACAAAAGTCGCAGAGGGACCCGGTGTCGAAGCTCAACGAATACCAGAAGGAATACCAGCAGATCTGCAAGCAGACTCCGAGGTTCACGATAGGAGACTGCGCGGGAGGTCACCGAGGGGACAACAGGGAGAAGAACCGCGATGTCCTGGTGGTGCCACGTAAGAATTTTTTGACTTTTAAATGATTTTTTAATTATAGTACCTTTGATCTTTCAGACCTTTCTTTTTTCTTTGATCTTTTTTTTCTTTCATTATGGATATAATGAGTAATCTGAAAGACCAGAGGCACTATAATTGCTTCAATTACGTCGCAAGATAAATACAATGTCTCGTAAACTGACTAGTAACTTTAGCTCTTCATCGTGGGGAGTCCGTGTCTACATAGTTAGATAATGTATTCACAGAGACATTTAAGACAAGTTTTCAAGCGCTAAAATTCGCATAGGCTCTGCGAATTTTAGCTTAAACTTCAGACTCGCCAAGATCTGACGGCCGTACTGTACTATAACTTTAACATCGGTTTTTGTTTTAGCTGACAACTTTCGTCCATACCTGACGTCCTTCCAGGGGAACAGCTTCACGGACTACATCAACGCAGTCTTTGTGGACGTAAGTACTAAAGTAAAAGTTAAGTAAAAGCAGGTAAACAGTCCCAATGGACTGTCCAGTCTGGACTGTCGACACATGATGCGTTGCGGCGCCGCAATGCAAATAATAATTTGACCAATCGGAGGGCTATAGGAACGGAATTCCGATTCGTCGAAATATTTGCGGTGCGGCGCCGCAACGCGTCGTGTAACCTGGCCCTTACGGTAGCTTTGCAACTAAACACATACAAGTTCAAGACGCTATACAGTACAATTAAAATTAAACGCTGTTTCTACCATAAAACTCTGGAATGTGCTTTCCCTTGAAAAAAAGCTGAAAGTAAATTTTCCTTCAAGTGTAAAATTTCGAACTACTACTTGAAATCCCCTCAACCTTACTTTAAGTCTTTTTCATAATGATTGTCATATTTAAAATTCTGTTAATCATTTGATATTTATGATAGTATTTATTAGTTTATAATGTCAGCATATACGTAGTCACTCAATGTTTATTACCTACAATCTATTTAAAATATTTGTTATTTATTTTTTGTGCACACCTAAGTGTTGTCTTTTTTTACCCAAACGTCGACTGATAGAAAATGCCTTGTAGCATTAAAAGTCCGCCTATATACCACTACTGTGCATGAAGTTTAAATAAATATATACAATTTTAAAAGTTTCCACATAACTAGGCTAGAACCGCAAGCAAACCAAGCACATCATAAAATAATCCTGCTCTCTCCTACTGAAATGAAGCACAATTTTATAACACAAATGCAATTTCCTCAGAAAAGTGTCCCCTGAGTTACTTAGAAAGTTCATCTTTTAACTTAATGTGACTTTATGATGACACGGCGGCCACACTTAGTTGTGCTGTTAATGGTTCCTTTCTTTGAAGTTGGAACAGCGGTTTTAACATAATTTCTATTGTAGGAAATAGTAACTAGGAGAAATCAACTAGGAAAGGTCAACTAATAAATATCAACTAGGACATAGAAATGGTAAAATATCGACTTAGAAGTAGAAAATGGAAAAAAATCATTCGGATGTAGCATAGCATAGGAAATGTCAATTAGCAAATAACAACTTGGAAGAAGAAACTATTAATTTCTTGTTGATAAACTAGGAATCATCGACTAAGTGTCGACTAGTAAGCAGAAACTCGAAAGTAGTAACTAACTAGGAAGTAACAACTGAGATTAAAAAATTAGCTGCAAATTAGGATTAATTATTTTAAGCTCCTATCGAACAAATTGTATTTATGGTATACCTACAATATAAAGTATATCTATCTATCTACAAAAGCCTTAAAAGAGAAATTCATTACGACATCACTTAGGCCAGTTAAAACTGTAGTAAAACCTGCATTGTTTTCAGGGCTACACCAAGCCGCGCGAGTACATCGTGACAGAATGGCCTCTGGTCAGAACGCAGGGCGAGTTCTGGTCATTGGTCTATGATTACGAATGTGCGGCTGTCGTCGTGTTGTGCGTGCCTCCCAAAAATTCTGTAAGTATTCATTTATATCCCTTACTAGCTTTTGCCCGCAGCTTCGCCCGCAGCTTCGCCCGCGTACATAAAATATAGCCTATGTCACTCAGGAGTAAAGCAGCTTTCTATTGTTGCTAAAATTTTTCCAATCGGACCAGTAGTTCCAGAGATTACCCCCTACAAACAAAAAAACAAACTTTACCTCTTTATTATATTAGTGTAGATTTACAACAATGTCAACTAGTATTTTCACGCGCGTTTCAAAGAGTTGTCAGCAAATGTAGAGGCCCAACTGCAGGGCCGAAGCCTACTGGGGCCCCGGTCCGGTTTCTGAAAAAAACGTACGTCAGTATGAGGGCTAAGACGGAATGGGGTGGATCGTTTAGTCAGTAAAAGTCTGACACTGTTTCCCGCTCTGCCCAAGAGCGGGATTCGTCATTATATGATTTTTCCCGCCATAAAAAAAAACTAGTATTTTGTAATGCAGCATATAACTAATACAGTTTAACCAATAACAGATCTATTTATCTATAATATGTATGTATTTAGAAATATATAAGTATGTTTATCAGTTGTCTAGTACCCATAACACAAGCTCTGCTTAGCTTGGGACTAGATGGCGTTGTGTGATAGTTGTGGACATATTATTATTAATAACAGATGGATACAATGCCTGATACTAATGTACTTGTTACAGCAACAATTCCCACCCTTCTGGCCTGAGGGTCGTCATTCCAAAAAGTACGGACCGGTGTTCACGATAGACCACGTGTCGCACAACCATTACACCAACATCAAGACCTGGATCTTCAGAATTAATAAGAAGGTAAGTTGTAAGAAAAACTTTTCCTCTATTTTCTTCATTTTTGTCTTCAATTTCTGGGCCATGTGAAAGCAGTGATTCTCAGTATTTTCTTTCTGAGAAAAAATCCTATGGTATCACTGAATGCCAAAGGTAGTGTGATAAAGTAGTATTTTACTGGTGAAAGAATTTTTAAAATCGATCTAGTATATTTTGAAGTTTATTTATTACAGACTAAAATTTTAAAAAATACAAATCAACAAAACACAAATCAAAAACATACAAATCAACAAATTTATTGTCTTGTATTATGTTTTTTAGCATGATAATACGGTTCTGTTTTTATTGGTAAATTACTCTTCACAATCCATTTGCAACCTTGGTGACCAGTCTCAGCCCTCGGCCTTGTTTTTTCATACAAATAAATGACGTGCGGTCGCAGCACGATTTTAGCGCGACTGTCGCACATTTTTATTATGTGTATCAAGAAAGCAGAGCGGCAGTAGCGCTGCAATCGCGCTGCCGTTGTGTGACACTATATGGCTAATATGAAGGCGCCCTTAGTCATAGTCCAATGACAGAAACTTGACACGAAATAAAGAATGACAATAATGAAATGCTAAAACATATACAGGGTGTTTGGTGCATCGTTTGCCAAATTGATTTGGCCGACAGAATAGACCTTTGGCTATATCTTCAGCCCCAATAAATCATTCCTTGCCACACCGGTTTTTTTTAAACACGTTTTTAAGTTTTATTCTGAAAAACACCGGATTTCAGCATTTAAGCTTACATAAATAAAAAAGTTATTAGTCTATCCAACAAAATTTATTTTTATATTTAAGTATACTGTTGTATGGTTCTAAGAAATCTGCTTGTGAAATAAATGTTTAATTTTTTATTTCAAGTTTGAGGAAAGTTAATACCCTTTGTAAAAAAATAAATAATGTGCGTAAAAATGAGATATCAATATCTACCTACTTAGAGCAAGTTACTTATTTTTTTACTTTAACTTCTTAGTGCATTTACCGTAATATCAAATATCAGACTTTTGTGATTTGAGTGCACATTTAGCCAATTAGTGAAGTTAATAAAAGATTTTTTTTAGCATATTGCACACCGTTGGAAAGGGCATTAACTAGAGAACTTTTTATAAAATTCGAAGATCTCCAACGCTTTTAGTTTTTTTTTAATAGATATTTAAAGTTGAGTTTTAAAATTATTTTGTCATATCCCATACACTTTGTAGGTTTTTTATAGAAAAACTACACGTTACTAGCAAGTAATTTTGGATTTCATAGAACCATACAACAGTACACTTAAATATAAAAATAAATTTTGTTGGATAGACTAATAACTTTTTTATTTATGTAAGCTTAAATGCTGAAATCCGGTGTTTTTCAGAATAAAACTTAAAAACGTGTTTAAAAAAAACCGGTGTGGCAAGGAATTATTTATTGGGGCTGAAGATATAGCCAAAGGTCTATTCTGTCGGCCAAATCATTTTGGCAAACGATGCACCAAACACCCTGTATAATTCCCGCTTCCTCAGGTTAAATAGATTTCTCTTTACAGCAAAATTTATCAGAGGTACTAACCTGTCTCCTTTACCCACCAGATCATTTCCCTGACTGAGTTGATGGCCGGCGTGAAAGCGCCCACGAAGACTGTGCAGCTGTTCCAACTGACTTGCTGGCCCATGGGCCACAAGGTGCCGTCGTCAACCAACTCGCTGGTCGAACTCATGAACATGGTGGAGCGATGGCGGCAGCGCACCGACTATGGACCAGTCTGCGTCGTTTCGCCGTGAGTATTAGATTACTACTAAGGGATCCAAGGATGTATAGGAAGACGTAGCGTTGGAAGGCCTCCCACAAGGTGGACCGATGACCTGTTCAGGGTTGCTGGAATCCGATGGATGCAAAACGCACAGGACCGGTCTTTGTCGTGGCGCTTGGGGGAGGCCTATGTCCAGCTGTGGACGTCTTTTGGTTGAAATGAATATAAATGATGAAGGGATCCATGACTACAAATAGTTAATTCCTGAAGGAGTCTGTGTTTCTTGATGGTTACAACCCATGTGATGATGATGGATATCTTTAAGTTTAAAGTAAATAAGTTATTTCTAGGTATGTGCGCTCCATCGTCAACCGTATCGTCACTTTCCATCAGGTGTGATAGCGGTGAATCGCAAACCTGTCAAAAAAAAATGATTATGGTCTTTCAGTGCGAGCACGCTCAGTTAACTCTGAACTTTTGTGCTGTGTCTGTCCCATAGATATATCAAACAGTCTGCCCCAATAAAAGTATTACTATTCTATTCTAACTATACTTACACTAATCTGAACGGATCTCACATGATCTAAGACAAGATACTATCAAAAGGAGAGGATCTTTAAAATAGACTATAAACCATCAGTTAGGAGCTGGTTTTGAGATTTCTTTACTTTGGGTCCTTCTGATATTTAACTTTTGCCCGTGTAAAACATCTTTATTAAAACCAAATTCAAGCATTAACCACAGTATCACAATTTGTCACACGATATTCATTTTTGAAAGATTAGATGGTCTTCCTGAGTGGTCATCCGATCAGAACTGTTGAAAATTGCAGCTTTGTTAGTTATACGAAATGTCGTAGAAGTTTTTTAATGGTTCATTCGTCTGTGTGTAGTGACGGGCGGAGTCGTGCCGGCGTATACTGTGCTGCCAACGCGTGCATCGAGCAAGTGATCCAGCACGGCGAGGTGGACGTGTTCCAGGCGGTCAAGACCGTGCGCCGGCACCGGCCCCAGCTTGTTGAGAATATGGTATGTAATCCACTATATCTGACGAGCTCCAATCATGTCTGTAGCGTCGGCTCTAATACGCACTTTCCTCCACAGACCGAATACAAATACTGCTACGATCTCGTGCTCCATTACGTGCTGCACTATTTAAATAAAGACATGAATGAAAAGAAGTGAGAGTGCGAACTCAAGGACGAACTCTGGTTCATCGAGTTCGGGCGCGGCGCGGCGCTGCCAACGACGCCGGAGGACACGCCCCCCTCCCTGCCGCGCGCGCCCCCGCGCCGCCCGCGCCGCGGCCTGTCGCTGGACCGGCTGCTGCCCGCGGCGCGGCCGCCGCTGGCGCACGCCGCCACCGACGAGCCGCGTCGGCCGCGCCGCGAGCGCCCGCCGCTGCGCCGCTCCTTCCGCCTCGACGAGCATGACGCCGCCGCCGCCGAGCGCCGCCGCGCCTTCAGCCGCGGCCCGCGCGCGCCCTCCTTCGACGAGGGCGACGACTGCGAGTGCCGCGCCGAGCTGGACGAGCCGCCGGCCGACCTGCCCGACGACGCAGACGACTACGAACCGGAGTTCGCCGCCTCCCCTCCGCGCGCCGCGCCGCCTCCCCGCGCCGGTTCCTCAGACCGCGTGCTACACGAGCCGTCGCCGCGCGCGCCTGCCCGTGCGCACTCTCAAGGCGTCTTCGAAAGACGTCTTCCTAAGATATATAAGTTCGGCCTTATGGATAAATCTAAAAGAGCGAGTTCGAGCGCCCTCTACGAGCGAGCCGAGCGGTCGCCCACCGAAGCGTTCTACAACGCGACCGGCTCCACCCGGCTCAGCTCACAGGAGCTCTTCGAGAAGTTTTGTTCAGAAGAATTTACGTCTCTATACGGACGAGACGACGACCGGCGGCGGCGGCCGCCGCACTCCAAGTCGACGGGCAGCAGCGGCTCGGACGTGCGGCACGAGCGCCTGTGCTGCCGCCGCGCGCCCAGCGGCTCGCAGCCCGCGCTGCGCCGCCACACGTGCGCGCCGCGCTCCGACCGCTCCACCGACTCCGACGACACGTCGCCGCGCCGCGCCGCCGCGCGCGACTCCGACGCAGACGCCAGCCCGCTCGACGACTGCTCGCGCTCAGCGCCTCTGCTCAGCCCGGACAGGTTTGAAGGCCGTTTTACTTTCGACATCTCCGAACGTAGCGAGGTCACGTCAAATCGCGACGAGACTCCCTCGGATGCAACCGAAACGCGGAACTTGACGCTATATGAGGAACCGCACTCGGACCGCACGAGTCTCTGCGAATTGTATGATGCCGCATTTTCCTCGCATCGACCTTCGTTTCGTCGAGATGGATCGCGCCGCCGCGGCGGACCTGTCGACCTGAGTACGCTGGATTTTCGCGCCATCGACGATGAGAGTCCGCGTCACAGTCGCCGCACCTCACAGCGGAGCGTGGACGATACGCTGCGACAGAATTCGGAGACGAGAAGTTGGGCTTCTGACTCTGTGTTCGCAACTCCGGAGCGACACGCCGCGGGTAACGGTGACGGTGACGGTGACGTGTCGCCGTCGTCGAGCGGCACGCATCACTCGCTCACCGTACACGGGGACTCGCCGCGCGCAGACTCCGCCGCCGCAGACTCCACTGTCGCCGATACCACGATCGCTGACACGACTGTCGTCGAGGAAGAGCCGACGAGCGTCATAGAGCGCGCCGAATACGCGCTGGCGCTGCGTCTGGGCCGCATTGAGCTCGACGACGAGGTGTCGGAGCGCGCGTCGTCGACACCGGCGGGGTCGGCGCGCCTGTCCAGCCGGCCCTCCATGCACAAGCTGGAGCCCATCGAGCCGGAGCGGCTGTGCGGCGGCGCGCGCGGCTCGGACGCGTCGCGCTCGCGGCGGCGCGGCGCTAGTGAGCCGCGGCGCTCGGCGCGCTGCTTCCCGCTCTGACTGCGCGCGGCGGCGCCGCCGGGCCGCGCGCGCCGCAGCCGCCGCCGCGAGCCCCCCCGAGTGCCTTCCCGCGCCGTGCGTCCGGCGGCCTCGTCGCCGTTCCGTGTGCTGCTCGCGCTTCGCCGCTGGTCGGGCGGAGTTCGGCGCCCTGGGGCCCCCGGCGCCCGGTGCGCGCTGCGTTCAGGGGCCCCCGGCGTCCGGGTGACCCGGCCCAACGTCCGGCAGCCGCAGTCCCTATGTAAATTCGCCCCCTCTAGTTCCCGCCGGTCGCCGGACCGTAACTGCCAAATTTCTAAATAAATGTAACTGATAATTATTTCGTCTAGGTACTCGTAAATACTTAGTGTAGCGCCGTCTTTTTCGGTATCGTTAGGTAGGCAGTGCCTAAGTCAACTACGTGCGTAGAGCGTAGATTCTAAATCTCGTAGATAGAAATTGTTCCCGGGGCCGCCGCGGGCGCCCCGGTCGCAGTCCACGACTGACACAGGGTCATCGTTTAGCTATTACACTTTAATTAATGCGCGCCCGTACTGACGCGTGTGCGCTCGGGCGAGCATCTCGCGGGATGTACACATCATTGAATTTCGGCATAACCATTGAATGATTGAACAAGATATGTGCGACGTGGACGGGTGTGGACGCTTCACAATCATACTTCAGTTGAGATAAAACTATGTTGTTAAGCTAAATTTAATGTAACATTGTAATAAATCACATTCGTCAGTGCGGGCACTTGTGACATCGCGGATGTAAGGAGCGATGTCGACTAGTTAGTACGTAGTATATAAATATATTACTTTTAGGTGATTTATGTGCTTTTTATACTGAGCTAAAGCGATTCTTCACGGACGTGGAGTGTCTGGGCACACGTCAACTACCGCAGTTAGACTGAACCTGGTACTGTTCTGTATAAAAGTGTTTCAATATAAATTAATATTTTATATTCTCGATACCTTACGTTAAAATGTTTTGGTGTCGTATTTGTCGATGTTATTCAATGTTTGTCTAGTTTATTCCAATATGTTTATATTTTGTGTCATTATTAAATATATTACACATGACGGTATATAAGATTATGTATTACTATAACGGATTACGTATAAGCTTGTAATTTGCTGAATATTTCGCAATGATATGTCGATATTTAATATTTGCAATATCGTGCTATGATGTTAGTTTTATACATGTTTCAAATGTGCCAATTCTACCATAACACGAAATGTATGTGTTAAAATATTCTTATTTTGGCTCATTGAATTTAATCATTACTTTGTAAAGTATAGTTTCGCTACGTAGAAACATCACGTTTTTATTGATTTTTGACAAATATTTGACTGTTTATAATTTGTTGTTGATAATTTTATGTTTATATTTTTATTTATAATTCCTAAGATGAATGTTATACTTATTTTGGTATTTGGTAAAGATTATTCTCCAATGAATAAATCTTATTATAATAAACTATATTTTTGGGCTCCAAGCCCTTGGTCGATTTTAAGGTAAATGATAAGATACTTCCAAATATTTATTTTAGTGGACGTATTAGTAGCTCATTTGTTATTGTTGTCCTTCCATTATTTATGTATTAAATATTTAAAATATATTATGTGTATAATTATGAAAAATTATTAAAATATTTTTAAATGGCGATGTCAAAGTATCGATGCTTAAAGTTTTATAAAAATATATATTTAATTTTCATGTGCGCATTGCGTCGCAACATTACTATATGCGCTTGATGGATCGATATCTTATTTATAGCAAGCATTGCTGTACTTATAATATTTTCTTAAGCCTTTTGATGTGAAAATTATATTTAAAATTTAGTTTATAGTTCGTCTACAAATATATTTATGCAAAACGTTATAATATATCGAATATAACGCACAACCAAGCCAATCCTAACAATTTACTAATATTATTAAAATATAGTAATACCCTTTTGACTGCGAACATTTTTATAGTGCCATTTTTTGAACAAGTATACGCTTCAAAGAAACTAGCGGCTAATCTATAGAAAATAGTGTCGACGTCAATAGTTTACAGTAATTCGGATATTTTGTAACAATAGAATATTTACCAGCGTCAAACCGCTTTTGTAACGTCTTTGAAATGGACACGCTTTGCAAAAATACGAATTCGGAATATTATACAATTTTGATAGACGATAACAACTGTGTTGGCGACTGTACAACGTTTTTAAAAGACATTTTTGAGAGTTTTGTTTGTTTTTTTTTTTATTGTATTTGCAATGAGGAAGGAAGAAGGAACGTTCATGTGGATGATTGTATCTAATAAGTAAATGAGCCATGTAGCATTTTCACTGAATCAAAACTTGTGAACTCTGAAATACACAAACTTTTAGACTTTGGTATCGACCAATTTGGAACCATGCACTAGCTTTTGACGTTTCATAAGAGCCCATTGAGGCATATGTGAAATACAATTTTTTTATTTCGATTTTATTGGACTCAGTATTAAAAGCTTTTTTTATCAAGGGTTTGCTAGAAGAAAGTCAAGGTTAAGTAAAACTCACCTGTGTTCATGAAATAGTTTACAATGAAGTGTACAGTGTAAAATTTTGGTAAACAATAAAGAATGAAGCTTACAATCCGGGTAGGCTTGAAAATGTACAAAAATGGTCCTAAACATGGGTTTTATCTCCTATTTCATTTTTTTTATTGATTATAGGTTCACGCTTGACCGCCACCTCACCTGATGGCAATTGATTTCATTCAATAGTTGTACCTAATTTTGAAGATGAACATGGTCAAAACACAGAACTACCTATGTACAGTCTATGTACAATTTCTAAAAAGATATTTTCTTTGGTCAAAAAACACAAAGGGCAACTAAAGAACACAGTGTAGTTTTAATTTCTTTTTTTTTTTTATTTACACGCGTTCCCACTCCACCCCAGAGCGTTATTAGATGATTTATCATTTCGAAAAAAAATACCCATGAACAGTGTTATTTCTACCTTCCTCTGCACATTTCTGTTTTATATTTTTTGGGTTCAAATATTTATTTATTCCCTAGATACGTAGATATGGTGTTGTAAATGCTTTATTGTAAGTTAAAATTTCATGTGGACCATATTCGACGTTTTTTTTAGTAATAGTAAGTTATCTATTAACAAGTGAACAATTTTCTTTATAATTAAGTGAAAAATTTTGAATATAATGATGTCTTGCCGCACCGACCATCTTTATGTAAATAAATTAGAAAAAAAAACTAATTAATGTAGTCAAAAGTACCTACTTATACCAAATTATGAATATTGTATACCATATACATATTAATGAATTTGATTATTTATTATATATTAGGAAGAAGGTGAAAATTAAAAAAAAAACTACTACATAATTTATATAGAAACATTGTGATTTCAAATTTTCAACTTCCAAATTATTGTAAAATAACTTATTGAAATATTGTTGTCATAAATGTTATTTGAAAAGGTAATTTTAAAATTTATACATGGAACTTAATGGGAAATATATTTATTTGTTGTATAAAAACTATGTTTTATTTAACGACCCGCTTTTGAGAGTGGTTTATCCCCCTCTCAAAAGTTGGATTCTCAATACAAAATTTGTAGGCCCGTTTCATCGCCTTGGTGGATGAATTTTGGAAAGTCCACACATTGTGATCTCCTACGAGTGCGTCATAAAAGGCAACCTTATGCCATATCACACTCCTAACCCTAGTAGTTTTTTTGTGTTTATTTTATTGTGATAGGAAAACAAACACTATTCAACTAATAACAAAAAAACATATGCAACTATCAACCAATTAAATGTTTTCATATATAGTCCACAAATAACGGTATGTGCCCAAACGGATAGAGTCACAATTGATGTCATACATACCAAAAAGAAAAATAAAATAAAGAAAAAGTGTTGATTTAAGTTTTTCTTTTACTATGTGTAATATCAAATGCACAAAACCTCAAACACCCCAAATGATTTTTAATTCAATTTACTTATTACTGAGAAATGAAAAGTTCTTTGTCCTATTTTGTATTAAAAAGTGGTTAAATTTATTCTGCTCGTTATTCTGAGTAATCTATTTACAGGTTTTGCGCATTTAAAGTTACACTTTGTACAGAGATACTGTAAAGTCAGGTTACTTTGAAAAGAAGAAGACAAAGAAAATAGCAAATCCAAACACTCACCACCATGGAGTCGCAGTTACCAAAATCCGTTTGATCCGCATTATCATCATACTAATGACGGATCCATGTCCGGAACTTCCGCAGGACCACCATCGCCAATTGATTATGCCCGCATGACTGGTACGAATTAGTACTGGAACAAAAAAAAAAACATTATACCTACAACAATTACTCAGTAGTTTTCGGAAAAATCAATTTTGTAAGGGAGTCCAATAATCACATTCTCTTCAGCAAAGCTGCAGCAGCTAACCCAATGTGTTTCAAGTTAACTCGCGTTTGACCACAATCTTACCTAAAGGTAAGCGACGAAACTAAATTGAGTAAAGCAAAATAATGAAAGTCAAATTAGCTTATTTGTATTTTTTTTTTTGTTTCTTTTTCCATAATCAATTTTTTTTAATACTGGAATTTACAGAACAAAAAACACCTTGACTGCATACCACCACCCCCTCCCACCAACGGAACATCTCATAAACTTGGTTGGTTTAGGCCATGGTCCAGAGCAAGAGGGAATAAAGCAACACCTGTTTAAGGAGAGACTCGGACATCCTTACACCTTGGGCACGGGGACGCAGTGTCTTGGAACAAAGGCGAAGAAGGAATATAGAAATAGATTAGTCAATAAAAGTCTAACACTATCTCCGGCTCCACCCCAAAGCGAAAAGTCATTTGATGGCTACATGAACTAAACAGGACACGAAATACACGGTGGTTTTTTGTATGGTAGGTAAAAATCATCCAATGACGAATCCCACTCTTGGGCGGAGCGGGAAACAGTGTCAGACTCTTACTGACTAAAGAACCTACCCCGTGCCTTCCTTGCCTTATTCCCAGAGCCCCGGTGTAACGCTTTCGCATCAACCCTCAGCTCCGGGAGGCTTCGACCCTCTAGGGCCCCTACGGTGTGCTGACAACTCCCTGAGGCGCGCGGGAACGGTGCGCGCCGTCGACGACTTGGGTTCGGTCTGGACTGCTACCAGACGACCGGACGGCGAGCTACCCATTGCTCACCGTCCGCAAGCCAGTGTCTACGGTGGCCGGATATCGGCAGGATCGCGGCGGCGACGGCTACGGCGAGTGCGCCGTTGCCTTTGCCTTATGCGGTCAGCCTCCTCCTTTACGAGCATTACTGCCTCGCAGAAGGAGGCGACCGCCTGCCACTCCTCCTCGCTGCGGACCATGGCCTGAACCAAGGCCCGGCGCGAGAGGTCGCCGCCGCCGATCACCCCCACGAGGGCACGGCGTTGCTCTTCCCAAGCGGGGCACACTTCTACCGTGTGCTCCACCGTGTCCTCCGGGCTGGCCACACAGTGGCGACACCCGGGCGTCTCTTCCGCACGGATCCGGTGCAGGAACCTCCCGAACTTGCCATGTCCGGTGAGGACCTGCGTCATGCGGAAGGTGAGGACGCCGTGAGGTCTATCCAGCCACGCCTCAAAGAGGGGCACTACTGCCAAAATTATGGCGTGCCCAGCGCTAGGTTGCGACAGTCGCTGTTTCCATTTCACCATGAGATTCCGCCGGAGCTCTTTCCGCCATGCCTTAACATGTTCTGGCAGCGGAGTTTCGCCCCGGCGTTGCATCTCCACGCACAGATCGTGTCGTACATGTGGTTAAAAATCATTGAATGACGAATCCCGCCCCTGGCCGGAGCGGGAAACAGTATCAGACTTACTGACTAAACAATCTACCCCGTTCCTACCTTGCCTTAGTCCCAGAGCCCCAGTGTAACGCTTTCGCATCAACCCTCAGCCCCAGGAGGCTTCGAACTTGTAGGTACAGTAAATACACCGTGGTAACTAACAGCAGTGAAGCGTGGCCTGTACTTGAGCGGCACAAGCAAAGCCTGCGTGTCACGGAAATGAATATACTGCGCTGGATGTCGGGAGTTTCGCGGAAAGACCGCATTAAGAACTCCCGCATCCGGGGCAGCCTTCAGGTCCGTGACATAGCGGATAAACTGCAGGAGGGCCGCTTACGCTGGTATGGCCACGTGTTACGAAAACCGGCAGACTACGTGGGTAACAGATGCCTCGCCATGCCGCCTCCGCCGGAACCCGGGAAATGAGGTAGGCCTAAGAGGCGTTGGTTCGACGTCGTAAGGGACGACATGCGTGCTAATGGGCTTGAGGCAAGGGACGCAAAAGACCGAGCGAAGTGGAGGCGCCTAGGAAGGAAAGCGGACCCCGGGCACCGAGGTGAAAGCCAAGGCAGCAACCGGGACGAACGCTAGGTTGATGATGATGAACTAACAGCAAAGAACACGGCTCATCATCATCATTTCAGCCGAAAGACTGCTGGACATAGGCCTCCCCCAAGCGCCGCCACAAAGACCGGTCCTGTGCGTCTTGCATCCATCGGCTTCCAACAACCCTGACCAGGTCATCGGTCCACCTTGTGGGAGGTCTTCCAACGCTACGTCTTCCAGTACGCGGAAGAACACGGCTATTTGCGTAGAATTACCTAATTTACCATTAATTAAACAACGCGTATACACGACACTCCGCTCTTCAATTAGTAAGGTAATTTCTTGGGGTTTACGTGTTTTCCAAGATATACACATAGATACAGAACATGAGAGGGGAAGGACGAGGATATTTAACGCTGTTGGAGCAATATTGAGTTGGTATAACGGTAGGGTAATTTATTTGGAAGCTTGTGGTAAAATATGTGATTTAACAAAGGTGGCATTCGAACCTAACCAGCTTGCGAATGCACTTAGCATGCGCATGATAAACAACCGTAAATAAAATGACCAAAATTTACTCTCAAATCCCGCTCCGGTATTAAACTCTTGAACGCCAGCATTCGCACACCTATTGTCTTTCTACTAGGTCTCCAATTACGGTACTCGAAAGGTGAAATGGACGTAGTTCCCAGAATGAAACATGTTGCAATTGCATTACCTATATAAAAAACCTGCATAGATTTTTAGCGCAGGTAAACAAAGTATGTCTTCAAACTTTTTTTTTTCATCCTTTAAGTTCTTTCCGGGTGGAAAAACATCAAACAAGTTGTTCCACTCTGGGTGGAATGAGTAGAAGTAGCAGAAATTCACTTACTGGGGCCAAGGGTTGGCTTCTGAAAAGCAAGAAAGTTCGACCCTAGTAGTAAAAATGTAGGAACGGGGAGGTTTTTTAGTTAGTAAGAATGTGACACTAGATAGTGTCACATTCTTACGAGATCCTAGTCTACCCAAGGACGTAAGTTATTATTGGATGATTTTGACTCATCAAAAATAGCCCTTTACTGACCCGAAAACCAACCCGAATTCCTTGCTTTAAAAAAAAAATCGTTGCCCCATACTAGGAATTACTCCTGTATCATGGGTGCGTCCACAAACATGTAAACTCACACACACAAGATACCCATACCCGGAACACCTATCTGTAGGCCATACAAATATTGGTTCCGTGCAGGAATCAACCCCGCAACCCTCCGCGCAGCAGTCAATCGCTTAACTACTGCGCCAGCCGAGCCGTTAAGCTTTACTCATGGCGTTCCATAACCTCGGACAATTGGACATTCAGACCTGGCTAGCAAAAGGCCTCATCAAGAAGGTTCATCTTATATTCCTGCAACTACAGCTTCTATTTACATAAAAATAACTCCAAAACACCGATAAAAACATAAAAATCTTTCATAAACGCACCCCGACAGTAATTCGACTCACTCCATTAAGTGGCTGTCGCATATTTTACAAGCGCTAGTAAAAAGCTGGAGTTCCCTCGACAACCATTTATTACGTTTTGCGGAGTAATATAGTTTGTTAGCGGTAGATACAGTGCAGTATGATGTGATGAGCTTACGTCAGAGGAAATGAAAATTACACAAAGATAATACCAAAGAATAGGGACATTGTATAATAATAAATCTTTAATCCGTCCAAGTCAGTGTGTGTCTACATATTTATCTATGTCTGGGTGTAATTTATCTATAATATGTATTTATTTAGAAATATATAAGTATGTTTATCAGTTGTCTAGTACTCATAACACAAGCTCTGCTTAGCTTGGGACTAGACGGCATTGTGTGATGGCTGTCGAATATTTGTTATACTTGGGCCACACTAACGCCTAATGTCACTTGTGTAAGTATGTCAAAAAATAACCTTTCGAATATCGTAATTAGAGACATAATAGACAAACAATAGGTGTGCGAACGCCCGCCGAGAATATACGTAAAAAAATATCGTCACACTTTATCAACTTAAAAACAACCTCACATTCATCTTAGGCGTGTATTCTGTAATCAGCGTCATTTACAAAAATTTACCGATCATCATCATCATCAACAGATTTTTTTAAAGTACCCACGATTGGGACTCGTCATGCCTCCTCTCTAAGAGAGGGAAATAGGCCATAATCCACCACGTGGGCCAATCGCGAATTGGTGGATGTATCATGTTTTCGATTTTTTGGTTCTGGAACATGCCAGTTTCCTTACGATGTTTTCCTTCATCGTTTTAAGAACAGTGGTGATGACATAAATTACACAAAGGAATGGACCTGGCTGAGTTTGAACCCTACGACTTACCACCACAACTCTCATTTACCTACTTGTATCAAATAGTACTACTTTTACTGTACTCAGCTTTCAGTACACGTACAAAATAAACTATTTATTTGAATTAGACACCCAACGTTACACCAGAAGCGTTTTGAAATAGGATTGTCAGCCCAGCAATGCATACTAGACGATCCGAAAAAGAACCAATTGAACCTGACCTCCGCTGCTTCACTTAATCCCCTTTCAGTGTTCTTTGTTCGAGCATCACAGGGAGGGGAGGGGTTTCAATTTATACTGGTAGCAAGGCAGAAGAGCTTTGTTAGTTCGTGCATAACACACGCCTAACTATGCGTTGGAACAGAGACAAACAGCTTTCATTTTGTTACTGATGTTTTTCTGGGTTTGAACTATGAGCTTTATGCTTATTGTTATAAAGTTGAAACTAAAAAAACCTGTGTTAGTCTCCGCACTACACCTGATATAACTTTAACCATGCTAAATGAATATTAAAAATAATAAATGCAATATTATGTGAAAAGGTATATGAAAGGAAGAAGTGATAGCGTAACAAGAGACAGACCAGAATAGAAGGAAAAAACGTATTGCGCCGACCTTAAATAAAACGGGACAAGGGCAGGAAGATGATGATGATAAATACAACACGGATAGGACAAGGTCAGGCAGATGTATAGAGTAGGTATGTATATACTCAGTTGATGACACTGTCTATACACTCATATAAATATGTAGTCAAAACATCACGGCATAAAGATAGTGATTTGCTCATTTCAATTAATAAACAAGTTACAGTCTCATTCTTACGATAACCTTTTAAAACTTGCATGATTTGTAAATAAATGAATAAAAATAAACAAATAGTTCGTTTAATACACAGTAAAAACACATATTGCACAACAGTTCAAAATAAATTAATCAATATTATCTAGTATCCGTGTTCTTGGTATCCTCCTCTGTGTCCTCCATAACTATGACTCCCTGAGCTGTGACCTCCTGAAGGAAAAGCATTGTTACTAGGCCCTGACCCTCCAAATCCGGATGAACCGAAGCCAGAATTTCCGTGAGGGCCAGGTCCGCCAAATCCTTGATGACCGCCCTGGCTTTGTCCGAATCCTTGGTTTCCAGGTCCAAATCCTCCCTGGTTGCCAGGCCCTACAATGCCTCCTTGAGGGATGTTTGATCCGGGTCTTGGGAATCCTTGTGAGCCTTGTCCAAATCCGCCTTGACCGCTGGGGTAGGCACTTTGTCCGCCCTGGCCGAATCCACCTTGGCTGCCGCCGTATCCGCCCTGGTTACCACCATATCCGCCCTGACTGCCGCCATATCCGCCCTGGCCGCCGCCGTATCCGCCCTGGTTACCGCCATAACCGCCCTGGCTGCCACTATATCCGCCCTGGTTACCACCATAGCCACCCTGGCTACCCCCGCCATAGTGAGGGGATCCTGCAGATAAAACAGTACTTTAAGACGTTAAAGAAACAAAGAAAACAGTCTTATGAGTTGAACAAAACTAGTTGAAGAGACTTTACGACGAAACGAAGGAAGGAGGAAGAAGATAGAATACCATGGAACAAACGCGAAAATAAAACTGTCCACATTATTTGACTGTCCTGTTGGTCTAGTGGTTAGAGGCCCTGACTGCTAGTTGTAGATCATGGGTTTAATTCCCACCCAGGACAAATGTTTGTGTGATGAGCTCAATCATTTGTTCTATATCTGGATATAATTTATCTATAGTATGTATGTATTTAGAAATATGTAAGTATGTTTATCAGTTGTCTAGTACCCAAAACACAAGCTCTGCTTAGCTTGGGACTAGACGACGTTGTGTGACAATTTTGCAATAATATATTGTTATTATTTACTAAGAACTTTTTTCCGACTATAATTTTACCCTTTACGTTCTTTATGTTATAAATTTTGATAAAATGTATAAAAATTTATATATGATACTTTTTGCATCGCTCGTACCTACATAAAAATAAATGGATATATATATATATAGTATATCGGGCTGGTGTCCGCAACTCCACGTCTAAAGTGCGTATTTTGCGTACGGATAAATGGATATATAATGGCTCTTATCCTTGACAGCGATATCTATCAGACTACCTAAAAGTGACATTTAAATTGAAGTATCAATGATCAGAATTATATTAATATTTTATAGCAAAAGTTTTTAAGTGTACGTGTATATTTTCACCGCGTACACACAGGGACTGGAGCAGTTTGCCGACAAGGCGAGAGTAAATAGGCACTTAATAAACTAGTGCGCTTCACCATCAACTATTGCATCACTGCTTACCATCAGATGGGATCGCAGTCAAGCACAAGTTTAAAGCAATTATAAAATAAAGACCTTTCATTATTTAGCACTATCCTCACTATCACCAACACGTCTGTACAAGTACTTTCACAAAGGATGACTGCACTGCTATCTCTACTTCACACACCAGATGTATACCTAACTAGGAACAACGGTCATTGACCTAGTTGTTTAATCACTATATACTTACTCGTATTGTCCTGCCCGAGCTGAATATTGTATAAATGAGTCACCGAGTACCTACACACAAATACAACTGAAGGGACAAGTCTTTTAGTCAGTAAAAGTCTGACACTTTTTCTAATTATAATAAAAACCAAGTATGGGGTAAGTTAAAAAAATGGTGTAGGTTGTTTAGTCAGTAAGAATCTGTGTTTCCAGCTCCGCCCAAGGGCGGGATTCGTCATTAGATGATGTTTACCTACTATAAAGAAATAGGCTCTCTCCTAAGATGATTTCTTACCTCAAAAAAATATGTAAACTTATATTACGTGAGAAAATTGTAAATAAAGAAGAAAAATATATATAAAAAAAAAATAAGGCTTACCGTAACTAACTACCGCCAACGCCAAAACCAAGCAAAGAATCTGAAAAATAATCATTTAATTTCATAACTGAAAACAATCCATCACCATTAGAAAATGTACCAAAACTTTTAGAAAAACCAATGCGTTTTGTTATTTGAATAACAAAAGGGCAATATAAGAACAGCACCATAACATTAGAAGATATTACAGTAGGAGATGAGGGTCTTTTTCAGTACAGTCTTCGGATCTTGGCGAGTATGAAGTTAATTTTAGCACTAGAAAACTCGTACAAAAATAAAGGTTTTAAAGAAATAAATGCCAATATCAGTTTTTTACCGCAATAACAACTGCAAATTGTATTTATTTGTTTAATTCATTTATATTTTTACAAGTTTACTAGCGCTAAAATTCGCAGAGCCTAAATTCAAACTCGCCAAGATCCAACGGTCATACTGTACCTACATAGGTTTAAGAATCGCCAAACTTAAGTGGCATTTGGCGGACACATTACTCGCAGAAATGATGGTCGTTGGAACAGAAAGGTTCTGGATGGCGACCGCACACCTGAAGACACAGCGTTAGAAGGCCTCCCACACAAATATACTTATAATTTTGGAACACAGAGATACGTATAATTTTGAAACAGCTATATTGTACCTGTGTGCACTAAATAATAAAGGTTTTGACTTTGACTTTGGCCTCTTTCAAGATGGTCTTTGTGACTAAAATGATGATGACTATAATATTAAATAAAATACTAACCTTGAAAGCCATATTGTCGAATAACAATTAACGAATGAGACGATAACTCGAACTGTATGCTCCAATGCTCCATAATCTTCAACACATTACCTTATATACAGCATGTTATCTTTGAATTTGTGCGTCTGACCCCAATGGATGTATCTCTAATGCAATATACTACTATATACATATGTATACAACATTATTTCATAAACAATAACATATGCCTTATCGTTTAATGTGAAGTAGATGATGCTTATATTTGTTTACAAATATAATTTGGCCTCGAAGTGATGTAAAATTCGTAGAAATCACGGCTTGAGAGTAAAAGTAATGTACTTACTATAATTTGGTTGACGAAAAAACAGGAAAATTCACACACACAATCAACATTTTGCTAAACAACTTCGTGGAATCTATAAATGTGACAAATAATATTTATTTTGTGAATAAGTCTTTAAGCTCTTGAATGCAGTAATTAGAGACATAATATAAAGACAATAGATGTGCGAAGGCCGGCGTTCACGTGGGGCTCAAGAGTTTAAATAACGGGGCAAGTGCAAGACGGACTCGCGTGGTAAGGGATCCGTATAAACTTACCTATGTAAGTAGTTTTAAAAAATCCTTGCATGTACGGTTAAATTACAAAATTAGTGCAGAATGTTTTTTTTTTTTTTAATTTTGTAAAAAACTATTCTTCATATCAAGTTCGAAACAATTTTCCTTAAAACTAGAAAAATTTATTGTAATTTCTACTTCTGAGATTTTTTTCATATTTTCTAAACTTATGGTTAAAAAGTTAGAGGGAAGCACGCCTTGTTTTTTACTTTTGGAGCGCTTGTTTCCGAAAATATTTACACTATCAAAAAAACATTTTACGGGACCCTAAATCATTTTTAAATACCTATCCAACAATGTATCACACTATGCTAGAATTGAAAAAAAAAAACACTTCCCACTTTACGTGTAGGGGAGGTACCCTAATAAAACATTTTTTACCACTTTTTGTTTTTGCACTTGTCGACGTGATTGATATACATATTGATACCAAAATTCAGCTTTCTAATGCTAATGGTTTTTGAGATTATTCCGCGGACGGACAGACAGACTTAGCGAATCTATAAGATGTTGACTACGGAACCCTAAAAAGAACGTTAAAATTGTCAGAGAATGATTATTTAGTTTAATTAAACGCAGAAACATTTCTAAAATAGTTATAATATCAAAAATTTGCTTTTCGCTGTCAGTAGCTAGTGTTAAAAAGCTAAAAACTCTTTCACACTGAAACTCCTGAAGGGATTTGGATGAGATTTAGCCAACGGGTAGACCATGTCCTAGAATACCACATAGTACAATTTTTGGCCCGCGAGTCTATTCCCTTGGGGCAATTTTCTGCTAGCATGCAGGCAAAACCACTAACAATAGCTATAACGCAAGAAATTAAACGCCATATTAGCAACGTTAAAAGTTACTGCCCAAGTTATTAAATGAGTTACACCTTATTGTGGCCTAGTTGTCTCTTTACCTACATTTTATTAGGAAAATACTGTCCGTGTCACATATTAAAACATAAAAACATAATCAACCTTAAAATATATTCCCACAGCTGGGCCTTAAACCTCTCTAGAAAACGGAACACACTGGACATTAAAAATAATAATAAATTCTTTATTGACATAATTAACAATTTGGATTATAGGATTCTCTAACGCCTGCGCTAGCAAAAACTGTGTTGCAGGTATGAAAATGAACAAAAGAACCATCTCTTGTTAATTTTCATCCTAAAGCTCATGCTGAGTACACGTGTAATTAAATAAATATATCTTTAACCTTTCGAATACCGTGATTAGAGATATAATAGAAAGACAATAGGTGTGGGGGGGACAGAACAGTTTAATATAGCACGAACATATTTGATTACGTATAAACTTCAATACAAAAATAAACACTAACATTTTTGAAATCAGAAAGGAATACTACGAAAAAGGAAAGAACTACTCAAAAGGAGTTTTTAAAAAAAAAACACTGACATTACCTAATATATTTTTTTGAAATTAGAACGTAATACTACGAAAAATTAAAGAACTACTCAAAAGATTATTTTTTAACAAAAAATAACAAAAACTCTGACATTAACCAATATTTTTTTTAATTTAAAATGGAATACTACGAAAAAGGCAGTAAAATACTCAAAAGGACTTTTTAAAATTAAAGACCCAAAACACATGCAAAACCAAAACACTAGAACATCTAAATAAAAAAAAATAGAATACTACGAAAAAGGAAGCCAATAACTCAAAGGATTTTTTTAATTACAAAGCTTTTCATGGCAATATTTACAAGAATACAAACCTGGACTAAAGAGTAATGAAAACTTTTTTGCAATATCCTCTTTTCTCTGTTGCAGTGGACGCTTTACAAACAAAATATGTCAGGGTGTAGTTTTATTTAAATAAAACAAGTGAAAACTATTTGCAACGTAAAATATACATATAAAATGCTTTCGACTTGGAAAATAAGTCCTTTAAAGGAGTTCAAGCAATTATTTGATATTTTTTCGCAATTATTATATTTCTATCTGAAGTTAAACTCTGCGAATTTTAACGCTTGAAAACTTGTAAAAAATTAAATGATTTAAACAATATGCGTTTTGCAGTTGTTATTGCTGTTAAAAACTGTTATTGGCATTTTCTTTTTTTAATCTTTTATATTTGTACGAGTTTTCAAGCGCTAAAATTTGCAGAACCTAACTTCAGACTCGCAAAGATCCGGCGGCCGTACTGTACCTAATCCTTATCAATCAAAATTAACAACCATGGCGGTCGACAGTGAATTCGCAGCAACCGATTTTCGAAGCCGCGAGCAACTACAGCGAAAGGTTCAACTTATTTGCCGCGTTAGTTGAAGCATTTGGTGTTGCCGTACTTTAGTGTAAACAAAAGAATTTATTAAAATCTTACTAATATTATAAATGCGAAAGTTACGATGTTTGGATGTTTGTTACTCAATCACGCCAAAACGGCTGGACAGATCTGGATGAAATTTGGCACAGGCATAGGATACACTCCGGAATAGGACATAGGCTACTTTTTATCCCGGAAACCCCAACCCCAATACCACGCGGGCGAAGCCGCGGGCAAAAGCTAGTAATTAATAAATTATTACAAAAAATATTAAATCATTTCCTGAACTAAAACCTGAAAATTAGTGATTACGATAATGATTACGATTACGTATAATGAAAGTTACGTATAACGTGGTAACAATTAGTGGTATAAGATATTCGGAAACTTAATAAGTCTACAGGGAGAAAGTTGCCTTTATATGAGTAATACGAGGGTGAAATTATTTCGGCATTAGGTTGTTGAATTAAATAATTAAGAACGTAAATGGTTAAAATTTAAAATTACACGAGAAGTTTGTTTTAGATGAAAAATCATGATTATTTTCCGACCTTTTTTATGGTGGGAAAAATCATCTAATGACGAATGCCGTCCTCGGGTGGGGCGGGAAATAGTGACAGACTCAGAGCGCGCAGCCGACGACCAGGCTTAGTCTGGACAGAAACCAGACGACTGGACGGCGAGCTACCCATTCCTCCGTCCGCAAGCCCGCGCCTGCGGTGGCCAGAAATCGGGATCGTAATCCGGTTTGGGTCGCGTACGCTATTGCCGTATCCAGTCGGCCTCCTCCTTGGCTAGCATTACTGCTTTGCAGAAGGCCTCGATCGCCTGCTATTCTTCCTCGCTCCGAACAATGACTTCTATCTCTGTGGCTTAAAAGTACCGCCCGCGATATAAAATTACTGCTTTATCCCGTACTCACTTGAACTACTGTAGTGCTGCTCATTGATTGTCCTAATGAAACATCGATCAGATTTACCTTGTTTTCTTAAATGCTAGTAAGTACGTAGTATCTATATTTAGACTACAAAAAAGCTGATTTCGAAAATATCAAATCCCGCGCCCTCAGCTGATTACCAAAATCATAACCCTTAACTACCACCATTAGCAAGGAGATCAAAATGCAAATAGGTCAACAAACTCGATCCATCGATAGATGATCTCCAAGAGGGCCGTAACACGGGTTAAGTGGGTGGTCCCGACAATTTGCAAGTGATGCGGCCTGCCCTTAAAATTAATTAAGTTGGCCGACTGGAGTTTCAAACCCTTCTCCTGTATTGTGATTTTCGCGGGCCCCTCGAGACGAAAAGGTGTTGAAACTAGCAAGAAGATAGTAACCTATTTTACATAGGTTTTGCCGATAATCTATACATGATAGAGTAGTGGTAGCCGAATGGTAACAGCCTCGACTTAAGAGTTGTAAGTCGCGTGTTCAAACCCAGCCAGGCGCTTTACTTTGTGTAATTTATTTCATCAACTCTGCTCTCAAAACAGTGAAAGAAAACATCGCGAGGAAACCGGCATGTCCTAAAACCAAAAATTTTAAGACGTGACATATATATCGATGCCTCCCACGTAAGTTGTTTTTAGAGGTTGCGCTTTACTATTTGAGAGTTCTGTGTGTTGTGTGTATGCCACTGTTCAGTAAGGGAGTTCAATTTGGAGATTCAAGGAAACACCGAATAACTTTCACTCAATATATATTACGTCACAGATACATATACGTTACAATCTTACTTTGTTACCGAATACCGACTGATCTTTACGAGGGTGGGAGAGCGACTGCAAAGCGTTCTTGAACTGTTAGTTGCGCGTGAGGTTGCTTATCGGCTGACGTCACACGCGACTAACTTCATACCCTATATGTCGCTACATAGGTCCCCCCTTTTTTTAAAAAACAAAATTTAAATTTGGAAAATATTTTATACTAATACATATAACTTAAAATTATCCCGCAGTACAAAATAATCATGGTCGCCCTAACCGCTGACCTTAATTATCTAGTTACAATGTACATACACATCCGTTACAATGTTATAACAAATAAGCAGAAATTAAAACCTTCTATGAATAACAATGTTGAAACAAAAACATTCACACTGATAAATTGCAATTCGACAAAACAGTTGCTAGAACTTACTGCTGTAAACAAGTTACTAATGTTACAAAGAATTACTTTCAAAGAATTGATTACCTACACTGAAGTTGGTTAATTATAATTATACAATTTGCTGACAATTAGTTGATTAAAACTCTAAGTTACAATTTTGTTTCTAAGTACAAATACATTCATGAACAATATTGGCTAAAAAATGGTTTTCAATTGAATTTACGTTACATTATTTACGTCACAGGTTATTATTTCATTCGTTACATAAAATAACACGTCATTTTAACACACTTTTATATTACACACAAATTAACACATAATATTTCACTGAGTAAACACAACCTGCTGTGGTTGCTGGGGTTGTATTTGCTGTAAGTTGCCAACAGAAGATACAACTTGTCTCTTTACCCAATCTTGGGATTTTTTCTTACATTTGTTCAGACAAACATAAACACACAATAGCGATAACATAATCAGCACTGCCAACATGAGGAATCCATATAACTCAAATTTATACGATAGCTCTGAATTACTATTAGTCGCTCCGTTTGCTCCATTTTGTGCAATAATAATTTCTTCTTGTTTACTGTACGATTTACCCATTTTTATCAAAAGGTGTCTTTACTGACTGTAATTTACAACTGAAGTGAATATTCTAGACCGATCTCATTATGCGCATAATATATATAAGATTGTTTTGAAAAAAAATGCTAAAGACGATTTACACTAAAAATCTGACTGGCAATTTTGATGTACGGCCACTGCGTGTGGTATAAGTAATAGGTTTTCCGCTGTTTGTAAGCGTCTCATGTTGGCTGTCTTGATTACTCATTCTTATCTGGCTCGAGTCTGTACGTTCTTTCTCCGTAAAAATTGTTTGCTCATTCAACAAATATGCTGGTTTTAATCTATCTATTGAAACTAATGTTTTTTTATCATTCATATCTACTTCGAACGTTTTACTTCCCCTCTTATTGACCTTGAACGGGCCTAGATAAGGGGGTTGAAGTGTTCCTCTTAGTATCTCATTTCTAATAAATACATGACTACAATTATTCAAGTCTGGATGTACGAATATGGTACGAGAATCTCTTTGTTGAACGTTTTGCGGCCTCAGATCTCTTATTAAATTCCTTAACTGACTAACATATTCGCTATCATACTTTATTTTAGAATCTGAAGTATCGTAAAAATCGCCTGGAAGTTTTAACTTTAGACCATACGTCAATTCAGCTGCGCTGACGTTAGTATCACTTCGCGGAACTGCACGTAACCCCAATAAAATTATAGGCAACTCGTGTAACCAATTTACGTTATTATTTAGTCGTGCCCTCAATGTTACTTTTAAGGATTTATGCCATCTCTCAAGCTTCCCATTACTCTGAGGGTGGTAGGGGGTGGTTCTTATCTTATCTATACCTAACAATTTCGTCAGCTGCATAAATAAATCACTCTCAAATTGTCTACCCTGGTCGGACGTTAGCCTAACAGGACATCCAAAACGAGCAATCCAATTTTCAAAAATTACTTGCGCGACGTTTTGTGCCGTTATCTCTTTTAAAGGATATGCTTCGGGCCAGCCTGTACCCCTATCTATGACAGTTAATAAATATCGATATCCCTCTGGTGTAGTTGTGAGTGGGCCTACGAGATCAGTATGTACATGATCAAAACGAGCGCTAGGCATGAACTGTCCTAATTCCGAAGTAATATGTCGATGTACTTTAGCTTTTTGGCAATTCATACACGTTTTTGTCCACCTAGCAATTTCTTTATTCATTGTAGGCCAGTAAAATCTATCCTTAATTAATCTTTTAGTTGCTCTAATGCCTGGATGGCTTAAACTATGTAATCTATCAAAAACTAATTTTCTATATTTTTCCGTTAAATATGGTCGAGCCGTTTGTGTTGTCATGTTGCAAATAATCGGTGCTTTACAGTTTGGTAAATATATTTCCCTGAATTGTAAAGTATCCTTTGCTTGCTCTATCTTTTCACATAAATCTTGATCTAATTTTTGCTCCCTAGCTAAATCTTCGTAATCGATACTAGTAGGACAATCTATCGTCTCTACTCGCGACAAAGCGTCCGCTACGATATTTTTATCGCCTGTAACGTGCCTTATGTCGGTCGTAAATTCGCTAATATACGCTAGTTGACGAGTTCGACGAGGCGTTTCTTTTTCACTAACTTTACGGGAAAAAGCGAATGTTAATGGCTTATGATCGGTATAAATTACTAATTTCTTTCCTTCGAACATTTTACGAAAATATTGCATCGCTAAATAAATTGCCAAAAGTTCACGGTCATAGGTAGAATATTTTTGCTGCGTTTCCGATAATTGTTTTGAGAAATAACCTAGTGGTTTCCACTGATCTCCTATTTCTTGTTGCAATACTGCACCTACACAGGAATTTGATGCGTCAGTCATTAAAGCTAATGGAACATTGGAAGCGGGGTGCGATAACATAACGCTATTCTGTAAACATTCTTTACATTTTACAAATGCTTTTTCAGATACTTCGGTCCAATTTATCTTTGTTTTGTCCCTCTTTTTACTGTTGTGCAAATATTTATTTAATTCTTTTTGATAATCTACAGCATGGGGTAAATGTGGTCTGTAAAAATTAATCATTCCTAAAAAACGTCGTAACTGTTCTACCGTTTCTGGTTTCGGATAATTAACAATAGCTTGTATTTTCTCTTCCAGGGGTTTTATACCCTCTGCAGAGACTTTATAGCCTAAAAATTCTATTTCAGATGCCCCAAATGTACATTTGCCAAGGTTAATAGTGATACCGAACTTATTAAATCGCTCTAATATTAATTTTAAGTGTCGCTTATGACTTTTCTCGTCGTCGCTGGCTATTATGACGTCATCAAGATAACAAAAATGAAACGGTTCCACACGGTCCTGATCGCCTTCTGCGTATTCTAAGTTTTGCAAAACATTATTATTCATGAACCTTTGGAATGTCTGGGCAGCATTACGCAAACCAAAAGGCATTCTTAAAAATTCAAATAGCCCAAAAGGCGTTATAATTGCTGTTTTTTCTACATCTTGTGGTGCGACGGGCACAATATGGTAAGCACGATTTATATCTAAACGAGAAAATATCTTCTTGCCTGCACAAATATAAGTAAAATCTTGTAACCTTGGAATAGGATATCTATCAGGTTTCGTAACCGCGTTCAATTGTCTGTAATCACCGCAAGGTCGTAATTGTCCATCTTTTTTTGGAACCACATGTAATGGGCTTGCCCATGCTCCTTTGGAAGGTCTACAAATACCTAGCTCTATCATTAATGCAAATTCAGCTTTAACTTTCTGATACCGGTCCGGCGGCAGCGGTCTGGCGCGTGCATACACCGGCGGGCCAGTAGTTTCTATATAATGACAAACAGAATGAGACGGCGCGTCCTTGTATAAAATCGGTTTCATAATGTCTGGATATTCTATCAAAAGATCATAATAAGGATGACTACTATTAATTGTACTAACTGACTCTTGATAACACTGCACTACGGAAGCAAGTACGTTCAGACTCGTAACCTGATCTATTAACTTTCTAGAACTTAAATCTATTAACAATTTATAATGTTTTAAAAAATCTGCCCCTAATATGGGCTGCGTGACATCTGCAACTACGAAAGTCCAACGAAAAACACGTCTTAGATTTAAATTTAGCACTAATGATTTTACACCGTATGTTTTTATCTCACTGCCGTTAGCTGCAAACAATTTATATTTGGAACACTCACCCTGATTTTTGTCTCTGTACTTCTTTGGTATGACCGAAACGTTTGCGCCTGAATCAACTAAAAACCGGATGTGATTTTGAGAGTCCAAAACACTAAGGCGGTGGTTGGCTATCGGTACCTGTTCTCCCGCCACAGAATGTACCGGAGCTAGTTTTCCTTCTTCTCGACCCACGTACACGGTTTCTCACACCTGGTCGCACGAGCTCTATACCGGAAATGATACTTGCACAGCCAATTGGGGTCTTCAGGAGTCATTCTGGATCGCGCGCCTCGGGACCTTGACCTTGAATGTCCATATCGCTTTCCACGTCCGCGGAAGTTGTTTCTTCTATGACCTTGTTCTCTCAAAGCTGCTATTTCCAACGATAGCTTATTTATCATTGTCAGAAGGTCATGTGCTGCGGTGGCAGCCGCTCTTGCTCCCCCTGTCTCCATCCCTGTAGTTACCACGCCTTTTCCAGCCATCGTCATTAAAGCGGGCGAATTTGGATGAGCCATTTTGCACGAGAGTTCGCTAGGACTTTTATTCACTATTTTTCCGGGGATAGTTTTTCACTTTCGCGGTACACAGTTTTATCACGTCGGTTTTATCACGTCGGTTTTATCACGTCGGTTTTATCACGTCGGTTTTATCACGTCGGTTTTATCTCGTCGGTTTTATCACGTCGGTTTTATCTCGTCGGTTTTATCACGTCGGTTTTATCACGTCGGGCTTATGATCACGTCGGTTTTATGATCACGTCGGGGTCACCAGTTTAGAGGTTGCGCTTTACTATTTGAGAGTTCTGTGTGTTGTGTGTATGCCACTGTTCAGTAAGGGAGTTCAATTTGGAGATTCAAGGAAACACCGAATAACTTTCACTCAATATATATTACGTCACAGATACATATACGTTACAATCTTACTTTGTTACCGAATACCGACTGATCTTTACGAGGGTGGGAGAGCGACTGCAAAGCGTTCTTGAACTGTTAGTTGCGCGTGAGGTTGCTTATCGGCTGACGTCACACGCGACTAACTTCATACCCTATATGTCGCTACATTGTTGTAACCCCAAAAATGCAATTTTACAGGAGAGCGTTTTAAAGATACTTTTTGCGATACAAGCCACATTTTTCAAAGAATCTTTTTGAAATTCGGTATGAGTGTATAGTTATTAATATGTTATCGTTTACTTCATGTCATTACTTTATAATTTTAACGGTTTCTTGAATTTTGTTGTTACAACTGTTTACCGCGACAGGAGGTCCTCACAAAATGTTGTAACTATCACTTACATTATTATACACGGGAGTTCAAGAGCCAATTTCGATCATATCTGATACTTACATCAATTTACGTCGGTTACAAATAAAAAAAAAGGTGTGGTATGTGTATCATTACTTGATATAATAAAATAAATACAATGTTTTTTCAGCCTAATTTCGTTTAGGACAAGACCTTTTCGTTGATACGTTACCGAAATACAAAAAAAGCAGAATATTTTCAATCAAGTTTATCAAAATTTTACATTTTAGGGTTTAGAGTTTAGAATAAGAAACAATATTTTAAAGATTAGAAAAACATTAAAGATTAAGATTAAAAATCATTTAAAAAAATCTGAAAATAAAAATTGAAGCTTTTTCAAAATTTAAATTATTATGTAATGAATTGAAAGTAATTAATTAAATTTTAATTAATTACTTTCAATTCATTACATCGTCTTTTAATCAAATTTTTACTATAGTTTAAATAATCAAAACTCAAAAAAGTATCGTAACCACAATGATTAAAAAAATTCTAGTAACCAATGAGATTTAAAAATAGGTAAATCATCATGTTCCTATCTTAGTCCAATGTGATTTGGAGTCGGTAGAACAAGCTTATTCTTCCATTTTGTCGTATCACCCGTCACACTATCACTTTGTAATCTTTTCCTCTCTCCATTTTTTCAAGTGACTATACTTATAGCTCATTCTGTAATATGCTTTATTCTTCTTCTTTTCATAAGCATATCCAAGACAAACGATAGGTAAATAAGTAATGTTTAATAACTTACACTGAATCTAGAAAAGCCCGCAAATATTAAGTTTTGCTCGTAATATATACAATAGAGGGATTGTTTCCTGAGCCCAAAAAACTGGTTTCATGCACCTAACTGGTGTATTCATATCATCAGCATTTTGGCATCTTAAGGTATTTTGGCATCTTGGCATCTTAAGGTAGTATGTTGAAAGAAGTGGTCATCACCTTACAGTCTGATAAAACATTAAATTCAAAACAAACTGGTACCTCTTTTATTTTTACGATATTATTACCTTTCAGATCGTTTTCTGTTTTCTCTGTGTACCCTTTAGGCAAAAACTATACATTATTACTATATACACTAAAAGTTTAAACCTCTGTCTTAATATAACATTAGTGAACTTGCAAGCAGTTGAAAAGACTTGAAATGGTCACAAACGATGGTTTTGACAGACCCAGACTTTTTCACAGGCTGTTAAATATCTTTTTGATCGGGGATTAATACTGCTGTTGGTATATCAAATTTAACTAACACCGTATTAAGAACTTAATCACTTATAGAAATGGGAAAACTGTTGTTTACACACGTCTGAAGTTTGAAGTTTCAGTAACGGCAACAGGCAATTTATTCTTATTTACTTATGTCTCACAATAGTATCAGCATAAATTCTAAGCTTGGCTCTCCTATACCTAAATTAGCCATAGTTATACATCATTTTCTTTGTCACCTTTTTAGTTTAATTTATTGAAATAGTGCTTACAGCAGATTCAATAGACCAGTTTTCCTACTGGCTGTTTTTGATATTTTACTAGAAAGGTTTTCTTTGACGTTGTTAGTCCTTTTGAAAAATCTCTAGTCTGTAAATGTGTATTTTTTTTAAAAAAGGTAATGCCTTTTTCAAACGATACTTTATTCAATCAAATAACTGATAGTGGACTTAGCTTAAATAGTTCAACAGTGCAGGAACATGCAGGTGGTGACTAAGGTAAAAGTAACGAACAACGTTTTTTGATTTGGGAAACTAGCAATAAACACGAGCAAGAAGGAAAGTCCTAGTGAGTTTTAATCAGTAAAGTTGCTTTTACTGATTAAGACTAAAACTCACATGTAATCTTTCGGTGCCTTTTGTGTTCCAGGCCCTCATTTCAGGCGACACGACCTGGATGTCTTCCTTGAGAATTGGTACGATAAAGCGAGTAACTTAGATAACTGGAAAGAATGGAGGGAGGCCTTTGCCCAGCAGTAGGACGGCACAGGCTAGCTAGAATAATAATAATATAATATAAACAAAAATGGCTATAACAGTCGTAATCCAAATGGTTATTATACCACACAGCTATGAACTACTAGTAAGTGAGCAGTTTCAAGGTCCAAAGTTACGAATATGCCATCACCTTTTAGTTTAGTCTTTTAAAACTTCTCAGATTCATTGAAAATGGTTGCCTAGAGTGACTCTGACTTCAGTGATATTCATAAAAGACTCCCTGAAAAATACATACAACGTACTTATTTCAAACGAATAGCGACGTAAATCATTGTATGTGATGTTACAACCTACTTTTACATATCTAGCATCGAAGTAAAATATTTTAGGTATCACTTAACATAAAATAATTTAAAAATTAGCGACGTAAATTGTTGTATGGGATCAATAACATATTTTAAATGGTTATCGTGTTAGTTAAAGATAAGATTAAAGGGAATAGTAATTACTAGAATATTAAATTAACGACGTAAAAATTGCATGAGAGGTGCAACTGGCAGCGAATCCCAGCGTAATTTGTGATATGTGTTACATACAACGGACGCACGTGCGCTGTTCTCCGTTGTAAACCATTGCAAATAATAAATACTACAGTCTACGCCGGAATCGTTCGAAATATACAACATTATACGTTTCAAAAGTACCTTAAATAATAGGTTTTTTGGACTTTTTGTTTTTTTGTAGGATAGATTACATAAAATTAGACACTTTTACATAAAAAACCCAAATTCGCCATTTTGTGGGTTACAACAACTTACGTGGGAGGCATCGATATATAAGCACTGGGCCCACAAGATGGATTACAGCATGATTATGGCCCATTTTTTTTTTCTAGAGAACAGGCCTGATTCCCAGCAGTGGGAACGTTAGAAGGCTGATGTTATTATAAAATACTTGTGTTACTTATAAAATACTTTGTCCTAATGACTAACTGACGGATCAACGCACTAGAGGATTTTATTTCTGGGGTTAACGAATTGGAACCATGGTGTTAATTCTAATTTTAATAAAGACTGTTATTATTAACTTTTCGGGTGCCATAATTAAAGACATAAACATGGGCGTGCAAACGCCCGCGTTCGGTCAGGGCTCGAGAGTAAAGACGAAATTGGAGTGTATCTTTCCGACTATTATTATTGACCGAAATATCTGAGTACAAACAAAAAAAAATACATACAGCCGAACATAGAACCTCTTTCTCAGAGTAGAATCTTTTTCAAAGTCAGTTAAAAATCAGCAGTCCTGAAACTTTCAAAACAACAATTAGAGTCAAAATGATACCCTTTCGATAGGGATTTTTAAATCCCCAGATGTTTCTTAAGATGGATGGTTAGTATCCATTGGGAGAATCTTCAGCTTCGACCGACATGCAGTGATTAGATCCAAACCGCACTATAATCCTCGAAGATTGATGGCTCATCCATCCTCCATCCAACTTCTTATTGATCGAATTACTTGGTCGAGTGGTGACGTCACTATCAGTAGCGTAGCTAGTCCCACAGGCCCCGTATCAAGTTCATCGGAGGCCCCATATAAAAAAAAACGTATTTTTATTACCGATGCTTAGCTACCATACGAAACGATTGTGAATAACATGTTGTGAATTTTTGCCTAGGTCGGGGCCCCTGTACCGCGGGGGCCCAGTATAATTGATACGGCAAATACGGCGGTAGCTACGCCTCTGGTCACTATACAAGATGGCGGATTCTTCCAGTTGTTCTCCGAGGCTTTTTCTCAAAGTTAACCTTTTGAATACCGTAATTAGAGACATAATAGAAAGACAATAGGTGTGAATGTCAGCGTTCGCTCAGGGCTCAAGAGTTTAATTTTAAAATAATACCTATATAATATTAACCTTTCGATTTTGTAATTACATACACAATTAAAGAACAATAGGTGTTAAAACGCCGGCGTGCGCTTGCGGCTTAAGGTGTCTGCACGACGCGGGCGCGGCGCGGCGGGACCGGGCGGAGACGCGACGCTGAGCAGTTGTAATGTACTAGATAGTACGGACGACGCCACACAGAGCCGTCCCGCTCGACGCGACGGTAACCTCGGATCTGTATGGCGTCGTCGCGTCGCCGCCCGGTCGCGCCGCGCCGCGCCCGCGCCGTGCAGACACCTTTAATGAATTAATCTAATACATGAAGTCACACACCCAAAGTTCACACACAGCAAGCGTTGCTCAACTTCCTCACCTAGCAAGCGAAGTGTATATATTATGCATGTATTATACATATAATAAATTTTATAAGGTAAGTTCACTCGCATGATTACTTAGTTCTTATATAAAAAAATACCTAATAGATAACATGTGGATAACGTTGCGAGTTACACATAAACTACTATAATTAGATACCTACTAAGGTTTTATTAATTAAGAAACTTTATGTAATTGTTTGTTTTTCCAAATAAATAAATATATCTAAACCTTCCTCTTGAATCACTCTATCTAAAAAAAAACTCATCAAAATCCGTGGCACAGTTTTAAAAGATATAAGCATACAGACAATAGGAAGAGGCTTTATTTTATACTATGTAGCGATTGTAACAGCTACTAAAATTCACTTGAAGAAATCCAACCAAAATCCCTGATTTTAACTAAAAACACTAGTGTTCGCACAGACTAAAAATAAAAGACAAAAAACTGCACCATTTTTAAATCATTTTAAATCTTTTTAAACGTTACTCTTTTTATTCTTTTTCACGGATGGCCAAAGACGGACGACGCTTTGCATTTTTATTCGACAGAATAAATTTGAATCCTTGCTCAGTAGTAAAATGAACAGCGTAACTAGAATAGTCTGCATTAAGTCATTTTGGATTAAAAACTTACCCGCCAAAAAGGAAGCCATTTTGAATCTTGGTATCTCAGATTTAAAAGTTTAAGTGTCAACAAGATGTCGCCGTTTTCACAATATTTTTTTGTGGAAAATGGTTGACGATTGCATGTTTCAAGATATATCTACTATAGGATCTGGGCCTCAAATCAGAAGGTGTCAGAATAGTCTATCTCTGATTTCCAAATGTTGACTGGTAAAGAATGCCTTGTAGCATTAAATCTGATTATGTACCACTATTGTAGTTGAATTTTAAACAAATAAAAAAAAAATATAATTGTTCATTTTGTCCAATTTGGTAATCTACTAATATAATGGCGTCATAATGACTGTATTAAGATCAACCACTGACACTCCATTGAAATAAATGGCATATAATGATAATCTCATACCTACAGAATGTATAATGACAAATGAATGTCTGACGTAGGTAGGTAATTTGCTAAAATTTTGACAGTTCCTTTGATCAGACCTACCATTAAAAAGTCATTGTGCAATCATCGCTTTTAATCCAAAACTATTCCAAAAACGTATAGTTTTCAAACTGACGAAACCGAAACTAAGTCGCATAACGAGAGCAATCAGTTTGAGTGTCGTTCGCATACCAGTCTCCCTTACTTCACCACAGAGTACGGAATACTTTCACTGGCATCGACAAAACTAGAAAGTCTATCGACGAAGCGGCAACGTCATGATGTCACAGCACCGCTGTTTCGTTTGTATTTAAGCATGCAAGCTTCACGCAGACGTACAACAAACGAAAAAGACGAGTACGCGTCTCTGAGGCTACGCGTCCGAGGAAAGTAGACCTAGTCGGTTTGCCGCGATCCTAACCAGGTCATGGGTCCATCTCATGGGAGGTGTTCCAACGCTCCAGAAATCTTAGGTCCCTTCAACCATTTATTTAGCTGCTCCGTAAGGCAGTGGCCTTTATCATTTCAATATGAACGCAAGCGGGTAACGGTTTTTAAACTGTTGATCCCCAAATGGACGCTGGCGTTCGCACACCTAAATGGTATTTCTATTATGTCTCTAATTACGGTACTCAAAAGGTTTTCAACTATATATTTCGCACCCTAATAAATGAAATAAAGGTGATACTCATTAACAAGCATGATTTATGTTAAAACTTTCAACAATGCCGTCTCTAGCAGAACTCGCTATAGGTGTGAGTGACCGTAGAGTCCTTAACACAAAGGTAACTCAAAGGCAAATAAACTACTAGTAATTTGAAATAAACAAAAAATTCTCGAATACGTACAATTTACGATGTTAGTACCTAAGCGTTTGGAATGCGCGCACGTGTCGTCTTCAGACATTGGTAGCAAAGCCGACTCACGACAACAGCCGAAGATTGCCGAGTGGCCGAAGACACCCAAACAAAACAGTGCCCGCTAAGGCATCTCTTTGGTCTATATTCTTCTCTAATGATGATTGTATGCGCATTACACGCGTGTGTTTAATTCCTGGTCGTTATTTCCGTGTTCCATGTTAGTTTGTTCTGACTTTAGTAGTTTGTTAGTTTGGATGTGAGATGATGCCTTTTATACCCTAGAGAGAGGACTGGCACTACGATAATAAGTGGGTCGGGTTTAAGGCTTACGTAGCTATTAGGGATATATCTAAGGACTAAACTTAAAGATGGACTATAATTTGAAATGAATTCTTGAGCACATATTTCGTCTTCAGAGATCGGTAGCGAAGTGATCTGAAAGCCTTTTTCTACTGTGTCCCCGCTCTAACAATAAAAATAAGAAAGAAAATAGTTTTTCTTTTAAACTATTAGTGACTTAGAAGAATATAATTTGTAATATTAATTTATAATATTCAATAACGTTTTTACTTCATCCACAATTAATTAAATATTTATTAATACAAAGCAAAAAAACACTTTATTGATACGCAAATAAGTTTTTTTTACAAACCATATTTTTCAATCAATATTTGACTGGTCGTGGTTATTGGCTTACCTATTCTTATTTGGAACGCATAGTATGTACGATTTTCTGTTAAATACCTGTCACGTTTTCCGTACGCAAAATACGCGCTTTAGTCGTGGAGTTGCGGACATCAGCCCGATATACCATACCTGTCACGTCACTTTACGGTCACGAACGGGTTGTATCGCTAAGTAGAACTCGCCTTTAGAGATCCATTGATTTTAGGGTTTTGTTCCCATAGGGAGCTCACGGAACCCTATCACTAAATCTCTACTGCCCGTCCGTCTGTCAACAACATGTCAACAGGCTGTATCTCTTAAACCGTAAGAGGTAAAGAGTAAAAAAATGAAGAATCTGTGTACAAGAGACATGATTTTTTTTATTTTAATTTTGTTAGATATATAGAATCTGTTTTTAAAAACCATTCCTTATTTTGTTTTTGGAATAGAAACCCGACATTTCGAAATCCTTATGGAAGCTCCACATTATACCTACCTACCATATTAGTGATTTTGTAATGCTGCTTTATTTTTTGTGATTTTTAATTCTTATTGTACACAAATACTTAATATAGATACAATGATTTGGCAATTCATGTACAAAGGAGAACTTAACAATAAGTTTTCTCCCAGCAAAACATTAAGTGACAGAAAGAGATTACATATTATGAGGGTAGAAACCAGTGTACAGTCGAAACCTACATAAATACCTCCAATAAATATACAAGGTGATGACATGTTAACGCAAACGAATACCATTGATCCAGTACATGATTTTGGACTCCCTGGTGGTGGAATTTTTCGTCGGTCTTTTTTCAAATTTTTGAAGAAAAAGTTTTGCTTTTTTATTATTTACCTGTATAAAATCGTTATTCTAACTAATCCCAATGACATTTTTAGAAAAAAAAAGAAAAAAAAATTTTTACAAAAAAAAAATAATAATAAAAAAAATTATCGAGGCAAATAAAGTCGATATTCTAATCAAACCCGATGACATTATTAATTTAGAATGTAATTCACTCATATTTTTCGCAAAAAAATATTAAAATTACGTTTTTATACAGTTTAATTTAAAAAACGTAAAAATCATAAAAAAAAAAATAAGAAAAAACCGACAAAAAATTCCACCACTGGGGGTCTAGAATCATGTATTGGATTTATGGTATTCGTTTGCGTTAACATGTCAATGACACCCTGTATAGATATAATATACATCTACAAATACACACTAATATTAAATATGTCAATTGAGAAAGGAAGTGCTCTTTAATTTTCCTCTTAAAGATATCCAAAGAAGGGCTGTCGCGAAGGGAAAGATTTTTTTTATTTTTATTATTTTTTGTTAGCGTCATGAATTCACACCATGAATAAACTACACAAGCCATACCCTGCAAACACCCTGCGTAAACCGTCCTCATTCACGTTCACGCCTGTCTACTGAGCTTCACGCCTCGAATCCGCCATTATAAAATAACCCTTTGTTCAGCCTTGTCAATAAAACATCACGACTGATGGGATGCAAAATTTTCGCCGCTCCATCTTCCACAAGAGGGAGAGTCTGCGGGTAGATATATAGGCAGTTAAGCGGTGACGTAGCCGGGGGGACAGACAAGGAGACGTTTATGGCCGTCAAGGAGGTTATAGCCACCATTTGTCTGTCCATTTGTTACCAGACACTCGCTATATTTTCGGCAGATAGCTGTCTTATATCGCTGGTGGAAATTGGGGAGGCGGAGTCGAGAGATGTGCTTGTTTTGATAGAGGTGACGCTTAGAGTAGAGTACCTAATAGGTACCTAGTTCGTTATTTGCTCAGGAAGTACCTAGGTAAAAATAAGTTACAGATTGTCAAGTTTAGAATAATAAAATACCTAGAATAGAGTTTACTGTACACTAAAATAGTGTCGATTATTAGAAACTTAAATCTATGAGTGCAATGGCGGTCGTATCGCTAACAGCGCTATCTACCAGACAGCCTTAGTTTATAAGAACTTAACCTTTTGAATACTATATATGATACTTAGATATATGATAGAAAGATAATAGGTGCGCGAAAGACGGCATTTGCTTGGGGCTCTGATGTACGACTGGTAAATATTAATTAAACATAATTATATTATTTAATTTATTTTTATAATCCGTAGAAAATAACTTCTATTATAGCGTCTAATACCAAATATGTAATAGGGTGTTTTTTTATGGTAGGTGAAAATCATCCAATGACGAAACCCGCTCTTGGGCGGAGCGGGAGACCAGTGTCAGACTTTTACTGACTAAAAAACCTACCCCGTACCTTTCTTGCCTTATTCCTAGAGTCGAGGTAACAGTTTGCACCACCCTAGGCTCCAGGAGGCTTCGACCCTGAAGGGCCCCTGCAGAAATATGTAATAGGGTGACTGTTAAATTTAGTGAATCATGTCAACACTACATGTATGTTCGCCTAACTGGTCACTTGCTGTTATTTTTCGCGATTTCAGGTTTGGTCCAATAGTAAAATTAGTATGTTATCAAGACTACAATCACGTGTTTAAGTATCAGTCACTAATATCAATCATCCTATATACACTTAAATATAAATTAAAGACGAATACCCCGGCGCAGGGTAGGCTGGTTTTAATAAAAATAGACCGTACGAATGCTTTGTAAAAATACATAGATTGACGTGGCCTTGCAAACGCGGCTCTTGGGCGACGTTAGCAGGTTTTAGGCTAAACAATAAAAATTGGACTAGGAAAGTACACTGACCTTGCTTGTCCGTCGAAATGAAGGCTCGTTCAGTCTGCAACCACGCATTCGAACTGGGACTCACCACGTACAAAACGCACTTTGGGTAACGTTCTTAACACTAGCTAAGCTATAACACTCGTAACACTTAAAATAAAAAGCAAATAGAAAAAAAAAGAAAAAAAATGCACTAATTCAAGTCCGTGACACCGCACGCAAATTCACAAGAGTTCAACCTTTCGAATACCGTATTCACAGACACAATTAAAAGGCAATAGGTATGCGGACACCGGTGTCTAAGAAGTGTGTGAACTAAGAAGGGTTTTCACAGAATGTTCTCGAATAACGATGACAGAGAAAAAAATACCAGTCAACGTACGTGTGGGAGTAGGATAGAAGAGGTGGGGCGTTCACGTTTTGCAACCATTGTTATCTACCCTACAATTAGAATTGTATAAGATTCGAAATTCAAAATTCTGTCGGCGACTTCTCTGCGTGAAAAAAGAAAAAGAAAACATATATGATACGAGGGGTAAAAAAAAAACTATCCTATATCCTATCTTATTATTATTTATCTATAACATGTATTTATTTAGGAATATATAAGTATGTTTATCAGTTATCTAGTACTCATAACACAAGCTCGGCTTAGCTTGAAACTAGACGGCGTTGTGTGATAGTTGAGGAAAAATGAATCCGCCGAAAATCAAATGAAATAGATGAAGACAGTAGTAAATAAGACATGATCTACCCATGTACTAATTATCATTCAAATCCGTTAGGTACTACCGAAAACGAATCTTTTACTGACTACCTATTATATAATTGAGTAGTACTTTTGTATCGGAAATATAGGGAAAAAGTCGTTCTTACATAATCTCAGACATCATCACCATGGTTGAAGCCTACTGGGGCCGTAGGGACTCTGCAAAAGGGCCGAAGCCTACTGGGGCCGAGGGTTTCTTTCTGAAAAGAAGGCTTGGCCCCACTGCGAAAGGCAAAAAAGGAACGGGGTGGGGTGTTTAGTCCGTAAGAGTCTGACACTGTTTCCCACTCCACCCACGAGCGGGATTCGTCATTGGATGATATTTGCCCACCATGTAAAAACACATCATCACCATCATCGTTTCAGTCGAAAGACGTCCATTGTTGAACAAGCCTGTCTCACAACGAATGGTCCTGTATTCTGGGCCACTTATACATTGTGATTTTGTTCTTGATTGAAAGATACTACGAGTACTAAACTTACAACCCCCTTTATATTCAACCTTGATCCTTATTCTACCCAGAAATATATACGAAAATCAATAATTCAGTAAACAAAGTTACATTAATATTTAAGGGCTGTGTATCTCATTGCCCGAAGCCACTCTCTGACTTATGTAATCGGTCGCGCGGGCCCAATTACAAGCAGCTTGGGTAGATGCGGGAAAAATTTCAAGCCATTTTTCTTCGTCGAGAGAAACGAGTGTCATTCGTGATGGAAATGTTATTTGAGCGTGGGAAGGGGTTGCTATAGCTAACGGTTATGTCGGCAGGATTATGTTGAACATATTTGTGATATTCTTGTGATATTTGGCTACCTAATCATCTATACACATATACAATATTACATACAAAGAAGTATGTTCAGAATTGGACACTAAATATTTTATATACACTAAGTTTTTTTTATCCTAAAATAATTAAGGATTATCTTAGGAATTAGGATACAAAAATTAAAAAAAATACATAATTGAAGATTATTTTACGGTTAACATGTATTATTCAGATATCCTGGGGCACCAGTTGGCTTACAGCTTTCTGCAGTCCCTACGGTTTTGCTGACAACTCGTTGCCATCAGCGGCAACGACCTCTCGCGCCAGACTCTGATACAGGCCATGGTCCGGCGCAAAGAGCAGTGGCAGGTTGTTGTCGCTTTCTGCAAAACAGTAGTGCTACCGATGGTGGCGACCGCACGCGCGAGGGAACGGTCTTCAAGCCCCAGCTACCGGGAACCCGGTTGGCAGCAAACAGTTTGCAAACTGCGTGCAATGGGTAGCTCGCCGCCCGGCGTTTTAGTCAGTAAAAGTCTGACATCCCTCTCACTGCACCCAGAAAGGAGAACCAACTAAAAAAAACAAAGCTTTTATAAAAACTAAAAAAGAAACACAAATAAAACTGGAAAAAACAATGAATCTTAGAAAATTAAACTGTCTTTTCTATCAATGATTTCATTCGATAATCGCAGTAACATTTTCCAACAGTTGGCGCAAAAACGCCAGTCTATTAAGAAAGACTTTGGAATCAGGTCAGGGTGCCATCTTTTTTTAACGAAAGTCGATTAGTAATGCATTGAAAGCTGAAGAGACACCCAAAACTAAATTAATTATCTGTTAATTAATTTTCGGGTGTGTGCAACGAGATATAGCAATACCATAATTAATATAGGTTTTGTCCATACTGGTTAATAAGCAGGCCTTATCATTACATAGTATAAAACAAAGTTGCTTACCGATATGCTTAGATCTTTTTAATTGATAGAGTGATTCAAGAGGAAGGTTTATGTGTGTAATACCTACATGCATAATATATTCAATATCAGTACCCGTGCGAAGCTGGGGCGGGTCGCTAGTTAACTTTAAGTAGCAGATACAGAGTACGTGTTTGATCCGAGTTTGTTCGTGAGATTATGATTCGTCAGATTCCAAAAACCATTTGATTGAATGAATTGAATGTACCACTAGAGTCTAGTGGTTCTTAACCGATGGTCTGCGGACCACTGATGGTGCCTGGAGGAATTCCGAGTGGTCCGCGAAGCGATCCTAAAAAATGTGACGTGTTTTCGTGTGTCGATTTTTGTGTGCAAACCGCATTTAGATACCGTATATCTACACTAACATAATAAAGAGGTAAAATTTGTTTCTTTGTTTGTAGCAGGTAATCTCTTGAACTACTGGTCCGATTGAAAAAAAATTAGCAACAATAGAAAGCTGCTTTACTCCTGAGTGACAAAGGCTATATTATATGTGCGCGGGCGAAGCCGCTGACAAAAGCTAGTTAAATATACCAACTGAATGGTCCCTGGCAAAACAGGAATTTGGTAAAATGGTCCCTCATGCCTAAGAGGTTAAGAACCACCGCACTAGACCAACAGGCCAGTCGAGTTATAACAAAGTAGAAAGTTTAATTAACGCATCCTGACAATTTTGCTTTGTAAAGTTTCCACTGCAACAGAATAAAAACCAGAAAAAAACTTCACAAAAAGTTTTCAGTGCTCTTCAAAAGGGAAACTAATATTGCACTCTGTAAATAACAACATGAAAAACTTTGCAATTTAAAAATATTAAAGATTCGTTTTTAGAGTTCCGTGCCCAAAGCCTAAAAAATAGAACCCTGGGCTAGTATTTTAGTAATATCGTCTTTCCAACACGTTCCCATTTTGCTTGAAATTCGTAGTCTGTTAATTCATAACGTCCGATCATTGGTCGATTGGTCTCGTATTAAAATTGTGGTACAATCTGTCTTGTAACGAATTAAAAGCACTGATCAAATTAAATGTCAAAATTTTAGCAAATTATCGCACACGTCAGATATTCATTTTGTTATTATGTCCGAAATTACAATTATATGCCATTTCTTTCAATTGAATGTCACTGGTTGATCATTGGAAAGTCATAATGACGATATTATATTAGTAGATTATCAAACTTGTCAAAATCAACAATTATGAAATCAATGATCGATCATTCTGACACTATAGCAGACTTGATGCCCCTATAGATCCCAGCTCTGCGAATTTTACAGCGCTTGAAAACTCGTACAAAAAATAAAGGTTTTAAAAAAATAAATGCTAATAACAGTCTTGAACGGCAATAACAACTGCAAATTGCATTTATATTTTGTGCAATTAGCGTCATTTTTTTCCTGACAGACCGACTTTATGACTTTTCAAAAGTGCCTGTAAAGGTTTATTTGAAATAAATGCTTTGAATTTGAATTTGTTTAAAGCATCCATATTTTTACGACTTTTGAAGCGTTAAAATTCGCAGAGCCTATTTTCAGACCCGCCAAGATCTGACGGACCTACCGTAACTCAAGAACTGAAAGCTAGACAGTTGAAATTTTTCACAGTTGATATATTTCTAATGTTGCTATAAGAAACAAAAAATACTAAAAAACGGAATATAAAAGAAAGAAAAGAAAGAAAGAAAATAAATTTATTCTGCCACAGGGAAGGGCACACGAAAGTTACAGTCATAAAGCAACAAATAAAAGAGTAAAAAAAAGTAAAATAAAAAGTAGACTGAAAACAAAATAAAAAAGTACTTAAAAATAACCAAAAAAAAAAAAATAAGATACAAATTTCAAAAAAACAGCTATTGTGTGCCTCACAGCTGCGCCAAAAAAGGTTCAGTTCAGCATGTATGCCAGACAACTAGTGCCTGACGCTGATTTTCAACTGAACCTGAGGAAAAGAAGAAAAAAAGAAGAGAAGGAATATAAGGAATATTTAAATGGGACTCCCATACAACATGTGTAATTTTTTCCCTTTTTATTTTACTTGTAATACTTACGGAACCCTTCACCCTTCATGCGCGTGTCCATCTGGCATTTCCCCAGTTTTGTAATAATTAAGTTCCTTATTTGCAGTATTATATTTTATATATATACATTTAATACAATTTCAAGCAGCACAAAGGCAAAGGCAGACTAAATGCCTTAAGCATTCTTTACCAGTCAACCAAAGGTTGTAAAGAAACTACATGGCCGGTGCATAAGAAGAAAAGAAAATATGAGTAAGAAAACAAATTAATTAGTTAAGTACAAATTAATTTTAGTTTCAATTAATATGTTTCAATAAACCTGTAATGATAGATGTAAGAAGATGAAATAAATAAACAAATGTTCTTAAAAAGAGTGCTTCTTTCTTCTTAATGTTTGATGAAAAGGTAACGCGAAAAAAGAGAGATAAAGGCTGATTTTTTGGTTCAGTTTCATCTACTGAGCAAGCCCTTTAAATTTGCGGAGACATGTTCCTTACACTTTGCATAAATATTTATTATATTTGTTCCATGCGGGTATCGAACCCACAACACGCAACTTATAAGTCAATTGCTTAACCATTACACCTAACAAATGCCGTGGAAAGTAACGCTGTCCTGGAAATGAAGTTGAAACTGATGGAACAATGTGGGTTGGTCTTTAATTGACCGGTACTCCCTTTCCCTCCACCTAAGGCAGGATAAGATTTTGAATATTTTCCTTTCCTAAAAAACAAGGCATACCCTCTCCGTTCGCCTTATTGTTTTCAAGTTAAAAAAATGCGTGAAACTTTGGTCCCGACGGTCATCACTTGACCGCATACGTTTTTTTTTTTTCATCATCTGATGTAAGTTTGTGACACTTTGACAGACAAACTTTTCCTAACGAAGGCTCTGAAACACGCTGTTAATATTATAACAGGAAAAAGCACAAATAACAACACAATGCTAAAATAGTACATTTTTGTGAGAGATCATCCAACAAAAATTTTTTTTTGGTGGGAAAAATCATCTAACGACGAATCCGGCTCTTGGGCGGAGCGATAAACAGTGTCAGACTCTTACTGACTAAACCACCCACCCCATCCCTTCTTAGCCTTCATCCCGAGGTCGAATCTTCCTTTCAGAAACCAGACCGGGGAACCAGTAGGCTTCGGCATTTGCTGACAACTGCTTGAGCCACACACACAGACACAGATATTGCAAGAAATAAAAATGTAGCAGAACACGATGAAAACATGAAAGGAATAAATTACGACGAATTACTAATTAAATCATAAAAGTTATAGGCTTAATTAGTTTTATGAAACGTCGTGAAATTTTACGGACGTGTACGAGGACAGTAACATGTGACACGGACAATGTTTCATAACAAATTTGAGTAAAAAAGCCACAATGGGATGTAACACGTTTCATAATACTGGCAATAACTGTGTTTATGGGGCTTGCTTGGACGCTTAATTTGTGGTATTCTTCTTCTTCTTTTTGCGTTAAAAAACTCTGAATAAAAGTTGTCTGACCAGCGTTTAGCAACCTGCACAGCATAGTATAATCAGTTTTTTTTTTTAATTATTATTCCCTCTACCGGAACTCGCGGCCTCCTCTCAAAGAGAGGGAACAGGCCACCTGGTTGGTGAATGTAACATGTCTTCGAATGTTTGGTCTTTTTTTTTATTTATTTAATCGCATTTTGTTACATAAAAAAGTCTTAATATAACATCTGCCAAACTGCATAGCAGTTTGTCGGCAGTACGTTCTCGTGAACTTTGCATATAATTATATATAGATACCTAATACAGATTCTTTGCGATACAGTACTACGTATACCTATACTAAATATCATCGGTCGTTGATTGGTGTCGTGAGTCGTCTAAGACATGCCGATTTACTCACACACTCAGTTTTGAGAGTAGTAGTGATGAAGAAAGCGCGCTGGGTTTGAACCTGTGTTTCAAACCCAAAAACATCTGCAATTCAGGAGCAGTGATGGCCGAGTTGACTTATGAGTTGTAACTCGCACTGCACATTCCTCGTTTGGCTATATGAATGATGTAGGATTTATATTATAATAAAAATTCTAAAGAAAGTAGCCAAAAAGAGGAATTACACATAATTAAAGTTTAACGTAAAAAATGATCAGGCCAGTGTAACTTGGCCAACGACAACACATGTATTTACAATAAATAACTCGTACCCCTGCAGAGAAGCCTTCAAGAACAGGAAAAGATAAATTATCAGATAATAAAATATATAGCTGAAGTTACTTCAAGGTCTGAAGACGGAAGCGAACCGGGAAGTTTTACAGTTGAAAACTTATAACAGACGGAAATTCCCTTGATTTATTTACTTTACTCATAGAAATGAACACAACACTACTGGGGCTATAGACTGACTTCTGAAGGTCTAGGTCTGGTATGAAGGCTTCCGAAGGGATGGAGTGGGTTTTTTAGACAGCAAAAGTTTGACACGATCTCCCGCTCCGTCCAAGGGCGGGAGATGTCAATGGATGATTTAACCTACCAAAAAAAAAACCAGGTGGACTTAATTTACTTACATTTGTCCTCAGCTAAGTTTCGATGGCAATTCCTACTGATATAAGGTCACGTTTTGGGTCCAAATAATGTTTGTAAATAATAAAGTATAATCTACTTAAGGAGGTCACCCGCGATAGCTTCTTGCATCTACGGCGAGAGCGGTGCGTTCATGAAAAGCGGTAGCGAGTCTCCGCCGCATCGCTATTTTCGCAGTTTGTTGAATTTTCATCATGTAATAGACTCGCGATTGCATCGATGCAAACACTTTTGTTTTGATCGATGCATTCGCGCGTCGGTATCGATGATTCTGTAGTCATTTAGCCTTCAGAAGGGCCGAGACTAGCCCAGCATGGCGGATGCCCGCTGAGGTCGTGACAATTTTTTAAAAAGAAAACTCGTGATCCTAGAACGCAAAAAGAAACTGAAGGGCACACGTGTGGTTTTAGTCAGTCTGACACTCATTCCCTCTTCTATGTTGAAGAGGGCTAATAAACGCACATCCTGAAATAAAAAAGAATTATTTTTGGATTAAAAATGTCTTGGTTAATAGATATTGATTATTTCACATTCAGTTTAGCTTAGTTCGGATAGTTGAGCCAGTTTTTCGTATATACGTAGCTAAATACATACGAAAAACTGCTGAAAACTATGCTAGCTAAGTTTACCTAGCATAGTTTGCGAAGGACACACATGCACACAAAACTGGATCAATTATGCGAGCGAAGATAAACTAACTTAGTTTAGTTAGCGGTGGACCATCGGCTTTACTCTCTGTATCGCGGTCATATCGCTGGAAAAATTCGCTAAGAGTTACATCCCTTAACATACTGCGATAAAACAATCTGTTATTGTTTATAATATAATATTATTTATGTATATATAATCGCCTGTTCTCAGAATATTGCAGCGGGGTCAGACGCACAAATTCTTAGATAGCACACTGTATATAAGGAAATGTTAATAACCTGGTGGACCAGACACGTGGAAATATTGAACAAGATGACTTTAAAGGTTAGTGTTTTTTTTTTATTGCTATAAACTAGTGACTTGACTGCGATCTCACCTGATGGTAAGCAGTGATGCAATCGTTGATGGTGAGGCGCTAGTTTATTAAGAGCCTATTCACCCTAGCCTTGAAGACACCTTAATTATAATCGGACGGAGTTAGTATTTTATTTAAAACTAGCTTTTTCCAGCGGCTTCGCCCGCGTACATAAAATATAACCTATGTCACTCAGGAGTGAAGCAGCTTTCTATTGTAGCTAAAATTTTTCCAATCGGACCAGTAGTTCCAGAGACTACCCCCCCCTACAGTTCAGGCCATGGTCCGCAGCGAAGAGGAATGGCAGGCGGTCGCCTCCTTCTGCGAAGCAGTAATGCTCGTAAAGGAGGAGGCCGACCGCATAAAGCAAAGGCAACGGCGTACTCGCCGTAGCCGTCGCCGCCGTGATCCTGCCGATATCCGGCCACCGTAGACACTGGCTCGCGGACGGTGAGCAATGGGTAGCTCGCCGTCCGGTCGTCTGTAAGACCGAGTCCTAGTCGTCAACGGCGCGCACCGTTCCCGCGCGCCTCAAGGAGTTGTCAGCAAACTGCAGGGGCCCTTCAGGGTCGAAGCCTCCTGGAGTCTAGAGGGTGGTGGGAAACTGTTACCTCGACTTCAGGAATAGGGCAAGGAAGGTTCGGGGTAGGTTTTTTAGTCAGTAAGAGTCTGACACTAGTCTCCCGCTCCGCCCAAGAGCGGGTTTCGTCATTGGATGATTTTCACCTACCATAAAAAAAAAAAAAAAAAAAAAAAACCCCCTACAAACAAAAAAACATAAAAACAAAAAAACAAACTTTACCTCTTTATTATATTAGTGTAGATAGTGTAGATGTATTTTATTTATTTCTAGAAATGATTTTGTGTAGTGCTCCTAAAATTTAATGAGAAATTCTATATATAAAAAAAAATTAAAGCCTGAGCAAGTGCGAGTCGGATTCATACACTTAGGGTTCCAAAGAAATCTATAAGGCGTTCGTTTTTTTCCTTTTGAGTCTTTTGAATAAATACCGACCTATACTCATTTCATTGTAGAAGCTTCAGATAGTGAAAAAAGTTTGGTGTAGTAATAAAAAAATATATAAGTATATATTGATGAATGTAGAGGTAGAAGGAGGCCAAATAAAAATGTAAAGATTATATTTTTTTTTTAATTTATTTATTCACACTTACATACATCTACCATTACAGAAGCCCAATGCGATAGATGTAGACAGATATTATAAATTACAATTTCTATAAAATTCTATTAATTCAAATAATTAATTAATTCATTCATTCATAAAAAAATCATTCAAATAAAAAAATTCAATTACCATAACAAATAACAATACAATTCAAATTAAATAAATATAAAAAAGAAACAATAACGCAAAAAATACACACAATCATTATTATAAAATTCATTAAAGATAGATAGATATTAATTCATTATTATCATTAATTATTATTTTTTATTCTAAACACCATTTGAATCTCCATGATAACACAAAACGTGTAGTATATGTGAGAAGTAACATGAATAAACAAGGCAGTTAATGATAGCTTAAGCATGACAGGACAAAATGGATGCAAAAAGGTGGTGTTCCCATTTTAAGTTACACGGGGCAAGAGCAGATAGATCATGATATCTTTAAACACCAAAATGTGCCTTGAATAACTTACAATATACTTACAAACCTTTTTGTCGTGATATTAGTGATCTGACTTTATTCTAGGTACAATAATTTATTCACAATGTTCTGTTTCTCTTCATAAATTCTGTTTTTTTTTTTTATGATTTCATCCCTTTTCCAATATATTTTTTGCTCTTTCAAATCAAATTAGTCAGATTTATATTTGACTTTTTTTTTCAGAGACTAATTCAAATATTCTTTCTCTGTACAAGAATTAAATATGCTTAATAGACAGAAGACATTTATGAGCACAAAATAAACTTTTACTTTTAATTATAACCCTACTGTAATTAACTAAACGAATACGAATTCAGCATAAAAAATCTATTTTTCAGGTTGTGTGTTTACTTCTGGTGCTAGCCTCAGCTACCTACGGTAAGTCTAGCTTTGGGAATAGTAATCTAAAAATAAGTTTACTTACACGTTTCGTTACACGCAACTTCGATTATAATCGTTATCATACAAGTTGAATCATCATGGCAGTCAACCTTGAACGCGCAGTACTCTTTTCCGGTCTCAATCGAAGCGACTATATATAAATATCATTTACAATATAAAAACTATCACGGCTTTTGGCTTTTTCGTAGACCTAGCTCGCAGAAAAGTAGGGTTCGCCCTTCTTTTCCCTTACGGGCTGAATCATAAATAATCCTGTCTTACTGCTCGCCTATGTTACAAAATAAAACCTTTTGCAAAATTTCACTATCTTAACCCCACAAGATACAGCTGTGCGTTGATAAGTCAGTCAGTCAGTTTTTTCAATCAATCAATCAAATTTTATTGTGGATCATAGGTATGTACAGTACAGTTCTTAAATATATAAAAATTTAGATCAGCTATGTCCCGCCCGTAGGGCATACAATAATTACATCTGGATAAACAATAAATTAATATTAAATTAAATTGTTACAAGATACATTTTTTCATTTAACACAATAATAAAACATTAATTGAAATGTCAAATTTAGATATAGAAATTAAAATTAATTGCATATAAGGTCAAAAAATTAAAAAGAATAAAATCATAACAAATTGAAGCAGGTAAGATGTCAAAATATACACATAAAATTAAAAAAATAAAATTAATCACAACACTAAAATGAGAATTTGCAAAATCATAACATAAAATATAATTATAATAATTCAGGTCATTGAACACATCATGACTCGGTGGGACTATATTTTAGTAAAGATTTGTCAGACAGAAATTCTTTTACAGAGTAATAACTCCTGTTTACTAACAGATCATGGAGAGTCCTTTTAAAATTATCATTTTTCATAATTGTTCTGATAGGCCCCGGTATATTATTATAGATGCGAGAAGCTGAACAAAAGATGCTCTCATGCATCAGGTGAGTTTTACTGGCCGTTGTGCGTAATTGATCCTTACGCCGTATACGCGTGTAGTAGTTAAACATGTGAATATTGTTTTTAACAAATACTGCAGCCTCAAGTATATAAATGCATGGTAGTGTTAATAATTTATTATTTTTAAAGAATGGCTTACAGGAGTCAGTTTCGCGCAAGTTGAATATAGCCCTGATGCAGCGTTTTTGAGCAATGAAAGCGCGCTCTCTTTCTGTACTGTTGCCCCAAAATATTACACCGTATCGCAGAATAGAGCCAACATAACCATGGTAAGCTGCTAGCAAAGTACTCCGATTTGCTATTCTCCCTAATCTATACAATGCATATGAAAACTGTCCCAGCTTTTTGCAGACATGCTCAATATGAAATTTCCAGTTAAGTTTGTGGTCAATATGTAGTCCTAGAAATTTCGTTACTTCCGTTTCCTCAATGTCACTATCAAGGTAATGAATTTTTAAAGTACCTGTACGTCGGGTTCGTATTCTAAAATCCATTATTTTAGTTTTATCAATATTAATCATTAAATTATTCATTCTAAGCCAATCTATAATCAATAAAATTGTTTGGTTAATGTCAGTTTCTAAATCAGTTGAATTATCATTAGTAAATAAGACGGTGCTATCATCAGCAAACAGTGTAATGTCGTGAGTTGTTACCGAAGGCATGTCATTTATATAGATAAGAAAGAACAGAGGGCCGACAATAGTTCCTTGAGGAACACCGAATTCTACTATTCTAGACTCAGATACGTATAGTTCTTCTGTTTTAGTACTAAGATTTATCCTCCGTACTTCTGTGAATTGTTGTCTATTGCTGAGGTATGATTCTACGAGTTTGTACACATTTCCTCTTACACCACATGCATACAACTTTCTTAAGAGGATTTTGTGATCGACACGGTCGAAAGCTTTCGACATGTCCATGTACAATGCGACAGCTGACAACCCTTTATCCAAATTAATCATTACCTTCTGTAAGAAGTTATAAACTGCCACATTTATGGATTTGTTTTTCCTAAAACCATATTGATTGGGCGCTAAGATGTTCTTTGCCTCAAAGAAATTATAAAGACAGTTGAACATCACCTTTTCGAAGATTTTTCCAAAAATAGGTATTAATGCAATGGGCCTGTAATTACTCATGTTAGTTTTGTCTCCTTTTTTGAACACTGGCTTTATAACCGATATTTTTAGTTTATCTGGGAAAGTGCCTTCTTCTATACATAAATTGATAATGAAGCTAAGTGGTTCTGATATAATATGAGCTACATCTTTGACAATATTTGTCGTAACGTTATCAAAACCGGCACTGTTTTTATTTTTTAGAGAAATTATTATTTTATTAATGTCATCAGGGGTAGTCGGTCTCATAAAGATTGAATTAGAATTGTATGTCAATTTATTGGATGATTCATGGGGAACACTAGTATTATTTTTGTTGATGTCAAGAAAGAAGTCATTAAACGAATTAGCAATGTCTTGAGGATTATTTATTGTTACGTCATTTATAATTAATTGAGCCACACCTTCATTTGGGTACTTCCCTTTGATGTCATTTATTACTTTCCAAGTAGCTTTGTTTTTATTTAGAGCAGATTTAATAAAGTAGTCGTTTTGAGATTTTTTAGTAAGCCTAATTATAGTTTTGTATTTCTTTGCATATGCTTTGAAAGTAGTTTTAGTGGTTTGATTTGGATTATGCCTATATTGCCACAGTAGTTGACATTTACGTTTGCTACATATTTTTAATCCACGTGAAATCCATTTCGGTCTAGATCTGTTATGCATCTTGACTTTCTTAATAGGAAAACAGAGATTATATAACATAATGAAATTATCATGAAATATGTTATAGGCAGTATTCGCATCCAGGGAACTATAGACATCACTATTGGTTAGCTGATTTAAGTATTTTATAAATATTGCTCTGTTGCCTTGAGAGTAATCCCGTTTTAATATAAACCAGTATTTTATGTTGCAAGTCTTTTTAACTGGAACCTTCACTATTTGTGCATAATGGTCTGATAGCGCTAATTCCTTTATAGAGCCTTTACAAGCTCTTATGTTATGGGCTATGTTGTCTATGCATGTTTTATTAGCAAATCTCGTTACTTGATTGAATTTTAGTTTTAAATTATATCTGGTTAAGATTTCTGTGAATTCGATGGAAAGTTTTGTATGCTTCAAAGTATCTATGTTGAAATCTCCGCACATTATGATCTTTCTACCGTGTTTGCAGACGTTATTTAATATTTTATTAAGAGTTGTGAAAAAGCTGTCTATAGAGCCTGCGGAGTTATTAGGTGGCCTGTAAATGCATAGAACAACTATTTGATGTTCCAACAGCTCAATTGCAGAACATTCTATTGTGTTACATATGGAAAGTTTAGTGATATCATTAAGAATTCTGAATTTCAAATTATTTTTAATTAATATACAGGACCCGCCGTGTCTTTTCTGTCTCATAAAGTAAGACGCAAGTTTATAATTTGGTATTGTTAGGTACACTTCGTCACCGTCAATCATTTTTATTTATATATATACAGTAATATATCACAGTAGTTACCAGACACCTGTCAGTTGCGTTATGACAACATTCTAGAATAACCCTACGTTTTACGTCAAAAAACACAATTTCATATTATTCAAGTAAAACTTTCCTACTTCATAAAAAAATAAAACAACTGTTTATGTTACTTTAAGTAAAAGATAAACTTTGAATAGTGATTGCCCGGAGGTATCGGGGGCCTTGACTTACGAACTGTGGATTATGGGTTAAGCCCAGGCAGACGCATGACTTCCGAAAACCGGCATGTTCTAGAACAAAAAAATTCGAAGACGTGTGACATCCCGCACTGAGCCCTGCGTGGTGGATTACGGCCGATTCCCTCTCCTAGAGAGGAGCCTTGAGTCCCAGCAGTGGTAACCACAGAACAGATAAAGAAGGACCTTCTTTATCTGTTCTGTGGTGGTAACATTATAAGACTGAAGCTATGCTATGCTTTGCGAGTAGTGGTGGCCGAGTGGTAATTGCTCCGATATACGAGGTCGCGGGTTTAAACCGAAGCAGACGCATGACTTTGTGTAATTTATTTCATCACCTCTGCTCTCAAAATGGTGAAGGAAATAGGAAATCATTGTGAGGAAACCGGCATGTCATGGAACCAAAAATTCGGAGGCATGACATCTACCAACCCGCAATGCACCCCCTCTCTTAGAGAGGAGGCCTGAATCCTAGTCGTGGAAACTTAAAAGGCTGATTTAAATGGTGTATTTATTTTTATCCTAAGATAAACTTTGCTCTTCCGATCGTTTAAGTAAATTAATTAATGTTTTATGTTTGTTTGAGATGATAACGCTTGAAGTTATTGCGTGATGCGGTTTTATAATGTGATTGCTCTGCAAATGGAACTTGTAGAGTGCAGTCCCATTTAGCTCGCGTTCTAGATTACAGGGAATTTCAAACGTGGAGAATACAGAGTGGACTAAATGAAATAAAAAAAAAAGTCAATATTATTCTGTAGTTGTATTACGAGTATTAGGTATCTTTATTTGTTTTGGATGTCTTAAAATCGCAATAGTAGGAAAGCTACCGATCAACCCAAGCAACCTGGTTGTATCTGAGCAGGGAGCGGAATCATAGTGCGATCACTTAAAATAATACATGGTTTGCTAGTTAGTACCACTTACCTCCCTAGATGGTGTTGGGATCCAAATAGATCGCGCTATGGTTTCGTTACCGCTGTTTAGCTAGGTCAGGTGAATTTTATTGTTAGATAGAGAGAGCATCAAACCTATAGGTAGATATTGCAATCACTTATATATACGGAAAGTGAAGTAATCCGGTAGTGTTTTCATTAAAATCCCTCTAAGACGACCATCGGTTGTACAGTTTAACACAAGGCTAGAACTTTTTAAAACAATGTTTTAGTCGAAAGTCGGAGCCATTACCACTCCACTACCACTGCTCTCCGTCGACCACCACTATATATTTTCTACACTGTTCGTCAACCTTCAATGTTTTTTCTGCAGGATTCCCGTACTACCGCGACGGTAACCTGGGAGGCTACGGTGACGGTAACCAGGGCAGCTCTGGCGGCAGTAGCCAGGGTGGCTACGGCAGTAACCAAGGAGGTTTCAGTCAGGGTGGGCAGAGTGGCTACCCTAACGGTCAAGGGAGCTTTGGCCAAGGCTCCCAGGGATTCCCTCAAGGAGGCGCTGTAGGACCTGGAAACCAGGGAGGATACAACCAAAGCTTTGGACAACAAGGTCAGGGTGGATCCCAGGGCTCTGGACACAGGGGAGGATACCAAGAACATGGGTACTAAATAATATTGTCATTAATAAAAAGTACATAGCTGAATGATTGGAACTGGGGCCTTATACCATCATGGGTTAATCTTGCGAGCGAGAAAGAGAGATGAAGCTATCCATACATTAACACATAAAAACTTTATGCAAATAGTGCAAAGGCGAACTTAATGCCATAGGCATTTTCTACCAGTCGTAACTTAGGATGGTGCAGAAAGAAGAAGAAAGAAAAATAGACAAACAAAAAAATTAACAAATAGAATACTGTATACATACATATAAATATGCAATGTTAATGTGAAAAAAGATACAAATACTATGTACCCTACTATACAGGGTGACTGGAATTAGTGACCGATACATAAACAAGTGATTGTAGTCATGATAACAAACAACTTTTACTATGAGATCAAACCTGAAATCGTGAATAAAAATCCGCTGGTCATTAATTTATGTTCGCCTAACTGATCAAAATGTACTGAACTTGCTGTTTTTTTTCGCGATTTCAGGTTTGGTCGCATAGTAAAAGATGTTAGTTATCATGACTACAATCAATTGTAATTATCGGTCACTAATTACCAGTCACCCTGTATAGCTCTTTCTTTTTAACAGTTCAGTTTAGGTGTGAAATGGATCGCGTTAAGCGCTTGTGGTAAGGTCTCTGAACTGTTGCGTAATTGTATATTTTTATTAAATGTTTTTACAAAAAAAGAGTTCAACTTGTTTATTTTAAAGGTGAGCAACGCATTATCTTTATCTTATGATGTTTTGACAACGTTTTTGTATAGACAGCACCATCAACTGTGTTTATCTATTTTTAATAATAGTTAACCTGCCTGTTATTTATTTATTACTAGCTGCTCCGGCAAACTTCGTACCGCTTCATATGAATAATTTTCTCACCATTTAAACCTTCCCTGAGCTATTACAAATATTTTTATAACAAAATTGGTCAAATCGGTCCAGCCGTTATCGAGTTTTAGCAATAGTCTCGCTAAAAGTCGACGAACAGCTATTCATTTTCATATATAAAATAAAGCTAATATGGACAAATTAATGAATAATAATAAAAATAAATAATGTGGATAGGATAAGCTTATACAAAAAAGTAAGTAGGTACACAATTGGTGGTCTTAAAGTATAGGGCAATATCTTACAGACAACCTTAGGATAGACTGAACAACGCGGAATTATGGACGGCGAGCTCAATAATGCCAGCAAACCGTAGGAACCCAGCAGGGTTAAATTATTTCTCCCACTGTGGTTGAAACAAGACGGATCGTTAGCTTTTTACTGACTAAAACCCTCCTGAGTCCTTCAGCTTGCATTGACGTTTCAGAATCAACGTAATCCCTTATCATGCAACCCCATGATACCAATTTCCGTTTACAACTTTTCTTCCAGAAACTGGTCAAATTGGCCAGCGATCAGTGTCGGTAAGGGACTCAGGGCGATCAATCGAAGTGCATCAATCACGAGGCCCGTCCGCTCAAATGATTGATCACACTAATGAGATAAAGGGTTGGTTACACTTCCCCATACATGATACATGGGCCAAAGGTACAATTACTGGATCGAGGTGTATTGAGTGGCATTGAGGTTTGTTATAAAACATAATAGTACTCGTAACATCTGCCTAATAATGCTGCCGGGATTCAAACCTCCTCTCTAGAAGAGGGAATGAGCCGTAATCTACCAGTAGATTTGGTTCTAGGACATGCCGGTTTCCTCGAAATGTTTTCATTCACCGTTTTGAGAGCAGTGGCGATGGAATAAATTACACAAAGTTATGCAGCAGGCTGGGCTTGAACCCACGATCTACTTGTAAGGCAGAGCCATTAGCACTCGACCACCAGAGCTCTAATTTGTAAATAATAAAGTAATGTGATATCAACATTATCATTTCAGCCAAAAGACGTCCATTGGATACAGGCATCCCAAATGTCACCAGAATGACCGGGTCCGAGTGTCTGTGATGCAAATGATTGGCTACAAAATGCGATGTGATATGACATCAGCTAAAACAGATTCGTTTTTGGTATTTTTCCTGCATTAGGGGGGTAAACAACTCAACCGATTTTAGTCATTGTCATCATCCTCATTTCACGTTCACGACTGCACATAAGCGTCCCCCTAAAAGGTGAGTCAGCTATAATTGCCAGGGTTAACAGGCGGGTTATAAATAACCAGCCCACCACTCTCCAAAAGAAAGCTGATTAGGTCTTTTAGGTTTTTCAGGGCGTCAAAAGGGTGTTCGAGGATTCTAAGTTTCGTGTACATGTAACAATGACACCAATGATGCAGTCTAGGAGCATGCGTGATTGTTTCCTACACCACCAAACGTGGGGTTTCAAAAATAATCTGAAGAAACCCAAGTAATGCGAGCGAAGCCACTGGCAGAAGCTAGTTACGTCAAAATTGTGATACAATTAAAGTCATTACATAGTATAAAACAAAGCCGCTTACCCCTGTCCCTATGTATGCTTAGATCTATAAAACTTAGCAACGGATTTCGATGCGATTTACAACTATCACACAACGCCGTTTAGTCCGTAACTAAGTATAGCTTGTGCTATGAGTACTAAACAACTGATAAACATACTTATGTTTTTCTTAATACGTAAATATCATTACATAATATAAAACAAAGTTGCTTCGTCCCTATGTATGCTTAGATCTGTAAAACTAAGCAAGGGATTTCGATGCAATTTTTTTTATTAGATAGAGTGATTCAAGAGGAAGGTTTATATGTATACACATTATCACATATGTGCATAATATCAAGATTGCACCCGTGCGAAGCTGGGGCGGGTCACTAATTAAAATAATAAAATGTACTCTCACCCTTAACATATAAACACTTCATGTAACGTCAGTGCATGCTGCAGTTAATTGTGTTTACAGACAGACAGACTAATTAGCATATATTGTTTGTCCAGTGTAGTCATTAGCTAATGCACACGTCACTCAAATGTCCTCCCTTGGTAATAGCGGTAACAATAACAACGAATTATTACTGTTTCATGTACTATTTTTAACTCTTTATTTTTATGCTAGCGACCCGCCCCAGCATACATTGGGATAGGCGACTTTGTTTTATACTATATAATTACAACTGATCAATGATATCTCCACATCGTCCTAAGATCGTCTGGTGTATGTATAGTTAGGTATAGTACATTTTGATACAAGTGCAGGAAGTTTGTCATTGCGACCGAGGCGCAATTCGCACGAGCCGTAGACGAGTGTGTTATGGAGCCGAGGGCTGCAATGACAAATCTGCACGTGTGTCAAACGACGTTTTTCGATACACTTACGACTTGTGAAATAAAGAAAGAAAGAAAAAAAATTTAATCGTATCTCAAACATACAGTAGAAATTTAAGAAATATATAAGTATAGCATTCAAATCTGCTCTGGTCAATTTCTAATTTCGTGGGGTCGTCCAGCGACTCTGGGGGACGCCTCGCGCCTGATTCGATAAACAAAGTAAAACAAAATAATCACCCGTGACCGTGACGATAAGGAAGGAATAAGAAAGCCCTTGTTGTGATAAACTCAAAAAAGCACTTGGGTGATATACATGCTATATTGAACCTAATAGGAGTGCGATAAGAGGCAGTTTTCAAGTAAGTGTATTGAAAAAGTTCTTTTCCATACACTTACTCGGCAACTGTTCGCTGATATCCCACCGTTTACAGGCATGCAATGGATTATTTTCACTAGTGCGAAAAAAAACGCGTATTCTCCCCTGCCAGGCTGGGCGCGATTTGGTTAAAAAAAAATCAGCACATACATATAATACCTACACATAAATATAACATTATTTTTGTTAATATACTTGTGAAGTTGTGACACAATATAGTACGGGGAATCCTCTTTTACGTGCATCAAATAAGTTCATTCGAAAATGTCGGATGTCTAGTTTTGGAAGATTAGCTTGTAAACATTACTTATTATTTCTCAGCCTTCGTAAATTGTCTTTGAATCTCACAGATGGTGTAAAAAGTATAAGTAAAAGTAGAGTATGCAGCACAGGGATAAAGCTGTCTTCGTCTTGGGTGGCTTGAAATCCTCACTTCACTCAGGTTTCTACATTAACTCCCTCGCAATGCTCGGCAGTCAATTATATAAATCCCTCTCTGACGTTCGGGACTAAAACTTTGAAACTTTCGTTCTCGACTTTACTATTTCTTCCGTTTCATCTCGAATCTTCCACTGCTCTAAGCATAAACACGTCTATAGTTTCATATCCAAAACAAAAGCTTGAACAAACAGGTAACTCGATACCAGTCGTGTTTAACGAAGGTTTCCTTTTAAAGTAATCCTACACTAAGTGCATGACGCGATCAGTTCGCTGGTACACGAGAGTGCTTCCTCGATATTGACGCAGCTGTAAGACACACTTAGACGATTTGGTTATGGCTTAGTAAAAAGAGTATGATAGCATTATACTTTTTTTTTAAAGATTCTGCACCTCTAAAGAACCCTCAGAGGAAAACTTTATTGTCTAACTGTCTATCAAGACTCTTTATCTCGGAAAGGCGAGCAGGTATCGTGTTGAAATAAAAAATATATTCTTAAAACTGCACCTTTAAGACTGTTAATAAAATAAACTTCTAAGTTAACCATTTACCCAGTTTTGCACCACCATTCTCCTCACCATTAGGTGAGACAGTGGTCAAATGCATACCGTACCTTATTGCTACGAAGTTCGTAGCTGTTCGTAGGCTGAGAGCTACAAAAAGCTTACGACAAACCGAACGCAAACTTGGAACCCAAGACAACCCACAAAGCGAAAGATTAATAATATAATATAACATATTTGACAACTATCACACAATGTCGCCTAGTCCCAAGCTAAGCAGAGCTTGTGTTATGACGTGTGACGTCTACACCTTCGCCCTGAGCTCGCGTGGTGAATTATGGCCCATTCCCTCTCCTAGAGAGAAGGCCTTTGTCCCAGCAGTGGGCATTTTAATAATGCTGATGATGAAAAAACATGGATAGTTTTCAGTTCACCACCCAAAGTAGAAGATGAAGTTATTTGATGATTGTAGGCGCAATCATCAAATAACTTCTCTTGAGCACTTTGAAATCACATAGTGACATTAAACCTTAGATTATGTTAGGTACTATACGATGTATATTTCAGCAGGAATCAAAATAACATCCTCATTCCCACACAAACAAAACCATTAATTACTCACAGTAAAAATAATAGCAGTATTACCATCAAATTAATGCGAGCGCTGCTGATTGGGACCAACGAGCCCTTGACATTATATTATAATAGCTATTATTATAATAATAACGATGACGGAACGATTTCCTTTGAGTAGACAGCTTGACATGTTATGATTGTTATTTTCAGGCAAATAGTAGTTAATAGTGTGTTGTTATAATAGTATGTTATGATAGAAAGCACTTTGGTAAAATAATATGTATAATAACAACCAAATGTATCCATACTTACGAGTTGAAGGTCGCGGTTTCAAACCCAGCTAGGTCCATTACTACATTTACTTACGTTAGAAAACTGTGAAGAAAAAAATGGTTGCCTGTAAAGTCGGTTTTACGGGCGAAGATTTTACGTGACAACGTCCTAATTCTCTAGTGCTGCGCGCGCGGCAGACCGATCATAGTTGAGTGGGAGAGAGACGCAAGGCATTCGGCGGGCCTCTCTCTCGTTCGGTGACTCATCGTAACGTTACCGAGCGTTACACTTTTTCATAAGTGACTCCCAGCCGCAACCTAATTTAAGACGTTGTCACGTCAAAACATGTGACATCCACCAAAACGTAGTAGGTCATTGAGGTGCGTTTCGGTACATTCCCTCTTCTAGAGAGGAGGCCTGAGTCCCAGCAATAGGAACATTATAAGGTTACTTTTATGCTATGCTATGTGTCGATCTCAGAACCAAAGTTACCAACTTTGGCAAAGAACGCCGAATTAGAGATGACCGTTGTAGGCCATTTATCCAAGAACGCAAATAAGTTCTCATAAAGAGTCTGTAAATATCGAAAATAAAATCTAATTATGTAAGGTCTAAAAGAGCCGAGAAAATGCTGGAGATTGAGTTATTAGCGAGAGAAGTCTACCGATAACTTATTCCTCTTGGTCGTTTCAGGTAGCTCTCCAGAACCTATAAGCCGTACTTCTCGACATTTCTGCTTGCTGGCAAACGTGTGATGGCCTTTCGAGTGGCACTCTTCCGATAAGCTGCTAACCGCCACCTTGATCTGGTCTGTCCATCACAGCGGTAATCTGCTACTCAGCTTCGTCCCGACTCCCGTCCATATATTTTTTGTCAAAACTTGGTTCTAGAATACACTCTCAAAATGAAAATTGATGGGCAGCATTATTCAACTTCAGTTTTATTTTATGGTGAGTAAAAATAATATATTATAACCACTCCCACCCTTAAGCGGAGCGGTAGATTGTGTCAGTGTCAATGTATTCACTGACTAAATACGCACCCTATTCCTTCTTTGCCTTTGTTCCATTAGCCACGGGCACCGGAGGCTTCCCTATAGTTTGCTGAGAACTCCTTGAGACGCGCGGGATCAGTACGCGCCGTCGACAACTTGAGCTCGATCCAGATGGTGACCGGACGGTCGGACGGCCACCTACCCATTGCTCGCAGTCCGCAAGCCCGCACCTACGGTGGCCGGAAATCGGTAAGAGCCGTTGCCTTTGCCTGATTTGTTCGGCTAACATAACTGCTTCGCAGAAAAAGGCGACCGCTTGCCACTCGTATCTAAACTCAGGTAAGTTACTAACCAATTCAATACTACTCTATTCTCGAAAGCAAAAAACCTGTTCTATTTGTGTAAACACAACATCATACAAAGTAAAACAAGGGAACTCCCGCGGTTGACCGTGAGGGGCTTTCCGAACGATTTATTGCGGCCCGATAACCTTGTACTGGGGGCCATATTAGGTTTTATGTTACGCGGACTCATCCATTATTGTCTATTATGAACCGTTGCTGGGCGGAATTTTCCGGGTTTAGAGGTAAAGCCTTGTTAATAACGTAATGTAAGCTGGGATACTTATTATTTAAAGATAATTAATTAATACCAAAATAAGGTGATAAAGCCCTTACATATAAAGGACTAGCTTTAAATATGGCTTATGTCACTCAGGAGTAAAGCAGCTTTCTATTGTTGCTAAATTTTTGCCAATCGGACCAGTAGTTCCAGAGGTTATCTCCTACAAACAAAAAAATCAAACTTTACCTCTTTATTATATTAGTGTAGATAAAGACTTACGAGTAGGTGGCGAGTTCAAACCCAGCCAGGCGCATTCATCATCATCATCATCATCAGCGTTTTTAATGTTCCCTGTGCTGGGACACAGGCCTCGTCTCTAAGGGCTAAGAGCCAGGCGCATTGCTTTTTGTAATTTATTTCATCACCACTGCTCCCAAAACGTTGAAGAAAAACATCGTAAGAAAACTGGCAAGCCCTAGCACCATAAATTCGGAGACGTAAGTTCCACCAACCCGCATTGGGCCCGCGTGGTAGACTACGAACCATCCCCTCTCCTAGAAAGGAGGCCTGAGTGAGCTGTGGGAACATTATAAGGCTGATGCTACGTTAGTACCAAAATATGGAGTATAAAACATTTAGAATTCAAATAGTGAATTAAGTAAAGAAAGTTTTTTTTTAGAATTTGCCAGGACCGGCTTTACTTGTAATGCAGGGTGTTCGGTAATCACGGGCGCAAGGTCTCACGGGGCGTCGACCACTATTTTTTTTTCTTTAAAAGTAAAAATATCCAGCGAGATCTAATGTAGAAATAAACAGCAATTTATATAATTATACTTCCAGGCCAAAAATGTTCAAGGTTAAACATTAAGCCACCGCTCACCGCCACGTGTGCCTGAAGGGGCAGGGTTAAGCCCCATGTCAACCGCCATCAGCCGCGTACAAATCCACACTCCGGACTGCGTAACATTACCCAACCCAGGACCATACCCAACACCAGAAGCAAGAATGATTTAGTAACTTATTTCTGTTCTAGTTATTTAGCAACCTTAATCTGCTCAGCACAATTTATCATGCCTTCATGTAATGTTTCACGTCAGCTGCGTGTGTTACATAAGGTCGGTTTCCACCGCAGATAATTATGGCAGTGCTTTATCTAGACGGCTCAAATGTGCCGTGTGCCCCCGGCCTAATCACCCCTCCTGTAATTTATGTGAACCACAGAGTAGATAATAGATGGAGAGCTTAAATGTGGATAAATGAGGGTTATCTGGCAATGCAACACAACTTTACATTTTTCTGTATTTGTAGAGCAATAGAAGATTTGTAGAAAAACTTAAAACTCTTAGAACTCTTTTAAGCCCCTAGCAAACGCCGGCGTTCGCACAACTAATTACGTTAATCGGAAGGTCAAATAAACATAATAGTAAAATCAACTGAAATGAGAAAAAACTGAGAACACAAAAATAAAGTCTTTTCACTGTCACTAAGTACCAAATAGCGTCATCATTTTAGCCAAAAGACGTTCTCTGTTGAACATTGGCCTTCTCCAAGTGACGCCACAACGGACCGTCCTATGTATCTCGAATCAATCACATCCCCAGGACTCTCACCAAGTTATCACTCCACTTTGAAGGAGGCCTTCTAAAACTAATTTTTCAGCGCGCGATCGCCACTCCAGAAGCTTTTGGCTCCTTCGACCTGTTCTATGAACAATATATCCTATACACTGCCATTTTGGCTTGGTTCTCCAGCGGATATCTCCATTCCTGATGATATCACGCTAGGAAACTCCGAACACAGCTTTTTTCATTGCCTTACGAATACGTTTTTATTTATTTATAAAAACTTTATGCACGTAGCACTGTAAAAAAAGACAGCCTTCATGCCTTAGGCATTTTCTACCAGTTGACATTAGGGTGGTGCAGAAACATAACATGGTAGGTGCAATTAAAAAAAAACAGACAAATAGAAAAAAATACATACTTAAATACATACATACACAAATAAGCAAAGTTGTGCCATATATCATCACTGGTAACAGGCATGTGTCATAGACTTTCATCTTGAGTGATGCTGGACGAGAAGATAACGGTAAGTCTTTTTTTAAAGTTTACTATGACGAGTTCCTAGAAGAAATTGCATTTTGCGAGAGTCATGGTTACTCTTTGGATCAATCCGATCAATCTACTCAGAAATAATACTAATCACACACTAAAAGTAAAAAGCTAGTGAGTATGTAAATAATAAAATGAATTACGAATTAAGACTCCATTTATTAACAACTCCGTGTCATCTACCCAACAAATGGAGATGAAGATTCATCTTTTTTTACTTAAATTTTGATGTCGGTTTTATCTACAGGCAATTTATCATTCAGATATCCTTTTTAATTAATGTATTTTGTGTTATAAAGTCGTGATGAAACCCGGGCTGATATTGCTATCCTGTAATTTGCAAATTAATTGAGAAATTTTAGATCCTTGTGTTATTATCAAGGGAGAAAGAATATCTACGTAATGTTTAAAAGATATTTAGGCCTGTCACCGAGTTGGATATATTACGAGTTTCGTTTTTTCATCATGTTTTTCTTGTTCATTCAAAATTAATTAAGTTTTCTGAGAGATTTGAAGTGGACTAAGGAAAAGCAGAAACAATTATATTACGAGTATTTATACGCCAGGGTTTTTATACTTCATTGAATATTTTAAGTGTTTTTTTTATGGGAATACATCCAATTACTTCTTCCCCTCTAGGATGGAGGGAAAAGGCATGTTCGGTATGTCAAGCTTTCAATGACTAAAACCACGCCTATTTTCCTTCATTGCCCTTTGTAATCCATTACCATGGGTTTCCCTTTCGTAAACTAACCCGTGGACCTAATAGGCTCCTTTTATGGTGGGAAAAATCACCTAATCATGAATCCCGCCCTTGGGTGGAGCGGGAAACAGTGTCAGACACTTACTGACTTTTCTTTCTTAGCCTTCACACCGGGGTTGGTTAACCTTCCTTTTAGATACCTCTACATTTGCTTCTTAACGCACGCGGGAACAGAGCGCGCAATCGACGACTAGCTTGGTCGCCGCACGGCGCACGGCGCACGCCGCAACCGCACGGCGAGCTACCCATTGCTCACCGTCCGCAAGCTCGAGCCTAAGGCGGCGTCTGGGGCGTGATATTTATAAGTACTTATCGCACAATCTGTGTAGTATACAGTGTCATAGAAGTGCGGGCAATGCGGTAAAAAAAACGCATACGAATGGGTAGCCCGCTGTCTGGTCTTCTAGTAACCGTCCGGACCGAACCCAAGTCGGCGACGGCACGCATTGTTCCCGCGCGCCTCAAGGAGCTGTCAGCAAACCGTGGGGGACCAGCAGGGTCGAAGCCTCCAGCGACCAAGGGTCGATGGGAAAGCGTATTACTGGGGCCCTGGGACTAAAGCAAGGAAGGAATGGGATAGGTTGTTTAGTCAGTAAAATTCTTTCACTATTTCCTCCGCCCAAGAGCGAGATTCGTCATTTGATGATTTTTACTTACCATAAAAAACCCTGTTAAGGTATAAAGCCCACAAATCACAGAACAATAAGGCAAGATATCTCAAGACCTCTATAGTACGTGGTGAGACTAGCACTCTGTAACTGTTACTAGGCCAATGAGACGTGGGGGTTGGCCAGTAGGATTTATTGCCATGTTCATGACCCGACCAGCGCCCTCGCACTAAACAGTACAGAACATTATTTATATATTACTGTAACATTCGGGAGGAGCTAGGAAGCCAGCGGGCCCCATAAGCTGCTGAAAAACGCGTAATTATAAATTACGCGTTTTTCATATTGTTTATTGCAAATCCACAATGTAATGATCTGATGGTAATATAAATAACATGGTAGCAATCGTGGACCCTGATGGGCACAGCAAATAGTAGGTTAGAAGAGAGGAAGGCGTTGCATATAAGTATATAATCATTTGTTAATGCTCAAGTATTATTATTCTTCTTAATTGCGAGTCGGGCTCAGGTTTAAAGGATTCCGTAGAAATTTAGCTATGAAAACAAATCAAATCTTGAATCGAGTTTCAAATATTTTTCCGAATTGAAAAAAATATTTGACGTACCTGACTTAACAGTTTTCTGATTTTTCCTATAGGTACTTGTGTAAGACCTCGTTTGATGTGAAATTTCAGGATTGTAGGTCTACGGGAAGTACCCTATGAATTTTGATTCCTCTGAGGGGTCGAAATTTACGTTCTTTGTTTGTGACATATCTTTTATTCCCGTTAACTTTAAAGTTTGATTTTTTTCACAGCTTCAGTGGACCGCAAATTTGAATATTTAGTAGACACGACAGATACCTAATTTACTATGAAACCCAGCAGGATTTCATAGGACACTACTTACTGTTACCCCACGGTAATGCTCTGCTATATACTGACAGTACGCGTGCACACACGCAAAACCCAATCTACCTACTACAATTCTTAATTTTAAATGTCTAGACATGTGATTTTTTTAAATCAAATGTTCTATGTTAATTTTGTGATTGTGTCTAATCGTTGCAGCACTAGAATAGTATCATGTATTGTATTTGTAGTTACTCAGTACTTGTAAAACATTGGCGATCCTAAATAAATAAATTTTACCACACATCACACCTCTAATACGATTTCTATTCTTTAACATAAAATAAGGCACATTTCTGATACGCAACGCGTACTCCTTCAATCCGTTTTAGCTCAACAACTCGCAGATAATCACACACATTAAATACTTCTATACTTACTGTTACCCTACGATAATGTTCTGCTATAAACGCACACTACGCATGCACATCATCATCAACTTTTTTAATGTTTTCACTGTTGGGACACAGGCCTCAGCTCTAAGAGAGGGAATGGTACCAAAATCCACCACATATCTTCGAATTTTTGGTTCTAGGACATACCGGTTTCCTTACGATGTTTTTCTTCACCGTTTTGAGAGCAATGGTGATGAAATAAACTACACAAAGTACGCGTGCACACACGAACCCAATCTAACTGCAGTACAATGCTTCAATTTAACACTCATCAGCTCGCTGTTATAAGATCTCAATTCTTCAAAACGAGAAAAATTCTGACACGCAACACAAACTCCGTCAATCCACTTTAGCTCAACAACCCGGAGATAAACATACACATTAGACACTTCGATATACATGCATTATGCTCTCGACAAGCGCGACACTAACTATCGAGCTACTATCGCTTAAGCTCAACATCTCGTGGTTGTTAGAGCTCAACTCTTCGATACACACACAGTATATTGCCGACAGGCGCCACACGCCTCCACTATCCTGCTGTGTTGTGATGCCGGAGCCGGCGCGGGCATGAGGGTTGCCTCGTAACATTACTCACTCTTTATTGCTCTCATTGTTATTGCAATCACTGAAACTAAGAATGATAAACGCAATTGTTTATCAGTCTTAAACTCTTGAGCCCCGAGTGAACTCCGGCGTTCGCGCACCTGTTATAATTGTGCTCCTACGAGTATTCTGTCTCTAATATTGTGGTAGGTATTCAAAAAGTTAATTTTGATAGGATAAAAAGTGAGATTCGCAATTACATGCGTAATTGCGAATCTCACTTTTTAGTGTATAAGTATATAGGTATAATTAGTGACCGATACTTAAATATGTGGTTGTAGTGATTATAAATAACTTGTTTAAAAAGACCAGCGCTGTGGACTCGTCACACTATGTATGTGTTCTCGGCTTTATACTGAGTGGTGCACCGTTTTGCGCAGACTTGGCACACTAGAATTAAGATCTTGTGTATGGTTTTAACTTGACTGCCGAAGATGGGGATTTTCCGATACGCCACCGGTTTATGGTGGACATCACACATATACGTACAAAACGTTTTGGGAACACATTCATTGTGCGTACAGCCAAGGAGTGGAGTTCCTTGCCGGAGTCTGTGTTTCCTGATGGCTACAATCCGGGAATCTTTAAGTCAAGAGTGATTAGGTTACTTCTAGGTAAGCGCGCACCATCGTCGACCTCATATAGCGGTCAAGTGCGAACCTATAATAAATAAAAAAAGATGTCGTCAGCAAAATTCTAACATTATCTCCCACTCCGCTTAAGGGCAGATGTCATTAGATCATTTGAAGCCACCAACAAAAAAAGCCCAAATATCTCCAACACTACGGACAGCCCTGACTAGCTTTCAACCATGCTTTGATCAACGAGCGGAAGGCGGTCCGACATGTAACCGCTCGCAAAGTGTCCAGGGTGTCCTGTGTCCAGCAGTCTAGCGTGTCCACTGTGTACCAGCTCGTGTGACCATGGACACGACACCTCATTAAGTGTTGGAAACAATCATCAAATGGTGATAGGTAAATAAAAAAAACCAGGAAAGTGCGAGTCTGGCTCCGTACAAACTTATCTATGAAAACAGTTCGGTTCCCGAATCGAGTCTTGAAGATTTTTCTAAATCGCAAAAATGTGTTTTTTTTATGATGTAGCACAAATTTACAGTTTTCATATTTTTTTCCTATACTTCTTGAGACTTTGCTTCATGCCATTAGAGTACAAGGTCAACGGGAGGTATCCTTTAAATTTTGATTATCTTCGTCAAAATGTATACTTATTTTTTACGACATAAAAGTCCATATCTTTTTGTCGCCTAAGCAGATGTTTGGTTTTTCAAAAATCAGAGACCGCAAACATGGCTACATGGTTTTAATATCAACTCGATACCTCAACCTCTCAATATGAAGTGACAGACAGAGAGGCGGACAACGATATAATCAATAAGGGTTCCGGATTTGTATCCTTTTTCAAAAAAAAAAGGAAATATAAGCTCTACCCTTATTGTTATCTTTCAGCTGCCCTTTGTGTTCCAGGGCATTGGTCCTCAGCATTAGCAAAAAGGTACTTTTCTCTGGCTTCCTACACACAGTCATTTCTTTTTATTTTCCCTTTCGCAGGACTGCTGGAAGAAATTTCTGTGAAAATAAGCAGAACCCTATTATGCCTATTATGCATTATCATTTCTGTTTTTATGTGGCCTTTTCCTTTGCTAGCATTGCTGCTTCGTAACAGGAGGTGGTCGGCCTGCCATTCCTCCTCACTCCGAACGAATGCCAGAAGCTTTTGCTCCCTGGCCTTGGTACTTGCCAAGGTCCGGAGTGATGAGGAATGGCAGGCCGACCGCCTTCTCAAGGGTTATGCGAAAGCGGAACACCGGGGCCCTGGAACTAAGGCAAGAAGGAACAGTGGGTCGTTTCGTCAGTAGAAGTCTGACAATGTCTACCGCTCCGCAAAAGCACGGGATTCATTATTCGATGATTTTTCCCACCATAAAAAATAAATACCAATCGCCCCCACGTTTATACGGTGGTGCTCTGCCCAAGTGGGGCTCACCTCAATCATGTTCTCCACCATGTCCTCCGGGCGGTCCATGCAGTGGTGACACCCGGGCGTCGCTTCCGCAAGAATCCGGTGCCGAAACTACCTGAACTGACCGTTTTCGGTGAGAAACTGTGTCATGCAGAAGGTGAGGACGCTACAAGGTCTTTTCAGCCATGCCGCAAAGAGTGGACTTACTGCCATAATTGTGGCGAGACCAACTTAAAAATATTCCCAGCTTATACCAAAACATTATTCAGCTTTTTAAATTCCTATCTGGCTACTCGAACTGCAGGGAACTGAGCAACTTTGTCTATAAATAAATGATCGATCGTACAAACTAACTTGTCGATAGTTTGGGAGCTAGTTTGTGTTCGGATACTAAAGGGTTGACCAGATGGTTGCACGCCAACGCAACGTTCCAACCAAGGTTTTTTTTTATTTAAATGTTTGGTAAAAATCCACAAGCCCGCGCCTACGGAGGCCGGAAGTCGGATCACGGCGGCGTTTGGTGCGTAAGCGCCGTTTCCTTATGTGGTCGGCCTTCTCTTTTGCTAGCATTACTACTTCGCATAAACAACAAATATGTGTCTGTATGGCTTACAGATAGTAGTTTTGGGTCTAAGTGTCTAGCTTATGTACGCGACTAATAAGTCGAACTATTTGATATGATTCCGCGCGTCTTAAGGAGTTGTCAGCAAACCGTAGGGACCCTGCAGAAGGGTCGAAGCCAACAGGGGCCAACGGTTCGCATCTGAAAGGAAGGCTCTGGCCCTGGTATATATGGCAACGTAGGAATGGGTAAGTTGTTTAGTCAGTAAGAGTCTAACACTGTTTCCCTCTCCGCCCAAATGCGGGTTACGTCATTGAATGATTTTTACTTCCCATAAAAAATAGGACAGCAAATGGTTCAAGTTATTTGCCGCATATTCTATGTGAGTTTACACGTTTGTGAACGCACCCTCAATACAAGAGTAATTCCTGATGTGCACAAACACTGATGGAAAGCAAGGAGTAAATCTTGTTTAGTATTTAGTAAACTATTGATCGCCTCATACTCGAAACTTGAACAAGTAATAATGCACTTAGTATGGAGTCCATACTTCAAGTTTGCCCTCCTTCTCAAGCCGAGTGTCACAAGTTGTTGAAAGTTTGGCATTCGGATAACTTCGTCTCTCTTCGGTGACCGTTCGGCAAACATTTCTAGTTGGCTAAACATAATTAGTTCGGCAATGGCCATTGATTTTGGTACTAAGTACAATATTTTTTGCTTGAACTGGTCGCGCTAGTCCATTTATTTTGTACTAGCTTTTGTCCGCAGCTTCGCCCGCGTACATAAAATATAGCCTATGTCACTCAGAAGTAAAGCAGCTTTCTATTGTTGCTAAAAATTTTCCAATCGGACCAGCAGTTCCAGAGATTACCTCCTACAAACAAAAAAATAAAAAAACAAACTTTACCTCTTTATTATATTACAATGTAGATGTAGATTATTGTAGTTAATAGTTACAGATTTAGAGGACAAAATGTAGATTTATTTCTTCTTTCTTGTATGTATGTGTACATTAAAGTGTGTTACAAATAAACTAGCGACCCGCCCCAGCTTCGCACGAGTACTGATATTGAATATATATGCATGTAGCTATTATGCACATAAACCTTCCCAAAACAAAGTTGTTTACCGCTGTCCCTATGTACGCTTTGATCTTTAAAACTACGCAACATATTTTAATGAATTTTTTTTAATAGTTAGGGTGATTCAAAAGAAAGGTTTATGTGTATAATACATCTGCAGGGGCCCTTCAGGGTCGCAGCCTCCTGAAGCCTAGGGTGGTGCAAACTGTTACCTCGACTCTAGGAATAAGGCAAGGACGGTACGGGGTAGGTTTTTTAGTCAGTAAAAGTCTGACACTGGTCTCCCGCTCCGCCCAAGAGCGGGTTTCGTCATTCGATGATTTTCACCTACCATAAAAAAAAATGTGTATAATACATGCATAATATATTCAATATCAGTACCCGTGCGAAGCTGGGGCGGGTTGTTAGTTGAAAATAAAATTGATTGCACTTCCAAACCGATTTTCCCCTCTTGCGTTGACAACTCCACTCAGCTGTGTTTCAAAATACTGCCCAATTCAAGACAATGGAACTCTCTGGAGTCTTTTGATTCATCAATATCTTCCGGCCCAGAGCTATCGGCTTCAACCCTTTCGTTGTTATGAAATGATTTATGTTGTTTACCGTCATTGAAAAGCCATCACCTTTATACTGTGAAAGCTAAAATTTTACCAAGCAATATTAGTATTGCGGATAAATCTGTAGGTAAGTAAACCAACACACAAACACAGGTCGAAAAAAAGACATGATTATTTCAGAGAACACTTAATTAATTAAGCTCCGAGAGGAAACCGGTGTCCACATATCTATTATCTTTAATTTTGTCTGTAATTACGGTAGTCGAAAGTTAATAAACAAATAAGTAGGTACGTCAAATCATCCAATGACATCTCTCACCCTTGGGCAGAGTATAACGACGTGTTCCTTTGTTGCTTTTCATAGCAGAGAGGCTTCGACCCTGCTAGGCCCTCGCTGATATGAGGCGCCCGTAGAATTCGCTAGTTTCTGTGGTATTATAAATTTGACTGGCCTGTCAGTCTAGTAGTTAGTGACCCTGACTGCTATGCGGGAGGTCGTGGGTTCGATTCCCACCCAGGACAAATGTTTGTGTGATGAGCATGATCATTTGTTCTGTGTCTGGGTGTAATTTATCTATAATATGTATGTATTTAGAAATATGTAAGAATGTTTATCAGTTGTCTAGTACCCATAACACAAGCTCTGCTTAGCTTGGGACTAGACGACGTTGTGTGATAGTTGTGGACATATTATATTATTATAAGGTCTAAAGAAAGTAGGCCCTCATATATTATAAAACTTTAACGGTTAAAACGATCTGGCAAGTTTTACTTGGCTATATCATAAAGTCATCAATTTCTATGATCCTGAATGTGCCGTATAAAATTTCATAGTCAAAACGTACCTTCAGCTAATCGGTGCAACAAGAAAAACATTTTGAAGTTCACTGAAGCAGAAACAGAGAGAAGATAATATAAATACTGGTTACAAACCAAACGGGCGGACGTGTTTCAAAGCACAACAGTTCAAGCTGGTACCGCCACGTAATAAGCACGTATCTCAGCTTATTTAGCTTGTTTTATTTTACACGTAGTCCTTTTAAGCTAACCAGGGTTTTAAAACAGATACAGGAAGTATTTGCAGGTTAGAGTTTAACTAGCTGCCGCCAGCGGCTTCGCCCGCGTTTGTTTATACCAAGGAAACACGTTCAGTATAATAAAATATGTAAACCAAGTTAAAAAATTGCTTACGGTTAAATTACAAACTTAATTTAGAAACTGTTTATACAAAAAAAAATCTAGAAAGGCTTTATAAAGTTCTATTTTGAGATTTTTTTCATATTTTCTAAACTTATGGTTCAAAAAAGTTTTTTACTTTTGTAGCCATTATTTTCAAAAATATTAAGCATTATCAAAAAAATACTGACGGGCCTGGTCTTCAAAACGAAAGATTAAACAAATAACTCATTAAATGTCTTTTCCCATATAAGTAATATTTGCTCTTACATTCAACAAATAAAACTCCAAGAATAATTAGAACACGCAATCACAAACATATTTTATTATCACAAAAAATAAACAAATTTTGTCCTCTCCATACCACCCCTGTGCCTTTGTAACCTTAGTATAATGATAATATGATTTATTTGATGCGATGACTCGATATCTTTCCCTGTGCCCGTTATTTTATTATTTGTGGAGGAGAATCTTTGATCTCGGTCAGCGGTGCTCAAGCTCAAAGCTGCGGGCCCATTATGTTCCGAAGACTTTTCTTTTACGGTCCGATACTTCTAGCAAATAAAATTTTATATTGCTTTCTTAAAGCTATGTTGTTTTAAAATGTTTTCTTGCGGATAGGTTACCTGCCTACGTGAGTTATGCTTCCAAAGGTAAAGCCTACTTTGAATTTATTACTTATTTTGGTTTATTTCTTTAATTGGGAAAATCAGCCGTATTTGGCTGTATTTGGATATAGCCGGTATTTGGGATCGGAAACCTGACGGAGGCTGGGGCGTTAGCGCCGTTGCCTCACGCTTGCGGCCTCCTCTGCTTCTCAAAAGGACGCGACCGCCGCTTGGCACTCCTTGCTTCGAACCATGACTTGTACCTGACACGGCGCGAGAAACCGCTGCCAACGATCGCCCCATCATGATGAAAGACCACTAGTATACAGCTGCAAATATACCAACGCTAATATCACCGTAGGGACCCTGCAGAAGGTTCGAAGGCAACTCGGGCCAAGGGTTTGAGTTTGGAAAGAAGGCGCTGGCCCTGGTATATATATATTTACCTATATTTTGACATTTAATGACATTGTTTTGTATTTTATTTTATTCGATTTGTATATCCAATTTTTTTTCTAACTTGTACTACTACCTACTTAATTTTACAATTGCTGTGCTCGACAGGTTCTATGTGCACATATTAAACTATTTTTAAGATCATAAGTAACACATGTGTTAAAGCAATATAGAAAAAAACTAAAATAATATATGTATAAGCAACGTAGGAACGGGAGGGGGAAGTTGTTTATTCAGTAAGAGTCTGACACGGTGACCCTCTCCGCCTAAGTGCAGGTTTCGTCATTGAATAATTTTTACCAACCATAAAAAACACAAATATCCTAACCTAAAATCTGCAAAAAGTTTTGGTATCTCTGGCCAACAGATCAGTGATAAATATCAGCGTAGTGACCAGGATCCTTTCACGCGTTGTAGAGCAAACTGAATAGTCGGCCTTTACGTATTTTATCCCGTCCATTTAAATAGGTTTCCAAGCATTTTCTGACCTATTTATGCCTTCTTTGTGACTTATCTGCTGAATATTTCGATGTGTATCTTCAATATTGCTGCAAATATATATTTTTTGCTTTGGCTTTAACATCTGCGTGGATTTTAGCGCGGGTGATTCAAAAACTTGTAAAGTTGTATCGAGTACTTAAAATACCTTCCAAACGTCTAGTGTTGTGATCTGTTAGTGTAATGGTTCACTAACCATACAGTTGTACAATGGTACAGGGCCACTGCCCTGACTGCTATGCTGAGGTCGTGGATTCGATTCCCATCCAGGCTAAATGTTTGTGTGATGAGTTCAATCATTTGTTCTGTGTCTGGGTGTAATTTAACTATAATATGTAGGTATGTATTTAGAAATATATAAGTATGATTATCAGTTGTCTAGTACCACAAGCTCTGCTTAGCTTGGGACTAGACGGCGTTGTGTGATAGTTGCATAATATAAATATAAATGAGAATTGCACACTGTAATCTGCGTCATGACGTTGTTGAGTGTAAACGAGGATTTAATCTCTTTTTATACAGAAAAACAATTGCTTTTTTAAATTCTTTTCTTATTAAAACATTTGATTTTAAAATGAAGAATCTTAAAAAAAAAAACGTTATATTGTAACGTAACTAAAACTATTTCGTATCATTAAAGTAATCTCAAAGTTTTTTAGATGTGTGTGCACCATTTTCTGCCTATTCTTTCAAACTAAGTTACGATCGATTTTCAGTGTAACCAATGCCAATGCAGAGGAATATCAGTATTTTCCACGAAGCGTCTGCATAGCTTCGGCATCCCAATTACTAATCAATACTGTTAGAGGGTTTTATTTTTCAACCGATCGTCGAACTTTGAGCGATAAAGTCACTACCCGGAGGCTAGAAGGAACCAATCGTGTGGAAGTATATAATCTTCAACAATACAAGCTAAATATGTGAACGTGGCCAAATCAAAGCCTTCGACTTTAACTAAACGATAGTAACTTGGCTTAGGGGGCTTATCTTCTAAACTTCGTTTTTTTACTGATTCAAGAGATTTTTATTTATTATTTATTGTTATTATTATCACTAAAAAAAAACAAAATTATATCCACCCAAAGGAGTATGGAGAGGAGCATTCTGAAAATAAGGAAAATTCAAAAGATCCGCCACACTCATATAAGACAAAAAACTCAAGCCATTGACGCTCTCAATCACTCACAAAGGCTCAAATGGCGATGGGCTGGACACGTGGCAAGGCTAAATGATAATCGATGGACAAGAGAGACAACACAATGGACAGGCCCACTAGGACAGAGAAGGAGAGGAAGACCTAATGCACGCTGGGCAGACGACATCATAAAAGTAATAGGTACGCAATGGTTACGAGCAGCAGTAAATAGAGAATACTGGTCTTCTCTGGAGGAGGCCTTTACCTTTCATGGAGAGGGTTCTTGCTAAAATTTTTAAATATTATTTTTATATTAATTATAGGAACATTAATTTCAAATCTATTAATAATTATTAATCTTGTTTATATATATATTTTTTTTTTAATGAAAAGTTAAAAAAATGTTTTGGATTTGAATGGATTGGATTGTGAAATGTTTTGGATTATATACCTATAGCATAATAATAATTTCTATTACAATTTAATCAATTACTAATTATACCACATTATTTTTAATTTATTTTGCATGTCATTGAATTTGTATAATGGAAAGCAAGAAATAAAAGGCTTTTTATTTTTTCATTATTATTTATTATTATTATCACTAGCCCACACTGTCCCACGGCTGGGCAAAGGCCTCCCTCCATTCCTTCCACTGTTCATGGTCTTGAGCCACTTCTTACCAGTTCCTAAGGAAGGCATCCAAGTCATCCCGCCATCTCCTTCCATCTTTTTATTTATGGTGGGTAAAAATCATCCAATGACGACTCCCGCCCTTAGGCGGAGCGGGAAACAGTGTCAGACTCTTACTATCTAAACAACCTACCCCGTTCCTTCCTGGCCTTGTTCCCAGGGCCCCGGAATACGCTTTCGTATCAACCCTATGTCCCAGGAGGCTTCGACCTGCGTCATGCGGAAAGTGAGGACGCCGTGAGGCCTTTCCAGCCGCTCCTCAAAGAAAGGACTTACCGCCGTAATTATGGCGTGCCAATACTTATCCAAGAAATAGTAAATCTAAGAATATTATTAATTTCATTTTACCTTCACCCCGGAAAAAAAAGAAGTTGACAGACGGGTAGACGGATAGTAAGACTGACGGATAGACGAAGACCAAAGTGATCCTATAAGGCAGGGGTGGCCAACCGGTCGATCGCGTTCGACTAGTCGATCTCAGCAGTTAATCCAGTCGATCTTAACCAGCAATAATGTATTTACTTTTGGGCTAGCAGGACTATGCCATGGAACATTACATATGTATTACCTTATCAACTCGTTATTTCTCTTTTTCAAAAAAAAAGTCCGTGATATTTTTGGGTTTGCTTCTTTCTTTTTTCTTCGTTTACCTGATTTTTCGCATAGCTTGAAGTTTTTTTTTTACCGAAGCTTTTCGAAGTCATTTGTATTGTTAAATTTATCTAAACTTTGTATCTAGTTGTGGTACGTAAATAATAATAGATTGATTTTGTAATTGGTAGATCTTGCAGAGTCTAGTTAGTAAACAGTAGACCGTGTGCCCAATTAAGTTGGCCACCACTGCTATAAGGGTTCTGTTTTTTCCATTTAAGTTACAGAACCCTAAAAATGACACTGACGTAAATCAAAAATTCCAACAACATTCCATTTAGCACAACAAAAATCCTGCAATGACTCTAATGAAAAGCCAGACAACATTGTACAATCCATCACAAAAAGAATTGGATTTTTACGAACATACAAATGCTCTCAAAATTCAATGTGAGCTGACACATTTAAAATGATATCTGATATCACACACACATGCAGTGGTGACCCAGTTCTGTACATTCTACCAGTACACTTGCATACAACAATGATTACCACGCTAATATTATAACCCTTTAAGTTCTACTGGGGCCAAAGGTTCGTGTCTAAAAGGAAGGCTCTAGCCCTGGAATAGATCGCGACGAAGGAACGGGGTGGGTCGTTTAGTCTGTAAGAGTCTGACACTGTCGCTCCACCTAAGAACGGGATTCGTCATTGGATGATTTTTACCTACCATAAAAAAATCTTTAAGTCTTCAATGCCCAATAGGTGACAAAAGAGTTGAAGAGATAGAATGTTTGGTGGATGTGTAAATAATCCTGAAGGAATAAAAAAAACAAGTGTTTATTGAATATATTCGACATTGGTGGTTAAGGATTAAAGCCTAAAAAAGAGTTTGTATAACAAAGGGTTAAAAAAATAAATCCCAAAAACGGCAGTTTACAGCAATTACAACATCTAATGGCTTTTATTTTTATTAATCCTTTATTTTTATACGAGTAAATACACAACCGCTATAGTAAGCAAAGCCTACCAACCAATTGAATGGGAGCAAAATCAAGTCACGCGGTGTAATTTTCCAGCTAGTACAAAAACATTTATAAACTTTTACACCACAACAACAAACATAGAAATATTAACACCTTCCCACTCAACAGTACTCCTGCAAAATCATTTGGGAGCACTCCGATTTAATTACGTTGTGACTGTTAAGCTATAGTGTTCATAAAACTGTATGAGTTCTCTTGTTAGCTGGTAGAACAGCACATTAGCCGATTACCAGAAAACTCGTTAATTAAGCTGTCAAATTGATGAGGTTTTTACTAGAGTAGTTATTAGCAAATTGGCAGTACTGCCGCGCTTATGATAATGGCAGTATGTCACTTTTTGGTCGATATTGAGTTCGAATCGATGGATTCCGCTTCCCTAAAAGTTGTTGGGCCCAGTAGGTTGCCACATTTATAACAGCTTCAGTGGCATTTTTAAGGTCCTCCAGCGTGCATGTGTGGGCACTCCAATAGGTGGGCCATTGTTTGATCTTGTTTGTTTGATTGATATTGAGTTAGCCTCGATCTCTACATTCCAAATATACCTATACTTAACTCAATATCGACCAAAATGTGACTTACTGCCATTATCATAAGCGTGGCAGAGTAGTAGGCCAACAGTATAGGCTCTTACTTACGTTCCTCAAGGATTTGTCAGCAAATATAGATGCCAACTGCAGAGCCGAAGCCTACTGGGGCCCGGTCCGGTTTCTGAAAGGAAAGTTCGACCCGGGTACAAGAGGTAAGAAGGAAAGGGGTGGTTCGTTTAGATAGTAAGACTGACATGGGTAGCCCGCCATCCGATTGTCTGGTAACAATCCGGACCGAGCCCAAGCCGTCGAGGGCACATACTGTTCCCGCGCGACTCAAGGAGTTGTCAGCAAACTGTCGAGACCCAGTGGAGTCGAAGCCTCCTGGGACAAAGGGTTGATGCGAAAGCGTATTCCCTGGGATCAAGTCAAGGAAGGAATAGGGAGATAGGATAGGTTGTTAAGACAGTAAAAGTCTGAAACTGTTTCCCGCTCCGCCTAAGAGCGGGATTCGTCATTAGATGATTTTTCCCACCATAAAAAAGGCTCTTACTTACAAGTTGAAAACTGTAGGTTCAAACCATCGACTTATATTCTACTGTGATAAACAAGCTCGTTCATTAAAACTATTTGGCAAAATACTTAGTACATAAGTTTGCTGCAGTGCTTGATTGGCATTATATCGTCTAACAAAAATATTAGAACCAACGTAGGATATATAAGATAGATGATACTCTGTATTGTAGGTACACCATAAATAGAATTTGGTACATTAGGAGCTTAAAATTAATAAGGTGTTCCAATGGGCGTTCTTATCGCTAAAAGCGATTTTTTAAAGACAACCTTTGGATGGATTTGACAGAGGCGATAAAATATAAGCACTAGTTTATTGCAATTAAAAAAAAAACCTTTAAGGTTTAGGTGAAAAAAACAAGTATTTTATAATACCATCACAATTCATCGTTTATTTCCCTATCAGGAAAGAACTCATGCCTCAGTTGATCCCAGAACTCCATCCTCTTCTCTTCTGGCAGCCTCATCATCTTCAGCTGAGGACCCATATTCAGACCTCTCATACTCTGGTAGGGAGTCAAAGGCAGCCATTGCAAGCCTTCCAGAATGTCGTCTGATGAATGTGGTGTTGGATTTCTGGAAATTGAATAGAAAAACTTATACTAAATTCTACCAGCGGCTTCACCCGTGTAAAAGTCAATTTCTCCACCCAAACTTCCAACCCTCGTTTTACCCCCTTAGAAGTAGAGCTTAGTTCAGAAAAATCTTTAGTAAATGTCTCTAATAATATAAAATAATAATAATATAACTACATACTATAATACAACCAATAATATATAGAATATCCGAAATCAAAGAAACAATGCACCTAATGACGTCAATTAATGAGCTTAATAATAAGCTTTATTAAAAAAAAAATAGTCAATTAAATTAAAAAAATCTCATGTAGATTTGCCTAATAATTTGCATTGATTCGGTAAGATAAGTATATACTTACGAACAAAAATACAAACATAAACTGAGGAAGAGTTAATTAAATTGAAACCTCAAAATCAACTCCGTAAGTTTCCTCTGCCGGAACGCAGGTCCCCTCTCCCCCAAATTAAATTAACTTTCTTTATTAATTACATTGACGATTCACTATCAACATCAAAAAGATTTAATCTTAATTGATTAAAATACTGCTCAGTAACCAGATGAAAACAAATATAAGCTCTTTTGTGAAGTTGTTCAAACAAAATTTTAATTTCAGAATACCAAATGGAAATACCGCGAAGTACCAAAACGCTCAGGTAACATTTAACTTTACAATCTTTTAATACCATCAAAGCAAGCTTACCGTAAACTGACAAAACAATTAGAAAATAACTCCGCATTAAAGATTTAAACCTCAACCACTTAAATTAAAATTAATTAAGAAGGGAAAAGAGAAAATATTTTATCTGCATTAACCTTACCCGAATTTAGCGAAATTCGCCAATAACCTCGTAATCTTCTTAATGAAGAGTCTTTCAACTGAAGTCGCTGTTATGTAGCTTGTACTCAGAGATCTACATTTAAATTGGTAACAGATTTCATCGCCCGATGTAGCGCCACTCAAGTTGAGATTGCGGAAGAAAGTGTTCCACATGATGTTGAAGGACCCTCGGAAGGTGAAGCGATACAAGTAAACGTTATTACACGACACTTGGGCCTGCAGGCTCGCTTGCCGGAGTATCGTATAAATCACTTGGTCGGACGCATACTTCGCGTACCTACGCAAGCTCCGCTCCCCCACGGTCCCATTAACGAAATAGAAATCCATTATTTTCCGCCTTATCTTCTTATACAGTTTCGATCCGTATTCGTCTCTCCTCCCATCAAATGGCAATAAATACTGAAAGTTATAATTTAAATACTTTAGAAGTTTCCTGTTTTTCACGAAACCGTCCAGTTTGTGGAGGGAATCTAAGTTAGTGTAGCCTATCATAACTTCCACCGCATTATTTGTAATTTTTCGCTTATATACTTCGAGGGGGAGTTTATTCATGAACGCTCCTTTTCCTGATACTTCGACAGTTGGGGAAAATGAATTGATAAGCCTCTGGTTGTCTCTGACTTCAGTGCTATCGTATAGATCATGACTGGCTACGAATAATTTCCTTACGCTGCTCTTAGTAAGTAATTCGTACAATTTCGTTCGGTTAAATTTTTCGAATGGTCCATTCAGATTCCAGTACAATTTGTTCATTATCTCGAAATTGTAATTTCTATAATCAGCAGGGGATAGCGCGCTTCCATCTTGTATTATAACTCTGTTGAACAAATCATTACCAGCAGCTGACAGCAACAATGACGCGACTATAGGAGCAGTTGAGCCGGAACCGAAAACTGTTACCTTATTTAAATTACCATTAAAGTAACTTATATTATCTCTTATCCATCTCAGAGCAGAAACAATATCCTTAGCTCCCATATTGCCTTCAGCAAAGTTGTCCCCAGTATTGAGGAAGCCAAAAATTGAAGTTCTGTAGGAGACCGTAACTATTACAATGTTTTCATCTATTAAAAAATCAGGACCATGTAAGTGGCTTTTGTCGTGAATCCAGACAATCACGGGGAAACAGGATACATGCTTAGTGATGGGTGTGTAAATAGAAAGATATAAACAGTCTTCTGATAATCCAGATGCGCAAGACTCATTGTAAGGAATGCTGTAATTGTAGACCTGTTTGTTGAACCAATCTAGTGGAGAAGGTGGCTGAAAATAAAAGCAAGACACATATAAAAAAAAATTGTAACAAACCAAGGGTCTTATCGTATTTCCTGTATTGGCTGCTGTTGCAAGGTTTGTTCGAAAAAATCACTGTAGCTCTTGATCACAAAAGGCAGTTTAATGAACACTGGTGAGTCTGAAACTCCACCTCCCTCAACCCAATGTAGAAGTAATAATCTGATGATTACTAGTCCAAAAAAAATAAAAAGACGCATCGCACAGAATAACCTCATGTGAACAAGGCATATCCAAACGTAGATTAAAGACCTTAAAAACATGAAATTAATCTTGAAATAATTTGCTTACAATCCAAAATATTATTATTATTATTGCTAGCCCATACTTACCCACTGCTGGACAAAGCCTCTCTCCATTCTTTCCAGTGTTCTCGGTTTTGAGCCACTTCGCCACTTCTTGCCAATTCCCAAGGAAGGTATACAAGTCGTCCCGCCACCTCCTTCTTGGTCTTCTAATTCAAAATATTGGAGTACTAAATTGTTACGCTATCTAATCAAGTTGCTCCAATTTGGAAGAGATTCACAATTTAAAAGACTATCCTTGACAATGAACTAGAAAGAAAGAATGTTTTCAAGTTTTAAGACCTAAACTAATTTTCATACCCTACCTGCAGCCCTAACAAAATACCAGCGTTAGTTAGGCGCCTATTTGGCATTGCCCAGACTTTAATACTACTTTTTCTTTATCGATCTTTTATTTATTTTTTAATTCTACTGTGTAAGGTACTAATAAATATTTATTCTTTCATTATTTCAATAAAAAATCAAATTTACCTTGAACCTTAACTTTCCAATTGGAGGAGCAGCATAAGGAATCTTCCAAAATGCAGCATAAGGTTTATTTTCAAAAATTGTAAACAACTTGTTTCCAATAATTTTCGTCCCATTTGTTTTGATAACATACACATCACTCTTTGAACTACAGAAAACTATGAACCAAGAAATAGACACCAATATAAAAAATTTCATAATAATCGCGAGAAATTATTATATAAAATCTGTAATAGATTACTAGTGATACTAAATATTGGCACTGACTGAAATGTGAGTGAATTTAACGGACACGTCATTAGAAACAGAATTAAAAACCATGCAAATGTTTTCATAATATGTGAAAATGTTATACATGACGCCAAGGTTTTCATTCAGTGCACTTTATGGGTTATCTGAAGGTGACTTCGACTGAAAGGTTCTGGAATCTGGACTGACGATCGGGTATCGGAAGCCGCAGCGTTGGAAGGTTTCATATAAGGTGAATGACCTGGTAAGAGTTACAGAAATTCAATGGATGTATTGGTGACTATAATCACCAATTCACGTAGATTACACGAGTATCTGAAATTACACAAATTATTGCAATTTCAATCAATTCCTGATTGTAAGATGTTTCAAATTGCCATAATAGCCCGGAGTTGCGCAGTCAATTGGCTGTATAACCGCATCTTCATTTCTTTTATGATTATTTAGATCTAGTTCGAGCGTTTCTTTTTTATGTTGGACAAAAATTATCCAATAATATCTCTCGCCTTTGGGCGATGCGGGAGATTCTGTCAGACTTTTAATGACTAAAAATCTACCTCGTTCCTTTCTTTGCGTTCGTTCCAGGGCCTTGGTTACACTTTCGCATATACCCATGGCCCCATGAAGCTTCGACCTAGGCCCTTACAGTTTGCTGATAAATTCCTTGAGGCGCGCGGGAACGTGCGTGGCGTTGAGGATTGGGCTTGGTCTGGACGATTACCAGACGACTGTCAGCCTGCCTTTTATTCTATTTTGTAGTTGCTATAAATTGTTATCTGTTTTCTCCAGTTACAAAACTTAACATTGTAAATTACCGGCATTTTAAGACATAATAAAGATAAATAAGTAGTCCGATAATATCTGATATCTTTCATGTAATTTAGTTACAATCTATCGATCCAGTAATATAGGTCATGACTATCGAACAAAAATGAATTTTAATATAATTTATATTTTTATTTGTCTGGTCATATGTGGTGATTTTGTTGTATGTAAAGATAGACCAGTAGTTGAAACAACAAATGGTCCTATTGTTGGAAAAGTTTTGAAGACTCTTATAAAGAATGAAGAATATTTCGGGTTTATGGGAATACCTTATGCTGCTCCGCCTGTTGGTGATCTGAGATTTATGGTGAGTGAAATTATTATTACAATTTTAGTATACAATGAAATCAGTGTATAATTTTCTGCTTTGTTATAAAAAGTCATAAAACCTAAAAATTTTCAACATTTCAGTCTTTACACCGTTAAATTTTTATGGTTTTAATCCCGTGGAGAGTTGATCCGATTCATAAAACACTATCGATTTTAAAGATAAAATAAAAAATAAAGTTAGGTTTTTCTGAAACTCATTAAAAAAACTCTTTAAGTAGACGAGTCAATGACCTTGTAGGTAGTTATCGGTCATTGCGTACTAACTACCTACAGGTCACTGAACTCGGTCAGCTGACGTTTACTTAAAGAAATTAATTTGGTATATCCGTAAATTAATTAAATTTTTATAAAAAACGTATTTTATTTTTTATTTTATCCTAACATATCGATTACAGTGTTTTATGTACCGGATCTACCCTCCAAGGGATTAAAACAATCCAAATTTAACGTTGTATTACAGAGTTTCTTATAAAAAATAAGTTTACAAAACCGACAAAAGTTAGACACCGTATGTTTATAACATCTCAAACGAATCCTTGCCCAAAATTCACTCACGCACGCTGTATTGAAATAAATTTATTCCAACTAAAGAAACGTAACAACACCATATCATTTATTTTCCAGCCAGCTCAACCTGTCGACCCTTGGGATGAAACGCTGCCAACAATCAAAGAAAAACCTGCGTGCATTCAATACAACAATGATATCAAGAAAGGTCAGTCTCAAGGTATGTATGGGGCTGAAGATTGCTTATACCTGGATATATTCACACCAGCCATCGACGGAGCGAAACGAGCTGTAGTCGTGTTGATAGTCAACGATCATTTCCACAATTCTTACAACAAGTCCAAGGACTATGCTGCAGATTTCTTCATAGAAGAAGACGTTATAGTAGTCACTATAAGTCACAGATTGTCAGCTATTGGATTTTTATCACTAGAAAATGAGCTTTTACCAGGAAACTCTGGTTTAAAAGACATAGTCGAAGGTTTGGAGTGGGTCAGAGATAATGTGGAACAGTTTGGTGGTGATCCGAACAGAGTAACATTGATGGGACTACAAGGAGGTGCAGCTGCTATTGATCTACTTATGTATTCTAAAGCAAAAGACCTTTTCAGTGCAGCGATACTACATAGTGGTACATCTTGGTCTTCAGCATATTTACAAGAGGAAGTCAGAGGAAGAGCATTTAAACTTGGAGAGATTGTGGAGGTAGCTTCAAGCAATGATGTGAAATTGTTAAAGGATTTACAAGAAGTTCCTGCTGACAAATTGCTTGCAAGAGATTTACATGCAAGCCCTGATGATTATTTTAAACAAAATCAGAAGAGTGTGGTTGCATTCAGTCCAATCGTTGAAAAACAACCAGATGGCCTGATAACGGAATACCCAGAGGATTCAACAGAAAAGATTAACATTCCAATCATGATGGGTTCCAATTCTAGAGAAGGAATGGATGCTATGCTACAGTATCTAATAGAACCACGATTCATAAGTTTTCTAAACAAGGACTTTCCTCTATTACTGCCCAGACGCTTAAAGTTTCGATTTGATCCCTTAAAAGATGTTTACGATGAAGCGTCAAAAGAAATCACAAATTTTTATTTCAAGAATGGAAAATATAATGTAAAGACAGTACCTGATCTGGTGACGTATATGGGAGATGCAGTTACTGGTTACGTTGTAGATTATACTGCAAGAGTTTATTCTGAAAGATCATTGAAACCAGTTTATTATTACCATTTTGATTACATCAGTGACCTGAATGAAAACAAAAAGAATTTGATGAAACATTCAACTATTGAGGATGGAACATGGGGTGCTGCTACCGGGGATGAAATGTGTTACCTGTTCAAATGTCCTGCTTTAGTAAAGGAGTATTTGAAGCTAGAAAATAATGTACCAGAAGATAAAATAATCCAGAAGAGAATGATCAAAATGTGGACGAATTTTGCAAAATACGGGTAAGTTTAACCCACCAATCATGGTAGATGCAACCATTTTTTTTTTTAATTTTTATACGCCCTTGATTGGGGCAGGAGATAGAGTCAGACGTTTAGTAACTAAAAACGCACTCCTGTTCATTCTTTACATTCGTTCCAGGGCCCTGGGTGTAAGATTTTTACATTGCCCCATGGTTCCATTAGGCTTCAACCCAGCTGCAGCAGCAGGGCCCCTGCGGCCGTCCATACTAATACTAATAAATAAAATTAGACATAATATTAACCTAATGAATAATGTCAACTAATAACATTTCAGAAACCCGACACCAGAAAACGATGAAGACCTAGAAGGCCTACAATGGCCGCCATACACAATCGAAAGCAAGGAATATCTGCACATCGACCAACACATGAAAATAAAGAAAGATCTATACAAACGCAGATTCAATTTCTGGGACCAATTCATAGAAAAATGGGAACGTATGGCCGTCGACGGCGTTGTCACTGAATCATATAATAAAAAAGATGAATTATAAAGACTACAACAGAAGTACAACACACTACTGCAGCAGAACAGAAGGACTTAAACAGTTTGCCTGCTGCAGTTTTCCCGTCCGATTATAATTTAGGTGTCTTCAAGGCTAGAATGAATAAGCTGTTAATAAACTAGCGCACCATACCATCAAGGATTGCATTACTGTTTACCGCCGGATCGCAGTCAAGCTCTAGTTTACATAAATTAAAAAACAAAAAAAAACACTTGGTATTTTCTTTTTAATGTTCCCACTACTGGGGCACAGGCCTCTTCTCTTGTAGAGGGAATGGGCCATAATCCCTTGCCCAGTGCTGATTGGTGGATGTCACATGCCTTCAATTTTTTGGTTCTAGGACACGCCGGTTTCCTTGATGGTTTAGACCAGGGGCAAAACGGGGTTTGGAAGTTTGTTTGGGGAAACCGACATTCACGCGCTTGAAGCCGGTGACAGAAGCTAGTATACCATTTTTACCACAACGCGGTCGTTAAAAATACAGTCATAATAAATACAAGTAAAAAAGAAACATTTGTAATTACAGCTCTTTGCAGACCATTTCTTAATTGCACTTTATTTACTAGGAGAACAGAAAATGCACCTGCCTTAGTCTCTAGAGGTACTTATGATGACGGCATTTTAACGACTGTCCTGGGAGAAAATTCATTATTTCAACAAGGAAATCTTTAGTTGATAGTAGGTAATCTTTAGTCTAGATGTTCTATTTTATCGTATTCTCTAAATAATTTAAGTACCTATGCTTGTCAACAACCGTAGGGACCCAGCAGAAGGGTCGAAGCGATTTAGGGCCAAGGGTTTATGTCTGAAAAGAAGGCTCTGGCCCTGATATGTATAGGAATGTAGGAACGGGGTAGTTTGTTTAGTCAGTAAGAGTCTGACACTGTTTCCCGCTCCACCCAGGGGCGGGATTCGTCATTGGATGATTTTTATCTACCATAAAAAAGTATGCTATGTATATATAATCACAGTATTGCTGGAAACTACGCTTAGTCAAACACAAGAGTTACAGACACTTTGCCTGCTGCGGTCTTTCCATCCGATTATAATTTAGGTGTCTTCAAGGCTAGAGTAAATAGGCTCTTAATAAACTAGTACACCTCACCATCAACGATTGCATCACTGCTTACCATCAAGTGTCACTGTCAAGCACTACTTTGTAGCAATTGAGGAAAAAGTTACGCAAAAATGTTTTTTTTAAGGCGAGACGTCAGGTCCAGGCACCTGTTAAAATGCTTATGTTAATGACAAAAGATAAATTGACGTCATCGCCAGGATTTTATTACAAGCTTTTATTTAATTTAACCTGGCCCGATGTTTGTGATCAAATCCTGTAAATTAAATTTGATCCACTTCCCGGCAACCGATTAAGCTGAAATTTTGCATGCGTATGTATATCAGGTGACAATATAAGATTGTTGTGACATGGAGCTGATCTGAGGATAGAACCGGGAGGTGACCATAGGAACTTGATAATCATACGACACTATTATGTTTGAAACTATGGCCTGGCCTCAGTACGAAAGGCAGAGAAAGAACAGGGTAGGGTGTTTAGTCACTAAGAGTTTAGTCCGCCCAAGAGCGGGATTCGTCATTGGATGTTTTTTGCCTACCATAAAAAACCCTATCGTGTTTGTACTTTTTGGAAATATGATGAAGAACATAAATCATCTAGGTTTAAACCGCACTATAAAAGCTTGCTATGTAGAAAATATTTTCATTGAAAACTTGAATATCCTACGGACAACCGTTTTCGGCTTAGTGGCGAAAATTATTGACAGATGTCTAGCTAGTGATATTCTTTGCCTGTCTTGGATTGCACACCCCAACCCGCCCTTCACTTCATATCACCAAAGAGACCCGATATTTAACTTTTGCGCAAGTGAAAATCAGCTTTGAAGGATTTAAAAGTCAGCGCTCAAGATCCGTGCCTGGAAATCAGCCTTGAAGGATTTAAAAGTCAGCGCTCAACATCCATGCCTCTGCACACTCCGTTTCTCTTAACTCTAAAAGTACTTTAAAATGTAGTAAGACTAAATTGCAAAACACATTTCCATATTAACCTTCCCCAATACATATTCATGTAGAAACGTGGCTTACCAAGCCAGCATTCACGTTGTTTTACGATGTCTTAACCCGGTACTTCTGGACGTGACTCAATACCTCTAGAATTGCTCGCTTTAAGGGGCAGCTATACGACTTTTAATAATTTTAAATCCAACATCACGTTTAACAACGGCGCGCACTGTTCCCGCGCACCTCAAGGAGTTATCAGCAAACTGTAGGGGCCCTTCAGGGTCGAAGTCTCCTGGAGTCGAGGGTTGGTGCGAAAGCGTTATACCGAAGCTCTGGGAATAAGGCAACGGAGGAACGGCGTAGGTTGTTTAGTCAGTAAGAGTCTGACACTGTTTGCCGCTCCGCCCAAGAGCGGGATTCGTCATTGGATGATTTTTACTTACCATAAAAAAAACATCACGTTTAAACGGCTAGTCAGAATGTTTTTAATAAAAAAAAGTGTTTATTTATTAATTTACGTACACACAAACACTTACAAAAAGAAAATAATAAATACAGATAGAAGAGTACAAAGGTGTTGCGTATTTGGTGGCTTTATGTTTATTTATTTCTAAAAAAATTAGGGACTTTTACAACGCTCAGCGTATGTCAGTCCCATCGTAGCCTAACACTTATTAAATAAAAAGAGATCAATGAATCTGAGCCATGAAGTCGAAGAACTTTCTAGGTTAAACTAGACTATTTTCCTAATAATTTGATATAAGAATATTCACATTTTTTTTCATTGAATTCGGTGTAATTTATTTTCAAAGTTATTTTATTTTTTTGTTTATTTATCGTTTATATCAGGCATTACAAACCCATAGCAACATCATTAAATTACATAAAACACATGTCTAATACAGGCAAAAAGCGAAAAATAGGCAGAAACCATTGAGCGTCTTTTTATGAAACTTTCACAAACTAGAAGATAATTTAATTACCAATCTTTTGATATACGGCTTTTATTCGTTTTGTGTCTAATATATGAAGGGTGTATTATTATTTGAACAATCTTGATGCGCGGGGATCCACGCTAGCTCCTATTTAGTTCGCTCAAGGTCGTATCTACCCCTTAAATACGTCTAGTACAAGCAATGCACTTCGTACTTTATCGCCGGCAGCAAACGAGAACGGTTCAATTACTTAAGTTTTTTTTGCGTTGTATAAAGAAATTTACAGGTGGACGAGATAGATTCTATACAAAATAGTATATTTTGAAACAAGTGGGGAAAGTTTGTCACTGTAAGCGAGACGGAATCTGCCCGAGCTGCAGGTGAGGGTGTCAAGGTATCAAATGCTTCGTTGGAACAAAGGATATATGGTCCTTCGTACACTTAAGATGAAGTATTACTTAAAAAAAGAAATAAATGTAATAAATAAAAGGGGTAGACGTTGGAGTGACTTGTGGGAGTCGCTTACCTGATATACAAAATCGGATATGATCTCACACTAAGTGGCTGGACAGCTCTTGGTTCAACTAGCAAACACGGATGTCCTTTATTTTATAGAAAAAAAAAATTGACAACTTTAATTTTTCTCAGCCAAAATATCCGCTACATAAATTATTGCCTTTCATAAATATTTCTTTGGCTTTTTACCTAAGATCATGGTAATTCCGATACCTTTGAGTATCCATCGCAAAGAATTATTAGAGCGGAAATTAAGGAAACGAAGATCATTTCAGTAATATTGATCTTTATGAAAAAACGACAAAAATGTAAAGATATTAGAGAAAGAATTTTCATAAATTGGACGTCTTCAATTTCTTGGTGATCGGAAATTCGTCACACTATAAAGCTGGGTACAGACTGATGTAACGTAACATGCAATGTAATAGAATTTCCGTAGTGGGGATGCCTTACGGGTTCGCGGACTGCACACTACGCGCGCGAATAGAGCATTTCAGCTCGAGCAGTATGTTCCCTGCTCAAAATTATACAAGCGAAACTTTGTATATGTGAATCCGACTTCAAGTTTAAACACCTTAATCACAAATTATATAGGTACAGATGTCAATCTACGTACAAAGCGTAGACACCGTTCACCGACGCGAAAACCGGGCTCAACGAGGATCATTACGACCGCGAGGGTGTCACGTTTGAGACGCGCGTTTGTGAAATTTTGCAACTACCACGATAATTTTGTTGTGCATAATCCAGTTGACAACCCTAGCGCGCGCGACCGCCGTGCGTAGGTATGAAAAGTGAAGTACATACATAAGATTGACTTCTGTACCTTTTTATTTTGTGCCTTAATGGACTAGGTTGAAATTTTGTATATGGGTAAACCATGTACCTAACACATAGAATTTTTATCCTGGGCAAATATTGTACTTCAACGAGGGGTAAACCGCTGGTATAAAAAAGAATCACTCACTTATCTATTTCATCACTTACTTATTTATATCATGTGATAACTTTTGTCAACAGCTTGACCGCCAGAATGAAGAAAATTATCATTATTAATATTGCTGTCAGCGATAAGACCGCCATTGTACCCACAGATTTAAGTTTTGTATAAGTTCAATTACTTTTTGGCGTACAATAAAGTTTCATCTATGTATGTGTCCTGTACTATCCCTGACAGATGGACTACGTCACACATCATCCTAATCCACAAAAAAGGTAATAAAGAAGACCTCGAAAACTATAGACCTATTAGTCTTATGTCAAATATATATAAAATATTCGCAAAGATCCTATTAAAGAAAGAAAGAAAAGAAAAGAAAGAAAAAACGTTTATTTGTGCGAGAGTATAGCATACAATAAAAAACAAAAACAACTAAATAGGTAATAATACAAAAAAAAAATAATAATAATGCAACACACCCGCACAAAACACAATCAGAATCAGCTTAAAACTAGACGAGCAGCAACCAGTAGAGCAAGCTGGTTTCAGGAAAGGGTTTTCCACCATTGACCATATACATACAGTCAAGCAAATAATTGAAAAATACAAAGAGTATAATAAAAGTATCTACATAGCATTCATCGACTATGCGAAGGCTTTTGACAGTGTGAGTCACGAAAATATAGAAGAAACTCTGTTGCAACAAGGAATTCCAGTAACATACACAAACATCATAATGGCCATCTATGCAAATAGTAAAGCTAGAATCCAATTAGAAACCTTGGGAGACGAGTTTGATATCAAAAGAGGTGTGAGACAGGGAGATCCTTTGTCTCCAAAATTGTTCTCTGCAGTTCTGGAAAATATTTTCCGTAAATTGAATTAGGAAAATTTTGGCTTAAATATAAACGGGTCGAAACTGAATCACCTTCGTTTTGCTGACGATTTAGTATTATTTGAGGAAAATCCGGCCAACCTACAATTCATGATACAAAGCTTAAACGAAGAGAGCGAAAAAATTGGTCTTAAAATGAACACCATCAAGACGAAAGTAATGACTAACTCAACTCTAGTTGATATAAAAATAAACAACGAAATCCTGGAATACGTAGATAATTACACATACCTCGGACAAATTATATCACCTAAAGACCAAACTGCGCAAGAAATAAGCACGAGAATTGCCCTAGGATGGAAAAAATACTGGTCCCTAAAGGAGATCATGAAGTCTAAAGACCTATGCATGGCCCTGAAAAAGAAAACTTTTGAGGCATGTATACTCCCATGCCTAACATATGGTTGCGAAACATGGGCTCTGACTAAGTTGCAAAGAGAAAGACTCGCAAAATGTCAAAGGGCAATGGAGAGAAGCATGTTGGGCTCAAAAAGAAAGGACAGAGTCAGAAATATCGAACTCCGGAAAAAAACCAAATTGACTGACATATTGGCGAAAATAGACCAACAGAAATGGAGATGGACAGGGCACATGATGCGGGATACCAAAGGAAAGTGGAGCCAGGCAGTGACGGAATGGTATCCAAGGGATGGCAAGCGAAACCGTGGCAGACAATTTACTAGATGGGACGACGAAATTAAACTAACTGCAGGTCCTTGCTGGAGAAGAGTAACAAAAGACAGGGTTCAATGGAAGGCGTTAGAGGAGGCCTATGCCTTGAGGCACGTCGAAATCAGAGACATTTTGTAAACTTTGGTGTAAAATACTGTATTAATTGTCTATTTCGAAATAAAAAGGCTTATTATTATTATTATTATTTTTGAGAAAACGTATAGTTTTTCTTAGCTCTAGACTAGTTTTAAGCTACATTAACGGGTCAAGCCAAGTCAATGTAGCGTGTTGTGAGTAAATTTAAGTTGAGGAATGAGTGTGTGGAGCAATTTCATTTTCTTCGATCTGCAGAAATTTTCGTACAATTCTGCAGGTGTTCAGAATCGCAGCTTTTTGGAGGGTTATGTAAATTGAGTCCTTTAGGTCTAATACTTTGAGGCTGTGGTGGAGATGATGAGGTATGACACCTGTAGTGGAGACAACAATGGGCACTACATACACTTTTTCTTGATTCCAAATTCTGGCCACTTCTTCTTTTAGTTCACTATATTTGCTAATTTTCTCACCTATTGTTTTTTGTAAATTGTGAGTATTAGGAACTGCAATATCAATTAAGTAAGTGACTTTATTAATCTTATCTCGTAGAGTTATATCTGGTCTGTTATAGTGAATGGTTCTGTCAGTCAATATTGCGCGGTCGTAGTATAGTTTGTGAGTGGTATTTTCTAAAACTGTTTGTGGTGTATATTTGTAGTAGGGAGTATTTGTGTCCTGTATGAGCTTATATTTGAGTGCTAGGTTTTGATGGATGACGTTTACTACCTGATTATGTCTGTATGTATAATCCGTTTGTGTGAGTGTAGTGCATGCCCCTGTAATGTGTTGAATAGTTTCTGGCTGACTGTGGCACCTGCGGCATTTATCGTTTGTCATTGTAGGGTCTTTAATGATAAATTTTCTGTAGTTTTTGGTGTTTATAATTTGATCCTGTATTGCAATGATAAATCCCTCGGTTTCCGGAAATAAAGTACCTATTTTAAGCCACTTATTTGATGCCATGGTATCGACATGAGATTGCTCTAAATCATGAGGGTGCCGTCCGTGTAACACTTTCCTTTTCCAATTGTCTAGTTTTTGCTTCTGTGGGTCGTCAGTGTTAGTATGAGGTGTATCTATTTGCTCGTTAAGGTTAAGTGGGGTGTAATTGATATCGTTGATTACTATGGCTTTGTGGATGTTACTTGTGTGTGATTTAGAGTGGAAGAATGTTCTTAGTCCGGTTATTTGTTTCTGCCACAGGTGATTTATGTCAGTTAGGCCTCTCCCTCCATATTGGCGTTTAATTGTCAGTCTTTCTACAGCAGATTTAGGGTGTAAGTTATTGTGTTTAGTTAGCGTAGCGCGTGTTAGCCTTTCTATCTGTTGGATGTCAGTTTTTGACCATTTAATTACTCCAAACGAATATGTTAATATTGGAATCGCATAGGTGTTCAATGCCTTTATTAAGTGTTTTCCGGACAGTTGGGTTTTACATACTGCGATCACTCTTCTCTTGTATTCGGTGTTTAATGTGTGTTTAATTGATGTATGATCTATTCCTTTGAGTTGCTTATACCCTAAGTATTTATACAAATCTGTGGTTTCCATAGCTGTGATTGTGTCTGTATTGTTAATAGCATAGTCACCCGGTTTTATTTTGCCTCTAATTATGTGAACTGTTTTGCACTTATCTAAACCAAATTGCATGTTGATGTCTTTACTGAATTTAGTCGTGGTATCAATTAACTGTTTCATGTCTCTTTCAGACTTAGCGTATAATTTTATGTCATCCATATATATTAAGTGAGAGATAATAGTTTCTTCCGTGGTATGTTTAAGAGAATAACCAGCGCGGGAATTATGTAGCAGATGAGACAAAGGGTTCAAAGCAAGACAGAACCATAAAGGGCTCAAAGAATCTCCCTGATAAATACCTTTTTTAATAGATATTAATCTGGTTTTAATATCATTATTACGGTAATTTAAATGGAGTGTAGTTTTCCATTTGAGCATTACGTTTTTTAAGAAATCTATTAATTTTGAGTTTATTTTATATATATGTAATATTTGGATAAGCCAGGAGTGTGGGATACTATCAAACGCTTTTTTATAATCAATGTATGTGCAATGTAAGTTTCTATTTTTGGTGGCAGCATGTTTGTGGATTATTGAATCTATAATTAATTGTTCCTTACAGCCCATGTGACCCCGTCTGCACCCTTTTTGCTCCTCTGCCAAGATATTGTGATGTTCTATGTGTTTTAATTTTTATTATTATTATTTCGTTTATTCGTTACATAACATATTAATTACACTTTTAAATATTTCTATAAAAAAAAAAACATTTAAAAATATAAAAAATAGTGTCCCACCGGTATCGGGAACAGGGTCCAAGCTACCGGCGGTCAGGGCTCCAGAGAAAGGAACCTCCTAACTATGCGAGCCGTGTCCAGGAGTACCGCTTTCTGAATCAAGCCCTTGATCCAGCCGCCTAACGAGAGCCTCCTAAGGTGTTGGTCGAGGCTCTTGGCTATTAAGCCATTAGCTGACACGACTATCGGTACAATGATTGCTGAATCCACATCCCACATGTCGACAACCTCGCGAGCCAAGTCAATATACTTGACTTGTTTATCTTTCTCGGCTTTCACGAGGTTCTCGTCATGAGGGACGGATATGTCAACAATCATTGCACGCCTCTCGCTTCGGTCTACCACCACTATATCAGGCTTGTTGGCTAAAATAGTCCTGTCAGTGATGATAGACCGATCCCAGTACAGGGTGATATGACCATTATCAAGAACTGGGTCGGGCTCATACCTGTAGTACGGCACTTCCGATTCCACAAGAGAGTATTTCAGAGCAAGTTGCTGATGGATAATCCTGGCTACGAGGTTGTGCCTGTGCAAGTACTCGCCGTTAGCTAGACGAGAACAACCAGAAATTATGTGACGAATTGATTCTCCCGGACGGTGACAAGCCCGACAAATGTCAACCGTGCCGTCCTTCACAATAAATCTCCGGTAGTTATTCGTCATGATAACTTCGTCCATAATTGCACAGACAAAACCTTCGGTTTCCCCAAAGAGGTCACCGGAACGCAGCCAGGATACGGACGCCAATTGATCTACATCAGGCCCGTGAAGGGCCCGGAAGAAGCGTCCGTGAAGTTCCTTGCTCTGCCACACAGCCTTGCGATCGTTAGTGTCAAGCACTACAGGTTTGCGCCAGTTCTCGTTAGCCAGGGAGAGCGGGGTGAGTCCCTTGTCCACCGCCACTACATCTCGATGCATACCCACGTCGACAGCTAGGAAATATTCCCTGAGACTGCATACCTCACGGTTGTGTAGGGTCTTGGCATTTAAAAAACCGCGACCCCCACACTTCCGTGGGATATACAGCCTCATCACTGACGAACGTGGGTGGTGCATTCGGTATGCAGTCAGCAGAGTACGGACCCGCCTATCCAGGGCGTCAAGTTCCGTTTGAGTCCATTTGAGTACGCCGAAAGAGTACATCAATACCGGCATGACCCAACCGTTGAAGGCGCGCACCTTGTTCCCGCCTGAGAGAAGGCTATTAAAAACTTTCCTCAGGCGTCCAAAGAAACGTTCCTTCAACGATTGCTTCATGTCTGTGACATTGATGCCTAGGGCTTCCGACATACCCAAATACTTATAGGTTTCGGTTGGAGAAAGGGATCTCAGATTTATGGAATCCGTGAGTTGCGTGCCCACGGATTCCACTACCTCACCTCGCTTTACATGCATGACTGCACATTTGTCCACACCAAACTCCATCCTGATGGCACTGCTGAAGGTTTCAGTTACCTTCAGTAGCTCCATCAGTTGCAGCTTGTTGGGGGCAAATAGCTTTAAATCATCCATGTAAAGGAGGTGAGATATAACCTGACCACCTCTCTTCAACCGGTAGCCTAGACCTGAATTCTCCAGCAGTGTGCTTAGAGGATTCAAGGCTAGGCAAAACCAAAGCGGACTCAAACTATCACCCTGGAATATACCTCGCTCAATCCTTACAGGTTCACTATTTCTCCGGATATTTCGACATCCTGGATAGAGAAGGACCGTACTCCATTGCCTCATACACGACATCAAGAAGGTGCGTAGTTTTGTATCAATTTTATACAATTCCAGCACCCTCAAGAGCCATGTATGAGGAACTGAGTCATAGGCCTTCCGATAATCTATCCAACATGTCGATATATCCTTTCGAGAACGTCGAACCTGTTGGCTGATAGTCATATCAATGAGGAGTAGCTCCTTAGTACCGCGGGACCCGTTCTTACATCCATTCTGAGAAGCAGACATAATAGCATTGTTGTCTACGTGATGGTTAATCTTTGCTCTCAAAATGGATGTAAGAACCTTATATAGCGTCGGCAGACACGTTATTGGCCGATAATTTTTGGGTTCCGCGGTGCTACCAGATTTGTGGAGCAAGTGGGTAACGCCCATTGTTAGAAATTCGGGTAGCACACCAGACTCCAAGGCGGTCTGATACTGAGATGCCAAACGAGCGTGCGAACTGTGCAGCCACTTAATCCAGAAATTGTGCAGTCCGTCCGGTCCTGGAGATTTCCAATTAGGAAGCGGACGAACTGCACGGGCTACATCTTGGGGGCTGATTGTGACTGCCCCCATTTCTGGTATTGATTCGCACTCTCGTTCAACCTCTCGGATCCAACCACCTTCAGTATGACTGACAGGCACCGACCATATGCTGCGCCAAAACGAAGACATGGCGTCATTATCTGGGAGGCACGTATCAGTCACACTTTGGTCCGGTTGCTCCCAAGCTCTGTATACCCACTTTTCGTTACTCTGGAATGTGCGATTCTGGGTATACCGCTCCACCCGCCGCTTATACCTACGTATACGGTTTGCCCATGCATAAACCTTTTGCTTCAAGAAGTCAATGCGCTCTGTGACCCGGGACATATAATCTCGAGGACTGACGTCGGTCCCCGAAAATGCCCGTCTCACAAAGCGCATCACTCTTGGGCGGGTGTTGCCCTCCCTGAAGCAAATTAGTTTGCCAATGAGTGCTCTGGCCCCAGCGATACGACGCTCGATCCTGCACTGCCAGGCCGGCACAGCTGGTCTCGGTCGTGTAGCTCCGTCACTAATTGGGAATTTCACGTGAGCTACACGACATGCCGCTACGGCCGCGCAGTACAGCATCGAATGTGTATCGGTGAGATTTTCGCAGTCATCAAAGTAATTAGATAACTGCGAATCCAGAGCAGCCACTAGCGCCCTATTTCTGTTATGCATGGGCAAACGAGGTAAGCGTGGCCTAAGTTCGAGTGGCACGTTGCGATACTCCCGAACCGCACACTCCAAAGCACTCCTCAATTCGTCACTGCACTGGGTACTTACTTGTGTAACCATGTCAGTATTCTCCTCGTCAGCGTGGTCTGAAATTTGGTTGGTCGGTGGTACCATCGCTGGTACCACAGTTTGCGACGAGGAGGTAGTGGCATGGCTACCCATTTCCAATCGCAGGCGATCAAGTACGGAATCGTCCAACATATGATTACGTTGGATGACCCGCACCTGATCCGACAGTCGTTGGGTCGACACGTTGACGGCTGGCTCAAGCACCTGAAACAGAGAGAGCATCCTAACACGGTACGCAGTCAGGTTGTTCCCTCCCTCTGTAGCCCCAAAGTATGCGCGCATGACGTTTTCGTTTATGGATTGCGTCCATCGCATGCGCGATACACTTCCGCCGACAGCTGGGACCCTATCAGAAGCCGGTGGGCCTCGGAGTCCGAAACAAGCCGGCGGCCGGCGTCCTCCCCGACGACGCGCAGGTGGTGGTGACGTCGGCGGAGAGTAGTACTCGTCGCTCGAGCTCGACGCAGCTGCCACGGCCGGTATCACAGCACTCTCCGTGAGTCTGGTTTCCGGCGGCGGCGAGGCGGAGCTGAGCGACGAGGCCGGAGGTGGTGGGCGTGCTCGACGAGCTGCAGCTCTTGTCAACATCATTCATTCAATGCATTGTATCTGTTTTGTTCTATTCTATTTTTTTATATGGCAAACATATCTGTTTTGTTGTAATTATTTCTTGGTGACATTATATGTCATCTGTCGCTTGAATGTTATTTTTTTTATTTTTGATTATTCTATCCATATTATTTTTGGTTTTCTGAGTTCCTATTATTTTAGATTTTCTTGTTCACTATTGCGTAAAAAATGGGCTCATAAATTAATATTTTAAAATTAAAAACACTTTGAACAAATTGTTGAATGTGCGTTGACATCTGGTGTTGCCAGCTTATTATTATTATTATTATGTATGTGTCCTAACTTTATATCCCAGGGTATGTTTCCTTGGGATATCTATCCCAAGCGAACATGCATTGTCCATGTCGTAAATTTCACTTAAATCAGTTAAGCTTTATGACCGTGAAGGATTGCATCACCGCTTACCATCAGGTGGGATTGCAGTCAAACACTAGTTTATATCAATAAAAATAACAAACATACGTTTACATTCACGTACAACTTTTTCCTTTATTGTAATATTAGTATGTATTTACTTGAAGACAAACTGTACTTAAGTCTCCCGCAGGAAATTACGACATATAACATTCCCCAATGGAGGCAACTGTGACTGGAATGCATCGAAGTTTGTTCATAGTTTGTGCAATAATTTTAGAACAATATCTGTGAAAACGCTTTGTCGCATCGTTATCGTACAATCAAGTCCCACCTGCCCCCGTAGTACAGTTATAACCGAACGCTTGGAATAGGCCATGTCTCCATTTTTTTGTTCTAACCATGTAACTGAGCATTGAGATGACGTAAGAATAAAAGAATTAGGGGCGTGGCTAACTCATAGCATTCTACTTTTACGAAACGATCGTGACTTGTCTAGGAGGACTCTCTACAAGAAGTTTTATAATTGGGTAGTTGCTTGTGTGTATTTTTGTACAGCATTTTGTATTAATCTTTCGTATACCGTAATTAGAGACATAATAGAAGGACAATAGTTCAAGTTCAAGTTAGAAGGACAAGAGTTAGTCTCAAGGGTTTAAACAAAAATAAAACTAAAAGTACATATTTCCCTGAAAACCGCATCAAAATGAACTAACAATAGCGTTTTAATTATTGGCATCAAGAAGAGTGCGCCCGTGGTGGAAAAATCTCTTTTTCATTACTCATACTCTGAAAGTAGGTGTAAAGTTGCCTGCGGACAGGGCTGGAAGAAGTACTTTTACTCCCTAGGGAGTTTTACTTTACAACTGACAGTTGTTTTTTTAATATTTAGACAGCAAATATTAAAAAAAAACTAGTTCTATTTTGACATTTCTATTGAATAGAATAGAATAGAATAGAATAGAATAGAATAGAATAGAATAGAATAGAATAGAAATAATTTTATTCAGTACAGACAGCACAATAGTTACAAAATACACGTAAAAAATATAAGAAATAAAAAGTACGCTGAGCGTGCCTGGACCGAAAAGGTGACCACCTCAGCATTTGCTGGGCGTCAGACACCCAGCGCTGGTTTTCAGTTGGCACCCCGCAGTGACGCACGGACGAAGGTACCTAATAAATATATAAGTATTTGAAATAAATATATTACATACTGATGTAAAAATAAATTGATATAATAGATAATATTCTTTGATAAATATAAACATAATATTATAAAGTAAAATGTGTATCATATTATATAAAAATTTAGAAATTAATTGAACCGTGGCCCGAATTTTTATACTGCCAGTAGGAATTAAAATGACATAGAGATAGAAATAATTTAAGAATACTTTTTTTTAATGACTTTATTTTAATTTACTTTCAACTATTTCATTAAAACTAATATTATATTTGAGAAAAATGTTGACCTGACCAATTTTTACAATGATAAAATGAAAAATATTGACTGAATAGCCAGACGACGACTAAAAAAAAAAATGGCAGGTAAAGTCTCTCTATAATCTGTGGCCGATTTGGTCTTTCTTGATTTTTTTTCGAGGTGTACAGTTTTGTTTACATTTTGCTAAATCTCTGTTATAAGAAATTTATATTAACACGATAAGTTCATCAGCTTCAGTTATAAATTTAACGCAAGATTTTTTGAGGAGAAAACCGCTTACCGCCGAAATCAAAAGAAATATACCTACCTAAAAACATACGAAGACATTTGACGACGATTCAGGTTTTTATTATTATTTTTATTTTCCTCGTATTCGTAAAGAAAAGCACAGTGTTTACCTCGGGTTAAAGAGTTATTTAGTCCCTCGAACTATTAGCGACCTCGCTGTCGCTCGGTCGCCAAGAAATTTCTCGGGACTAAATAACTAACTTTCATCCTTCGTATAACAATGTACTATTCTACACACTTAACATAACGTGGTGACGTCACGTTTGTTTATTTGTGTGTACTTTTTCTGTTACACTACAGTTTCCTCTTCCACCACTTTTTCCAAAATGGTGAAACTTTTTTGGCATTTTTTTTACATCGTTTCCGATGTAAAAAATATTAATAACGTAAAAATTTGATAGAGTAACTTTTTGGTATCAATACTAAAAGAAAAATGTCAAAAACTCACTATTCTACATACAGAAATTTTGGTACCTAGTAATTTTAAGTGCTTTTGAAACAGGCTCCTTGTGTGATACAAGTAGAGCAATTGGTTGCTGCGGTGCGTGTTGCGGATTCAATTCCCATATGGAACAAATTCAAAATCGTTTATTTCAAATAGACCAATTGCTGGCACTTTTCAATTGTCAAAATGTTGGTCAATCAAAAAAAAGAAAGTGAAGCTAAATTGCACGTTCCAGGGCGTAGATCACTATGGAGAAGAACGTGCAAGAAACTCCATGGACACTCTTTTAAATCATATCATGAGGTACATAAAATCTTGCTTACATATTTCTTGTCGCTTCTATTATGTGACTATAATGTAAAAAGGTAAGTAATAAAATTTAGAACAAAGACCCACAGATAGTTGTTCCGGGTTTAGGGGTCTTGTAAGTTATGGGTTTTTGAATGCAACACAATATAGGAATAATTTCTAGAGCTAAAAAAGCTAGAATAATAGATTCATTAACGACAAAATAACCCATTAATAAATCCACTGCTATCTTCCTCAAAAAACTTACCAGTAGCAACAAAATCAGATAAGAACCGCAGTACTTAAGTCACTATAATATTATTTATCGTACACCAGATAATAAAATAAATACTTAGTGTTAAACCCAAGATTAGTATCCATTTATCTTTGGGACACGTCAGTTCCACCGACATGTGTGACGGTGTACTTAAACAAACAAATGATTAATAAAATATAACCAAGTTCCAAGATGGAAGGAATAAAACTTTGCATAGTCCTTTTTGGACTGTTTTTAATAAAAAATATAAATGCTGATTTCATAGTAGAGACGACTCTAGGTAAAATTGCCGGTGTTGAAGTTAAATCTATATTGAAAGATGAAAAGTATTATTCTTTTATGGGTATTCCTTACGCCAAACCGCCGGTTGGTGATCTCAGGTTTTTGGTAAGTTTTCTTTTATTACTTTGTTGAGTTTTAATTCTAGATTAACCTTAAGTAACATAAGTTTTTATTGACGTTGCTGTCGAGATCGACTGTGGTGAATGTGTTGTGACTATCTGACCATTTTCGCGGGCAAACTTGACCAGATCTCACTGAGGTTACATCACTTCTTAAAATTATGTGAGATCGCAGTCGAACATTAGATTATAACAAAAATAAATAATTTCTGTCTTATCATACAACTTAATGTATAAATGTATAATAAATTAATGTATAAATAGTATAAAATAAAAATAAAATAAGTAACTACATAACCTTCTTGAAACTATACTTTTAATGTAAGTTAGTTAGTTATAGGCAGTCTCAACCTACACATGAAAATATAACGTAGATATTACGGTTCTCAAAACATTTCGGATTATCCGCTATCCATAACAGAAATTATTCGAAAAATAATTTCGGTTATCGATAAAATCATTTTAAAAGTAAAATACAAATAGTTTTGACTTTTATTTCTAGTCTAGATTTTTCACTTACTTCGATAACGGTAACGGATATTTTTTATTTAGGCTATCCATTAGTTCCCAGAAGGCTCTGAATTTGCGACCGCGTACCAGAAAACGTTGCGTTGGATGGCCTCCCACATAGTGGAGCTATGATATGACCTGGCGAGGATCTCAGGAAACCGATGGATGCGAGACGCAGAGAACACGTCGTTATTATGGTGTCGGGGGAAGCCTATGTCCAACAGTGGACATCTTTAAGCTGAAATGATGATGTTGATGATGACGAACGTAGTTTCAGTTTCGATTTTAGAGTTCAATAACAACCTTGAAATATAAACCAGGCAAACCAACCAACCTTAAAAGAAGCCTTGTTGCATTATGTAACTCCGCCTATGTACCACTACTGTACATGAAGTTTAAACTATTGAGCCCCACGACATCCGCGTGAACGCGTTCGCACACATAAATTGTCTTCCTATTATGTCTCTAATTACGGCACTTGAAAGGTTAAATAAATAAACAAAAGACCCATGGACAACGAGAGAAGTAACATTAAATGAATCAAAGTACGGGAACTTTGATTCAAATAATATTACAACTTCTCTTACAATATTAACAGTCCCATATCTGCGTCTATCCCACTACACTCGCATATATTAAAAGTTGAGGCGGTATCTGCCTCAAAGTTATAATAGTATTCACTGATGTCGCGGTTGTCCGCCGTCTAGTCTCACACTATTTTATTTTCCGATGTTGAAGTCAAAACTTACCTCATTCTCATAGTTTCTGCCATAGAATAAACATTCATGGATGCTAACATAGCCAGCAAATATGTCAAATACTCTCCTATCTTCAATGTTCTTATGAGTTAAAAAAGTAAACCAGATAGGCAGAGAGAGAGATAGAGATCTTGGGACCCAAAGTTTCCCAAAAAATTCTGAAACAGCCTCTCACTTGACCCAAAATCCAAAAAGATACGCAGTGCTCTATATAATCGTCATCATGATTTCAGCTAAAAAACGTCCTCTACTGTACATGGGCCTCCCCAAGTGTCGCCATAACGACTGGTCTTGTGCATCTCGTTTCCATCGACTTTCCGCGACCCTCAAGACCAACTGGTTTATCTTGTGTGGGGCCTGCAAATAATGCATCCGGTACTTGTGGTGGCAACTCCGAAACATTTTAGCTTCATCGACGATCTGTTCAATACATCATCGCGAGCAATGTGCCCTGCCCACCCCTACCACTTATGTTTAGCTACCTGTAGTAGGGTTCCAATATTATACGACTGCATTCGCATAAAATGGAAGACATAATTTAAAAAAAACTGAAAAGAAAGCTTATAATTTTTATTCTATTCTATCCTATTCTTCTATATTCCAGGCTCCACAACTACACGAAGGATGGAAGGACGTTCTTGAAACCAAAAAAGAAAGAAAACCTTGTTCTCAAATGAATCTCCCTATGAGAACTATAAAGAGATATGGATTCAGCGGCCAAGATGATTGTCTTACCTTAAGCATTTATACTCCAAAACTACCCAGCAATGAAGACCTTAACTTGCCTGTCATAGTGCACATTAACAGTGAAGTTCTTAAGATATCACACAATGCATCCAGAGACTATGGTCCAGACTTCATTGTAAAAGAAGATGTAATTCTAGTCTCAATACATCACAGAATAGGGTCCTTAGGCTTCTTAGCTTTTAATGATGAAAAGCTACCAGGAAACAATGGAATTAGAGATGTAATAATGGCTCTGAACTGGCTCAAACAAAACGTAGATAAGTTTGGTGGAGATCCCAATAGGGTCACATTAATGGGAGTGGGTGGGGGAGCAGCCCTTGTAGAACTTTTACTTCGCTCAAAAAAAGCTAAAGGATTGTTCAGTAATGCAATACTGCAAAGTGGAACTGCGATGAATCCCGTTTATATGCCATTAAATCCGAAAGAAAAGGCGTCAGCATTAGCGAAAATACTCGAGAAATCAGCGGTAACTAGCGACAATTTACTGGCTGAATTATCACATGTATCTTCAATAGATATCGTTACACATGAATCATTATCAGTAGATGCTGATGAAGCGGGAAAGAAACAGGTAGCAACTTTACCCTTTGGACCAGTGGTTGAGCCAGAGCACCCTGATGCAATTGTCACCAGTCTACCCGAAGATGGTCCGATTGACATCGACGTACCGGTCATGATCGGTTACAATTCTAGAGAGAGCATCGAAATGAATGAACGTTTTCTTAGAAAGCCTCAATATCTTACATTTGCCGACAGAGATTTCCTAATGGTCTTTCCTATTAGAGTTGATTATCATTTCGAACTGAACTCAAAAGCCTACTTTAGTGCTATCGACGAAATAAAAGAATTCTATTTCGATGAAGGTTATGTAAAAGTAAGTAAACCTGGAGAACACCTGACTTACACTGCTGATCTGCTAGTTTTTTATCCTATTGATTATGCATTAAGGAAGTATGTGAATGAGTCTACTTCGCCAATTTATTATTACACATTTGACTATAGTGGAGAATTAAATATGAGGAAGAATGAGCTTCTCAAAGACGCTTTGACGATAGAGGGGACGTGGGGAGCAGCTTCAAGAGATGAACTTTGCTATCTCTTCGTTTGCAAACCAATTAGAAAGCTTTATAAAAAAGTTTTGGAAGATGAAGATTCCGAAGAGCTGAAAGTTATTAAAAACATGGTTAAGTTATGGACTAACTTTGCCAAATCTGGGTAAGTTTAAAAACAAAAACAGATATTGCTTTAATAAATCTATTACGATCCTTATTTGTAATGGTAGAATGAACTTTTATGAGTGGTTACTTCATTTTTTATTTATGAATATGGTTCGTTACGATTTTAAATTGTAAAAAAATATATTTATTTTTGCTTAACAGTCAAAACATATAATGGGTGTTGTAATAAATACTCAAACTTTTTGACAGAAAATAAAATTTGTTTCTTTATTTTAAATAAATACTTAATTAAATAATTTGATGATTTTACTTTCAAACTCATAATCAAGAACATAAAAGACTTAAAACGTATCATCTTCATATTTAAACTCTCCTGTAATACTCGCAGTAAAAGTAACACAAGTCAAAAAACAACTAGAACTTATTATCTTTCGTTCATTTTCAGCAATCCCACGCCAGAGGGCAGTGACTTCACGTGGACCCCCGCTACCAAAGAGAACAAAGACTGCCTGGTCATCAGCGAAGAGTTGCAGATGAAGCAAAACCTCCATGGAGACAGAATCAAGTTCTGGGATGACTTTATCGCAAAATACAGGGCTAAGGCAGTCGATGGAGTAATCAAGGACTTGAAAGATGAACTATAATAGATTTTAATTCTTTGAACACCGGTTTTGGTCCAACGAATGATTTTTTGTGTTATTTGCCAGGGTCCTTTGTTTGTAACAGGGTACTCTATCTCATCTCATCAGTTGACTGGCCTCTTGGTTTGGTAGTTAGTAACCCTGACTGCTACGCCGGAGGTCCCGCTGGGTGGGTTTGATTCCCACCCAGGAAAAATGTTTGTGTAAAGAGCGCGATCATTTGTTCTGTGTCTGGGTGTAATTTGTGTATAATATTTATGTATTTGGAAATATATAAGTATGTTTATCAGTTGTCTAGTATCCATAACACATGTTCTGCTTAGCTTGGGACTAGATCGCGTTGTATGATCGTTGTGGAATATACACCGTGAAATTTTAATGGTTGTTTTCCCGCGGCAGAATGACTTGCCATAAGGAGTACTTTTGAAGCATACAGTAAAAATAAAAAAATAAAGTTTTTTTTTTATATAAATAATTATTAAAAATATTCATCAACTCAAAAAAGCGAAAACAATAGTATCAACTCAGTCATCAACTCAAAAAAGCGAAAACAATACATTAGACGTAATTTGTAGGTACTACTAGAATCGCATGAGCAGCACGCCGTCAAAGGAAACCGATTCATTAAATATTTATACCAAAATAAGCTCTCACACGTTGTGATACGCCATAATTAGCTTGCACTCTACAGGTCCATTTTTTGTTTTTAATATTTTATTTTTTACCCGACTGCCAAAGAAGGAGGGTAATGTTTTTCGAGTGTATGTAAGTATGTATGTATGTCTTTTCCTTTGTGACCTCCTGTAGCCTAAACGGCTTGATGGATTTTGATGTATGAGGTATCGTTAGATTTGTCTTGATTACGGGAGTGTCATAGGATACATTTTATCCTAAAAGTCCCACGGGATAAAGACATAATAATATTTTTTCTAAATTTCCCTTTAAAAAAATATGTATGCGGTATCATTAGATTCATTTCAATCACGGGAGTAATTAATATAGGATACGTTTTTTCTCAAAATTCTCAAAATACTTATTAAGTACATTTTCGTTAAATAAAAACAGCTAAAAAGTTATAAATAAAAAAATTATTATTAAAAAAACAATATACCCGACTGCACACTAAAAAAAGAGTAAAACAAGCCCCACAATACAAATTTACTGAATATAATTTATAAATGTTGATGGAAAGCATCGCAGGCGGGGACCACCTTGACCGCCACCAACGAAAATTCTGCTAAATGGTGCACAACAGAAATGACTATAAATAAGCCTCTGTTGGTCCCCGCCTGCGATGCTTTCCATCAACATTTATAAATTATATTCAGTAAATTTGTATTGTGGGGCTTGTTTTACTCTTTTTTTAGTGTGCAGTCGGGTATTTTGTTTTTTTAATAATAATTTTTTTTATCAAACGTTTTCATCACCAAGACACAACCATTTCGCTGAGGGAAAACAACCATTAAAATTTCACGGTGTATTATTTCGTTTAGCTAATCAATCTTCATAGGTGACAGCAGAGCTTTTTTTTATGGTAGGTATGGCCCTTGGGCGCAGCGGGAGACAGTGTCAGACTCTTACTGACTAAACAACCTACCCCGATCCTACATCACCATCTGTATCAGGGCTAAAGCCTTCCTTTCAGAGACGAACCCTTGGCCCCCGTTGGCTTTGACCCCTCTGCAGGGTCCCTACGATTTGCTGACAACTCCTTGAGGCTGTGACAGCAGAGCTGATGAGATAGAGTAATTGTTCGTACATATGCGACCCTGGTAGAATAAGCGCGAGAGTGATTATTATATGTATCCGAAGTAGGTGGTTTAAAGATTAATAATTGTAAATAATGTTGAAAATAAATTATTAATAAGTGATGTCGTCGTTTTATTTGTTTTTTTAAGTATAGGTCCTAAAATATAGGACCGGTGCCCAAACATAGTGGCATCAATGCTGTGGACCGCGGCAGGTCAAGAAGTAGATGCCGAGGCACCTAGATGTCTTATTTTGGCATTGGTAAGAGTGATATTGAGAATTATAGTGGGAATAGAGGGAGGTTTTTCCCAGCAGTGGGACAATACGGGCTAGTAATAATAATAACACTGTAGACGGCTACAGTGTAGAATGGAAATAGCAACTGAACATAGACAGATGGGTTTTATTAGTCAGTTAAAATCTGATAAGTACCAGACTTTTACTTATCAGAGGTCCTCTTGTTTCAGCCAGACCGGAAGAGTATATATTATGATTTCTTTTACGAAAAAAACCTGTAAGGCTAAAAACTCACGAAGCTGAAAACCGCTTCGTCCTGTCCTGCGTCCGTCCGCGGCAAAAGAAAAAGCGATTTTATTTTAAAATTCACGAGACGATAGATTTACACGGGTACGCAGTCATCGTGGTTGCGATTTTTGACCGCAAGCTTGGCGGCCGATAATCGCCAGCCACCGAAAACCGACCGCAGCACGTGCGGGCGCAAACCGCCGAGGCGGCGGGCGACTGCGGTGGAATTGTTTTTTCAATTTCTCCTAACTCCACCCAAGTGCGGGAGTTGTCATGGGATGATTTTTGCTTACCATAAAAAACCGCCACGATTATGGTGAGCTCAAAAGCAATTAGCTTAAGAAAGGATTTCAATAAATTATTAAATATGCGTGCTAAATACGTCTTTTCTACCTTATACTCTGTAGAAACAAAGAAGTTTTCACCAAAAAAGTTTTATCATCATATCAACCTGGAATGACACACTACTGGGTATTTTACATCAACAACATGATAAAATATGGCGGGTTTAACACAGAAATTATATCAGAAGGGCTATATTGAGTAAAAACCTCATAATCATTTAAACCAAATATGAGGAAAATCCAGATAAATGTATTTTGGATAATTAATTATCTACAAAAGATAATGCAAAGGACACGTACACCTTTCTTATCTGCAGTCTTAGTAAACTAGTCGGTAACAACCACAATGTGTTAATTCAATACTCACAACAATAAAATCGATAAAAATATAAAATTTAATCAATAAAAAATGAAGACGTTAGTTTTTCTAACAATTTTTGTAATAACACAGTGTTCTTGTGATGAAACAATTGAAGTTAATTTAAAACAAGGTGTAGTTGTAGGTAAAGTAAAGAAAACAATACTTAATAAGCAAGATATTTATACGTTTAAAGGAATACCTTATGCGGAACCTCCCACCGGAGAATTAAGATTTCAGGTAAGACCGCCGACCGGTAATATTTGCGAAGTATTCCGGGTAACCGAACCAGTAACACTTGAAAACTCTTAAATATTTAAACGATTCCCTTAGATTTATTGTTAGAATTGAAAATCAAAAAGGTAAAGCTTTGAGGTTTGAAGAAGGAGAAGATTTAATTGTTTTCGGTGATAAAAAAAGGTATTTTTGTTTTTAATTAATGAGTGTTTTACTTTTATAAAGTCTATTTTTAACCTGTTTCAATGTCATTTAATGAAAAACTCATTTGAGACACATTTAATGATCAGCCACGGTGCAAATATGCTGTTCTTATACATATATGACCTAATATGACTTGCATATCTAACTTTGACAAAAAAACATACGTTTCAGAACACCATTCATTACATTGTGACGCCAGCACATGCCGCCGCACAATTATACATCTCTTCATGCGTCTAATCTAAGCAAGACAACATCTTAATGTACATTCCGTATCATAATTTCAGCCTCCAAAACCGCACACTGGTTGGAATGACTACCTGGAAGCTTTCAAGAACAAACCAACATGCATGCAGTTCAGCTCCAGTATGCGAAACAACGAGCCTTTTGGAATATCTGGCTCCGAAGATTGCCTCTACGTGAGCGTCTTCACACCCGACGTCAAAGGAAACGCCCCCGTTATTGTCTTCGACTACAATGATCAATTTAGAACCTGGTTCAATGGCACCAAGACGTACTCTCCGGATTTCTTAGTTGAAGAAGTTGTCGTAGTTGTCACTATCAGTCATCGACTAGCCATTCTCGGATATTTAACCACTGAAGACGGTGTTATTAAAGGCAATAACGGATTAAGAGACTTTATACTAGGCCTGGAATGGATCAAGGATAACATAGAACAGTTCGGTGGTGATCCTACAAAAGTAACACTGATGGGTAGCCGTGGTGGAGCGACACTAGCTGAATTGCTACTCTATTCAGAGAAAGCCAAGGGTCTTTTTTCTGGAGCAATCCTTCAAAGTGGAACGTCTTTGGAAGCAATGTATTTTTCTAAGAATCTTAAAAAGAAAGCATTTCAACTCGGAGCTGCTTTGAACATTACAGCAGCTGACAGCAAAGAATTGTTGGAAGAACTGCAGAAATTGGATGCTGAAAAAATTCTATTCGCTGAAATTGACACTATAGATACTGAATCGATAGACCTATATCAGATAAGTTCGTTTCCTTTTGCACCGACCATAGAAGATGAAATCGAAGACGCAGTTCTTACAACATCGCCTGAAGACGGGAAAATAGTCAATGACGTTCCCGTTATAATTGGTTTAAATTCTCGAGAGGGTTTAGACGCAGTACCTCATTTAATATTTGAACCAAACCTCTTAACTGATAGCTTAGAGCAGAACATAGTGAAGCTTCCGATCAGAACCAACTTTAGATTCTTGCATGGAAGTTCAAAATACAAAGAAGCTGGGAAAGATATTGTAAACTTTTATTTGGAGGATAAATCGCTTCATTATGGAAATATTCTGGAGTATGCTGTGTACATGGGGGATGTCTTCAAGAACTATGCTGTGGATTTAGCTGCTCATAAGTTAGCGAGTGGTCTGTCATCTGACGTTTTCTACTATATGTTTGACTTCAGAGGACAATGGAATGAGAACAGCCAGTTCATGATGACCAGGGCAAGGTCTAGCATGGGGCACCACGGAGCCACAGCCGGTGATGAATTGTGTTACTTGCACGTGTGTTCTCGCATCAAGAAGAGCTACGATCAAATTCTGAACCTGCCTAGTGAACAGAATGAGGTTAAAGTAATGAAGAAGATGGTCCGCCTTTGGAGCAACTTTGCTAAAACAAGGTATGTTTAAATCTGTTGTTTAACTAAAATATACATTCTTCTCCACAAAACTGTTCATGTAAGGTATGAAATCAGCTTTACGATATCGGTATTAATGGAATTAACGACTGAGAGCTAAGATGGCCAAGAGGTAACGGCCTTGTTTTACAAGTTGTAGGTCACGGGTTCAAACCCAGCCAGGCGCATTATTTTGTGTAATTTATTTCATCACCACTGCTCTCAAAACGGTAAAGGAAAACATCGCAAAGAAGCTGGCATATCCGAGAACCAAATATCGAATACATGTGACATCCACCAATCTGCACTGGGCACGCATGTTAGATTACGGCCCATTCCCTCTCCTAGAGAAGAGGCCGTATCCCAGCAGTGGAAACATTAAAAAAGGATGATGATAATAAAGAATAAAAAATCAACTGGGCGAGTTCAATGACCTGTAGGTAGTTGGTACGCAACGACCGTCAACTACCTACAAAGTCACTGACTCGTTAATATAAAACAAATAATTTTATACATGCGCATATTAATATAAGATTTAGAGAAAAAAAAAACTTTATTTTTATATTTTATCTTTACAAATCGATAATATTTTATATGCCGGATCGAACCTCCTCTGTCTCTCCTCCATCTATCTCTGTACGAGATTAAAATGATCAAAATTTAACGGTGTATATTTTTGTATAGGCACATTAACTCACATGCAATATTAACTCGATTCCATCCTCCCCATTTCAGAAACCCCACACCATTGAAAGACGACAGTGTCCTAAAAGGCTTCACGTGGAAACCGATAACCAAAGACTCTGAGGCCGATTACCTGCACATCACGAAGACTCTCAAAATGAAGACCAACCCTCTGGGAGAAAGGAAGAAGTTCTGGGAAGAGTTTCTTGAGAAGTATTCCAAAATGGCGATCGATGGAGTCGTTGGTGATGAAGGAAGTGAAGTAAATGCACCGGCTGGTGATGAACCAAAAGAAGTTGATGAAGTGAAAGAAGTTGATGAAGTGGAAAAAGGACTAGATGATGCAAGCAAAGAAGAAGGAGAAAAAGTCTACACTTTTGATTGGTTCGATGAAAATGAAGAAAATGATGAAGAAGAAGAAAAAATCATTGATTTAACGCCTAGTGAATTAGATTGGCTCGTTGAAAATGTAGAAAAAGGAGATGATATTATCATTGTTAATGATCCAGGAGATGACATTAATAACACTAGAGATGAACTATAATATACTACTATGATTGGAGCTGTTGTAATATTATAAGGTTTAAATTAAAGTTTATATTTTTTTCTTTAAGTAAATTATTTATTTAGCAAAAGACGTAATTCTATTGAAATTGAGAGAATTCTATATAAACATGTAACAACCATGACCTGATGGACTAACGAGTATTAATTTTATATTGTATAAAACAATTAATCTAGGAAATAAACGAACATATTTTATCGGCTTATAAACGTGTAGCGCCATCTATGGCCTCACATAAGAACTAATCTAGCATCGTCAATCAAAGTTCTACGCACGATTTGAACGTATCTATAGACAGACTAAATTCGTTTATCGGGCTGTAGTCCACCAAACGTTACATCTGTCTGGACGGGGGATCTTCCTTTTTCAATGGAGCGGACTTACCTACTCTCTCTTGACCTGAAGACCCTCAGGTTACAGTTGTCAGGAAATAGATAACTGGGTCAGGACCAAATTTTTGACGCCACGGAATGTGTCACACTGGAAAATAATTGTAGCACATAGAATTGTTGCGCTATATTTATATTCCAGTGTTACACATTTTGTTGTAATTTCCGTTGTACGATTACGTCAAAAATTTGGTCCTGACTCAACTAACAAATTTTTTTTTCATTTCGAAAGAGGTTTAGATAAAACACAGTATTTCATTTCAGTTGAGCTGATAAACAGCTTTCTAGCAGCCGAATATGAAGCATGCCATTAGACTCGTTAATATAATTACATAGTATAAAACAAAGTTGCTTACCGCTGTCCCTATGTATGCTTAGATCTTTAAAAGTACGCAACGGAATTGTCATGCGATATTTTTAATAGATAGAGTAATTCAGGAGGAAGGTTTATACGTAGAATACGCATCATATATTCAATATCAGTACCCATGCAAAACTGGGGCGGGTCGCTAGTTTAAATATAAAATACAGCAAAATTAACTTCAAAATGTCAGAATCTATGTTCAATACCTATTTCATAAACTTTCAAACTTTCCTAATGAATTGGTACATAGTCAACAGCTTCCATACATTGTCTAAACTTGAACATGTTCTAAACATTCTTGAGTAACAACTAACGACTCGAACTTTACCGAAACACAGTAAGTTTTAATAATAAGGTACTTATTTACTGTAAAATTTAGATATAAGGGAAAATATTAAGTTTTTTTTTTACTTTCAATAAACTAGTGCTTGACTGCGATCCCACCTGATGGTAAGCAGTGATGCAATCGTTGATGGTAAGGCGCACTAGTTTATTAAGAGCCTATTCACTCTAGCCTTGAAGACACCTAAATTATATTCGGACGGAAAGATTGCAGCCGGCAAACTGTTCCAATACCTCGATGTACGCGGTATAAATGACGAGGCAAAACGCTTAGTCCAGGCCGCAGATGTCTCAACAACGTAAGGGTGGTGGTAACAAAAATTCTACTTAAAATCTTGAGTTCCAAGCGCTGGCGTTTGCATACCTATTGTATTTCTATTATGTCTCTCATTACGGTATTCGAAAGGTCAAAGCAAAGTTTTAATAAACCTTTTTAATCGAATAATTGATTTATTCTCATACGATGGGATGACTGTTAATTAATGATCGATAGTTAATCACGTGCCACCTCCGCCGGGACGGAAAACGAGGAAGGCCTAAGAGGCGTTGGATCGACGTCGTAAGGGACGATATGCGTGCCAATGGACTTACGGCAAAGGATGCGAAAGACCGAGCGAAGTGGAGGCGTTTAAGTTGGAAAGCGGACCCCGGGCACCGAGGTGAAAGCCAAGGTAGCAACCGGGACTGGCGCTGAGATGATGATGATGGAGTTAATCACGTGATTGTAGTCATGATAACAAATAACTTTTAATATGTGACCAAACCTGAAATCGCGAAAAAAAACAGCAAGGTCAGTATATATTGACAAGTTAGGCGAACATAAATGTGAGCGAGAAGCAGATTTTTTGTGTGTGTATACGGAACATAAAGAATACGTAGGTAAGTAGAAATCGTCCAATATCTTCTCCCGCTCTAGGGACAAGTGACCGAACGAGTTAGACTTTTACTGACTAAACCCACCTGTGTCCTTCAATTGTCCTTAAAGATCCATCACGGTTTCTTTTTCAGAAATTCCCAGTAGCCCTAATCGGCATAGGCCCTGCTGGTCTCCCAGTTTCGACCAACATTTATTTGAGGTGCATGTGGAACATTGTGTTGACAGCTCGAGGTTGGTCTTTACCAGACGGTTAAAGGTTTGGGTAGGCACCCATTGCACCTGGTACGCAAAGCTGCACCTCGTGACACCTATAACTGTGGCAGGAATAAGTAAGTACAGTTTTGATATTGCTTATTTTAATCACGTGACGTGTATTTATTGATAGAAGAATTTCTAAAACCATTCCCGTACTTTCAGAATTACCCGTACATACAAACAACTCCATAAAGTATAGCAAAAAGCAATAATATGTAAAACATTATTTAAATCACACAACTAGCGCCATCTAGCATAATATGTATGAACAACGTGATGCCTAATGAGTTTGACTTAAGCAAACATAGATGGCGCTGATAGGTATCTAAACTAAGTGGAAAATTTAATTTTCTTTATGTTTACACATAATGTAACCACAATTACATACAACGCTTAACTTAATGGGGATATGATTATTACTCTGTTGGAGCTTGATAATCAACTGCTAATTAAGTTTACTGTTAGATACATTTAACTTATTAAAATTATCATAGCACTATAATTAAGTAAATTAATCTTTTTTTTTAAAGTAGGTATTGTACTTGTACGACAGGCATTTTAATTGTATATATTTTACTTTAAAATACTATTTTTTTTATTATTATTATTTTATATATAAAATTCTATTTTATTTACTCGTTCTTTAAATATAGTGTGATCTTTATCACTATAATTTATCGAGCATTGTTGTCACTATCATTCGTATCGTTTTAATTAATTAAGTATACGTACCTACGCCCTTATGGTACCCTAGGGAGTTATCCCGTAGTTATCGCCGTCACTTAAATTGAACTAGGTATATTAAATTTTAGTATTTTTTTCATATAGGTAGGTAGGATATTTATCTTTTTCCGAAAAGACCTCGGGCCTTATTTTTAAAGAGCTCAAGCAGGGGCGTAGATACCGCCGTATTTGCTCTATCAATGATAGGTACGGGGCCCTCGCGTCACAGGGGCTCCGAAGTATGCAAATATTCGCAACATGTTATCCACTACCGTCTCATATGGTTAACAAGCATTTGTAAGAAGGCACCGTTTACTACGGGGTCCCCGTGTGACGTTTGATACGGGGGCCCTGTGGACTAGCTACGCCACTGGCTCTAAGGGAAGTGAACATCTTGAGCCTTACTTAGATCTGTATACAAACGTCGGCCCAAGCAGGCCCCGTCAAAACCTATTGACCTACTATCTACCCAGACTAACAAGAGTGACGAATGCAATGTCAGACCATTAAATTATTAACTTTAAAGTTTAATTTATTTTATAAATAAATAAAAATTTGTCACAATGAACCTGTCAATTAAATAATTGTTAATTAATAGTGGAGATTTTTTTATATATCTAATCTAGCGACCCGGCCCAGCTTCGCACGGGTACTGATATTGATAGTGATTCTTGAATCACTCTATCTTTAAAAAAAAACTGCATCAAAATCGGTTTCGTACTTTTAAAGATCTAAGCATACATAGGGACAACTAACTTTGTTTTATACTATGTAATGATGACTAGTGCTTGACTGCGATCCCACCTGATAACCAGTTATGCAATCGTTGATGATGAGGTGCACTAGTTTATTAAGAGCCTATTCACTCTAGCCTTGAAGACACCTAAATTATAATCGGACGGAAAGACAGACACTTTGGGAATCACTGGACTAGACAGCTGGCGAACTGTCTAGTCCAGTGATTCCCAAAGTGGTCCAGGTGGACCCCCAGGGGTCCATGGGAGACTTGCTTGGGGTCTACGTAGGCGTGAATAAAAAATGGGGGTCCATAAGATGTTAATGGGGGTCCACGAAAATTGATCTGCTTTTGATAGTAAAGAGCAAAAATATAAGCATAGTTTTTATAAGGGCCTACCTACATTGTTATAAGCACCTAACTAAGCAGATAATATTTTAATAAGGCAAGTGACTGTTACTTGTTCAAACTTGCGTATTCGATATTAAGTACAATTTCATTTACAGATCTTCAGAATTTTTTTCGACTCCCCAAACCAATAAAATTTTAAAAGTGGTCCACGAGCAAAATAAATTTGGGAACTACTGGTCTAGTCCCTCGATGTACGCGGTATAAACGACGAGGCAGTTGTAAATATACAAGGTGTCATTGACATGTTAACGCAAACGAATACCATGGATCCAGTACATGATTCTGAACCCCCCAGTGGTGGAATTTATCGTCGGTTTTTTTTTCAAATTTTTGAATAAAAAGTTTTGTTTTTCTTATTTTTAACGTGCATAAAATCGTTATTCTGACCAATCCCAATAATACTCTTAGAAAAAAAATTTTTTTTCCAAAAAAAAAATTAATAAAAAAATCATCGAGGCAAATAAAGTCGTTATTCTAATCAAACCTGATGACATTTGTAATTTGGAATGTAAAGCACTCATTTTTTTTCGCAAATAATGTTAAATTGACGTTTTTATACAGTTTAATTAAAAAATCGTTAAAAATTCATTAAAAAAAAATAAGAAAAAACCGACAAAAAATCCCATCACTCTAGAATCATGTACTGGATCTATGGGGGGTCTAGAATCATGTACTGGATCTATGGCATTCGTTTGCGTTAACATGTCAATGACACCCTGTATGTTTTAATTACGTGTAATAAATGCAAGTGCATGCTTGTATTATAGCTATTAAAGGTTTGATTACACAGCCATACAGTCATTGTCACAGTGGCAGATAGGCTATACTTTATCGCTTTGAAAAACCGTGATTAAATAAGGTTATGTTTTTTTTTATGGTAGGTAAAAATCATCCAATGACGAGTCCCGCTCTTGGGCGGAGCGGAAAACAAGTGTCAGACTCTTACTGACTAAACAACCTACCCCGTTCCTACATCGCCATACATACCAGGGCCAGAGCCTTCCTTTTCAGACACAAACCCGTGGCCCTGATTGGCTTCGACCGTTCTGTTTATGTTTGAGTTTTGTTGACCACGTGACCGTCAAGAATAATGAAATTCAAGGCATATTCTAACGTCATCTCAATGCTTAGTCACGTGGTCAGAACAAAGGAATTGGTGGCGTGGCCTATTCCAAGCGATCAGCGTTAACGAAATGATAGTAACTTGGCTAGAGAGGCAGGACTATTTTAGTCAAAATGCTGAATATCGTTTCCGAAGCTATTTGTAGATACGAAAGTTTGTTAGAGCAGGATATTACGCTGCATTGCGCACTTGTGGGTTACGTACTTACGTATGGCGATCTAGGCTCGTCGACCTCCATACATTTTATATGGCAACTAGACTTGTAGAGCTGTAGCCACGCCACGACGTCGTTATACGTACAAATCAGGCGTGGTCCACGTTTTCGTTGGTTTAATGAAGTTCTAGCTTTAAGTGTGCACGATCTTAACACAAGCAACCTGTTATATAACGTTGTAAGTAGCCCATAGCAACCGGTTTCTCCGGTCGTTATCGTGTTACCAGCGGTTATGCGTAAGTTACTGGTTTAGTTAAAAAGACCTTCAAAGTTTAATGGTGATGACAAATAAAGTTAAACTTATTTAATAGGGAGATATACGACTTTTGATACCACGCTACTAACAGCAGCGCGGCAGCAACACTGCTGTTGCTTTCTTATTCCATACTAGCGACCCGCCCCAGCTTCGCCTACGTGTAATGCTGATATTAGCCATATATTACACATATAAACCTTCCCCTTAATCACTCTTATCTCTTAAAATAAACCGAATCAAAATCCGTTGCTTAGTTTAAAAGATCCAAGCATAGATAGGGACAGCGAGAAGCGACTTTGTTTTACACTATGTAATGATAAATAAAAACATGCGACTGCCGCGCAACAGCAGCGCGGCTTTCACGTGGAAATAAATGAAAGACAAATTATTATTTGAATAATCTTGTTGCACGGGAAGTGACGCTACCTCTGTTTTGTTCACTCAAGGTCGCTGGCGTATATCGTCCCATTAAGACCCCTGGTACGATACTGTACCTAGCATGTTCGCTTCGATAGTTGCGATACTTTAGCGTTTTCGCTTCGATAATCGCGATACTGTAGCGCTTTAGTAGTATCCTAGCATCTATTTTATAGCGCGTTGCAAATGCGTCTAACGTGAGATTCACTGATAAATCACAGAACAGACTAATCTTCGTAAATCAGTTTTGGAACTGTTTTCATAGGTCCGTTTGACGATGGCTGGAGTGGATAATACAGTACAATTCGGTTTATAACGTTTATTCATATTATCTCACACACAACCGCTTCTCATAAAATCATTAAATTTACCCTAGCCTTAATGCCGGTAACGAAACCATAGCGCGATCTAACTCGACACCAACGCCATCTATCGAGGTACCTAGTTGACAACTCGCCATCAAAAGGTCAATAGTATTTGTTAGTCTCTTTATGGCTTCGTTCCGACAGGTAGTTTGAACGCAACCCTCAGTCTGCGAGTCCAACTCACACTAGTTTTAAAGCTCGAATATTTTTTCACCGTTTGACGCAATATTGCCGTGCGTAATTGAACAAGGCTCTGCAAATGCCAATTCTCTGATGATCGATTAACAAAATCAGCATAAACCGCACGAGTGTAGAAATGGCGAGTATTAACCTTGGCTTAATAGAAACACTGATGGTTGTTATGGCTACATTCGTTTATGGCATTGAAGATGACTTTGGAATCGATTTGGTCCCGAACGAAACGACTCCCGCCCTTGGGCGGAACGGGAAATCAGACTCTTACTGACTAAACGATCCATCCCATTACTTCTTAGCCTTCATATCAGGGTCGGACCTTCCTTTCAGATCAGCCGGACCGGGCCCTAGTAGGAATCGGCGCTGCAGTAGGGCCTCTCCATTTGCTGACAACTCCTTGAGGCGCGCGGGAACAATTTTCATTTTGCCCAAAATAGACGCCATCGACGACTGGCTTGGTTCGGACTATCACCAGACAACCGGACGGCGAGCTACTCATTGCTCACCGTCCACAAGACCGCACCTTCATGCGTCTGGGGATAGTATGGAGGGTCACGACTAAAAGTGTGGACGCGAGCATTACACGGACAGCCGTGTCAGACAATTATTGCTATGACATTTTATCTGCATCTTTGATAAGGGTTGCCAGATCAGAACTTACCGAGTCCGCGCCATTCCATGTCGGAACGAGGCAATATATGTAGCTATAATTATTAATAAATTACGGGATATGTATAACTTTATATTTGTATTATCTTTTAAAGGAAATAAATTCAATTTTTTACAGATCTTTCGTTTATTATTTATTTAATTATTCCACATATAATTGCCATGACTCGTGGGTTTGGGATAAGTAAAGCAAATACGCTCACTGCCTGCCACCTAACCATGTCATTTATTACTATACTTTTTAAGCATTACATTTTTCGGAATCCGGGACAACAAAACAAATTACTGGACTCGAGATGAAACGTAAAATTCCAGAACAATCCTGGAAATCCAGGACATCTGGCAACCTAATCTTCAACCTTAAAGAGTACAGTAAATATACATATAAGTTCGATCCTATAAAAATTTTAGAAGGCGAAAAGTGCAACGAATTATCGTTGCACTTTTGAAATTAAAACAACTTTTGGAATTTCATAAATAGGAATCGTTTTCGAATTTAAATGTGAAGGTCAATTCAAATTCTAGAATGTTTACAATTAGATGGCTATTACTTCACAATAAGAACATTGTTAGGCGTCCACGAGAAGGTTTAACTTGCTTGCAATAAATGCTTACTGAGTCAAAGACACTTCGTGTTACCCAAGGGCTGACTTCTACCTTGGTCAGAGACTTTTGGGCACACTTCCGATTGACAGCGATTTGGAGGAGTTTTATGACGCCATATTTTAGGTAGGAGGATACATATTTTAGCCTTTAGAGTATTATTTATTGTATATGTTTAGTTAAGTTTTAAGTTTTTTTTTAACCTTTCTATGGTTAATTAGTAGAGAATGATTTGATGCCGTCCTCAGAGAATCCGCCTGTATACCACGACTGTACCAACATGAAGATTAAATAATAAATAAATAGTTAAATAATAATAATGATAATCATTAAGTAATTAATTAATATTTAAATAAATAATTTTATGGAACAAGTGCATTTTAGTTAAAAATTGTTAAGGCCAAGTGACGGTGTGACCTTGTACGACTTGTTACTTATATGTTTCCAGATTTATTTATAAACTTCAAAATTTATAAAAGAGTGAATATGAAAAAAAATCTGTTTTATTTGTAAGTGAATAGGCCTGCTGGAGAAACCGCTACATTTACCCGAGTCTCAAGCCTGATCTACACTACTCGCGAAGTTGCCTCAACGAATTACTCATCGAAGTCGATCGAAGTCCGAAGTATGTGACTACACACTCGTGCAACGTCGCGAGGAGTACTTCGAGTCCTTTGCCTCGAGCGCAAAAACCGACAACGACTGGAAGTCGCCCGAAGCGAGGCGAGGTTGCACGAAGCGAAGCGAAGTACCCTTCTACACTGACGTATTCGTTCGACCAACTTCGCGAGTAGTATAGAGCAGGCTTTAGACGAAACTCTGAGACCCTCAACGGTAGGAAAAGCACTTCCACTAACCTGGATGTGGGTTAGGAGTTGGCGGCGATTCCAGCGACGGAGCCCTTCAACGTAGATGGATCATTACAGTAGATGGGGCTGGCTGGCCAGTTCTTCTCACGAACTCACAAAGATTAATCACTATGCTCCGAATTAGGCAGGATTGATCGTTAGCGATCAGTCAGCGAACGTCTAGAAAGGCGTTATTTTGGATTTTCATGAGTTAAAGATTTTATTTCACGAACACGAGGTGGCCATCGACGCGTATATTTTTTGAATATGGTTTTCTGTTCTAATTGGCGCGTGCGTCGACCAATAAGGGAGCCTAGCCGTGGTAAATTTTAAATTTGAATTTGGAAGGAACATTTTGGATACGAACAACTTCGGAATAAATGCAGATTTTTTTTTTATTGATATAAAATGCTTGTCTGCGATCCCACCTGATGGTAAGCAGTGATGCAATCGGTAATGGTGAGGCGCATTAGTTTATTAAGAGCCTATTCTCGCAAACTTTGAAAACACTAGGAACTGGCAGGAAAACTTTTCCAGTCCCTCGATGTACGCGGTATAAACGACGAAGAAAAATGCTTAGGCCGGACCGTAGACATCAAAACAATGTAATGGTGAATATTCGCCATAGTTATTAACTTATTTTTTATTTTTAGTTACTATCAATAGATAGAGACTACATTACCATGTTTCTAACAAATAAAGTAGTTTGGCTTCTATTATTTTTTAATTTTAATAATTATTTTTTAGTTCCAGTTATTGTTTCCCAATATACTACATACAATTCCTAAATTAACCATGCTTTTGCTTATAGTAATGATCAGAGATTACATGACTAGGCCTCGCCGATGTTCTTGCCCTTCACTGACCTGAAATCTAGACAGAACTGGTATTTAACTACCAAAGTGCCTACTCTATCAGATCAAGGTAAACATACCCATATTTGAGGAAACGTGTTTGTTCATACTACCTCATAATAACTGTAGGACAGAAAAACTTACATCAATACATAGTATAAAACAAAATCGCTGTCTGTCACTATGTATGCTTAGAACTTTAAAACTACGCAACAGATTTTGATGCGGTTTTTTTTAATAGATAGAGTGGTTGAAGAGGAAGGTTTATATGTATAATATATGCACCCGTGCGAAGCTGGGGCGGGTCACTAGTGTAGTATAAAACAAAGTCGCTCTCTGTCTCTATGTGTGCTTAGATCTTTAAAACTACGCAACGGATTTTGATGCAGTTTTTTTTTTAATAGATAATGTGATTGAAGAATGTATTATACGTAATATTTAATATCACCACTGCACACGTGCGAAGCCGGGGCGGGTCGCTAGTAGATTATAAAATTGTTTTGGTTGAAATACTAAAAAAACTCACTTTTCTTCACATTGTACCAGAGCCAGTGAGTCACAGCGTAGTCCTCACATGTCTTAACATGTTTCCGTAGGCCGCTAATTGAAAGACTCAGCAGAACCATGTCATCAGCATAACTTCAATTGTTAATGCAGATGCCATTAATAGTAGAGCCGACTGAAGTACTAGTACAGTATATATAGGCCATAGATATAACATTTTTTTTTTATGGTAAGTAAAAATCATCGAATGACGAGTCCCGCTCTTGGGTGGAGCGGGAAACAGTGTCAGACTCTTATTGACTAAACAACCAATCCCGTTCCTTCCTTGCCTTAGTCCCAGAGCCCCGGGGTAACGCTTTCTCACCAACCGTCGGCCTCAGGAGGTTTCGACCCTGGAGGGCCCCTACAGAGATATAACTTGGTATCGGTATAAGCAAATAACTGCAAGTGACTATGATAGTCGCATCACACATGTTCTACGGTAATTCCACTCAATTAAGATGCTAAAAGTGATTAAATCTACATTTAAAATAATTATACCATTTACGTCGCAGTAGAATCTCTGATGATCAATGCTTTATACCTAAGACTATTTATTTATGTAATGACATAAATGTCATTACATAAATAACTAACTAGCTAGCCTAACTAGCTTCTGCCCGCAACTTCGTCCGCGGAAAATTTCTTGTTTTAACATATTTAACTTTGTTCCTATACAATTTCGGGAGATAAAAAAAAACAACTTTATTTCTTTATTATATTATTTATAATCATAAAATGACACTCAGAAATGAAGCAGCTTTCTATCAGTGAAAAAATTTTTGCAATCGAACCAGTACTTCCAGAGATTACCTCCTACAAACAAAAAAACAAACTTTACTTCTTTATTATAATATAATATATATATATATATATCTTATATACATAATGATGTACATATATAAACTCGGCTGCAAAAGTGGTTGGATAGCTCAGAAAAAAAAATCGTGTGAAGCGCGAAATGAGGCCATCTAATAGTATAAAATCAGATTAAAACCTTGTTATCGATAACATCTCTCTCCTAGAGAGGAGGCCTGTGTCCCAGCAGTGGGAACATTAATAAAAAGGCTGATGTTGAGGTTGAGGTATCGATAACATTACATTATATTGTTACTAGATGGTGTTTCTGTGCCTTAAGTTTATTTATTTATTTATTATTATTCACACAACAATTGCTTTGACAGGTACACCCAAGGCAACAAATGTAGTCATAAAATAGCCGCACTCAGAGACGCCACCCTCAGACTTATAACATATTCATTATTGTAGTCAATAAACATTATACATATACACACAACAACCTGTGGCCAAGTTCTATGTTATTACTTATTTTATAGTTTCGTTTTTGTTTTTTCAAATACTAGAACAAATTATTAAAAGAAAATAAACAATAAAAGGAAAAATATGACATAATATGTTCATATATGTTACATTTTAAAAATAAATAAAATTATAGACGAGTGTTATTAATCACGTATCTTGTTATTATCTAATGGTTAATTAATTATACTTACCATTGTCAATTAAAAAAGAGTTGCCCTAATGTTCTTAATCGATTGCCTAATTAAACACGTGCCTGCCACACGATATCCTACCAAATAGGTATTTCCCTATGTAATTGCCCTTTTTGGGGTTCCGTAGGTACCTGATAAAGAAAAAACGGACCGTTATAGGATCACTTTTCACTTTGTGTTGCGTCTGTGTATGTTTGTCTTTCGAGACGCTTAATCGCGGGAACGTGTGGAGGTATTGAGTTGAAATTTAAGCCATGTAATCAAGTCTGCGGTCCCTTGAAGCTGTGAAAAAAATCAAACTTAAAAGTTAAAAGAAAAAAATATATCGCAAAAAATAACGAATTTTTCGACACTCAAAAGAATCAAAATTCTTAAAAATAGGGTTTTTCTCGTTCGTCGTAAATCCTGTTTGACATGAAGTAAGGTGAGCACAAGTATAAGATAAAGATCTGTAAACTGTATATTTGTAGTTACATTACAAAAAAAATGTGACTCGTGAAAATCTTCTTAACTCAATTCTGAAATTAAACTGTTTTCATAGGTTAGTATGTACGGAACCCTCAGTGCACTGCACGCACTTTCATTTGAAGTATTATATCTTTGAATTGGCTTGGAATTATAAGTTCAAGTTATAAAACACAATACAATCAAAAAAACTTCTACCTGCCCACCACTGACTTCATTTTGCTTGAAACGAAAACTTCAAAGGTTTGATTCTAGTGAAAATTTTTAAGTGATGAAGCCAACTAGGTCCGGTTCGTGTCTGAAAGGAAGGCTCTGGCCCTAGTATGTATAGCAATGTAGGAACGGGATAGTTGCTAAGTCAAATAGTCAGTAAGATTCTGACACTGCACTGTTCCCCGATCCGCCCAAGGGCGGGGTTCGTCATTGGATGATTTTTACCAACCATAAAAAAAAGTGATCAGACAGAAATGACCACGAAAGTACGTTATTCTATATTCGAAATGACGACTTAAGCTCGATTGCCTGTTACCGGGCGCTGGACGGCGATCTACCCATAGCTTATTGTCCACAAGACTGGTGATGATGCCCACTAAAAGTTAACTAAAGTGTAAAGATAAATAATAATAAATAATGATGGTGTAGAATAATAATAATGATAAATAGAAGAAAATAATAAATAATAATGATGATGTAGAAAGAATAATAATAATAATGATGATGTAGATTATCTATGAGTTATTTATGTGTGGCTTTGCTAGTTGCGTTTATTATTATTATTATTTATTTATATATTTAAATAAATAATAATAATAATAAACGCAACTAGCAAAGCCGATTACATTGGTCAAGCGAGATTGCCTTGAACATTCTAGGTTTTACGCATGCATTAATTATTGTGCTAAGTAATACCTTTTTTTAACAAGGTACGAAGATGAATCTTACTGACAGGTTTTTAAGTCATATATGAATTTAAATAAATTATATTAGCTACTTAGGACAGGTAATTATAATTTATGTCATGTGTTACGCAATTTTTTTTTTGTTTGCAAGCAAACCCAAAATATTCACTTAATATAATAAAGAGGTAAACTTTGTTTTGACGTGACAACGTCTTAAATTAGGTTGCGGCTGGGAGTCACTTATGAAAAAGTGTAACGCTCGGTAACGTTACGATGAGTCACCGAACGAGAGAGAGGCCCGCCGAATGCCTTGCGTCTCTCTCCCACTCAACTATGATCGGTCTGCCGCGCGCGCAGCACTAGAGAATTAGGCGCATTGAATCGGCGCAATAAATATTCTACCGAGAAAAAGACGTTGTCTCGTAAAATCTTCGCCCGTAAAACCGACTTTACAGGCAACCATTTTTTTGACGTGACAACGTCTTAAATTAGGTTGCGGCTGGGAGTCACTTATGAAAAAGTGTAACGCTCGGTAACGTTACGATGAGTCACCGAACGAGAGAGAGGCCCGCCGAATGCCTTGCGTCTCTCTCCCACTCAACTATGATCGGTCTGCCGCGCACGCAGCACTAGAGAATTAGGCGCATTGAATCGGCGCAATAAATATTCTACCGAGAAAAAGACGTTGTCACGTAAAATCTTCGCCCGTAAAACCGACTTTACAGGCAACCATTTTTTTTTTTGTTTTTTGTTTGTAGGAGGTAATCTCTGGAACTACTGGTCCGATTGGAAAAAAATTAGCAACAATAGAAAGCTGCTTTACTCCAGAGTGACAAAGGCTATATTTTATATACGCGGGGGAAGCCGCTGACAAAAGTTAGTTACCGATAAAGTCTTTGATGACCTCAGTGCAGTGTACATACAAATTACACAGAAATATTACTGATCAGACCCAATAGGATTATGGCTTTCTTGCCATCATGAGAAACAGGGCGGTCTCATTGTTGAAAGAAAAAGAAAGGAAAAAAGAAAGAAAACAGTGATTATTATGCCCAAAATAGACCCACATAATACAACAATCTGTTAAGTGTGAACCAGGTATAACGTATTGCACCATAGACACTAGGCAGAATACAGTTGCCTAGGTCTCTGTTAAATGACATATTTTGTCTATGCCTATGGCATCTGTCATAAATTACATAATTTTCTCTATCTCTATTGTGCGGGACAGTATATAGTGTGTGGGACAGTATATAGTTATTAAAAATTAAGTATTAATTGATAGTGATTAGTGATAGTGTTAGTAAGCAAACAGATTCCTAAGTGATCGAATGATAATAGTTTGTAGGAAAAATAGTATAGTTTATTTGATATCAGATTGCTAAGTGATCAAGTATTATTGTCATAGCTGAGAAATAGTTGTAAGTTTATATAGTTATAAGTTTACATATAGTTGTAAGTACATAAAGTTATAAGTTTACATAGATATAAGATTCTTATTAGATTTCTTAAGATTCTTATTAGAATAGGTCATTTCAGATTGTTATATTATTTTAATAGTTAGACCGATCTCATAGTACAAAATGTACTAGGTGCTAGAATGTTCCTAATAGGATTTAGCGATATATGTTATGTTTTGTTTTCATATATATTTTATTTTTCCTAGATAGGTCTAAGTTGGTAGTTTTCAAAAATGTATAGTTTACTATATGTTAGTATTTAAGAAATTAGGAAAAACTGTAAAAAATGTGTCATGGCTCTCGTTACGGTAAAGTTTCGTCGTACTTAAGCAAATTGTGTCGAAATCGGCTTAATTCTTATTGGTTTAAATTCGTGCGCTCTTATTGGTCGTCCAATCAGAGGCCTTAGATTATTTTAGAGAAATTTGTATAAATTACGGGTGGATTTTTGGGTTCGACATCCTATTCGGTCTGAGCGACTCCGTTATACTAGCGGGCGACCTCAACGCCAAACATCCCGCCTGGAACAGTAATACGACCAACCCAAGAGGTAGGGTCCTGTATAACTTAAGTTCCTCCCTCAACTTCGACACCATCGCTCCGATGGGTTTTACTCACTTCCCCCATAATCCAAACCATAGCCCAGATGTTCTCGATGTGGCGCTCCTAAAGAATGTAAGCCTCCGCCTACAATCTATAGAAGCAATACATGAACTCAACTCCGATCACCGCCCGGTGATCATGCACCTAGGCTCCCGCTCGGGTAACCTTGACCCGGGACAGCCTCCTCCTTCCCAATTGATCACTGACTGGAAGAAAGTAAGCGACAGACTGAAATCTGCCACGTCACCTCAATTGGACACTATCCCCGACCACATAGTCTCTGTCGCAGACACGACGGCGGCGATTGACTCACTCACCGAGCACGTACAATCTGTCTTGAACGAATGTTCTAGGGAGATTCCAGCGACGGAAGACCGCCGCTGGAAGATCCCGGACGATATACGGGCCCTGATGACTGAGAAGAACACCGCCATCCGTGCGTACAGCGCCTTTCCCTGCGACGCTAACAAGGCTCACATGCGCAAATTACAGCGTACTGTAAGGAAGCGCATGGTGGAGCTGCGTTCCGCTCGCTGGGACAAGATGCTCAGCGAACTTGAGCCCAACCACCAAGCCTTCTGGCAACTTCAGAGGAAGCTACGCTCCACTGAAGAGTCCACCATGCCCCCACTCGTCCGACCGGACAAGAGTATCGCGTTCGATAACTCCGAAAAGGCGGAATGCCTGGCCGACAGCCTTGAATCCCAATGCTCGCCCAGCTCTCAACTAATAGACCAAGCCCACATCGACATGGTGGATGCTGAAGTTGAACGTAGAGCCTCCCTACCTCCCGTTGAAGACCCAGACAATCCCCTAGCCCCCGTCACTCCTGACGAGGTTGCGGAGATCGTCAAAAAGCTTCAACCTCGGAAAGCCCCAGGCGCCGACGGCATCACGAACAGAGTTTGCAACCTCTTCCCCCCCCAATTAATAGTGCTAATGACCGCCATCTTCAATGGCGCATTAAGCAACAACATGTTCCCCCAAGCGTGGAAACAGGCTACTGTCATCGGTATTCCCAAACCTGTCAAACCCAAGTCTGACCCCGCTAGCTACCGTCCCATCAGTCTCCTCAATGTTCTCGGCAAAATCTACGAGAGGCTTATCTACAAGCGACTCAAAGATTACGCTGAAACCAAGGGTCTCATCCCAAACGAGCAATTCGGGTTTCGTACCGAACACTCGTGCATCCACCAAGGCCACCGCATCGTTGAGCACCTAAGCGTTGGCTTCCAGCGCAACACGATGACAGGCGTCTTGTTCTTTGACATAGCGAAAGCATTCGACAAGGTCTGGCACAACGGCTTATTATATAAGTTGTACAAACTCGGCGTGCCAGACCGTCTCGTTCTCATCATGCGAGACTTCCTGTCGAATCGCACCTTTCGCTATCGTATCGAGGGAGCACTCTCCTCCCCCCACCCCATACGAGCCGGAGTCCCACAAGGATCAGTGGTTTCCCCCCTCGCATTCACGCTGTTCACCAGCGACATCCCCAAAAGTAAAAAGGCCCAGTTGGCACTATTCGCCGACGACACGGCCATTTACTACACCGGTCGTGACACCAGAGTCATCGCTCAAAATCTCCAAACCTCCGCGAACACCCTGGGTGAGTGGTTCCGGAAATGGAGGATTGAGGTTAACCCTGACAAGAGTCAAGCTGTTCTCTTCACGAAGCAGCGTAGGACCGTCCCCCCTCCCCCACCGATCACTATGTACGGCAAGCCTATCCCTTGGGAGAAGCAAGCAAAGTACCTCGGCGTGATCCTTGACCAGCACTTGACCTTCGCCGAGCACACAAAGCAGGCCTGCTCGCGTGCCGCTTTTGCTCGAGGAAGGCTCCACTACCTCTTGACTGGCCGCAGCAAACTGTCACTTAAGTGCAAGCTGCGCCTCTACACGGCAGTCATCCGGCCGATAATGACGTACGCGTGCGCCATCTTCGCACACGCTAAACCCCGTCACCTTCACAGGATGCAGACCCTCCAAAACCTGACTCTCCGTAAGATCCTCGACGCCCCATACTTCGTCCGTAATGAGAATCTACACTTAGATCTCAGAGTCCCCACCATCCAGCAGTTCATGAAACGCCTCTGCAAGCGTTTCTTCGATACCGCTGAAAAACACCGCAACCCCGTGATCGTATCGACCGCCCGATACGAACCCTCGCGAATCTCCAAGGTCCGCCGCCCAAGGCACACCCTCATCACTCCTGACGACCCCACTACCCTGCTCCAAGAGAGCCGTAGGGAAACCAGTACACTCCGCCGGTACATCTACAAACCGCAGTCCTTCCGTCCTCGCCGTCGAGGCCCGCCGCGACAGTCCCGTAATTGTCCACCCCGACCCTTGCTCGAGCCAGCCCGCGCCGCTGAGCCGTAGTTTTAAAAGATCCCCTAAATAATCGTATGCTCGATCCAGCCCGTCCCTTGCTGCCCTCCCCCAGCGACGCCCTAAGCTGAGGCCCGTACCCCACCTGGGGTGCCCTTAGCGTAGTCGCTTAGTTTTTAAGTAATTAAGCCCTGGCTGGAGGCTTTGATCCTAGTATCGAGGCCGCCACAGGCAAGTCCGGTTAAGCAGCCGACAACCTCATAGGTTGACCTGCGAGAGGCCACACACAAAAAGAAAAAAAAAATGGGTTCGACACTACCTCATAGGTTGACCACCTCATAGGTTGACCTGCGAGAGGCCACACACAAAAAAAACACACACACAAAAAAAAAAAGGGTTCGACACAGTTGGCGAGCAGCAACAGAAGAAGAAACACCTGAAGAAAAAGGAAGAAAGAAGAAAGAAAAAGGAAGAAAAGCATGAAGAAACGGCTTCAGGAATAAATTCAAGCCTTCAAGAATAGCGCCTTTTATTTCCCCACCAATCCCAGCATAGTTTTAAATGTGCAACCTGCACATCTATTTTGTTGCATCGTGTACGATCATGAACATTTGACATTAAACCTGATGGGTCTGATCAGTAATACTTCTGTGTAATCTGTGTCTGTCTACACTGCATTGAGGTCATCAAAGACTTTAATAAAGTTTTACTAATTGTTTTTTGTTTATCAAAAAACAACGCACTACCTAATTACCTCTAAATTAATTAAGCACTTCGTGTTCAGTTAAAAAAATAAAAGTACTATTTATATACTGTGTGAAAATTCGAAACAATAGTCTTCTTAACCTTCAAGGCCCCAAAAATGATATAAACTCATCGACCGGCGAATTGCTAAAAACAAATTTCAATAACACTAAGCTTTATTTATTTATTAACTATTTAGTTTTTGATTAATTTATTGTGTACGTATTGATTTTAAAAGACGAAAAATCTCGCAACAAGCTTTTACATCATATAATTATCATTACACAATGTAATGATGTTATAAGTTAATAGTAAAAGTTTTAAAGGAAAAGATGATTTTCTCCTTAATAGCGCATTTAATGAAAAGCTTATCTTTAATTTATATCTAACAAGCAACACTATAATTAACTACTTCTGTTTATAGAAACAAAGAATCCCAAGCGAGTAGTTCCAACTTGTACACAATTCCTAGCAATTTCCACAATACTGTTAAAAACAAAGGGAGGAATGCTTACAACTTGTTACATAGTTCCCGCTAAAGTTTCTACACTTCCATTGTTTTGGCTAGTCCTTCCTGCATCTGCAAAATTCAGTTTCTAGAGTAAACAATTTGTTCGGGAATAAAGGGAATTGAATTTATCAGAATTTGAACACAAATTCTCTCATGATGCAGGAGTCTAAACACTACATAATGTCATTCATCATTTCGGCGTACCTATGGCGAATATCCTAACCATTTTTTCCCGTTGTTTTTTTATTATTATTTGCTATAGAGTAATGCTTGACTGCGATCCCACCTGGCGTGCTATTCTCTAAGAAAACAACCTTAAGCGCAACGTTGGCCGCAGCGACGAAATCGAAATTGTATTGTTGTAACATTGTATTGTTAACCCAATGTTCCAATACATAGGATTGTTAATCAAATGTACCTATTTGGATTTCATCGTTGCGGCCAACGTTGCGATTAAGGATGTTTTCTTAAATAATAGCACTACTGATGTTAAGCACGGCGTTAATGGTTGATCGTCATTTATACCGCGTACATCCAAGGTGTGGAACAGTTGGCTTCAAGGCTAAAGTATATTATTATATCAAGACATTCTTCAAATTAGACTTAGTTTTTACCAAATCTTTTATTATACTGGAGTTTTCCAGTATAATAAACTTCGGTCATATTTATCATAGCCTAAAATCAAGCTGAACTCAAACGCGATCCTAAATATAGCAAAATTGGACCTTTGCCTTGACCGCAGCCGTGACCTTCTGTGACCTTTACATGTTCGAAACACGAAAGAAAGGCGTCTAAACAAGTTTACTAGGAAAAACCTACGCAATCCTAATAGTTACTGAAACAATATACAAAAGCGATACGACAGATGGGCTTTCCTTGAAAAGGATCATTGTACACACAACAATATGAACAACTTTTACTACGAAACCAACCCAAAAATCACGAAAGAAAAACCTGCTGCTACATAGATTTTTTCTTGTGTAGTTCGTTAACCAACTAGTTTTAAGAGCGTTAGAGAGCGAGTCTAGAGTTAGAGAGAGGTCCAGCAGGGCTGATGTCCGCTAAAGCTACGGGGAATCTCTGAAAAGGAAACCCAAGGACCACCCTAGAACGCAAAGGGCAAATGAAGGATCATAAGTGAAAGTGTGACAATCCCTTTCACTTCACCCTAGAACATGAGAAATAATACAATGATCTCCAAACTGCCAAAAAAAACAGCTAAACTACTCGAACTAGTTCAGAGAGAATACTTCTGGGCCCCAGCGGCCATCTGTTCTGCCTGCAATGTATAGCAGGCAGAACAGATGGCCGGAAATCTCTGGAGTGGCGACCGCGTACCAGAAGACGCAGCGTTGGAAGGCCTCTTAAAAGGTGGACCGATAACCTGGTCAGGGTTGTTATAATCTGACGGATGCAAGACGTCCTCGGCTGGCCTATGTCCAGCCGTGGACGTATTTTGGCTGAAATGATGACTTCTGGGTAAGAATGCTTCATTTGAAATTCCACATAAAAACAAAACCTTTAAAGCATTGGCAAATCATTAAATATTAAACAACACAGTCATACAAAAACTACTGAGACTTGTTTAAAACTTGTTTATCTAAAAAAATCGATTTAAATAAAATAAGTCTCACTAGGATAATAAATTAAATATTATTATATACCCATATTATTAAAAATATACCACAGGAAAATAAGACAAAAAGAAACTGGTTTAAGACGACTTTATTAGTCATAACTTTAATATTATAACACTAACGATTTTGTTTGGTTAAACGAGCTTATCTCTGGAAATTGAAACTAGTTTGTTTTTTTTTGTATTTTAAAGCACATTTATCAAAGGTATATAACATACGTTATGATGTTATATAGGCGTATCACATCATTTATTACATATATATACAGCCGTGGAGGCCGAAAGATTCTGGAGTGGCGGCCGCATACCAGAACATGCAGCGTTGAAAGACCTCCCACAAGGTGAACCGATGTTACATAAGAGAAAATATCGATAGTGACTACAATTATGTACACACTCAACACAAAATAGATTAATAAAATAAGATTCATCATCATCAACCTAGCGCCCGTCCCGGTTGCTACCTTGGCTTTCACCTCGGTGCCCGGGGTCCGCTTTCCTTCCTAGTCGCCTCCACTTCGCTCGGTCTTTTGCATCCCTTGCCTCAAGCCCATTAGCACGCATGTCGTCTCTTACGACGTCGATCCAATAAATCCAATAAAATAAGATTAATAGTAGAATAAATAAATAAATAAAAGATTATCATTACAAATTGAAATGAATTTAAAAAAATATAAATGAATGAATTAGATTGAAATATGGCAAATAATTTGAAGTGCAAGTAGATTCTCCAGAAATAAATAAAAATCAATTAAAGGCAAATAAATTATATAAAAAAATACACAAACAGTAATTTAAAAATCAGTTAAATTAAAATAAAAACATCACGCTCTAAAGAAAACAGGAAATACGCGAGTAAAACTGGTTCTTTCTATATATAAAAAAGTGATTTTTTTCCGAGACATCCAGTAGGTACTGGTCTTTATTCCGTGGAACTATTAATTTTACTAATTATACAAGTCTTTTTATACAAACCAATAAGTACGTAATGCCTGATTAGCTTTTTTGTAAGTCTTAGGGCCCTCGCCCACGGGCGACTTTTTGTAGCGATGCAGTCGCGATGCTCTCGCGCGTAGCATCGATACAGACGCGAAGCAGTCGCTAGCTGTGTGCCCGCGCCCACGGGACCAGATTCAGTCGCGATGCAAACGCGATTCGGTCGCGATGCAAACGCGATTCGGTCGCGATGCAAACGCGATTCGGTCGCGATGCAAACGCGATTCGGTCGCGATGCAAACGCGATTCGGTCGCGATGCAGTTACGATACAAAAATACCTTGGATCAGTACAGTTGCAAGATGGACTCCGTTGAGGCAACATTAGTCACATTGTCTTTGGTGCTGCTTTTACGTAAGCAGCCGAAGCGTAGGCAACGGAAGCAGCGTCAATATTGGATGCATCCATTTAATACCCAGAAATTACTTTGTGGACATCATGTAACAACATTCAAACAACTCAAAAATTATTATCTTAAATTCAAAAGTTGTTATAGAATGTCATATTCGACGTTTTGTGAATAGCTTTCCATTGTAAAACCAGAGTTGACACGCAGAAATACAATGATGAGACAATGTATATCAGGTCGCGCGTTTGTATCGATACAATCGCGATGCAGTAGCGCGTTAGTAGTGCGACGCGGTCGCGCGTTTGTATCGATACAATCGCGATGCAGTAGCGCGTTAGTAGTGCGACGCGGTCGCGCGTTTGTATCGATACAATCGCGATGCAGTAGCGCGTTGCAAATGCGACTAACACGCGTTAGAAGTGATGCAGTCGCGCGTTTGCTAAACGCGCGACGGCATCGCTACAAAAAGTCGCCGTGGGCCCTCGCCCACGGCGACTTTTTGTAGCGATGCCCTTAATTATATGTTTACCTATTTTAACGTTACATTGTATGTAGTTTCAAAGTTCGCTTGGAATTATACCAACATATTGAATATATAATAACGGATAATGTTTGTTACATTAAGCTTCGAATATAGCCTTGAATAGTTATTTTTTTGTTTGTTATTTTATAAGCAGACACTGATAAACCAAACAGTTATAATACAGTAGTTATACCAAAGCAATTTTTTTTATGGTGGTTAAAAGTTATTTAGTGGCAAATCCTACAACCAGGTTTAGCTGTGTAGCTTCTGTAATAATAGAAGCTTGCAACAAAATCTAATATATAAAAATGAATCGCAAAATGTGTTGGTAAGCGCAAAACTCGAGAACGGCTAAACCGATTTCGCTAATTCTTTTTTTTATTGTGTTTGTTATAGACAGGAGAAGGTTCTTATGAAAAAAAAATAGGGTACCTATAATAGAGTACATTAGGGTAGAGTAGGGTAGAGTGGAGAAGGGTAGAATAATCTGTTGCCGGGAGCCGCGGACAAAAGCCAGTCGAGAATAAATATTTTTCTTTCAGTTACCAGGCGTATAAAATAACCATGAAAATGTTCTTCTAAAATTACCTACCTACCTAAAAACATATTAACCTTTCGACTACCGTAGTTACAGACACAATTAAAAGGCTATAGGTGCGCGGACACCGATGTCCTTTTGGGGCTTCATGAACTAAAATCCCCCGGTGGGATATACGAGCAAAACAATAGTCTAAATCAATAACTAAAAATACTAAAACAAACACAATCAAATAATAACCATTAGCTTATCTGGACGACATATTCGATACCAGAAGTATGAATTAACGTAAGGGACATTTTTATGTTTTGCGAAAAATAGCCTTACATCAATCATCGTAAGGAACATTTTTACATTTTAAGTTAATGTCCCTTACTCCCTTACGTTAATTCATACTTTTGGTATCGTATTGTGTCATTTGTACCGATTCTAGTAGAAAAAAAGTTCGTCAATTAAATGTCGATCATACATTAGATATTAACGATGTTTAACGACTCATGGTCGTTAAACATAGACGGGCCCTTTACGGTTCTATGTAAAAATACACGAAGCTTCCACGGGTGTATTAATAGAAATAATTGGGCACTATTTCTGTACAATCTACACTAATATAATAAAGAGGTAAGGTTTGTTTTTTTATTTTTTTGTTTGTAGGAGGTAATCTCTGGAACTACTGGTCCGATTGGAAAAATTTTAGCAACAATAGAAAGCTGCTTTACTTCTGAGTTGCATAGGCTATATTTTATGTACGCGGGCGAAGCCGCGGGCAAAAGCTAGTGTTTTATATAAGGAAGGCTTGGACTATTTATTAATAATATAATAATTAATTCTACTTTGGCATAACACAATTCCTATATTTGTTAGTGTACAAAAACAGACCTTCATCATCATCATCGTTTCAGCCGAAAAACGTCCGCTGCTGGACATTAGGCCTCCCCCAAGCGCCGCCACAAAGACCGGTCCTGTGCGTTTTGTATCCATCGGCTTCCAGCAACCCTGACCAGGTCATCGGTCCACCTTGTGGGAGACACCTTAAAACAGACCTTAAATACAAAAAAGGGACGAATCCCTGCTAGGTTCCTACTGGCTTACACTTTATTATATTTACTACCGTAAAATAAAATGTCTCTTGAAGAATGGCCGGTAAGGCTTTACGGCGTCCTCACTTTCCGCATGACGCAGGACCTCATCGAACATGGTCAGTTCGGGAAGTTCCTGCACCGGATTCGTGCGGTAAAACCTAGGTATCCCACTGTGTGGACCGCCCGGAGGACACGGTGGAACATACGGTAGAGGTGTGCACCGTTTGGAAAGAGCACCGCGCCGTCTCCTCATGCGAGTGATCAGCGGCCACAATTCTGGCCCGGACCTTGGTACACGCCATGGTTCGAAGCGAGTGAGAGTGACAGGTGATCACCTCCTACAAAACAGTAATACTAGCACCGAAGGAAGACGCTCGCTCCAGGCAACGGCTCTCACGTCCCAACCGCTACCGGAATTCTGATGCCGATTTCTGGGCACTGCACGCACGGGTTTGCGGGCCCTTACAAATTGGTAGCTCATCGTCCAATCGTCCGGTAACCGTCCGGACTCTGGACCGATCTGAAATCGTCAATGGTGCATATTATTCCGCGCGCGCCTCAAGAAGATGTTAGCAAACCATAGGGGTCCAGCAGGCTCGAGGCCGACTGGAGCCTTGGGTTCGCTTCCAAAAGGAAAACACGACTGTGGTATGAAAGGCAAAGAAGGAACAGGAGTTTGTTTTTAGTCAGAAAAATTCTGACACTAACTCCTGCTCCGACCAAGGGCGGAAACAAAAATATATGTACAATTTAAATAAATACATCCAAATATACAATCTCACAGCTACAAAAGATATTGTGACAAAGCAGTATTACAGAGACAAACGGACACGAGTGAGCCATTAAAATAATTTATTCACATACTAAAACCCAATGTTTTCATCACACGATGCGCCTGACTGTACCTCCGTAGACTATGTCAGTGACTTATGAACTGCGCAGGCGCACGCAACGTTTATTCACATAATAGATCGTTTAATATTATGATGTATTTACATCTTTGGCAAGGCCAGTTTGTGAATTGGAAATTCTGGACTTTACAAGTCGGTAATGCAGGGAAAAAATTAGTCTATCTGTAGTACGTATTCATATAAATACTAGCTTTTGCCCGGGAGTGATCCCGGCAACAGAAAAATGTGATAAAGAATCGCTAGACCGATTTTGAGTTTTTTCTTAAACAGACTATTTCGTAGATGGTTTATGTGAAAACCATCTACGAAATAGTCTGAACAAAGCCTGAACATTTGGTTTGGATAGGTGAGCCCGTTCTTGAGTTATAAAATTACAACGAAAAGTGGCATTGATTTGCCACTATTTTAAATACTTACCTTTACTGCCTATTTTAAATAGATGATGGGATTTTTTTGGTTGTCAATGGGAACCTTAAAGAGACAACCGGGCTTTAGGGTGTTTTTAATATAGTGCGGATTTCATCACACATGCAGAAAATTTCAAAGACAAAAGATTTGGTAAATGGATGGGACTTTTCCCACATATCTCCGTTAAAAATGGAGGATCCTACGACCAGACAGCTGTTACCTGTGGTTTTTTTTTATGGTAGGTGAAAATCATCCAATGACGAAACCCGCTCTTGGGCGGAGCGGGAGACCAGTGTCAGACTCTTACTGACTAAAAAACCTACCCCGTACCTTCCTTGCCTTATTCCTGGAGTCGAGGTAACAGTTTGCACCACCCTCTAGGCTCCAGGAGGAGGGTTACTACCCGATAGATATTTCTACATATTATTATTCAAATGTTGCGCAATACAGGATTAGTTCCTATGTAACGGTATAGATACAATGACTTTTCATTAATTGGTAATTTTTCAAATGTTCCTTATAACTTTAAAGGAACAGGTGTCCGCAAATTTTAAGAGCTTGCGAAGAAGAAAAAAATAAACAACCACCTACGGGTCTATCAGAAAACATAACTATGGAAATAAATTACACCAAGTTTAATGAAAATAAAAATGTAAATATTCGTATATCAAATTATTAGATTAATAATTTGACATAAATTTTTTTAAAACATACCGATTAGCCGTTTAGATGTGATGTTGGATTTAACCTTTTAAATACCGTAATTAGAGACGTAATAGCTTTCTGTTACGTCTCTAATTGTCTTTACTATTGTAATAATGTGCGAAACCGGCGTTCGCTATTTTGTTGCTATATCTTCCCCTAAACCTCTTGAGCCGGCGTTCGCACACCTATTGCCTATCTATTATGTATCTAATTACAGTATTCGAAAGGTTAATAATCCATTTGACATCCGACTACATAATAAAGCACCCTTCGTAACCATTATCCAGTAATATTAATCAGAGCACAGTAACTCCCCATTACGAAACGCGACGTAACTGTTACCGGTAACGCGGCGAAACGTGAATTTCCTCGTTTCTGACCAATTACCTGATGTGATTATCTACCGTTTAGTGTTATAGGATATGGCTGCGTAACCTAGGGTTGGTCGGAAATGCGTTAGCACTGTGTAGCTCATTTTAGTTAATAGATAGATAGGTAGATAGATAATTATCAATTGTTGTGTGTGGACAAATTTTACCTTTTACTTTTACACACGGTGTCTACATCTCTTTTTTTTTCTAACTCTCCTTTCGCAGGTATGCTGAAAGAGATTTCTTTAGAAATAAGCATCACCTCTATAGGTACCTATTTTTCTGTTTCCTTTTCTTTTCTTTTATTATTATGTGTGTACGAAATTGTTAAATAAATAAATAAATATAGACAGATTAAACATTATTGTACACCAAAAAGTAACAGAACTTATACAAAACTTAACTCTATGGGTACAATGGCGGTCTCATCACCAATGGTAGTTTATCTATTTGTTAATTAATTTAACGTAAACAATCTTGTTAACCTATCGATTACCGTAATTACAGATACAATTAAAAGACAGTAGGTGTGCGGACACCGGTGTCCTCTAGTGGCTTAATGAATTAATTAATAAAACGTAAAAGTTGACGCGATGGAAATGTGGTGCTGGATACGGATGCTAAAGAGTAGGTACCATGGATTGAGTTTCGTACAAAAGAAAGAACGAAATAAAGAAAAACTTTTTTATTTGCGGGATGCACAAAAAAAACTCCTCCTTCTTTCTCTCCTCGTCTCTTTTTATTTGCGTCTGTTTTCGCCGCGTATTATTCCATATTAAAAGAACTCTGCATCAGTCAGCGTCTATCATCCACAGCGCAGTCGCGCATTTTGACCTTCTTCGGCCTCAGGGCAAAGTTGAGGGCACCAGGCCACGTGATACTTAAGTGCTCGGTCTACGAATGCACCCAGAAAGCTGCAGTCCGCAATGAATTGCACCGTATGACCAAGATGATCATCGTGATCCACAATGATGACCATAACCACTCTGACAATCGTGTACTGACTGAGAAGCTTGTCAAGAAATAATCTTGAAAAGTCTTTTTATTGAAAAAGAAATCGCTTAAGGTGGACCCTCCCCACTCGCCTGTCGTCAACATCGCGCATGGTTTATCACTAACTCACTTTTCTTTCATATCACTCCTCACACGATCCATCCATCTCTTCTCCGGCCTCCCACTGCCTCTTCTTCAATCTATGTGTATATCTTTCTCTGTTTCTATCTTTCATAAGGCCTTTTTTCAACACCAAATATGTAAAAATGTTGTTGTTCGGGTACCAAAACAACCATTGAACACATAAAAACAAATTTCTATTTATTTTTTACTTAGTCTCCATTTATTTTTACGCCTGACTGTACCTATCTGTACAATTTATAATTTCAAATCACTGTCACAAATCATTCAAGTTTTTCTGACAGATAAAATGGTACATTACCATATTATTAAAATATTTCCTAAAAAAAACTGTTTTGTACAGTTCAATTTTGACTAAAGAAGAAAAAGCACGTACATTTTTTTGTGTCTTAGAATTTTTTGGACAAAAGAGTTTTTGTTGTGTTTTTGTGATTTTTACTACTGGCTGAAATGTCCGACAATAATTTTAACAACGATAAATATACGGTCAGTGTATTGTCATATAAGTGTTTCCAGTTTTTTTTTTTTTTTAAGTCGAATTTAGCACGTCCTGAAGTTAGCTACGGGGCTCGCCAAGTTAGAACAACTTGACGAGCCCGTAGCTAACTTCAGGTTGGCTAGGTTAGCCTCTGCAAACTTTAACCCTTGTGCAATCGTAAAAAAATAAATGGTTTAAAAATATGTGCCGTTAGCAATTGTTGTTGCTGTTAACAGCTGTTATTGGCATTATTTTTTTAAAACCTTTAGTTTCGTACGAGTGAACTAGCGCTAAAGTTTGTAGTGGCTAACTTCAGGCTAGAACGTCTGTATTGTAATAGTGGTTAGGTTGCTTCTAAGCACGCGTGCTCTATCTCTCTAAACAGGAACTACAGTGGCAAAACGGCAAGCCTATCATACTAAAAGTTGAAAGTTCGTTTGTGTGTGTGAGTGAATGTGTGTGTTTGTTACTCCTTCATATGCTGAACGGATTGGGACGAATTTTCGCACACGGATAGACCAGACAAACCACATAGAATAGGCACTTATGACTCTTTTTATCCCGGGATACTCCCGGGGGTTTCGTTTGGGATAATTTTCTACTTTCACATTTATTTATTTTGATTATTTGTTCATTAAAAAATATAAATTTTCAGTGTATGTATACAGATCGCTAATCTGTATAAAATATATTTAAAAAAAACGATCAAGTTATCTTGAAACTTTCATATCAATCAGTGTTACACAATTTTATTTCTGACAATAACAAAAAACTGTGGGCTGTTTAGAAACCATGACATTCACAAAAACCCCAATCTGAATATTTAAATAAACGAATTTAGAATTCTGTTTCTTTTTAAATGCCAAGGAGCAAATATTTTTGCATCTTGCCAGTTCTATTGAGATTATTTTGTTCTTGTTCTAATTTCAAAAAGAAAACGAAATAAAGACCTTATTTGGTTTTATTGCCGAAATTGAGACTTGTTGAGTTTATCGTTATTTGTGATGTCATTTCAATCAACAACATCAACATCATCAGCTTAATTTTAATGTTCCCACTGCGGGGACATAGGCCTCCTATCTAGGAGAGGGAGTGGGCCGTAATCCACAACGCTGGCCCAGTGGGGGTTGGTGGCATTTCAATCATTATACTAAATCATTGCAATCCGTATTTGTCTCAATTATCTTAATTATAATCTGAAAAGTTTAAAATCAAATGGGTTTAATTAAAGCTACATAAATTATATAAAAATAGTTTAAACTGTTTTTGTTTAGATATAAAAACAACAACGGAAATACTGTGACGTGTGACGTGTTTGTGTGTGAGAATGTTGTTCTTTAGTTTGAAGTTTGTTAAATTTCTTAATATTAAAAATTAAAACTAGGTTACCAATGACTAATAATGGTGGTAATTAAAACATAATTTGGCCTAACACTGTCTTATTAGGTAATATACATTGTACATTAGCTTTATCTGTATGAGGAAAATTTTAAAACTGCAAAAATGCAATTACCATTAGTACTCGTATAAAGTAATAAATCTGTACTTACCTAAAAGGATCTTAAACATTATTCTGCCGTGCAAACACTAAAACGCAGTAAAAGCGTATTTTACAATACTTTTACTGCGTTTTAGTCTCTGCACGACAGTATTGTAGGTACTTCCACATGAAACACATAAACGACAAAACGCAAATTACATACGGTAAATATGTAATGTATTACAAATGGTAGAGAATGCCTAAAACTTTACCAAAGCATAAACTTTGCTCTGCTACCTTTGTGTTTCATGAAGATAAAATATAAAATAACGCGTCACAAAATGAACCATTAGTCATCAATCAACAAAATTTTGCCCAACACTGCCTTACGTTATAAATGAAAAAGCGATATAACAACAACGCTTCCAAACACGCAACTTTCCTATTGGTGTAAAAAATGTATTTTCAGCCAGTCCTTTTTGGTGTTCAGGCCGCGCGGTCATTTACTTGATAATCAAAAACAACGAATAACGAGTAAAAAAACTCGTTACAAAAAAAACGTTGAAAAACGTAACAAATAATTACGTTCAAAAATATATGTGAAAAATAAGTGTTATGAACAACAAAGCGTGCATCGTTAAAAGTGATTTATTATAATCAGTGCAAAAAAAATACAGTCCGAACAAAATATAAATCGTATAATGACTTTTAGTGCATTAATAACAAATTGTAGTGACATCTGTCAAAAATTAAACTGTTAGCTCCACATGACTAAATGTGTGTACATAGTACATATTCTGAGAAAATGTGCTTGAAACTTGAAGAAAATTGCAAAGATGAGACTGTTTCATGTATGTTCTCGCATTCAAACAAATCAAACTGAGGCACAATAGGCAAACTGAACCAGTTTGCTTGCTGCGTCTTCCCGTCCTATTATAATTTAGATGTCTTTGAAGGCACCAGGCACTGCAGGCGGCAAATAACTGGAGATTTAGTGGTAGGGGAAGCTCCTACCACTCATAATTCCATACATTTTGACATGCTCAAGTTCAAGGCAAATAATTTGACCTGGGATTTTTGTGGTAGGGCCAGGGGTACCACAAAAATCTCAGGTCAAATTATTTGCCGTTTAAAGTAGGCGGCAAATAACTGGACTAAAGATCAGAGAGCCTGTATTATTTCTTTATTCTGTATTGGAATTATGTTCTCTCACTTGTATATATAACAGGGTCTTAGATTCTGAAGAGTCTTAGAGCGCCTTAAAATTAACCGCAACATGCTGCGCGGCAGCAGCGCGGCAGCAGCGCGACTGTCACGCTGAATTATTATTCCATTCCATTTAGGCCCGGTATCCACCAAAGCGGAGAGGAGAGGAGACGAGAGGAGATGTGCCGCGAAGCTGGCAGGTTATTTCCACCAAAGCGGAGAAGAGATGCGTTGCGGAGAGATGTGAGCTGTGTGACTAGACACTTCTCCGCTCTGCCGCGCCGCTTGCTCGCTCGCTGCATAAAATTCTATAGAAAAATGAGACATCTCCTCTCCTCTCCGCTTGACCCATTTCCACCAAAGCTAAGCGGAGAAGAGATGTGGAAATAACGAAATCGGATTGGTTTATTCAAACACATCTCCTCTCGTCTCCTCTCCTCTCCGCTTTGGTGGATTCCGGGCCTTATAAATAAAATCGTACCTACGGCCGCCGCGCTACAGCCGCACTGCGGCCGCGCGACATTTATTTACATACAGTACGACCATCGGATCTTAGCGTGTTTGAAATTAGGCACTGCGAATTTTAGCGCTTAAAAATTCTTATAAAAATAAAGGTTTTAAAAAAATAAATACCAATAACAGTTTTTAACAGCAATAACAAATGCAACTTTCATTTATTTGTTTTCACCATTAATTTATTTTTACGAGTTTCCAAGCGCTAAAATTCGCTAAAATAGCTGTTTTTTGAAATTTGTATTTTATTTTTATTTTATTTATTTTTTTAGTTATTTTAAGTACTTTTTTATTTTGTTTTAAGTCTACTTTTTTTTTAATTCTTTTATTTGTTGCTTTATGACTGTAATTTTTCGTGTGCCCTACTCTGTGGCAGAATAAATTTCTTTCTTTCTTTCTTTCTTTCTTTTCTTTCAGAGCCTAACTTTAGGCTCGTCACGATCCGACGGCCGTACTGTACAAAGCAGCGATGTCGCCGCGCTGCTGTCGCGCGGCAAGTTGCGTCTAATTTGAAGGCGCTCTAAGACCCTTTAAAATCTAAGGCCCTACACCTACAAATATGAGAACATCATTCCATACAGGGTGTCATTGACATGTTAACGCAAACGAATACCATGGATCCAGTACATGATTCTGGACCCCCCAGTGGTGGAATTTTTCGTCGTATATAAATAAATGTATGTATGTATGGAAGTACTTCCATACATACATACATTTATTAACTATACTTCCATACATACATACATACATAATCCAGTTATTTTCCGCCTTCCGTACTCCCATTTCCCAACCGTTTAATAACCAACCGGTAACAACCTTCGAAGCAGTGTTCGGTTTACTTGGTCGATTGTTAATAATAATATTATGTAAATGAATAGTGTTATTTGTGTACATAAAACGGTAATATGTAAACAAACATTCATAGACGTCATCGTGAGTTAAGTATTTTGACGGCACAACAAACCTGCTAAAGTAAATAAGATACACCTACATATTTTTTACGCTTGACAACGTAGGCCCTGTTTGAAAGCTTATCTACTATTTAAACTAGCTTCTACCAATGTCTTCACCCGAAAAAAACGATCAGGTGGGATCGCAGTCAACCATTAGTTTATTGCAAATAAAAAAAACATAATTAAAAAAATTGGTTTCTCCACACAAACTTTGCAGCCCCTATTCATCCCTTGGGGGGTTGAATTTTAAAAAAATCACTGTTAGGGCCAAAACACATAACCGCGTTCGGGCGCCGCGGCGCCGGTCAATCAAGAAATCTTAAAACATAATTTTTCGACCGACCGTCTAATATCTTCTTCTACAGAATAGTTTTAAGGATTACGTTTGAATATCTACAATATAACGAAACGCCAAAATACTGGTAAAATAGTGGTACCTATTTAACCTATTCAGGTGAATCAAGTTTGACTGGAAATCGACCCAATAGGAAAAAGGTTAGGCAAATGATGATCTACAATATAATGAAGCGATATATGCGTAGAAAGAAATATAAATCTTTAATAAAGTATAATCTTCAGAAACTTATTTTTGTGTTGATGATTAATAATATCTGTAAAATATATAAAATAGTAATTTAATAGAAATTTGTGTAAAATATATTTTTCTTTTATTAACCGTTCGAGTACCGTAATTAGAGACATAATAGAAAGAATATATATGTGCAAACGCCGACGTACGCTTAGGGCTTAAGAGTTTAAGCACAAAAACGACACTGCGCTAGGGGGATAGTTTTTTCAGATTTTTTCCCAAGTGTCAAAAATGTAAGTTTTCAACATAATAAGACCTTGAACTTAAAGCAATGTTATACCACAAAATATTTTGATGTTATGGTTCAATACTTATGTCACCAAAACATGTACACCGACCGGTTTCTTGTCCAAGAACTGGGTACACCACATTTTTAATGGGTAGGTATGTTTTGTGCGATTCAAATTAATCGCCCTATGAATATTTACTTATGCTAAGTGAATTAAAAACGTCGAATCAAAAAGTTATTATTATTTTATTCATCAAGATCGTTTTGAGGTTTCCGTGAAGTCCGTGGTCAAATAAATTGAACTATTTGCTATTTATTTATTTTTTTCAAACTTGTACAACCTAACAAAGAATGTCCAAAGCAAAACAAGGAAACTTCAAAGTCATAGGCAAAAATTCGCTACATTTTATCCACAACCGTCTCATAGGGCAGCTAAGCATCTGTAATAAAAATACTTTTTTTTTTTTTAATTCGGGTCCCCCGAAGGACTTTTGATACCCGTAGCTAGTCTCACAGGGGCCAGGGCCCTGTGAGACTAGCTACGCCACTGTTACAAACTAAAAATACATTCAATAAAATAATACTAAAATTTCCATAACATTGAGCAAATAAATAAAAATTAACATGTAATTTACAAATTAAAGAAATAACGCGCAAAATTGCTATAATTACACGCATTTCGATTGACTCCGACTCTCACTTGGCCAGTTTTTATGTAATTGATATTATGATTGAAATAAAATCTGGCTGTAGTAAGATATCATAGAATATAATTCTCTATTAACTGACATAAAATGCCCTTGTACGGTATATACTTTTACAACAAGCTAAAAAAAAAACTTTTAAAATACCGCTAAGTACTTAAAAGTATAAATTATATTATATCATATACTGGCGACCCGCCCCAGCTTCGCACAGGTACTGATATTGAATATATTGTGCATGTATTGTACACATAAACCTTCCTCTTGAATATCTTGTAAAAAAACCGCATCAAAATCCGTTGCGTACTTTTAAATGTACTCGTATAAGCATAAATAGGGACAGCGGTAAGAAACTTTGTTCTGTACTATGTAATTATAAAACAAAGACTGATATAGTAATAGGATTAACAAATCTTTTTTCTGTTTACCCACATTAATACATTTATATTTATCAAACACGTAACAGATACAAAAATTCTCACGAATTTTTCCACCTTCTAAGTCGTAGTCTACCTATTTCAGATTAGAGATTTCAGATTGCCAATATCATTATTTGCATGAATAATTGCGATACGGTATCACTAGTTATCAATGGACTCAATAAAATTTTCATTGAACATGCAATTACTAATTTCACTATATTTTTTCTGTACATATTAAGTATATGTGCCTATTCGATCTTAACAAAAAAAAATAAGACGTGACCACAAACAATAAGAGCACATTTCTCATTTCTGTTCCAAATTCAAATCAAATGTCAAATAAATAAACCGCGAAACAAAAAAAACAAACAATTCAGCCTCGACCGAGGCAAAGCTATTCAGATATTCAGCCAGTAGTAAACACTCATTTGTAGCAGTTAGTTGAAATGCCGGCGCCGACGGGGCAAGACGCGAGTGCTAAAGACAGTGACGTGCACGTCATCGATATCGACGCGGATGTCGATCAAGTTGTTGCTCCTGTCGACATCGATAATTCGGATATACCAGTGATACATATCGATAAGCCGACGCAAGTTAACACCATGAACGGAAACGGTAAGTTTTTATTTTAATTTTTTGAACGAACGTTTTACTTTTCGATAGAATTTATTTAATTTTAAAAGCCTAAAAGTTATGATATTGATGCAGCTAGGTTATGCAAAAATTGATTTTAATTTGCATTTCAATCAGCTTCGTCAAACATTTTAATTATCTTCTAAGGCCATCATACACGTTGAAGATATTATATGTAATGCGTATGATATTTTACAATATCACCGGTCTTTAATCTTAATAATCATTTTTATTTAAGTGCTAATTTAAAATAATGTAACTGCCATCTAATTTTTATTACAATGGCAACACAGCGCTTTAGGGTAGGCTAAAAGATTAATTTGAATTAAGAGTCTACTTGATTTGTTATAGGACTCGGAAATATTGACAGACTTTTACGGACTAAATGACCAACCCTGTTTCTTCATTACCCTATACCAATGGCCTTGGTGTTACGCTTTTGCATAAACCCATGACCCAAAAGATCTTCTTAACAGGTTTTAAAAAGTTCAGGCAATATAAATTCCAAACATTCTTTAAAGTTCAGTTCACTCTTAAGTCGGACATTGACCCATAAATAATTAAATAAAACTAAGATTATTCACATAGTCACTTAATCAATCAATACCACAAACTGATATTTATTATTTATTATACTTACAAGTAACGATAATGAGAGGTCATTATTTTTAGTTACTGCTTCCGATTATAGAAAATTTAAAATTAACAATATTGCCCGAGAAAGTGTGAGTTAATTTCACGTAGGAATAATTTCAATCCGGCGATGATAACTATGAAAGAAGTTTAAAGTCAATTCCCAAAATCATAGGTCGATAACAAAAAAAAACAATGCTTAAAAACTTTTTTTCTATAAAGAACAATCATGGAGTTTCGTGCCGGTTCTTCTCCACGGGAAACGATCAATTGCAACCGTTAATTCTAATTCCACACTCTAAAGTAGGTATCGTTCCACGTGCGCCTCAAAGAGTTGTTAGCAAATCGTAAGGTCCCAGCTGGGTCGAAGCCTACTGGGGCCATTGGGTATTGTGAAAACGTCACCCGGGGCCCTAGAAGGAAGACAAAGAAGAAAAGGAGAGGGTTTTTTGGTCAGTAAAAGTCTGACACTGTCTGCCGCCCCACCAAAGGGCACGGAGATGTCATTGGATGTTTTTTAACCACTTAATAAAAAAGTTCTGCCATAAACAATTTCTTGAATTGATTACAGTATCGTCAACCCGCTAACACCATTTTAATTTTGATAAACCATGACCTATAAATATACTCTCCATAGCCGATTTCGGCTATAGTGACTGCTTTCAGAAGCAACTAAGGATTGCGATCATGTGATCTAATGTGGCTAATATAGCCTATCTTTGCTGCAAAGGTGCGTGAACAATGTGGACAAGTTAAAATACCATCGTTGTATAGGTATTGGACTTATAAATACTCAAAAACTAAACGCATTTATCTCAAATAAACCAGTTAGATGCACTTTTGAGTTGTGAAGGTCGATTAGTCACAAAAAAGGTGAAGACATGTGTACGTTCCAAACCGATATAGATATGTCTATAATCTTTTATTTAAATAAGTTCTAGGTCTTGTAGATATTTACGAAATTATTACATGTATTTTTTGTGGTAATCGGTGAAGAGAAAAGAAAAGGTGATAAGAAGAGGTAAATAGTTGAAGAAAATTCGTCATTAAGCTTTTAACCTTAGTTGACGAACTCAGATTTTTTAACTATTTATTTTGTAAGTTAATATTATATCTACACACTAACGACTCGCCCTATCTTCGCACGGGTGCAACATGTAAACCTTCCTCTTGGATCACTTTATCGATTAAAAATAACGCATCAAAATCCGTTGCGTAGTTTTAAAGCTTTAAGCATACGTAGGAGCAGATAGCGAGGAGCCACTTTGTTTTATACTATGTAGTGATAGTGAAGTTAATATTATATCTACACATGGACATCAAAATACAAATACTAACTAAACCACTTATACTAAATACTATGTACATATAATACAAAAACACAGTACACTTAGTCGTCGAAGTACTCCTCCACATCGCTGTCATCTGGAAATTACCCTGAAAACTGGCAGTATTGCCTCGCTGAATGAGAATGCTAATTCTTTGGCAGAAGATCGAGCCAACCTTCTGGTCATGCAGTGTCGATCAATCGACGTGAAATTTTCATAAAAAGGAGACGCACTCTCGGACCAATTTCAAGGAGTTGTCAGCAAACTGCAGGGGCCCTTCAGGGTCGAAGCCTCCTGGAGCCTAGAGGGTGGTGAAAACTGTTACCTCGACTCCAGGAATAAGGCAAGGAAGGTACGGGGTAGGTTTTTTAGTCAGTAAGAGTCTGACACTGGTCTCCCGCTCCGCCCAAGAGCGGGTTTCGTTATTGGATGATTTTCACCTACCATTAAAAAAAAAAAACTCTCGAACCAATTACGTTTCGACCTGTTCACAAAATTATCATCATCATCATTTAAGCTGAAAGTTGTCAGTTGGATATAGGCCTCTCGTAAGTGTACCTACCCTAATGACCAGTCCTGTGCATCTCGCATCCATCAAATCCCTAATCTAGCCTTTTTTTAACCTTTATTAAACAACTAGCTTCCCTCCCCAGCTTCGCGAGGGTACTGATATTGAATATATTATGCAAACTTTCCTCTTGAATTACTCTATCTATTAAAAATAATCCGCATCAAAATCCGTTGCGTACTTTTAAAGACCTAAGCATACATAGGGACAGCGGTAAACAACTTTGTTTTATACTATGTAATGATAATATCGATACAATCATGTTAAAATACAAACCATTGAACGAACAGAATCTGTTTATTTTTTCAAAAATTGCGATTTTTATAGTTATCGAATATACTTTAAAAAAATGTAGATGTATGTATGTTTGACTCTAACATTTATTTATTTAATTTATGGATCTCCAACAAAGGATGTACACAAAATATTATAGTTACACAGAATAAAATATTATGTAGGTGTACTCCTTCACTTATAGGAGACCACAGCATTCACAAATCACCACAGTACAATAATTTAAAGTTAAATTATAAATTAAATTGAACCGTAAGTAAAATTAAAATTAAGTCACAATCAAATCAAAATTAAATCAAAATTACAATTATACTAAAAAAACATCATCAAACGTTTAAAACGATCTGGCCAGTTTTACTTAATCATATTACCATGAAGTGATCAATTTCTATGTTCTAGGCACGCCGAAGAAACTCATTTCTTTTCACCTTCTACCTATCGGTAAACGTAAACATAGTGAAGTTGAAATTAAATTAAATTGATAACATATCATCAGGGAACAATTAGGCTGACCGCAATTTTCTATGATACTACGTTATGTCTACGTTATCGATAAAATAGTAATTATGTAATTAAACACACCAATTACAAATACCACAGAATATGAAAATAACTTTTCCACATGTTCTTTTTAATCACTGTTATTGAGACCACTGGTATTGATTTCGAAATTACTTTATTTTTACATACAATTAAAAAGCTAACCTAACCACCACACCTTCTACAATAAACATTGAACTACTTGTTACGTTATTTTTTAGCTGACTAAAAGCACACCCTGTGTCTTCTTTGCCTTAGTTCCATTGACCCATGGCCACAGGAAACTTCGACCCTGTTGGGTACCTGCAATTTGCTGGCAATTCCTTGAGGCGCGCGGGAACAATACGCGTCGTCGACGACTTAGGCTTAGTCCAGTCGGTTGCCGGACGGTCGGACAGCGAGCTACTCATTGCTCGCAGTCCGCAAATCTGCGCCTACGGTGGCCGGAAATCGAGATCGAAATCGCGTCAGTGGCGGGCGTGGGAGACAGAGCCTTTGCCTGATGCGGTCGGCCTCCTTCTTGCTAGCATTACTGCTGCATAGCAGAAGGAGGCAACCGCCTTCCACTCCTCCTCGTTGCGAACCATACTTGCGCGAATGTTAAAATTACAATTTAACTTTTATTCCCAAAGCCCTGCTATGCGAGGCGTATCTGTGTGCGCAACACGATCATGAACTACGCGGCTAGGTCTTGCTCATTTTGCCTATACGCCTATTATTCTAAGTAGAATCTACTTTGTACTTCTAGACCTTCAGTTTTCCCTTTGAGACACGGAACCCTACAATTTAATCTAAACTACAACACTAAAGAGTTTGTTTGGTTGAACAAGTTAATCCCAAGAACTACAGGTCCGATTTAAAAAAAAATCTTTCAATGTAGGATAGCTCATTCATTGAAAAAGACTATAAGCTATATAACATTATGCTACAACCTACGGGAGCAGGGCAATGACTAAAGATGCGGGAGAAACCACGTGGGTAAAGCTAGAAAATATAATAAACTCGCCCTCTAGCATTACATAAATTACAAAAATAGAAATACCATAAAATTAAATACATGGTATATTGAGTAATGCCAAAAGGCCTCAGCTCAACATAATGCCAAATGGTAACAAAAGGCCACCATCTGACGCAGATTTTCAGCTGCAGCCCTTGGATAGGTACCATATGCTCGAACAGAAAATATGTATTTTTTTTAAACTAAACAAAATCAGTGCATAGACCAGCTAATAGACATTTTGCGATTTTTGCACGGGTGCAATGCTGATATTAAATATATTATGCATGTATTATACATATACCTTAACCTTCCTCTTCAATCACTCTATCTATTAAAAAAAGCCGCATCAAAATCCGTTGCATACTTTTAAAGATCTAAGCATACATAGGGACTAAGCAACTTTATTTTATACTATGTAATGATGAAGTTGCCTACCGATCTCTACCGTGTTATACTATCTATGCAAGGTGATAAACTCATAAACCTCAATGTTACCATGCCCATTCAGTTAGCGTGATGCAATGCCTTACATAATGGCAAATAAAATGTAACAGTAAATATTAACAATGCGGGTGAAAGTGCTTCGTTAAAAAAACAAGTTTAAGATTTACTTTGCCGCAGTTTTGTTGATCTTATTTTAACGTTATCAAGTTGTTAACTTTAGATTTCTATGTAAAAGTGAACTGTTCTATGTTCTTTTTTAATAGAAATTGAAAAGGTATCTCGATTGTCGTATTTTACTTTTTTGAGTTCGGAAATTATTATTAGTGCTTTTTTATGGTAGCAAAAATTGTCTAATGACAAATCCCGCCCTTGAGCGGAGCGGGAAATAGTGTCAGACTCTTACTGACTAAACGACCCACCCCATTCCTTCTTTGCCTTTCCAACTTCTTTTCAGAAACTGCTCCAAGGCCACAGTACTGTAGGCTTCGGCCTGCAAGGCTTCTACGTTTGCTGACAACTCTGCCGTCGACGACTTGGACTTGGTCCGGACTTTTACCTGACGACCGGACGGCGAACTACCCATTGCTCGCCATCTAAAAGCTCTCGCCTACGGTGGTCGGAAATCGAGATCGGAATCCCGACGACGTCTGGTGCTTGAGCGCCGTTGACTTATGCGGTCGACCTCCTGCTTTGCTAGCATTACTGGCGAGGCTACCGCCTCCCACACCTCTCTATCAAGGCCCGGCGAAATTGTAAAGTTATCTTGATTGTCTACCTACCTATACTTTTTTGAGGTCGAAAATTATCAATAGGCCTGTGAACGTTCGCCATCGCACGGTCACCGCGCTGCTACCGCATCGCCACCGCACCGTCATTGGCCAATTTTTGATTTTACTTATTATTACCAGCCGTCGACGTATGCACGCATACTTAATAAAAGCTAAAGCGCATTACGCACGATCAATCTTGCTGTACGTCCCTCCAAGGCTATGCAAAATGCATTTGATGGATGGATGCGCGCACGATAGTGTGTATGTACATTTTGCATTTTGAACTGAATAGACTGTGATAGTCTGAGCATGGTGTCTGCACTCAGTCCATTATACGTGAGCCATGACGGTCATAATCATTGCTGGGCTTATTCCAACCAGTCCACCTTTCTCCAAAAGCTGTGTGCCGAGTGTGAGTGGTTTTACGCTAACGCGATCGACACGTTTCTGACGTCCGGCGCTCCTATTGGCGCGCTATAAGCTGTTTAACCAATCAGAGAGCTGAACACGCTAAACGTCTCGATCACGTTAACGTAAGAACAACTCACACTCAACACACTGATTAGGCCTCTCAAGTTTTTCAGAGCGTCAATATGGGAGTTCAGGGAGCCTAAGGTTTTTTTTCGTGTATCGGTGATACCTATCCCTATCCAGCAATTGTCTTTTCAGTTTATAAATGTGAGTACCATGGAGGAATTTATGGGTTTTTAGGCTACTGTTGGACTTTTTTGATGTAAACGAGCATGGCCATTGAGAGTGTCTTGCTCACTTAAATGTCCCACTGATGGTGACACATATGTTGGATCATTCGGTTCCCTTCATAATGGTTGAGCTGACAGGTGCTGATATCGTGTCAAGTCCGTGAACTGTGATTTAAGACTGGTCATATCCTAACTGCCAGTTTATTATCAGTCTTTTCAATGTTCCCACTGCTGGGACAAGGCCTCCTCTCTAGGAGATCCCTCTCCTAAAGATTTGCGATTTCAGGACCATTCCCCTGGTCCATAATCCTCCACGCGGGCCCAGTGCGGATTGGTGTCCAATTGCCAGTTGCCATGTTAATATCTGCATGCTCTACTCAGGGGATTATCCGTGATGCCTTTTGTAGGTATGAAGCTGTTTATTCAGTATGCAGTGACCAGTGATTGGTAGACTCCAACTGATGTTAAAGCATAAATACAAGTATAAAAAACCTGCGCAATAGTATCGATCAAATAGTATTTAACACTGGAACTTGATCCATTGTTTGCAAAAGACACTACAGTACTTCATAGGATTGTTATACTAACATGAAGAGGCAGCGATTGTTGACACTCGCCCATCCTGTTCACTCGATATCTGCATACACCTCGGGGCTTGAGTTCAACAAATATTTTCACACGTAGTCATCTTGCGTTGATGATGTTTGGCTTAAGTTTTATGTCATCTGTTACAGGCCATTGTGCGTTTTGTTACACGCGCATAATATTATGTCCTCTGTGTTTGCCATCATTAAAAACTGGGCAAGTGTGAGTCTGACTCGTTCGCTGAGGATTCCTTCCTTACCTATGACAATAGTTAAATTCCCGAATTGAGTTTCGAAGATATTTCCGAATGTTTTTTTTTTTAACTTGCTGACCTTTTCTGCGATTTCAGGTTTGGTCCTATGGTGCATAGAAAGAGTTCTAGTAAAAGTTATTTTCATGACATGACTACAATCACGTGTTCAAGTATCAATCATCACTAATCCAGTCACCCTATATATCGTTTCAGAGATATATGGAACGGGGTATAAACTCTTGCAAACGTCCGTTGAAAGGGCAGAATCCTCCTAACGGCGGCTTTGCCTGGACAGAGCAACCGCCTGATAATTGATTTCGGGATGTCGTACACATCAACAACAACATTCCCAAGTAGCAAAACTCTTATAGCATTTGACTTATAAGATTACATGTCTTATAGAAATCTAGTAGACGCATTAACTTAGGCCACTGATCCTGCCAAAGCATCTTCTAAGATGATTTGCACTACAAGTAATTTCAACCGTATCATTTAGTTTTATAAATGTTAATAGGATTATTTTACACGACTCTTACTAGAGCGGTCAGTCAAGTTCAGTCTTATAAGTGCAAGTTATAAAAGTTATTGGCAAAGTGTGACTTTTGATCCGATAATCGCATTTAGTAAGATCGTTTTATCTTGTTAACGTCTTGTTTCATTCTTCTATAAGACATGCACTTCCTATAAATGCCACAGATATAGCTGCTAGAGGTAAAGATATTATAGAACAAATTTATCTTAGTCGTGTCCCTTAACGGATTTTTAGCACCAAGCTAGCATAGACTCTGATTTTTATAAGTAAAACTCTACTTAAATGTGGTCTACATTTGCTATTATTAGAGTAATCGGCCATCTTGTGATTTAATAGTGAAAGCTGGATTTATATAAATATGGATTTAAATAAGTGGAAACGATTTAAGCGTAGTGGCGGTTATCGAAGAAGAGTTTCGAAAAAGTACTTTGAAATGAAGTCGATATCGGACTTCGGGTCAAGCGGATCAAAATAAAAGTTCTTAAATAAAAAAGAGCCTGGTGAAGTTGGTGAAGTTTGTGATGGTTCCGTACACGGTAAAATGGAAATAGACAACTGTGAGGATAATTTTATAGAGAGTTGTAATGATCAAGAAGATACGGAAAATGATAGCGAAGGCATTAATAGTGAATTTAATGATGGTGATCATAGTGAGTTTGATAAAAATTATGAATTACAGGTGGATATAAAACAGTGGGCTATTAGGAATAATATATCACATTCAGCTTTAAATGAACTTTCAGCGATTTTAAATAAAATATGCTTTACCTAAGGATGCCCGCACTATCTTTAAAACTAACAATAAAACAATAGACGTTACTATTGCGGGCACAGGACATTATTGGCATAACTGTTTAATAGATCAGTTAAGAAAGATTTTAGCAATTGTAGATCAAATTCCAAATGTTATTTTACTTAATATAAATATCGACAGTCTACCGATATACAACAGTTCGAGACAACTATTCTAGCCAATATTATGTAGTATTTTCGAAATACCAAAGTTATCACCTCTGATAATAATTGGTAAGTAGACTTGTAAAAACAGAAACACACAACTTACTTTTCTAACTTTATTACCTGTATGCTGTATGGTTAAGGTATTTATGCCGGGACCAGTAAACCATCAAATTTAAGTGCTTATCAAGGTAAGCACTTAAATTTGATGATCCCATGGTAACCGAACTAAAATAAATTGAAAACGGGCTGGTAGTCAAATGTTAGCTAGTCTGTATTGAATTTCATCATCATCATAATCATTTCAGCCGAAAGACGTCCACTGCTGGACATTGAGTATTGAGTTTAACTCTGAATTATTTTTCATACCTTTACTACATACTTTGTGATGCAGAATATAATATGTAATATCTTAAAAAGCAGCAAAGAAAATAAACAATATTCGAAAATTTACTTCTTTTTATTTCTCATCATTCTTCCATAAAAAAAATATTGATATTAATTAAATGTATTTAAACAATTTTTCATTTATTAAAATAATCAACATAATATTTAAACTCGTAAATGACAAAACAATGAATAGGAACATGTTTAGGCTTTCTAGAAAATTAACATACATTTCCATTAATCTTATTTATTTTAACAATTCTCTTTTAGTAATCAATACTTAAACAATTACAAAATAAAAGTCTCGGCATAACTTTAAGGAATTACCAACGAATAATAATTTAGAATCTTCATAATATTTTAAGGATAGCTGTAATACTGTATACTATGTCACAGTCAAAACTTATTGTCAGTCAGAACTACTTTTGACTGCAAAAATCAGTTAATATACAACTTACAAGATTTGCACATTACTGTATGGTTTCATCCACATTACTCACAGAACCCTAAAACTTAAATATGGTGGCGTAGGTATGTCATGTAAGCGTCTTAACTTTGACTAAAAAGTCATTTAAAGGTTCTGATAAATGCAATGTAATGGCGCGTCTTTCGACCCTATGTCGGATATGTATTTATTAATTTATTACTGAATTAACAAATAATGAAAATGTTACATTTTGAAGGCGTATGAAGATATGTTTATTATCGTCTAACACTTCATCAATAAAATTATTTTCGCAAGTTGAATAGGCACTCTTTACAAAACAGGTACACAGCCAAATGTTATAATGACAAACATTATTATAATTTGACTTTACTTATACTTTTGGAAAATAAAAGAGGATGCACGCAGCAGCACAGTACAATGAATTAACGAAAAAAGAACGAATGATCGACTGAATGAATCTACTAATGGTATTACGCTGATCACTGTAGGATCAATTACTCTAGTAGCGGCACGCGCCAGATCATAAGAGGACCAATTGCTCTTTTTAGATGCATTTACCGGATTTTTATAGGACAAATATATTTTATTAAAGCACTTAATAAGGTAATTATAAAATCAAATAGCACTTTACCGGATCATAACAAAGCGACTACAAGGCGAAATAGTCCTATAAACTGCGCCCAAATGCGGCTCTATAAACGTTTACAGGATTTCTATAGGATTAAAAAATACGTGCTCCTAGGATAATTACAGGGCCACATTTTGCTACTTGGGATTCTAATCACACAAAGAACTTTAATAAGACGACGCAGGATTTTGAATTTTAGTTCCCATGTGGCGCCATAGATGTCGCTATATGATATTGTACCTGGTTTTACACTATGTAGCTGTGGGCAATAGTGGGCATACTATGTGACCGTCATGCCTTACGACTAAACTTACCTGTAGTCTTTATTTTATGAGTATTACGAGTGTAATAACAATAAAAATGCTATTACTACAACTGCGTTTTAGAATACATGATAGGTGTGAAGTCTGAATAAAATTACCATCATACTTAGATGTGGTATTTACAAGTGATATATACAAATAAATGTGCGACACTACTCAAGAGGTAACGCCAGCCCTGCATTCAAATTTGAGGTTGGAGTAAACTTTAATGATGTCACAGGGTAGATACCCTACACTCGCATTTTTGAACGCAAACGTCAAGTTCTGTAAATGGCTTACTCCAACCTACCCAGCTCGAAGTTGGAGTCACTTGGGTTAACTCTAGGATAGCTACTTGTCATAAAAGAACGACTCTAGGTTACAACTCTACACTACTCTGAATCACACGTCATTTTTTAACCTAGCCCTGAGCAGTCCCGTTCGGTCCCGGGCATAGGTCCCGGGTGACGACTAGACGTAACTTTTAAATCGTACTTACTGAAAATTTGGTGGTTTTATTGATATTAAACCTAAAGTTATGAGGGTTGTCATCTATCCGGGCTTCCCCGGATTTGTCCTAGTTTGAAAGGTGTCCGGGGGTAATCCGGCAGAAGAACGGTCCTGTGCATCTCGCATCCATCGGATACCCGCAACCCTTGCCAGGTCATCGGTCCATCTTGTTGGAGGCCTTCCAACACTGCGTCTTCCGGTACGCGGTCGCCACTCCAGAACCTTTCGACCCCAACGGCCATCCGTTCTTCGAGCAATGTGCCCTGCCCATTACCAATTGTGTTTGGCGATTCTTAGGGCTATGTCAGCAACCTTGGTTTTCCTGCGGACATCTTCATTTCTGATACGATCACGCAAGAAAACCCTTTGGGTGACTTTAAGCTTTCTGATGATGCCCACGGGGGGTGTTTGTGAGCAACCACGTTCCAGAGCCATATGTCATCACTGGCAACACACACTGGTCATAGACTTTCGTGTTGAAAGTCCTCCACGAGGCATATTGACCATGTAATTACCACGTTCACCATTGAGGTCGATCAATACATTGCATTGTTATTATATTCTAAAACTTGATTATATATACTGATATTTTTAGCTCCGCAGCTGTGCCGTTCACCTTGCAAATTTAAATAGGCTTAGATTATAAATCTAAATTCCTAAACAGACCAGTGGTTCTTTTAGCAACATTTAAAAAAATTGTAATAAAAAAATATAATAATATATTTATGTTATTAAAGTTTGTTTTAGAAACCAAATTAAAGTTTGTTTTATCATTTTAATAAGAAACTCACAATATAAGTACTTTTTTTTAATTTACCAACAACTTTTTTTTATGATTGGAAAAATCAACCAATGATGAATCTCTTGGGCAGATCAGGAAAAAGTATCAGACACTTACTGAATAAACAACCCACACCGTTTCTACTTTGCCTTATATACCAGGGCCAGAGAAAAAATGTGCTTTATTTTTTAATTCTATCTTTGCAAATCGATAGTGTGTCATGTATCGACCCTCCAGGGGATTAAAACTATCAATAGTTAGCCGTTTATATCATAGATCATTCGTCGACGTTGTTATATCTATAGTGTATAATGTTATTCAATAAAAAATAAAACTCAGCAAGAAATCAACAATAATTATAATAAAAATAGCAACTAACTAAAGTTTACGTTTTTTCATATGCCTACAGACACTTTAAGTATGAAAGATGTGAATAAATAAATCATAATTAGGAAGCGCTTATATGGTTTTTAGTCACAAAATAATATCTTCTTTTTTTTTGGAGTTCCGTACCCGTGTATCTTAACATTAAGCTTAAAATGTTGTTTTGTTAGAGCAGTACACCGCAGACTACCCCCTTTTTTAGTTCAAGCTCTTATACTCCATCCTAAGGTTGTCTGGTAGATATCGCTGTCAGCGATAAGACCGCCTTTGTACCCATTCATATAAGTTTCTGTGCAACCCAGCGTTCTTTATTCTTCTGTAGAGCATTATTCTATTCTAAACTTATAAGAATAGAATTAAGAAGAAAGCAAAACATCGCAATCTTTGCAAGTCATGAGAAGAGATACATATTTTGGAGATACCAAAATAGTTAGCCCAGCAATGGACAAATTTGTTATTTATACTACAAATCTTAATAATTAATAGAATTCGTTGATATTGTTATCACGACACCCGAAGTTTGCTTAAATTATATTAAATAATATTAAATTTAATCATTAATTCAGTGTGTCCGTAGTTCCTGCGACCATTTTGTTTTGTTTTTTTAATTATTTCTTGTCCCTGGATACAAAGTCCTTCTGTCATAAAAATATTGCATAGAATTTTCATTTTTTTACCATTAGAATATTAATTAGCAACACTAAGCCTTGTTCAAAATAGTTGGGTAGATAGTTTTTTGCGGGATTTTTTCGAATGAAGATCAGTGGCTGTTTTAATTATACGCAAAATGAGTCATAGTTGAAATCGTGGAGTAAAGTTGATGTAGTTATGTATCCTAAGTGTCTGCCATAGAAATGGACGCGATCTCCAACAAGATAACGCTGAGAATTTAATTGTAATGTTGACTACTTTATCGAGTCAACATTTGCTGCTAAATAAAGAGCGTTGGGGTAAGATCGGCCTGGGGTAAGAACGTACAAATTTCACTTATTTGACTATACACCGTTAAATTTTGTGATCGAACGCTGGGTTGCGTCAGAGGCTGTTTTTTTAGAATTTGCTTAAGAAAAAGGCCTTGCTGATGCGCCTTCACTCACGTCTAAACTAGTCCACCTTGTTTTTTACCGCCACAGTGACAAATAATAATATAATTAACTTATAAAGAGGTTCCTACACCTTACTACAAATGACTTTATTTGTCGGGTCTTCTTGTTCGCGAACCTTTAGGCCCCACCGACCAGATAGGTGATTCTTCAGGCTATGTCCATAACATTGTTTCTCCTTCGGATCCGAGCTCATTGTGCCCGCATTTCCTTAAGATGCAAGTCAAGAATAAAATAATGCAAATGCTAGATTTTAATTAGATACTAATTTTAACTAATTCATAATTCAAATTAAATAATAATCAAGCAAAATTAGAGGAAGTTTGGAAACAAAACAAAATTCAAAAGATTTTTATTGTCTCACCTCGTATACAGGAAGTGTGACTCTTAAAAGAGCTAAATGTAGCATTTTTATTAATTACACAAGGAGAAGTCTAGGTTACTCAATACAAGCTCTGTCTTGTTGTAACCTAGACTTATAAATAGTTTTAAAAATATTCGCTGTATATTTATGAGAGGTGAACCGGTTAAAACGATTTTTGAAACACTAGTATGTAGAAATACTAACTTGTCAGCTGTTTTTAGTGCAACTTTAACAAGTTTAATTGCCGGTAAAAAAACTTAATTGATTTTAGTCGGGTTTGGAATAAAAAAAAAACAATAAATCAACTATATTTTTATCGGAATGTATAATCGACATATTATTATGAACAAGTCATGTTAATTACCTAAGCTACGTTTTAAAAAAAAGTCATTTTACAAAAAACCGATTTTACTAAAAAAACACAAAAAATATTAAAATACCTTTAATTTCGAAAGTCGGTGTTTCTCGATATAATTTGTTTCTTATTTGAAACCGAGTTATTATAGTTTTAGAATTTTTTTAGAGACATTTTCTTTTAAGTTTTTACTTCACATTTTTTATTTGCGATACACTTGTTACCAGAACGCCTATTTGTCAGAAGAAGATATATACGAATTTTGATGATTCAAATCCAACATCACGTCTAAACAGCTTGTCGGTATATTTTGATAAAAATGTACCTATGTTAAAGTACACTATTTTCCTAATAATATGATATACGAATATTTACATTTTTTTTCATTAAACGTGGTGTATTTTATTTTCAAAGTTATGTCTAACACAAACCGAGAAGATTATATTATTGTAATTACTAATCTTTTGATATACTGCTTTTAATCATAATATGTTTAATTAATGAAGAACAAATTAGGTATTATTCGAATAATCTTGATGCGCATGACGTCCAAAACTAGGTCCTCTTTTGTTCGGATGACTTTTGGTAACTAAAACAAACCTATGTTCCTTCATTTCCCCTTTACATTCTAGGACCTTTAAACGTTCCTGCAGACCAGAGTGGGCAAACCTTTAGGCGTTTTCCAAACCGCTGCAATTCTACCATTCAACCTTTAATTCCTATACCTCCCAAAACAGCTCATTACTTAATTATTTTAATTTAAACAAAACGGCCGAAGCCAATTACACCATTTAAACACAGACAGAAGTAGAAAGAAAACATTAAAATATAAAACAACTAGCTTTTGTCCGCGGCTTCGCCCGCGTACATAAAATATAGCCTATGTCACTCAGGAGTAAAGCAGCTTTCTATTGTTGCTAAAATTTTTCCAATCAGACCAGTAGTTCCAGAGATTACCTCCTACAAACAAAAAAATAAAAAAAACAAACTTTACCTCTTTATTATATTAGTGTAGATAATTTAAAAAAAAACAGACAATTAACAAGGCGTTCAGGGGTCATTTACAGGATACAGTATGGTCGTCGGGTCTTGGCGAGTCTGGAATTAGGCTCTGCGAAATTTAACGCTTGAAAACTAGTAAAATAAATGGTTTAAACAAATAAATGGAATTTGCAATTGCTGTTAAAAACTGTTAAACATTGGCAATTTTTATTAAAACCATTATTTTTCTACTAGTTTTCGAGCGTTAAATTTCGCAGAGCCTAATTCCAGACTCGCTAAGATCCGACGACCGTACTGTAATAGGTATTCAGAATGAAACATATTAACACCCGTATTCACAAACGTTACTATGCAGTCTCACAGTGCTCGCGAGCGCACAGGGCTAGGTTTGTGAACTACGCAACACAAACGAACCAATCACAGAGCCTCTATTCAACGCTGTGCGTTTGCTTAGTCAAGGGTCGTTTGAGTATTGTTTGTGAATACGGGTGTGAAATCTGTGTTCTCTTCCAGGAGAGCATAGCGTTCTTATACAAGTATTACGTGATATTGTATTAAAGACATTTCCTGATAGGAATAACTCTATACAATTTAGTGCTTCCTTTACCACCTGCCTGACCAGTTTCAGTTATGGATATTATAGGCGAAAGCTTGTCTATGGCTATCCCTTTCTAGTTGCTATACGTAAGTTGAATTGCGATTTTATTATGCTAATTTTTATGTAAAATATTGTCAATAGATCTAAGTTTTGATATTATTATCTTGGATCTAAGATTAAGTACTGAAAACTCATGGCCAAATTCTTTGAAGATTTTTTTTATGGTAGGAGAAATCATCCTGTGACAAATCCTGCCCTTGGACGGAACAGAAAACAGTGTCAGACTGTTACTAACTAAATGAACCACCCCGTTCCTTCCTTGCCTTGATCCCAGGGCATTGGTCACTTTCACATGAACCCTTGGCCCCAGGAGACTTTGACCCTGACGGGCCCCTACAGTTTGCAGACAACTCCTTGAGGCGTAATTTAAAAATATTAAAACAATACTTTCTAGAATCTATGTTGAAATTATTTTGACTAAAAACATCACAGGAGTTTCATACTCCTCTGTCGATTGCAGTCAGAAATCGTATGATTAACTGAGAAATGATGATATCTAATACTAGATAAAAATTAATTGATACACATCTAAAATGGATTAAAATTCTTCGTTTCATAATCGATTAATTTATTGCAAATAAACTTAAAAATACTCGTATTGTAAGATTCTTACCTATTAAAATTATATAAAAAATACTTAATAAATTGTGTAAATATTTGTGAAACAATAAAATTAGTGTATGTTTTTAATTTTGTTTCATTAAGTACATTTTTTCTTATTTACGTGTTTGAGGGCGTGGCCAACTCAAACCGTTGGACGTTAACGAAACTATCGTGACTTGCCGAAGTATGTGTTTCCTGATAACTACAATCCGGGAATCTTTAAGTCAAGAGTGAATAGGTTACTTCTAGGTAAGCGCGCTCCATCGTCGACCACATCGTCGCTTTCCATCAGATCATCAGATGCGATAGCGGTCAAGCGCGAACCAATAAAAAAAAATCTAGTATACCTATTAGATTATTTTGATAATTTTATATGTGTAGGTATAGTTGTTGCTTCATCGAGATTGGTTATTTGATAGGATGATGTCACAAATGAGATGTCTCGATTATGATTTATTGTCTATCACATTATCATTATATTATAGGCAATAATAATATAACGTAACCTCAGTTCATTTCTGCGCAAATGTTTTATGAGAGCGTTTTTCGTTTGGTATAAATATTAGTATAGCCTATTATTTTAAGGTAGGAAAAATCATCTTACTGACTAAACTACCCACCCTGTTCTTTTCTTGTCCAGATCCCAGGGCCCTGATGGCCTTCGCATAAACCCTTGACCCCAGAAGACTATGATCTTGCTGGGACCCTACAATTTGCAGGCAACTCTTTAAGGCGCAAGGCCATTTGTAGCCTAGAGATCTTTGTTTCGTGTCTTGTCTTTTCCTTCACATATTAGGTAGTGAAGGCACCCTTGATCTTGAGCTCAGGAGTTATTGCTAGTGTAGGGAAAAGTAAAAAAAACTGAAACGTAAATCACGCTACATATCGATAGATATCTAGCGTGATTTACTAATAATTTATTCAGCGACTTCGACACCTATATATAAGTTGCTTCACGAATTCGTAAGTACTTACTTTAAATTGTTTGGTGTCAATGTGTCGATAAACTCAAGTCACACGCATGTCTCATTCTTAATTTATATTAGGCGTCGCCTCCACGTGCGATTCTATCGCCACAAGTCTGCTCTGCTATCGTCAGGGTACCGAAATTCTGATACTCATATTCTCGCAAAATTACGCTCGTTTGGCCTCACCTTATAACTACGAAATAAAAAACAATTGAATAGCTGACTCAATTTTTTATTATTATTTCCTTTATTTATTTGTCACACACATATTTTTAACATTTTTAAATATTTTCTAAAACACATATAAAAAAACAATAGTCTGCCAGTGCCGAGAGCAGGGCCCTAACTACCGATGGTTAGGGCTCCAGAGACAGGAATCGGCAAAGACAGGAAGTTAGTGCGATCGAAACGTTTAGCGCGTTTGGCTCTCTAATTTGTTAAAGAGCTTGGAGCAGGCCAATCGGAGCATCAACGTCATAAACGCGTCGGACGCGTTAGTGTAAAACAAACTCACACTATGCACTCTGAAATAGTTTTACATGTGTTGTTATATACTGAAGTAGCAGCGATAATATCGCAGCGGTACAACCGCAGGTAGAGGTGGCGCCTTAGAACTTGAATACTTACGACTTATACTCGTAGGTACCAACGTTCTTTTGTTCCTTAAAACAATGCGAATGCATGATCAATGTTTATTGTTGAATCTTCTTATAGTCATACTCACGATAAGGAATCTGACTGTCATTGATTCGACATATTATAATCTCAGTGTACCTATAAATAGAATAGAATAGAAATACTTACATTTATTTGATACAGACACAGCACAACAGTTACAAAACACACGTTAAAAAATAATAAAAATAAAGTGTACGCTGAGCGTGCCCGAATCGAAAGGGTGACCACCTCAGCATTTGCTGGGCGTCAAACACCCAGCGCTGGTTTTCAGTTGGCACCCCGCAGTAATGCACGACGTTGTTAAATAACAACAAAACATTTTTTAAAGTAAAAGCGCCAGGTTAATCCTCAAAATTCATATTTTATTTAGTTCTTTTTCGCATTTTGTAGGTGAATGTCAATGTCATGTGGTTCTAAGTTCATTAGAGAAATACGAAGTATAAGAAATAGCTGAATCATTCTTTTTTAATGTTCCCGCTACTGGGACACAGGCCTCTCTAAGAGGTGGAATGCGTGAGGTGAATAAAAGAATCAGTCAGGGTGTCTTCTTAACGCTCCCACTATACAAGAGGAATTCCTTATGAGGTAACGTTAATAATTCTATGGCTAATAAAAAAGAAAATAAGTGATAATTTAGGTTCAATTCCATATCCGTGGGTCCAATTGACAGTAACTAAAATAAAATTTAAAAAATCTGTATTTTTGTAGCCGTAAATAAATAAATCTGTATTTCTGTAACTGAAATCTGCAAATGGACATTAATCGCGAAATATTTGCCTTGTTGAAATGACATATTAAGTATGACCCTGATAAAGGTGCAGGGCTGAAGCCTACTGGGGCCCCGATCCAGTTACTAAAAGGAAGTTCCGACCCCGGTATTAAGGCTTAGAATGAATGGGGTGGGTCGTTTAAGAGTCTCACATTTTTTCCACCTCCGATCAAGGGTGGGATTCGTCACTAGATGATTTTCCCACCATAAAAAAAAACCTTGATGATGGTTATATGTGTCAAAATTTAAAAAAGGGTTCTAGGTAAGCGCGCTCCATCGTCGACCGCATCGTCGTTTTCCATCAGGTGAGATAGCGGTCAAGCGCCTGTAATCACTAATAAAAAATGTATAACATCTACTGCGAAAAGTTGCAATTCTAAATTTGATTTTCAAAGAATGCTAGAGAGGGGGTGATTAGACGCGGTAACAGTGTAGTGATGCGCACATCATCAAATTTTTACCCTGACCGTATGAACACAAACAAAGGCAGCAGAAGATTTAAAATATGCAAATAACCCACTGTTGACTGAAGTCAATAATAGGTTATTGGGCCTTGTCCCAGAAATGTCAATGAACACGTCACCTCGCTCTGAGAAGTTTGTAGAAATTGTAAAATCGTTACCCACACCTCTTTCTGAAAGGAAGGCTTGGCCCCAGTGCGATGGGCAAAGAAGGAACCGGGTGGGATGTTTAGTCAGTAAGAGTCTGACACTGTTTCCCGCTCCGCCTAAGAGCGGGATTCGTCATTGGATGATTTTTTCCCACCACAAAAAAAACTACACAGTTTTTACATAAACAAATGAACACACACACACACACACACACACACTTATTTTCGAATTTATTAAAGTTTCGCGCCGGCGTTCCATCGGGGCTCAAGAGTTTATGTCGAATGAATTCGTGAAAATCTAGAATCGTAAAGGAAAACACAGAAAGAATGTGGGTGACCAATTTCATTATTTTCATTAAAGATGACGTTACATAAAATAATGTCACTACCAAAACAAGCATTATTTTGAACGAACATCATTTCCAACAACTACTAAACTAGGTGAGGTCGCCATTTTACTTGATTATTAATAAGAGAAACACCACTCAGGTCACCAGAGGTCACGTCTAATTGTAATTCATGTTATTAATAATTATGGTCAGAACGAATTGTGATCGATTTAGTTACCTTAAGGGGGAGATCATACAACTTTTGATGATTTTAAATCCAACATCTATACTAATATTATAAAGCTGAAGAGTTTGTTTGTTTGTTTGTTTGAACGCGCTAATCTCAGGAACTACTAGTTCGAATTGAAAAATTCTTTTTGTGTTGAATAGATCATTTATCGAGGAAGGCTTTAGGCTATATAACATCACGCTGTGACTTATAGGAGCGAAGAAACAATGAAAAATGTGGAAAAAACGGGGAATCATATTCATCTTTGAGGGCTTCCGTTGCGTGCGCTGCGAAAACGGTAGAAGATGCCAAAAAAATATGTACGAAAGAATTATTCCTCTTAAAATGATCTAAAAAAATGTCCGCGACAGTATATGTCTATCTTTTAAGATTAACTCACTAGAACCGTTTTTATGGGAATCAAATTTGGCCGAAATTAATGCATGCAACCAATGAGTTGTATCAACATAATAATATTAATCTTTATCCAAATAAATGTGTTGTTGATTAAGAGTATGTAATTGTGAACAAAATTGTCTTTGACATCACTTATTTTCAATGAACATCTTAGAAGATATTACAATTTTAAAATAACTCCGATATAAAATTCACACGCGCCGCATGATTTGCAAAATATGACGCTGCGCCTGGCCGGCGGGCGAGGAGACGGGTTGCTTGTGGGCGGCACGGAGGGGTTTTTTTATGGTAGATAAAAATCATCCAATGACGAATCCCACTCTTGGGCGGAGCGGGAAACAGTGTCAGACTCTTACTGACTAAACAACCTACCCTGTTCCTCCCTTGCCTTATTCCCAGAGCCCCGGTATAACGCTTTCGCACCAACCCTCGGCTGCAGGAGGCTTCGACCCTGAAGAGACCCACAGTTTGCTGACAACACCTTGAGGCACGCGGGAGCAATGCACGCCGTCGACGACTTGGTCTTGATCTGGACTGTTACCAGACCTCCGGACGGCGAGCTACCCATTGCTCACCGTCCGCAAGCCAGGTACGGTGGCTGGATATCGGCGGGATCGCGGCGGCGACGGCTACGGCGAGGGCGCTTTTGCCCTTGCCTTATGCAGTCGGCCTCCTCCTTTACGAGCATTACTGCTTCGCAGAAGGAGGCGACCGCTTACTGTTCTTCTTCGCTGCGAACCATGGCCTGAATCAAGGCCCGGCGCGAGAGGTCGCCGCCGCCGATCACCCCCACGAGGACACGGCGATGCTCTTCTCAAGCGGGGCACACCTCCACCGTGTGCTCCACCGTGTCCTCCGTGCTGGCCACACAGTGGCGACACCCGGGTGTCTCTTCCGCACGAATCCGGCGCAGGAATCTCCTGAACTTCCCATGTCCGGTGAGAACCTGCGTCATGTCCTGCGTGATGTCTATCCAACCACGCCTCAAAGCGGGGACTTACCGGCGAGATTATGGCGTGCCCAAGTAGGGGGTGTAGCTCTATGAAGTACTTTTAGATAATTATGTTCTTTTAAAAACTAAATTGTCTAAATTAATAACAGAAATTGATACGGGCAAAGTCGTGGGTAACAGCTATATAATTTATAAAGCTGAGGTTGTTTTCAAAAATAAATATGATGCCCAAAATAACTATTCCACGCGGACGAAGTCGCGGGCACAGCTAGTCATGTATAAACGGCTAGTCGGTATACTAGACTATTTTCCTAATAATTTGATATAATTACTTACGTATATATTTTTTTTTGTATGAGTTTTCAAGGGCTAAAATTCGTAGAGCCTAACTTCAGACTAGCCAAGATCCGACGACCGTACTGAATGTGAAATAATTTAATTATGACAGTAAAAATGTCGAATAATGTCATTTGTTTGTTTGCAAACTACTCGAGCTTTAGATTCTATCGATGACGACGAAGTTTGCAAGCGACTGTGATTGATGATGAATCATCACATATTCTAGAACTGTTATTATTATTTTCATCTTCATCATTAAAAAATCAGCCGAAAAACGTCCGCTGCTGGACATAGGCCTCCCCCAAGTGCCACCACAAAGACCGGTCCTGTGCGTCTTGCATCTATCGGATTCCAGCAACCCTAACCAGGTCATCAATCCAACTTATGGGAGGCCTCCCAACGCTGCGTTTTCCGGTAGGTAAGTACGCGGTCGCCACTCCAGATCCTTTCGCGGCCATCTGTTCTGCGTGCACTGTGTCCTGCCCATTGCCACTTAAGTTTCGAGATTTTTTTCGCTATATCGGCAACCTTTGTTCCCTTGCGGAAATCTTCATTTTTAATTCGATTACGCAAGGATACTCCGAGCATAGCCCCTTCCATTGCCCTTTGATTATTATTTTTCCTTATATAATACAAACTTTGAGTTATTTGATATAAAAAGCAACACATTGTATAAAGTTGTTTTTTCTCGGGCCCCTTAAGACATGTTCGCTGACCCGCACGGGTCATCGGACTCGATCAATCGTACGAAAAAAATTGACCCATTATTTCAAGTACTAAACAAACTATCTACAGCCGTTGACCCCTCTAATGATAAATGATTTCTTTTTTTGCACATACTTAGGTTTAACCAATAGTATTCTTATAAACCCATAAGAGCCTTAATTTAGTATCCAGTATAAGACAAAAGTGTTAGTCATAATGAAGCTGTCATAGTCGAATTATGACTAAAGCCTCTAAAAACAAATAAAAGATATGTTATAAGTACACTCACAAAACAACCGAAAAATTCGTTCCGTTTTCCTTTGTACATTTCACTACAAGTTCTTTTTTTCACTCCATGTCAAAATAATAGAAAAAGGATAGCGTTATAGATCCAACAAGAAAAAAAGGGACTCTGGCCTCCTTTCTAGAAGGACTGGGACGTAAAGTATCACGCGGGCCCAGTGCGGGTAGGCAGATGTCACATGTCTTCGAATTATTTGTTGGAGTATAACAAAAACAAATCCATCCTACTTCAACATTATAGGCTTTCTCTTTCTAACCAATAAATATTATATTTAATTGGTCTGAGCCCCTGTCGCCACTTGACTGAAATCCCTAGTATGGATACAGTTACTGTATTCCACTAGCCTTGCTCAGGAGCATACGTCTCAAGTAATATTACTGAAACACACCTTCCATTATATAAAGAAAAGGATAATAAATAGTTATTATTGAAATCCTTAACCCCGTGTTTCCTTTGGCAACCCAATAACTCTAACATTATTTGCTGGTTTCCTCACGATGTTTTCCTCCACCATTTTGAGAGCAGTGGTGATTAAATAAATTACACATAGTAATGCGCCTGGCTGGGTGCGTACCCGCGACCTACAACTCATAGGTCGGCCTTTACCACTCGGCCACCACTGCTTTCATAAAGAACATGCAAGTCGTCGATGTTTTAGTCTGTGAGTGGACGCACATCACGCTCCCTCTTAGAGCAAAAGAAGTTATAGGATGATTTCACACCTTATAAAAACCTACTTAATCACTTGACACTTACGTAACAATAAATAGGTAGATACTAATTTAATTCAATGCTATGTGTGATTATTTACTTGTCATAATTAGGAGATACTCATCTTATGTACATAATTATGTATATATACTAGATGCAAATATTAGAACAGTTTTGCGCAAACACCAACTAGCTTGCATGACAATAAGGTTTGTACGAGAAGTAAAACCATTTAGGGCCAAAAGCGTTTAATCGAGAGATTCATTATGCGTTTAAAACTGTGTTTTTTTGTAATAAATAATCGCGATTTTTTTTGGTGCATTTCACGCGAAATAAAATGAGCTTCAAACCAGTTGAAAACCAGCGTCAGGCCACTTCTACTAAGCCCTTCATACCGGGGAAGGACCTTCATTTCACAAGCTAGTTCATGGGCCCCAGTAGGCTTCAGCTCTACTGAGGCTCTTCTGAAAACTCCTTGAGCGACAACTTACCTACTACCTCCTGGAGCCTAGAGGGTGGTGCAAACTGTTACCTCGACTCCAGGAATAAGGCAAGGAAGGTACGGGGTAGGTTTTTTAGTCAGTAAGAGTCTGACACTGGTCTCCCGCTCCGCCCAAGAGCGGGTTTCGTCATTGGATGATTTTCACCTACCATAAAAAAAAAACCTACTACAACTTACCAACTATAATCAATCTGAAATACTATAATATATACCTTAACAATGTCAAGATCAACATACAAATAAAACTTGGAGTTGTTTGTTTAGTATTAGTAGTAGTATTCGACAACTATCACACAACGCTGTCTAGTCTCAAGCTAAGCAGAGCTTGTGTTATGAGTATTAGACAACTAATAAACAAACTTATATATTTCTAAATACATACATATTATAGATAAATTACACCCAGACACAGAACAAATGACACAAACATTTGTCCTGGATGGGAATCGAACGACACAGGGTGACTAACTACTAGACTGACAGGCCTGTCATAAAATATATTTAGAAAAATAATAAAAAAAAAAAAATGTTAATAAACAAACTTGACTTTGAATAGACAAAGTCATTGGACTCTGTCGCAATGTTTAAACAGCTCGTAGTCAAAGCGGTCACTAGGTTGCTGGACAGTACAAGAGACAATGATAATTATAACAGCCTTTTTATCTATATATATAAAAGGAGTAACTGACTGATATATCAACGCACAGCCGAAACTATAGGGACTAGGAGCGTGAAATTTTGCACAACGCTTCCTTTTATGACGTAGGCGAACACTAAGAAAGGTTTTTTCAAAATTCAGCGTCTAATAAGGGATGTAATGGATGTCTAAAGTCTGTATAGAGAACCCTACTTTCAGGCTGACGAAGCCGCTGGTAGAAGGCTAGCTATATTATATACGACAACTATCACACAACGCCGTCTAGTCCCAAGCTAAGCAGAGCTTACAGTGTTATGGGTACTAGACAACGAATAAACATAGGTATTATAATATATAAATTACACCCAGGCATAAATCACTACATAGTATAAAACAAAGTCGCTTCCCGCTGTCTGTCCGCTATGCTTAGATCTTTAACCCTAAACGGATTTTAATCCATTTTTTTTGTCCACAACTATCACACAACGCCATCTAGTCCCAAGTTAAGCAGAGCTTGTGTTATGTTTGTTGTTTATGTTTGTCAGTTGTCTTGTTATTTAGTTAGTTAATTTTGTAAATATACATAGTTTATATGTATAAAATTACAAAAATATATTTTGAATATTTTAATTATTACGAGAATAACCATAACATTACTATTAAAAAAAAAACATGAGTAAAACAAAATGAAAATAACAGATAATTGGAATCGAATTTGGGTCTTCTTACTCGTCAGTCATGTATCATACGCATTGCGCCACCATTAATAATAGTGGCCAATTTTTGCTGTATTTTCTTTTTTTTTTTTAAAAAATGAAAAATATTTATTAACGAATAAAATTTACAATGGTTGAGGCCCTAGATCCCACACTAGGATTCCCTGTGTTGTGGGATCTAGGCTCTGCGTTCGGCCTGCATACATTTTTACAAAATATTTAATTACTCGTATATCAACATGTTTTTTTTTTGTATACAATATTAATGAGGCAGATTAAACAATGTACATAATTGATTATGCTAAATACAATTTTAACAATCTAAAAAAAAAAACAAAGTTCTGTTAGTGTGCCCATGTTAAATATGTAAGTGTGTATGTGTGTGTATAAGTGTGAGTGGGAAGTGTGTATGAGTGTGGATGGCATGTGATGCATGTGTGATTTGGGGTAGTTAGCTATATCGGCGATGTTTTGAAACCTGGTTAGTTAGGAACTGATGAGTAAAATCTTTCTTTATTTGGATCGTTATTGTTTTATTTTCAGAAAGTCCTCTGTCGAATGGTAATCCATTGTTAAGAGCCAATCCGTTACTATTTTTTTACATTTATTTTTAGTAACTTTAAATATTTTGTGTAAATTATTAATTTTTTCATAAATAAATGGTCCCATGAAGCTGAACGACCGCCGACCTATTGTTTTTTTGCATCTGTATCTGTCCCATTTTATTTTCCTATGTGAGTGACTCTCGGCACAAAAGTGCAAGGAAGATTTGTGGAATCGTAGGGCAACACGAACAATGTACAGCTGTCGCACCCTGAGTACTGCCACTTCCGAGTACAGTCGGTCGGTGGGGTAACGATACGGACGTCTGAATGCTACTTTTAAGAGAGCACGTTGTGCTCTTTCAACTTTTAACAAGTAAGTTTTTCCGGCAATGCCCCATGATGAAATGCAATACTGAATAATTGATTGACACAAGGAGTAGTAAACCATTTTTAAAATGGGATTATCTGCAATCTTTCCCAGGCGCTTAAATACATGTAATAATTTCCTTATTCTACCACTTAAATAATTGAGGTGCGTAAACCAGGTCAATCTGTTATCCAGATACACCCCGAGGTATTTTAAAGAGTCCACAGTACCAACATGTGGACAAGCACAGCAGTGGTCGCCGCGAGCACAAGAGTGTAGTTGGATATACTTGACTTCGGTTGGAGAGGAACGTTTGGAAACTGCAAAGTTCAACGCTTTTGTTTTTTCTATATTAAGTGTCAATAAATTATGTTGAAGCCAATTTGCCACAACCCTAAGCCCGTTCTCTACATTACACTGTACCTCGTGCCATGTTTTTCCATGGAAGATAATTGCGGTGTCATCCGCGTACGTGAATATTTTTGCCTGAGGGAGTTCAGTAGAACACAACCCATTTATATAAATTATGAATAAAGTGGGGCCTAATACGCTTCCCTGAGGAACGCCAAAATTGACTACAGAGGAGTCACTATAGTGATCTTTAAGTACGACTCTCTGTGTTCTATTGCACAGATAAGAGCTAAACCATTCGAGCGCAGTACCGCGAATACCAAGACATGACAGCTTTGTTATAAGTATTTTTCTAGAAATTGTATCGAAGGCTTTTGCAAGGTCCAGGAAGATACCAGTGCATGGTCGACTTTTGTCTAGATTGTGTGTGACAAAATCAACTAAGTTCGTGACTGCGTCTTCCGTAGACCTGCCTGTACGAAAGCCATATTGATTTTCCGAGAGTAGTTTGTTCCGTTCCAGGTATGTTAAAAGTCTCCTGTTGACAACTTTTTCGAGTATTTTAGAGAGTCCTGTCAACAAGGAAATTGGGCGGTAATTTGCTGGAACCTTTGAGTCTCCTGCCTTGTGTATGGGACAGATGTTTGCAATCTTCAGGCAATCCGGCACAGAGCCTGTAAAAAGGCTTAGGTTGCAGAGAAAGGTAATTGGCGACACTAGTACATGTGCGCAAGATTTAAGTACTTTATTACTTATGCCATCATAACCGGGAGCAGAATCATTTTTTAGTTGGTCAATTATTTTTCTTATCTCCGCGTCATCGGTAGGGGTAAAAAAGAACGAACATGAGAGGTACTGTACTGCTCGTTATCACTTGCTAATCTACTTTCAGTTACGTTGAGATTAAGCAATGTCTCGTTAGCTAATTTTTCACCAACGGTGGAGAAGTAATCGTTTACTTTGTTTAGTGTTAAACCAGGACATTCGTTGTTAGTTAGAAGTTCAGATTCCCCAGATTTTTCATAGACGGCTACTATTTTTTTTGCAAGAGTGTGAGTGTAGTTACGAGTTACTTTGTATCACACAACGTAAATGCCATATGTTACACGCGCAAGCGTTTACTCACACATATAAAACGTTAGTGTGCTCTGCTACGCTAACTAAGTCACCGAGTGACAACAACAACACAACAACAGACAACTGATAAACATACTTGTATATTTCTAAATACATACATATTATAGATAAATTACACCCAGACACAGAACAAATGATCGTGTTCATCACACAAACATTTGTCCTGGGTGGGAATCGAACCCACGACCTCCCGCATAGCAGTCAGGGTCACTAACTACTAGACTGACAGGCCAGTCACAAGATTTATATTAGTTTCATCCACCACCTGTCCGATGTTTGTGATCAAATCTTGCAAATTATTTTTCTACCTCCAGATTGCCGATCGAACTGAAATTTTGCATGCACGTGTATATTGCGTGACAATGCAATATTATAGTGACATGTGACATTATTATAGGACTGTAACAGTTTGCCAGCTGCGGTCTTTCCGTCCCATTATAATTAAGGTGTCTTCAAGGCTAGAGTGAATAGGCTCTTAATAAACTAGTGCGCGTCACCATCAATGATTGCATTACTTACCATCAGGTGGGATCGCAGTCAGTTTATAGCAATTAAGAAAAAACTTGGAGCTGATCTGATTTATGGAACTCGAAGGTGGCCATAGGAACTCCGTAAGAAAACAACACAACCTTGATCTCGTATAATTCGTCTTGACGAGTACTTTGATCCTATATGGTAGTCATGAAACTGGAAGATGGCCATAGGAACTCGACTGTAATACAGTAAGATAAGTACTTTTCGGAAATGTCTTGATGAGTATTATTATTCTATACTATTACATAGTATAAAACAAAGTCGCTGTCTTTCCCTATGTTCCTAACTTCGCACGGGTGCAATGCTGATATTAAATATATTATGCACGCATTATACACATAAACCTTCCTCTTCAATCACTCTATTAAAAAAAAAACGGCATCAAAATCCGTTGCGTGGTTTTAAAGATCTCAGCATACATAGGGACAGACAGCGACTTTGTTTTATACTATGTAATGATAATACCCACCCATGCTATATTGGACCGTATCGCTAGTATAGAAATTTATTTATTTATTTAAAGCTTCATGCACATAAAAGTACAAAGGCGGACTTAATGCCTAAGGCATTTTCTACCAGTCAACCTAAAAAAGAAAAAAAAAAAAATTTAAATCTGAAAACTGAATATTTGTGATTCATCATCATTTCAGCCGAAAGACGTCCACTGCTCGACATAGGCCTCCCCCAAGCGCCGCCACAAAGACCGGTCCTGTGCGTCTTGCATCCATCGGCTTCCAGCAACCCTGACCAGGTCATCAGTCCACCTTGTGGGAGGCCTTTCAACGCTACGTCTTCCGGTACGCGGTCGCCACTCCAGAACGTTTCGGCCCCAGCGGCCATTTGTGATTACGTTACAAAAAAATTGGGTGAATCGACTTTGCGCATCATAAACCATAAGCAACATTTATTAACACTAGCTTTCTGCCAGCGGCTTCGCCCGCATGTAAGAAGGTTTGTCCATACAAACTTATGACCCGCGCATTATCCCTTAGGGGGTGAATTTTAGGAAATCCTTTCTTAGTGTTCGCCTACGTTATTTAATTTATTATTCTTATGGCATACGACCACGGCTTTATCCTTAAAACATTTCTCTATCAATATTATACATTGAAAATATATTAAAATATAATAATATGTGTAAGTTAGTTTATTTAATAACGGTATAGTACATTTTGATACAAGTGCAGGAAGTTTGTCATTGCGACCGAGGCGAAATTCGCACGAGCCGTAGGCGAGTGTGTTATGGAGCCGAGGGCTGCAATGACAAATCTGCACGTGTGTCAAACGACGTTTTTCAATACACTTACGACTTGTGAAATAAAGAAAGAAAAAAAATTTAATCGTATCTCAAACATACAGTAGAAATATAAGAAATATATAAGTACAGCATTCAAATCTGCTCTGGTCAGTTTCTAATTTCGTGGGGTCGTCCAGCGACTCTGGGGGACGCCTCGCGCCTGATTCGATAAACTAAGTAAAACAAAATAATCCCCCGTGACCGTGACGATAAGGAAGGAATAAAAAAGCCCTTGTTGTGATAAACTCAAAAACGCACTTGGGTGATATACATGCTATATTGGCCCTAATAGGAGTGCGATAAGAGGCAGTTTTCGAGTAAGTGTATTGAAAAATATTTTTCATTACTCATACTCTGAAAGTAGGTGTAAAGTTGCCTGCGGACAGGGTTGGAAGAAGTACTTTTACTCCCTAGGGAGTTTTACTTTACAACTGACAGTTGTTTTTTTAATATTTAGACTGCAAATATTAAAAAAAAAAACTGGTTCTATTTTGACATTTCTATTGAACCGTGACCCGAATTTTTATACTGCCAGTACAATTAAAATGACATAGAGATAGAAATAATTTAAGAATACTTTTTTTTTTTAATGACATAATTTTAATTTACTTTCAACTATTTCATTAATAAAATTTAAAAAATGTTGACCTGACCCATTTTTACAATGATAAAATGGAAAATATTGACTGAATAGCCAGACGACGACTAAAAAAAAAAATGGCGGGTAAAGTCTCTCTATAATCTGTGGCCGATTTGGTCTTTCTTGATTTTTTTTTCGAGGTGTAGATTTTTGTTTACATTTTGCTAAATCTCTGTTATAAGAAATTTGTATTAACACGATAAGTTCATCAGCTTCAGTTATAAATATAACGCAAGATTCTTTGAGGAGAAAACCACTTACCGCCTAAATCAAAAGAAATATACGTACCTAAAAACATACGAAGGCATTTGCCGACGACTCACATTTTTATAATTATTTTTATTTTCCTCGTATTCGTAATGAAAAGCACAGTGTTTACCTCGGGTTAAAGAGTTATTTAGTCCCTCGAACTATTAGCGACCTCGCTATCGCTCGGTCGCCAATAAATTTCTCGGGACTAAATAACTAACTTTCATCCCTCGTATAACAATGTACTATAATAGTTTGTACATGTATACTAAGTAATTTCATTGGAGAGTGTTTTCTTGTTTCGTACTTTTTAGAGCGTGTTTTTAAGTAGTCGGGTGTTAGTTTTTAAACTTTATTTTTATTTAACATATTTTGGAGTTCTAAATAGGTTAATCTTGGGTTCATTGATTTCTCAATCTTTACAACTCCTCGAACAAAAAAAAAAAAAAAAGATGTGAATTATATACAATCAGCCCATGAATACAGGTAAAGTCACAAGCAAATGCTAGTAATATATATATATATTCAAAATGTACAAGTAAAGCGCTTTCAAATGATACCAAACACGGCATATTTATCTTAACTTTATTTTTTTACTTCGTATGTTTTGTCCGCTAGAGGGCGCCACATTAGATTTTGTGAAATCCCATATAGCCTATAACCAGCGGACAATTAAGACGCTTCTAATGATATGTCATTTGTCGAATTCTGATAAGTAGTTTAGAAGTTACGAGGGAACAGATGAACATCCATACCCACATACATACATACATACATACAGGTCAAAATCATAACCCTCCTTTTGCTTCGCCGTAGTCGGGTAAAAAGGAAGCCTTGTGCAACACTCCTAGTTTCAGTTCTGCGTTGATATGTCAATCAATCAGTTTTTCCTTTTATATATTTAGACTAGCTTTCTGCCAGTGACTTCGCCCGCGTGGAAATAGGTTTTCGCACAAACTTTGGACGCGTTTTTCACCCCTTTAGGGTGTGAATTTTGCAAAATTTCACTTTCCTAGTCCCAATAGTTTCGGCTGTGCGTTGAAATGTCAGTCAGTTTCACCTTTTATATATTTAGATAAGTACTCGTACTGACAACGTTTCACAAATCATTGACTACGATCAATGTCACGAGAAGTTTATGTAATGTACACTTGCACAGGTATTATTTACTATGTACAGGTTTGTGTATACAGTATATAGGTATATTGTATTATATATTTGTATTTGTTTTGTTTGTTGGGCTTATTGAGATGTGAATTGAACAAACAAATATCATAGTATCATGAGATTATATCTTAGGTATTCTTTTTTTTAGCCAGATGTTTTTTTTTTTAGATGGGTAAAAATCATCTAATGAGATCTCTGCGCATTTGGGTGGGGTGGGAGTTGGTGTTTTCAAAAATACCTAAGTCAAATCGATTACAGCTATTTTTCAAAGCAATATTTTTTCTTCCTAAAGAAATTTAAAAAAAAACCCAAGCAAGTGCGATTCGGACTCGTGGACTGAGGGTTCTGCACAAACTTACCTATAAAAAACTGATAAAAAAAATTCAAAATTTTTGGATTTTTTTATGACCTAAGTAACTACACAGTTTTCAATTTTTTTCCTATAGGTACTTGTGCTATCAAACCTTGCTTCATGCCCTATGAATTTTGATAGCCTTATCTTTTTCGTTAACTCAGAAGTCTGATTTTTTTACAGCTTCCAGGGGCTGCAGACCTGAGTATATGGTTTTAATTTCAGCTCGAAACCTTCACGCGTTCCCGAGATAAATTGATCCTATAAAAGTTTATTTTTTCCTCAAAAATACCAAAAAGTATTATTCCAGTAAAGAATTTGGCCCAGTATATATTTGGTGTCGCCCCATAGCAATTTGTCTAATATCCCCCCATTTTCCCATAATTGAGATCGACGAAATAAATTTTCTACTTTTATTTTCCTTTATCAACAGTCACGCTATCATCGACTAAACTAATTTTCCCTTCTAAAATTAAACATACAAATCCCTTAGTTAGCTTAAGAAAGAGACTACCCTAAATTTAAATAAATAATGCGTCCTAGAATTGAGTTTTCTTTCACAGAAAATGACTTTATGAACTCGGTTGGTTTCCTTGAAAATGTTAATAATATATTCAGTCGTTTAATACTTCTATTTTTTTCAAATAACATGTCATTCAGCAACACGTACCGAATAATTAGGTTTTGTGATAATCATAGAGCTTCTATAGAGCACGCATAGAGTATAGACCTGAAGGAAAAATCCTTCATGAGTATAAAGCACACTATGGAATTATAGACTCATTATGGTTATTGTGAAAATTGCCTAGTATATGCGGAACAAAATAATGGAATACCTGGTATATGTATTGTACTCGTAATATGTTTTAATCTCGTCTTACTAACAGTTTACCATATACCCAATTTTGACATAAACAACATCTTCAAGCGAAAACCTGTTTGTAGGAACCCTGCAGAAAGGCCGAAGCCTACTGGGTCCTAGGGTTCCCGTCTGAGAGGAAGGCTTTGGTCCTAGTAGAAAGGCCACGTAGCTACTATATATCCAAGGAAGTTATATCTCTGTATATGTTTTTAACCATCACAAAAAACGCGAAAACCTGTCACAATTTGACAAATACATAAATGTCATTGAGATCGCTGTCATAGCCTTTTTGTATTATAATTGCGAATAAAAGGAAGATATATTTATTTTACTTTTTTCACGCTAACTCCAGCGTTTGATAGTCTAGTTTGCACGTGTTATTGGCAAAATTGTGGTGTCTCTTCCACAAAGGCAAAGAGTTCAAGTTGAGTTTTTTGGTTTAGTACGCTTTCATGCAAAGTATTTAACATAGGTACCTATAGTCTGTTCCTGAGGATAAGAAATATATTTGACGCGTGTGAAGCCGCTGGCCAAAGCCAGTAAGATGTATAATAAAACGCGTAAGTGACTTTATCATGATAAATCATTCAATTATTTCTCTCGCTCTAGGGCCGCGCGACAGGGCATATCAGACTTATTGAATAAAACCACACCTTCATCCTCCTTTGCCTAGTGTTCCAGGACTACGGGTTTCCCTTTTGGAAGTCGACATTTAAGTAGGCTTCGGCCATGCTGAGCCGCACCGCATCATTGAATCTTATCGAATAATCCGTGTGATTTTTTTATCAAAGTGCGGATACTTCCTTAACATTCAATGTGTTACAAAATAGCGAACAAAAAAACCGCGCGGAAAAAAATTGCTGTGCGGACAAGACCTTATGTGGCCAAGTTTTGCTGACATCTCTTCCGGACCATATCCTGTGTCGGTGCCTACGCAAAAATTGATGTAGCAGACAACAATTTTAATGAACTTTGGTACAGAAATAAATTGGTAGTTAGAAAAGGAAATATGTACGTATTTTTAACTGTAACGCAGGCGAAGCTGCTGACTGAGTGCTTGTTTACTGAAATAAATAAATAAATAACACGGCGCGTTGCGCAGCGCGTTAGGCGTTTGTCGTACATTGCCATATGTTTGTATTTGCGCGTGCGATGACGCGTCGTATGCCCTACGCGTCGCCTATCGCGCCGCGTCTAAACAAGGCCTGTATTTTTAGTGCTACACGGACGGTCCGTACGCATGACCGTCGTCCGGAGCACTATAGAGAATTAACAATAGACAGACCCTCCGCGGGTCGTGTTCCACTAAACGCAACGGTTAATTCCCTATAATACTGCTCCGGACGACAGTCATCGGTACGGACCATAGAAATATAAAACTTATATCTATGGTACGGACCATAGAAATATAAAACTTATATCTATGGTACGGACCATAGAAATATAAAACTTATATCTATGGTACGGACCATAGAAATATAAAACTTATATCTATGGTACGGACCGTCCGTGTAGCATTAAATACAGCCTAAAGCTTGTAGGATGCCCAAAAGACAGAATTTCCGAAGAATGTAGACTCTCTTTGAACGTGTCACAATTCTTGGTATCATTACATAGTATAAAACAAAGTCTCGCTGTCCCTATGTATGCTTAGATCTTTAAAAGTACGCAACGGATTTTGATGCAGTTTTTTTTAATAGATAGAGTGATTGAAGATGAAGGTTATGTGCGTAATAAATGCATAATATATTCAATATCAGTACCTACCCATGCGCAGCTGGGGCGGGTCGCTAGTATATTATAAGTGGTTAACATCACGTGGTTTTCACACAGTTGTCACTCTATTATAAAAAAAAAACTTCATAGTTCTTTTCATACTGCAATCATTATTTTACAATGCAGAAAAGCACGTGTTAGATCCCACGTTCAGGCCTAATATTAGTATGTCAGTATAAAAACCTGCCTAAATTGATACCTTGAAGTAGGGTTGCCAACTGTACTCTAAAATAGAGTATTGTGCTCTATACTCCGCTAAATTTTGATCGTTTAAATTCTGTGGAGGGTCGATCTGGTACTAGTGTTGAAACGTTGAAACACTATCGATTTGTACGGATAAAATAAAAAAAAGGATACTTTTAAAAAAAGCTCCATAGAATTGAGTATATAATTATTATTATTGTATGAAATTAATTTCTCTAAGTAAACGTCAACTAAGCGAGTCAATAACTGGTAGGTATTTGTCAGTCGTTGTGTAGGTAGGTAGGACGTACACTCGTACAGGGCATTGACTCGTTCGTGAACCGGATCGACCCTCCACGAGACTAAAATGATCAAAATTTAGCAGTGTGTATTTAAATTACACACAGCTTAATTTTCTGCGTTGTCTATAATCTATAACATTAGAGGGCGCTAAAATACTCTTTTTTTTACACATTTTTTACTATATGTCGTAATCAAAAATGTCGACTTTACTGTGAAAGTCGTTTTTATTTTTCTTTCTAGTAGAGAGACGGGAAGAGAGGAACCGAGTTTCGTTAAAAATAATTTAAAATGAGCTGATAATTATGTATAAACTTTAAAGTTAAAATAATTGAAGTCGTACATGTACCTACCTAATTGGTTTTAAAAACAATAAAGTATTAATTATCATGTTAAAAATATACCTATTTATTATTTTTAAACACTTAACTGATACTATAAGTCTATAGGTACTCTTTATTCATTTTTATTCATTCATTTTTAGTTTTGAAATTAGATTTTATACTCTTTTTTTTTTTCTAATAAGACTTGGCAACCCTACCTTGAAGTTTTAGTAGTTTTAGCTAGAAAACTACCGGATTACTTCTACTACATTATTCAAAAAGTTTTTATCTTTTGACTGACAGTTTGAACTACCTTGTCTATTCTGTATTCTATTTCTATTTATTAAAATATTACTTTTCATTCGAAACCCTGAAAGTTAAACTCGACTTCCAAGTGATGGTCAGTTATTTTCAGAATTACAGGCAGTACGTCTGTTTAAATTTTCCATAAGTAAATTTACGTAACTTTGTAATTCAAATTTTTATTCATCTTTTCAATAATTCTTGCTTAGTGCTCATCTTTTTTACATAAACATATAAAAAGTCTCTCTTCTTCGCCTATAATAATTATAGTATTTAATTTGGGAGTATAGGGGAGACCGGGTACAAAAGTAACGGCGGGTCGAAAGTAACAAATGCTCTGTAGGTATATCCAATGGTCAAACCCCGCGTCGATGTAGTAAGTTCAAAGCGGGGCGGTACCCCCCTCGCTTCTGTACAGTCGCTACGCGCGCCTCGCGCTGTTTAGTTATGTGAGGAGACGTTTTGTGATTTCGCAAACCAAAAGTAAGTATTTTGTCGTTTTCTTATTTAGTGTTTTCGTAGTCTTTTCAAAATTATACCAATCTGAATATTTGCATGTTAATTCTTGATTAGATTGATTACACAGTATTTTAATTAATTTTTTTCTAGCACATTTCATTTTAAGATTATCTTTGATATTGTAACAGAAATGTGGTCGGGTACAAAAGTAACATAGCCCAAAAAAATATAATGTTTGTCATGTAACGTTATACAAATATATAAAAAATGAAGCAGGAAATATTACTGCCGTAGTGGATTATCATTGCGTGAATATAGTTTTCAGAAAAATATCTACGGGATTACTTTATCGAGTGCTCTGGAGTTTATTTCGGCTTACCTCCACCTGGAGTTCGTAAACTGGCATATGAGTTGGTTTTTTTAAGTATTTTGCATTTAAAATGCAACTTCTTTAAATAAAATGTCTTAAAATAAATAATATGTTGATTTAGTATGTCATATTGTTTTCTTTATGAACCCTTTTGGCCTATTACTTTTGACCCACAATGTGTTACTTTCGTCCTGCCTACGTGGTCGGAAGTAACAACTTCCCATTTTTTTTCAAATCTCTGTGAATCATATCAAATGAATAATAAAAAGCGAAATTGGGGTGCCGATGTAAAGACCATTAATGAAATGTTTAAATGGTAATATTCATTTCTATAAAATAATCACACCTAACAAGAAATCAAAGTAAAAGTACAAAATGTTACTTTTGTACCCGGTCTCCCCTACACATGCAATGCGCAGTAACAACCCTAGAAGTTCTTACATAGTTACAGCCAATACCTAACCACCAAAAAATGTATCCTTAGAAGAAACTGAATTTAGAACTCTTTGATTGACTCTGAACTGGTCAGCGATAAGACCGCCATTGTATCCATAGATTTAAGTTTTGTATACTTAATTTATGTTACTTTTTGGTGTACAATAAAGTTTTAATCTATCTATCTATTGAATCACTAACTTTAGCTAGGTAGGTACACACGGTGGAGCACACGGTGGAGGTGTGCCCTGCTTGGGAAGAGCATCGCCGTGTCCTCGTGGGGGTGATCAGCGGCGGCGACCTCTCGCGCCGGGCCCTGGTTCAGGCCATGGTCCGCAGCGAAGAGGAATGGCAGGCGGTCGCCTCCTTCTGCAAAGCAGTAATGCTCGTAAAGGAGGAGGCCGACCGCATAAGGCAAAGGCAACAGCATACTCGCCGTAGCCGTCGCCGCCGCGATCCTGCCGATATCCGGCCACCGTAGACACTGGCTCGCGGACGGTGAGCAATGGGTAGGTCGCCGTCCGGTCGTCTGGTAAGATCAAGTCCAAGTCGTCAACGGCGCGCACCGTTCCCGAGCGCCTCAAGGAGTTGTCAGCAAACTGCAGGGGCCCTTCAGGGTCGAAGCCTCCTGGAGCCTAGAGGGTGGTGGAAAACTGTTACCTCGACTCCAGGAATAAGGCAAGGAAGGTACGGGGTAGGTTTTTTAGTCAGTAAGAGTCTGACACTGGTGTCCCGCTCCGCCCAAGAGCGGGTTTCGTCATTGGATGATTTTCACCTACCATAAAAAAAAAGCTAGGTAGGTACCTATACCCGTAGGGACTCTGCAAAAGGGTCGGAGCCTGCTGTAGCCTAGGGTCTCTTTCTGAAATGAAGGCTCGGCCCCAGTGCGAAAGACAAAGAAGGACGGTGGGGGGTGTTAAGTCAGTAAGACTCTGACACTGTATCCCGCTCCGCCCAAGAGTAGGATTCGTCATTGGATGATTTTTCCCCACCATAAAAAGGTACCTGCATCATTTACAATTACATTGTTAGTGTATTTTACCAACAAACAACACAGCCCAAATCCCCAGTGGGCGTAGTACATAATTCACTTTAAAAAATGATTCCCTCGAAATGGCCCCTGAGTGTCGGTTTCCATACACCATAATAAGCTTATTATTTCAACCTAATAGTTATAATATTCGTGATCGACCCATTAAATGACGAACCTACCCTGATCATAATACTGTAGGTAGGGTTGCCAGGTATTAGGATAAAGCAGGACATACGTAGGATTTTTTTTTCAATTACAAAAGTTTTTGTAATTGGTCCTTGTTGGCTTAAATAAATAAATTATTATTATACGATCCAATAATGGATCCAATAGTAGCTACATTTACTACCAAACGTTTCCTACTAATGGTATTTTTAACAATTCACGCATGCATTAAACGCCATCTAAATGCACTTGTTGTCGCGAACGCATTAGATCTGCGGTAGATCTATTTAATTAATTCATGTCAGGGCTCCGATAATGTCGGTTATTTCGACAGTAGGTATTGATGGGCCTATTGGTTACATAAGTGACCTACTCTTACGGTTAAAGAAAGAAATTTTTTTTATGGTAGGTAAAAATCAACGTAAAAAATGAACAATATCGTAGGAAACAGTGTCAGACTCTGACTGACTAAACAACCTACCCCGTTCCTTCCTTGCCATAGTCCCAGAGTCCTGGTGTTTCGCTTTCGCATCAACCCTTGTCCCCAGGAGGCTTCGACCCTGTAGGCTGTATGCTACCTGTACCCTACACACATTTCTTGATTCGAGAGCTTTGCTATAAAACAGACCGACAGATCTAGGGTGCAGTTAAATTACCTACCTACTTGAAATAGGTATATAAATGAGTTATCTAGATTAGTTGGCAAGTTTCTAAGAAAAAAATTAGTTGAACTTGAAATTATGAGGGCGTTGATGACATCTGCTAATCAGTGATCATAAAAATTGGCGCCAATAATTGGCACTAACATTAATGTCTGTTTCATTGAGGTGTAATGTAGTTGTAATCACGCGTCCCTCCCTAAATTAAAACCCTTTTCCCTAATTAGGCATCCAACTCCATTATTTTGTTTTCACTATGGTGCTTTTTTTCTGGAATACCTTCAAATATTTTCAAACTGATAGCGGTAAGTGCAAAATGCTTCCCGCAGTTCCCGCTTTCCAGAATTTTTATTCAATTTCGTTATTTATTATGTACGCCGCCATCTACTGATAAGCCATAATACTAATGAAACTCTCAATGAACTGATTGTCATAATAGTTTATCAATAATGGCGCTAGTGCCTACATTCAATACTCTCATTCATTCATCCGTTCATTCATCCGTTCATTCATCCGTTCATTCATTGCGATTAAAATATTTATTTTGACACACGCTCATTCACTTCGCTGTCAAACAGCTGATGGAAAGTTGGATTGGAAGTTGGTCGACTATTTATTGTTGCTGTGAATTGAACTACCAAGATAATAATTATTTCGAATCATCACTATCGATTGGTCTAAAAAGTTGGTGGACTTTGTGCTCAGATAATAGATACCTTATCGCGTAATTATTTTAATCTAGTCTTTTTATTTACTTGTTGCTATTGCAACTTTGAACTCGTTCCATTGTGTTTGTGTAAATAAGTTCACAAAATGACGCTGGGTGAGTGTTGAATCTGTTTTAAATTATTATTTAATTGCTAGGTAACTGCGTTCGTGTTTGTGTAATAGTTTCGGAGCAGAATAAAACCGGTTTGTTCTGTAACGAGTGGAATGATTTTGCATTTCTGTGGAGGGCGTCCTGTAGTTTTTATTTTTTATATTAGAATATTTATATGTATGTGTACAGAGATTATGAAAAAAAAAACTAGTTAGAATCTATTTAACCAAGATGACCTTCTAACTACTACAGTAATAACCTGTATTTAACTTATTCCACTAAATGAATATGTGTCTACAAGACTTCTTATTTGATTTTAAGCACAATATGATATAGTTTCTAATTTCTAGTACTATCCCAAATACCATAAAAACTTATAACCTGGAGAAAATTAAACCAATCTACCTAACAGATTAACAAAATAAAAACTGACTTTGAAAAAAAAAACGAGAACCATTTTCTTAAGTTCCTTGTAATAGACCTCACTTTGAAATGGTTAAAGAAAATTATATCTAAGGGAGAAGGGAAGGATTAATAAGGTTCATAAAATTTATTTGTTTTCTTTTTGCACTAATATGTATGATAACAGTACTGTAGTAGATAGACTGGAAATTAATCCAATTTTGTAGAATCAGACTATAAATCCCTCATCCTTGAGTATTCCTCAATGTGAGGGTTGTGACCTGCCTCATCACTCAAACAAACTAAAAATATAATCAGTCTAATTGAATACAAATACTTACATACATTACATACTAAACCAGTTGTTTAACCATAATTCATATATGTTTCTTAAGCATTATTTATATAAACATGCATTATTCATTTATATAAATAAATTATGTTAGCATAAAATATTCCTACTGCTGCTCTCTTAGAGATCTAAGAGAGGGAATTATTCATTCATAACATGAAATTCAATGAATAGTTATCTACATTACATTTTTATGAATATTTATTATAACAATTCAAAAGCAACATATCTTTAAATATTACCTTAAAACCATTGTATTAACAATAGCTTTTGCCCGCGGCTTCGCTCTCGGCAACAGATTATTCTACTCTACTCCACTATACCCAACTATACCCTATTTTTTTTTTCATAAGAACCTTCTCCATTCAGTAACAAACACAACAAAAAAAGAATTAGCGAAATCGGTTCAGCCATTCTCGAGTTTTGCGCTTACCAACACATTTTGCAATTCATTTTTATATATAAGATTAAGAAAATATTGTTTTTTAAATAATGCTATTTTGTTGATGAGTTGGTTTTAAACATGATTTATTCAGCATTTTTATTTATTCACGTAATGATTACTGAATACTAATGAGACATCATTGTTTACTTAACCTTTTGAATACTGTAATTAGAGACATAATAGAAAGATAGGTGTTTAAAACTGAACAAACACTGGGCTCAAGACTTTAAATAAAAATAATAAATCATGTCAATAAATAATAAATAAAATTTATAAATTCCATATTCCTAAATTATTAAATACTAGCTTCTGCCCGCGACTTCGTCCGCGGAAAATTTCTTGTAGTGATAGCCTGGTTAACATCCATGTTATATAAATAATTTATAGCCTATGTCACTCAGGAGTAAAGCAGCTTTCTATTGTTGCTAAAATTTTTCCAATCGAACCATTAGTTCCAGAGAGTACCTCCTACAAACAAAAAAACAAACTTTACCTCTTTATTATATTAGTGTAGATTTGCTAAATTATGAGCTGAAAATCGATTGGCATATGTATGTAATCAATAAGATTAAATCGATATTAGGTAATACTAGTCATGTTTTGGACTTTAATAATAATTATACTATGCGTTCCAAATAAGAATAGGATCGATTGACAGGATGTGACGTCATGACGTACTGTCATATTGAAGGTACTTTTGCAAAATTGAAGAACTCAGAGAAGAGTAAAATTGAAAAACTAGATTCTGATTTAACTTTTTCCGTTCACAGTTGTAATAAAACTGAATTTTAAAAATATCTTGCCTCGATTTGACAGTAACTCGTGACGTCACAACATGGCAATCAATCCTATTCTCATTTGGAACGCATTGTACATTAGCCCTGACTGATTTTTTTATGTTTTTAAAAGCTTTTATTATTGTTATTTTTAGAAGAACTATTTTTAAATGTTCTAAATAGGATAAAATAGTGAATAAAGGAACATTATACATTATCCACTCTAAAAATAAAAAAAATATTATTAAAAAAACAAAATACCCGACTGCACACTAAAAAAAGAGTAAAACAAGCCCCACAATACAAATTTACTGAATATAATTTATAAATGTTGATGGAAAGCATCGCAGGCGGGGACCAACAGAGGCTTATTTATAGTCATTTCTGTTGTGCACCATTTAGCAGAATTTTCGTTGGTGGCGGTCAAGGTGGTCCCCGCCTGCGATGCTTTCCATCAACATTTATAAATTATATTCAGTAAATTTGTATTGTGGGGCTTGTTTTACTCTTTTTTTAGTGTGCAGTCGGGTATTTTGTTTTTTTAATAATAATTTTTTTATTTATAACTTTTTAGTGAGTTCTCCGCACCGCGCCGCGCGCCGCATGCCAGGCCACGCCCTATCTTTTTGCTTGCTAACGCATGAGTTGCTTTGCGTTGACGCAGAATTAACATGTTCCCGTGGGAATTTTGAGAAAAAACGTATCCTATATTAATTACTCCCGTGATTGAAATGAATCTAATGATACCGCATACATATTTTTTTAAAGGGAAATTTAGAAAAAATATTATTATGTCTTTATCCCGTGGGACTTTTAGGATAAAATGTATCCTATGACACTCCCGTAATCAAGACAAATCTAACGATACCTCATACATCAAAATCCATCAAGCCGTTTAGGCTACAGGAGGTCACAAAGGAAAAGACATACATACATACTTACATACACTCGAAAAACATTACCCTCCTTCTTTGGCAGTCGGGTAAATACAGCCACAGCTTATTTTTAAATGTAAGGTCAAATCCAGTTAGTTAATGGTTTAACACAAAATAAAAACAAGCCGGATGTTATACCTGCTCTTTTACCTTGGAAGCTATGTAAGGACCAGTTTTTTTTTGTTCATTTTTATCTCAAGGTGCATAATTTTTATGTTGAACTGTGTGTCTCCTGTAAAGAAGATAATGAGTTCACTAGAAGTACACAATGTACACAAAAAAAAAAATCAACATAAATCTCCACCCCCCCCCCCTAGCCAAGTTACGATCGTTTCGTATATCGAACGCTTTGAGTTTGCCATGCCACCTCAACGCTGAGGCACGTGGTCAGAACACAAGAAATAAAGCTCAATGCTCCAGACTACCCCATATCTCCCTCTCCCCCAACATGTATTTAATTTATTTATTACTAGAAAATCAGAACATCACAAGAAAACAAATGATTATTTAAAAATGACAAAAATTAATTACATTTCAATGAATAAAAGTGTGAAAAAAGAAGAATAATAGTGTATGTCAGTATTCACTCAAAATTATATTAGTCTGGTCAAATTAGACATCCTAGGTTTTTTAAAATTGGTAGGATTGTTCAAAAAACTATCATAAATGAAAGCCAAACAGGAGTTTTTCGACTTTTGACGGCAAATATTTTTTCCATGTGTTGAATCAATTGTTACTTTTGGGATTTAAAAAAAAAATCGTGATCAAAGGTCCCAAAAAGGAGTTTTCCGACTATTTAAAGCTAATTTTTTTTTTCCAAGGATCGGATCGATGAGGACTTTTGAGATTTCATTTATGATGGTGTTTTGAACAATCCTACCAATTTTCAGCTAGGTGCGAATTATTGTAACAGTGTAAAGTTAGGTTATTTTTTGGTCTAATTTGTCTGGACAATATAGCACTTGATGTTTTCATTCCTCACAAATAGCCGCAGTTTTAACACCAGACAATAATACATTATAATAACATTAAATTCTTTTGTTACAGGAATAAATAATTTGAAACCCAAATCGAGTAGTATCGCCGAGGTGAGTAATTTATTTACATTTCTATTTACCACCCGTACCACATGAGAATAGGATCGATTGCCATGTTGTGACGTCACGTACTACTGTACGTATATATATACCTACGTACTACAATAATACTGTAATATGGAAATATTGTAAAAAAAATGGTTGCCTGTAAAGTCGGTTTTACGGGCGAAGATTTTACGTGACAACGTCTTTTTCTCGGTAGAATATTTATTGATATGAATATAATTAAATTGCACAATAGGAACAAGGAATTGAATGAAAATAAGAATTGCACAAATTTTAACTATAGAAATATATTTTGTTTGCTGCGCGCGCGGCAGACCGATCATAGTTGAGTGGGAGAGAGACGCAAGGCATTCGGCGGGCCTCTCTCTCGTTCGGTGACTCATCGTAACGTTACCGAGCGTTACACTTTTTCATAAGTGACTCCCAGCCGCAACCTAATTTAAGACGTTGTCACGTCAAAAAAACAATTATTTTAAAAGAGTAACCATGGAGTTTCTTGCCGGTTCTTCTCCATAGGAAACGACCAATTTGGAACCGTGCACTAGCTTCTGACGTTTTACAAGTGTCCATGTAGGCCTATGTGAAATAAAAAGATTTTGACTTTGACTTGACTTTGACGTCTTAATTTCAAATCGACGGAATTTTGGTAGTCCATACTAATATTATAAATGCGAAAGTAACTCTGTCTGTCTGTTACGCTTTCCCGCTTAAACCTCTCAAACGATTTTGATGAAATTAGGCACAGACAATCTTTAGACCCTGAGAAAGGACATGAGGCTACCTTTTGTTATTGACGTAGACGAAGTCGCGGGTACCAGCTAGCATAATAATATTGAAAATCTCGCAGTTGAGTAAAATTGAGGAACTGTATTCTGATTAAGCTTTTTTCGCTCACAGTTCGTAAATAAACATTTTTTTCGTAAATAAATTAAATAAAAAAAAATCTTACTTTCATTTGACAGTAAATCGTGACGTCACAACATGGCAAACGATCCCATTCTCATTTGGAACGCATAGTCCTTACACACACACACACGCACCTATTTAATTGAACGGGTTTGAAATAACCTTTATATCCACCAAATTAAGTTCAGCAATACATTGCCAAGGCTAGCTTCCGTATAATCATAATTTTCTTATTTCCGCGTCTTTTATTTTAGCATACCAGACTTCCATAACCTAGTCAGATGGGAAAAAAAACTGTTGTTCCTATTTTGCTAGCGCCATTATTTAAAAAAAAAAACTTACAGATTGTATAGTTGTTAAAAAATAAAAGGACACAATTTTGACATTTTGTTTTGACCACCTAGCGGCTTATCTGGTGTAGTGTAGCTTCTACTAAAATAGATACTAATACCCCTAATTATTATTTTACTGTGTCTTTTTAAATGTCAAAACGGACGTTTTATTTTTTAATGAGTACAAACTATATAATAAGTATAGTCCAGTGCGATAAACACGCTATGTCTATGCAAATTTTAGAGCCCAGTTTCATTTTCCCCTTAGGGAGCCAATTTTGGAAAAAGACAGCCTTTCGTACTAAGCATCACAGACGCAGCGTCTATGTACAAATCACATATAGGGGTCCGTTATAAAATGCTGACGTCATACAATGCCAGCAGCCATTTACTCGTTATTTCTACATAGACACAAATGTTTGTGACGCTTAGTTCGAAACTCTACCCTAAGGTCTACATAACATGGGTAGGGTTTTTTTTTTGGCTGGCTTTTTTATGGGTTGGCAATAAAGTGTAAATAAATAAATTAATCCGACAGCTGTCAACCGCACCATCCTAGTTTTTATGTTTCATAACTTCTAAATCTAAATACAGGCCTTTGACTGATATCAGTCTGTTACTAAGATCGACGACCTAAGATAACTGACACATTCAATTACACAACACACTGTTCATAGACGGAAAAGTATCTATTTGTAGAGCCCATTATAATTATTTAAAATATCTGTAAGCAGGTATTTACATGTGAATTCGCTGGGGTCAGAATAAATTACTAGTGAACTTTCTTGTTAAAATGCAGTATAAACAATGAGTATTCAATATTGTCAAAGCCGCTTACATTTTAGAATTTCCATAGACAATATTTTAAACGCATATACTCCTGTTTGACACTAAAACAAGCACAGATGCTCATTTGTGAAAGTTAAAACGAAGGCCATTTAAATTTATCAGATTTAAAAATAGAATGAACTCAAAAAAGTTTTTATAGGTACTTCTTCAATACAAACTTTTTTTTAATACAATGACGTAAGCTTGTAATAAATTTTAAGCCTCTTAACGCCTTTACCATAATGCTTATATGAACTATGATATTCAAATAATTACAAACGTAGATTTTTGGAAAACAAATTAAAATAAACCCGCCCCAGGTTAGCACCGGGGCAATGCTGATATTAAATATATTAAACATGTATTATACATATAAACCTTCCTCTTGAATCACTCTATCTATTAAAAAAGACGCATAAAAATACGTTGCGTAGTTTTAAAGATTTAAGCATACATAGGAAGGAAGCGACTTTGTTTTATACTATGTAGGTAATGATGATATCCAAATAATAACGTGGATTTTTGGAAAACAAATTATGATATAAAAACCCACTAAGTCTACATTAATTAATTTTTTCTGACGTGTGTTTTTATACCAACATTTCGATGCAACATTTGGATAAAAACAAATATGTATATAATTAATTAACTACAAAAAGGCGGATCTAACCAAATCAAATAGGAAGTACTTAATTACATTTTTTTTGCCAATCTTTTCATGCTTTGGCCCTTGGCCTTTTAAACATAGGTAGTCGAATTTGAACCTTAATTCGTAAATTTGGCATAAACTAGAGAGATTAACGGAAATTATTATTTTAACTGCAACATTATTTTTAAATATCCTACTACATACTTTGATTTGCCTGAATTAATTAACAGTCAGTTCCTCAGTTTCAGTTAGTAAAGTACTTGTTCCTGCAATGCTAAGAGAAATCGGTATCTACTAACAATAAACTATAATTTTGATTACAACTTATTTTATCATATAGTAGACCGAGGCGAATCGGATCACTTTTTCTTTGAGGGTGAGAAAATCATACTAAATTGACATATAATGATATTTTTATTGATTAAAACGTAAGAAGTACAAATCAGCTATGAAATAAACATTTAAAAACTTAAATCTGACTCATATTTTCTTAGTCAGCTACTAAAAACTAAAAAAAGAAAAATATCTGATTCGCCCCTATCGTCGGGGTGAATCGGATCATACACAATATATAACAAAATTATAAGTTTCTTAACATTATAGCTTTGGAATTAGTACAAAAATAATAACGAGATCAATTTGAAACATCGGCCAAAGAAACTCTTCTCTGTAAGCTCGTGAACGGTACTTCAAAAATCTCAGCAGCCTTACGTATGGTCAGTTCTTTGTTCTGGACCTTATTAACAGCCTCTTTCATTTTTTCTTGAGACCAATCTCCAGCATTAGTCTTTCTTTTGTACGTGCGAACCATCTACAAATGAATAAATACGAATTAGTAACCTCAGACATGTAATAAATTAGTTTAAAAGCGTGATTCGATTGACCCCTGACGACATGATCCGATTAGCCCCATAATCAAGACCTTAGAAATAAATATTTTATACGTTTACCTCTAACATTATACGTAAAAGCGAATTAGTTCTCTAATATAGACACCTTGCTTAGCAATATACAACAATATAGTTGATTTTTAACACAAATCCGTAGTATGACACAAGTAAATCGTAAGTACATACCTTAGATTCCCGCCAAAAATACGACATGCACAAACAACTGACTTGCTTATGAGTGGCTTCGACACTGATTCACAAGCGTGATCGAAATACTGCCTATGGCGGGAGATGCGGGGTGAGGGGAGAGACGCAAAACGACGGTTAAGTGCGTTCTATGTAAATGCAGTATTTGAATTATCAGCAAATTTCTTATTTTGATCCGATTCGCCCCGTGATCCGATTCGCCTCGGTCTACCCTATAGGGTAAGTTGTCTCACATTGAACCAGGTAAATTTCAAAGTCTCATAGTGGGCTGGATTTTCAATCAATGCCTGTAATTTTTTGTGTACAGTTAGCATATCTATTTAGCTTCAATTTTGTAAAACATTAATTTCTCATTTTACTTTCAGTGTAAAACAGGTTTTTATGAAAAATGATTTTTGGTTCATTGAGTACTTCAGGTGGTACAGATTTAACCAGGGCATCGTACACATTGAGCCACCTTATTGACTATGTGTTCTAGTTAAATTTATAAGACAAATACTTTGTAATAATAATAAAAAAACGGTAATAATAAAAATCAGCCTTATATTTATTAAAATCACTTACATCACAGAAACTTTCCAGTCAAATTCTATATTTTAAAAATAAATACAAAAGTAGCATAATATTCTTGATACATTTTAAAAATAAGAAACTAAATAACTTTTTACTTGGTTTTTTAAGGTTTTATTTTCAAATAAATATCGTTATAGAAATAAACTTTAATCAATGTAAAAAACATTTAAAAAATTCTTCAAAAAATAAAACAAAACAAAAATTCTATTCACTTCTTTCACTCGATCTGTGCAGTTTAAGGGCCATAAGCATGTCGGAATCACTTTGTTTGGCACTATTCTATAACAAATTAAAATAATTGTAAAAAATACACTCATTTAACACAATGGATAATGGTTCAATGTGTACCACAGTCAGGTGGCTCATTGTGAGACACACCACGTTTTGATAGCTAAACTCAAAATTTTATTGGTAAATCAGTCTCGTTAAAACACAAATTATAGCGCTTTTAATAGCTAAATAAACGTAGGAAACAGTGTATATATAAATAAATCGATATCATTTAAACAAAAAAAGGTAAAAAAGAATGAAATTTGCAAAAAATACTTACTTTTTGAGTCAGTTTGCTTTTGAATGCTCCTCAAACTAATACTTTGCATACGATCGCCACGCAAACTAGTGGGCAGAGACGGAACGTAAATACCTGTCTTTCACTCATATTAGCATTGTTTGGCAATGTCGCATTTTTGAGATTCGGCGATGGTTAAATGTAGCTGCCTGGTTCACTGTGAGACACCCGACCCTACATATACCAGGTGTAAATGGCAATAAAACTTGTTTTTAAACAAAACTGAATCTATCTTCAATGTCTTTTAATACAAGCTTTTATTTAGTTTCACCTGACCCAATGTTTGTCAAATATTGTAAACTAGCTTTTGTCCGCGGCTTCGCCCGCGTACATAAAATATAGCCTATGTCACTCAGGAGTAAAGCAGCTTTCTATTGTTGCTATTTTTTTTCCAATCGGACCAGTAGTTCCAGAGATTACCTCCTACAAACAAAAAAATAAAAAAACAAACTTAAACTATTAGTGTAGATTAAATTTGATGATTCCGAGTTACCGATTTTACATGCATGTGCCCATCAGATGACAATGCAAAATTTAAGTCGTGGAGTTCACCTAATGACGGAGCCAAAAGGTAGCCATAAGAACTCTCTAATTAAACGACACAACCCATCGAGTTTGAGCTCGTCTTGACGAGTTTTAAAAATACTGCGCTATAAAAACTTTGTGTGAAAAATATATTTTAATTTTGTTCTTAAATTCATTTAAAATCTTCAAATAGACTTAACATGTTTCTACTGTTTGTGTGAGATCCGATTTGCGAAATACATTTGCTCATGCTTCTACATTAGGTACCTACCTAGTCGTAAAGAGATCTCGAATCCTCTGTGTTATGCATTCAGTGTTTTTCCTTAACCTTGTGTACCTTGTGTTAGATCATTGTTATAACTGTCGCAAAGTTGTACAAATATAATTATTTACGAGAAAATAGTTTTGCTTTTTGATTCACTGTAGGTACTGTCCAAAAAGGAAATAAGAGTCTGTCTAAAAGACTTGATAATTTTCAATTAAATAAAAAATCTTTAAGTTGTCATTTGTCATTACTCGGTACGAAACAGTTTGATACTTTCATTTTATCTTACGAGTATCTAGTCGTTTTATCAGAAACCGAAATATATTTTAAGTGAAAATCTTCCATTTTTTTATTGTTTAAAAGTTCTCTAATAGTAGGTCGGTATTAAATCATTTAAAAATATGTACTTATTTTCGTTTCGTTTTATAACACTTCTACTATCAAACAATGATCGTAACCATTTAATCAACCTTGATTATTCAACCAGTGTTGACTGCATCAGATTTTATCGTACCCTTTTAATTACCCGAAGTCGTTTGACGTTTTTAAACACACTATAAAATATATTATACAATACAATATACTAATAACACTATACACTATATTCAGGCGCGTTAATTTATTTATTTATTTCATTACCACTGTTTACGAGACGGTGAAGGAAGACATCGTGAGGAAACCGGTATGTCCTCCACCAACCCGCACATGTCCCACGAGGCTTGAGTCCCAGCAGTGGGAACATTACAAGGCTGATGCTATGCTATGCTAAACCTCTTAAAAGTCGCATGATTGTCGCTTAGATTTAGGTATAAAATGGTCTAAATCAGACGCCGAATACCGTAGCAGCAGTTTCCGATTATCTATAGGAATTTAGGAATTGTTTATTGACGTGACAACGTCTTATAAATTGGTTTGCCGGGTGACACTTCAAGAAACTGCGTTACGCTCCGCTCACGTTATGCGCTCACAATGAGAGCGAGTGAGAGGCACGCGTCCCTTCCACTCGGGCATGGTTAGCCCGCCTAAGAGCGAGAGAGACAGACATAAAAAGTGAAAGGCACGCGTTTTACCACTCAAAGTCGTTGTCACGTAAAACTTTCGCTCGTATACCGACTTTACAGGCAACCAATTTTTTTTTATATCCAAATAGTTTTTAAAATTTTTCATCCTTTATTCAATGTCACAAATATTGGCAATCCATCCAACCAAACAATAACCAACATTTCTTTTCCGCAGTCGGTCCAAAGGGCAAGAGACACATTCAACCGCGGAGTCACCCGCCCCATAAAATGGCGTCTCCAACAACTGAACAATCTCCTTCGGATGTACGAGGAGAACCGCAACGCCATGATCGAAGCCCTCCAAAAGGACCTGAGGAGGAGCAAGATGGAAGCCGTGCTCCTTGAAGTAGACTACCTGATTAACGATCTCAAGAGTACTATTCATCATTTGGAGGACTGGGCTAAGCCTGAGAAGGTGAGTGATCTTATTCAGAAAGTTGGCTTATTATTTTTAACTGAATACTTACAGATTTTTCATTAGTTGAGCGACACATATAACTGAATTATTTTTGACAGATATTAGTTTGGTTAATCTTTGTTGAATTCTAAAAAAAAAAAGTGACAGTAGAACCAAAAAACCTCTAAACTAATTAAAAACATAATAAAACATGGCGCCAAAACTCCTTCACATCATTGACCACTGGAAATGTTGTGTAAACTTTAGTTAAACCGTCTCTTAAAAGGCCTCAGCAGATATATTATAAGCTATCAGATAGAGTAGCGGCTTATTGTTACATTCAAAAGAATAGTCTTCTTAAATAGTTAATAGACTAAGACAGTAATAACATTATACTAGATGTGTATTGAGAAGTTAATTGTTGCCCGCCAGGCTAGCATAAACAACAATCGTGCACAATCTAGTCGTCTTCGTCGGATTCTAACTCTAAAGGCTAACAACTCACGAAGCAGTTTTCAGCAGCGTTCGCCTTGCTTGCAGGCCCACGCTAACGCGGGCACCCGCTTTGCGGTCGGTTGGTTAGAAAGCGACCGCAGAGGCTGGAGGATATTAAAGCGGAGTGTGCATAAAAGAGCCATGTTTTGGAAAGCCAATGTTATTTTTTATTAAGTACTTAATTTTTGGCCTTCTTCTTTTAATACTTCTGTGAAATAAATATAACGCAAACAACTTGTTTCTGGTGTGTGTCCATAGCGGCCTGGATCTCAACAGATCATTTAACCGTCCGTCTTGCAACTTGCAATATCTTGTAAAATCGCTACCTCAACATTTGCGTAACCACACCAAACTGCGATCTCGTGAAATTAGAAATAAATCAGCAATTACCTCTAACGCGGCGGGCGCGGGGGAAAACCTCTGCGTGAGGTCTAAGCCTAACTTATCTAAGTTATAAATATGTGAGAACAGATTTTAAAATAATAATTTCAATATCGTCACCGTCCTTAGTTTTGAATGCCTCAATATTGGCCGATTCGTCGACATTACTGCGTCATTCTCGTATGCATCTCATTAACTTCAGGTCAAAGTCCACAGCCGGCCTCTGATGTAAATATAAACTCAACATTGAAATATATAAACTCATCAAAGGCGAGCATTAAATGCAGCAGTTTTGAGTTGAGGCAACGAACTACGACTACTACTAACGAGGATACAAAAAGGACTTCATATTTATTAATATCAAGTCTTCATTCCTTGGTGTTGTCACACCTTCGATTAACAATACAAGTACAACGACAAACAATACAAGTAGGTATGTTACGGGTAATGCTAGAAGATGGAGTAAACTTAGGTTTACCCGGGTTAACTTAGTATTACCCAAGCTTCTTGGGTAAAGTCCGAATAATAAGCAAAATAAATTTTAATTCGGGGTTTACCCATGCTCACCTAGGTCTACCCAACTCTGGCTGGGTAATGTTAGGTGTTGCATCATTTTTGAGCCGTAATGGGTAAAGTTGAACTGGAATGTTGATTTCATGGAATTGTGAATAAATACTTACAGAACAAGGAGATGAGAAACGAAATCGAAAAAGAAGTTTTAAATACAAAAGAAGGAATAGGGAACGAACGTATTAATATTTAGGAAATGTTCTAAAGGAATCAGTTTTCTGTGTCATGCATGATAAACTGATTGATATGGAAAATATATGAACAGTCGCTTTCAGGAGGCCAGGGTTATAAAAGGTGTAATTGTAAAACAAAATGTGCAACAAACAAGTGTGCAAAGCTGCAGAAAAAAAATATGATTCAAGAGGTTACAGCAGCTTATCTTGCTGAAATCAATAATTTCAAATTTAATAATAGTTTTAGCTATTAAAGCTATTAAGTTTTTGCTCTTCAAGCTATTAAGTTCGCATTTGTACGTTTAAAAAAAAATGCCTTTTGTATTTAAAACTTCTTTTTCGATTTCGTTTCTAATCCCCTTGTTCTGTAAGTAGTAATTCACAATTCCTTGGAATCACCATTCCAGCTCTACTTTACGGCTTGAAAATGATGCAACACCTAACATTACCCAGCCAGAGTTGGGTAGACCTAGGTGAGCATGGGTAAACCCCGAATTAAAATGTTATTTTACTTATTATTCGGACTTTACCCAAGAAGCTTGGGTAATACTAAGTTAACCCGGGTAAACCTAGGTTTACTCCTCCTTCTAACATTACCCGTAACAGGTACACTGTTCATTGTTGATCGAAGTATCCCACCCATTTTTATTTTGAAGTGAGAAAACGCGAGGGAGAGATAGCTAGTTAAAAAATAATTATAAACCAATTTATGGACACCAAAATATACCATGCGTTCGAAATAAGAATAGGATCGATTGACAGGATTTGACGTCACACCGTACTGTCAAATCGAAGATATTTTTGCAAAATTAAAGAACTCAGAGATGAGTAAAATTGAAAAACTGGATTCTGATTAAACTTTTTTTCGTTCACAGTTCGTAAATAAATTAAAATTTCCGTTAATAAACTGAATTTTAAAATATCTTGCCTCGATTTGACAGTCAATCGTGACGTCACAATATGGCAATCGATCCTATTCTCATTTGGTACGCATTGTAAACCTCGACAACAAATTAGGTATTTAAAATCAAATTTATCTAAGTATCGTAACATGCTATCATAATATTCATAATGGCATCTTAGTACATACATAGAATACCAACGTAATAGCAAATTGAATGACAATAAACTCTACCCATTTACGTTATATTCTCCATTGTTCCTTCATTATTATTTTAATTTATGTGGAATCATATAATATACACAACCTTACACTTGAACTTCATTTTGTGACGACTATAGAAAATAGATTACTCAACTGTACTAAATGAAAATTGGAAGTAGTTAGAATAAATTGAATAATCAGGTTATTCTTCGAAACCGAGAGGGTGTTTCATAGGTCTAGCCTAATTTGTATACCTATCCTTGAAGCAGCGACCCCAAGTAACATGGGATAAGGGTAGGATGATGATGATTCTTGAAGCATCGACTTATATCCTAGAGATAAACAAGCATATTAATAGAAACTATTTGTCAAAATACTGAAAAGTTAATGCAAAAATCCGCTGCAGCGCTTCATTGGCATTGTCATCTATTAAAGCTTTTAAAACTTTCAGCGCTGATACGTCAATATTGCACTAATGTCATCAATGTAAAAGTATACGGCATGCAGATCACTTAAGTGGAGTAAAGTCACTGTACAACACGCCTCATCTAGCGAGTAGTACATATACACTTCTCATCAAAAAAATCGAAACACTTCCGTTTTCATTGTTTCTGTCCGAATTTAACACAAAAAAGAATTCATACGATGAAAAATTACATATATTATAGCTGGCAGTTTGGCCATTACAGTAATAAGCGAAAATTCTAAATTCAAAATTAGAATTTCATTTGTTTATCTTATAAACGAAATGAATCACTGTTTTGAGACAAATGTGTGTTTAGGGTTGGAGTACATTTAGCGTTTAAAAACTAAAAATTGGCGCCTATCCTTAAACTTTTTGTTTTTTATTTCAATACTGTGACTTTGGGACGTCTGAAAAAAGGTTTTTTTTCTAAAACGTATGGATACTTCGCCCACAGAAGCCGCCCAAGTTGTGGCATTGCTGGATTCTGGCCTTAGTCAGCGTGTTGTGGCTGCAAGACTGCATCTAAGCCTGTCATCTGTTCATAGAGTCTATAAACGTTATCGGGAGACTGGTTTGTTCACGCGCCGTTCAGGATCTGGCAGGAATCGGGTCACTTCTGAGCGAGATGATCGATTTATTGTAACAACTTCTTTAAGAAATCGACGCCTTAACGCTTTTCAACTGCAGCAGCGGCTTCGTGTTGTACGAAGGGTGGCTGTAAGTGACTCTACAATTAGAAGAAGGTTGAAGGATCGTGGACTGGTACCGCATAAGCCAGCAAATGGGCCGAAATTAACTGCAGACCATCGAAGAGCGCGCCTTAACTTTGCACGTGAGCACCTAAATTGGTCATACCTACAGTGGAGCAAAGTTCTCTTTTCTGATGAGTGTAAAATTATGCTGTATGGTAACGACGGAAGGAACAAGGTCTACAGAAGAGACGGAGAACGCTATGCACAATGCTGCATTGAAGAAAAGGTCAGCTATGGTGGCGGTTCGTGGACGGTTTGGGGAGGAATCAGCGCCGACGGTAAGACAGAGCTTGCTTTCGTGTCTGGGCCACGTCTGCCTGCACTAAACTGTCATCGGTACGTCGAAGAGTGTCTCGAGCCTCATGTGATGCCCTATGCACATTTTATTGGCAACGGCTTCATATTCATGCACGACAATGCTAGGGCTCACACCGCGGGCGTCGTACGAGATTATCTTAACGAAGTCGATATCTCTATTATGGAATGGCCAGCAAGAAGCCCGGACATGAATCCCATTGAACATCTATGGGATGAATTAAAGAGACGAATTCGAGCAAGAGATCCTGCCCCAGAAACACTTAGCCAGCTGCAAGATGCAATCCAAGAGGAATGGGACAATATACCACAGCATGTGATCGTGACTCTCATCCGATCGATGAAGAACCGTATGGAAGCAGTAATTAGAGCTCGGGGAGGGAATACAAGTTATTAAATAAACGTTTTTTAGCTTTTTTTTTCATTTACGTGTGTTGTTTTATCCATTTCCTTTATACTCCATACGGAATAAAAATGACTCATTTAACAAAATACGAAACCTATGAAAAATTCATTTAAATTTAGAACATTAACATTAAGATTTGATAAGCTCATATTACTCACTATTAAACGACATTTAACATTTATTCCTAAATGTACACATTTTTCTGATAATCCTGACAAAACGTAAACTTGCAAGGTGTTTCGATTTTTTTGATGAGAAGTGTATATCGATGTCTTGAAGTAACCTATTCACTATTGAATGAAAATCGAAATCTAATTAAAATAAACTTATTTAGTTTTAGTTTTTTTTTTTGTGTTATGATGTTTTCGTAACGTACAGCTGCAACAACTATTACAGTAAATATACTTAACCAATTTTTTGCGGCGTACAACATACAACAACCGTGTAAGTTGTGTTATATTTTTAGAACTAAAGTCTCGGCCCAATGAATCTAAAACCGGTTTCTCCTTGCTTGTACACTTCCTTTGGTACTACCACCTGGTGTTTATATTCCCAAATAACATAATATTAGAAAGCATCATGAGGAAACCCGCATCTTCTAAAACCAAAAATTCGAAGACATGTGACATCCACCAACTAGCACTGGACCCGCGTCGTGGATTATTGCACATTCCCTCTCCTAGAGAGGAGGCCTGAGCCCCAGCAGTGGGAATATTATAAGGTGATACTATGCTATGCTGTTAGCCTATCAATCTTCAAAGCAAGAGTAAAGAGATATTTTCTAAATACATTCATCTTTATTCCATCTTAGGACCTATGCAGACCATTTTATAAGCATAGACTGCGCCCTTTTATTCTATAGATCTGTCTTGACTCTTGATACACGTGCGCATCGCGTCTGTATTGCTACAAACGCGCGTCAACGGTGCGTTTATAAACGTAGTGTGGACAGGCCCTTAGTGCTTGATTACGGAGATGCGGCGTACATTCCAGCAGCGGACCGCGTCATCGCATGCTATGCGTTCCATATATGAATAGGATCGATAACCAGGATGTGACGTCACGCCGTACCTACTGTCAAATCGAAGATATTTTTGCTACATTGAAGAATTCGGAGATGAGTAAAATTGAAAAACTGGATTCTGATTAAGTATTTTTCGTTCGTAAATAAACTGAATTTTAAAAATATCTTGCCTCAATTTGACAGTAAATCGTGACGTCACAATCGATCCTATTATCATTTGGAACGCATTGTGAACACAAACATAAGGCAATGTACGACACAAGCCCAAAACGCCGCGTCTCCGTAAACAAGCACTTAATAATCTCATCACAATAACATAATCTTTTATAAAGAGCGTAATTTATTATGCTACATGAAGCTTAGTCTTTATGCTCATTAATCATTATTTACACTTCGGTTAGATTATAATTTTATTATTTATAGTGTTTTTTTTATAATCTCAAGAACTTTAAATAGTTACTTTAAACCAACTAGAGGATTTTAAGCCAAGAGTGAATAGGTAACTTCTAGGTAAGCGTGCTCCATCGTCGACCACATCATCACTTACCATTGCATCAGGTGGGATAGACGTCAAACGCGAGCCTATCCATGATAAAAAACTTTTTAATTATCATTTAAAAAATAAATTATAGAGTCGGTTTAACGAGTGTTTTCACGACCCTCGAAACACGCCTCCACCGGGTTCCCAACTACCGCTAGGACGGGTTCAAATCGGCGTAGGGTCGACGAACAAGTATCTGGGACTCGTCCTCGACAGCCTGTGGAATTTCGAGGAACACTTCCGACGTCTGGCTTAAAAACTAAATCGGACCGGGACTGCCCTCAAGCGGCTCCTGCTGAACCTGGGGGATCCAGATGTCGCCGGAGGCTCTACGCAGGCATCGTACATTCCATGACCCTATATGTAATTCCGTTGTAGGCGCCCTCTCTGCGGAAGCAATCGAGGACCCAGCTAAACTCAAGGCTATATGCTATATAACATATTGCGTGATACGATCAAAAAGAGCGGTGCAGACGTAGTCTCTAAGAAAATGGATTAAATTGTTAATCCAATTGACCACACATTGGTTTGCTAATCCAATGTACCTATTTGGATCTCGTCGCTGCTGCCAGCGCTGCGCTCGAGGCTGTGGTCTTAGAGAATAGCACTGCAGTACAATACGGCCTTCGGATCTTGGCGAGTCGGAAGTTAAGCTCTGCGAATTTTAAAGCTTCATAACTCAAATAAAAATAAAAGTAAAAAAATGGTTGCCTGTAAAGTCGGTTTTACGGGCGAAGATTTTACGTGACAACGTCCTAATTCTCTAGTGCTGCGCGCGCGGCAGACCGATCATAGTTGAGTGGGAGAGAGACGCAAGGCATTCAGCGGGCCTCTCTCTCGTTCGGTGACTCATCGTAACGTTACCGAGCGTTACACTTTTTCATAAGTGACTCCCAGCCGCAACCTAATTTAAGACGTTGTCACGTCAATAAATGCCAATAACAGTTTTTGACTGCAATAACAACTGCTAATTGCATTTATTTGTTTAAACCATTTATTTTTCTACTAGTTTTCAAGCGCTAAAATTCTTAGAGGCTAACTTCAGACTTGCCAAGATCTGACGGCCGTACTGTACGTGGGACTCCAGAGGTGATAACTAGTATGTTGACAACAGACTAGTTTCAATTTTATTACAAGTTTGTTGTAATAAAACTCATAAAGATGTTGACGATATTTTTCCTCACAAAACCTGTTATTAGTTGACTTTAGACTCTGCTAACGGTTTGCCCAGTGACTTTTATTAGGTACTATAAAATTAAGTCATCGTTTAAAATAGAAATATTAGTAGTATTAAAATAATATAACATATTGCGCCGACCCCAAATAAAACGGGACAAGGGCAGGAAGATGATGATGATGAGTAGTATTAAAATAAAGCATATTATTTAAATTTTTTGTAAAAACTTCATTTTTTTTTTTAACGGGAATTTGTCCCACTCCTGTGCGTCTTCACGCCTAGGGTAGAGTGGAACGGTTACGTGACAAATCATGAAATACCTTCTTTCGCTCTGGGAGGAAAGACAGAAAGTGTCAGAAGTTTACTGACTTACACTGAAGCTACCAGCGTCCCTTCAGTTGCCCTTTGTGTTCCAGGGCCGCGGCAACTCTTTCGATCATACCCGCAGTCCATTCTAAACATGCTTGCAGCCGATTGCTAAATTACATAATAGCATTCAACTCTCAAATATTTACTAACTCACCTTTTCTTTAAAAAAAAAACCGCGAAAACTATATAAAACCGGCTAGACATGTCATCAAAGTTCAAACATGAAATCTCGTAAAATAAAGGGGATTATAAACGACACAACGGATTATGATGCGATTTTAAAAAAAATATACAGTTTGTCATTGACATGTTTCCGCAAACGAATACCATAGATCCAGTTCATGATTCTAGACCCTAGTAGTAGTAGTATAGTAGAGTTTTTTGGCAACTCCCATACGGTGAAGATTCCCCGCATGCCAGTTGTCGACAGTCTTATCTTGATGTTTAGTGAATAACGATTACCTATATTTGAGCGCATCTAAACGCTTCTTCATACATGCTGAATAAGAAAGTGAATGAATTAAAAACTCTAGAAACCCGACAATACCGTTAACGCATACTTCATAACAAGCCGACTAATTATAAACACGCAAGTATGGAAAACCGGTTTGAAATCTAATTGTTTACTACCATAAATTAACAATGAACTATGTACTCGAAACTGCATTTTACGTTCAGTCCTTGACTCTAAATAGGAGTGTGACGTCATTACCCTCATTATGTTGGTACCTTTTCTATTACGCTGCTTTCAGATTCAGATTACTCTGTACTATAGTGAAGTATAATGCAGGGGCGTAGCTACCGCCGTATCTGCCGTATCAATTATACTGGGCCCCCGCGGTACAGGGGCCCCGACATAGGCAAAAATTCGCAACATGTTATCCACAACCGTCTCATAGGGCAGCTAAGCATCTGTAATAAAAATACGTTTTTTTCTTATACGGGGCCCCCGAACCGAAGGACTTTTAATACGGGGCCCCTGTGGGACTAGCTACGCTACTGGTATAATGCCATATATTATAGCAAAGAAGGACCTAATGCTATACTATATAGCATGGCGTTGACATTCTGCGATAGTATCGTGTTGTGTTGCTCGTTTCGCTTGCGGGACGGCCGGTGGTGAGGGAGGAGAAAGAAAGCGGCGCGTGATAAAGCACAGCATTGCCTTAGCGCATCGCAATAATTTATAGCGTATAGTAAACCCATAGTATATAGAGCACAGTGTGAACGGGTCCATGAGCTATATACTATATGCTATTGTATTACAATGTAGTCTGAACGCAGCTTTAGTGACTATGTGTAGAAATGTGCTACGAGACCTTGCTTCAAATTTTAAGGCTCTAGGGCAATAATTCACAGGCCCTGTGAATTTTGATTCCATACGAATTCTCAAAATACACGTATGTTACAATATAAGCGGCCATATCTTTTTCCATCCATAACAAAACATGTTGCGCCGACCCCAAGTAATATGGGATAAGGGTAGGATGATGATGATGAACACAAAACTAACTTAAAATTTTCTCTTTTTCTCCAGCCAGAAAAGGGCTTCGTGAACATGCTAGACGAGGTCGTCATCTATAACGACCCGTACGGGGTGGCGCTGGTCATCGGAGCGTGGAACTACCCGCTGCAACTGCTGCTGCTGCCGGTGTCTGGAGCCATCTCCGCAGGCAACACCGTCATCCTGAAGCCTAGTGAACTGTCCGTAGCCTGCGCTAACTTCGTGGCTGAAACCTTGCCCAAGTATTTGGACAATGTGAGTATTAATTTGCATTGGAGTATTAACTATACTGACTTTGAAAGAGAGTTTGACTTTAATTTTTTTTTTTAATTATTTATTTATTGGCTCACCAACAATTGTTTACACTGGTATTATGCTAAAAGTAACATGCAATGAAATAGAGTACAATTGTGTAACAATCACTTAATGGTAAACTCCGCATGCATTAAGAAAAATAAGAAAAGCAAACTTAGCTAATCTAAAATTATTATATTATTGAAAACACGCGACTCCATGTATGCCTAATCCAAATTAAGGCGATATTTATAAATATCACCGTTAGTTAAGATGCAGATCAATTATGTCGCTACAATCATTAGTCACTTTACTAACATACACACATATTATGAGGCACAGAACACAAAAATACACAATAACGATAGGACTTTATTGAAAACTAGCTTTTGCCAGCGGCTTCGCCCGCGTACATAAAATATAATATATATAGCCTATGTCACTCAGGAGTAAAGCAGCTTTCTATTGTTGCTAATTTTTTTCCAATCGGAACAGTAGTTCCAGAGATTACCTCCTACAAACAAAGAAACAAAAAAGCAAATTTTACCTTTTTATTATATTAGTGTAGATTATTACAAAGTCATTTAACATAATAATTTAAATTGTAACTGTAGGTACAAGATTTCCCTTCACTTGGTCGAAATTGGACTTTCATTTAATACAATGTCAAATGTTCCAAAATTTGCTCCACTTTTGGAACGAATTAATTTAATATTGCAGTTGCCCTTTTATGGAACGTGACCTTATCCTCGATATAAAGTAACATTTTTGAGGTCAAAAGATGGTGATGACCTTTATGCCTCTTATTAATGACACCTTGAGTTCGCCAATCTAGTTTTAGAACACGTCACAAAATTACAGTGCTAAATATGTATATACACTGTTAAATCTTGATCATTTTGTAGTAGGATCTGGGTGGATTGTTAAGTCAGTGAGAGTCTGACACTATTTGCCGCTACACCCAAGGGCTAGTTTCATATGATTTTTACCCAACATAAAATATGTATACACTGATAAATCTTGATCGTTTTGTAGTAGGAACGGGGGGTGGGTTGTTGTAGTCAGTAAGAATCTGACACTTTTTCCCGCTACGCCCAATGGCGAGTTTAAGAGTTAGATGATTTTTACCCAACATAAAATTTGTATACACCGATAAATCTTGATCGTTTTATAGTAGGAACGGGGTGGGTTGTTGTAGTCAGTAAGAATCTGACACTGCGTCCCGCTACGCCCGAGGACGGGTTTCATAGTTTGATGCTTTTTACCCAACATAAAAAAAACCTACAATTTTTTTATTAATTCCAGGATGCTGTAATAGTAATAGAGGGCGGGCCCCAAGAGACCACAGAGCTGCTGAAGCAGAAGTTCGACTATATCTTCTTCACGGGAGGCACCAGCATCGGCAAGATCATCTACGAGGCTGCCGTCAAGAATCTCACGCCGGTCACATTGGAACTCGGAGGCAAAAGGTAAGGAAATATCTACTTTATTGTCATAAGCATAAAGTCGATAGTGGATCATGGGGACCGAGCCCGATTGTTCCAAGCAGGCCTCAAAGAGTGACATCTCTGCAAAACCGTTCGGGCCTCGTAACGTATTGGAGCCATGGATTGTTCTAAAGGTAACCCCGGAGTCCTAGCATGCAAGGCAATGACGGATGATAGGAGTAGCCTTTAGTCAGTAAAATTCTGACACACTCTCGCGCTCCACCCTAGCGTGGGAGAAGTCATGGATGATTTCCCACCTAAAAAATAAAAAAGGTACAAACCAAAGCAATTTCTTCTCTGCTCTCAAAACGGTGAAGGAAGACATCGTGATGAGGCATGTATGTCCTAGAACCAAAAATTCGAAGACATGTGACATCTACCCACCCGCACTGGGCCGCGTGGTAGATTACGGCCCATTCCCTCTCCTAGGGAAGAGGCCTAAGTGCCAGCAGTGGGAACATTATAAGGCTGTTGCATTGGTACCCGCATATTTATATTAGCACTAGCTTTTGCCCGCGGCTTCGCTCCCGGCAACAGATTATTCTACTCTACCCTACTCTACCCTACTCTACCCTACTCTACCCTACTCTACCCTACTCTACCCTACTCTACCCTACTCTACCCTACTCTAAAAAAAAAAAAAAAAATGTATCCTATGTCATTCTCCTGGCTCTAAACTACCTCCCTGCCAATTTTCAGCTAAATCGGTTCTAGCTGTCCCGGCAAACTTCGTTTCGCCTATTTTTTTTTTTTCGTTCTCACCGTTTAAACCTTCCCTGAACTATCACGAATATTTCAAGACCAAAATCAGCCAAATCGGTCCAGCCGATCCCGAGTTTTAGCGAGACTAACGAACAGCTAATTATTTTTATATATATAGACTAGCTTTTGCCCGCGGCTTCGCTCCCGGCATCAGATTATTTTACTCTACCCTACTCTACCCTACTCTACCCTACTCTACCCTACTCTACCCTACTCTACCCTACTCTACCCTACTCTACCCTACTCTACCCTAGTCTACCCTACTCTACCCTACTCTACCCTACTCTACCCTACTCTACCCTACTCTACCCTACTCTACCCTACTCTACCCTACTCTACCCTACTCTACCCTAGTCTACCCTACTCTACCCTACTCTACCCTACTATTCGAATTTTTCTCACCTTTTAAACCTTCCCTAGACCTCCACGAATAATTCAAGACCAAGATAAGATAAATCCGTTCAGCCGTTCTCGAGTTTTAGCGAGACTAACGAACAGCAATTGATTTTTATATATATAGATTATCGAATTATTTTCTTGTATCTAAAATATATTAACAATATTTGATTTTGTAATAAATACAAGTAGAAAGACATTACATAAATGCACCACTTTTAAATACACTTCTCATCAAAAAAATCGAAACACCTTGCAAGTTTACGTTTTGTCAGGATTATCAGAAAAATGTGTACATTTAGGAATAAATGTTAAATGTCGTTTAATAGTGAGTAATATGAGCTTATCAAATCTTAATGTTAATGTTCTAAATTTAAATGAATTTTTCATAGGTTTCGTATTTTGTTAAATGAGTCATTTTTATTCCGTATGGAGTATAAAGGAAATGGATAAAACAACACACGTAAATGAAAAAAAAAGCTAAAAAACGTTTATTTAATAACTTGTATTCCCTCCCCGAGCTCTAATTACTGCTTCCATACGGTTCTTCATCGATCGGATGAGAGTCACGATCACATGCTGTGGTATATTGTCCCATTCCTCTTGGATTGCATCTTGCAGCTGGCTAAGTGTTTCTGGGGCAGGATCTCTTGCTCGAATTCGTCTCTTTAATTCATCCCATAGATGTTCAATGGGATTCATGTCCGGGCTTCTTGCTGGCCATTCCATAATAGAGATATCGACTTCGTTAAGATAATCTCGTACGACGCCCGCGGTGTGAGCCCTAGCATTGTCGTGCATGAATATGAAGCCGTTGCCAATAAAATGTGCATAGGGCATCACATGAGGCTCGAGACACTCTTCGACGTACCGATGACAGTTTAGTGCAGGCAGACGTGGCCCAGACATGAAAGCAAGCTCTGTCTTACCGTCGGCGCTGATTCCTCCCCAAACCGTCCACGAACCGCCACCATAGCTGACCTTTTCTTCAATGCAGCATTGTGCATAGCGTTCTCCGTCTCTTCTGTAGACCTTGTTCCTTCCGTCGTTACCATACAGCATAATTTTACACTCATCAGAAAAGAGAACTTTGCTCCACTGTAGGTATGACCAATTTAGGTGCTCACGTGCAAAGTTAAGGCGCGCTCTTCGATGGTCTGCAGTTAATTTCGGCCCATTTGCTGGCTTATGCGGTACCAGTCCACGATCCTTCAACCTTCTTCTAATTGTAGAGTCACTTACAACACGAAGCCGCTGCTGCAGTTGAAAAGCGTTAAGGCGTCGATTTCTTAAAGAAGTTGTTACAATAAATCGATCATCTCGCTCAGAAGTGACCCGATTCCTGCCAGATCCTGAACGGCGCGTGAACAAACCAGTCTCCCGATAACGTTTATAGACTCTATGAACAGATGACAGGCTTAGATGCAGTCTTGCAGCCACAACACGCTGACTAAGGCCAGAATCCAGCAATGCCACAACTTGGGCGGCTTCTGTGGGCGAAGTATCCATACGTTTTAGAAAAAAAACCTTTTTTCAGACGTCCCAAAGTCACAGTATTGAAATAAAAAACGAAAAGTTTAAGGATAGGCGCCAATTTTTAGTTTTTAAACGCTAAATGTACTCCAACCCTAAAAACACACATTTGTCTCAAAACAGTGATTCATTTCGTTTATAAGATAAACAAATGAAATTCTAATTTTGAATTTAGAATTTTCGCTTATTACTGTAATGGCCAAACTGCCAGCTATAATATATGTATTTTTTTTCATCGTATGAATTCTTTTTTGTGTTAAATTCGGACAGAAACAATGAAAACGGAAGTGTTTCGATTTTTTTGATGAGAAGTGTATATCATTGGATTAGCAATGTGCATTATCTCACCCAGATAAGGACGAAAACATTTAAATCTTACAGATACCTAAATTTGTTGCACACATCGACTTATATCCTACCGATAGACAAACACATTCATATAAACTATTTGTTAAAATACTGACAAGTTAATACAAAAGTCCGCTGCAGCGCTTCATTGGCATTATGCCGTCTAGCAAAACTTTTAAAATTTACTGCCGGTTAAATCATTGTTGCACTCCTCACTTCTTGGCCAAACTTAGGATTAAGGATAGCTCTCTTTGTGAATGCGGTTTGGATGAAGGAGACGTGGACCATTTATTTTTCTCCTGTTCTAAACTGTGCTTCTCTTTTCATGAAATCATTCCTCCTCATATTCCTCGTCCTACCTCGGTCAAATGTCTTCTTCCTTTGGTTTTTACTCGGTTTATATTCAAACTATGCAAATTCATCGAAATTAATAAAATTAAGTTGTAGCATTTTTTTTATTTTTTTTATTAGTACTTTTTATTTCATTTATCACAATCAGTCACAATCTGTGGTCATAGGATTGTCACTACACTGTCAGTATACATCTGCGAAGAAATATTTTTATTATTTTATAATTTTGATTTCAAAAGAAAGAAATATTTATTTTACTTTTTTTTCACGCTAAATACTCTCCAGCGTTTGATAGCGTGACTAGTCTGCACGTGTTATTGGCAAAATTGTGGTGTCTCTTCCACAAAGGCCATTCATTAAGAGTTGAAGTTGAAAATTTACTGCGCGCTCACACTGCATAAACGTCAAACTGCACTAGATAAATGATAAATGATCTTTATTTTGCAAGTAGGTTTAAAAAACAGTTTTACACGTCATTTTTTTTTTTATGTTAAATGAGTCCGGTGTCATCAATGTAAAGGTGTATAGTCTGTAGATCACCTAAGTCAAGTAAACTGACTGTACGACACGCCTAATCTAGGTCGTAGTACATATATATCGATGGTTGCCTTGGTTCTGTAATTGTTGCGTCCATTTCGAAATTTGTTGCAAATATAATTTTTATTAGTTGTTTTACAAAACCATTTCCTGCTGGCATAACGTTACCGCAGCTAGTGGACCGTCAAATAATTTTAAACTTTATAATATAGACTTAAAAGACTATTATCGCGGAAATATCTTTCTGCCAGCGGCGACCTTTTTTAAGGTATTCACGCGATTCTGATCCTATAAGGCAGTGGTTTTTGTGGTGGTTTCGTGTACCGTATATTACCAATAAACCGACCGAGTGGTCCCTGGCAAAACAGGAATTTAGTAAAATGGTCGCTCATGCCTAAGAGGTTAAGAACCACTGCTTTATGGTATAAAGATAAAGTTTTGAATTATTTCACACTGATAGTGCCCGCCATGTCGCTGCCATTCCGGTGTGATTCAGACCAGAGTCTACACGAGAAAAGTCACTAGATGATTTCCCACTAACAAAAAAAAGCCAGGCTTCTTTTTTAATGACAATTTTGAAATAAATTTTAGCTATAATCCGTTGTTCAGACGATAATGGAATGACTGTTTTCGGCTTTATCTGGCTGGGATAAAGGACACGATATTAGTATGTATTTTCATGTCAATAAAATATACTAGACTAGCTTTCGCACAAGCCCCCGTTTCATCCCCTTAGAGGGTGAATTTTTGAAAATCTCTTAGTACTCGTCTACATCATAAAATAATACCTTTAGCAGAATTTCACATTCCTACTCCCAGTAGTTTCGTACGTTTAAATAGTTTCGTTCTGTGTGCTGAATTGTAGATACATCAGTCAATCAGCTCCCCTTTTATATTAATAAATAAACTGATTAAACAACAATTATTATGTATGTATAAGTAGCTCAAATTGTTTAGATACGATATTCTGATACACTATCTTATTTAATCATAATTAATTTAAATCTCGTTACATTACTCAACATAATGTATTATGTCATTGACGTTTATGATTACACGCCACACGATAAGATAATATACATATTAAAATACGCGATTCCTAAAATGACATGAAGGGTCAATTTCACAATGTCCACATAAAAACTGCTTTTGTAGTACAAAGAGGTGTTGAAATTGTCTACTCTATAATTCATACTTTTTTTACATCTTAATAATATAGCCAATCTATGGAATAAACAAAAATTTTTTTTTCATAGCAAGGTTAGGGCATAGGGAGTTGTATATCTATATATTTAAAACTCGTCAAGACGAATCACACGAGCCCAAACTCGATGGAGCTAAGTCGTTTCGATGGAGTTATGTCGTTTAGTTATTCGAAGACATGTGACAACACCAATCCGCACTGGGCCCGCGTGGTAGATTACGGCCCATTCCGTCTCCTATAGAGGAGGCCTGTGTCCCAGCAATGGGGAACATAAAAAGGCTGATGTGATGTCGTTTAATTGCAGAACAACTTTGAGTGTAAAGATTGAATAAAAATCGTGTAAAATCCCCAAAACTAAGTCGATATTGATAAAGTTCAATTAGGTACCGAAGAGTTGTATAAAATTGTTTGTAATTGATTAAAGCAGTGGTTTTTCCATGAAACTCGATTCTCCAAAGCACTAATCGTAATTTTTTACGCACCGTCAATGTCATTTCAATTTTTAAAGTTGTTTGTGTGCGTGCGAACAAGTCGTGCGCATCGACTGGCATCTAAATACTCATCACTGATACTATCTCTGTCGGATACTATGTCAGATGAGATAATGTGCTTTTTGACCACGCCCATCAGTGAGTTCGAGTCCGTGACTAATTTAGCCTTAATTAACCTTAAGGCCACACAAAACTTAGTTTTCTTTCGTGAAAATTTAAGCTGACCACCTTTCATAGATAGAAAATATTTGGGGATGTGTTGAACAGAGAATAAAGCCCCACATACCTACTTTCAAAAGGGAGGATCCTACGACCAAACAGGTGTCACGTCTGGTGGGCTTAGTGGGCAACTGCCCGCTAGTTGATTTCGGGCTGTAGTATATTATTATATTCAAATCGCGTGGGGAACTTGGTTGTGCGATGCAGGACTCGTTGAAGTTTTTATGTGGCGCCATAGATGTCGCTACAATACCATTTCCTCCTAAGACTTTTACTTATTTTTAAAATATTCTGTTTTCAGCCCAGTGTACATCGACAACACAGTAGACATGGTGGTGACAGCTAAGCGCATCCTCTGGGGGAAGTTCATCAACGCAGGCCAGACCTGCATCGCGCCTGACTACGTCCTGTGCACCAGGGAGGTGCAGGACAAATTCGTGGCGGCAGCTAAGAAGATCCTCAAGGAGTGGTATGGCAGCGATGCACAGAAGTCGCCCGATTTAGGCAGAATTATTAATGGAAGGCATTTTAAGTAAGTTGTTAATATTTCTCGAGCTCAACGAACTTTTTCAGTGTCCGGTTGGATAGTAGGATAGTACTACATTAATCTATACATACCGTCACAGACACAAGCCAAGATATTGCTTCAATACCGAAGGCCTACGGGAAGTCGGCAATCCCGCCGGTTCGGGATATTTTAAAATTTCATTCTATTTTATTCAAAGGTAGCCGTCCAAATTTGAAACTAAATTCTAAATTATTCTAAACTTAGGTATTTATTTTTTGCATTTTGTAGGCCGTTTTTTCATCATTATTATTGTTACAAACAACTCGAAGCGCAAGTTATTTCACAAACAATCACAAAATATATAGTATAGATAGTAATAAAAATACCGCTATAGACATTTGCTTTCTGTCAAACAAACTATTTTGAAATTGAACGGACAAAAACATCAATTTCTATTGACAAAAATCTACCAAGAAACCAATGTTGCCATGTTGAAAATTACGAATGCTTAGTTGTGTATATTTTTTTATTGGTTTTTGTATAAATATCGATATGTTCCTTATTTTCGATATGATAGTATTGATATTTTAGGGTCAATATTATCGAAAAATTAGATATGTCGTTGCATCGCTAGTCATTGGATTATTTTCCCCACCAATCATTTTTAGCGTTTAGAGAAGAAAAAATATCGTAAAACCATTATCTACAGTTTCAGAAGACTTATATAAATCTTACATTTCTGCTTTCCAGCCGCTTGCAAGCCATAGTTGACGCAAGCAAAGACAAAATCGTAATCGGAGGCTCCTACGATGCAAACGACAAATTCATTGAACCCACTATCCTCACAGATGTCACAGCAACCGACAAGATCATGCAGGATGAGATCTTTGGACCCCTATTACCCATAGTACCCATTGAAAATGCTTTCGAAGCAATCCAATTTATCAATGAGCGGTAAGTTTGTTTTAGCCTTTTGTATTTGGATTCGAAATTACGCGATTATTTTTTGTCAGGGTTGCCATCTCAGAAAATTACTACCATTTGGTACTTTGCTTATGAACTGGCAACTCAAGCTACTGTTTTTAGTTTTGCCGCTTCAAATGACGGCTAAAAAACGCGTCGCCTGGTCGAGCGGCCAAGCGGCCAGTATTAACGCATTCGGGTCGCTTGGTCGCGGTTCAGAAGCGAATTTTTGATTTTCACTAGCTCTAGAAAGCCTAAATGAAATGAAAAAAAAAATCTTAAATAATTTAAGGCTATTTGTAATTTTCAACTACCGTCATTAAGTCAAATGTTCAATATCGAAGTGTGTCACTTTATTTAATTCTTTATTTAGGTTTCCATCAGTGTTAGTGAAAACAGTAGTGTTGTTTTTAGATTTTATATACGTAATTATTTTTACTGTTTCATTTCTTTGTTTTGTCCGTGTGTCCTTATGTTTTTTTGTGTGTTTTGTTATATAGCCATTCTTCAAAACGTGGGATTCAAATGCATTGTCATTTTGGTAGTTTTTAAATACGATTCAGCATTTATATATTTCATTCAATTTGCCGTGGGTATTTCATAATTTAGTCACAATGTTATCTTACATCAATTTAATTTATGCATTAAATGATAAAACATATTAATCCAAATGTTGAAGAAAAATATCAAATAACTTCAAAAAATAATAAACATCAAATATAGTTGGTAAGTCATGTAATTCCCATATTATGCACAATTTACAGGGGAGAGTTGCAAAATTACATTTATTTTAATATCTACATAACATAACGACCCATCACTACCTATATTGAAGTCGAATCAATTTTTCATCGAAAGTGGGTTGAAATAGTCGATTGTATTCCATGTTAACGTCGAATCGACTTTATTTTGATACTTTATAAATGATGGCAGTAACAAATGATAAGTAAAACAATGGCAAACAATTGATTGTTTATAAAACATTTTATTGTTTTTGGATGAATTATTATTGTTAATCCCACACGTCTCGGAATAAGTTCCTTCTTGAATAGTTAATACTGTACTTTCAAAATAATAGTCGATTCGTATTAGAACCGAAAACCGTAACCAGGCCGTTAGGACCGGCGCATCACTATCAGACCATCTTTCCATGGGAGGGAACCATGGAGACCACAATGGCCCATCACTACCTGTCTATACCATTACCCATGGGAGGGAACCATGGCGACCATAGAGTGAAACCATAAACAATTTTCAGGGACCATCCGTTAGTGCTTTACGTGTTCAGCAATCAAAGCAACATACAAAAGTTGTTCACTGAACAAACCCGATCGGGCAGTATCAGTATGAACGATACGATCATGTTTTACGGCGGTAAGGACTATACATTACCATAGGCTGTTTGTAAAAGTATACAAAAAATTTATAAATGCTACAAGTTTCAGTCGAAATACGTTTTGGAAGTGTAGACTATTAAAAATGACAAATATTATATGACAATATTATTACCACACATATAATATAATATGTGTGGTCCGGAAACAAGAATTGACTAAATATTTTGAATAAGCGATTGTTGGGTAATCGATTATTCGAATCTGTATGTCGCAATCGAAATGAAATTTTTACGTAATGAGTTCAAAGTAAAAATAATTTTGTGAAATAATGTGAAATTATGCTTAAGTGGTAGTCTTTTTTTTTATTTTAGACTGACAAGACCTCGAAATAGTAAAGAGGTAACTCGCTGCCTCGATAGTAATAATAATGGAATAGTATCTTGTACTCCAGAATATGTTGCGTAAGTAAAAAACAAAATTGCGCAAAAGCACAGCACAATTTTGAAGGGAACGGTTACTGCACTACAATGAACATAATGAATGTTTAAACTTATAGTTCGTTTTTTTAATCCTAGACTACGATTTGACAACTTAAAATGTCAAACTCAAGAAAATTGGGAACATATTTCTAGAGTGTGACATTCTGAGTTGTCAAATCGTAGTCTAGAATTAAAAAACGAACTATAGGCTTTGTAGTAAATGAACAATGTAGAAATTCATATTACGAAGCAGCTTTTAACTAAGTGTATAAATACTACACGCAAAAATTTTCTTAAATAAGTCTACATAATTTTGATAGAAACACACTTTTATTATTTCAATGATTTTTTATTATTTTTTTTTTTGTATATTATTGCAAACAGTCGTCGGGATAAGGTGGTACATTGGGTTGGCTTTGTGTTTTCAAGGAATGGGTTCGACGATGGAATAATAAAATACTTTGAAATACTAGACCATAATGTGATATCAAGCAATTCTGCAAGACTGCAAGGCAAAAATCTCTTGTTCTAAAGATTAAGAATAATGTTGGCCAATGGTAACGAACCCGACTTACAATGGTAGAGAGTTACGTCGAGGAATTCAAACATAAGCAAGCGCTTAACTTTATGTACTTTATTTCATTACCACTGCTCTCAAATGGTAAAGAAGAATATCGTGAAGAAATGTGTCCTAGAACCGATCTATGACCCATTCCCTTTCTTAGAGTGGAAGTCTGAATCAATGGAATCTTTATATCGACGCTCGAAAGCCAAAAATTACTAAGCGAAATTGAGTAAACTTCACTTGAAAGTGATTTAAAGTTATTTTTTTTTAGAAAAAACATAAAAAATTACGAAACAATCAGATTTATATATTACTAATATAATGGCAATATTATCAAAATCAGATATTTTTTTAACTAATAATACATGTCCTGCATATATAGGGACTAAAATTCAAAATCTTTGTATGACGACACTAGTTTTATCCGAACATTTATGACATATACAACCTCAGATCAAACACATCACTCATTTGGTCGGAGGATCCTCCCTTTTCAAATTATGTTGGCATGTAGAGTTGCCAACTATTCTGTTAAAAACAGTAAACTATTTTTCACTAAATTATAGTTTTTGCTGTTTAACTAAAATAATCTATACAAAATACTGTTTCTGTTTACTGTTTTCAGAAACTCAAAAAAAATACATATTATAAAATACTGATGATTTTTCTGGAATACTATTCTATATTCTTCTCAGATCAAAAAATTCTTTATTTCTTGTAAAACAAAGTAGGGCTCCCTATTGAGTGAGACTGCGCTTGGTTCCGCGCGAATACAATAATCTGCTAAAAAGTTTAAAGCGCCTGTTCCATCGGAACTTGTAACTATAATATAAACAGCAAAACAAGTGAATGACGAATCAAACTGACAACTTGGGTCAATTAGATTGATTTGTTTTTTTTTCCGATTGATTAAAAACTTTTTTTTTAATTGCTGCATTAACCTCAAAATGGCCTAGCATACAAAGTATTTGTTCTAATTTCTAATGAACATGGTGACGTCTTCGTTATATTTCTATTCACGGTATCTTATGGTGGTTGGTGACGGTGAAGGATGGTGTTGGATGTCTTCTATTGTTAAAATGTATAATTTCTAGAATGCATAATAATTTTCTGTTAATAATAAAAAAAAAATTGTCGAGTCTTGACAATTACATAAATGTTTTAGTTTTCTGTCAACGTCAATGTTGCCAGATTTAAAAATTGTGAAATTTTTAGTAACTTTTTATGGTAGTTTTTTTTTATATTTTAAAAACATTGACAGAAAACTTTAAACAATCTTGAATATTCTTCTACTCTTCTGTAGTCAATAATTGCCTGTTCGGTGGAGGTCTGACGTCATTCTGTTGTATGTAGAGAGAAGCCGCTAGTGCTGTACGTGTTCAGCACGAGTAAGAAGGTCCTATCGAGTATTGTGGACAACACTAGTAGCGGAGGGATGTGCGTTAACGATACCATGATGCACATGGGAGGTTTGGATACTTTTTCACTTATGTTTTAGTATATTTTTCATGCAGTTAACTTATTAATTGCTATTTTATATTTAAAAAAAAAAAAACAATTCTATAAGGTCCTTTAACCACTTACGTTGAATATACCCGACCAACACTATTAATGCGAGTATTTGTTGGATATATATTAGATATATAAATAGATATATTCCATTACGAATCACACATCTACGACCGGATATTCCATCTCGGCTTGTGGACGGCGAGCAATATATAGCTCGCCGTCCGGTCGTCTGGTAACAGTCCAGACCAAGCCAAGTCGTCAACAGCGCGCTCTGTTCCCGCGCGCCTCAAGGAGTCAGCAAATGTAGATGACCAACTGCAGGGCTGAAGCCTACTGGGGCCCTGGTCCGGTCTCTGAAAGGAAGGTCCGACTCCGGTATGAAGGCTAAGAAGGAATGGTGTTGGTCGTTTAGTCAGTAAGAATCTCACACTGATTTCCGCAACGCCCAAGGGCGCGATTCGTCATTAGATGATTTTTCGCACCATAAAAAAAATACCATCGCGCTAGTTCTTCTGTTACCCTATATTCCATCTCGCCACTTCTTCTGTCTCCCTTGGGGATTGAAGACTTAAAATGGGGTGGAGTACTCAGTCGCATTGAACACTCGACCCTAGCGCATAGGGCACGAAAACGCTCGTCGGATTAATCTGACGGAAGCGGTTATAGGATTAATAATAATAATAAATAAATTATAATAGATGACTGAAAGCCTTTAAAAACTAATGTTTATGAAGCTTGTCAGACGCTGATTTCTAACATTTGACAGCTGAGGTAATGGTTGCAAGTCTGTGCTATGTTTTTCATAGACTAATTTATTTTACTATAGAACTATCTCTCTTTCCCTCTGCCAATATTTTTAATAGCATGACAATTAATAAGCATGATTTGACAATTTTGTATTCACTAAAAAAAATTGTATTGTCGAGATTTTCAGTTGCTAGAAACATCATTATTTTTTGTTTTTTTTTTTTTGTTTGCACTTTTTTAATATTTAAATATTCTTTTTGAAATAAATGTTTTTGTGACCTGATTTAGAATAATCTGAATCTAATTGGAAAACAAATATACTAAATAAACAAATTCAATTTTTTACATTATAAAATAAAGGTGAAACAAATGAAAATCTCAACAATACACAATCAAAAATCAACCCTAAGTGTTTAAGTAATATCAAGTGTTATATAACAGTTGAGACGCTGCCGTTCGGCGGTGTCGGCGCGAGTGGCATCGGCGCCTACCACGGCAAGAAGACTTTCGACACGTTCACCCACAAGAAGAGCTGTCTCATCAAGAACTTCTCGCCTATCGGAGAGAAGCTAGCTTCGTAAGTTACTTTTTTTTATTGATTATAGGTTCGCTCTTGACCGCTATCTCACCTGATGGAAAGCGACGATGCTGTCGACGATGGAGAGCGCTTACCTAGAAGTATTCACTCTTGACTTAAAATTCCCGGATTGTAGCCATCAGGAAACACAGACTCCAGCAAGGAATTCCACTCCTTGGCTGAGAACTAGGTAGATCTACAATTGGGCACACGCGAGCTAGGTACCTACGCTGATCTGGATGCATCGGCCTCCTATCTGGATTGCCACCTTAGTTGTCAGTTTAAACTAGATGAGTCCGCTGTTTCCTAGCTGACTGCCCTGAGAGGAAACGCGTAAACAAACTCAGGGGAAGTGGAGAAACTTTGCCATTGCGTGACGGAAGTCAGGAAATCCGCCAGCTCGCCATCTTCCACAAATTATTACATATATCGTATCAGTAAGTGTCCATTTTTTTTTTCATAACAAGCTTTTATAGCGGTGGTCTATACTTATATAATTTAAACTCGTCAAGACGTTACACACGAGCCCAAACTCGACGTGGTTATGCCGTTTAATTACTAAGTTCCTATGACTACCTCGCTATTCCATCAACAGATCAGGTCCATGTCATCATAATATTGCATTGTTATGCGATTTACACCTGCATGCAATTGCAGCTCAATCGGTTGAAGATATCTGCTTCAAATTTGTGTTGCAAGATTTGAGCCGAACATACATAGTTACATTGCAAGCTAATAAAAAGTTTGTAAAAAGGATGATGATGATCGTATCAAGCTGGACAATAAGCAGCCCCCACTAGTCTCAGGGCAGACACCGTTTATTGATTTCTTCGTGTTTGATACACGTGGAAACTTATCATTGCAGCACTCGGCCCACTAACACCCTCACCTGCAGCTCGGGCTCGCAATGTCAATAATCCATATTTATATTCCTAACAATAAATAACAAACCGTTTTTTTTTTGTATTCTAGCGGCCGCTACCCTCCCTACACGGACAGTAACATCAACTTCCTGAGCATGTTGATGCGCAAGCGCTTCGGGCCCTCGCTCAAGTTCGTGCCCTACCTGCTTGCCTTCGCGCTTGGCGCGGGAGTATCTTATGGCATCTTCGCTTGGCAAAAGGTAAAGAAGTAATCTTGCATTTTGATGTTTTTTTAAGGGCGTGTTGTAAAATTTGGGGGTTGGTTCGGATTAAAAATTTGGCCATTTTAATATAATAATAATAATATAATGTAGCAGAACTAATACACAATGCCGTCTAGTCTCAAGCTAAGCAGAGCCTGTGTTATGAATACTAGACAACTGATAAACATACCTACTTATATATTTCTAAATACATACATATTATAGAATTACACCCAGACACAGAACAAATGTTCGTGCTCATCACACAAACATTAATCGAAACGTCCTGGGTAGGAATCGACGACCACGACCCAGCATAGCAGTCAGGGTCACTAACTGTTACTAGTAGACTCTGGTGTAGCGTTGTTAACTTGAAACGGTGTGGATCCTGACTGCGGCGCAACGCAGATATAATCCTTGATACAGAAGTTCCACTATCATGGCGGTGGACCTTGGATGCGCAGTAACTGATTTTTCGAGTCTAAATCCAGATGGGGCTGAGCGTAACCATAGCAACGGTTTTAACGTATTTGCCACACACAGTTCGCGATTCAAATAAGAATAGGATCGACTCAGCGCCATGTTATGACGTCATAACTGTCAAAACTGTTGTTTACAATATATTTTGCAATAGCAACAGCCTTATAATGTGCCCACTCCTAGGACTCACGCCTCCTCTCTAAGAGAGAGAGAAGGTTGGTGTAGATGTCACATGTCTTCGAAGTATTTGGTTCTTCATGCCGGTTTCTTCACGATGTTTCGAGCTCTCAAAATTGTGAAGGACGATATATTTAATTAGATTTTTATTTACGAATCATGAACGAAAAAGTTTAATCAGAATCTAGTTGTTCAATTCCGCTCATTTCTGTATCACTGTGTGGAGTTATGAAGTCTCCAAGTTAGGGGCGCTGATTCTGTGGGTGTTCAGGGCGTTGAGCACCCATGAGAAATAAACAGTGAGTGCCAAGCATCACTGAGAATAGAAATCAAGATATAAATCAATAATCGAAATCCGTTGCGTACTTTTAATGATAACAGAGATAAGGACAGACAGCGAAAAGCGACTTTATTTTATACTGCAGTGAAAACGTAGTATGTAAATAGGACATTTATTTATTAGTCGGTAGATCAATGTGCATTTCTATCTCACTCTTCGAGACTTTTTCGAGTCAACAAATGAGCATGAGGTTTTCTAAAACCCGGCGCCCCTGATCCCAGTAATGGAAAATGGAATAAGTAGGCGAATTGTTGCCAACAATGAAAATAAGAAAAAAGCTGTTTCTTTCTGGTCTCGTACCCAAAGGGTAAATAAAACCCTATTGCTAAGACTTCGCTGTTTGTGTTTATACACTATACTTCAAAAAGGAACGTCTAAATTAAAAAATAATTTAATAATAATAATAGAAAAAACCTCCTAAATTTTATAACACACCCCACTTAAGTAAAGAATATTTGTTAAACTATACCTTATAACATTCCATAAAGGTTTAATTTCGTTTAAAGCAGTAATACCCCTTTTTATTTGTTTACAGGCGTAGGTATTATCAATAATGTTATGGATATAGGATATATTTTAAGTCGTAAATATAGTATTACCTACATAGTAATTATTATATTTAAGTTACTAATGCTAAAGTCAGAAAATGTAAAACAATGTAATATCTATTTGATTCATAAAAAATCTTTAAAACTAAATAATTTGTTTTATTTCCCAAAAAGTCTCAAATCGAATCTCTGTACATTATTCATTACATCATAATACCCTTGAACTTATAATGCTACTGTTTCATTTGTTGCCAGTTTGAAAAAATTTACATGTACAATTTTCTTTATTTTTTCTATAAACTCTATAGCACACATAGAAAATTGGTTTACTTACAAAACATGTTGTGATTTAATGATAAATCTTTGTGAGCTTACAAACAAATTCACATTAAAATAAATAAGAAGTTTACTGATCAACACCAACTCAAAATTAGAATTAAAAAAAAATCCTCTCAATCTGTACGGTTGCCAATTTGTAGTTAGTCGAATACAACAATCGACTAAATTACTGGCAGGGAAAAAAAGCAACTACAAAAAAGCAACTGTTATTTGACCTTCTTTGTCATTAGCAAGTCATCTCGCTAGTACAGTGTGACCAGTATATCACACTGCATAGTGCATAGCCCCACACATATTCGTGTGATCTTTATTGAGAAGTGTAAGTAGTGAAATAGTATTAAGCAATGGAGTTTCATGTAATAAGCCGTACCCTATACATCCACAGCTAGCATATAACCCTCTTCATGATTTCTGTTTTGCTAGGTTTTTCATCTTGCTTTTTAATTGATATAGCTAGCGCTTGACTGCAATCCCACCTGATGGTAAGCGGTGATGCAATCGTTGGTGGTGCACTAGTTTAAGAGTCTTCACTCTAGCCTTGTAGATCCCTAACTAAAAATAATGTCTCAATGTCATAACTATCTTGTTACACGAGATCGCCGTCTCAATCTGTCTCAATGCCACTTTACTGCATATCAAGATTTTTTTATGGTAGGTAAAAATCATCTAATGACGAATCCTGCTTAGACAGAGCGAGAAACAGTGTCAGACTTTTACTGACTAAACAATTTTATTACCTGGGCCAGAGCCTTCCTTTCAGACCCAAACAATTGGTCCCAGTTGGCTTCGACCCTTCTGCATATTAGGGTTCCAATATCTATTTAATTAATTTATCTAGCGAGTTTAGCGAATCGCACTAAAGTTTAACATCTTTACAATCAGCAGCACTTCAGAAAACTGTACACTTACACAAAATAAAATTAAAATGCTGCAAAAGCGTAAAATAAAAAAATAAAGATGCAACCATCCGTGTCTTCGTTTGAAATAACACTAAACGTATATATAATATCGTACTAAATTACTTGAAAAAAAAAACACTAGAAAAAATGGCCTTGACGAAATATTAGGAAGGAAATAAAATATATATAGTGGAGTCAATTAACAAAATTGTAAAATGTGCATTTACATAAATTATAACAAATCTGTTTGACCTTGTAAGGTCAGACGAGGATACGGTCTGAGTTTACAGACACGATGAGTTTATTGCCATTTTAACTAGGTACGTGTAACTGAAAACTTCACAAATTGTATTTTGAAATAGCGCCCTCTGTGTTCGACGGCTGCGGTGACTTTTTAGAAGAATCTCGTAGGTCTCGCTTACCTTTAAACCCAGTGGCGTAATGAGGCGCCTATTTCAATCAGGAAGAATGGTTGAATGGGTATAAATAATATTGTAATAATAAAGAATTGGTGGTCCAATAACAAAGGGTCCGACTTAGGCGTAGTTAACCACCAGTTGTATAAACTCTACCCGATCCATTACTTTGTGTAATTTATTTCATCATCACTGCTTTCAAAACGGTGAAGGAAAACATCATGAGAAGAATGTTCCTCATGAACAACTTTCCAGCCTAGAACCATAAATTCAAAGACATGTAACATCATGTATTGTGGTGTGTCTCTCAAGAGAAGGCCTCTCCTAATAGTGGGCACAATATGAGGCTACATATTTGTTTATTAAATCTATACACTACCCTAAATAACATTGTACACAGGCTAAGGCTTTTTCTACCAGTCGACCTTAGGTTGGTACAGAAACATAACATGGCAAGTGCAACTTAATAAGTAGACAAACTGAAAATAAATAAGTAGGTACAATGATAAATACATACTATAATCTAAGAGCCAAAGCTGCTTATAACGGGTGCCCGCGCGGTCTTATACAAAAGTGCTCCGTACGGTCCGAGCTCACCGCGCGGGGGACACTTCGCGGGCAGTCACGCCCTGCGCCTGCCTCCGTGTGACGGACGCCCACGCGGGGCCACGCACGGACTAGTCGACTTAATAAACGGGATTACTAGCTGTCGTTCTTTTTTTGCCAGTCATCTACGAAATAATAAGTTTTTTATCAACACGACTATACATGCACACTGGGCGTACGGAAATCGTTCGTGCGTACGCGCAGGGACAAGTGACGGATGCCCGGCGCGTGGCCCCGCTTTACGCAGCGTTGGCCCTTATGATTATGCTATGATCTAGCATTATTCTCTTTTCAACTGTCTAAATAAGTGGCTCTTGAGCCTCAAATGAACACTGGCGTTCGCACATCTATTGTTTTTTTTTATTGTGTCTCCAATTACTCTAATATTAACTCACAGTTGTTTTGATTGCAGATGGCATCAGAAGAATAGTAACGCCGAGACTGAAGTGGCATCAACCAGGATTGCTGCGATTTGATTGTGATAATGTTTTAGAGATAAAATCTTAAAAGCCCTGGTTCTGTTATAAAAATTCTATTTAAAAAAAAAAACACAAATAGTAGTGTTTGACACATTCATGTTTAAATATTCGAAACCGATAAATACTGCCTTTTGGAAAGGCATAATTTTGTAAAAAAAAAAACTTGTCGATAAGAATAACTGTGCCTTGTTTTTAGATGTAGATCATATTTAGCAACACAATGTTAATTACGTGATTTATTTACGAAGCAATATTAGTCTTATTTATTATTTACACAACATAAGGTCTTTGCCATGACTATTACGGTTTCTCGTGCAATTATTGCCTTAGATATTAATATAATAAAATTATATCGAGAAAATAAGCATTTATTTTTATACTTATTTTATTAGCCAAGGTTTTTTGTTTGGCAAGCAATTTAGGGAATGTTAGCATGCAATAGGTATAGGATGCAAATCACTTGCCAAACATGCTTGGCTCTTTTTTACTGCATTCTCTTGGCTTGATACATTTCAAACTATTGCATTTATTAATCACTGAGAAATGTGCCTACGTTTGTTTTATTTTAGGCTGGCAACCCTGTTGAAAAACTGTACTCTCTTCTGAAAGATGAGAAAAGTATTGTTTGGACTTTGTTTACCTATTTATCAATTTATAATTTACACAGCTAGGTTACTGCTTATTACGACAATATTGTGAAATAAGCAATATAAAAACGCACGTGATTTTATTATTGTAGAATAAACTTATTTAAAGTTGTTTATTATATGAAATATTATTAGAAATATATTGGTAACCTATTCTAGTTGTTTTAAAATTAAACGTTATTCTCGTTGATAAACATTAAAAATGTTAGGTTGTTGGATAATACGTATATTTGTATGTGTAATTAAATGGGAACAATGGATCATACTTACGAGAACAAATGTTTTTTTTCTTACTTGCCCCTTTCCCTCTTTTTAATGCGACAATTAATAATAGGGCTTAAGAACGGCACATTGAGTCACTTTGTGGCGACCACATTAGAACGACTAGTGGACGCCACAAGTTGCGGACGTGTTTCTTCATACATTTTGTATAGCATTGGCGCACACCGAACGTTTGAGCGGCCGCGTCCCGCGTCCGACTCACAAGAAAAAATTGAAGGCGTCCGCAACTTATGGTAGCCACTAGTCGTTCTAATGTAGTCAATAGTGGCTCAATATGCGGGTGCTCTTACTAAGTTATATCATTTCAACCATCCTATCAGGTACCACTGGTTGTCTGAAAGGGAACCATGCAAATAAGCTTCAATTTTGACATTTCAAAAGTGCCTGTAAATGGTCTATTTGAAATAAATGATTTTGAGTTTTAACCCCATGGTTATGGAACGCAAGGCAAAGAAGGAACAAGAGTAGGTTTTATTTGGTAAAAGTCTGACATTCTCTGTCGCCCAGCCTAGAGCTGGAGAAGTCATTGATTTAAATGATTTCCTAAAAAAGAAAAACCTTTCCCTCCCTTATTAATGCGATCGTAATAAATATGGTTTTACTGTAAAACATATATATATATATATATATATATACAATGTGTCCGGGTTCGGACTGTACAAACTTTAAGAGGTGATAGTTTGCTCTATTTTATCACTAAAACTATTCTACATGTGAGGTCTAAACCCAACCCCCTCTGAATGGCAGCCATTTTTGTATTTTGGTTCAGTTTTGGGTAACGTCCATACTAAAACTTATGTAAAATTGGAATTTAATGCCCGATTATTATATAAAAAAACTTCCCGTAACGGCAAAGTATTAGCAATCAGATAAATAACTCAAATCATTTTAATACTTAATTCCTGTATCATACTGAAATAAATGCTGAAACATCAACTTCATGTCAAAATTATCATCGTTATTTTAGTTTTTCAAGATTATTTCAAAAAATACCCCCGAGAACTACCCTTTTTTATAAGCGTGACTCACGGATGATAAGTTTACCTAGATAATGATACCAAAAACTCGATTCTATGATAATTCGTTGAGGAGATATTGTTGTTTAAACCTAGCCCTTCCGTGAGTAAGATATGAATTAGCGTTGAATTCTATGGGGAAGTAGGAAGAAAAAAAAGGTTTACTGTTTGGGTAAAATGTGGAGAAGTTCCGCTACTAGAGTGTTTACGAGCACGAGTTCCCATAATGAATACTTTTTTACTTTTTTTTTTAGAGTAGGGTAGAGTAGAATGATCTGTTGCCGGGAGCGAAGCCGCGGGCAAAAGCTAGTATATATTATAATCATTACAGTCATGGATATAACCCCCTCGAGTCTCCTAACCAAATTGAATTATTTTTTCATGAAAATTCCCATTCAATAAGGTTAACCGGATTGAGTGAGTTATATTGATTACCATAAGCAAATGCGCTGAACCTGACACTGATGTCCCAAACAAAAAAAAACCTTGAGGAAGTTTTAATTTGGCGCCTCGGCTAGTGCAGTGGTTAAGCGATTGACTGCTGCGCTGAGTGTCGCGGGTTTGATTACCGCGCGGAACAAATATTTGTACGGTCTACAGATAGGTGTTTCGGGTCTCGGTATCTTGTGTAGGTGAGTTTACATGTTTGTGAACGCTCCCACGACACATGAGTAATTCCTAGTGTGATGCTGAGGACTGAGTCCCAGGAGTGGGAACATTATAAGGCAGATGCTACTACACTTACTCGAAAATCCGTTTACTTAGTTTATTTATAATATTTTTGATACACGTGGAACCTGTGGCTCAGGCGAATTTCGTCTCGGTCGCAATGAAATTTTCTCCACTTGTTGGCATCTAAATGTTGATTCAGTCCGTCTCTCATTGCCCGCCCTCACAGCGTTGCCGTATACGTGTGCCGCGAGAAATCTCGTACTTTTACGAGATTTATCTGTCTCTGTACGAAAAACAAGAAAAAAATAATCTCGTACACGTTTTTACGAGATTTTAACATTGTTAAAAATATAAACCAAAGACATTTATAAAAAGAAAAGAATATAATGTGCATGCCACAAACTTGACAAAGCATATCACTAGATTTATTACTAAATGTATTTATTTTTCGTTGCTGACCGGGAATCTAATTAAAGTTTAAATAACTTTAATTTTAACGTGTAGGAGAGATTAATTAAATTAACGTTTCTCAGTTCTGTCTTTGCCTCATGCGAATGCAAATTGTGAGAGGGTTTTCAGCAACACCAATTTAATGAAAACAGACCTTAGGTATCGTCTTATAACAGAAACAATAAATGGTACCGTACGGCCGTCGGACCTTGGCTAGTCTGTAGTTAGGCTCTATATAAATATATTATTTTTTATAACCAGAAAATAAATGGTTTAAACCATGTCCCGAAGATGAGGAATATTCCTACGTTCGACTAGCTAGGTATAGTACGCAGTATACCTAAATTAAGGTCAGAAATATTTAAAATGTATACTTTTACGAGATTTTGTTTTGGAATTACGAGATATTTGACAGCCCTGGTACGAGATTAAAAAATTAGCATCTGGCAACCCTGATGAGCTCACTGTAATGAGCATTGAGTAGTTAACTAGTATCTAAATGTTGATTCAGTCCGTCTCTCGTTGCCCGCCCCAGTGCCACCATCTGAGGTCGGTACCACACAGGGGGAGCCCTAGCGCGGAACACATAGTGATAGAGGTGTGTTCACTTTGGGTTAGCTTAAATCCCTCACTGCATTCGACATCGAGTAGGTAACTCTAAAGTCTGAAATTCTTTATTACGACGCTCTTGATATAACAAAACTTTATATAAAAGCAAAATTGGAAGCTACCTAGTCCGCTACGCAACCAAGGCGAATAAGTTACCTAAACTATAATGGCCGTCGTTAATATGTTTACGCGCAGACCCCCGGGGGCCTGCTCTTCAATTCAGATCCGAAAATCAGTTACTGTGCATTGAATGTCGATCTCCATTTGGGTTCAACTTAAATGCCAAGCATTCTTTTTTCTTTCTTTATTCTTAATTGTACACAAAACATTTAATAGTAGACACACAGCAGTAAACTAGTATTGTAACAAACTTGTAAGGGGCAATCCTATTAGGATTTAGAATAGAATAGAAAAATATATTCGTGAATTTAAAAGAGAAGAAAGGAGAAGTAGGCGTCAAGCTCGGTTATTTCCTTCATGCGTCAAACAAACTTATTAGGACACTGAGTATTTGCTGGGCATCAGACATCCAACGTTGGTTTTCATTTGGTACCCCCCAGTGACGAACGGACATTGGTAAATAAAATCTAATCGTAGGTACATAAGCGCATAAGTAATAAATATTCATGTTTTGACAAGTAAGTATATAATTAGATAAGTTCTTACCTTGGCAAGAAAGGAACGGGGTAGGTTGTTTAGTCAATAAGAGTCTGACACTGTTTACCGCATTGGGTGTATATGGGGCCCCACCACGATCTTCGGGGCCCAAGTCAACCTCCCCTGCAAGTTGGGGCACCTGCCGATCAGCAGACGAGGCTCTGGCGCTGGCTTTCCCTTTTAGGGTTGGGAGGTCAGACGGCAGTCGCTCCCGTAAAGGCCAAAAACAGCCAATCAACATGGAGAGTATTAGGAAGTTTATTGCCACGGATAGGGCGCCGCCGCAAAACGGCGCGCAGGAGTTTCGCCCGACTCCTGTGGCAAGTGGGCGAGGGCTACCGTGTCTGGGGCGAACACGGATAAAGACGCGAGCCCCAACCCGGAAGCTCCGCTTCGCCAGCCTGAACATTGGCACGCTGACCGGACGCGCGAGAGAGTTAGCCGATGTACTGCTTAGGCGAAGGGTGGCCGTGGCATTCCTGCAGGAGACTCAGTGGAAAGGCCGCAGATCCCGGCTCATCGGGAACGGCTACAAGCTGATCTACACGGGTGCAGCCGGTGGGGAGAACGGGGTGGCCGTTGTACTCTCCGAGGAGTTTCACGACGCAGTCCTGGAGGTGAAACGCTACAGTGATCGGCTTATGGTCGTAGGTGTGCTTATCGATGGGGTTATAACCCACTTGATAAGTGCCTACGCGCCTCAGGTCGGTTGCAGCGACGCTGAAAAGGCTGCGTTCTGGGATCAACTCGGTGAGGTGCTTCGTGGCATCCCGTTGTCGCAGGGAATCGTTTTGGGTGGTGATCTGAACGGTCATGTGGGTGACAGGTGCAAGGACTTTGAGCATGTTCACGGTGGCTTTGGATACGGTAGCCGTAACGCTGAAGGTGAGACTATCCTTCAAACGTGTGCGGCTGCCGGCCTTGCCATCGTGAACACGTATTTCAAAAAGAAATCCGAACACCTGATTACCTACAGGAGCGGGAGGTACGCTACCCAAATCGATTTCTTACTCACACGGAGGCACCACATCAGTAAGGTAGCCAACTGCAAGGTCATACCCGGTGAGAGTCTCACTGCACAACACCGTCTCCTTGTCATGGACTTGCGCGTCAAGCCTAGGGCCAAGGTTGTTGAGCGCCAACAACGCCGAATACGGTGGTGGCGACTGAATGAAGCCACGTCCCAGTCGTTCGCGTCGGCCATCGGCGATAAGTGCGATGGAACCGATGGCGAACCTGTGCAAAGCCACTGGGACAGGATTCAGGTTGCCACCACTGGGGCGGCAAAGTCGGTGCTCGGCTTGTCCAGGGGCGGCCGCAAGTGTGACAAGGAGACTTGGTGGTGGGATGACACAGTCCAGAGGGAGATCAGAGAGAAGAAAGCCCTCTTCAAAACGTGGCAAGCTTCCAAATCTCCCGAAGACCGCGACGCATACAGAACCGCAAAACGTGCCGCCAAGAGGGCCGTAGCCAGAGCCAGACGAGACCACTTACAGCCACTTTATGATAAGTTGGAATCGTCTGAGGGGCAAAAGCTCATTTATAAGTTGGCACGATCCAGGGTCAAAGCGGCTCTGGATATCTCTAAGTGCCGCTGTGTAAGAGACCCTGACGGCAATCTGTTATGCGAGGACCTCGCGGTGAAGGAGAGATGGCGCTCGTACTTCCACGAGCTGCTGAACAAGCAGCACAAAGAGGTGCTGTCTCCGGTTCTCCCTCCAAATCAGGGACTTGTGCCCCCGGTTACGCCTGAAGAAGTGCATGCGGCTCTTCGCCGCATGAAGAACCGGAAAGCTGTCGGTGCCGATGGAGTCCCCATTGAAGCCTGGAAGGCGATGGGTCCTCGTGGTGTGGGCATCTTAACCCACCTATTTAACCGCATGCTCCTCACCGGAAGGATCCCGAGTCAATGGAGACTGAGTATTATCACTCCAGTCTTCAAAGGCAAGGGATCGGTGCAGGAGTGTGGCGACTACCGTGGGATTAAGGTTATGTCCCACACCATGAAGCTCTTCGAGCGGGTGATTGACTCTCGGATCCGACAGGAGTGCACCGTCTCGGGATGTCAATATGGGTTTCGACCAGGCCATGGCGCCATGGATCCCATCTTTGCCCTAAGGGTTACCATGGAGGGATACAGATCGAAGAATACGCCTCTGCATCTCTTGTTCCTAGACATGCAGAAAGCCTTCGACTGTGTCCCCCGTGATGTGATCTGGTGGGCGCTGAGATCTAAAGGAGTGCCCGAGACCTATGTTGACATCGTCCGAGATATGTACCGAGACTCCGGTTCTGTGGTTCGGACCGCTGTTGGCGATACGAAACCCTTCCCCATCACCGTCGGAGTTCATCAGGGCTCTGTCCTTAGTCCGTTTCTGTTCAGCGTGGTGCTTGACGTGCTGTCCTCCACCATCAGGGACTTACATGAGCAGCCGCCATGGCTGCTCATGTATGCAGACGACATCGCGCTGGCGGACTCGGACAGTGGGCGCTTGGTTCAACGTGTGGCAGCGTGGAAGGAATCGCTGGAGAACGGCGGTCTGAAGATTAATGCGGCGAAGACCGAGTACTTGGCCTGTAACACAACTAACGCTGCTCCTGTTCGCATTGGCGAAGACACAGTTGAGCGCTCGGAACAGGTCAAGTACTTGGGATCGGTGCTCCACGAGTCCGGGGAAGTCGATTGCGACGTCGAGTCACGTATCTCGGCGGCCTGGGCGAAGTGGCGTGAGGTGGCGGGGGTTATCTGTGACCCCAAAATGCCGGTTAGGCTCAAAGGACAGGTCTATAAGACCATCATTAGGCCTGTCCTTTTGTATGGCAGTGAAGCGTGGCCTGTACTTGAGCGACATAAGCAAAGCCTGCGTGTCACGGAAATGAATATGCTGCGCTGGATGTCTGGAGTTTCGCGGAAAGACCGCATTAAGAACTCCCGCATCCGGGGCAGCCTTCAGGTCCGTGACATAGCGGATAAACTGCAGGAGGGTCGCTTACGCTGGTATGGCCACGTTTTACGAAAACCGGCAGACTACGTGGGTAACAGATGCCTCGCCATGCCGCCTCCGCCGGGACCCGGTAAACGAGGTAGGCCTAAGAGGCGTTGGATCGACGTCGTAAGGGACGATATGCGTGCAAATGGGCTTAAGGCAGAGGACGCAAAAGACCGAGCGAAGTGGAGACGACTAGGAAGGAAAGCGGACCCCGGGCACCGAGGTGAAAGCCAAGGTAGCAACCGGGACATACGCTAGGCTGATGATGACTGTTTACCGCTCCGCTCAAGGGCGGGATTCGTTTTACCTACCATAAAAAACCTAGTCTAACTTATGATGTAAAACTCAAGATATCGGTTAAACAATCATGATCCAGGCCTCGGTGACTGCACGGATTTCAATGAAACTTAGCACACTAGAAGAACATGACTAAGACTGGGATACTATAATCATTTTTGTGGTTGTTCGATGGTGGTTGTCGATACGTTTCCGAGGAAAATAGTCTACTTACACAAGGGCCAAAACCGGTGCAAAAAATATCAAAAAAATTTAACTAACGATCTCCCGCGGTTCACAAGCATCTCTAGTTACTGCCCTGCTCCCATAGGTTGTAGCGTAATGTTATATTATAGCATTCCTCGTTAAATGGGCTATCTAACACAGAAATAATTTTCAAAATCAGACCAGTACTTCCTGAGATTAGAGCGTTCAACCAAACAAACTCTTCAGCTTTATAACATTAGTATAGATTTCTAAACAGGACGCATCAAACATCATAAAATACAGAACTCAACAAGCCAACTCGGTTGGTTTACTTACATCAATGAGATATGAATGAGCTCATGAGTCATTAATTCACTACCTACTATAAACACGACGTCAGCTAGTCTAAATAATTCGGCTTCCGGCCAGCATTCTGATAAGAAACGGGTCAATCAGAAGCAAATCAGCTGTTAGTGACAAGTAGTCGCACGTGAATACGAAATAAGTAGCCCTGTTTTACACTTTTAGCATGCCCAAAGCCCCAAATAACTTTAGTAGGTAACCTACCTATTGCAATTTAATAAGGGGCCAAAAACCTAGCAGATGCCAAAGCTTGAAGACATCAAGAAGACATCAAAATTGAGAGTTTATCGTGAAAGTACAGTTTATTTGACGGCCGACAGCTGATTAATAGTGTTCTTCTAGTTGTAGGTATGTACTTGTGTTTTAAAACTGACGATAAAATTATCATGGTCAAACATATGTGACGTCACACCTTAGAAATATTTTGCCCATTTAATGTCAGGAGATACCAGTTTAGTCTAGCCAGTATGACGTTTTTTGACCTCATCAACACCGTTAACTATATGTACCTATATACTATAGATGACTTCATAGTTCGCACTGACGGTGTCAACAGTTTATTTTTATCCATGCAGTAATTTTCACATAAACCAGTGATTACATTTAAGCAGTACGCCTTTACTGAATATTACATCATTGAAATATTACCCTTTATAGGAAGACAGCCGCTAATCAACAGAGTCGCAACTGTTTTATGTTCATGCTTTAGTTTTTATTAAAGGAATGCAAGATGACATGTCGTGCCGGATGATCCGATCCGTAGAAAATCGCTTAATATTTTAGCATAACGTTTTAGCATAATACTGCAGGAGTTGTTTAATTTGAAGACCAACCAATAAAGTCGAGGATATGTTTTTTTTTAGTGTAATCGACTTCCACGGTTCTTCATATTCAAATTGCTACCTGTGTAAAGAATTAAAAGTTTAGATCAAAAGGATATTTTTTAACTTATTTTCTTTACGAATATTTTTAAGGTCATAATTCGAAAACATAAGTTCCCATTTGGACGAGAGAAAACCTTTTTTTTTATTTTTAATATTTTTAGTCTACTCTCTCAAGAATTGCGTCTCTTGTTTTGGACGTGTATCCGAATTTTTACAAATAGTTAATGGCTTTGCAAATGTCAAAACAATAATATTTTAGCATGGCAAGTAATATTGTTTCGTGTATTTACATTTTTAAAGTTAATTACTTTTTTATTTGCGACTTTTGTATCATCACAAGCTATAAAATAGGGTTCTAGATATAGCAGATTTTTTTCAGCCAACAATATTTTTATTTTAGCAAAATCTTTTACTATTTAAACTGATGGTACATTTTCTAGCATTGCAACATTAGTGACTTACGAACGAAAGTGCTTGTGATGAGCAAAGACGATTAAAAAGTGTCGATAAGCCAATATTCTGCAGAAATTAGCCACAATCTTCAGGTATCTACAAAATATAATAAATAACACCCTCGCATGTGAGGGTACTATGTGGTGGTGCTGTACTTCTTCCGCTAGTTCAGGTGCTTATTCACATTTGAGGGCTTGTCTGACTACTCCCTACCCATAATCCTATACGGCGGCCATATTTATAAGTCATGAAAGGCGTTGACGCTCGACACCATCATAATTATTTGCGTTGTATTGTTTCACAGGACCGATGGCTGCGATACGCAAAAAATTAGTGATCGTCGGTGACGGTGCGTGTGGTAAAACATGCCTGCTCATCGTATTCAGCAAAGATCAGTTTCCGGAAGTGTACGTGCCGACTGTGTTCGAAAACTACGTCGCCGACATCGAAGTGGACGGCAAGCAGGTCGAGCTGGCCTTGTGGGATACGGCCGGCCAGGAGGACTACGACAGGTTGCGACCGCTGTCGTACCCCGACACTGATGTGATCCTCATGTGCTTCTCGGTGGACTCGCCCGACTCGCTCGAGAACATCCCGGAGAAGTGGACACCCGAGGTAAAGCACTTCTGCCCTAATGTGCCCATCATCCTAGTTGGCAACAAGAAGGATCTGCGCAATGACCCGGCCACGATTAACGAGCTCCGCAAGATGAAACAGGAGCCGGTGAAGCCGCAGGAAGGACGAGCCATGGCAGAAAAGATTAACGCGTTCGCGTATCTGGAGTGCTCCGCCAAGAGCAAGGAGGGAGTGCGCGAGGTGTTCGAGACGGCGACTCGCGCCGCATTACAGGTCAAAAAGAAGAAGAAGACTAGGTGTTCCCTGCTGTAATTGTGCTGTTGTCGGGAGAACTCTGTTTATGAATTGTACGCATACTGCCTGATAACTTAGTTTGAAACGACTCGGACTGTGCAGCAGTCGCGAGGTCGGCCACACAGTGCTTCCTTCCGATACTGACTGCTGACGCGAAGTCGCGGCCCGCGTCGCACGCACACTCACTCAGTATTTGTGTGGCTACTCTTTCACAATTGGTACTTTGTATATTTTATAGATTATCTATAAAGAGTAAGCGTAAATGCCTTAACAAAAGTAGTCGGGGGCATGTGGACCTCCCGTCTCCGGCAGGGCCACTGGAATTTTTATGCTATAATATCACGTTATATAATCGAGTAGCATTTCTTCTACATATAGATTATTCCTCGACCGGTGGCATCTCACCGAGACTTGTTTAGTTCGGTATTTTGTATTTTAATTTTTCAATAAAATAGTGGTGTATAAATTGTGTAGGATGTTTATTTGACACGGAGCGTGAGCCCCACTCAACTAAGTGCCTGTCAGCTAGACGCGTCTCTGAGACGTCCAATCTGATTCTGTAGGGCAGTTGTATTGTAATCTATTGTTTGTGTGAAATCATAACTTCCTAATATAATTTATTAGTAATAAAGGAACCCCATGTCAACAATTCTTAACTAGACTCTTTTTGACTTTTTATAAAATTTTAATGCAGCATTTATAAAGCAAAGGTGTTTAGAATGGGGGATATTTAAGTTAAATATGATCATTTTATGTTATGTTTCATTAGTCTTGTAAGTACAAAATTATCGTCAAATATAATTAACAAAATAATTATTAGATTTCCTTTTATATAATTTAAGATTTATTATTTTGGATTTATTCCAATTACAAATTTATTAACCAATAATTGAAAGTTTCAATTTAGGCACTCCTTGACATTTTTAGTAGTTGTAGCGGGTTGAAGCGCCGTTTGGGTGTTTGCATGAACTGCTTTTGTCTGTAGTTAGTAGGGCTTCGGTAGGGGACCGCTGTGCCGTCGGGCAGCTGCCGCTCCGGGCCGCGGAGCTCGGGTGCCCAGTCCGCGTACACCAGCGCGTCCACTGCACACAGCCTGTGCCCTGCTACTGGGGTCACTATGTACACCACCCACTTCTGGTAGTCTACACCGCGGACCAAACCTGTAACAACACAAATAACTATAGTAAAAGCCTGAGTATGTCATGTTCATAGTTATCATATAATCAGCACTTTATTACACTTATTGATAACACATTTTACAATATTAATTCTATTTCTAGGCATACCTCAGCATCTGTTTGAAATTACATTATATAAATTATGAGTAAACTGCATATTTTTTAATTGTTAAGAATTTGTTTGCTTGAAGAACATTAGCACCTATTTCAGTATCTTTGTCATAAGGACAAGCCTAAATAATCAATATAGTATATAATTTTGTCATAATCCACTTATCAAAAACAAGTTTATACCTTAGAATGTGGAGCACCTGCTTTTTTAGAAGTTTTCAATTCTAGAATACCAGTTATTTATTTAGGTTATCAATAATAATATGTTTATTATGGTTGATTCTAATATGATAATTTGGCTACCAATATAGAATAATAAACAAGGATATTTACCATTTCATCAATATAAAAAAAAAAACATTTTGGTATTTCTACTATTTTTCTTACAATTGAAGATTTTCGAAAAAAATACTAAAAATAGTTACCGTGTCCGTGGCATAACAGTGCGTTATCTTGCAGAGTAAACACTTTTCCCTTATCTCCTATGGCGAGTTGACAGAGTGCTACTATTTTTCCGTTAATCACCTTCAGTACCGCATCATTTGCTACTTTCACATTCGTTAGCACGTTCACATCCGACAAACTCACTCTAGAACAAAAAAAAATACTATAATTTAGTAGGTTTCTAATGCCATGCTGCTAGATTTATACATAATGCTTAGTGCTAACTAGGTACCCATATTGTATAGAAGCTGATATGCCACCTGTTGCTCTTCAGTGGAAACATGAAACTCAGATGTTTTCGAAAACTCTTAGGTAATCTCATGACAATGGGTAGTTTCTGATAGGTTTATTGAGGTGACCTAGGCATAGTTGCACTAGGCACAGCAAAGACACAATAAAAACGTTTACGGCATTGTAATAGGAATGCTTATGTCCAGAAGTTTTTAGGTATACGTAGATCTCTACATGTTTTGAAAATTCCGGTTTAGGTCTGAAGTTACATCTTTTTCACAGAACCTGAAATGATAACCGACCCGCTGATTGATTAACGAGCCATTGTTAGCCTTCGCGTGAATCACGCTCAATTCCCCGACAAACATTATCTTATTACTCATAATTGTAGCTCACAGTTATTATGATTATCGGACATTCGAACATGTCATTCATAACAATCCACCAATTGAAATAATCAAAATATAAGAATGGAAAATCCCATTAAGTGCCCCATCCTGTACCTCCATTTTTTCTGTAACATTTATAAGTATGACTCGTGTTTCATTACTGATTATGTAAACGTTGACTGACTACAAAATAGTCTTGTTTTCTACTTCTATGTGCTGTTACTAAGACCAACCTATAATGGTGTCATTCCAACGATGCATTTATACCTTAAATTCCACGAATGCATGTGTTTTCCGTAACTTGTAGGCCAAGGTGGACAATGAATCATGCGCGATAAAGGCACGGGGAGACTCGGCAGACAGCACCGACCCGACTCCCGAGATTCAACCAGCATCGTGTTGCCGGAAATAGCACGGGATCGTGAAATCGCCGAAACAGATGGAGGCATTTTATCGAGTAGGCTAATGGGTAAATATTGTGTTTCTCGCTCACTCCCACACAAGTAATGCACTCGTGTAGTACAGGCGTTCTCTCACAGAACATGATCGCACGCATGTGTCGTACTTGGCAAATTGTGTCACTGTTAACTATTCAAGATTTCAAGATCGCTACTGATATTACGCTAGACAAGCAACTTTTTTTATTACGGTTTGCCTTCACTATTAGTTAGCATTAGATACCTAAGCCGGAATAGACTCCGTTATTTAGTAGTTTAATATATTTAAATACACTTACTAAGAAACCCGCTCTTACGCTACGGATTGTTTTCCGAACTAGTGCGGTAAAAAGTTCGTGCTTTTCCCCGCCACAATTTTAGTGTAATAAAATAGTTTGACATATCAGGCTGGGCGACCCCCATGAGTCGTAAGTGTATTTAGAATAGTCGTTTGACACACATGCAAATTTGTCCCTGCAGTCCTCGCCTCCTCGGCTTCATCAAAAACTCGGTCGCAATGACAAACTTTCTGCACTAGTAGAAATCAAAATGTACTATTTTACGAACTTATTCCCTATGAAGTGAACATTTTATACAGCCTTTCTTATATCATGAAGATGATGGTAGGCCGACCTTAATTGGTGAGAAAGAGTGAGTAAAGCATTCACTCAGAAGTGAGGCGACTATAATATCTTCAATTCTTGGGTTTAAGTGGGTAAGACATATTTAGGTTCCTAGAGCCTAGCTTCTAGAGATGCATTCAGATGTACCTACAGCGTTGTACATTCTGAATGAACGCAGTCTGCGTCTGGACAAAATAAAACTGGAGGACTTTTAATCTTACTAGGTAATATTATAAATGCGAAAGTTACGATGTTTGGATGTTTGTTACTCAATCACGCCAAAACGACTGGACGGATCTGGATGAAATTTGGCACAGGCATAGGATACACTCTGGAATAGGACATAGGCTACTTTTTATCTCGGAAACCCCAACCCCAATACCACGCGGGCAAAAGCTAGTCACCTATAATTCCAACACTTTTATGGTAAGTAAAAATCATCCAAACACGAATTCCGCTTTGGGCGGAGCGGGAAACAGGGTCAGACTCTTACTGACTAAACAACCTAGGTACCCCGTTCCTTCCTTGCCTTGATCCATAATTCCGACACTAGATTTAAAATTTAAGCAAGCACTATGTTTACTTTTAATGTCGTATTAATGCAACAGCAAAGAATTGCATTTCTTTTGGCACGCATATAAGCGATACACAGGGGTTCCCTACTTGAAATAGAATGATATTAGCTCGAAAACGTTAACTGCGTGACAGTTCACTGCCTCGGATCACCAAAATCTCGAAAACTAAGGTCGAACCTTCGGCAGTGAGAAGGCGCATTATCTTGAAACATCATTACTCGACCGACCTTTTAGGCTCTAGACAGACGGACTGCATTTCAACTGCAATCCAACCGCAAATTGCAGTTGATACGATTGCAACAGAACTGCAAACCAACCGTGCAGTGCGATTACTGCGGTGTGCAGTTTACACGATTGCACTGAACCGCCGACTACAATTGAACTGCAATCGGACTGCACGTTTAGTTTGCAGTTCTATTGCTGTCGTGCCAACTGCATTCAAACGTCGTGTCAACTGCATGCTTTAGAATTGCAATTTGCAGTTGAATTGCGGTCTTTCTGTCTAGAGGATCCTTCCGGTTCTTCTGCTGACCTCTGTGTTCTGGTACCGAAAAATCCTGTAGCTCTATCAGCTGATACCAGACTTTGACAATAAAACAATAAGACTGTCCAGGGAAAAAAATATATACTCACTCGTATGGCACAATCCCCAATAATTGAGTTCCTTTGTAAATGTTCATCAGTTCACCGAAGTACGCCAAAAAATTCAAATATCTCTGATCCTTAGGTGACACCGCCGTATTATGCTTATCTGAACCTTCAGGAGTCTGCGCCAAAATGAACGTATAATCCAAATGCGGGAGCTCAACATTTCTGAAGAATCGGTCATACTTAAAATTCTGATACATATTTCTGACCGCGTTAGGTTTGAAAAGGCATTCGAAGCGTTTTTTGACTACTTTTGTATCAATTTGCATCAAGAAGGTTGGTTGTGCATGTAGGATGGTGAGGAGGATGAATTTGAGCCCCATTTGTGTGGTCATGCCCATGGTGTTGATGATCCAGGGCATGGTGCTGTATGCCTGGTTGGAGCGGCAGTGCGCGAGGACCTCGGTGACTGCGGCTACGTAACGGTTGGCGTTGTCCATTGTGTTGATAATATCTATGTTCAGCATTCTGGAAAAGAGGGTGTTGTTTAGATTTTTATACAAAAATTAATTTAGTTAATTATATTTTTATGATCTAGTCGCCTCAGTCAAGTGTGGCGGGTTCAAATCTATTATACGCGGGTACTTGAAATTACATACTACAAGCCCCCTAGTAAAGTTACGATAGTTTCGTTAACGTCGAACGGGCCACAACATCAATCCCTTTATTCTGACCACGTGACTGAGCGTAGAGATGACGTCAGAACAACGGAATTGTGGGCGTGGCCTACTTAAAGCATTCGACGTTAACGTAACGATCATAACTTGGCAAGGGAGCAAGGTGTTATATATCTTGTCTAGGTAACAATTTGTCATTGTTAGTAGTTAAGAGTGGCCAACTTGTTTCGACCCTGCGGTCTACTGATAAAAAGTACCGACCTACTCTGTGATCTACTGCTTAATAGTTACTAGACTCTAATTAGAATAGATTTTGTAATTAGTCTAGTTATTACAAAATCAATTACTTAAACAATAAAACAGAGCGAGCTTTAAAGTTTGAGCACAACTCTTCACAACGAAAATCGGATAATCAAAGATGAAGGGGGAAATGCGAGCTTAAAAGTCTGAGCAACCTGCGTCGTTTTTCTTTTGCCAAACAAAAAGCTATTATTAATAAATTATCACTAAGACCTACAGTACGGCCGTCGGATTTTGACGAGTCTGTTAGGCTCTGCAAATTTTAGCGCCCCTAAATACCCCTATTGACCTAGTATCCTAAAGTTTGGCATGAAGCATGGTCTTATAGCACAAGTTAGGAATAAATCTGAACTCTGAGTAGTTACGTCGCAAAAAAAATCATGTGCTTCGGAAAAATCTTCGAAAAATAGGTTCAACTTATTTTCCGCTTACTAAACGAATATTAGAAATATGCATGAGTTATTTAAGTACATACATTTCCGGTGTCTGTAAATGTGTATAGTTAGGACCAAGTAGAGGCGAAGAGACTACAGTGGCGGACACATTCCCTGCCACAGTGAACTCGGCCTGTCCTGGGTCTAAGTCTATGACTAGAACTGGTCCATTGGCCAGCAGTCTATTTACATAGTATCTTAAAAATGTCGATTTGCCCAATCCTTTGCCTCCACAGACAATGCCTCGGCTATTCTTTTCTGAAATAAAAAAGAAGATAGGATATAAAGAGGTTTGCTAGAGAATATGTTTTGGCTAACAAATTTTTTTTAAGACAAACTAGTGCATAACTGCAGCCCCAAATGATGGTAAGCAGTGAAGCAATTATTATAGGTATGTTCGACAATTATCACACAACGTCGTCTAGTCCCAAGCTAAGCAGAGCTTGTGTTATGAGTACTAGACAACTGATAAACATACTTATATATTTCTAAATACATACATATTATAGATAAATTACACCCAGACACAGAACAAATGATCGTGCTCATCACACAAACATTTGTCCTGAGTGGGAATCGAACCCACGACCTCCGGCGTAGCAGTCAGGGTCACTAACTACTAAACCGACAGGCCAGTCAGTCCAGTATTGATGGTGAAGTGAAATTCATATGGTTACTTATCATTGTTTTAGTGATTCTGATTGAAAATATTTATGACACTACCTTGCTGTGAAATAAATTTTTATCTAAAAGAAATTACTGATAAAATTTTATATTTTGAATAAATAAGTATAAAAATAGTACTTTCTTACCAAGACCACAGCTAACAGCATGATCCCAAGAGTCATTCTCTTCAAAGTACCTCCAAGGCCTCTTCAAAACAAGACTGCAGCCAAGATCTGATGTAGCCTTTCTAAGACTGCTATGTGCCTTATTACACTTTGTGAAAAGATCCATAAAGACATTACTCTCAACAAAATCCATACGAACATCATTCAACTTTGACACACTTATTATACCGTCAAATGCTCCCATAGTAGTGACTATTTCTTCAGCTTCATGCACTTTCAATCCTTCCGAAGTCAGTTTTCGGAACACTCCATAATCACTATTCGGGGTTTCAATAGTTTTAAAGCATTGAGCAAAATTATTATTAGGGGCATACAAATTAACTACATCCTTTAGTATGTGACCAAAAACTTCTACTGTACCTGCTATAGGTTTAACAGTTACTTTGCCATTAAGATACAACTCTGCTGGATGTTTTAGTAAGATAATGTACCCATTTTTCCCCTGATATACTTTCACAGGCCTCACTACTTCTTCATCAGTTGATGGTTCCCTTTCTGTGTCTGAAAGTATTGTATTGTCATAATCTGTAGTAGTTTCTTCTTGAGGCATGTCTGTGCTTGCATCATTGTCTAGCATTTCAATTACTTCATCATTTTCTAATTCTTGTATAGTATCATCATTTTCTAGGTTTTCTAAATCAATATCATTAGTGATTTCATCACCTAGATCCTCGATGGTGTTGTCATCACCCAATTCTGGTACTAGACTATCAACATCTTCAACTACGATATCTTTTTCTATTGAAAACAAGCCTTTGAAACTTGTGGTGTGAACTACATCTTGTAATAACTTCATTGTTGGATGCTTGTAGTCCTCTAAGAGGTCACTGAGCCTTTGTTTTGGCATGTCCTTTACAGTTATTGATACATATGGGGAAGAGTCACTGGTTGCTGTATTTGATGAAGCAATTTCTTCATTTGATAATACTGTGGTATTGCCATCAGAAGAATTTGCTTCCTCATCATCAATTGAAAGAGCTTTCATAGATATAACATCATTGTCACTTACATCATCATTGGTTGGACTGTCTTTTATTTGTTTTTTCTTAGATTTCCTTTTCTTTGGTTTCTCCTCTACTTTTCTTTTCTTACTTTTAATGTTTGACTTGTTTTGATTCTTTCCAAGTTCTTCAAGTATCTTAGATGCTAATGTTCCATCAGCATCAAATGTTTCAGACTCTCTATCATCAGAACCTGACTCTGATGAAATCTCCTCTACTGATGATATCTCCTCTGCGTCTGATGGGAGCATATCATCTCCACTTGTTTCTACTTCTTCTCTGGACTTAATATATTCTGAGAGAGATTCATTGTTTTCCCTACATTCAGATATAGATTCTTGACTATCCGAATCGTCCAAATCAATATCATCCAAGATGTCATCAGTGTTTGAATTGATTTCTGATAAATTAGATAGATTAATATCACTAGTGCTAGCTGAACTATTTCCTATAGATTTAGAAGTAGTTACCGGCTTAAAGTCTTCTTCGTTTTCAGAATTAGTTAGTTCTAGATCTGAAAAACCGCTCACAGACGCTGAATCATCAAGGAGCCGGTGAGCCTCAACTATATCGCTACCGGAGTTTCCACTGTGCCTGATAAGCTCGTTATCACTTTTCTTATAGCCATGTAACATTTGCTTAAGTTGTTTCTTTACAATTTCTTCGGATTTATTATCTTTTTTCGAAGGTTGCTTCTTCGAAACATGCGCTTTCTCAAAGAAATCCATTTCTTACTATGATTGCTCAGTTTCTCAATGATGGAAACTTAAGCATTGAGTAATAAGTTGACGTCCCTATATAATTAGAAGACTTAAAGGGTTTTCTTAACCAATTAGCCGGGAATTAATAAAACAACACAGGAAGAACGGGAAACAATACAACGACATGTGAGAATATCTGTCAATGTCAATTTGCTGTCAATTTCATAATGTCTTTCACAAATTCACATATGTTGATAATACGTTCAGAAATTACAAAAAAAAATATGAATTGGATTAGAAATCATCAGGCTATTTAACATTCAGAGGCAAGGCTACCAATTTTCTGTTCACCAGTGCTGTAATGCAGAAGTAAATTAAAACTAGTGCCACTACTGAATAACATAGCATATACCTATTATAAATCTATGAATTAAAGTCCATAAATAAACAAGTTTTTAATGAAAATATTTTTTTTTTTCATAACAAGCTTTTATAGCAGCGGTCTATAATTATATAATTAAAACACGTCAAGACGATTCACACGAGTCCAAACTCGACGTGGTTGTGCCGTTTAATTACAGAGTTCCTGTGGCTACCTCGTGATTCCATCATCAGATCAGCTCCTTGTCATCATAATATTGCATTGTCATGCGATTTACACCGGCATGCAAAATTTCAGCTCAATCGGAAACCGGGAAGTGGATCAAATTTAAGTTGCAAGATTTGATTACAGAACGACAGACAACGGGACAGGTGAAACTAAATAAAAGCTTGTAAAAACACACGTAATTAAAATTATATCATCCTCTATACTGTACGATAATGTAAAAAAATTCACTTCTTTTTAGTTACAAATGAGTTTGTGCTACTGTTACATGTTACTTTTTCCTCAATGCCAATATTTTTTGTGCAGTTTGTTGTAGTGCTTGTTTACGGAGCCGCGGCGCGATAGGCGATGCTTTGAGCGTTTGTCGTACATTGTAGCAGTGGGCCGCGTCATCACAAGCAGGAACACAAACAAGCACTAAGGGCCCGCGCTGCTTTAAGCGGGCACCCGTCGCGTGAGTTTGAGCGTGTGTCGTTTGCGGCGGTCCCCGTAGCAGCTCCCCGCGAGGGCCTACTTTTGTATGAGATCGAACGGGCGCCTACTTAACGCAGCCTCGGCCCTTAAGCAGCATTAATTAAAATATAAGTAGCTAAATACACTTTCATAAAAATGGAAGCTGAAGTTTCAGGCCGTCGTATATCGTTTTGTAAAAGCATTTTAAGCTCCTTGACGGTGCCAGATTGACTAAAGGACGGTACAACGGAATGCTGAAATGTTAGTACAAAACAACAAAAATGCCACCAGTCAGTCCAACTTCAGGACTAGACTTCAAAACATATCCTCTTGCAGCGGGGTGTGAAGCAGGGAGACGTCATTTCTCCGAAACTGTTCACAGCCGCAATGGAGGATGTGCCTGGGGAGTAGCGAGTACTTACCTATTAAAATGAATATGGACAAAACCAGTCATGGTAAACACCCATGTAGCAAAGCAAGATCGGGGACTCTTGATTCATCTGGGACGGACAGATTGTCTAGTTAGGCAGGTCTAACTTCAACATAGAAGCAAAGGTGACTCGTCTGGCAGCGCGCGTTCGGAAAGCTGTGCGGTATCTTCTCATTCAATACTGGTATTGGTTTCAACTCTCAACACGAGTCTATGAAAAGTACGTATTGGGCAGTGATGACATATGGTTCCGAAACGTCATCATCATTTCAGCCGAAAGACGTCCACTTTGAGATAGGCCCAAGTACCGGTACCGTGCGTCTCGCATCCATCGAATTCCAGCAACCCTGACTTCGGTCCACCTCGAGGGACGCCTTCCAGCGCTACGTCTTCCGGTACGCGGTCGCCACTCCAGAACTTTTCGGGCCCACCGGCCATCCATTGTGAGTGCAATGCAAGGGCTATACTTAAGTTTTTTTGTACATGATGACATCAGAAATGAAGTTATCCGCACTATCAAGATGGTGACACTTGGGGAGGCCTATGTCCAACAATGCACACCTTTCGACCGAAATTATGATAAGCGTAGAAGCCGATGCTAACGAAAAATTGGACTCATCGATTCTCTAATTACCATTTCCAGGGCTTGCCAGTTTTGAGGTTTGTGCTTAATCATTAGGGTATCAAAAATAATAAAACGTAATACTAATTTTATGTACGATATTTAATAATATATAACCACTCCTGACGTTCGAGATAAATACATTCCATGATTGTATCAACATTCAATACAGTCCATACGAATGACAACTACTACTAGGTCACTGGTGGAAGCACCCCCCGGTGTTACGAAACAAAGCTGATAGGAGTGCTTCCACGAGCGAGCCGTTAACATACAGTGGTGTTTGACATGAGACTGCTTACGAACGGATTAGCTGACGTGTCCTAAATGCGACTCACAATCTCTTGTCAAAGCCTGTGTTCGTAAAAGCTAAAGTTTTTATTGTGCCGCCGCCTGGGTGAAGGTAGCAAGGAAGTCGGTGACGATCTTCTTCAGTGAGGCGTCAGACTCGGGGGTGATCTGACCGTCCTTGGCGATGGTGGCCAACAGGCTCTGGTGGCTGGTCTTGATGTGCTGGGTGAACTCCTTCTCGAAAGCGGTGATCTTTGCGGGGTCAAGTTTGTCGAGGTGACCACGGACACCACAGTAGATGATAGCGACCTGTCGATGGAAAGATAAAATTATCATTAATTGAGATTTTTGTAAGAAGTGCCATTTGTAACAGAGAAGAAATAACTGCTTCAAATGATAAGTGATATAAATAGAAAATAAAATCTTCACTTATTTTGCTCTCTTATTATTACTGAATGTTTTACGTTACCTGCTCCTCAATGGCCATGGGCACGTACTGTCCCTGCTTCAACAGCTCGGTCAGACGCATACCACGGTTCAGCAGCTGCTGGGTGGCGGCATCCAAGTCAGAGCCGAACTGCGCGAAGGCGGCGACCTCACGGTACTGGGCCAACTCCAGCTTCATGGAACCGGCCACCTGGTGTACAAATTTCAAAGCTTAGAAGTGATTTTGCTAGCAGACTGACTAGTGAAGTTACTACTGACATGTAATTTTTGCCATCCAAGTTAGAAATTGTTAAATCACTATAGTACGCGTAAAGTAGTTCCCCACTTAAAATTAGATAAATGATCTTTATTTTGTAAGTAGGTTTTAAAAAACACTTTTACACGTAATTTTTTTTTGCTAGATGAGTCCCTGAGAAGAAACACCGAAACAAACTCAGGGGTTAAAGTCTCTTTTAAAGTCCATACAGAAAATATGTATTGGTCAAATCACATAAGAACCGAAAAGCTGCTCATTAGAGGTCTAATCTAATTCTTTTTGGTTAAACTTAAATGCCACATTTTTTGTCATTATGTTACAATCATACATGTAAATTGACTAAAAAAGTTGCTATGCTGCCTATATTATTGTGGGTCCAAATATGAACCACTCTCATTCAGTCGGTAATGACGTTAGAATCCTAGAGAGCCTTCACAACTAGCATTGGTTGACTTCACGAAGGCATTCATATCGCGACAACACACTGCTTCACAATAAATTATTCTACAATAGTTGAAAAAGGAGACAAAAGATCCGACAGAAAAGAGGTTATAAGTATAAAAAGCCACAAACCTGCTTCATGGCCTTAGTCTGGGCAGCAGATCCTACACGGGATACAGACAGACCGACGTTGATGGCGGGACGGATACCCTTGTAGAACAGCTCAGTCTCCAAGAAGATCTGGCCGTCAGTGATGGAGATCACGTTGGTGGGAATGTAGGCAGACACGTCACCGGCCTGGGTCTCAATGACGGGCAGAGCGGTCAGGGAACCACCGCCCATCTTGTCGGACCTGGGAAAAGGTTTGGTAATGTTCGTTTTGGGCATTTTTGTACGACGGTATTTGGCGCAGACATGACTGTAAATTTTGCCTCCAGCTAAGTTTTGTTATTTAAAAAAAAACTTATTTACTAGTGGCAAAACATCAAACCTCGCTTGTTTTAATTTCTGTATATAATATAATATAAATATATTTCACAATTATCACACCACGTCGTCTCTTTATATTATGATGTCATTTTTTGAGGCGAAAAATCATCTAAGTAATAATTTTTTCCGTTCTAAAATAAAGAGGGATGCACATATGAAATTTTAATTGGTTAAAATCTTGTGAAGAGTGCATGGAAAACTATACGTACTCAAAGACTCTGGCCCGGTCCATATTGGATGGGTCGCTGGGATGCCGAGTTGCCCATTGTTTTTCGTACATAAGCTCGCGCCTAGGGTTTCCGGAGTTTGTTCGTAATCGATGATCGTGTGGGTGTACTTACATCTTAGCGGCACGCTCGAGCAGACGAGAGTGGAGGTAGAACACATCACCGGGGTAGGCCTCACGACCTGGTGGACGACGCAGCAGCAGCGACATCTGACGATAGTGTTCAGGATTAATTGAAAATAGCAAAAGTAGTTTATTTTTTATTTTGGGGGTTGTACGACTTGCATAGTTTTACTATCAAAAGGAATCTCCGCAAAGGTCACTGCAGGCTTTTGCACAAACAATCACGGATTCCATATCATTCAATTCCACAAAAGTCGCGTGATGACAAGTGCAACACATTTGAATTACATTACTTTAAAATATTGTTTAAGTTAATAAAATATTTTGAAGTAAAGATGGTTGGCTATTCTATGAAAATATATGCATACCAGCTCAGTGGTACTTACGTTGCACATTCTGCATTAATTAAAACCAGCATCATCATACCTGACGGTAGGCAACAGCCTGTTTGGACAGATCGTCGTAGATGATGAGGGCGTGCTTGCCGTTGTCACGGAAGAACTCTCCCATGGCGCAGCCCGAGTAGGGGGCGAGGTACTGCAGGGGGGCGGCGTCGGAGGCCGTGGCCGACACGATGATGGTGTAGTTGATGGCACCTGGAGACATTGTGGACAGTTGTTAAGAGATCGTAATATCAGTTATAGCCAGCAGTAAGTTGATTTAGGATGAAGATGATCTCATGGTAGGTTTACACTCTTGCCAAGCCTCGGCCAACAGCCATTGTGTTTACGGGGTTTCCCGATTTATACAATGGCTATACAATGGCGATTGGTCGAGGCTTGCTAATGCTTGGCAAGCGTGTAAACCTACCATAAGAATATAAGGGCCAATTCTGCGTAAAGCGGGGCCCTATTACGAGAGCAATATTCAAAACCCTTTTTTGTAGAGTTAAGATTGGAACTTGAAACGTCAAATGCTCTCTAAAGAAAAAAAAAAGTAGTGTCCCCTTACCAGCATCAGTCAACCTCTTCACGATCTGAGCGACGGTGGACCTCTTCTGTCCGATGGCGACGTAGATGCAGTACAGCTTCTTCTTCTCATCGTCTCCCTTGTTGAAGCGCTGCTGGTTGATGATGGTGTCGATGGCCAGGGCGGTCTTGCCGGTCTGACGATCTCCAATGATCAGCTCACGCTGGCCACGACCGATGGGTACCAGGGAGTCGACGGCCTTGATACCTGTGAGGAATAATTGAGGTTTTCTGTTTGTGGCGAGATTTGTTATTACATTACTTCTGATTAGATATGTACCTATTATTATATCGAAACCGGACATTTGGAATTTTGTTTATCGGAATCGGATCCGAAATCGGAGGCGGAGATAGAATTGTCAAATGGAAACACTTCTAAAATGAAAGCCAGGTAAGTAAAGAATGAAGACCAAACTCAAATCAAAAATGAAAAAAGAAAGAGTAATTGATATGGTACGGGTGGAGTGAGAGTGAGTGATTTCCGATATAAATTCCGATTACAATTTATCACATTCGAAATCAATCGATACTATCGTTTTATCGGAATTGAACCTCCGCAACATGTTTGTTTCCGATTACTTAGGCCGTCTGTTTCCGATTATTTGTGCCTGTACTGCAATTGAATATGAAGTTAACTCAATTTTATGTACATGGTTTAGTTCTTATGTAATGAAGAAGACATTAAAATTACTTTCAACAATGTCATAAAAGTGCTTCAAGTTAATTACAGGCCGCTTGTCAGTATTATATCAAGTGATTATTATCATTGTCTTTATTTACTATCTTGAAATAAGAAGTAACACCTAACCGAATAATTATGTAAAGCCCGTATGACGGCCAACTGTTAGGCTAATACCAAATTGCCCAGTGTTATCTTTTTTGAAATTGTCATTCCTTGAAAGCTGGGAAGTCTATGAGCTATTCAATCTTCTGCAGTGTGAAATCATTGATAATCAGTTAACTAGGGATGTTTATATCGAAAACGAATTCGGAACCGGAGTTTTCAAACTAGGTTTATCGGAATCGGAATCGCAAATGGCGAGTGTTTCTTCCAGGAGCGAAATCGAACATACCTTTTAGTACATTCTTCTTCTCTATATAGATCTATGCTTTGCAATGTGCAATTATTGTAAATGGTTAATATGAAATAACTGTTTTGACTTTGTTACATCTGCTGTTCTTATATTCTTTATTGTACACAAATTTCAATTAAAAATAAAAGAACAGGTGATGTAAACTGGCGAGCTAAATCCATAGTTGAGTTTTCTTACAGCAAACCTATATTTACAAATGTAAAGAAATTTTAAACATGAGAATAATGTGCTATTATGCTATTTAAAAAATACGCTGCTCACCAGTCTGCATAGGCTCGCGCACAGACACACGGGGGATGATACCGGGGGCCTTGATACCGACACGCATACGGCTCTTGGTGTCGATGGGTCCCTTGCCGTCGATGGCGTTACCCAGAGCGTCCACGACACGTCCCAGCAGCTGTTCGCCGACAGGCACGTCCACGATGGCACCGGTACGCTTGACAATATCTCCCTCCTTGATCAGCTTGTCGTTACCGAATACTACGACACCCACGTTGTCGGGCTCCAAGTTGAGGGCCATACCCTGGAGAGAAGACAGTTGAATATTGCAGGAGTTTTTCGATATGACGACGCTATTTCGACAGGCGTGGATTTGAAATGAGGTTATTCTGCATCAAATCCTTATATTTGATGCAGAATTTTACTACCAGCAGGGACTAGGTTAGCAGTCATGAAAATGATGCTTGCTATTGGAGATAAATGGTGGCAACATATCAAAAATCAAGTTACATTGATGTGAGGAGTTTTATAATAGGTATTTACGTCATTCCAAATACTATTCCAATAAACCATCATAAAAAGTAGTATAATTTTAACCCAATAGCACTTTTGCTCAACCCAGAATCCAACTTAGGACCCCATAAAAAAAAAATAGCCCAGCAGCCACGCATATGATGCGAGACCAATGAGGTAATTTCCAGTTTTCAATTAGGAATTAATTTGCAGCAGTTCAAAGTTGGGTTGTTGATTGTCTGATCTGATTTTTTGTTGTGCCAGATTGTCATCCTATTGGACTATGAGACTACAGAAACCAACACAGGTGTACTCTTTAAACACCTGTCTTGGCCTTATAATGTTCCCACTGATAAGGACTCAGGCCTCCTCTCTTGAAGATTCACGGAGGGATTTCACGTACATCTATCTCCATTATCTGAACAACAATCCAATTTTACTTGTGTGTAAACTCCAAAGAAGAATTCTGTTGTATTTTACAAACAGATTTCTGTTTGTATTATTTACTTTTTTTTAATAGTAATAATAATTTATAAATACATATTTAAATTTGTCCTTAATTTGTATTAAACCTGTACATTTTTAGTGCTAAAGCACTAAAGAGTAAGAACCGTATAGACACATATACTTTTAACATTTCTAACATTAGTGTGACAAATTACATAACTGTAAAAAATATTGATTGCAATCTGGTAAGAAATTAATCTTACCAATACAGTTGATGTAAGACTTTTACTTTTGAGTGAAAGATTTAAATATTGAAGTATTTTAGCAGCCGGGCAATTTCCAGAGCGGTTCCTAACAAAAAATTGATGTTCATAGTAACCATTAAAATGATACAAACCTTAAGACCCGAGGAGAATTCCACCATCTCCTCAGCCTGGATGTTCTTGAGACCATAGACACGAGCGATACCATCACCAATGCTCAATACACGACCAGTCTCTTCCAAGTCAGCCTAATTAGAAAAAAAAATTTTTTGAATGCATGTTATAAACTCAGGGGTGGATTGTTGCTGTGGAGGGCTGGTTGTTTTAGGTTTTAAATTGAGAATAGTTTTTTTTTGTTACATTAAAATGAGATTATCCAGCTGGAGGTTAATTTAACTATAGGGTTAATTGATCAAATTGAAAATTATTATAGTAATCTGCAGTACCAGAAAAAAAAAATGTTTCATAATCAAAAATACATTACTATGTTTTCTAATTATTAAAAATTATTTCCAAATGAGGATTGGATAAGTAAACATTCGAATCTCAGCTGTTCTCTCATGTCATTGAAAGTAAGCTACTGCAGGATATCAACTTAGTGTGAATGAACTGCATAACTGAAATAGGTCATGGATCAATATCATCTGTACAGTAGGACATCTTGTTCAATGAGATAGCAAAATAAATCAGTGCCGTCTCATTAACTCTTGTACTGATAGAAATTGATAAGAACAAGTTTATGTAACACTTAAAACTAACCTTGGGAGCGGCACCCAGGATCCTTTCCTCCAAGATAGTGGAGATTTCGGCGGCCTTCTGGGTGGGAGACACATGGAAGTTGCGGGCAGCAACCGTCACGGCGGGCGCCGCAATGCCCGCGACCTTCGATACCTGCCGACACACATAACCAATATCAACACATTTCACATTACATTTACACACTAAATTAACTTAGTCACTCCCCTTTCCACTCTTCACTAAACATTTTCTATTTTATTTCACTAATTACAAGTTTCTGGAGCCCTGAAAATCGAATCGCCCAGTATTACATAACACCGATCATACACAACAGAATAATGTAATAAGCAGTCCTTATGAAAATATTATCTACTAAGATCATTTATGGAAACTTATTGTTGCATAACTAACTAAAGATCAGTGATTATGAGCAAATCATCAATAATTCCTAACCCGTGGACATTCCGCGAGACGTGATAACCGGGTAGAATTTTCGTGTTGTAACTTTTCACACACTCCATGTTCTTGATCTAAATGATAGTTACCTGCGAAGCGGCATTGGGTAAACGCCTGGCTACTGAGCCAGCAATACGGGCTGAGATGAGAGACATTTTTCACTAATTCTTATAACTATGGCAGACGAATTAAGAGGCCCAAGGTAGTCGAAGTTCTCCGCTCGCGACTCGTTGCGGTAGAACAGGAAGTGACTTATTCGATCGCTGTCTATGGTTATGTCTGCAGTAGATGGTGCGTTTGGAAACCAAGAATTTATTGTTTGCTTTTTAATAAACATGCGAAAATAACAGTACTACGTTTTATAAAAGCAAATGTAAAAAAGCAAAATTTCAACAAAATATGTTAAGACTTCACATAATTAGTCTTTATCTATTACAGGAATACACGACGAAATCAGTTGATGGAAAAAAAAAATGAAATCATCAGGTTTCAGAACAAAAACTGAAACGGAAATAATCAATACAAAAGACAAGTTCCAAAGAGGAAAATTAAAAACTAATAAAATTAAACTATAGAATTGAAACCATATGTTAAAATTAGACTAATTGTAAAAAATGTACAAGGTTTTTATAATTAGGATTTCAAGTTTTTGCTGCATATCTAGCTCTGTGAATGTATAGGTCAAGCTACGTTTCAGCCAAAACCAAGTTTTCAGTATTTCAAGCATGACAAGTAACAGCTGATTGCACCGAATTTGTATTTGTTGCCACATATGGCCGAATTTATTTCTGTTATCAACTTGTTGGGAGATTAAATGAAATTTCAGAATTTTATTTTCAAGTTTCATTTCTCAGATATTTTATCAATATTTAAGAGGTGACTTGAAAATAGAATCGTGAAGCAAGGACTCCCAAAAAATAAGAACTGGACCGTAAGCGTCAAATTCAATTGACAGTACATCACTGTCAAAAATGAAACGCATTCCAGGTTTAAAAGGTTTTATTTAGGAAATTTAGCATTTTATTACTTCTTGCTCATATATTTTCTAGTGAGAAGAGTGACGCAAAATTGATAAAAAATATTTCTTGGAACGCATCTGACTGTACGATTGATACGACTCCAGTTTCTTTTTCATTATTTTAACGATAACAAAATGTTTAGTGGTGTTTGTTCTTATTGTAATAGTGATCAATGAGTTGTAAATACCTGGTGCAATGGCTATATTCGAAAAAACATCGCAAACCAAAGCTCTGATAGATGACACAGAAAAACTAAGCTGTACAGTAGAAAATGCACAAAACATTAACAAACACACAGTAAGTGATATTTTTTGTTTCGAAATATCTTACGGTCCGGTGCGGAAACCTTTTACTTGGTCATCCTAAACGTAATGAGGTGGACATCTGGATACATTCTGAAAAAATCGTACACATAACAAAGCCGTTAGTGAATCGTTTTGTCGGTCGATTTACACGGATATCATCTTAACGAGCGTAGTAAAAATGTTTAGTGCTCATCGCCACAGTATCAAGTTACTCGCTTATACATATCGCACGGCCAACAACACCCTCTAAAGAACTTGAATGTTGCAGGAATATATTTTACGCGTACAACGGGGTCCCTTGAAAGAAAACAAGTGGAATGTGTCCCGCCGGTACAGGGACTTCGCAGCCCTACACTCAGGGCTGCTACAGGCAAATATAGACCTGCCTATACCACCAAAGAAACTCATTGGAAACATGCAACCAGCCTTCATAGCAGAAAGACAAATAGCTTTACAGGTTTGTAGTGTTATCTTATTAATAATATTAAGTAAATGATAATTGGCTTACCATAATAGGTAAAACTATTATTACTAAATTAAGGATCAGGCATATAACTACACTAATACTATAAAGCAGAAGTTTAGTTCATTAAGCCCTAAGAGGACACTGTTGTCTGCTCACCTATTGTCTGTAATTATGGTAGTTGAAATGTAGCATTTAACCAAAATCCGCCCCTTAGACAACCCTCAGTGGGTTGTCTTAAGGGCATTTTGGTTAAATGCAATAATCTCAGAAATTACTGGTTCAAATTAAATTATATATTTCAGTGTGGGTTATCCCATTTATTGATGATGGTTATAGGCTATACAACATAACATTATGATGAATAGGAGCAGAATAGTAACTAATGACATGGTTGACATATGGGGGCAGTTCCTTTTTATAGTCAACATTAGGTATATAAAGCTTCAGAATATAATAGATAAGGATTGTTTTTAATATCTGGACATTAAAAGTATTATTCTGCAAAATTATACTGATTATTAGAAATCTGTTTCATGTTTATAATGTTATAGGAATTACCAAACTTGCTAAGGTTGAATAAATATGTTATCTTATTTGTTTAACATAAAGTATAAGATATGCTAACCTTAAAATAATTTCCAAAATTAATAATACCTACATCAGATTTTAAAATATAATTGCTTAACATGAAGTAAGCTAACAGGAATTTGATGATATTAAACAAATTCCTGGATTTTAAGGCTACATTGTTCCTTCTGCACCTACAGGCATTTGTAAGTTCAATGAGTGAGTTAATAAGGAAATGGCTATACTTTCCTGCTAACTGAGTATAATTCCCTGTATTTTGGCAGTTCCCTGTATGTTGATTCATTCCTAAAGTGATCAAAATATTTATGAATCAGGAAACAGGAATATATTTTTTTATTCTTATCCTGTTAGTATTCACAATTGTAATGCTATCGAAAAATCAAGGAATGTTTTAAGCTTTATTCTTATTACTTTCAATGAAAAACTCCATGTGAACTCATCCTATTTCTTAATCAGTCAGGCAATCAGATTGATTACTTAGTGTTATTATCCTTAGGTCCTTTTTATTTTATTTTTATATGTATTTTTTCACATACAATATCTCACACTTTTGTGGTTTTTTTGTGGTTTCATACCCAGACAAACAAGTATTTATATATAATTTGTATAAAATACAATATTCGAAATGAAGCCCAAGAATCGGTCATCCCTACTTTAGAGGATGAATTTTTAAAAATTCAACCTGTGGTTTTTTTATGGTAGGTAAAATTCATCCAATGTCGAGTCCGAAATGGGCGAGCAGGAAACAGTGTCAAAACCTTACTGACTTATCAACCTACCCTGTTCCTATGTAGCCATATATACCAGGGTCAGAGCCTCTTGGTCACCTTTTGTAAAGGTTGTATGCAACAAAATTTTATAAGACCCAGCAGTTTAGGCTATGTTAACAAAGTTGTGTATTTTTCAGAACTACATCAATGCAGTGCTGTCGTACGAAGTGTTAGCTTTATCATTACAAGTGAGGAGTTTCCTCGACCCAGTGAATTACTCCTTGGATATAGCAGGTAAGGCTACCGTTTTTTTTATTGAAAACTAGAGCATATCAGTCAATAATAACAATTCTATCCTAATTGGTTTAAGCAATTGTATTGCCGGGGTTGTAGGATTGTTCGAAAGAGTTAAATAAATGTTAATAATTTATGAGCAGTATAATACAGTTTACTACTTAATGATGTGTCGCTGCTCACTTTCTTGTGATTTTGAAACATCAATATTGTTCTCTTAAAAAACAAAAAATACGCATAGCTGACGTAATCACCATCCACACCCCCATCCCCCATGTCATCAGAAATAATCAAAGCAAAGACCCCCCTCCACCCCCTTCTGTAGTGCCTATGTAATACTTGAATGGCCTTAAAGTCTGATACTCCCCGCAAACCCCTCGCTCCCCGCCTCCCTTTCACGTTGGATATACCCTATAGAATAATATAGAAGAAATACCAACTCAAAAAAAATAAATATGAACAACTATTCACATGATGGTTTTGCAATTGTTATCATAAACTTCTCATCAAAAAAATTGAAACACTTCCGTTTTCATTGTTTCTGTCCGAATTTAACACAAAAAAGAATTCATACGATGAAAAAAAATACATATATTATAGCTGGCAGTTTGGCCATTACAGTAATAAGCGAAAATTCTAAATTCAAAATTAGAATTTCATTTGTTTATCTTATAAACGAAATGAATCACTGTTTTGAGACAAATGTGTGTTTAGGGTTGGAGTACATTTAGCGTTTAAAAACTAAAAATTGGCGCCTATCCTTAAACTTTTTGTTTTTTATTTCAATACTGTGACTTTGGGACGTCTGAAAAAAGGTTTTTTTTCTAAAACGTATGGATACTTCGCCCACAGAAGCCGCCCAAGTTGTGGCATTGCTGGATTCTGGCCTTAGTCAGCGTGTTGTGGCTGCAAGACTGCATCTAAGCCTGTCATCTGTTCATAGAGTCTATAAACGTTATCGGGAGACTGGTTTGTTCACGCGCCGTTCAGGATCTGGCAGGAATCGGGTCACTTCTGAGCGAGATGATCGATTTATTGTAACAACTTCTTTAAGAAATCGACGCCTTAACGCTTTTCAACTGCAGCAGCGGCTTCGTGTTGTACGAAGGGTGGCTGTAAGTGACTCTACAATTAGAAGAAGGTTGAAGGATCGTGGACTGGTACCGCATAAGCCAGCAAATGGGCCGAAATTAACTGCAGACCATCGAAGAGCGCGCCTTAACTTTGCACGTGAGCACCTAAATTGGTCATACCTACAGTGGAGCAAAGTTCTCTTTTCTGATGAGTGTAAAATTATGCTGTATGGTAACGACGGAAGGAACAAGGTCTACAGAAGAGACGGAGAACGCTATGCACAATGCTGCATTGAAGAAAAGGTCAGCTATGGTGGCGGTTCGTGGACGGTTTGGGGAGGAATCAGCGCCGACGGTAAGACAGAGCTTGCTTTCGTGTCTGGGCCACGTCTGCCTGCACTAAACTGTCATCGGTACGTCGAAGAGTGTCTCGAGCCTCATGTGATGCCCTATGCACATTTTATTGGCAACGGCTTCATATTCATGCACGACAATGCTAGGGCTCACACCGCGGGCGTCGTACGAGATTATCTTAACGAAGTCGATATCTCTATTATGGAATGGCCAGCAAGAAGCCCGGACATGAATCCCATTGAACATCTATGGGATGAATTAAAGAGACGAATTCGAGCAAGAGATCCTGCCCCAGAAACACTTAGCCAGCTGCAAGATGCAATCCAAGAGGAATGGGACAATATACCACAGCATGTGATCGTGACTCTCATCCGATCGATGAAGAACCGTATGGAAGCAGTAATTAGAGCTCGGGGAGGGAATACAAGTTATTAAATAAACGTTTTTTAGCTTTTTTTTTCATTTACGTGTGTTGTTTTATCCATTTCCTTTATACTCCATACGGAATAAAAATGACTCATTTAACAAAATACGAAACCTATGAAAAATTCATTTAAATTTAGAACATTAACATTAAGATTTGATAAGCTCATATTACTCACTATTAAACGACATTTAACATTTATTCCTAAATGTACACATTTTTCTGATAATCCTGACAAAACGTAAACTTGCAAGGTGTTTCGATTTTTTTGATGAGAAGTGTATAATCGAAACGACATTAATACAGCTGACTCATGTCACTATTTTTTTAGTTTTCATACCTACTCGCAAGTAAATGTATCTTATCACACTAAAAAATATAAGTCTAACTATTGTTAACAGCTTGTTTTATAGGACTTTCTATTGCGTTTAAAGCGAGAAATAGCATTTTCGCATACACGCGTATTCCTTTCCTTCCTTGTTTGTTTGTTTTCATTATTTTCCTTTGTTATGAAGCCCTCGATATGTAATATCGCAGTAATTTCTGCAAACCTTTGAAGTTTTCGTTTCGAGTACAAGCAAAAATGAACTTAGTGTTGGTTAGGCAAGAGTTTCTTCGATGGTACTTCCCTTTCTTGCCATATCATGTTTCCTGTAGGCCATCCATTTATTCTTTAGGTCTACCCTGAAGCATCAACAAGATCGTAGGGACTCTGCAAAAGGGTCGAAGCCTACTGGGGCCCACGGTAGAAGGCTTGGCCCCAGTGCGATGGGTAAGGAAGGAAAGGGGTATGGTGTTTAGTCAGTAAGAGTCTGACACTGTTTCCCGCTCCGCCCAAGAGTTTTTATTTTTATTCGTCATTACATAATTTTTGCCCACCATAAAAAAAATCATCAACAAGATGTCCTAGGAGAACTATTAACTATTTTATTGAAATAAAGTTTCAAAGGAGCTAGCTCTCATATCAATTGTTTACTAAGAACAAAGCATATTATCTTATTACTAAAAATAGTACCAAAGAATGATAAGAACTAGAATTAACTAGGCTATCTAGGGATGAACCAGTTTCCAAGCTTCATAACAAAAAATGTTTGTGTTCATTGAGGTGAACAGACCAATTAATGAATTATTATTCTCAAGGAATTGACTTATTATTTTTAATAAATGCTAATTTGTTAAGACCAACGTAATCAGGTGTAAAATCATGCAAGTTTAAATGAGGTGTGTTAAAGAAAAATAAACGTGAGTTTTATAAAGCGCAAAAGTATATGATCCACTGCAGTATATAGAATCAAAAAAATGTATACTTTTTCCCTTTTAACTTTAGTAATTACAGACACAATTAAAGAACAATAGGTATGTGAACGCGTTCGCTTGGGGCTCAAAAGTTTAATTTAGAGAAATCATTTGGTGATTCCTCACTTCGGGTCAATTTTTTACTAGAGCAGCAGTGCTGTTCTTTAAGAAAACATCCTTAATCGCAACGTTGGCCGCAACGATGAAATCCAAATAGGTACATTTGATTAACAATCCTATGTATTGGAACATTGGGTTAACAATACAATGTACTTATTTTGATTTCGTCGCTGCGGTCAACGTTGCGATTAAGGTTGTTTTCTTAGAGAATAACACGCCAGAGTCGAAGCAGAGTCTCAGAAGTAATATGCACGTTATGCCGTGGAGTTAAGGTTGAATTTGTTATGTTCAGTTTTGGACAGACACTTCGATGCGCTTCTACTCTGTGCTGGCATATATTGACCCTTCAAAAAGGATGCTTATTGACGAATATAAATCCCACTCGTCGTCCAACAGTCCAGAAAATCAAAAGCCACCCAGACCGATTATGAGTCTTCTTCAAAGAGATGTTATCAAACCTACAGGGGCCTAGTAGCCAAAGCCTATGGGGTCCATGGTTTTACTTCCGAAACCAAAACATAAGAAAGAAAGAACATAGATGTGGCTTTGGTCAGTAAAAGTCTGACACGTACTAGCTTTCCGCCCTAGAGCGAGAAAAGTAATTAGTTTATTTCCTACCTTTATAATGGGTATGGAATCAATACTAGATTATAAAATCCTATTCGTTTTTAAAATTCAATATTTTTTGCTTATTTAAATATGTTGTTTATTTTACCTTCAGTAACATAATCGTGCTAATGTAAACTGATACGCATTGGTCAAGGCTGAATGATCCGTTGCGATTTGGAGTCACATTTCGTATTACTTGAGAATTGTTCAATTGGCCACGAGTATTTCGCTGTGGGATTCAATTGGGTAGTTTAAGCAACTGGTCGAATGATTAGCTACCGTATTTTTATTTATTTATTATACAAAGTTGATACGACAAAGGGGATTTCCTTAAAAAGGGTCATTGTACACACCAATATCAACAACTTTTACTATGAGACCAAAACTTTGGAAAACAAAACAAAACAAACAAAAAAAGGAAAACTTATAATAAAAAGCATACAATCGGCTTCCTTATCGCACTCGGCAATTTCTTCCAGGCAACCATGTGTGGATAGAAATTGTCAGGACACAAAATGGGGTTGCACTTGGTGCAAATACAAAAGTAAACAAAAATCATATAAGAACTAAATATTAAAAAATAGATACATATATCATACATACAAAATATATACAGGCAAGAGAATAAGTTATTTTATTTTGAAGTTTTTTTGGGAAGAGATCATCTGTCTTCTTCCTTTCTTCCACGTTCATGTATGTTCACTGAGCTCCTTACTCAATGGCTGCCGGACCGCAGATCCACACAAATTGACAAATTGTTTTAATTGCTTCTTTAATTACAAGGTTAATTTACTTATTTAGGATCTTGTTTGGATATTTGCGCGATGTGGAGCAGCGGTAACGGTCCCGACTTGCAAGTTGTAGACAGCGGGTTCAAATTCAGCCAGGTGGAAATTTATTTCAACACCACTGCATTCAAAACAGTGAAGGAAACACATTGTGAGGAAACTAACATGTCCTGGAACCAAAAAATTGAAGATTTGTGACATCCCCCAACCCGCATTGGGTTGGATTCCGCGTGGTGGATTTCGGCCTATTCCTTCCCCTAGAGAGGAGGCCTGAGTGGGACTCAGACCTCCTTTCTTGGGAGGGAATGGGCAGTGGGACATTACAAGACCAATTATGATTATTATGCTTTATTAAGTATATCTATATATATAAAAGGAGAAACTGACTGATATATCAACGCACAGTCAAAACTACTGGGCCTAGGAGCGTGAAATTTTGGGTTATGGGACATCTCGCCCATGCAAAAACTGGCCTGCGGGCCAGATGTCTACTTTTTAAAATATGTATGGGTAGATTCGCCCGGACAAGTTTAGTAAAACGGGCCAGTTGTCTACCGTTAAAAATTAAAGGGATATTTCGGCAAAATCGTTTATTTATTCATTAAATATCTGAAAAATCTGTAAATCACAACATCAAATGACAATAATGATATTTTTTAATTAAATATCTGTTAAATCTGTAAATCATAACATCAAATGACATAACTATCAAAATACAGAGCAAAGTAACCATCATATCCAAAGTACATAATTAACTAGTTTTATACAATATCTTGGTACAAATATAAATTCTTCTTAATTTTTTTGCATTTATTCTTTGTAATATTTATTTACAATTAGAATTAGAATTAATAATAACAAGAATGATTAATAATAATTAGCATTGATTAATGATAATTGATTTTTATTTGGCAAATAGGTTTTCAAAAACAGAAAAAAAACAAAACTACGCTCAGGAGTCGAAGTACTCCTCCACATCGCTGTCGGACGACAGCAGTGTGGAGAAGTAGTCCGGATGGAAAAGTGCCCAGAAGACTGGCAGCATTTGCCACATTGAATGGCAAAAAAAACCGGCCTCATCTAGATTAAATTGACGAAAAAAAAATTTACGTGTAAGTGTTTTTGAAAACCTATTTGCCAAATAAAAATCAATTATCATTAATCAATGCTAATTATTATTAATGATTCTTGTTATTATTAATTCTAATTCTAATTGTAAATAAATATTACAAAGAATAAATGCAAAAAAATTAAGAAGAATTTATATTTGTACTAAGATATTGTATAAAACTAGTTAATTATGTACTTTGGATATGATGGTTACTTTGCTCTGTATTTTGATAGTTATGTCATTTGATGTTATGATTTACAGATTTAACAATATTTAATAAAAAAATATCATTATTGTCATTTGATGTTGTGATTTACAGATTTTTCAGATATTTAATGAATAAATAAACGATTTTGCCGAAATATCCCTTTAATTTTTAACAGTAGACAACTGGCCCGTTTGACTAAACTTGTCCGGGCGAATCTACCCATACATATTTTAAAAAGTAGACATCTGGCCCGCAGGCCAGTTTTTGCATGGGCGAGATGTCCCATAACCCGAAATTTTGCGCAAGGCTTTATGACGCAGGCAAACACTAAGAAATAATTTTTCAAAATTCAGCTTCTAAAGGAATGTAATTGGGGTCTAAAGTTTGTATGGAGAACCCTACTTTTACGCGGGCGACGCCGCTGGCAGAAAGCTAGTTAAGTATATTTATACATATTTTTGTTATTTGTTACAGAGCAAGCTCTTCAGACAGTGTCCATCGCGTTGAGAGGCGACGGTAGATATGAACTGAAAGGTCCTCTACCCGATATCGGTTGGCGGATACGGAAACATTATTTTTTAGTGAGTAACTGGCTTGATTTTTATTACACTTACTCTCCTTGACACCCAAGCGAGCGCCGGCGCTCGCGGGTACTATAGCGAACGCCGGCGTTCGCGGGTATTAACGGAAACTATTAACGTACAATATTTGATTATTTTTTTTGTAGGGTATTTTGATATTTATCCAAGAACGTAAAAAAAAGTTTTTATAGACAAATAACTTTCCGTTAATACTCGCGAACGCCGGCCGGCGTTCGCTTGAGGGGAGAGGAGTTAAAAAGACGAGACTTGCAGTGGAAACGGTCACAGACAAATGCGAATATGCCTTAAGATTTTATTGTACAAAATACGTATAGTACGGCCATCTGATCTTAGCGAGGCTGAAGTTAGGCTCATCGAATTTTAGCGCTTGCAAACTCGTACAAAAATAATTTCTTCCACATTATTTGACCTTAGCTTACATAATGTATTCATACGATTATTTTAATACAAGATTTTTATGTTCACAATGTTTTTACTCTTGTGGCCGCGTCCTGTCGCTCGAATTTTGCAGATACATCCTGTATATTTCCATTATCGGTCAACTGAAAGACGTGTCCTTGTCATACGTATATTGAAGATAATATTTTAATAAATTACGTTACAACACTCAAACTCAAATAATTTATTTCAAATAGATCATTTACTAATTATGAATAGTCAAAAAAATACAACGAAATATTTGATGATCACGAAAATCTATCCACTGATTTATATCGTGCTTATTTCTTACATAAATTTATGTTTTCAAACAGGGCAATGCCCTAGCAAATGATATCTAAGTACAAAATTGCCTCGACCTTGTCTACTGACATACTTTATGTATGTACATATAAGTATAGATAAAAGGAGAAACTGATTGACTTATTAACGCACAGCCGACACTACTGGGACTAGGAACGTTTTTCGAAATTTTGCATAACGCTTTCTTTAACGTCATAAGTAAACATTACATTACAAAAATGCCTTATTTTTGGAAAATCAATTTCTAAGGGGATGAAACGAAGTCCCAAAGTTTGTAAAAAGAAATCTACTTTCACGCGAGCATAGCCGCTGGCAAGAGCTAATTCGCGTATAAGTAGAGTATATTCCTATCTAGGCCTCGCTGTAAAAGAAAAAATATCGTATTTTTTTTGAGAAAAATCATCTAATGACGAATTCCAGCCTTGGAACAGTGTCAGACTCTTACTCACTAAACGATCCACCCTGTTCCTTCTTCGCCTGGATCCCTGGGTCCTGGTGTTATGCTTTCTCATCAACCCTTAGAGGAGGCTTCGGCCCTGCTGAGCTCCTACAAATCGTTTACGTATTGGATCAGTGTTTAAAAATATTCGATGCGTGAGTTATCGCTTCCTTTTTCTGACTGTTGACGCACTTGAGAGCATTGTGTTTTTAAACGTGTTCTTGACTGCCCATTACTTGCCAGGTTAGATAACTTATCAATAAATACTTATCACTTTTTTATCCGGATTTCGTACCAAAGTGTAGTAGTAACAACTGAATAAATAAAATATACTTATATACCTAATATTATAATACAACACACTATCACATTTCTTTTGTATACCTACGGTAATTTTTGTGAATCAATACGTATGTTACTTTGCATAATTTATTTCATCACCACTGCTTTCAAAACGGTGAAGGAAAACATCGTGAGGAAATCGGCATGTCCTAAAACCAAAAATTCTTAGACATGTGACATACACCAAACCGCACTGGGCCCGCGTGATGAATTACGGGCTTACGGTTCATTCCCTCTCCTTGTGAGGAGGCCTGAGTCTCAGCCATGGGAACATGATAAGGCTGATGCTATGGTAATACATATAGAATGCTTTGTAGGTATTGAATGACTGACTGACGGATCAACGCACAGCCTAAACCGCTGATTGTATAGATCTGAAAGTTGGGGTTTATGTTCTTTGTATGACTACTAGCTTTTGTCGGCGGCTTCGCCCGCGCACATAAAATATAGCCTATGTCACTCAGGAGTAAAGCAGCTTTCTATTGTTGCTTTAATTTTTCCAATTGGACCATTAGTTCCAGAGATTACCTCCTACAAACAATAAAACAAACTTTACCTCTTTATTATATTAGTATAGATAGTTTAGGCATGCGATATGAAAGGATTGAAGAAACGGGTGTTCAAAATTAGTTAGGAGAAATAGGTTTTTTTAGGGTAGGCCTTAACGCAGGCGAAGCCGTTGATGGAAGCTAATTACAAGCTTTTATTTACTTTCACCTGTCCCGTTGTCTGTCGTTCTGTAATCAAATCTTGCAACTTAAATTTGATCCACTTCCCGGTTTCCGATTGAGCTGAAATTTGGTATACACGTTTAGTTCGGATGACAATGCAATATTATGATGACATGGAGCTGATCTGATGATGGAATCGCGAGGTAGCCATAGGAACTCTGTAATTAAACGGCACAACCACGTCGAGTTTGGGCTCGTGTGAATCGTCTTGACGAGTTTTATTTATATAAGTATAGACCACCGCTATAAAAGCTTGTTATGAAAAATAATTTTTTCATTGAAAACTTGTTTGTATACATAAGTCTAATAATATGAACAGTGGCGTAGCTACTACTGTGTCTGCCGTACCAATGATACGGGGGTCCCCGCGTTACAGGGGGCTCAACGTAGGCAAAAATTCGCACAGCAATCGTCTTCTAGGAAAGCTACACCAACGAATATGAGACACTTTAACCTTGCAGGTTTGTAGCTAATGTTCTCAAAGTGGGGTAAGTGCTCACTAGGGGTTCGTTAATAGGGAGTGCGCGCAAAACATGCGGTTAGCTGACTGATAATCGCGTGATACTTTTTATTATAGCCAACTGATGGCCAAATTCAAAACAATATTTCACGTCATGGTTAATAGTTATAATCAAGGAAACACTGTTTTAAAGATAAATAAAACTTTTAAACAAACTTAAATCTATGGGAAAATATATAAAGTATTTTTGCCTAGGATAGGAGTGGTTTCCATAGGATTTCAATAACAACTTTTTTTTACTAGCTAGGTACATTTTTTTTTTCGGTAGATTTTACTACCTACCCTCCCTCCTCAGTTTATAGTCGTTTGGGAATTTTAATAGGAGTACGTGGAGTCAAAAGTTTTAAAAACCTTGGTCTATAGAAATTACCATAGACAAAGGTATTCATTTTTAAATTAAAGTGCATTATAGACGGAACAGTTATATCGTGCGTGCAAGCAGTAGTTTTAATGACATATGCAAGGAAAATGATTTTGATCCATTCACAATTAGTTTGAACTCAGCCAGAAGGTGCTTAAGCCTTAAATTTTTCAAGTCGAATTAGGTATTTACTGATTATGTGCAAACTAAGGATTTTTGCTGTATATTAACTAAAAAGCTAAGCTTTTTTTATGTTTTGTGCTCACACCATTTTTTATGTACTACACAACGTCTGTATGTGAGAACTTGTAATTGGCTCTCTAATGATTATGGTTTCCTTTTTTAGTCTGTTTTTATTAGCTGTAAGTTCTCCATGTACTGAATAAATAAATAAATTCAAGTATAATAGTCCTTGAGTATGCTGAATTAAAAAAAAAATCACGAGCCTCATTTACATATATTTTTATTGAAGCATGATAGTGGCTCGTGAGAATCCATTGTCATGACTCATAATAACTTCACTCTTGGCTTATCGGGCAAGTGATAAAAATATGGCTAGTACATATATATAGCATTCTTTATTATAAAGTTAAGGTTCAAAGAGCCTCAACTTTGTAATAACGAGGTGATAATTCTGTAGAAAAGGTCCGCCGTCCGGTAACTGTCCAGACTGAGCCCCTAGTCTTCCACAGTCCACAGTTCCACGGGTGCCTCAAGGACTGTACAGACCCAACTGGGTCGAAACGTCTGGGACCATGAGTTCGCTTCTGAAAGGAAAAACCGGGGCTCCGGAATGCAAGGCAATGTTCCTAACATTAAAGTTGGTTTTAGTCAGTATAACTCTGATACGGCCTCCTGTTTCGCCTTAGAGCAAAGAAAAGAAGTCATTAGATGATGTCCTAACTAAAAAAAAACATCCAAGAAAAATAAAATCTGTAAAACTTATATTTACAGTAGAGGAAAACTGAAAATCGTGAACAATTATTAGGTATTTATCATCGAGACTGCCGTCAAAATGACAAAGAAAAGAATTCAGAGATCTATTTTTAACCATTTATTGTCTTGTCGTGTTATTTTATCCTTGAAGATATTGGTTTATTCTAAAAGAATGCTTACGTTTATCGATTGCAGGTAACAGACACGGAAACTCGAACAAATTGCATGCTGTCATATCAGAGCTATGGCGCCGACAGGTATCTCAGTGATAAGGACTTACAAACGGCATTCAAGAGCTTGGTAAATCTCTCTGTAAGTATGCTAAGTACCAGATTTTTTTCTCTTAGTCTTGGTCATCTCTAATTTTTCATATTTAAATTTATTTCTATGAAAAACTTTTTATTTACGGTCTTGGATAAATACCAAAATACCCTATAAAAAAGCTCAATATTTTATAATCTATGCGAACGTTTTCAACCGAATGGCGCGACATCACGCGCTAACGCCGGCGTTCGCTTGGGGATCTGTTGTAGTTTCCTCAAAATACTACTACCAGCGCCATCTGGCAACACTTATGTACAACAATGACGTTACAATAAACTTGCTTCGTCCTGTTTTGTCTTTGAAGAGAGCACGTTGTTTTATTTCAAAAATCATTAATAATAAATTATTAATAGGATCAACAGACTCCCTAAGAATTAATGACATACGAGATTAAGTACATAAGAGATTTGTTTTTAAATCGTTGCCCTACTCTAGGAATTATGCCTGTATCTTTGATGCGTTCACAATCATTACCCTAAACAACTGTACTCCTTTCGCGTTAACATTAGACGTTTAAACCAAAACTCTTTTACTGTCCGTTCAACAGATTTTAACTTCTATTCCGTAGACATAAGAATAGCAATGAATGCAAAAAAAGTTGCTGCAATATCAATTTTAATGCAACCGTCACATCATGCTATCATCGAAATAAAAGTCAAAATCTGTTGAATAAACAGGAAAAAAATACTAAAATTGACGGCATGGTTGAGCGATTGGTTGTTGTGCTGTGTGTCTCGGGTTCGATTCCCACACTGAACAAGTATTTGTATGGCCTATAAATAGTTGTTCCGAGTCTGAGTCACTTGTCACTTTGCATGTTTGTTGTTTTACCACGATACAGGGATAAATTTTTCTGAAGGGCGACGTATCGTTTTATAACGCGCAAGTAACTTTCAACCGTAAAGTGATAAACAAACTATTTATTTCTCTGAACACACATATATTTACTACATTTACCACTAGTTATTAATAACACTTTATGGGACGTTCTTCTTGTCTATGGATAACTGATCACTAAAGTATTACGGATGTGTATTTAGTTAGTCTGTCAAGCAAATAAAAAAATAAAATTATTTTCTAATTTATAGTCCTTGAATAATATATGTAGTTAATAAACTTGAAATTAAAGAGGATTTTGAAATGTATAAACTTCACTATAAATACAAACAACATTTGATTATCTTTCGAAGGAAGACAAGGAAGGGGGAGTGGGGTCTTTAGTAAAAAAAAAAAGAACGTCACAACGGTCTCACAAACACAAACAAAAGCAACTTTCACAATATATACTCAAATCCTCATTAAACACACACACGTCACATAATTTTTTTTATAAGTTCAACATTATTTTAAAATGAACTTACTGTACATCAAATTAAGGATCATAATAACAAAATCAATTTTCTTTCTTTCAGCACCCTCACATAGACCCAGTATTAACTATTCAAAATTTAGAAACGGGAGCATTTGTAGTTAGAAAGATTCATGAATTCGGAAGTTTAAGAGATATACTCTATGGTACGGAGTATAACAAGAACCATTTAGCGAAATATGGCAACCCTAGGATAAGGAAACCGTTTACATTAGGACAACTTGCGCATTATGGATTTCAGTTATTGATAGCGCTGAGGTTTTTACATGAAAAGGGCATACCTCACGGTACGTATAATCTACATCTACACTAACATAATAAAGAGGTAAAGTTTGTTTTTTTGTTTGTAGGAGGTAATCTCTGGAACTACTGGTCCGATTGGAAAAAAAAATAGCAACAATACAAAGCTGCTTCACTTCTGAGTGCCATAGGCTAAATTTTATGTATGCGGGCGAAGCCGGTGACAAAAGCTAGTTTGTTATATTTATACGCTTAGAGACTTGCCTTTTTAAGGGGTTGGAGGGAAATCATCCAATGAAAAATCCCGTTCTTGGGCTTCGTGGTCGGAGCGGGAAACAGTGTCAGTCTCTTACTGACTAAACGACCCAGCCTGTTCCTTCCTTGCCTTTATCCCAGGACCCTGCTGTTACGCTTTCGCATAGTTTAACTTATATAGAACTGGTTCAAGATTTTTTTTTAACAAACTTTTGAATACCGTAATTAGAGATAATATATAGATAGAGATAATAGAAAGACAATAGGTGTGCGTTTTCTTGGGGCTCAAAGGTTTGAAACTGTGGAAGATTTGAGATTCGTGACCTCAGTTGCAATATTGACCGCTTACTTTTTAGGCTGTTGCACTCGACAAAGCCTGGACCAATTTTACCAATTCTCTGTCAGGAGAAGGTTCTTATGAAAAAAATAAGGCACAGTAGAATAGAGTAAAATAATCTGTTGCCGGGAGCGAAGCTGCGGGCAAAAAATAGTCAATAATAAAAATAAATCTGATCTCCCATTTCAGGTCACATACACCCTGGAAACATAGCCATAGAGAATCAGAGGGTACTGCTAATGGACATAGAGAACATTCTAATTGGAGTCCCGAGCCTGTACCGGCCGCATCTCCTGCAGCTGAGGCGAGGAGTCACGGCGGAGGCTATTGACGTCTACTGCTTCGGGAGGACGCTTTATGAGATGGCTGTAGGGTGCCCGCTGACGGATTATTACTGTGATGATTTTGAGGGGGAACCAGTGCTGCAGAATGAGGATTTGGGTATGTGTTGCGAAATTTGCTTTCTAAATTGTTTGTGCGAGACTGTTATTGTCGTTGTTGGAGGGTGGGAAATCATTAAATAAAGTCTTCTCCTGCTGGGTGGAGTTAGAGGGAATGTCAGACTACTACTGAATAGAACCCAACCCTGCTTCAGATGCCCTTTGTGTGCTAGGACCGCGCATGCTATTTCAAATAATTCCCGCTGCCCAAATGCAAGACGTGTTTTATATTTGAATTCATATTTTGACATAATGACATTTTAGGCGTTTCGTAAATTTAAATATTTTAATTTCTATAGATAGATAGTTTTAATTGCACACAAAAAATAAAATTACAATAAGAGCTTATAATGGTGTTACAATAGACGGTCTTATCGCTAAATGCGATTTTTTACAGACAACCTTTTGCTAGATTTGATAGAGAGGAAGAATTTAAAAATATATATTTTTTTTATCTTTTTTAGAATCGGTTCTCCGGATGTGCCTATCAAAGATCTCATGCAAGCACGGCGGGCCAACGATAGACAATCTACTCCAGCATCCGTTCTTCGCACGGGCCCCTCTCAACGGGCTCACGATGGTGCCAATAAACGAACGTGTGCACCTCAAGTTTCCCATCGCATTGAAGGAGGAATTGAAGATAGCTGTGGCTAATATGGAGGCGAGGCTGAAGAGTGAACAGAAAATGGTATGTAGGATATAAATTCATAATGTAACGAAATCTTCATTCTCTTTTCTTATCCATAGTTATCGCAGTAATATTATAAAGGCATGAGTTTGTGAGTGTATGTAGGTATATGTTTGTTGTTTCTAAACGCTCGAACGGCTATATTGGTGGAGAACTGTTTTTACAGCTTAGGTGAATATTTTGACTGTGGGAATTGGAAATGTAACTAAGACTCTATAATATTGTAACTTAGACTGTATTTTGAGTTTGTTCAAATCTTTGTTTTATTTGTTAATTACATTGACATTGACATAATTTTATTGAAATATAAATCTGTGTAATTCGTGTGATTCATGATTTTGAAATGACAGTAAATCAATAATTAATTAAATTTTAACCAATAGGTTTAACATTTGCACGCCTAAATTAAAGGCATAATAAGAGATCTTATTAATTTTTGGTCGGCAGAACAAGTATTCTCGTTTCATACTTGTATATACATAGTTAGCCACATCTCCTTTCATTTACAAATTATTTCTTAATTTACGAATATTTCTTTATTATAAACCAACTTTTCGACAGTGAATCTATACACCGTTAAATCTTGATCGTTTTAATCCCTTGGAGGATCGATTCAGTACATGAAACACTATCGATTGGTAAAGTTAGAATAAAAAAACAAAGTACTTTTTTTTAAAACTCGCTAATTTACGCATGTTCTAAATTGATTTTTTTTTTTTGTAATATATAATAATTGTAATTGTATTATTTAATCTAATTTTGGTGAATGACAATTGACTTACTGATAACTTTGTTAATTGTATTATTTTATTTTAATTGTGATTAATGACAACTGACTTAAGCACTGATAACTTTAATATTGGAATTTTATTATTTTATTTTGATTAACCAAAATTGCCATATCTAATTTTATAATAATTCTATTTCTGATTGCTTCTTTTTTAATTTTTTTATTTTTATTGAATGACTTGATAATTCACTTTGCCTTAATTTTGTACGCCATTCCGTTTGGCAAAACATAGTGCACTATCTCTTTTTGTAAACGCTACCTGTTATTAACCTATGTTTTACAAAATAAATGTTTGATTGATTGATTGATTGATTTCTTTAAACAAACGTCAGCTGAGCGAGTTCAATGACCTGTAGGTAGTTAGTTCGCAACGACCGACAACTACCTACAAGGTCAATGACTCGTTTACTTAAAGAAATTAATTTCGTAAATGCGTATATCAATAAAAGATTTAGAAAAAAAGTACTTTATTTTTTTATTTTATCTACACAAATCGATAGTGTTTCATGTACTGGATCGACCCTCTTCGGGATTAAAACGACTAAAATTCAACGGTGTATACCTATCAACTTTTATGATACTCAATTTTGGTTGTTTTAGGTACGAAGTGCGAAAAGGGAAGTACGTATCCAAGAGATACTCGGGTCTGAAGAAGAAATAAAGAAACAAAAGCGAAGAGCGGTAAGTCTAACGATTAAATTCCTTATCTGACTGTAAAAATACGAAGTCTCTTCATTACATAATATAAAACAAAGTCACCTTTCCATATGTATGCTTAAATCTTTAATACTACTAATAGATAAGAGTGATTCAAGAGGAAGGTTTATATGTATAATACATGCATAATACAAGGTGTCATTGACATGTTAACGCAAACGAATACCATAGATCCAGTACATGATTCTGGACACCCTAGTGGTGGAATTTTTCGTCGGTTTTTTTTCAAATATTTTTAAAGAATTTTTCGTCGGTTTTTTTATTTTTTACCTGTATAAAATCGTTATTCTAACCAATCCCAATGATATTTTTAGAAAAACAAAAGAAAAAAATTACAAAAAAAAAATACAAAAAAAATCATCGAGGCAAATAAAGTCGTCATTGTAATCAAACCCGATGACATTATTAATTTAAAATGTAATTCACTCATTTTTTTCGCAAAAAATGTTAAAATGACGTTTTTATACAGTTTAATATAAAAAACGTAAAAAAATCATAAAAAAAATATAAGAAAAAACCGACAAAAAATTCCACCTCTAGGGGTCTAGAATCATGTACTGGACCTATGGTATTCGTTTGCGTTAACATGTCAATGACACCCTGTATATTTAATATCACTATTGCATCAGTGCGAAGCTGGGGCAGGTCGCTAATGTATAATACAATAGTCCACAAATATCACACATTGCCGTCTAGTCCCAAGCTAAGCAGAGCTTATGTTATGAGTACTACTATGACAACTGATATTATCAGTTGTCTAGTACTCATAACACAATAAATCAAACACAAATATTTAAAATATATTTATGACTTCTTGTTCAAACATGACATGACAAAAGGTTTTATATTATTTGCAGAAAAAACGCGAGAGTCTATGGAAGTCGACGTCATCTTTGGCAGAGACGGTGCGCTCGCAGAGTGCAAGCACCGCCTCGTCCCCGACGCCGCCCGCTCTTCGTAAGTATTTCCCTTTATTGCAGGTCCTTAAAGGACACTGCGTTAAACGGGCGCCCGCGCGGGCAATCGTCGCATATTTATTTGCTTGTGTCGTGTGCACCGATCCCCGTAGCAGAAGCCGGATTATTATCTGCCTAGTGTCGTAAGTTCAATTATGTGCATGTAGTCGTATCGATGGAGAACTTCAATGTATTATTACGTGGCAAAAGGTACGCGGGGCGTGACTGCCAGCCGCGACGGCAGTATCACTTTTGTATAAGACAACGCTGGCGATCGCGTAACGCAGTTCTGGACCGAGTATTTTTTTCTGGCGCCAAATTTTGTGCCGCGTTCTTCACGAGCAGAAATGTGCGCAAGACAGTAGCAAAATGCTAATTTATTTATTTATTTTTAAACTTTGTTCCGTGAGGGAATCGAACCTACGACTTTCAGCGCAGTAGTCAATCGCTCAACCACTGCGCCAGCCGAGCCGCTATGTTTCCTGTATGGTGAATGCATATAAACAAACATTCGGACTGTCTTACTTTTAATATTTAAATCCATGAAACTCGGCCCTCAGTGTAATTCAATACACTTAGTGCCGAGTCACAATTTATTGTATTTATCGTATCACTCTGGTCGCCAAGCAGCTCCCGTTTCTTTTTTTTCGTGTGTATGGAACAACATCGTTTTGATACACGTGGAAGCTCACTCCAGTAATCAGCTCCATAGGGTCAACACAGCATAAAGCGGAAACCCGCGCGGTCCCATACTGCAGTGTTCCGTCCGGGCTCGCCTCGTGTGTAGCCGCGACCCGCGCCTCTGCCGCTACGTGATAATACATTATAGTACTCTATCGCCTGCGGTTCGGGCGAATTCTGTTGTATTGACAATATTTCTCCACTTGTATCAAAATTGACTATTTCTAATGAATGAATCCATTGTCCACAGCGCACGAGGCGGAGAGCCGCACGCCGGGCCCGTGCTCGCCGGGCGGCGCGCCCAGCCCGTGCGACGCGCGCTCCTCCTTGCTCGCCGCCATCTGCTCCTTCGACAAGACACGGCTAGCCAGCGTCGAGTCACGATGAGGACTGAGGAGTACTGTGGAAGGTAGTGCCAGTCTTTGATCGTTGGAAATAAGAAAACTGTAGGCCTACTGATTAACTGAGACTGTGCCTGAGGTAGCAGTGCTATTCTAAGGAGCGTAGTACGCGGCAAATAAGTTAAACCCGTTGCTATGGTTACGCGCGGCCCCCCCACTTTGATTGAGACCCGAATATTGGTTGCTGCGCATTCAAGGTAAAGGATATAAGATAAAGGTGTCTACACACATAAGCCCGGCGCCACAAATCAAGATTAGGTTGAGCAAGATCGTTAAAATCAGGCCGCCGGCATGAGGTGTGTAGAGACACCTTTATGTAAAGTAAGAGCTGTGTTTCGCCCGTTAGCTAGCAAGCTGAGTTGTTATTGTCACCAAGTTCAGCGTAACCTAACTCAATAAACCTCTAGCCAGCCTGGAAACTCGACGAGAACCGAACATGAACGATGGAACAAAGCATTTACATGTAAAACCTCAAATGGAATGAATAGGTACGCAGAAGTAAACAAAAGCACCGGTCGTACAATAACCGACTCCGTACCGGCTCGGCCCGGATCGACCCAGCCCGAATCGTTGACGGCGACGTAGACATGTCAGCAAAATCGTAAAGACCTTAGCAGTACCGATGCCCACTTAGATAACAGATAATTTCTGAAAAGAAAACCCGTGGCCCTAAAACTGTAAGAACAACTTACAGAAATTATTTGTGCTAATATCAATGGTCAAAAAGCCCGCGTTGAAATCGTCTACATAAAACTATTGGTATGTTTACTGCCTGTTAAGTAAAAAAGAAAGACCTTGGGAAGGTCAACTAAAGTCATTTAAAAATTTAAGAAACTGATTGATGTTATCTAAATTTTAGGTCACTTTTGTATAAATAGTATGTTATCTTTCATGCTAGATGCCTTATATTTTTTTTGTGTAAATTTTTTTTGAATGTAAAATGTTTTTTTGATAATTCATTACAAAAGCTCATTCGAAAGTCAGTATTGGAAATAGCGAAATTTATCTTAGTCTGTTTTATATCAAAGTGCGAAATAAGTCTTAATACTTATTTTTTCGGGGCGAAGAATCATCATAAAAGTGTACTTTTACTGACTAAAGTCCACTCGTGTACTTTCAGTTGCCCTTTGCGTTCAGTCGTTCGAACAATCCTGTAGCCCAAACGTGTTAAATCTACCAAAATATTGAACTACTTAACTCTTTTAACAAGATATTCTCTGTAAAATAGGACCAGTATTGGTATTTTTTAATACATATCTGATATTATTGAACTTATTTTATTATTGGTATATACTTGTTTTAAATATGGTGCATATTTGTTTTAAATTCATTTTTGTTTGTAATTTATACTGATAGAAATGATTGCATTTAGGGCTAGTGCATTGAAATCTTAATTTCAAAGAAACTTCATGGGACGATATTTTTAACTTATTTGAATTAAAGTTATTTTGACTCCGTTGGAGTATAAATGTAGCCTAAAAAATAGTCTAATACAGAACCAAAAGCATATGATATTATTTGACAGATCTCTTAAACTTGTTATGCAAATTTTTCATTTGTATAGTAAATTAAATCTACGGCTATGTTTGAAATCAATAGCTAAATTTTATAGAAGGCTTGTAACCTGAATGATATAATGGGAAGCGCGTTTAAATATCTGGAAATATTAAGTTCATACGTGCGCGAATATTGAGATGTGTGCTGAGTGCGAGTTGTTTTTACACTAACGTGATCAAAACGTTGAAAATAGAAGAGCCGAACGGCTCTCTGATTGGTTAGAGCTTGGAACAGGCCAATCGGAGCGCCGAACATCATAAACGCGTCGATCGCGTTAGCGTAAAACAAACTCACACTAGGCACTCTGAAGATACCTTATCCTTACATTTTACAAAATCGTCGTCGTCCCCATGGCGATTATTGCTCGGATTTGCGCATACGCTTTTTCCCAATCGACATAGTGATTTATGAAGACTTAGATGTATATTATAATTGAGAAAACCCCGAGAATTTTAAAGATTATATTAGAATCTTGAGAGTATAAACTTAATATTCCATAAATTTACACGTGCAAGCTGGAGTGGGACCCTAGATGTGAATAATATCAGTGCCCTATATTCTATATATCTGCTGGTTTTTCTATATTATATTTGGTGCTCGAAACATATTTATTTGTAAAGAATATGTATTGAAGCTATTACCAACCATAAGAGATAAATTATTTAGTACAATATTAATGATTCAAATCCAATGCAATGTATTAGTGTAAAGATATATTTTGAACAAATAAAACATAAAACACTGAAAAACGTAATGATTGTAGTTCTAAGTTCATCAAGATCTTATATGGTTATAGAAAGTTAATAATTTATATAATTTTTAAGTTTCAAAGTGATATGCGACTGGTCAGGCATTATGTTATTGGTTTACTATGAAATTATTTTTGGATAATATCTATGTAGAAGCTTTAATGTTTTAGTGTAAGATATATAAATTATAAAATGTTTAATATATTTTGTTGTAAGTGTAAGAAAATATACAGTTGCGATAATTATTTGGCTTTTATTTTTAATTCAAGCTTACATCTAATTATACAAAACTTAACATTGCAATCTTTTTGCTGGAAGTTTAAAAATAAAATGTGATTATCACTAAATTAAATCGACTTGTATTACACACGTCACATGTTTTACATTATATAAATTGTAATGCTTCACCACAAATTGAATACACAACACCAAAACGACCAAGTAGGTCTATATTCACAGCGATGCAGTTGTATTTCAATATGCGTACTATAGGACTCGACCACATAAAATATACGAAAGATAATAATTCTTAATCAATTTACAGTAACGAAATAAAACAGAACATGAGATATCTGAACTGAATAATTTTTCAGGAAATGGGTCTTAAAACCGATAGTATTGAGAAAGATAATCCAACACAATAATACTTATTCTAACATCTAAGTTATGTATAACTATACTCTGCTATTTATTAGATACTATAAATATCAAATAGGACACAAAAAAATCTCACAACAAAAAAAAAAAAACATTCATTTATCACAATCAAAACGTAGATAGATCCAACTGTACTTAGCCACTTTTAAGTTGAAACCAGTTGAAACTGAAAATCAAGTAGCACTCTTATCTTATGATATTTATAATCACAAAACTTTATGATTTTTATTCCTAATTTTTACTTTTTACCGCTATATGACGCTAAGGAACCATGCTCAACTTGAAAATTATATCAAACTACTCTGGTACAGGGATTATATCTCACAAAGGTGGGTTTATCTTAGATGAAGCGTTTAGGCCATTGGGTCTACTGAGGCGATGTAACGCACTGGCGGTTTTCAAAAATGCAGCTTTCCTACTTACACGTATACAGAGCAACAACAGCGTTCTGTACATTTTTACTGACTTCTTCAAAATCAATGGGTCATGTCTTGTATAGGTATGTCCAGTCATCATGTAAAATGTAGTACTAGGTTTCTATGGGTCTCTGCCACCCGAAACAAAGCTATTACGATTATTATGTATTTCACATACACTTTATTTTCTGTGTGCGTAAACTAGGTTCCTAAGTTTCACAGATTGTAGCTTACTCATACAGAAATGCACGTAAATCTATTCCAAGACCGAATCACCTTCGTGCAATAGAAAATCTATACACAAATGTCAAAATTCCTAATAAAACATTTAGCTATAAAAGTAGTGCTTTAAACTATTTCAGTGAAGTTGAACATGAACCATTATAAGCGTAAATGGCAGTCATAAGTTTAAGATTCGTTTACGTGATAAACATGTTGTACACATTACAATGTTCCTAGAAACATTGTAAATCTGTTTTCGTAACCATGTTTATGAATACGATACTATATAGGGTCAATATTATCATTTTCGGTGCCAAGAATATACGATCATTTTGTTTCTCTTAAGTAGTTATTTGTAACTTATGTTCATGCCAGGACTAGAATAGTGAGTTCAAACCTAAGTATATTATGCATTACACAACTCATTTTTTTCAATTCTTTGTGGAAATGGCGCCAGAGACAGAAAAAAACACAGACAGATGACAGATGATGATGGTGATGAGAGACTGGATGGAGAGACAGTCAAGGAGACGTATGGATTGTGTGAGGAGTGATATGAAACAAGGGAGTTACCCTAAACAAACCCCTGAATTCCTTGGCACCGAAATTAATGAATCACGTTATAATATAATAAATTAGACCAGCGATTCTCAACCAATGGTTCCCACGATATCTTCTTAGTTCAACTATCACCTCATTCAAAGGCTGGTGGGCTTACAAGTTAATACTTGTCTAGATATTTTGTGAAAAGAAATCACGTCAGTAAATTAGACCTCTGCTGTATAAAAAATATATACATACGTATAATAATGGTCATTAAACGCTGAAACGTGAACACAGTTCGGTTTTAATATCACAGTAATGGCTAAAGTCTACTATCCCAGGACGCGTAGCTTCAAAGATGCGTATTCGTAATTGTCCGTGGCAGGCCCAAAACGCTAAATATGGAAACAATCGTCAAAGGTTGAGAATCGCTGATCGCTATTACACGATCAAGTAATAATCTTTCATTCACTATTAAAATATTGCTTGACAGTAAATATTGATAATCGATGATACCTTGATACCTTTTGAGTACTACGACTTTGTATATAAGACGAACGTTTCCGTGCCCTCCACACCACGATTTTATTTGAAGACAGTATGTAATTTAGAATTTATTGTTAAAAATACATAACGTCTAAAACATTAATCTGTTTTTTTATATATAAATACGGCAAAATTATAGTAGTTTATTAGAGTCTAATAGTTCTAGAATTTAACTAGCGCTGCCTGGTCACACTATCGGGAAAAAAATATTTCTCCATACGATTCCACATAAGCGAGCGTTTACTTTAACGCGACCAAGATTTCTTTACGCACTTCTACGTCCGTAGGCGCATTCCGCTTTTGTCGAATCAATGAACATGTTGTTCACTTTTTTTCAAGACAACGTCTAAAAATTATGTATACGCAATTTCTGATAACAGCAATATTTTTTTCTATACATAGACTTACCGTAAAGAAAAATTATGCTAGAATATAATCATTGTATAAAACTACAACCATGAAATACTAAATTCAGTAATGTCTATGTTAGGCAGAAATTCCGTTATAAAGTCGAGAGTGGCTATTCCGATAAATTGTTGTCAATCAGTTGCATTGCTTTTTAGCTGCCATGCTTGTTTATGAAAATGATAAAAGACACAGCTATTCAGGGCATATAGCATTATTCCATTTTGCACTGGAAGCTTTCGGTTCTCTGACAGTTTGTTATCCAAAGAAATCCTTTGAATGGTTGTTATATGTAGATTTGCTACAAAATCGAACTTGTACACAAGTACATTATATACATTACCAATAATTTGTTTAGTACGCTCGTGATTAATATAATGACATGCTTTTATATACTTTTAAGACCAGAGTAGATCTTACATTATTATTATTCGAGGTGTAAATAGGTAAAAGTTGACGAATCGACGCATGAGTCGTATTCGCAGTGAGGCAGAGCCTTGAAGCCTTCGCTTGTCATAGTCTGTAAAGGTTTCTGATAGTAGCTGCTAGTCCAGTTCGATGATATCGTCAATATCGTCCAAATTGAAGTCCTTCAGTGTCATTGCTGTGAAAAACAAACATATTTTAGAGTATTTGCGTAGATCGAAAAAACGTATCTTTATGATCATATGACTGACTTACACACTACCAAGTGTTTTAATAATTTAAAACAGCTAGCTGCGCATTTAAATATATGTATGCAAACAGTAATAATGGATTAAATATAAAAAGGGGAACTGACTGACTGACTTATCAATGCATAATCGAAACTACTGGGACTAGGAACGTGAAATCTTGCACAAGTCGCCCCTGCGTGGTGTAAGCAAGCACTAAGAGAGGTTTTTACAAAATTTACCCCCTCAGGGTATGAAAAGGTCTAAAGTTTATGTGAAGCCTACCTATTTTCACACGGGCAAAGCTACTGGCAGGAGCTAATCTTATTTATATATTTTTTCGAAAAAACAAATAAGTAATCATAAATACTTACGTGCAGAAGGTTTCTTCTTCTTGACCGGAGCGACCTCCGTAGATGGTGCAAGCCTCTTTTTGGAATCGCTCTTAGCTTTAATGGTGGTTCCAGGTGGGAACATATTGCTATAACAATAAATTCGAAATATTCTATAATTACATAATACGAATATGACTACCTTTTTTGTATAAATTTACTTAATTTTATTGTTAACTTTTATTGTAGCGTAATTTGAATTCGTGGAACATGATAAAGTCATAAATACTTATAAATGGACTTAAACAGGTACGATAGCGATGAATTGAAATTTAATCGAATTGTTTTTATTAGTTCGTGGAACTACCTTTTTTTATTTAAAATAGAAAGTAAAATAAAAACTTACGTAAGATCGACAGTCTCGGCCTTTAGGGCAGATTTAACTTTCGTGTCCGTTGATTTACCAGCGCCGGTGTTCTTGAATATTTTGCTAGTATGTGCCCTACTCAAATTGTCGAAGTTTATTGTGTTCTTGCCAATTTTCTTCAGTTCTTCTTTAGGCGGTTGGTTCTTACTCAGTAGAGGTGTTATTCTTTTCATAAGAGCGTCCTTCCTAATCTGTTTCTCGACGGCTTCATCGATGTGTTTCGGCACTTGATCCCTTGGTACTTTGGTTAATTTTAATGGTTTTTTGCTAGGTTCCGTAGGCGTCTTCTTAGTGTCTGCTGAGATGACGTGCTGCACGGAAATGTTGGAATTTGTACTTTTCGATTTTCCTACTGTTACTGACTTTTCTCCATAGTCTACTGCTTTTATTTGTACCACGTCCTTCAGAATTGACAGAGGGTTTTCAGGGCTCGACGCCCGTGAGTCACTACTGCTGCTTGAACTACTGATCACGCGCGATTTTCGTGGTTCTGTTTTCTTATCCGTTCTATTATAGTCCTTTGTCGGTGAAATAAATTCACTAGTATCAGTTAGGTCAACCGACGCACTAGGAGTAGTTTTTGAAGCACTAGGAGTAATTTTTGAAGCACTAGAAGTAGTTTTTGAAGCACTAGGAGTAGTTTTTGAAGCGATCGGATTTGGTTTAGAAGGAACAGCTGGTTTGTTAGTCAAGTCAACAGTTGTTGAAGTTTTGATAAGTTTCTTCGGCTTCGACACCTCAGGAGTTGTATCAGTTAGGTCTAACGACTCAATATCAGATGGTTTTGGAGCAATCGCTTTAAATTTAGGTATCCCATTATTTTCAACTAGCTTAATTTTTGGTATACCAATGTTTTTAGATTTTTCTTCGCATGGTTTTGTAGGCGTAAGTTTAGGTATTCCAATTTTATTAGTTTTTATATCAGATGGTTTTGGATCAACCGGCTTGGGGTTCTCCGTGATAATATTGCTTGTTTCCACAGAATCAGGCGTCAGTTTGCCCGGTTTATGTAAGTCGGAACGGGTTATCACTTCGATTGCTCCCGTTTTCGAAATTCTGAGTATATCCCCTGGCTTGCATGAGGCTCTGCTAATTTCAGATTTCTTAGGAGTTAAAAGGGTCTGGCCCGGTGCAGTGTTACATATATTTGTTGGTACTATTTGCGAAATCGTATGAGTCGTCTTGGGTGGTTCTGTGGCGGAGGATAGCGATGGCATTGGAAGTTGGTCGGACGGTATAAGAACATATTGTGGTTGTGAGCCATTAGGCGTGACGACTTGTCGCAGCACCAACCGTTGTGGTGTTGTCTGTTGGGTTATACTGGTTGGAGCGGAGTGGTGGAGAAGATTTTGCATCGGCGGCAGGGGAATTTTGACGCCTGGGTTCTGTGCACTGACAAGCGACACTGGCACAGGCGCAGACTGCGCGGGTGGCGGCGCGGGGGGGCGGGGCGCCTCCTCCTCGTCACTGTCTAGACAGATCGTGTTGTCGTTCGGCAAGATCTGTTCAGGCACGACTGGTGTGGGTAGTGTGGGTATATTCGGTTGAACGACGGTCGGCGTAGCTGTATTGTTTATATTTAGATTTGCTGCTCTTGCCGGCTTGAAGGGCTTTATAATGATTTTGGGTGGAGTTACTATTTTAGGTGCCGATATTGGGCCTATGTTGTTGCTGCCGACGGTTACCCTGAAGTTTTGTTGCGCTTCGACACCACGTGCTTGTGACTTGTAGAGGAAGTTGTTGAGGACGATGGGCTTGGTGGTAGGCGGCAGAGCGGGCGGGGCGGGGGCGGCGGGCACGGCGCGCACGTCGCTGATGACGACGTCGTCGTCGTCGGGCAGGATGCACTCCACGCGCTCCGACTTCATCTGCGGCAGGCCGCGGTACAGCGCCGGCGAGCTGCTAGCGCCGATAGTGGTTGTTGTCTTGATGCTGAACAGAAAATATCAGTTATATTATAAGGGGTCCCCTTCGTGTTAGGTTACTGGACCGAATATAGAAATAAGACGCTCCTACAGTAAGGGCTTTTGACGTGGACTCGCAGGGGGCCTTTTTAAAGCTATAAACCTTCCTCTTGAATCACTCTATTAAAAAAAACCGCATCAAAATCCGTTGCGTACTTTTAAAGATCTAAGCAACTTTGTTTTATACTATGTAATGATAAGGTCACATTCAGTATCCCCCAACATTTCCCTACCCGTCTATTCCCACATGACATTTATTTTCAGTTCAGTTGAAGTAGCGAGTTGATCTATATATATAAAAGGAAAAACTGACCAACTGACACATCAGCGCACAGCCGAAACTACTGGGACTAGGAGCATGTAATTTTGTACAAGGCTTCCTTTTGTGACGTAGGCGAATTTCATAAATTCACCCCCTAAAGGGATGAAACATGTGTCCAAAGTTTGTGCGAAAACCTATTTTCCGTGGGCGAAGCCGCTGACAGAAGCTAGTCAAACATACACCTCTCCAAGTTAAGTTACGGACATAATAAAATCAAGAGAGACAGTTGTTTCTAAAACAAAGAATAGAATAATACTTTATTGTACATAAAAAAAAAGTAACAATTTCACAGAAACTTATATGAATGGGTACAAAGGCGGTCTTATCGCTGACAGCGATATCTACCAGACAACCTTAGGATGGAGTATAAGAAAAGAAGAAAGAAAACCATTTTTATTCTGCCCAAAATAGACGCACATAAACCAACCACACAAAATACAACAATTAGTCAGTCAAGTGTGAACTAGGTATTATTAAACGAGACCATAGACAGTAGGCAAAAAGCCTTGGACGAAGAGAAGAGCTTGAACTAAAAAAATATATATATATATAAAGCTCAATACTTACAAGCCAACAGGTACCACATTGTTGGCACCGGCCGCAGGCGGGGCGGCGACCACGGGAGCTGGTTCCACCTCAACAGCCTTGACCTTCCCGGCCGCCTTCGCCTTGTCCATAGCCAACTTCTGCTCTATCATATCTTCTCTAAGCTTAAGCTTGGCACTCTTAGCTTTAGAACTCTTTGCCGTCTCCTCAAAAGTCTTCTGCGTTTGAATCATCTGCTCCTTCATCTGTATGCTAGCAACTGCATCGTCGGTAGATGAGGCGACTGCTTTAGGGTTCGCGCTGTTCATTTTCTTCAGTATCTCTTTGCCTATTACCTGTAATGAAGACGATTATGTGCTTTTTAGTACTACAATAAAATTATCCTATTCCCAGTAAGAAGCCAGTGTACAAAAGTGTCAACGACATGTGGATAAATCATGTAAAAGATAACATAATTAAGAAGATTATTATTATGAGATGACAAAAAACGCAATAATAATCTATAATATCAGTAATAATAAATGTATAATTAAAATAAATATTATTGTATAAATCCAATATACGAATAGCAAAAATTATATAATACAATTAGCTGTAAGCCCACCTACCTACGAAAAATGAAAGAGTAGATTATTATTTTAATTGTAAATAATTATTCATAATAGCCCTCCTCCAAATTTTTATGTTGTTATGCCCGACAGGGCCCACAATGCTCTAAAACTATTTTATGTATATTCTTATGTACCTACCACCTAAGTTCACATTGTGGAATGCAATAAATGTATTGAGTATTGACAGTTTATTAGCTGTTTGTATTGAGATGTATGGGCTTCTTAGCCGCCTTTTTTAATATGTATCGGTGAGATAAGGGCTTATAAGCCGTGTATGAGTGTTCTAACGGTTTATCAGCCGCTTTTATTGAGATGTACGAGTGACTAGTGAGTTATAACAGCTTATTAGCAATCTGTGTTGAGATGTATGGGTGAAAATGTTATAAAAGGTCTTTATAAGGGTTGAAAATATTGTAATAAAAAGGCGTACCTTTACAGCAATGTCGTAGATGGGTCCGCTGCACACGTCCTTGCCGGTTTGTTCAGCTTCCTTGTAAGCTTTCAAGGTGCTGTACTGTGCAGCGAGCGTCGCCGCATCTTCGTCCAACATAGGGTTACCGACCAAGTATGTATGCGCTACAATATTTATAAAATTCTGATTTTTCAATAAAGACATCGGTAAAGGCACTACCTCGTCGCTTGACAGTGCAGATACAAAATTAGCAGGTGGGTTTTTAGGAGTATCAATTAATTTTTCGTTAGCTTTGAGAGATAATGCTGGGTCCTCATCATCACTTAGTAATATGCTTGAGTAATCTATCCCCGGGGGTGTACAAACCCTCGCGGGTTGTGTCGGTACAACGTCTACTGGTTTACTAACAGGTTCAGGTAATTCCTTTCTACTATATTGTTTAATTATTCGATCCTTAGGTTTCTTAGGACCAGGTTTTTTATTTACAGTATTTCTTTTATTTTCGTCCGGAATAATAGTTTTCAAGCTGTCAAAATGATTCACTGTGTCAAACTCGTCAGCACTCATTGTGCGTTCGTCTTCTTCTTCTTGAAATTTTGACGGTGTTAAGTTTTTTGACTTTTTTTTTGGCTTGAAAGCTACGTCTTCGTCGTGATCCGGCACAAAATCTGTGTCTCTTGCATCGAAATCGTCATCATCTACGTTGATGACGACTTCTTGTGCTAAAGAATCGATGCACTTTTCTGCCGCGATTGCAGCTTTTCTCTTTGTCCTTGTTTCAGGTTCTTCAGAATTATTTTGATCTGTACAATATCTAGGAGTGGGGTCACTCGTGATTACCTCAGGGTCGGCATCGCTGGGCATTGCGCCGGGTTCTGCAGAGTTGTTGATAGACTCGCACATGATGTTAGTGACCATGGGAAGGGACATCTGCTGCGGGAGCAACACCTTCGCTATGCTGGCAGTCAAATCATCCGCCGCGTCTTCTTCGCTTACAAACCCTTTCGACACCATACTCCTCACTTTCTTGACTAGTTTTGCGATGTCAGGCTTTCCTTTTTTATTCTGGAAGTTGTACTTGAGGAGTATGTCTGTGATTTTCTCCACCATGATTTCTTCTGGATTTAAGTATGCAGAATGATTTTGTGTTTCTGATGAAGTGGATTTTTCATAGTCCTTGTATTGTTTACTGGTTCCTGGTCTGATGATGGATGGTTCTCTTTTTAGACCACTCCTAGTTTCAGGTTTGTTGTTGTCTTGTATGGGAATGCAGCACTTGATGATGGAGGATTTCTTGCCCTTTTTAGTTTTGGATTCGTTAGGGTTGTAGTCTTCGCTGGTGTCTTCTTCTTTGATAACGGTGGACGTCGAGGCCGCTTGTGCGTTCTCTTGTTCCCGTGCACGCTTTAACGCTTTAACCTTGGGGATTTTAACTGCCAGTTTGTTTTCCATTTCTGTGAAAAAAATATATGGAAAATCAAATGATGTTCAAGTAACAAAGTAACGTATTTTGTTTTTGATATATACTGCAAATGATCAACTTCTTTTTAACAATAAAAGTCAAATTAATTGCAGTGATAAATTAGAATCAGCTGTTTAGCTGATGATGCTCATATCGACACACGATTGTTCGAGTAAATTGAAATGCATGTGATATGAATGTACTTACGTATAATGCAAATTGCATTTGGGCTTTGATCCGTTCATACTTGGTGAAGACGCGCTTGCTAGAGCCAAGTATCATCGAGTCTTGGTCGTTAAAAACGTGTAGTGTCACATTGCGCTACGCGTAACAGTGCTACGTCACGCTACGCGTTGCAGTGCTACGTCGCGCTCGCCTACGCGGCTACGTCTCCTAACCTGTCGATCCTTTCAAGTCGATTGACTTACGTTTATTCGCCTGCTCCTGCTGGAACTGCATCCAGGCGGCGTTCCGTTCATGCTCGGGCAGGCCCTGCTCGCTGGAGCCGCGCAGCAGCGAGTCGTGCTCGTGCACGGCGTGTAGCAGCACGTCACGCGCGACGCGTAGCAGTGCTACGTCGTGCACGCCTACGGCTACGCCTCCTGCTACGCACGAGCCCCCTTCGTCGTACCTGACCAATTGAAAATTGGATTCATAACACTAAACAAGTATAGATTGATAGAAATTAATACCTATAAAACTTTTTTAGTTTTGAGAAATTTTGCTATTTCTGAAAACCTCATTTAAGTATTAAATAAATTCACTAATCGAATTACAATATATACTCATAGATTGAAAAATAAAAAGTACAACTAAACTTTACACAATTATTCGAAATTCTGAAGGCGACCAATTTTCTCAAAAAGCGTTGGATTGCGTTAGATGAAGCAACAAGCTATATAAAACTTCGACGTCTAGAGTAAGCGTGTGGGGAAGTGCCCTCTTAAATATTATATCCTTTCATCACTATAGAATGTTATTTCACAACTGACAAATTGACCTAAATTGACAGTACGTGTTCAACAATTTTGTACTTAAACGTGCACTATTTAAGGTTCTTAATTACTTGTATAGCTCGGTGAGTTCGGCCATATTGTAATGCCGGTCGATCTGCTGTTCGTCAACCACGCGGCAGGCGACCGCTTGCTTCGTCACTGAGCGCTCGTAGATCTTCTGTTCCATTGTACCCTAGATGAGATAAAAAATATTGATAATAGGAACTTTCTCTTATCAATTTTATATAACCAAGATTTATGTAACTAAAAATTTGTCCTGTGCGATAAGATCGCCTATTGTACATTAAAGTTTATAATAAATAATAATAAATAAATAAATATGATTTAAAATACTGTCCATGAAGTTTCTTGCACGTTAAGTACGCTGAGCGAGTCAATGACCTATAGGTAGTTGTCGGTCGTTGCGTACTAACTACCTATAGATCATTTATTATTGGCTCGCTCAGCTGATGTTTGCTTAAAGAAATTAAATTCGTACATGCGTAAATTACTTTTAGTCAAAAAAGTACTTAATTTGTTATCTTTATAAATCGATAGTTTTTCATGTACCGGATTTGCCCTCCATGGGATTAAAACGATTAAAATTTAGTAATTTTCAAACAATGGGCGTAAAGGAAATGCAAAAAAAAATATATACGAAATGCAACTTTAAAGTCAACGTATTAGAAATTAAATTGACTTGGACAAGTAAGAAATAGAGAAATATAAAGTGGCATGATGACTAGTGAGCTAGTATATAGTACTCACCATAGCGACCAGGCGGTATATATAGCAGTCTTTCTTCTGTCCGAAGCGATATACGCGGAAAATGCTTTGTATATCGTGGGCGGGGTTCCAGGAAGTGTCCATGATGATCACGCGGTTGGCAGAAGTCATGTTTAGCCCTAAGCAGCCAGCTCGGGTTGATACAAGGAACAATCTGAGTGGAAGAATAAGATTTTTTATTGTCTTGATGGATAATCATAAACGCTATATTCGGTTATAAATCATAGATTGCTAGAAAACATTTAAAATGAAATAGCTATTTTAGTAAACATGTTAACACACTTTAGTGATTAGCCTTTTTATTTAGTTTTTAATTAAGGGTAGGACAGTAGTAGTAGTATTTAGTTTTTAATTATCACTGGTCACTATATCGCGTGTACGGCAAGCGACGACATAGCAACGACGCCAGAGAGGAATCTAAGAGTGTTTTATATTTCCGTTGGTGTGCTTATAGATTTGCACTTTATGCTAATGCTTATAAGGTTAATTATACAATGCCTTAAGATAAAAAAGGGTAATATAACAAGCAAAAATTGAATACAAACTCACTTAGTCTTATAGTTGTTGTCAGCGTTGAACTCGCGACACCATTTCTGCCGCACCTCGACCGGGACCGACCCGTCCAGTCGGAAGTACTCGTGGCCTAACGACCACTTCTTGATCTTCTTCAGGAAGTATTCTAGTGCGTCCAGGCAGAAGAGTGATGTGGAGAATATTAATCTGAGGACAAGAAAGATATTCGAATAAATTAAGATTAAACATTTTTTACATCTTTGCCCCACTAAAACAATACACAAAAAACAGACTTGAAAACTACTTTCTTGTTTGGTACGATCTAATTGGTTAAGGGGCGTGTCTAAAGCGAGTGATAATGATGAGTTAATATCTTCTTAACGCGAATGGACTCTGGTGTGAAACAATTTTGCCAATTGAAACCATACTTCTTCTTCTTTTCACACAGTAGCGGCTCATGTTCTGAACTAGGCGACCGCACTTACATTGAGTATCCGACGGTTTTATAAAACCCGCTTTCGCCAAGTTGTATTTCCAGCTGAAAATAAACTGAAAAAGTGCTACAGATGCCTAATTTAAAAGATAGTATTACACTCACACTTTATCTCCCAGCGCAATACACTCGTCCAATATTCTGAATACCACAACAAACTTGTTGGAGCTATCCAGCGTCTCCAACATATTGCCGCCGTCCAAATACTGCAGCCACCACAAGTCTTCTGTAGCATTCGGCTTTATTTCCTCCAGATCTTCGGTCGCTAAGTCGTCTTCTAGCTTCTCAGCTGTGAAAGTATGGAAGCGGTTAGAGTGTATACAGATGGAATGCACTAAATCTAGATATCTAAAGCAAAATATGCATAAATGGTGCCTATAATTCATTGGCCTAGATTTATCCATGGTACTTGCCATGTACTTTAGCTAAGCAGGAACCATTTTACAGTTATGCTAGAATAACTGAAATTATTCCTTCAACGTCAACAACGCATTACTGTCAAAATTATAGAGACAACTATCTATGACAAACTAGCTCGAAGGCCTCCCCTCAGTGTAATGGCATCACAGAGAGGTGACAACGGCCCGACGTGACATTTACTCGGTTTAAATGCCATAAAAAGTGTACGTAACGTTCATAAATCTCGATGTTAAGGCGAGATGAACAGACCCTTTGCCTTTACTTTGTTAGGATAAATACTAACTGAGCCCTTGTAGGCCACGAAGGCGATGCAACGTTAAAGTTGGTGTGCACCTTCCATAACGATCTGGATCGACAAATCTGATGTAATGTATGCCAAGTATGTTTCTAAGTCATCAGCCCCTCTAGCCAAAAGACGATCGTTTCGTTAATGTCGAACGCTTGGAATTAGCTACGCCTTCAATTCTTTTATTCTGTTGAGATGATGTCATCTCAACGCTCAGTCAAAAGGGCTGGTTTCAAGTAAGTACCATCATCAGGCTGCTTACCATCAGGTAGGATCGCAGTCAAGCACTAGATTCTAGCAATAAAAAAAAAATTGAAACTGCATCGTCAATGCAGCATACATGGGCTCAGTTTCTCTTTAGTATTTTATAAGTATATCAATATGAACAAGAAAATGTATATTATATATTAACTTTACTTCAAAGTAAAATCAAAGGGCGATATCTTATTCAATGTTGGCATTTGAAAGTAAGCATGCTGCTATGTCAATTCTAAAGGTGTGTGCAACACATGCCAGTAGCTGACACAAAAGTGTGCAATTAGCTTGCATGCTAGTAAACCATGACAAGTTCTGGTTGATGAATGTCACTATGGTATGTCTGCTACTTGCATAGTTTTGTACCTAACTGGTATATGTATTTCGGCATTTAAAGTGGTGATGATGCCTATAGGTGGCAAAAAAAAGTATGCAAGTAGCTTGTATACCAGTGTGCCGTAACAATGCTGATTGGTAGATATCACAATGGCATGCTAATCCTTAAATACTTTAGTGCAAGCTACTGGCATGTGTATTTGATGCTTAATATCTAAAATTATGTATTATAAAAAAATATTATTCTTAAACTATAGATAGAAGCAGGTTTATCAAGCAATGGTTGTCAAAACACTTCATGGGTATATTATAAACCCGAGTGTATGTTTGTTACAGTGCATGAACGAAGTTAATGGTCGAGATACCTGTACTTTCCTCTTTCAACTCCAATGCTTGAAACAACAAATTGAAGTCTTACTAATATTATAAATGCGAAAGTTACGATGTTTGGATGTTTGTTACTCAATCACGCCAAAACGGCTGGACGGATCTGGATGAAATTTGGCACAGGTATAGGATACACTCCGGAATAGGACATAGGTACTTTTTATCCCAGAAACCCCAACCCCAATACCACGCGGGCGAAGCCGCGGGCAAAAGCTAGTAATTCATATTTTGATATTAAGTCACCACTACAGAATGTAGGATAATTGTGTAGGTAAACTGCAAACTACGAATCACTCCCGTATCGTGGGGCGTCATACAAATACTTATTTCGTGCGGGAATTGAACCCGCGACAAGCAGCTTAGTAACCAATCGCTAAACCACTGCGTCCACCGTACCGTTAAATGACTGGCCGAAAAATAAAAACACTAAACCACTGGGACTGGTTGCAGAAGTTCGCACAAGAGTTTATTTTCTGACTAAAACAAGTTTTTAAAAGGAATTTTAGCCTAAATTTCGTAAATAAACACGTATTACGGCCTCAAATCACTTACTTAGTTACATAAAATAATAGTTAGTTGTAGAACTATTAAACAGACGTACCTTTAATCTTGCTCTTCTCATCCCGGTCCCTTGCCTTTGTCTGGAAATTATGTAGCACTTGAGGGTGCGACCAAATTTTCTGCAGAATATGAAAATCCTTCAATATGCTCTGTTTAGTCTGCTTGCCGTAGCAACGCAAGTAGTGCTTGTACAAGTCCCATTGGCATGGCGTGAGTGTTATAAACACGGTGTATTCATGCTTCTTAGGTAAGTACGGGTAGAGTACTGAAGCCTCCTGCCTCTGTAGACAACCTTCTAGTACTTTATGGAGGATGTGTGTACGAGCCTTCATAAGTTTGATGTCTTCTTCACTGGAATCTCGGTGTTGACCGTTCATTATCGGATTTTCGAATCTATTACAAGGAGAGAAAGGTTAGTTTTAAATGGTACTTATTTATTTTTGCTTGATATCTTTAGACTTTCTTACAGATACCAGTTTTTCCTAGCTGATAGAAAAACCTCAGCTGATTCAAATGTGATAAAATTAAACCACTAGTTAAAAAAATAAAAAACAATATTATCTCACATAAATGAGGAGAATATGTTAAAAACTTACCGATTAGAGTACTCAGCATAAGTTCCCAGCAAATTAGGTTTGACAAAGTTCACCATGCAATAATACTCTCTCAAATTATTCTGCATTGGTGTTCCCGTTAAAATTATTCTTCTTTTCGTGACAACCCTGCTCATTGCCACCGCTAGTACTGAACAATCGTTCTTTAGTAGATGTCCTTCGTCACAGACAATGATGTCTGGCCCGGGATCGAGTAGGGCTGTGCGTATTTTGTTCACGATCGTCGGCCGGACGTCGTCGAGGAAGGGATCGAGGGTCGACAAACTTCGGAACAGTTCGTATCCTATAATGAATATACCGCCTCCGTTGTACCAGTCTTCTAGCTGGTAGGCGCGTTCGTATGTTTTCTTGAGTTTTGATAGTTCGAAAACCTGTATGGATGAGATATTGGCGATAATGTTGCGCATTTTTTGGATTGGAACAAATTATAGATATAGTTCTGTTTAAAGTTCCACAAATTTTTGATCCAGCACTTTCAATTTTGTACGAATGAAGGTCGTTAACCTAAACAACAGTATAAAAAGAAAACAGTTTTGTAAAAAGATGATAAGCTAAAAGCAAAGACCTTCTAAAAACAGATGCCTAATTAATAAGTTCTCAGTCAATACTAAACATGAAAGAAATAAGTACCTGTAATTTCCTCTTTATTTTACGTTGCTTGAAAAATGAAAAGAAACTCGTTGATCATAAATTGTAGTCATTATGTTGACTTCATCAAAAATAACGGATAATTTTATTGTATCACACAATAAAACACAAGATTTTTTTTTTTGGAGTCAATGAAATTGAACCGCCACGCTTGCAGTATGTAATACCCGTTCGGGTAAGATCCCCTTGAAGAATCCGATTTTACCCGAATGAGCAAAAAACTTGGAAGTGTCTGTGCAGACAGGCCTCACCTGTCTGCACAGACACTTCCAAGTTTTTTTTTTTGCGTGATAGATTGAACCGCCACACTCACCTATGTGATGCTCATTCGGGTAAGATCGGACTATTCAAGCCGATCTTACCCGAACAATTACGATTTTGTATATTAATATCGTCTTCGTGAAGAATTAACTTCTGTAGTGAGATCTTAGCACATAGTCTTTTTTTTGTTATATTATACTTCTGTCAACTACAGTTTACCTTGATCTGGTTGGTGACGGGTCCAATCCACTTATGTATCTCATCGACCCAGTTGAGTACGGTCGACAGAGGGCAGCACACGAGGACGCGCTGCATTTTCACGCCAGGGTGAGTTAATACCTGAGGGTAAAAGATAATAAATTATTTTAACACTTATTGTATGTACCTACGTGGTTTTTATATTTCGGTGTTGGGTGCCCACTAAGATAAAAGTGTTAGCAGCAGTGTGCATGCGGTACCTAAAAGGATTTCATCAACGATTTTGGGCGCCAGGAAGATAAAATAGATAAAAAAATTAACGATCATCGTCAAGATCTATGCATATTTTCAAAATATATACATGTCATCATGTCAGCCGAGCGACGCCCACTGCTGGGCATAGGCCTCCCCCAAGGATCTCCACAACGATCGATCCTGTGCTGTCCGCATCCAGCGGCTTCCCACGACCTTCGCCAGATCGTCGGTCCACCTTGTAGGGGGCCTGCCCACGGAGCGTCGTCCGGTACATATATGTGTGTTATAGTTTATTTTTATTTTTTTCTGTAACTGTTGCACTCAACATTACACATTACAAATACTTTTATCCTAAAACAGTAGTCAACGGAATCAGACTGAGATTGTTCAAACGAGCTACCTTAGCCCTGGAACGCAAAATATGAACAAACGAAACTGATTGATTGGGAGCTTCCTGTACACATTTTTCCACATCAAGTTTTTTAAGTGACGATAAACCAGTGTTTCACTGCAATCCCACCAGATGGTAAGTAGTAATACAATAGTTGACGGTGAATCACACAAGTTTATTAACCTTTTGAATACTGTAATTAGAGACATAGTAGAAAAACAATAGGTGTGCGAACGCCGGCTCAAGAGCACAAAATAAAAAGGTACAGAAGTCAATCTCATGTATGTACTTCACTTTTCATACCTACGCACGGCGGTTGCGCGCGCTAGGGTTGTCAACTGGATTATGCACAACAAATTATCGTGGTCGTTGCAAAATGTCACAGACGCGCGCCTCAAACGTGACACCCTCGCGGTCGTAATGATCCTCATTGAGCCCGGTTTTCGCGTCGGTGAACGATGTCAATGTGTGCGTTGCTCGAGCGCGCTTTGTACGTAGATTGACATCTGTACGTATATAATTTGTGTCAAGAGTTTTAGAGCCTCTTCACTCTAGTTAAAGGCAAGTATGTACTTACTGTATGTAACAAGGCCAACACCTGCAGCGTCTTGCCGAGCCCCATGCAGTGCGCGAGGATGCAGCCGCCGCCCGGCCGCCCCGCCTCGATCTCCGCCAAGCTCTCGAAGCACGCGTCCCACATGAACTTCACGCCTTCGTACTGTACAAGATTGTGTTGACTGGTGAAATGGATTCGGCTTTGATACTTTTATGATTGTCAAGAACCGTATCAAAGTAACGCAACATGTTCTAGTGTTGCACATTGTTTTAGCAATATGTTTTAGTGTTGTACATTGTTTAAGCAAAATGTTCCAGGGTTACACTTTGTTCCAGCAACATGTTGAAGTGGCCATTTGGAATTCTCATTTATTTACAACAAATAAAATTACATTTAGAATGCCAATTAGTTCTTCAGATGATTTGTTTGCTTTAAACTAGTCAAAATATTTTACAGTAATTATTTTTTATTGATATGAACTTCTTTTTTTTATTGATATGAAATTCTCGATCGATGTAATCGATTATGACTAAAGCCAGTGGAAAGGTGACTTATATACGTATATGTCTTGTTGGGTTGGCAAAAACACAGGTTTATGGGCAATTAAAAAGGAACAGATTATGTGATTACGGTAGATATTATAGTTTATAAACTTGAGTTGCATCCACGATTATTATTATGGTAAATGAAAATTTTGTGTTTTGTGTGAAAACTTAGTGAATAAGAATTAACATAAGTACATACTGTCTCAGTAGGTATTCCATACCTGATGGGCCTTCATAACTTTGGTGAAGAAGGGGTGCACGGTGACGACGGGGCGGTTCTCTTCGAAGTCGTACTCTAGACACACCTCGTCGTTAATGACTAGCACGTTCACGCCTTCCTCGCAGCCTAGTAGCTCCCTCTGAATCAAAGAGACCGAATTAATGTCAGTGTTACAAATAAATATAAATTGTTGGTACTTCCGATATAAGTACCGACTAAAATTTATCCGAACTGAATTTGGAATCGGAGTTGTAAAATCAATCGGAATTTCTAATCTTTCAGAATTGGATTCGAACCTAGGTAAAATCTCTGATTTAAACAGTTCGTAATTCATAAATTCTTTATTCTTCTTAAAAAAAATAATTTGAAGAAAAAATAAAGTAACTAACATAGTAACTAACAACACACAGAAGTTTTTTTTTATTTTACACACTTACCAGTTTAGCCTGTCTATTATTCAGTCTTTTCTTTCTCTCGAACTCTTCCATATTTGCTATCACAGTACTGCGTGCTAAAGATTTCTTGTCAATAACCTGTCAAAAAAAAAATGTATATATATTTTTTATTTATAATAATAAATGAATTCATCATCATCAGTCAAGCCAATCCCACTCACATTAATATTGAAAAGAATACGATTGGTCAAAGTTACCCCAAAAAAAAGGTATTAGACAGTGAACTAGCAACCCGCCTCAGTTTCGCACAGGTGCAATGCTGATATTAAACATATTATATATGTAAACCTTCTTCTTGAATTATTCTATTTGTATTAAAAAAACCGCATCAAAATCCGTTCCTTAGCTTTAAAGATTTAAGCATACATAGGAACAGACCACGGGTATCGACTTTATTTTAAACTATGATAAAATGAAACTAAGCTTCTAAACACAGTAAATTTAGTTTTAATGATATATAAAATGTTACAGATAAAGTCATATTGTCTGTCTGGCGTCCACAGCTGTCATTAGTTCATTTCAGCAGTCATTAGTATGATACCTCAAGGTTAGACTTAATAAATGGAGAGGCTAACTTACCTTCCTAATATTACGCCGTCCTCTAAATAAGCTAGCTTGAGATCTTTTTGATAGGTTGCACGTGTCTGACGACTCTCCGAATAGTTCCCTTGATAATATTCTGAAAAATAGACAAACATAATTATCATCAACATTCATCATCATCTTCCTGCCCTTGTCCCGTTTTATTTGCGCTCGACGCAATATTTTTTTTCTCATTCTGTCTTGTCACCTGTCACGCTATCACTAACTCCTCTTTCTTTCATATCACTTCTCACACAATCCTGAAGATTAATGCGGCGAAGACCGAGTACTCGGCCTGTAACACAACTAACGCTGCTCCTGTTCGCATTGGCGAAGACACAGTTGAGCGCACGGAACAGGTCAGGTACTTGGGATCGGTGCTCCACGAGTCCGGGGACGTCGATTGCGACGTCGAGTCGCGTATCTCGGCGGCCTGGGCGAAATGGCGTGAGGTGGCGGGTGTTATCTGTGACCCCAAAATGCCGGTTAGGCTCAAAGGACAGGTCTATAAGACCATCATTAGGCCTGTCCTTTTGTATGGCAGTGAAGCGTGGCCTGTACTTGAACGACATAAGCAAAGCCTGCGTGTCACGGAAATGAATATGCTGCGCTGGATGTCTGGAGTTTCGCGGAAAGACCGCATTAAGAACTCCCGCATCCGGGGCAGCCTTCAGGTCCGTGACATAGCGGATAAACTGCAGGAGGGTCGTTTACGCTGGTATGGCCACGTTTTACGAAAACCGGCAGACTACGTGGGTAACAGATGCCTCGCCATGCCGCCTCCGCCGGGACCCGGAAAACGAGGTAGGCCTAAGAGGCGTTGGATCGACGTCGTAAGGGACGATATGCGTGCTAATGGGCTTAAGGCAGAGGACGCAAAAGACCGTGCAAAGTGGAGACGACTAGGCAGGAAAGCGGACCCCGGGCACCGAGGTGAAAGCCAAGGTAGCAACCGGGACTTACGCTAGGCTGATGATGATGACTTCTCACACAATCCTGGGATTGATGAGATGGACATCTTTTCTTTGGTCTTCCTCGCCCTCTCATATGACCAATAGCTCTTTTGGTCATATGCGTTTCATACTTCCTCTTTACATGGCTATATATACTCATTTCTCACTTTATCCATTTTCGTCACACCACACATCCATCTCAACATTCGTCATCAATGGATTTAAAATTAAAACACGATAAAGCGGAGATGTTAAGACACAGCCTGGCTGCAGAAAAGTGTCTTATGTCCTTACCCGAGCTGCTTCTGCCTTTCCAGGAACCTCTTGCCGGAGCGGCGTGTGCGCGTACTGCGAGGTCGTATGTGTGAGTCAGGCTGGTCGCCGCGCCTCTCTATGAACTCGCTCACGAGCTTGGCGCGTTTGGCGTCGTCCAAACTGTATACATTCAAATTAATTTTAATTAATCTCTAGTAATAGAATTTTACTTTTACTTTTTAGAATAGTACTTTATTGTACACCAAAAAGTAACAATTTCACAGAAACTTATATGAATGGGTACAAAGTAGAAAGAAAGTAGTATTATTATTATATTTAAAATATACGGGAACATTCATTGTCTGAAGAGGATTTTTAATTCGGAACCTTAAGGGCTGTTATATTGGGTCTTCACACCTCTTTGCAAGCAGAGTACCATTTTTTTTTTTATAAATAACGTGTTGAGTCTTTGGTCAGATGTGAAACAGAGAAGACCAATAAATGGAGTCTCATTTTAAATTTAAAAAAAAAAGCTTCTATGGCTTGTTTATCCCAGAAGTCTTATTTAAATTGGAAAAGGTTAGATCCCGAACATGTGCTATGTCACTATGCAAAAAGAATAACTATCTGCCCTCTTAGCATTACTGAGTTAAAAATTGTTATGAATTTTGCAATGAAAGTTAATTGCTGTTCGTCATTCTCGCTAAAACTCGACAATGGTTTGACAAGTTTTAATCTTTTTATTATGATTTTTTTTTCTTATTTTTTCTTTTTGATGAATATACAGGTTGTTTAAGGTGAAAACGCCAGGACAAAATTAAGGTTTTTCGTTTCTTTTTGTTGCATTTTCTAAATCAACGTCAAGTTCTATGTTCATTAAAATCTGATTAGCGGATTTATAATAATTCTCATTTTCGTCTAACACTTGAATGGCAAAATAGCAACGTTTTTTTAAGTCATTCAATAGGGATAGCTGCTATTTTTTTGCAATATACAAAAATCTTTAAAAAAATAAATTATAATATAATAACAGAGTAACCTGGCGCTTACACATCCATAGAAAAAAAGGCAAAAGTGTTGAAAAAAAAATTGCGAAACCGTAGGCGACAGCTAATACTCACTGTTAAATTTTTATCGTTTTAAACCCGTGGAAGGTCGATCCTGTATATAAATATATAATGTATAGAAACACTATAGATTTGTACAGATAAAAAAATAAGGTACCTACTTTTTTTCTAAAACTCTTATTAATATATGCAAGTACGAAATTAATTTCTTTAAGTAAACGGGTCTATGACCTCCTAGGTAGTTGTCGGTCGTTGCGTACTAACTACTTACAGGTCATTAAACTGGCCCAGCTGACGTTTACTTAAATCAATTTCGTACGTGCGTAAATTAATTCGAGTAAAAAAAAGGTTTTTTATTTTAACTTTACAAATCGATAGTGTTTCATGTACCAAGTCGACCCTCCAAGGGATTAAAAAGACCAAAATTTAACAGTGTATATTCACTAATAAAATATTAGTTTCTCTGCTTCACTAATCTGGTGATCATAGATAAAAACAAGATAGAATTTAAATCCAGGATAAATTAAAAACAAGAAGATAAAATAACACAGCAACCTTTATTTATTTATTATTAAATCCTTATAATTACTAACATTTTCTAACTTATATTGCTTATAATTATTCAAATTATCACACAACTTATTATTTAAATAAATATTATAAATAAAAATAAATTAACACATTATTTTTAAATTAAAATCCTCGTCACTCTTAAATATAATTTATACCTAAATCTTATTCTAAATTGAAATAGACAAATACATATCAAAGTTAAAAATAACAAATATAATAGACTAGCGACCCGCTCCAGCTTCGCATAGGTGCAATGGTGATATTAAATATATTATGTATTATACATATAAACAAACTCTACGTCTAAAGCGCGTACGCAAAATACGCGCTTTAGACGTGGAGTTGCGAACACCAGCCCGATATACTATACATATAAACCTTCCTCTTGAATCACTATCTATTAAAAGAAAACCGCATCTAGATCCGTTTGCGTAAATTTAAAGATCTAAGTACACATCTGCCGTGCAGAGACTAAAACGCAGTAAAATAGCGTATTTTACAATACTTTTACTGCGTTGTAGTATCTGTACGGCAGACATAGGGACAGACATCAGGAAGCGGCATTGTTTTATTATACTATGTAAAGATGAGTTACTGTACCTGGTTTGGTCCTTTTTGCCCATTCTTTTGAGAAGCTTTTCCTTCGTGCTCACCCATTGCTTCTCTTCTTCAGAAGAGGAATCTTCTTCATTCTTCATTTTGCTAGTAGACGGCTGATTCTTAGTTGCACTTCTCTAGAGAAACAAAACAGTAAGATTAACTATGCATATTAAAAAGTCAGAACTCGATTAATAACGGATACAGTGACCCAATTTTGCGATAAGGAAATAAATACGACCTTACTACTGAATGTTCACATAACGGCGTACTTAAACTTTAACCTAATTTTCCTCACTCACCTTCCGATTTCCTAAATTGGTTCCTAAATATCGCATGGAAGGCTTATGCCTTAGGCCCTTTAGTTGGAATGGCTATGAGATTGATTTCTCAGGAATTGCTAGGCCTTGATAAAAAAAAAAATCGTTGACAACATCAAAAAAACTGGCTAAGAGCGTGTCGGGCCACGCTCAGTGCAGGGTTCCATAGTTTCCCGTCCGTCACAAATTTCGTCCACAATGTTACAGAACCCAGTAGCCCAAGTAAAAGTTAGTATGATAGATGGCGCTGTACCCGGTGGTAATAATGGATTGTTTGAACAGATTTTATTCTTTTTGTATTTTTATTTGAAAGAAGATATTTCTCTCGCTCAGGATAGAAAATATGTAAACTAAGTTAAAAGATGCTTGCATGTACGGTTAAATTACAAAATTAGCTTAGAACTTTTTTTTTTATTTTTCAAAAACTATTAATCTATAATCCTATTAAGTTTAAAACATTTTTTCTAGAAAGGCTGTATAAAGTTTTACTTTTGAGTTTTTCTTCATATTTTCTAAACTTATGGTTCAAAAGTTAGAGGGGGGGGGGCGTTGTTTTTTACTTTTGAAGCGATTATCTCCGAAAACATTGACATTATCAAAAAAATATTTTAAGGCACCTCTCCTTAACTTATCCAACAATATATCACACGTTATTAAATCTCACTCCCCACTTTATGTGTAGGGGAGGTACCCTAATAAAACATTTTTGACCACTTTTTGTTTTTACACTTTGTCAGCGTGATTGATAATTATACATATTGATACCAAATTTCAGCTTTCTAGTGCTAAACTGTCCCTGAAATTATCCGTGAACGGACAGACAGACCGTCTTCGTCAAACTATAAGGGTTCCTTATTGACTACGGAACCCTAAAGAGACCCGGCCTTGGTTTAACACGGGTACAATTTAGTCATTATCTTTCTATAAGTTACATACTTAAAGGCAAAGTAAACAGAGAAACAGACAATGTCAGACAGCAAAACAGTATTTTACTTTCTAAAATGCATATTTTCAATATTTATAACAAAAAAGCATTTTTTTTATTTTTCTTTAACATACTGTCTCTTATTTTCGTTTAGCTTCGAAAGGGTTAAAGCAGACCAAATCGCGAGTTTAGGAATACGCTAAAGATTTATAAAACTGTCATCTTTTTTTTACATGGGGAATACAGTTGCGGGGAAGGATTTATGTATTACTCTACTAAGGTTCGAATAAAAATAGTGAGGATTATAACTAATGCACCATAATACACATCACAACATTCTATTTGAACACAACAGATGTTGAAGGTCAGTAAGTGAACAGCTTACGCAGCAGCAACTGATTATTAAGACTAAAGTTTGTGAGTGTGTGTATATTTGTTCCATGTAACGGCTTAAAGGATTTCGATGAAACCTGGTAGTAGACAATGTCTTGGAATAGTATAGGATACTTTTTATCCTGGGAGTGTATTCGCTTAGGATAATATTCTACTACCACACAGAGACAGCAGCTAGTTCTTTTATATTTATTAACGCAATAAGAAGAGTAAATTACCTGTTTATTTCTTGTAACAGGGCCCTTAGTAGGGGTGTCCTGAACATCTTCGTTCACCACAACAGGCGCATGCAGCAGCGTTAGTTCCTTATTCATCATCTTGTCAGCCGTCAGCATCAGTTCGGCACTATCTTCCACTACAGGTGCTCCTTTCTTCTTGGTCTTGCTACTAGGTTTTAGCTTGGATTCCGTACCATCTAAAGGTTCTGTTTTGACCTTAGGTACCATACCATCTAAAGCCTCTTTTTTAATATTTGAATCAGAATCGCTGTCATTGTCATTCATAAGGAGATTCTTTGCTAATGTGTTCTCTGTTTGCTTTAGAGGCTGTGAAAGTAAAATTTGTTGGTCAATATTTGAAAAACATAAACATTTTTTTTATGGCGGAAACTGCGGAGCATTAAATTCAACATTTTTAGTATATACTATTTTTAATTTATGGGAGCATTATTAAATCAATCAGATATTATGGGCTCAAATTCGCATGCTTGGCGCCATAGCTTTAACTAATATAAACTTCTCAACTGTAATAAATGATTAAAATTATAATACAAAATGGTATAAAAAACAGGAACTTCCTAAAACATATTCTAAATAAAAATTACAATTAAACCATTTACAGGCACTTTTGAATAGAAGGCGGCAAGACAGAAAAATTATACTAATTGCACAATGCAAAGTATAAATCTCTATGTAGAAGAATGTGCAAGAAACTGCATGAACACACTTTTCAAGAATATTTATGAATATAATATTTATAATATACATGAATGATTTATGTAATAAATATACATGGCAAAATTTTGATTCATTCATTAGTCATGATGATTTGATGATGGAATCAAATGGCACAAGTATGTACTTAAGTTTAGCTGAGAAGAGGTGCTACAGCTAAAAAGAGTGAAATAAAAAAAATATATATATAAAAAATACGACCAACTTTAATGTAAAAAAAAAACACTAAAAAGTATAAAATAACTTCAATTTCAGAATAATGAAGAAACCAAACTATTATAGAAACATCAACTGAAGTCGGTTGTATTTTTTTTAAACAAATATATCTGTCTCCCTCAAATGGACACCATTTCGAAAAAAAATATCTGATTTTGACTGACTATAAATTTGTAGTTGATGATATTTTTTTTACCAGAGTTAAAAACTATTTAATTTAGAAAATTAAAAAGAAAATCATGCCTATTCTCTATTAGTCTAACCAATAGTTAGTGCCTAGTTTAAAAAATTAACTAAATACTTACAACAGGAGGAGCAACTTCGTCATCAATGTTAGCTCCTTCATCATCCGAAGGCTCTAGCTCAGCATAGTGGTCAGAATATGTAGGACTTTCAGCTTGACTGCCCGCTTCAGAAGTTTGGTCATCCTTAGCATCCCGCTTCGACTTCACTCTGTTTTTAGGCATGTTCAATTGAACTGTTCTATTCAAAGAGTTTAAGTTTGTCAACCTGAAAATTTAACAAACATTAAAAAAGTGAATAAAAAATTAAAAGTACTAACAAAATATTTTTTTTTTTACCTGTCAATCTCCTCGTCGTCAACATTTTTTTTTGTAATGCCTTGATACTCAAAATATGTTTGAACAAATGATTCAGGCAGTTTCTCCAAAGCAATACAAGTACTTTGGTAAAGCTTTTCATCTTCTCCATTAACTGGATAGCAGTGCCAACCATGCCGTTCAACAAATATAGGTGTTTCTTCTGAAACCTTTTCTATCAAATCGAATTCTTTTTTTATAGAAATTCCTTTCTTAGGTGTTTCTTTGCTGATTTCTTCTTCTTTTGAAAGCTCTAATTTCTTTGATATTTCTGCTTTTTTTGTTATTTCTTCTTTCTTTGATAATTCTTCTTTTTTCGATAGTTCTCTTTTCAATAGCTCTTTTTTGGAAAGTTCTTCTTTTTGTGTTAGTTCTGCTTTTAATTTGCTTCTTCTGGTAGATCTTTTATCTTTCACTGAATCATCAAAAATAGGCATAGTTGGTTGACACTCCAACAATTCAACAGGTTCATTAGAAATTAATGGTTCTTCATGAACCTCTTTTTCTTTAACTGCCTTATTACTACTTTTGGCAATCTCCTCTTCTTTTTCTGGTATAATTTTGTTGTACACAAACTGCATGTATTTCTGGTAGTTGGTGATTTCATTTTGATCAATAGCTGAAAAGCCAGTGAAGTTGCCCACACTTTCATCAACTTGATCGGTAGAATCAACATTGTTACACTGTATCTCACTTTCTTTAGTTTTACTTGTTTGTGCCATTTTGGACTTTTCTTGTTCTTTCCTATTTCTTAGTCGCAATGGTAAATTTTCACCTTCAGAATCTGAAGAATCGTCTTTTTTCTCTTCCTGTCTGATTCTGTCTCTCATTCTTTTGGTTAAATTAGCAACTTCATTGGTAGGCTTATCTTTAGTTTGTGTTGGTGTTTCTTTGTTAGCAGTCTTTGGATCAACTTTTTTCTGTTTGCCCTTACGTTTATCAGGTTTCCTTTTTCCTACAGTCTTTTTATTTTTAGATGTTTCATCACCAGAACTGCTTTCCATTAAACTACCTTTGGCAGTTTCAATAGTCAAAGGTTCATAGGTCTGTGGTATTAGCAGGCTCATGCTCATGTCGTCTTCTTCATAGTCAGGTTCATGTTGTCTGCATACTTTTTGGACTCTTTGAGTATAAATATTGTCGCCTAGCATTTCACGCATAATTTTGTTGGAAGTGGCAAACTGTTCGAATGTGTCAACATCATAACTACCACTATTCTGTTTGTTGAGATCTGGTGTTGCAGATCCTAAAACGTCTAGAACCTCGGGCTTGACTTCTGGTATAACTGTCATTTCGTCAGGTCCATGAATTGGTTCAATTTTCACATGAGCAAGCATATCTAGATTGTCAGGCAAATCATCCTCAGGTTCAATTTTAATTTGAGTAACAACTGAAACCACTTCCCCTTCATTGCCACCTGTGTTGGTTGTGTTATGTGTAAAGCATGATCTAGGTTCCTCCATTTGTACTTGTGATACCCAATTGTCCTCGGTTTCAACAGGATTTTCTTCCTCAGTTTCATTAAAGTCCGGCTCATAATGATCGTCATTATTAAAGTCATCCAGGTAATCAGGGCTATCTGGGTTATCTGCATGTGAATGATCTAAATTCAAAAATGCTTCCTCTGATAATGTATTTATACTATTTATTGTTAAGCCCTCTATCATAATTCCATCATTGCCTTGTTCTAAATTGAACTCACTAGTTTCAAATAAGGGAACATGCGTATCTCTATACATTAAATGTTTGATATGTTCAAAAGCAGAGGTTTTCAATGATTTCGGTGTTAGTATATGTGTGGTATCACTTAATTCAAAAACTTGTTTTCGTTGTATGAATTCAACACATAAAGACAAGAGTGACTTGACTTCTTTTATTTTAATAAATGATGATGAACATTTTGAAGAATATGTGGAAATCGAATAATTAGATTCTGATGTACTACACCTTGTTTCTGCCAGTTCTTGTTCTTCTCCGAGATCTTTTTTGCCTGAGATGGATGGATGGAATAATGCCACTATTCTATTGTGGCAGAGTTTTTTAAGAGGTGATACTGTTGATTCATCCTTAGGGGTTATGTTTACTGTGGGTGTTGGGCTTCTCTCCATAGTTGTAACAGCTGAACCAGTCAGGACCCTCAGGCTTTGTCGGAATAATGTTATTGGCTGGTGTTTCCCATCTGCAAGTTCATTTTGTATGTTTTGATGATAAACTTCCTTGACACATCTTTTATCATGTATACGACTTTTCACAATCCGAAAACACAGTTTAAGAAGGGTCTCTGGGCATGTTACTATAGTTTTGTTAGCTATTTGCTTTATAGCATGATTTGTCTCTGAGGTACTGGCATGGTTTTCTGTGCTAATTCCATTCGCAGAATAATTCACATCAGTGTTATCATTATATAAAACTGGCTGAACAACAAAATAATTGCACACACATTCTTTGTTCACATTAAGCCAATCTGTGGTTGTAAAAGGGGCACAAAGTGATATTGCTTTTTGATGGTAATAATTCTTAAAAAAATCACTTACCATTTTAGTTGTTATCTTATTATCTGGAGGTTTTTTATTTCGGCTGTCCTGGGCTAAAAAAGACTGTGTAGGCTTATTTACTTTTTTTACCATCACTGTGTCATTAATCCATACAGTATGCCGCCCCTTAATGTCAAGCTTTTTGTTGATGTCAGATGGTTTTTTTGCTATCTTAATAGAAAGTTCTTTGTTAAGAAACACAGTTTTAGGATTAAATTTAGGTTTTTCCTTGGATTTATTTACAGAAGTACTAATTATTGGTTCTTCTACAATTTCACAATCACTGTCGCTACTAACTGCTTTTGCTGAGGTCATAATTTGTTTTGGTAGTTCCCTACAATCTGTTAAATTATTAGTTTCTAGAAATTCCTCATATTGTTTTGCAAGATCCTCTTCCATTTGCATTAGATTATGTTTAGCTAATTTAAATAACAAAAATGACTTTTTTACACAGTAATCCATCTTCATAGTGTCAGTGACATGTGTAGTGTTTATTTTCTTTTTGATAAAGTCCTCAGATTTTTGTGTCATCAATGTCCCTAGCTCAGAAGTAGTCTGCACAATACTGTTTAGGAAATAACAAGCTTTTTCTGACTGTTCTGGTGTTAAGGGTATTTTCTCTTTCATGGGGATATCATAAGGTGTAGTGGTTTGCACACCAGTGGACACAGTTTGAATAATACTTGTTTGGCTGCACATCTCAAAGGTCTTCTTCGCTTCTGGATCTAGCACAGGAATTTCAAGGGCTTTACTCTCTGTGGGTGCAGTTCCTGACACTTTTTTTATTTGTAAATTGGTTCCTTGAATCTTTTTGGCAAGGAAATTTTCAAACTCATTGCTACAACCCCAGAGTTTTGAAGTTTCAGATTCAGTGTCATCAATTGGTTTTGGTACTGTAGAAGGTTGTAAACATACTTCTATATCATCATTTTCCAGATTCTGAACTGGTGGTGGAACCACTTTTCCTTTTTTCTGTGGAGACTGATGCTCTGATTTTTTTCGTAATTTTTTCCTTTTTGGTAATAAATTATTAAGCACACCACCTGCTTCACTATCTGTGGAATCTATATCTTTATTACCTCTTCTACCAGGTACGTACTCATCATCAGAATAATATTTTTTACCTTTTCTTCTCGGTTCATCGTCATCTGATAACTCAACATTGGCAAAAGGATCCTCATCTGATTCTTCTTGATATTGTAATTTAGCAACTTTTCTACGAATTGGTCTTTTAGAAGTGTCTTCGACAAGTAAAGCATTATCAGCATTTGCATTATTTTCAGTTTCATCCTTCTCTATAACACTGTCCACATTGTATTCAAAGTCTGACATAACTGGCATTTTACTATTGCGCTTTGTTGACGTTTTAATTGTATCACTGCTGCTTTCAACAGTATCAGCTACTACATTTTTATTTTCAGTTCTTGAGTTTTCAGTAGTTGAAACTACAGCTGTGTTATTGTTTTCAGTATTTGGCAAATTACTGTTAATTTCTTTTATCTGACTCAAGCTTAACTCTTCATTGTCATCAGAATCTATACGAGTGCTTTCTAATTGAGTTTGATTTTTGGATACCGAACTGGCTGCTACTGACTCTGTTTTGTCAATAGTTTCCACATTATTTTTCTCAGCAATTAGTTGCTGTGTTTTTTTAGGTTTACCTCTCCCTTTTTTTCGAGCATTTCTTTTTTTATTTGGTGGGGAATATACATTAGGATACTCGGAACTGCTAATTTTTAAAGTTATGTCTTTGTCATTTTCAGGTAAAAGATTTTCATCACCCGATTTAGATGTCTCCGGTTGTGACTTTAATTTACTCAAAGAAACATCATCAAGCTCATCATTATCAGAGTCACTAAATAATTTCTTATCCAAGTCCCTATTTTCTATTTTAGATATATCTAATTCTACCATCTCCTTGATGCCTTTGTGTGTAGCTTGTGCACCATTTATATCTTCTAAACTTATGAGGTCATTTGATAAACCATCTGTGTTATTTGTTACTACATTCTGAGGCTCTACTGAATGTTGTGTTTTTTTTGGTCTCCCTCTCTTACGAGTAGATAACCCACCATCAATTCTGTTGCTATCAGAACCACTCAGTTCACTTGAGAGGTCTTTGTCAAATGACTTAGAGTTATTCACATCATCCGGAAATGATTTTCGAGGCCTACCACGCCTTCTCTTAACACTGGCAACTATATCTGAGGTTTCTGGGTCTGAACTAAGTCGAGAGCTAGAGATATTCAAACTATCTTGATTAATCTCTGATGATACAGTGGGTTCTGGTGGAACAGGTTTGGGCTTAGGTTTCCTACCTCTTCTACGAGGTACAGTGCTACTTATGAGAGAAGATTCTTGTTCAGTATTTACCTGAATGTCGTTACTGGCCTTTGAACCGAGGATCGTAATGTTGTTGGTGTCTACATTGTTATCATTTTCAGTCACATGTTTCTTTTTTCTACCTCTTCTAGTAACTTTTTGTGGTTCATAGTTTTGGTCTAAATCGTTTATACTTTGAGTCGTTTTTAAGTAAGAATTATCATCGCAGGTTTTTGGCTCAATCTGGGACTGCATCTCTTCATTCTCTTCCGTGTTGTCATTGACAGTACTGTTTACTTCGTTTTCGGTACTTACTACTACCTCATTATCATAACTGTAATGACTGAAGTCGCCAGGGTCTGGTTCCTTGGGCTGCGCTGATGCTACTGTAGGCAGAGTGATGTATTCCTCTTCCTGATACATTGAAACGGCTTGGAACTGATCAAATGCATCTTCAGTTAAACAGAGGTTGTTTGCCTGGGAATCCGTATTCTCAGTCATGTTGTTGGTATAAGGTAGCTTCAACTGTCTCAATAGTTACATATTACTTATTTACACTGTAAGTAAAGAAATATCGCGTTACAATCACAATTATTTTCATAATATTCAAGAAAAAGCAGATTTTTCGTAAATTTCTGTTGTTAGCATCGGATTGCTAAAACACAGAGTTGCCAAATAAAAAATTAAAGTTAATTTAATTTCCTGTTCCTTTTTTCTTGATAAGGCTGGCCACAAAACATATCGTTTCCGAATTCGTTTTCCTGATTATGAACAAAGATTCAGAATTCCGTAAAACTACTAAGTATCACTGTTTTTTTTTTTGTATTAATAGCAATATGTCTAAATATTTGGTTGATTAAAATAGTTGTTTCATAGGTTTTATCTTATTCATCAGGAATTTAATACGACCAGTACTTAGGCTTGGCACAAACGAAAGCTTTCTGAATTCGATTTCCTGATTATGTTGACCAAAAGTTGATGACTTTGTTCTTTTTTTGACCAAATGCACAGGAAACATTTCGAAACGAACGTCAGAAAAAATAAGGACGTCAGCGTAAAATGAACATTTTATAATATATAAACAGGCAATAAATGCATTTTTTGTAAATCTGAAGTCCTGATCAGGAAACTTTCTAACTAGGAAGCTGAACGTGTGGGATCGCCCTAAATAATTAATAAATCAGACTAGTAGCTTAATCAGTAGGGTCGTCGGTCGCTGCCGCCAACTAGCATAAACGCAAAGAAGTAAAGTGAGGCATTTTTGAAGCCAAATTCAACCTATGGGAAATGGACGACATGGGTATCTTTAGGCATGATACTTAATATCTATAAATAATCTAATGTAACGAGAATTTGGACTCTGTCTCATAATTCACTTCTAGCATTACAAGCGTGCTTGTGGTTCGCGTTGCCATTCGCCTCCACATTCTTAAGTATGTGTAAATGTAAATACTATATAAAGCCGATGGTTAGCGAGCATACGCCTGTTAGCAGCAAAAACAGTGCGCTTACAGTTTACTTAGCACACGTTTTAGATGACGAACTATGAGGCAAAAAGGGCAAAGCAAATGGCATAGCTAATAGGGTGCCAAATGGCTAACATGAATATATTTTATGGAGTTCCCTCGATCACGGTACAGCTCGTGCTGTGGATATAGCATTAATCAGCAGCACAGAGTTCACAGAATAATTGTAATGACAAAGTTTTTCTGTTGTTTTCATAATTAAATTAATTCAATCGTCTATTGGCACTTATTCTATGTCTAGAAAAATGGATGATTACCGAACGAAATGTACTACTTCATCAATGCAACCTCCGTTCCGAATTGCGTCAAACGTCAACAAAAGTGATTATATCGCGAACCCAACCAACGCGCAATGTCACAATCATCATTTAATAGCTCTTACATCTTGTGACTATTAAATTCAGTCGAACTCGAGATATAATCGCTTTGACGCAATTCTGAACGCGGGGTAAAGTGTCATCGTATGACATTATAATAGTGGCGAAAAAAATTGTGTTGACGTTTTTGCGAAGCTCAAGCTATAAGTAGTAATTTTTAATTATATCAAATCATATCATAACTTCTTAATTTAAACGGAAAATAGTGATACAATTTCGTTGCGGTGTGTGTGTTTCACTATTCTTCTCACAAAAGTGGCAAATGTTTTACAATCAAAATGTACTTTCCAATAGGATGGCCCAAAGTTCTGAAAAATCTAGGTCCAGATAATCAAATTATAAAACAAATTGTTTCGAATAGAGACAAGATATTGTTTGCATCACTGAGCGATGACTGCCTGGCAGTGTGGTTTTGTAAGGTATGTTTATTTTTGTGCTAACATTGAGGTCATATTGACAAACTACATTGTGTTCCATCCACCTATGTTCACAGTATATAAGTACCGGAATTCACAGTTAAATTAATTTTGTTGTCATAACAATCTGTTGTTATTAGTGATTTTATAAGATTACAAAATTAGAAATCATTGTATTGTCTTTATCTAGCAGTCATATCTTTAGTTATCAAAGTAAAACATCTCCAATATATTTTTATACATGCATTGGTCATGTGCTGCAACATCTTTGGTTTCCTACTCTTTTGAATTGGCAATATCTCATAGATCCTTGATACTGGTGAAGGAGGATTTTGAACTACTACACCTAGTGATTTTTGAGATTATTCATTAAAAAACTAAAAAGCTTTAGAATATTAGTATCAAAGATGTTATAAGTTGATTAGTAATGCTTATCAATTATATCAAGAGAGTCATCTGTACAAGGTATTGATTATAAGACTGATTTTTAAGAATTTAAAAAGTAATATATAATCCAAAATTAGTAATGAATATTCAAATTCAATTGCTTCAAAATATTTAAAAAGTAATATATAATCCAAAATTAGTAATGAATATTTTTGTCAAACCCGGCTTTCATTACTTAGCATAGTTGGTTATATTATGTATTTTTTTTTTGTATTTTATTATGACTTCTTAAATTATTTTCCCTGAGTTTGTTTCGGTGTTTCTTCTCAGGGTAGTCCGCTAGGAAACACCGGACTCATCTAGCATAAAAAAAAAAAGACGTGTAAAAGTGTTTTTTAAACCTACTTGCTAAATAAAGATCATTTATCATTTATCATTTATTTACAAAATGTATAACATTTTATAAATCTTTGAATTTTAAATCTATGTTTTGTTTCATTATGAATAGTAAATAATCAACAATATATTAGTAATTGTAATTAATAATATATTGTTATTAACCCTTTGAATACTGTAGTATTCAAAGGGTTAATTTGTCTAAGGCCTATTGATATATGTGTAGCTTTAAAGATACATATGTCATTATATGCTTGATGTATGGTATATCTATACTGTATGTTTCTAATGATGAAGCGCCAACTACAGGACCATATGGCCTTCATAGTTTTTATGTTTAAACTATCTTTTGGCTGCAGCTTTGCTCCCGGCAATAGTTTATTCTATTCTTCTCCACTCTTCCTTACAAAACTGGATATAATCCAGTGTTTTTTTTTTATAAGAACATTTTCCTGACAATAACAAACACAAAAAAAAAAGAATTAGCAAAATTGGTTCAGCTGTTCTTGAGTTTTGTGCTTACCAACACATTTTGTAGTTTATTTTTATTTATGTTTAAATGTCCCTAGATGACACTGTTTGCAATGTCTCCGTATTCAAAATAGTGATTGAGCTGTGGATACCAGCCCCACTTACAATTACTTCTTACAAACATATCTTAAGATGTTACTGTTGTAAATTAGACCCTGAATAAATCAGATACTTTTTTATATTTTTATATATTGGAAAGCAAATATTTTTATTTTTGTTTTGCTAGCGTGACACTCTAATTTTAGTAATTTATCTGAAGCCTACACCTTGAGAGAAAAAATAACACTTCTTATGGGTATTTGTGTATGATAATGAACTTAGTACCAGATATATTTAAATGTCTTTGTTCCAGCCAACTGTCCCCATAGTGTACCACAAGAGGAGTACAGAATCTCTGCAGAGACTCGGAGTCAATGTTGGAGTGGAATGGAAACCGGATTCATCTATGATATGTATTTCTGTAAGTGACAATAATAACAACTTAAGTACAAAAAACATTGAATACATAATATTCTTTTGGATTGGTTTCAGGAATGTCTATTAAAACACAAAATCTTAGTAAATATATAGGTTTATTTTGTAAAGTAGCAAAAACAGTACAATAAAGAAAATTAAGTAAAGAGAACTTGCCTGCAGAGTATTTATTCAAGTTTATTGTAATATTAAATATATTTCTAAATAAATTAAATATTAATTTACTGAACTAAACAATGTTTTTACAACAATACTCAAACAACCTGTAACAAAAGATGGTGAATAGTAAACAAAGAAATGATGAAGATACAATGTCTTTGTTTAGTGGTTGATTCAATAACAAGAAGCCACGGGCAAGCTTTAAATTATATAGTAAATCAATGTAAATCGTAAATTATCTGGTGAAGATACATTGAAAAATGTAAAGATACAAAGAACAAAAGATTCAGGCCGAAACAGCATTACGTGATTATCTCGACCGCGCAGTTCCGAACAAAACAGCTCCGTTGTGTCTCGCCGTGAGAGCAACCGTAGGCGTCGTCACGGTGAACTGCGTTACGTGCCTGTTTTGCTACGGAAATATTAAGTCCTCCATCGATACGACTGCATGCACACTGTTACTATTTGACTAGCAACACTGCGCTTTCCGTGTTATAATAATTACCCGGTGTCCGTGTCTACGACCCGAGCACACAACATACGCGCATATACACGCGACGGGTACCTAACCGCGGGCGCCCGCTTAACGACGCTTTTGTACTCAGCAATTTTCACTTATAAGGTTTATCTTCTTTATTCCAGACATCAGAAGGCCATCTAATCCTGTACAATGTGGAAGCCCACAGCGAGCAGACAGCGTACCAACAGTATGACCCCCCCACCGCTAGCCTGAGACGTGACTCAGCTGAGCTATTCGTCAAAGAAGTTATACCGTCACTGAAAATTATTCTGGTATGAATGATGAATTTTTTTTATTGTAAATTTCTTATCATTTACATCCAAGATTGTTGATGAACCATGGTTATTAAAATTAGTTTCTGTAATGTGAAATGTATTGGTTAAAATGTTTAATTAGAGATCAGAATCATTGAGCCAACATCTAGAGAAGTACTTTGAAAATACGTTGGGCACTGTGAAGTTTTCGCACGCATTCGCCATTATTATGATTCTTAAAAAAAAACTACTGCGCAGCCAATTGTGCGAAGTTCGGAGCGTACAAAATATTTCTTCCATTGTATGTTCTTCTTTTCTTCCATTGTTCCATGAAAATAGAAAAAAAGTAGAACTCTAAGTAGGCATCAAAGCCATCTCCTTGGACTGTGTAGCATTGATCCTCATCATGTGATTTCAGGGAGCCAATTTGGTGTTTTACTGGTCCAACGCTTGATCTGTATGCGGCAGATATGTCCGGCCGTGTAAATGTTATTTAGATAGCTTTTGTTTTCAAATGTCAATTTTAATGCTTGAGTTTATATAATGCACAATAGACAAGTGAGAGGGTTTTGTTGAATATTCATAACCCATGAACTGAGCATAGATAGCAGAAAGTACTTTATATTTAAAATACAGTGTGACCTACTTACTCAACGATAAAAATACTGATTTAATTACTGTTCATTATTCACTGTTTATGCATGCATTATATTCATGGAAGCAAATTTTTTATTCATTGTAGTTTAGTAGATGGTTATGCGCATGAGATATTGTGATTTATACGTACATTCACTCCCGCCTTTTTCCAAAAGAGTATGGACATAAAATGAGTACCTATAGTCATAAAAAAGTATAATTATTAAGAGTATATACAATAATAATTTAATATTTACGCTTGAAGATGTATTGTAAAATATACTGAAAGTTGGTTATACACACAGATACTTTTTTCTAAAACCTGGTATTAATACACGCGTGTACGAAATTAATTTCTTTAAGTAAATAAAAGCTGGACGGTGAACCCGTTCAGCTTTTAATTTCTTATCAGTGCAGTCTATGACTAGTACAAGTATTGCACACCCCGCCATCACACGCAAGAAGTAATTATAGATCCAATTTCAAGATTTGACAAGTAACTTATCATTATTTTATGTTTGTTTCAGTTAAAAGAAGTGTTAGTATGGGACGGCCAGATCACTCGCATGTGCTGTATATCAGGCACGGAGATCCTCGTCTGCACCACCCGAGCACACCTGCTGCGGTACCGATGGGACGGCACACAGAACCGGGACTACTGTCTCGACTTAGGACGAATACCATTCTCAATTAACCAACAGGTTTCTAAAGGTAATCATGGAATTTTTGTCTGAGACTCTACTACGACCTCTTAATGCGATCCAGTTTACGAACTACATTGACCTGTTGAAAGTTTTGGCCACACCACAATTATGGCGGTAAGTCCCCTTTTTGAGGCGACTGTAAAGATCTCACGGCGTCCTCACCTTCCGCATAACGAAGGTTCTCACCGAACAGTTCAGGAAGCACCTGCACCGGATTCGTGCGGAAGAGACGCCCGGGTGTCGCCACTGTTACACTACATAACTACGCTAGCGCATAACGGATAAAACCACCAAAACGTCGAATGTGCGTGGATCGATTTTCCTAGGGATTTTCAACATCAAATATTTTTTTTGTCACACGTAAGCTACACAGTTGCCTCCATACAAAACATATGTATGTTTTCAAAGACCTATCGAATGGTATCAATTTCGACTTGCTACAAAGTGGGTACATTTTGTTGCATGTTCTTTATAACAATCCAACATTTATATTCGCTTAACTATAACCTTCAATTGACATTCAAGGCTTTCCTTAGTGCCTGTGGCTAAGTACTTCGACGAAAAGATTAATTAATTATTGTTTAGCCTTCATATAGTAATAATATTCCAAGCTTGAGATATTCTGCATCTGTGAATGCAAATGCAACACTCAAAGAATTTTTTTTTTTAAATAAAAAGGAACACAAACACACGCACAAAACAACAAGTGCACAACAAATTTAATAATAAGCCTTGTTTTAAAAAAACGTGATGTGTACTTAATGTACTAGTTTACATTGTCTATCAGTCTAAAATTCTCCAAGGTCTTTTCAATAAGTGTTTTATTGTGATTGACTCTACGCAATTTAAAGATATACGGAATTGGGTATAGAAGTCTTACAAACTACCGTTGAAACGGGTGGAACTTCCGACCCGACTGGTGTTGTGTCTAGTCCGGGCAACTGACCAATAATTTATATCTGACGTATCGCTTAACGATACGCGTAGCTCCTCTGTGGTGATATAAGATGTCATAAAAACAAAATGGTTGATTATTAGTAGGTCCCTTTCCTTCTTGGACATTTTCGGATTTAGTTAATTATTGATGAAATTAATTTTTTAGATGGTTTTTTCCCAACTACTAATCTAATCTGACCAGCCTTCGTCTCTCCTTTTTACTTACAATGAGGTTTCTGCTTGTGTTTATTTTCGTTAAATATTTCATACTAGACTACAAAAACAAGCAACAAAATTGGTTATTAAATGAAGTGAGTAGTTACCACTTCATTTAATGTAAATTTTGATAGACGACAATGCCAATGAAGCGCTGCAGCGGACTTATGTATTAACGTTTCAGTATTTTCACACATAGTTTCTATGAAAGTGCTTGTCTAACCCCAGTATATAAGTCGATGTTTCTAACTTACTTAATACTAGCTTTTGTCAGCGGCCTCGCCTGCATACATAAAATATAGCCTATGTCTCTCAGGAGTAAAGCAGCTTTCTGTTGTTGCTAAAATTTTTCCAATCGGACCAGTAGTTCCAGAGATTACCCTCTACAAACAAAAAAACAAACTTTACCTCTTTATTATATTAGTGTAGATTGAACTGATTCGAAAAAATCTTTCTATTTGGGATTTTGAATAAACTTTTTGATACAAATTGTTTTAAAAAAATCTTTAAAAAAACTACCCAATTCTGTTTTCTGCTATTGCAAGCTTAGATTAATACTTAGAATGTTTTTGCAAGATTGAATACTGAAATATAAGGTCGACTGGTAGAAAATTCCTAAGGTATTAAGTCAGCTTTTGTCAGTTATGTGCATAAAGTTTTAATAAATAAATAAATATACTTTATCTATTTGCCGATAATTTCAGCTGAGCCGATATTAGAAGACAATACGCACGTGAACGACATAGAATACTCGCCGCTTGTGTGTGGGTTCGGAATAACGCTCAATGATGGACGGGCGGCGTATCTCACAGCGCCTAATCTTAAGTTTGATCCTAATGTGAGTAGACATAATGTTTATTATTGCTTAATTTTATAAACGAGTTATTTCTATTAGGTATATATTTATATATTTTCATAACACATGAGTAAAACTGTAATCACTATTCGAAAGTTCTTTAGCTACATAAAAATATGGTGGTTTTCTTGCAAAGAGATTGCCAAAATTTATATGTGGCTCTGTAGCAACTTGTGTTAAATCAAATAAATGGGTAAACGATTTCGGAAATAACAATATTATTTTTCGCGGAAGTAGGAATTGTTGCCAATTTATTGACATTTTTGTATTTTTTAATGTGGTTAAAAAAATCAGTAAATTATATACACATAAATGAAACATTGTTTTTGGTATTAATATACTTGTGACATAACATGGTATGGGGTATGACATTCTCTTTTGAAGCGAAGCGAATTGTGCAACGAATAATAAGTATTCATTGTAAAATTCGAGGCGTAACAAATCAATAACACGTGAAAATTATTTTTATTTGAAACAACAATTTGAAACAATGTAACTTTTAATAACAACATGTTTTGACAATCCCAGATATTATTGGACACTGATCTTATGGTAAGAAATCGTAAAACGAGTGTTGTGATAATATAGACCCTCAAGCACGCTGTTGAGTCCCTCATGAAATTCAAAACCATGTGTTTTATTCCTTGTAGTTTTCCTTAAAAGGCACAATCAAAATAAATTCCTAGCCAGTTCCTCTGTGTGGTAGGCAGAGACAATGGAACAACCAGTATAGTGCGTGGCAAATAAGTTGAACCATTTGCTATGGTTACGAGCAGCCTGTCATTTCGATTGAGACCCGAAAATCGGTTTAATACACGTCACAAAAGTTAAACTATGATGACGGTCAACTTTGAATGTGCAGTAACAGATTTTGCGGGTCATAATCAAAGTTGCTGCGCGTAACATTAGCAAATGGTTCAACTTATTCGCCGCGTGCTATACCAGTTTTTTTGCGTGCTCCATTTGTATGCTACAAGAAGTTTAATTCTTTGTCAAAGTAAACCTGATGACCTGACTGATCTTTCTACATGAGAGAAATTTGAGTAAATAGCTCGCAGATAAAAAATAATAATATGTTTTTATTTGTAGGCTGTTCAAGGCATTTGGGCGCCCGGCATCGATGACGCGACTTGCGCAAGAGTCAACCATAAGTTTAGATTAATTGCTATTGGCAGGAGAAAGTGAGTATAAACGCACATTTTGAGAGTAGTTTGTTCTAAATTGGCTAATGAAGCTATTATAAAAATATGTAATTTTTCATCTTAAAATTCAATCAAGAGAATACAAAAAAAAAAACTATTTCGGTATATCTGGTAAATGAGATAGATTAAACTTTATTGTACATCAAAAAGTTACAGAACTGAGTAGCTGTTTGTTAGTTTCGCTTAAATTCGAGAACAGTAAGACTGATTTGGTCAATTTTGGTCTTGTAAAAAAGGTTTAAACGTTGAGAATGTATGGAAAATTTCACTGAAAAAATATCACAATATTCATAGATTATTAGGCAGTACGAACTTACGTTTGTCGGATCACCTAGTTCTTGATAAATCTTGATTGTGTCACTTGTGTATTTGTATGTGTTCGCATAGATACCTATATAGGTATATTGATAACATACCTACAATTTCTTTATAGAACGTAATCTAAGTGCATTTAAGTATTTCAGTTCTTAAATATTTAAATTGGTGTATATGGATGTGCATTATTCCAGTTATTGATCTCTACTTTAATTATTTTTTGTATCCCCATTTTTATGGTACCTATTTTGCAATCTTATAATAATAACCTAATAATGTAGCAAGCTAAGATCTAGTGCTATGTATTATGTCATTTTTAAATTAGATTATTGTAATTTTCTCTTTGTAATATGGATTATGGCTGAAATAAATGAATTAAACTCTCAAGCCGCACACCAATTATCTAGTTATTGTGTGTTTAATGACGGTATTCAACGAATTAATAATAATGATGTACTATAGATAGTAAATGTAATGATTATCAACATTTCAGTTCTCAAGTGGACGTGTTCACGATAGACGAAGCTACGGGTGGTCTGGAGCTGTCACATACAATGGTGCTCAGCTCCAAAGACTTCCCCGGCGATCCTGGACCTGTGAAATGTATGAGGTAATTGGTTACACTTTTCGTTATTGCTGTATTAAACGTACAAAGATTGGTTGGTAGCTCGTCACCTCAAAGAGATGTCAGTAAAATAGACGAAGAATAGTAGGGCTCGGAAAGTAAAACGCAACTGATTTCTCACTCCACCCAGAAAGTTGGAACGAAAGGAGTCAATTGATGATTCCCCACTTCAAAAAAGTATTCGGATTTTAATGCGGGTAAGAAGTTTAATAGATAGAGCTATTCAAGAGGAAGTTCTGTATGATTAATACCTGCATGAATTTCATTTCACCATTGCATCCGTGCGAAGCTGGGGTGGGTCGCTTTTATTTTATTAGAATGGAATTTGTAAGAATGGAGAGAAGCCTTAACCCAACAGTGGAACAGTATAGCCTTGATAATAATATAATGTATCTTTCCAGATGGACAGCGGACGGGCGCGCAGTGGCAGTCAGTTGGGAGAGGGGCGGCGTGTCCGTGTGGAGTACCTTCGGCGCGCTACTCATGTGCTCGCTGGCGTGGGACTACGGACTCAACCAGGACCTGAGCAAGTCCAACCCGCTCGTTGTGTCTAGCTTAGTAAGTCTCACTAGCATACTAGTTTTTTTTAACAGGTTCGACCACGTAAAATTAGATTAATGCGAAGTCGAAGACGCATAAAAAATTGTGTCCTTCCTTAAAATTTAAGTACGAAATGTCATGAAAATTGGTTCAGAACTTTAACCGTGAAAGTGTTTATAATAAATTTTATAATGTTAAGTATGGCCTGATGTGTGTTGCGGGTTCGATTCCAGTATGAAACAAGGTGTTTGTATGGATACAGATAGTTATTCCGGGTTTGTGTCTAAACCCACGATACTGGATAATTTCTTGTGGGGGGCAAAGTTACGTTTTAATTTTTTTTTTCACAGGTTTTGTGCAAAGGGTTATATTACAGATGTTGTGCAAAAATAAAACTGCGATTTAAAAAAAATAAAACTACTACTAAACTTTCCACTTTATCTTTTGAGGTTATGTTAGCTAAGATCGAGAAATCAAAAGTGTTAGTTATTTTACAAAAATTGAAAACAACTGTGGCGGACTCTCCGCCAAACATTTAAAAACTGGCCCTAAAAACATTTTTTTTTCTATTTTGTTTCTAGGAATGGGCGACGGAAGGTTACCAGCTGTGGATGGTGAAGGTGGAAGGAGATTCAAGCACTAACATAATACAACTGGACTTTGTCAAGAGTCCACTCAGCGTCAACCCCTGCATGGTAAGATCAATGTTGATCTACCTGTATCAAAGGAAAATAGTCTTCATTTCTAATTTTGTAAAAATGTTCACTAATACCTCCTAAAAATAAAATCATATAATAATCAAACCATAAAATACACGGTACTTGAATAGCAAACTTTATATCCCGTGAATGTGTTCCCTTGGAATAATTTTCTAAATACACACGACCGAAGCCGCTGGCAGAATCTAGTATGTATGTTTTATAAAACATCTTTAAAGTCTTGAGCCCCTCAAGGCTCAGACCTATTTTGTTTTTGTATTATGTCTCTAATTACGGTACTCGAAAGGTTAAATAAAATCATGCTTTCCGATGTTCGCAGAGTAACCAAAGACATCTCTACCTACAAGCAGACGACAAACTCTATATCAACCTAGAAGACAACCTGACGAAACGAACGAAGATCTCCATCATAGACTCCTCTTCAGAGCTCTACCAGGGAGAGAACGGGCTCCCCGACCAGCATAACTTGGAATATGAGAGCAGTACCAACTATAGGGAGTTTGTTGATGACAATGAGTGCAGGAAACAGTGGATCGTGTTGCCGTTGCCGGCTACTTATATTGCTACGAATTGGCCGCTAAGGGTGAGTTTAGTTTTAGCAGAGAGAGCTTGCATCAGTCTCCTTTAATGATAAAGGATCTTTATTTTACAAGTAGGTTTAAAAAAACACTTTTACACGTCATTTTTTTTTTTTTCAATGCTAGATGAGTCCGGTGTTGCCTAGCTGACTACCGAGAGACCGAAACAAACTCAGGGGTCAAAAGCTCTTTTAAAGTCCATACAGTAAATATGTATTGGTCAAATCACAAAAGGACCATGCAGATTTGTCTGAGATGGTGTTTTCTTTTGTATGGTTTTGCGCAAAATGATATAGAGTGTGAATTAGGATACTATTCCATATATGTAATGTAATGTAATGGGAGTAGTGGTAACGGTTGGTAAAGGTTGTACTAATCCAGGTCGGCGGTTTTCTTTGCATTATTTTGCCAATATTGTTAAAACAGTGAAAAAAAAACATTGTGAGGTAGTCACGTCCTTGAATCAAAAGTTTCAAGTCATGTGCCATCAACCCACACTGGGCATTCGTGCCGGATTACGGCCCGTTCTATCTCCTAAAGAGGCTTGAGTTCTAGCTGTTGGAAACATAGTGAGCCTGCGTCCCCCTCTTTACTACTGTACTACATAAGTACAGTAGTAAAGAGAGGGACAGGAAACATTGAAACCGGGCAAAGAGGTCTGATCCTCTAATAAGTAGTAGTTTTGCCATCCAGCGTGGTAATGCTGCCAGCGTTCTGGGCACTTTTCCCATTGATATTGATGTGGATGAATTTTTTGATACCCAATAAGTTTCTTCCCTTTTTTATCATTTGTAAAAAATATTGAACATTTAGTTGTTATTAGAATAATAAATTAAATAAGTAATCAGACTGATGACTATATTTTCGTTTGCCCACAGTACAGCGCAATAGACGAGGCTGGTGTTAACGTGTGTGTAGCTGGTCGCACCGGGTTGGCACACTACAACTGTCTCTCAAGAAGGTGGAAACTCTTCGGCAACGAGGCGCAAGAGAAGGACTTTGTAGTAGCTGGAGGCATGCTGTGGTGGAGAGAGTACATTGTAATAGGTGAGCTAAAACATTTCCTGGGAAATCCGCTCTTATCCCACCGCTTAGAGATTTTTTTTCTGCACTAGTGCTAAAAAGAGCGCGTGCTCTCAACCACCACAATTTTATTGCAACAAAATAGTTTATCGTATCAGGCTAGGCGCGCGATGATCCCCACGAGGCGTGGCTCGACCAGCACGAGTCGGTAAGGGTAAGTGTATTAAAAACGTCGTACGGCACACGTACGTTGTTACTGCAGCACTGAGCTCCATAACACACTCACGTACGGCTCGTGCAAATCCCGCCTCGGTCGCAATGCCAAGCTTTCTGCACTTCTACCAGAATAAACTATATAACCATTTCAACCCCATTTTTTTTTATAGGCTTGCGCTTGACCTCTATCTCACCCGAAGGTAATCTTCCTCGTTTATTATGTTTTGTGGTTTAGAAGGAATTAGCGGATAAACATACAGGCGTTGAAAGCGATTTTGTTGTATACATTTCGCCAGCGTGAAAGTAGAAATTTATCGATAGGTGGCTGGTTCAAATCCGGATCGAAGGACCGCGTAAAAGGTACAGGTAAATGATACTTTTCGCCAAAATTTTATTATAGCTTTATTAAGGTTCAACAATCTTCCATCAAGGCAAGGTTTTATACAATTTAATTTAAAAAACGTAAAAAAATCATTAAAAAAAAACCGACAAAAAATTCCACCACTGGGATGTGCATCGATGTCAAGACACCCTGTATGTTATCTGCACAGTGTACATAGTTCAACTTTAATAGTGTACATGTAGTCATAGATAGATAGATAGATATACTCTTTATTGTAGGTACACCATAATACAATTTGGTACATTAGGAGCTTAAAATATCGAGGTAGAACTTTAATGCATCATTACGTAGCATAAGTGGCGTAGGGCGCAGGTGTTCGCGATGGGTCCCCGCGCAGCGAGCCCGGACGGAGCACTTTTGTATACCGCGCGGGGTCCCGGTCTAGGCTTCGTTCACACGGCATTGTTCTGCACGTTTTTTTTGCAGTATACGTCTTAACGTATAAATAGTGACCATACGACGTACATAGATCCACCCACACATCGATTGTACTGCAAAAGTGAACCGCTTATACGTTTAAACGCATACTCAACAGACTTGTCAAGCAAATCAAATGAACTTTGACGTATTTAACTTTCTACTCACTGTGACAACTGTGTGGACACTGCGGCTATTCGTTTTTACACGAATGAAAATTTACTAAATAAACACCCGTAAAAAAAATACATACGTTAAAAAAACGATTACACAAAAACGTGCAGGACAATGCCGTGTAAACGAAGCCTTACACTGATAGATAGATTAAACTTTACCTAACTTTACGGTTCTGTTACTTTCCAAAAAGTAACAGAAGCTATACAAAAACTTAAATCTATGACTAGAATGGCGGCCTTATCGTTTACAGCGTTGGTCCTAACTCATAACCTACATCATTTTCCAGGTTGCTACAGCATCTTGGACGGTCACGACGAGATCCGCTTCTACCCTCGTGAAGCTAAGCTAGACAACAAGTTCGCGAAGATCGTTCGTGTGCAGTCGCAAGTGTTCGTGCTCGATATACTGGACGATCAGCTCGTCGTGTTCGGGGCTGATGCGCTCGTCACCATATACGAGCTCAACTGTGTGGATAATGGTGAGTTAAATTTTTATAACTTGAGCGTTCCTTACTGTAGAAATTAAGACCCATGTGCTGTACAACCTGTAACTATACATATGTAGTGCCATATGTGGCCCAGCGCGCACCGCTGGAGGCGCGAAGCGCGAATTTAAGACAATAATTCATTATGAACCTTAACTTCCTTAACATACGGTCTACGGTCTAAAATTTATTTTGCCGTGGGAACGGGGTTTAATTCCCGAGGAGATTAACCTTTTCCCCGGAATTAAGCCCCGTACATAGAGAACGTACGGGGCTTAATTCCTTAATTCTCCACATTTCATATTCGGCATCACGTAATTGTAATCTGGGGGATTCTTTTTTCTTGTTATGTATTTTAGGCTTTTTTTTAATAATAATAATAATTCTTTATTATCAGGCAACTAAGGCAATACACAAATAATCTTACATAATAATAAACTAATACATACAAATGAAAACAAATTAAAAACTATTTATTGCACACGAAGCGACGGCGTCGTGTTCCGCTGCGAAGTCGGTATCCTACCATGAAATCGTCGATACAAGACTCCTTTCTCTTTTAAACAGCCCTTCTGTCCCGCTGCTGGGCAAAGGCCACGTTATATATATTTTAGGATTAATTTAAGTAAAATGTTTCCTTGTAGCTGGTAACATAGATATGCGGTGCGTGCAAGCGGTGGACGTATCAGCGCTGTCGCACCCCGCCTGCGTGGTGTCGGCGTCCCTGTGTCGGCTGCAGGACCCGCCGCATCGACATCGCACGTCCTCCGCAGTGTTAGTCCACGTACAACGTCAGCCTGATTCATTGGTAAGGAATTACGGAGAGACTAAAGGTAGAGCTACATAGAGTACATTTATCAGACTCTAAAAAAGTACTATGGACTTCTATCATCATCATATTCCTGCCCTTGTCCCGTTTTATTTGGGGTCGGCGCAATATGTTTATTTCTTCCATTCTGTCCTGTCACCCGTCACGCTATCACTAACTCCTCTGTCTTTCATATCACAACTCCCTCTTTATCCATCCACATTTCTATACTACTACAACATACTGTTACGCCGTGAAAATGCAACACGCCGTTTCTTCGACAAAGTCAAGAATATCACCGAATAATTAAAACGCATTGCTAATCGAAACCTCCAGAATAAAAGTACGTACCAGGGCCTAGCAAATTCTAGAAAAATCTGTGAGGCAATAAGTAGGTACTAAAGAATTCCGAGAACTTTTGTAGGTACTTAAGTAATCTGGTAAAGGAATTTGTACCTTCCGTCTTGTACCATAGAGTCGAAATTCGTATGAGTCATAGGGTAAAGTGGTACCTACCTACGGGTAATAAAAATAATGTTTATTGTTCGGTATTGTCTGGTGTGGCCTCGAACCTTCGGTATCTAGAATTTTCTTGGCTCTGAGTATAAATACGTGCCCGCTGGCCGGACGTGAGTCAGTTTTGATTTCGACAGCGATCAGTGCGAACTATCCAAGTCAAGTGAAGAGCGTTTTCATCCATACGACGACCTAAGCGATATTTCTACGGATCTCTAGAGTGCATTACGAAGTGGTTTATTGGCGATTGGACTAAATTGGTGTTTTGTTTGTGGGAATAAATTTCTCTCTTAGTAAACCGGCATTTAATTACTCACGTTCGTAACAATACTATGGACTTCTATAAAAGTGCTGAAGAACGCTATTCTTAGTTTTAACAAAACCTCTATTGTATGATAATAAGTTAGAGTTAAATTACTTATTAGTCTCTTTGGCTAGACTGTGAACAATTATTAAGAATATTTTCTTAAAAAAAAAATTGCTTACCACGTACGCCGATCTGGGCGCGTCGGTCTCCATACATTTTATATGGCAACTAGACTTGGAAAGTTACATTAGATCCACGCCATGCAATGTAGCAACGTGCTACGTACAAATCAGGCAGTCTAATGTAGGTCTCGCATTAGTCTTTTAGTTAGTTTTTTAGGTCATCTAATTACTCATTAAGTTCTGGGTGAAGCAAGAGCGAAGACAGCAAATAAATAGTTCACCGCACAACTAAGGCGTACTGTCCACGGACGCGTAGCTTCATAGACGCGTATTCGTGTCGTGCAGTCGTATCTTTGCAGCTTCGTCAACATAGTTATGTATGTAAGCTTTGTAAGAAGCTATAGTACGCGGCAAATAACTTGAATCCTTTGCTACGGTTACTTGCGGTCTCCCACTTCGATTGAGACCCTATAAAGAAAGCACGGATTTCCTTTATTTTTATAAATATTTTTTCTTTGATGTATCTCCTTCATTTGTGGTCCTGTTTCCAGGTGATCAACGCCAGTGGAAAGTTGATGATGGTGCAAAGGGAAGAGTATGATGTCGATGAAGACAATAATCCGGTAAGTTAGAATGAACAATATTTTTCTGAGTTATGGCGAATGGTATAAGAGGAAAACTATTTCAGGTTAAATAGAATAGGTTTTCATGTTGATTCTACACCGAAATCATGGCGATTTTTAGAGTGGAAAGTTTGCATAGTTACTACTAGTTTGACCACTATCTCACCTGATGGTAAGCGATGATGTGCCCGACGATGGACTATGCTTTGCTTAGAAATAACCTATTCACTCTTGACTTAAAGACCGCTAGGTTGTAGCTAACAGGAAACAAACTCCAGCTGGGAATTCTACTCCTTAGCTCTACGCATAATGTATGAGTTCCCAAAACGCTTTGTATGTATGGGTGGGATGTCCACCATGTGTCGATGGCGAAACGCCATTTGTGTTGTAATGACGTCATAAAATATAGACTACTAGTTGCTGGTAGTGACTTTGCCCGCATCAAAGACGAAGACCATCACAAAAGAACAAACTTCCTGATTAAAAAGAATTCTATGTACAATTCCAGGACTCGGTCTACCCGAATGCCAAGTATCATCCAAAACCGTTAAGACGTAAAGGGGTAATAGTCAGAGTTACTTTCACATTTGTGATTTGATAATATGGATTTAAAACAGTTTTTGATTAACCTTATTAAAACAGGTTTTCGTGTTTTCTCTTACATAACCGTTATTCAGCGTGTAGAATGTAATTCCTGGAAAGGTTTTTTTACTGCATACAAAGTAATTAACCAATTTACGGAGTTACGTAACAAAAACGCATACATTACCAGTTAATATGCATGTGATTGAATGCTCGGCACGCATAACTAAATGAGCCCATTTTACGCTGCACTACACACCGTTGACTTAGTGGAATGGACTGAGCAATACCACCACAAATTGAGTACGAACTTGTCCGGTTTTTGTAACTTGAAATGATGCAGCTGACCTGTGTTGTCGACTTATGGAAAAGATATCTATTGGCCGACAACACGATGGCTTTGTCTTTTCACACTTGCCTCACCGTACCTCATTTCCCAGTTTTCCGCACACTTATGTCATGTTCGCTCAGTCCTTTACTCTATGTGTACGCTACAATTCCCATAAACAAAAAACAAAATCGATTCGTAAAACATTTATTTATTCAGGTACACTTCGTTGCTTTGGATTATACCATTCAAACTTAACTTCTAATATGACCTATGTGTATTTTTGCATCTACACGCTAAATGCAAGAACACACTAGCGCCGTGAGTAACTAAATAGGTTACCTATACACGGAGAAGTTAAAATAATTAAACTAAAGTTAAATTAATGATGTTTCGTTCTAATGGTAAGCGTCTTGCCATCTAGCGAGATAGGTCCGGCAGCCCAGCGACGGACGATTTTACCCTTTCCCCCCCAAGAAGACCCCGACAGATGTACCCACGGACCAGCCGGGGGCAGCGGGTAGATGAGAGGAAGGTCGAAAGTTGGCACAGGCGCGATGATTGGGGGCGTGTCGATCACGGGAGTTATGATTGGTTGGTGATGAACTTCGGCGACTGGCGCGACTTCAGCGATAGGAGCAAGTGGGATGGGGCCGTGTCCGAGTCCAGTGGGTCCAATAGGGCCATGTCCAAGTCCAATCGGGCCAATAGGTCCAAGACCGATGGGTCCGATGGGGCCGATAGGTCCATGCACAATAGGGCTGCTGGCAATTACTGACGTGATCGGCGCTACTATCGGCTTGGCGACTGGCAATGCAACTGAATGCACGTTTGGTGTTGTACGTTTGACGACAGCGTTGAAGCCTGTTAGAGAGTCGGCAGTGTACTCGACCAGGCGGACATTGCCATCAGGTTCCACCAAGGAGTACGCTCCTCGCACTAAATCACCGTTGCGGGTCTCCCACTGTGCCTTGTTGTCGCCCGTGTGAGGGTCGTTTACCGCGTAGTTAAATCCGTAGTTTGGGTTTGGCTGTAACAATGTATTATGTTTTGAGAAAAATCCAATACAATTTATATACCAAGTTTCGTAATACTCTGTTTTCAAATCGTATTCGTAGTTATTTACATGGATACATTTGGATTCGTTTTCTACACAAGACGGCGGTGTTTAAAGGTTTTACTTACGATTTTATCAATGGTGGCAATGGGAACGTATGAGAGCGCCACGGGCGGGTTCGCCGAAGCAGCCGCAACCAGAGCCAGCAGGCAGGTGACCTGAAACACACAGAATTAGTATTATTTCGCCATGCAACATAAAAAATAACATAATATACAGAACTAAAAAAATCGCAAAATGAAGATTTTCGGATAATAACAGATAAAAATAGAAAAACTTCGATTGCTTCTCTATAAATTTCTCTATCAAAATTTGACCTTCCATAGACCTTCAATTGGCGCCTTCCAAGGATCAAATTTTGTCCTTGGAGCCTTCCAAGGACAATTTTTTTTTTCAGAGAAAATTCCTTTTCCTTTTGACGAGCAGAGACAATTCATATAGAAAGCTATTACCGTGATATACATGTTCATTGTTCTGACAAGGTATTCCAGTGAGCAAACGAAGTGCACTGTATTTTGTCATTTGCTACATGCCTTTTTATACTACACTAATTATTCGACCCGGCTGCGCCCCGGTTTGTGTCAAACATCTTGTTCTCGACCAGTCTGTTTCAGTACTTTTTGCCTGATTTAGTATTCACAAAATAGTTCATACATAACCGGTAGTTAGGCTCGTTTAATATGATTAACTAATGAGTTAATTGGGGTAGTTATGTGTTACAATGACGTATTGTTTTCTTGCTTGATCGCAATTTTTCGGTTGAGGACCGACACCTAGAATCCTAGATTATGTACTACTTGCCTACTTGTACACACTCATATTTTCACATTGCCCATATCTACTGCCTTACAATTAATTGAATCAACTTATGGTTGTGCAAATGGATAATATTTTGTATCCTTCAAGTGACAGTAGCCAAGGTAGAGACTAACTTATGCAGTGCCCACAAACCTAAATCTCATTTCCAAATAGACAGTCCTGCAGTGCTGTTCTGAGATGTGATAAATGATATTTATTTTTGTAAATAGGTTTTTCAAAACACTTTTACACGTCATTTTGTTTTTTTTTTTTGTCAGTTTAAACTAGATGAGTCCGGTGTTTCCTAGCTGACTACCCTGAGAAGAAACACCGAAACAAACTCAGGGGTCAAAGTCTCTTTTAAAGTCCATACAGTAATAGTCAAATCTTATGAGAACAATGCAGATTATCGTCTGAGATGGTCTTTTGAGGAAAGAACCATACAGATTTGAGTGGACCTGTCCAGTCAGTGCAAGCATTTGTCAGTATTCGTATAGCTCAACTTAGGAAAACTAAGGAGCTCAACGATTTGACGATCAATGCCAAAGAAGGGACATTTGGGTAGGCCGCAGAAATACTCAAACTGCCAGACATGCGTCAAAATAATTGAACATACGAAAAAAAAGAAATATTCCACATAAGCTTAATATAATAATGTATACATTGACATTTGAATGATTCCCCAATTATTTTGAGCCTGGTAGCAGGCGCCACAAATTTATGTTTATTCCTAGTATTAAAATCATGAATATCACTATATTTCTTAAACGTGTTTTTATTTTTATGGGCATACAAGATATTTTCGTAAATATACTGAGAAGGTACAGTCATTATATTAATCTCTTTAAATTTATCTTTAAGAGAGTGTCTGGGACTTAATTTATAAATAAAACGAATAGCTCTTTTCTGCAGAACGAAAATTATCTGAATATCAGCGGCATTTCCCCACAATAAAATACCGTACGACATGAGACTATGAAAATAACTAAAGTAAACTAAACGTGCTGTCTCTAACGGCCGATCTCAATACTCTACCAAGAGTTAAACTCTGTAAGCTACCAGAGTTTTACTGTTACTTCTGATCTTTCAATAACTGCTGTCTCAATAACAAAATTTCCGTAACGATATCTACAGTTAAAGACAGATGGGTCCTTTCCCTCACAAAAAATGCGTTACGTTTTGTTTCTCGTGAAAAATATAATTTTTGCTTATACGATATTAGCTTCAGTAAAATTGTACTTTTAAAAAACCTGCTTTTATAATTTATACAAAAACGGTGGACTTTTATAATAAAATAATGTTGAAATGCTTTCTAACATGATGTAATAAAACGCATTTTTGACATTTGCCAGCAAACGACGCGACGCTAGGAACGAAGGAAAATTTTTTTTTTTTTATTTTGATAAAAAAAAAATTGGTAAAATTTTTACTAATAACTCATTTACACTACTTTTATTTAATCTAAATCTAAATGTAAATTCCGAGTCAGAAAATTCACTTTCATAGTTAATGCGACTGTACACTCTACATTCACCAGATACTGTAGCTGTCGCAGAATCAAATACACCGGCTTCATACATCTCATTATCACTTTCATCACTGAACAAATCCATTTTATTATCAAATAAGTTGTAATTATTATGTAAACCAGCAGTAAATCGCCCGATTTCGGGAGATAGCGAATTTTTGACTGACAGTAACGAAAACAAACTAAAGTTAACTGTCAAAATGTTATTGAGACGCTCTACATTTTTTTTCTATGGATCTACTTAACTATGGTAAGCAGTAAGCCCTCCCAAAGAAAGATCAAAGTAAAGGTAGATATTCCAATCTATCTTTAGTTTATTGAAACGCAAAAGTGCGGTTGTAGCTACTAAAGATTGGTAATGTAACAGATGGTTAAAGGTAAGTACGTTATTGAGATCGGCCGTAAGTCAGTTAAGTTTCGTATTTTTCTAACGGCGATGCAGCAGAGCTGAGTTTTTTAGATAATTTATCTATATGGGGGCCCCATTGAAGCTTAGCATCCAAAGTTATGCCCAAAAACACTGTAGTATCTTCAGGACTCAACTCTTTACTTCTACGTGTGTGAACTCTATAATAATATCGAATCTCAATACTGATTAAACGCAGATTTGGTAGGAAATGGATAAAAAGCAAAGTGCATATAAATAGTTTTATTTATTGATAGAAGACACCACTTCAGCTCTGCAGATCCAAAAAACTGCACAGCAGAACTAAAACTTAATTTCGTTTCTACTCCGATTTAATTTATTAGAGCTTTTTTTATGGGTAGCCTGATTGAGTTCTCTCGCTGAGGACGAAACGGGAGAACGTGACTTTTATTGACTAAAACCTACTCCTGGAACATAGGAGTGGGTTTTAGACAATAAAAGTCGTTGTTGCCTTGCATTTCAGGGCCCGGGTTTTCCTTTCGGAAACGAACCTCTGGCTCCAATTTACATGAGCTTAGTAGTCGCAAAAACAATTGCTAAGAGCGCTATTCTCTAAGAAAAGAGCCTTGAGCCCAACGCTGGCCACAGCGATGAGATCCATATACGTATATTATACTGTTAACCCAATTAACCTAAACATGTGATTGTTAATCTAATATACCTATTTAGAATTCGTCGCTGTGCTCACTGTTTTCTTAGATAATAGTACGCCTGGTTTCAGCCTGCTGGAAACCTGTGTTATTCATTATGCAAATGGCCAGTGTGGGCGCCGTCGTTGCAGCAGCAACCGAGGGCCCAGCTGAACGCATGCCAGAGGGTCATGGCAATACGCGTGATCCGGGGGTACCGAACGATTTCCCGTGAAGCGGCGAGCCTTCTTGCTGGCCTGCCACCATGGGATCTGGAGGCAACAGTCCTTGCACGCATGCACGATCTGCGCATGGAAGTGCAACGCCGGGGCGAAAGTCCGCTGCCTGAACATGTCAAGGCGTGGCGGAAAGAGCTCCGGCGGGATCTCGTGATGGTGAAATGGCGTCAGCGGCTATCGCAACCCAGTGCTGGGCACGCCATAATAATGGCGGTAATGCCCCTCCTTGAGGCGTGGCTAGAAAGAACTCACGGCGTTCTCACTTTCCGCATGTCGCAGGTCCTCACCGGACATGGTAAGTTCGGGAGGTACCTGCATCGGATTCGTGCGGAAGAGACGCCCGGGTGTCGCCACTGTGTGGACCGCCCGGAGGACACGGTGGAGCACACGGTCGAGGTGTGCCCCGCTTGGGCAGAGCATCGCCGTGTCCTCGTGGGGGCGATCGGCGGCGGCGATCTCTCGCGCCGGGCCTTGGTCGAGGCCATGGTCCGGAGCGAGGAGGAGTGGCAGGCGGTCGCCTCCTTTTGCGAAGCAGTAATGCTAGCAAAGGAGGAAGCCGACCGCTTAAGGCAACGGCGCTCACGCCCGAGACGCCGCCGAGATTCCGATCCCGATTTCCGGCCACCGTAGGCGCGGGCTTGTGGATGGCGAGCAATGGGTAGCTCGCCGTCCAATCGTCTGGTAACCGTCCGGACCAAGCCCAGTCGTCAACGGCGCGCACTGTTCCCGCGCGCCTCAAGGAGTTGTCAGCAAACCGTAGGGACCCTGCAGAAGGGTCGAAGCCAACTGGGGCCATGGGTTCGCGTCTGAAAGGAAGGCTCTGGCCCTGGTGTATATGGCAACGTTGGAATGGGGTAGGTTGTTTAGTCAGTAAGAGTCTGACACTTGTTTCCCGCTCCGCCCAAGGGCGGGACTCGTCATTGGATGATTTTTACATACCTAAAAAAAAAAAAAAAAAAAATTACGCAAATGGCAAAATAGTCAGTTCGACTTGTCTGGTCAGTAGTAGTTCGCAGTCAGGGTTATAACAAGTTTTTGTGATGTGTGGTGTGTTTTTTTTTTTGTGTGAGGCACGAATAAGCGCTTTTTTTTCTTTCATTTATCTACATGGGTTGATTGTTCTTATAAAACTACGGTAAAATCTGAATATAGGTACTGTACACGTTTTGCCAGGGATGTTACCGCAGCCCTGGAACGTAAGAAGCAACTGAAGGATCACAGGTGCGTTTCAGTGATTGTGTGAGTACTATTAGTATAGTGAAGTGTGACACTCATGTAATCCCAAGCGCGAGGAGTCATTTGATGTGTCCTCATATAAAGAGGTACTAGGTATAGTCTGCAGGGTCTGCTAGGTAAAGGTAGCCTGTGTTAATATCAATGGCGAAACTATAGGGTGGCAAGGCTGGCAAAATGCCACGGACCCTCGGTCCAAGGGGCCACAAGCTCAAAAGAAGTAGTCCTAACCAGTTAATAAAATTAATAAAAATGAAATCACAATGTGACGATTTTTCTGAGGGCCAAATGAATTTGCTATAGGCCTCAGATGATGTAGTTACGCTACTGATAATAATTACTCGTGTAATTTTATCTTTGTTACATAAGTTGTCGTTCTGTTTGTTTTTTAGCTGTCTGTTTATACTATTAAGTAATAAAGGGCCTAACAGATTCATTAGGTTCAAAACACAAAGTAATGCAACTAGGCGTTATGTCAACCAGTACCAATCCTGACACTGAGAAGGAGGCGCGGGTTCCGGATAGAATAAATTCAAATGGTCCAAATTTTATTCAAACATCTTTTTTAAATAAAAAAAAAGAAATTGCATTGCATTGAATTTGCCTAATTTGTTTGATAGTGACGTCATATTTGAAATAATTCCTTATTATTTTTGCCCTTACATCATTTCAGCTGGGATTGAATCAACGAGTTGCTTCTTCCGTTTTTATCTGTCAACGTTCCCACTTTCTTTTACTTATTTTTCTTTCATACGTTCAGCGGCAACAAATGAGGCATTAATATTGTTTTAAATATGCAAGCAATATGCATACAGGCTGTAAAGTCCCACACACCTCTGTTGGGCTCCCTGCAACCAACCACCGCACGAAGAACTCTGATACCGGAATGCAGATTTTCTCCAATGTGGTGACATAGATGTGGTTATATATTTCTGCATGTTTATGTGATTTTATTCACTAAAAAACTACTTGGCTCGTATTCTTATTAATACATAGAATTAGAAAAACTTTAACATTTATTGCCATCAATTTTTTTAAGTAAAACATCAAATAACAATGGCTCAATTCTAAAAAAATTAAGTTTGTGTCACGTTTACGCACGTTTTTTTTAAGTAAGAGTTGAGAAAGATATATCGCTATCCTGCTCTCACGGTAAAGTCTATTTTTATTCTATAATTAAGAAGTTTTTCTTGACAAAACTTTGCTTATTATGGGTCATTCTTGCTATGTTCGTGTAGGAATAATACGTAATCTGGCTTCACGATAGCTAAGGAAAAATGCACGTCCAATCTTAAAAGAGAGAGAGAGAGATAGAGTTACCGAAACAAGAGAGAGAGTAATCAAAATAAGAGAGAGAGAAGTTGGTTGTGAGAGCAAAAGAAATGTTTCCTTCGCTTAGCAGGAGATAATAATAATTAAACAAGAATACAGTTTAAATGCCTTTATTTACATATTTACAGTACATTTGTATTTACAAAGCATTCATAGACTAGAACACAAGATAGATATTTTAGCCTCATTTCCGACTAAAATAGTATCAGTACACAAACGCTTAGAAGACATTGTATTACCAGTAATATGGCTAATTCAATTCAATGAATGACACCACCTTACACATGACCATAGACTATTTCTTTTTTGTTTTTGAGGTGGATAATTATTAAATGACATCACCCGTTCTGGGGTGGAGGTAGTGGACGTGTTAGAGTCTATCTAACTACAAACTTTCTGTGTACTTTATTTGACCCTTTGTGTTCTGGGGCCGCAGTTACACTTTTAAACAATTCCGCAATTCTGACAAAATATTAAAATGATTCTCCTAACCAAATTTAAGCCATAGCGGCAAATTTCAAAGGAGATTAGTCTGGCACGCAGAAGATACTTATATCTCCTTGTTCGACGGGACGGTAACATAATGATTATACCAAGACTATATATAACAAAATCTTTCATAATACAACTTCAATGCTTCGTCTTCAATATTAGCGTTCTTCCATACAGCGGTATAGGTCCTGATGCCCACCTATGAACTTTACCGTCGATATATTTCTTACTGATTACCGTAACGTATGGCTTGTGTAGTAAGGGTCCTGCTAAAGGAACCCATCCTCCATAAGAGTGCGTGACCGGATCCCATGGTAGACTCCACTGTCCGAGAGTCGTTAGTTTCGGTAAGTTGGCAACAATGGGTGCTGCGCCGAAACCATACTTCACCGGACCGACTATAGACGTAAGTGGAGTGACAGTTTTTCCTGTTGGTAACACAGTAGGGTGTACATTTGGGCCGATTTTCTTGACGACTGCATTAAATCCTGTGAGGTCACTGGCTGTATAGTCCACGACGCGTAGGGTTCCGTCAGGCTCAATCAATGTGTAAGAACCTTTGACGGTGTCTCCATCTCTCGTCTCCCATTGTGCTTTGTTGTCTTTGGTTACTGGATCGTTGACAGCGTAGTTGAATGCGTAGCGGGCATGATCCTGAAATTTGAAAGAAATCTCTGTGAGAGGAGTGATACGAAAGACAAGGAACTTGTTGAGATATCAGCATGGTAGGAAACAACAGTGAACAAGAACAGCAAGATGATGATAACATCCGTCGTTTTTAGTCTTTAGAAATGGCTTTCAAACAACATGCTTAAACAAACACACATGTCGTGATTACCAAGGAATCAGGAGGCCATACAAAACTATCTTTACGGGCTTTAGTAGAATTTGCTTTAGCGCACTAGAGCAATGGCAGAAACTCAACCTTAAAATCTTAACTGCCAATGACATCATATGCCCACTAACGTAGTGGATATAATTATGATGTCTATGTACATTTCATTTCAACATAGCAGGAGTAAAAGAGATGGGGAACTAGAAACATGGCTAAAGCCGACATAACCAATATTGCAACGACAGTTGCATCATGTCTGTATTGAAATCTTGGATACTTACGATTTTGTCAACAACTGGAACTACAGGTACGGCTCCAGCGGATGCAGCAGCAATCGCCACGGCGACTGTGCACGCTATCTGAAATTATATACATTACTTGTTAAACAAGAGTCGTTTAAGTCAAGGATTCAAAATTAAACGACTATATCTTAAGATTCATTTGTCATTTCTACTTTAACGCGTAAGGTCAGTTTTAAATATATCAATAGGTATTTGTTAGGTCTGCAATAATTATAGCATCACCCTTATAATGTTCCCACTGCTGGGATTCAAGCCTCCACTTTAGGAGAGGGAATGGGCAGGGTGTAATGCTTCAGATCTTGCAAATGATGAAACAGCGGCTCTGATTTGAAATGTTTATTATAGATCACAGAGTAAAGAAACCAAGTTATAGGAAGCAAGATGAAGATTTGGGATGAAAATATAAGAAATATATAAAGAGAAAGTCTAGGTTGGGCAAGGCATGCATAAGCACTGGCGAATTGGCGAGTATGAATATTTAGCGTGCATTCCCTGTATTGTAATTTTTGATGAAAATTTGTATTCGGTGCTACACTAATCGACCAAAAACGTTACACAGTTTCCGTCACCAACTTTTAGACATGATATCAAGAAACGATTACCAACCATTAACAATCGATTCATATTGTCAGCGAGTGATATCGAGAATGTTTAGTTGTCAGTATATGTTAGTCCTTTTATAAGTGCCTCGATGGTCGAAGCCGCACGACCCGTTTCTACACTGGTTCGTAATTCACATGAAACGTGACCCAATGTGTGTAAAAAATGCTGTTAATGCGTAAATATTTTTTTTATGAGTCTGTCTTCGTGTCGGCTCTAATATTTGGCAAAGAATTTAGGGTTGTCTTTGAAAATATGCCGAAACTCGAAATAGTGATGAAAATCGCTCTAATATCCATGACTATCATGTCATGTGTGCTATTTTATGTATTTCAAATATAATAACGTGTAAAAATAAATAGTTATTTTTTTACAAGTTTGTGTTTAATTTGCAATGTTTGTATTTATGTCTGTTTCTTTAGGTAAAATCTTGCAAATGAATTTTACAACTTACCTCTAACCGATTGAGCTGAAATTTTGCAAACAGGATGTGGCATGACGATGATTAGCTAAGATGTCATTCTAAATCCAATATGGCAGACTCCTAAAGAATTTTTTTAAATACCTCCATGAAACGTGTGTAGAGTTTAAGGAAATCGATGTCACACTAAGTCCATTATGGCGGTTAATTTTATAATTTTTTCAATTAAATTAATATTTTGATTGATCTCCTATTAAACGCACATTCTTATATGTCTCTGTCCTAAATATATTTTGCTAGAAACGCATATATCTTATCACTTTCAGAGCCGCTTATTTACTTTACTTTTGAACACCAGAAGTACGACAGAACCCTTACCGAAATTCTTCAGTTAAGTTATCCAACAAAAAACAATCGTGTTCACATTGATACACATACATAATACAGGCAATTATGTGATTTACGACCATCGTTGTCAGTCTTGCATGTCTCCAATCTGTTATAATAGAATCAGCATTGCCATAATACGGTTAAGCCCGAAGTAGTAATAAAACTAATTACTTTTGTAGGAATTAGACTAATTAGTATTACTTTAATTACATCTGCGAGCCCAAAGTCCGTCCAGACCGAGCCCAAGTCGTCGACAGTGCACATTTTTCCCGTGCGTATCAAGGTGTTGTCAGCTAACTGTAGAGGCCCAGTAAGGTCGAAGCCTACTGGAGCCATGGACCAATTACTGAAAGGAAGGTCCGGCCCCCGTTATGTAAGGCTAAGTAGGAACGGGGTGGGTTTTTCTTTTATTTTTGTTGGTAAATCTGAGTCTGACGGGAGATAGCTCCCGTTCGGCCCAAGGACGGGAGATGTCATTGAAGGATTTTTGTCAACAAAAAAAAAAGTGTATTGTGAAAAAGGTAGAAAGAAAGTCCGAAGTGATGAAGAAGAAGAAAGAAAGTTTGTTGTACATAGAGTCACAGTACACAAGGAGTACCACTAGAATGTAAAGTATGTTAGAAATGAAATGACAGAACACACAGTAAGAACGTAGAACGATAATAGATTTTAGCACGGCGAATTATCTTACAAAATAAATACGTCTTTACAAATAGTAAGTACCTACGTGGCAAATAATTTGAGCTCGTTGCTATGGTTATGCGAATCCCCTACTTCAATTTAGACCCGAAAATCTTACTGCACATTCAAGGTCGTCCGCCATGATTGTTCATCTTGATTATAATTAATTTTTGAAAAATTACGAATGAGATGATAGCATGTCATTAGTTCATGGGTGAGTATATAAGAAATTTTATATTAAATATTAATAAGTCGCTACACTTTCTACTATTTCTTCTAAATTGACATTATTTCCAGCCTAGCCAGTCTAAGCCTAAAACCAAACCAAATTATATGTCATCTCGTCGTGTAGTTAAGAACTATTATTTAACATACTTCGCGTTTTTTGACGTAACAGGTATACTAATTTCCCCCTTTTTCCTTCAACGGGTATTTTTTCTTCTATCAACGGTATCCTTGTGCAAATCTCTCTCATTTCTCCCGAAATATTCTTCGCTGTACGCCTATTACACTCGGCTTTCATTTACACTTCGGTCATTCAGGTCTCCCATCTCTATCACACAACGCCGTCTGGTCCCAAGCTAAGCAGAGCTTGTGTTATGGGTACTAGACAACTAATAAATATACTTATATACCGCCATTCACTTTCTGATTTGCTTAGTACAATCACTCCTCTCTTGCATTTAATTATCTCCCTTATTTCTTTGTTGTTGTCATTTAATTTAGAGGGAGAACGCTCTCTGCATTGGTTATTACGCATTGTTATCACTGATATTTTTACTATAAATCTGCTATGACATCTTCTTCTTGAATGTATGCGAGGCATGCATTCAAGAAGAAGATGCATACGACAACATGCTTTTCCTCTTAACAATAATTACGGAGTTAAATGTAATATATTTATGTGCAAGCAAATTAGCAAGTTCCTCTATTTTAAAATGGTAAAAACAGATGTGCGTTTCCGATACATTAATTTTTTAAGGGAAATAAAAATTAAATATTCATTCATGCTTCAAAACATTATTAGCAAAAATGTTTATTTCAAAAGCCTTGTTTATTATCTAATTGTGCGGAAACTACAAATTGGCCGGATAATAGTTGCATTTAATTGTTGGTTTTCTGATTTAAGATTAACTTAGTAGTTTTTAAAGACACGAGTAAGTACTGTTAAAACGAACAAAGATAACCAAGATTTTGAATTTATGGTGGCTATAATTAAGAATTGAGTATTTTACTCAAATATTTTTTTATAATCATTATCATCATTACATAGTATAAAACAAAGTCGCTTCCTCCCAATGTATGCTTAAATCTTTAAAACTACGCAACGGAATTTGATGCGGTTTCTTTTAATAAATAAAGTGATTCAAGAGGAAGGTTTATATGTATAACGCATGTATTTAATATCACCATTGCTCCCATGCGAAGCTAGGGCGGGTCGGTAGTGTATTTATATAATAAAAATATATATTTTTTATAAACTAGTCATAGAGAGTGCCCTGCTTGGGAAGAGCATCGCCGTGTCCTCGTGGGGGTGATCGGCGGCGGCGACCTCTCGCGTCGGGCCCTGGTTCAGGCCATGGTCCGCAGCGAAGAGGAATGGCAGGCGGTCGCCTCCTTCTGCGAAGCAGTAATGCTCGTAAAGGAGGAGGCCGACCGCATAAGGCAAAGGCAACGGCGTACTCGCCGTAGCCGTCGCCGCCGCGATCCTGCCGATATCCAGCCACCGTAGACACTGGCTCGCGGACGGTGAGCAATGGGTAGCTCGCCGTTCGATCGTCTGGTAAGACCGAGTCCAAGTCGTCAACGGCGCGCACCGTTCCCGCGCGCCTCAAGGAGTTGTCAGCAAACTGCAGGGGCCCTTCAGGGTCGAAGCCTCCTGGAGCCTAGAGGGTATGTGAAAATTGTAACCTCGACTCCAGAAATAAGGCAAGGAAGGTACGGGGTAGGTTTTTTAGTCAGTAAGAGTCTGACACTGGTCTCCCGCTCCGCCCAAGAGCGGGTTTCGTCATTGGATGATTTTCACCTACCATAAAAAAAAAAAAAAAAAAAAAGTCATAGAGAAGATTTTTAGAATCTATCTAGTATAGAGTTTTAACTAACCTAACCTGACCTTACCTTTAGAATTTGGTAGGAGAGGAATCTGTCAAGTAGGTAACTGAATAAGGATGCACACACTAACTTGTGACGCCCCATTAGGTTAAGTACATACAGACAGCGACTGCGGTTACTCCAACCATACCATCACTCTTCTTCATATCAATATTTCAAATTTTAATAGTTGCTTCGTTTAATAACCACTTTTAATGTTGTGTTCAGAAAGACTTTTCTTATAAGTATTGTATGTTATCATTATCATTACATAATATAAAATAAAGTCGCTCTGTGCATATCTAAGCATACGCTTAGATCTTTAAAACTACACAACAGACTATGTTGCGGTTTTTTTTTAATCGATAGAGTAATTCAAGAGGAAGGTTTATGGGTACAATATACATTGCACCCGTGCGAAGCTGGGGCGGGTCGCTAGTTTCGTATAAAATATTCACAAGTGAATACGAATTATTATTAACAATAACTCGATTATGTTATTTCAGGGCAATAAAACAACTTGTTTCTACCACATGGTGGTATATGCTTTATTAGTGCTAGTCTGACTTATATTTATTAACATAAATATTAAATATCTTATGTACAATAGTTGCTTGACTAATCCAAACTTAAAGCTCTCATCAAGGGGTTCACTTGTGAAGACAAAGAACTAGAAGGAAGTAATGGACAGCGGCATTTAGACGATGGGTTTAGTTCTGAGATAGATTAGGTAGTAAATCAGTGTTTGCCGTATGCGCCCCATGGGTTTATTAAACCTTGTCCAAGATCAGCTAATGTTCCGTGACCACCAATAGGACCTTTAACATAACCTGCACCCAAACTGAGACCACCATACCCGAGAGCGTCGCCTTTCAATCCTCCGTATCCACCATATCCTGCTAGAAGACCATCTCCTTTCAATCCGGCGTACCCGCCATAGCCGGCCAAAGCATCACCTTTGATTCCGCCGTATCCGCCTACTCCAATCAGACCATCGCCCTTTAATCCACCGTAACCACCAAGTCCTGCCAGACCAATACCTTTCAGTCCTCCAATTCCTGCAAGTCCACTGTAGCCTCCATATCCTCCAGCTAATACTGGTGCAGAATTATAGACAGGCAGAGGTGCTGAATAAACTGGTCCAGCCTTGTAAATAGGACCCGGGAGTCCAGAGTATGATGATAACAATGGAGCAACGGGTGCATAAGGCTTTGAAATAGGGCCAATTGGTGCTATTGGTCCGTATGACGCAATAGGCGCGATTGGTGCAATTGGAGTCTTAATGATTGGTGCTATCGGAGCAATAGGCGCTATCGATACTGGCTTCACAAGATTAGCAGTAGATATGGCTCCACCGACGATTGGTCCTGATATAAGGGGTGCCCCCGCTAACCCCCCAAGTTTACCAACTGGTCCTACAGAAATAGGGGCAATGGCCGATGCATGGCCCAATACTGGAATGGGTGCCTTGTAGATGGATGTGGGTATTGACACAGGGTGCAGATTTGGTCCAATGCGTTTCACTACAGCGTTGAAGCCCGATTTGGCATCTGCCCAATATTCTACGATACGTATACTGCCGTCTGGTTCCACAAGTGAGTAAGCCCCTGGAAACGAAATGCAATTTTAAAAAAAATCTACATTCAAAAATTTTGTTCATAATCTTTTAGTTTGATATGTTACCTTTAACTACGTCTCCGTCTCTCTTCTCCCACTGTGCCTTGTTGTCGCCCGTGTGAGGGTCTTTCACTGCGTACTCAAAGGCGTATCTGGGATATGCCTAAAACAAATGCGAACACTATTAATAACTAGAAGGAAAAATTATTATAAAGCATGAAATGTGCAATAAAACTCACATAATAATCTACTGAAGCATGACCTGGTGCATATACAAGTCCTCCTCCTAATCCGTCAGCCGCAACAGATGCCGTCAAGGCGAGGAGGCACGATATCTGCAAAATTTAAACACCACTTCACAAACGAATACTCAAAACAAGATAATTCAAAGCAAAAACTGAATTACACGAACCGCTACGTAAATATTCATTATGCCGGAGACGCACTGACTTGATGTCAAAAACGCACTGCTTAGCAATCAACACTTTGAAGGCATTTATAAGCGATTGGTTTAGACCTTCATGTCCTATGTTGCGGATGTGGAATGTTTGGTGCGCACTCGCTCTAGCTCTAACAACAATCACCCAGAGTTGCATCAGGCTTCCTCATTTTCATAGAACAGCCTTCGGCCGGTGAAAACGCGAGTTAATATGTAAATGGGGCTCGCTGCACGGTAAGCAGGACGCGCGGGTTAGTGCGCGAAACTTTTCAGTTAAGAGCGGCTAACCTGACGTACGTTTTCGTACAACCGCTCTTACGTGATTATGATGTTACGAAATACTCGTACACAATCAAATAGAAATGAAAACATAAATTTGTGTAAAACTAAATCAGTAAAGACCTCTGAACATTTGCTATTTTACGTGAACTTTGGTCCTCCACAATTAACTCGTATACTAAAAATATAAAAACACGTTTTTCCTGAAACAAGTTATGTAAAATATTCGAGTAAATAAAAAATTACCGAATGCCAGTCGAATTTTCAGACGTTATCTCTCTTTTTTCGCGTTGCCTCTCTATCAAACATCGCGTTGTATTGCAAACAACTTAGAAACCATGCTCGACATTAACGATAAACCACTGGGGAAGGACCACCTTAAATTTAGATCGGAAACTGACAATTCCGCCGATGTGATTTATGTAATTGTTTTCCGTGATAACTTAATATTTGTAAATGTAGGTAAAGGGTATGTCTTAGACACGGTGTTGTATTGCTGCAATACATTTAAGCTCGTTAATGATACGTCGTTTTGCTCCAGTTACGTCTTTGCGTGCAGTCTGGGCGTTGTAAACGGCCGGTTGATTGCACGCGCCACTGACGGATGTCGGTCAGTGTGACCATTATCAGATATTACTTGTATAATGTTATGCATCAATCTTTTTACACCTGTCTTAGATGTTCGTGAACTTAAACGTAATTAATTGTTTTCAAGGTGGGTAGTTGGGAACACTGTTGTGTTTGCGTAATATGTAGACTTAGAATTTCAAATGGTTGGCTAAATCCACTGACATAAGTAGGTACAAACAAAACCATTCTGCAAGATTTTTATTTTGGTTTAACTAGACTAATATAATATACAAGAGGTGTTTTTTTTTTTTAAATATACTTATTTCTGAAACTTCCAGTCAGATTGGAAAAATATATTTTAGCCTATACACCATGACCCAGGTTATCCCATACTATATATAGCCAGGGTCATGACGAAGAGTTAGCATAAGAATAGTAGTGACCAAAGGTGCGGGTGAAACCGTGAGGGATAACTAGTAAATATAGATCGCGTCTGGCCGCTAAATTACTTGACGTAAGCATGCAATTAAGACATAAAAAATAATTTATTTATTATTATTGAACACTTTGAACAGTACATGATAGTATGAGTCAGTATTTTATTTGAGTCGTAACTATCTGGATCGGATCCGCTTGATTGGCGCACATTTGTATATTAATTACAAGATAACTTGATAGCCACTGTTGGTATTCGTGAGCCTATTATGCACCGAAAGTCAGTAAAATTAACATATATTATGCACTTTCAAAGACCGACTTGAGTATCCGCCTTGAATTGCTGACAACAAAATTGCAATCAACAATTACTATTGCTAACACTTTGTATCACTATCACTATTATAGTTTTAAACAGAGTCGCTTCCCGCTGTCTGTCCCTATGTATGCTTAGATCTTTAAAACTAAAGAATTTTGATAATGTGATTCAAGAGGAAGGTTTATATGTATAATACTTGCATGCATTTAGTATCAATGTACCCGTGCATAGCTGGGACGGTTCGGCGGTTCAAAATAGTAGATTTTGATACAAGTGCAGAAAGTTTGTCATTGCGACCGAGGCGGAATCGCACAAGCTGGAGGCGAGTGTGTTATGGAGCCGAGGGCAGTACAATTTGCACGTGTTGTAAACGATGTTTTTCGTTGTTAGACACATGTCTTAGTCAAAATATAAATATTGGTTTTCCTTAAATACAACAAATTCATGCTTTACTATTAGAAAACACAATTATTATTTTAACTATGCAAAATATAATGTAAAATGAAAAATTGTATCTGAACTTTTTCCAATTTTCTTAATCTATTTTATTATAAAGGCGAAAGTTTGTCTGTGTGTATGTTTGTCACTTCTTCACGCTCAAACGGCTAAACAGATTTGCACATGGGTAAACTTTGCCTTGGAATAGCATATAAGATTATTTTCGAAGTGTGTTACTTTGGGATAATAATAATTTCCTAATATATGCGGGCCAAGTCGCTAGCAGTGACTAGTAAAGAATATATTTTTAACGTTATTTTATTTGTCCTCAGGCCTACAGCTGCCTCCCAGCAACAGTCCTAGCGTCTTGCGTCGAAAGCGTCTGGTCCTGCGGCAGCGTGGCCGGTTCACAAACTCAACTGTCCCGAGCATTATGGCTCTGGTGCGGAGCCCTAGGCGCAAGAGTGTGGCTTCCTCTGCTACCTAGAGATGCTACAAGGCATCCTGACTCAGGAAGGCATACGTTTATGGCTAAAAGGATCATGCTGCCATTTCATCTTAATATTTATCCATTGAGTAAGTATCTATGCTTTTATTTTTTGACGTTTTTATTCTTTGAACTGATCCCAAGTGTCCGCACAAGGGCAGGAAGGTTGATTATTATCACAACAAATATTATAAATGCGAGAATATGTTTAGAGTTTTGCGAAACAGGGTGTGAAGTCCTTCTCATTTCAAACCGTCTTTGAAATGAGAGGATCCTCCGACCAGAGTTTTGTATCTAGTCCGGACAACTGCCCACTTAACCTTTTAATCGTGAAGTCGCATATACACGCTCAAATTATTTTATCTCGTTAGCTCTTTTGTCACCTATGGGGATTAAACATCTAAACGAGATGGATTACTCAATTGCAAACACACACGACCCTGGCTAATAAATAGGACGCAAAAACTTTCGTCGGAGCAAACCACTTTTTAGCTCGACAGTTTATTATTTGGGATTTATTTATACTTTCAACTGGGTGGTTCAGTACAAGTGCAGTGCTCCTGACCAAACAATGGCCCACCTTCTAGAGTGCCCAAAATGTCCCTACAAATGCACCCTGGAGGACCTAAAAAACCTCACTGACGCTGCTGTAAACGGGACACAGAATCCATCGAGATAAATAAGCACTAGTTTATATCAATTAAAAAAAAAATGAAGAAGTCTGGGTGAAGTCGAAGGCACAAGCTGATATTAAATAATTTCTTTTTTCAACAGCAATTTTATTTGACGACGCTATCCTCCTGGGTGCTGAGAACGACACAACTCTTTACGCTTCGGACTCCAACTCAGTATTTTCGCTGCCATTTTGTGTCGTCAATAGGACAGTAAGTACGATTTTTTTTTAACTTTAATAATAATACCGATATTTAAGTTGCTTAGGGTGTTTTTAATATCGTGCGGATTTCATCACTCATGCGGGATTCTTCCGCACGCGTAGCTCAGCAGGTATCTTTAATAGAAGTATTTATTGTAAAGTGTAGCATATGCACGCGGCATGCTAGACGTGATATCAGGCTACAGTTCCGTATGCGGAACAACTGCACGTCAGTTTCTAATCCGACAAAAAATAAGAGACACACACCATAGGAATTCCCGGAAATGTCATCTCTACTAGGCGGCGGGGTTGACCCAAACAGTTACCCAGAACGCAATAGGCACCTGAAGGAACACAGGTGGGTTTTAGTCAGTCCAAGTCTGATAGACTCTCTCCAAGTCTCAGTCTCCGCACCCTCCACTCTACATAGTGCGAGGGTGTTATTTATTGATTTCCCACGTTAAAAAAGGTGTTATCCATAGTACTGCTACATAGCTGAACGAACCAATTAAAAACCTACATGTATCAGTTCTATCCTGCTTCCTTTCATTAAATACAATTATAGCAAACATGGCTAACAAGGGCTTTTTACTCGCAGTAATTAACTTTACTAATGATATCTTAGCAATTAACCTGGTGAAATTGAAATGAATGCTTCCAGGAGATATCCTTATTGTTAAATGTACTAACTAAACTTACAGTACCTACCAAGTGATGAAATATTCGGCAATTTTTAGGTTATCACTGATGTTTAGGTAGTTGTTTTTCTGGGGTTCCGTTACCCAAAGGTAAACGAGAGCCTATTGCTAAGACTAATGTGCGCTGTTACCAGGCTGTATCTCATGAACCGTGCCAGCGAGACAGTTGAAATTTCGACAGATGATGTATTTCTGTTTCCGATATAAAAAGAAATAGTAAAAACAAAATAAAACTAATTGTATAAAAAGGTACAACTTTTTATAGACTCGCACTTAGCAGTTTTATTATTTATTTAGTACAGCAAAAAAAGCCATTAACACTAAATTAAATTAATTAACCCTTTCACTCTGTCTTCTCACAGAATCGTAAGCTTTCTAATAATATCGTCTTCCATTCATCAGCAAACAAATCCAATCCAGGGTTGGTCTCCACGAGCGCGTTAAGCATCGTTAGCATACGCGGTATAGGGGATTAGGATTAGATTTAAAAAGCAACTTTTACCAAAATTTAAAGCCTTTCAGAATTAAATTGTGTTAAATAAACCTAATGATTATCGTTGGTTGACTAAGTAAACATCAGCTGATCGAGTCCAAACACCTGTAGCTACAGGGAATTCGACTCGATCAGCTGATGTAATAAAAGTACTTCTTGTGTTTCATGTTCCGGATCGACCCTCCACGGGATTAAAACGCTTAAATGAAAAAAAATAAATGAAAAATACTTTAATTAAATAATAGCATATTTAATTCTCAACTCTTATTATTATTAAATAGTAAAGTAACAAGTATTGATCTTAATTTTATTTCTTTCAGAGCCAAGTCTACCTCCATCAGATCTTGCGTCAACTACTCCGCCGTAACCTGGGCTACCACGCATGGGAGATAGCGCGCTCCTGCTCCCAGCTGGCTTACTTCCCGCACTCCTTGGAACTTCTGCTCCATGAGGTGTTAGAGGAAGAGGCTACGAGTAAGGAGCCCATACCCGATGCGCAGCTGCCCTCGATTATAGAGTTTGTGCATGAGTTTCCCGTGTATTTGCAGGTGAGATTAGTGTGCGAAATATTTACTAAATATAAGTTGGACAAATGTCCTTCTTTGTTAATGAAGGATGATGATAAGCATCTCAGTAAGGCCTGAAATTCAAAGTAGACGTTCAATAAGTGTATGGAGCTTGGGCTAAAAATAATAAAAAATCGAACAGCAATCCGATTTACACAGGCTGAAAGAACGTAATTATCTTGATTTTTTAACGATTTTAATAACATTTTACAGTCCTCCGTTTTTTTAAGTGATATGCAAAATATATATTATGTATAACTTTACATCTGTCTGTGTGTGTATCTCAATGACGTATGGTGTATCTGTATGATTATTCGCACGCAAGTAGATCGTTACATACACAACGTGGCAAATTGGAGGAATCTAGACCCCTCCGATACCCAGTGCAAATGCGGTGCTCTTGGCAAGACGTTGACCCACTTTAGAGTGCTCAAAGTGTCCCTATACCAAAACTTTGGAGGACCCATAAACGCCGCTGACGCCGCTAAAAACGTGGCAACCAACTGGGCCCAAAAACTTTGAGAGAAAAAAAAAAGCTTCGAGAAGAAGAACAAGGAGTAATTCGATTTTCTTATTACGTTTTTCCACACCACTAACGATTTACATACCATCCGTCCGTCCCATTTGACCAGCAGCATGTGTAATGGGCTATTTGTTCACATGTCTGTTTAACGCGCAATCATTTATAATCCTTTTGCATAAATTTTGTAGGCGTGAAATCTGTACATATTCAATCTAATTTATAGATTGCATCTATATAATGCTCAACCCTGGGTTGGATTTGTTTGCTGATGTATGGAAGACGATATTCTTAGAAGCTTACGATTCTGTGAGAAGACAGAGTGAAAGGGTTAACTAATTTAATTTAGTATTAATGGCTATTTTGCTGTAGGTACTAAGTAAATAAATAAATATAATAATCGAAATAAAATTAAAGTGTTGGTTTGTAATACGAAAATATATTCTTTTACTAATATCCTATGGAAGTACAGTCGATAACTATAACAAAACTAAACAATTTAGGCTATTTTAAGGGACCCGTACAAAAACAAATTCTTGAAGTTGTGACGAAATGGTATTGTACTATTTTGCTAGTTCGTCGCAGATGAAGACACGGGATATATAAAACAAAAAATGCTAATTAATTAATGTTAAAAAATAAAGCGTTTAGAAAATTATCTGCCATATTGCAATTAGAATGACATCGCCATTTAAACTGAAAATGTATTCAAAATTTCAACTCATTCGGTTTGGAGTAACTATTTTAAAATAATTTGCTAAACAAAGTTTATAAAAATTGTGTGTTTATAAATTTTATTAAAATGATTCAAATGTTATTTCTCTTTCAGACAGTGGTCCAGTGCGCGAGAAAGACAGAGATAGCGCTATGGGCGTATTTGTTCTCCGCAGCTGGTAAACCCAAGGAATTGTTCCAAGAATGTTTACAACGCAAGATGCTTGACACTGCCGCCTCCTACTTAATTATATTACAGGTATTTATTGAATTATTTCATATTACAATTATAAAGCCGGGTACAGACTGTTGTAACGTAAAATGCTATGTAATATGAAAGGTGCATTTTTTTCGCGAAGCGAGCATGTATTTACTCACATAGTTGAGACGCTCTGTTCGCGCGCGTAGATTGATACATGGCAAAAATGTGAATAGCAAATTCTTTAATTTTGTGTTACATTGCATGTTACGCTACGGCAGCCTGTTCCCGGCTTAATAGGTAATTTTAGTAACGTAATGATTCTGAATTAATTATGTTTTCTTCTTGCAGCTGGTCAAGGTACTTTAAATTGATACTGTCCGCTTTCTTACGCGAATTTCGACCTTACTGTAGACTCGACCCAATACTGTACTGTGTTGAGATTAGCGATACCTACTTCTTCTTCATCATCGAGTATTCAGCCTCTAGACAGCTTCCTTAAATTAATATTTTGGGTTAATGTCAATCTATAGCTATCAACTGAAAAATCTGTAAAGAAAGCCCTTACTACGTACCATGTTGTGTCACAAGTATATTAATAACAAAAATAATCTTTCATTTATGGGTGCAATGTACTGATACTACTTTTTTTACCACATTAAAATATAAAAATGTTAATAAATTGTTAGCAATTCCTACTTCCGCAAAAATAACGTTGTCATTTCCGAAATCATTTTTTTTTTAGTTTCATTTTTTAGGTTTGACACTAGTTGGTACCGACTCACATACAAATTTGGGCAACCTCTTTTAATGTAGTAGTGTAATATAGTGTGTGTCAAGCTGATTTTAGAGCAAAAATTTGAAACCAGACTTCAAATTGGAAACTTTTATTAACAAGAAACCTTCTTCATTAAAAAATTAAACTAAATTAACGAATATGTTTAACAGCTCTCTTCTAATTTATTTTATCAATTAACCAAGATATGAATTAGCAATATACCTTTTGCGTTTTTATTGACTCTGTAGAATCCAAATGATATATTACATGAGTAATCAAAGACGCAATTAAAGTCTAAACGCATCGTCACTTTCCATCAGGTGAGATAGCGGTAATGCTCGAACCTATAATCAATAAAAAAAAATAAACTAGGGACATGATTGTGTCTAAAGGCTGAATAGTTGATGTTCTTATTTGGTTGTAAAACTCCTGTAAGCCTACAAGTAGCTTTATGCTTTTTCCACATAGAACAGTGAACCGTAAGCGTGGCGTGGCAAAAGCGATTTTTGAATGTGCTACCCTCCGCATTCGCTTTCCTGTTTGGCGTGATGCAGACCATGTATTGCAAGAATTCGCCTCGCTTTTGGTTCGCCGTGCCTTCGCTGTGGCAAAAGCTTTAAATATTATCTGTGAAATGGCATACGATATACCCATTCTTCTGTTTATTTTCATTGAATTATGACGTTATGTCATTATGTGATGTCAAGTTCTCATCAATGACCAGTAACTCTGTAGCGACATCTATGAAGCCACATAGGAAGTAAATTTCGAAATTCTGCGTCACGTATTAGCGTTTTCCTCTTGCTTAGAACATAATTGTACCGAAATCAACTACCGAGCAGTAGCCCGGACCAGATACAATACCTGTCTGGTCTGTAAATCCTTCTTTTTTATAGGCTGTTTGCAGAAATCATATCTCTAAAATTATATAATTTACAATAATACTTAAATTAGAGGCATAAGTGACATGTCATGGCCTGCGGGATTGTTAGAAAGAGTTACCGTGACCTTGCAACGCAAAGTTTAACTGATGAAAGAGGTAAAGTTCGCTGAAATCGGAGATCCTCTAATCAGCTGGTTGTTGTCTAGTGGGCAACTGCCCTATAAATAATTTCAGGCGGTTGTATGTATTCAAATCACGAAGAACTTTAATTGCGCAGGATTATCATAGTTTTTATGTAGTGCCATAGATTTCGCTACACACTCTCCCTCGCTCCAAAGCGGTAAAAGTTATATAATACCTTGGCTTGTTTAACGAATCAGTAAATATCGTTCTTTCATTTAATTAAACATTCGACATAACAATGTGTTCAATGAAATATAAAATATCGTTGGCCTAAACGTTGTTCTATGTGTGATGTAAGTATTTGTTGTATTGTTGTTAGAACTTGGAAAGTTCGACGGTTAGCAGACAGCTAGCCACACAGCTACTTGATACTGCGCTGCAGCAGGAGAGGTGGGATCTCGCCAGGGATCTGGTCAGATTCTTGAGAGCTATAGGTAAATTTTATTCTGTACGTTTTAAACTTTTTTTTTTAATTAAATCTCTTTGCCTAGTAGTGGGAGACAAAGTTGGCTACAAAAAAAAATTATGCTTGTTTCCGATCCCACCTGATGGTAAGCAGTAATAAATTACACAAAGTAATTGAGCAGTGGGTGCCAAGTGGTAAAGGCCGCGACATACGTGTTGTAGGTCGCGGGTTCATACCCAGCCAGGCAAGTCAATGACCTTGTAGGTAGTTGTCGATCGTTCCGTAACTACCTACAGGTCATTGAACTCCATCAGCTGATGTTTACTCAAAGAAATTAATTACATATTTCCTAGTTCGAGTTATAGAAAAAATATTTTATCTTTACAAATTGATAATGTTTCATGTACTGAAACGACCCCTCACGTGATTAAAACGATCAAAATTTAACTGTGTACACAAATTTTCGACGTAATACTAATGTGATTTATTATCCTTAGATCCAAACGACGTCGATTCGCCGAGGAACTCGGTAAACGTTCAAGCGAAGTACGGGCAGGTGGTACAGTCGCAGACAGTCAGCCCCAATGCCGAGGACTTGTCTGTCATACTGGGCAGCATGCAGGTAACCAGCCGGGTAAACATACTGCATGATTTTACTTTATAGCTCTTAGTTTGATTTAGTTTGCTTATAATTTACAAAAAACTGTCAAAAAGCAGTGATTTTTTTTTTGCGTGGATTAAGCTTCTGAGAAAATGTTTATTATTTATATTGAATGAAGGTTATATTATAAGACGTTGCTTGCTGTTAACTAACGCGGGGTGTAGTAAAAGATATGCATATGGTTTAGTGGTTATAGTTAGTAGCATTTAGAATTTGAGTAACTTAAAAAGTACATAAATGGCATGAAATATGTTTAATGTACCTTAAATATTTCATTCTATCGCCACCTGTCTCTTTTTGACACCACCTCGCGACTAGCTTTCCAGTAAAAAACTACACTAGCATCTAATCAAATTACTAATTGTTATTCTGACAACCTAATAATGAACTGATTCGATGTTTGAGGTAGTTACACAGCGATTTGACATATGTCAGCGAGGCATGGTTGTGCTGTAGTAACTACCTTAAGGACCATCTAGGATTATAACACCTCGTGGTTCCGCAGTTGGCAGGCGGGCGCGGCCGCAGCTTCAGCACGACGGTGTCGCCGCGCGAGCCATCGCCGCCGGCGCACGCGCCCCCTCCCCCCGCGCCGCCGCCACACGCGCCCCCCGCACGCGCTACCGCCGCCGTCAAAAGAAAGAAGTCTGTGCCTGCCAGAGCTGATAGGTACGTCATTCACTTTATATTTTACCAGTGGGAACAGTTTCAGTACAACAGTGCTATCATGAGAATGCGCTTTCTGCTAAGTTTACCCATCAAGAGGAATGTCGGCGACTATTATTGCAGGTACGCACTTAACATACGTACGTAGTTTAATCTCTCATCTACTGGCCTTCAACATGCATGCAATATACCTTCGTGCTATTTCGCATGCACTCTCCTCTAGGCGTCAATTACCCTTGGCCTCAAGAGAAAGGTATGTCAAGGAAACTTCATTGAAAGTGAGATGACTGACCGGTTAACTTCCCGTTTCACAGTCCCAAGACATTTATTGTGTCTGGTATGCGGACATTGGACCTGTTAAATTGTTTGGAATTCCAAACCACAACCGCTTCATTGTCAGTCGAGAAATTGACGTGGTTTCAATGAATTATTTTTCACTTGCATTTGTCAGCGGCATCGCTCGTATAAAGATCGCAAAACTACAATGCTAACATTGAAATTGTATCCTGCTAAGTTAAAAGTAACTTACGTTTTATCCTAATTAAATAATGTTTCAAACATTTCTTCAGCCCTAGTCTTGATATTTTTGCCTACCTTCATTAAATCATAAAAAACTTTGAGTTACATCCGACATCTGAATTTACAAACCTTTCTTTCACGTGCTTTTGGAAACGAAGGTACTTTGAATTCTGTTTGTAAACAACTTTTTCCTACTACCCACACAAAACCATCAGTGTCACGATATACACTTATATTTTCTGTTATGTTACGATAGTTCAGAAATCATCCGACGACACTCCGAATTACCGAAATTACGAGAAGCTCGACCCGGCTCGAAGGACCAAAATACATCAGGGTATGTAGCGAGGTGGCGGTATTGATGTGAAAGAAAGTTTTATCTTTAACTTCTTTGTCAGTCGAGATACGCTTTAGAAGATATTGGATGGGTAATTTCCTGTTCTTTATTGTACCCAAAACTGTTAAAACAATCAGGAAAGCAGCTTAAACTTTTCTTTTATTTGTTCTTGTCACACTTAAACAGACAATGTGTGGTGGTGATGTGATGTTAAATACTGTCAACAATTACCATCATTGTATAAAAAAGGTACAGAAGCAATAGTCCTATCTGTAATCAGGGATTTCTAAGCAAATGAGTCTTTGTCATTTTTGTCACACGTAAACTGACAATGTGTGACGGTGTGGTGAATTTATTAAACTTTTTCCTAACTGCTTATCTAGTTTCTATCTAGTAGACACTTCCAAAATTGCTTCTTCTAAACCGGAACTTCTAGGTGATGGGGTTTTCTCCGCTCTTGTTCTGCAGAACGGCCAATGTAAGATGGTGTTGTGTTTTTAAGCTGTAACGTTACCATTAATAATAGTTTTTTCGCATTAAGACACTAGTGACTCATCAATGCAACGGCAAAGTAAAAGCGTATTCATACTGGGGTAAATCCAGAGCGAGGAGAATGGGTAGCTGTCGCCTTCTTCTGCGAAACAGTAATGCTAGCAAAAGAGATGGCTGCGGAGGTGACAGACATTCTTATGCCCCATCCGCCAACCCTACTATCAGCCATAGTAAGCGCGGGCCTGTGGACGACTAGAAATGAGTAGCTCGCTGTTCTGCTGCCTGGACCGAGTCCGAGTATGACTTAGTGACGGTGCATAATGTTCCACACACGCCTCAAAGAGATGTCAGCAAAGTGAAACTCTGCCTGAAGTCTGAAGTGCTTACTTCAACTAATCATTTCTATTTTAAAATGATGTAATTGGTCAAGGAGTGTGGCTAAGTTAAACGACAATGATGAGTCACTATTTTCGCAAGTCGAATACACGGTAGTGTTATTTCTGTCACCAGGGACTCCTACAATGGTACAGCCGAAGAATTCTTCATAGACATGATGATACAACGTCACGCTCGCTTACTCCTCTCGACGGCCCGTTTGTACGCGCTGGGCAAGATGGCGGCCGCGTTAGACCTGCACTTAGTGGCATGGCTAGCTGGGGAGAGGGAGAGAGCGGCTCGGGTGGATAGTGCGGTGCTGTGCGTGAAGAGACTGCACGAAGACTTCGCGTGGCCGTATCCGGTTGTCAATGATGCGGAGCAGTATTTGCAGAGGAAAGGCAGTACTGTTACTAGTAAGTGGATATGTTACACCATTGCTTTTTCATAGTGTTTTAATGTCTGTTCCCAGCCTAATATTATGAGTCAGATTAAGAATATATTGTAGTAATGCAATTGTACTGCAGGCGGTTTTTGTCTTGTAATACTTTTGGGTTTGGTAATTATAAAATGACTCCTTTCGCACCGAGCTGAGCAAGAGCGAGTGCGTTCACTAAAACCCACCTGTGTTCTGCCAGTACTTGTTTTGTAAAACAAAACATTGTGTGTAGCGTTTTAACTTTCGCCAGATAAACTTCATTATTACAGAAATCCCAAATTCTAATAGCAAATAAACAAGCTACCTTTTAAATAGACGTTAGTAAATATAATAGATACTCGTACCTATAATCCATCTGTTTAGGTATATAACTAAACGTTAACAACATTGATGACTTTTTATTTAAAAAAAGAGGTTTAATAAAAGACAAAGATTTCTTCAATTTTTTTAAATTATCTTACATCGATTTCGAAATTTTTTAGATTTTTTATTTATTTTTATTTTTTTTCATTTTAGACATTTTTTAGATAAAACACATGTGAAACCTTCACATGTGTTTTATGTTGTTTAAATTAAGCCTAAACAGATGGAGTATTGGGACTTTTAAAATATTCTTTCGCTACTTTACGGCACCGTCGTAACGTCATAGTTATTTTTTTTCTGTAGGTTCGTATACACCGTCAGCTGAATCAGACAGTTTGTGCGGCGACAGCGGGTACATGAGCTTGCCACTGCGCGCCGCGCTGCCTCTGATGACTGGCGCCGTGCCCGTGTCCCCTGGACCTGTTAGGTGAGCAATCTATCTCCGTAGTTTTTTTTTACCAACACTATAGACTGCGGTTTTTCATTGAGATACAGGAAACAGACAAGCATACACATACCACGCACCTTCGGCGATTTGGTGATTGCGTTCACCAGCCATGAGTGCTGCCCTCACCTGAAAATGACTTATTTTCCCCAGTTCTGCGGGCGAAGGCAGTGTAGCCGAAGGTGGTGGGGTAGCGTGGGGTGGTGACGCAATGGGGGCGGGAGAAGAAAGACGGTACGCCGCATTGATGGAGAGATTACATCACCACCAGGCGGAGAGAGGGTCGCATACTTCTCATGTGCAGCTCAGGTAAGCAATACAAACAATAAAGTTTTCTGGCAAATAAAAGTATGAATGTCCTAATTTATCATCATGAGCTAAACAGTGAGGATACCAGATAGATAGATATATTCTTTATTTATAAAAATTATAAAATTAATAGGGCTACCACCGAACCAAACCAGCTTGTCCTAGAATCAAAAATTCGAAGATATGTGACATCCACCAAAAACTTGGCCCGCGTGGTGGATTATGGATTTATGGCCCTCTTATAGAGGAGGCATGTGACCCAGCAGTGGGAACATTTAAGAAAAGGCTGATGATCACTTTAAAAGTTTTTTTGGAGGTATGCGGAACAGAGAGTAAAGTCCCACAAACCTCCTTTGAAAAGGGAGGATCCTCCGACCAGACAGGTATCTTCTGGTGGGCTACTGCCCGATAATTGATTCCAGGCTGTCGTATATGTTCAAATCTCGCGGAGAACTTTCATTGCGCGATGCAGGATTCTTGTAGTGGTTGTGTGGCGCCATAGATGGCGCTACATAGTTAATTTAATGTTTCAGATACTACCTGCAGCTGATGACGGAGGCGAGCTGCGTGGAGTGGGCGCTGATCGTGGCGGTGGTGCTGCGCGACGCGCTGGCCGTGCTGCGCACCACCAACGCGGCGCGCGGCAGCGACGTCAGCCTCGACGCCGTGCGCCGCCTGCGCCGCACGCTGCAGGACATCTGCGCCTGGACTGACGCTGAATGGTACTACTGCTTTTTATGCACTCTGGGAAATCGCTAGCTCCCCGTAAAGGGACTCGGGAGGCAAGGCATAGGCACTGCTTTTGTCGGAAAGGGCCCGTAAATAGGGCCCTGCGCTACGGCCTCAAAGGCGACAACCTCGTAGCAAGCGCTTGTGCGCGGCTTGCCTAGGAGTAGTTGAATTGTTTCCAATAGGAGCGCCATGGCTCTGCTCCAACAATGCCGTTTTCTTCACGACATCTAGGCGGTCTCCCCCGGTGACCCGGAGGAGACCCAGCGAGAGGTGACAAGCAACGACAACGCCGACCTTGAGGGTGCTGCCTACTGAGGTTGAACACCCCCGTCTGTCACGCTTTCAGGTCGAGCCGATCACGCTTCAGACTTAGGGATCATAATGAGAGTACGAGCGATATTGGGACTTTTTAATAACTCACATATTCACAACACACTTTTATTTCCAGCCTCGGCTACAAGCCCTTCATGATGGCGATCAGCAACCAAATTCCCTTCCTAACATCAATCATCAACTCTCGGGAGCGACGACTCTCAATGTCCAAATCGCGAGTGCGGACTCCTAGCACCAGTTCTTTAGGCCAGGAGACGAAAGTCAAGCCACAGACGCAAGAGGCTAAACTACCTCCGCCGCAGAAAGCTGAGGTATCAAAACAAGCGGGGAGGAAGGAGTCTGGGGGGGCGGAGCCTCCACCCTCCGTTGCAGTGTCCCCGCCCCGCCCACCGGTTACCGCGAGGGATGATGTTTCCACAGGTTGTGTGCTCATGTAATCAGCCATTAAAATATTTAGCGGTTGATTAAATTTTAGTGTAAAGTCGACTCCTTTTGTACTGTCTTCGGTTTTCAAGTCAAAACACATAATATCTTTGAACCTAAAGCGCTGTGAATAATAACTACTACAAAGAAAATTTTATTTCAACTACTTGAAAATAAATGGCAATATATCTTTTTAAATAATACAAATCACAATGTAATTTTCAGCGTCACGTTTATAATACTGACCGTCATTATGTGACATTGATATTATGACAATACTAAGTCGGTCAAACTATAAGGCAGACGTTATGATGCATGTATAATGGGGAGCCTTTTGAACCGTGACTGTACATGGGTCTCAGTAATTTGAGTTGAATGGTACTACCACACGCGCAAACTTCACCCCAGCTTTACCTGCGCAGGCCACTGTAAAACTGTATGAGTTTTACCAGCCACATGCACGGTGTTCCGTGTACAGCGCTCTATGTAAGAAAAACTGTGGTGATCTGTGCTATTTGTGAAACTATTTGTCAAAATACCAAAAAGCAAATACAAATGTCCGCTGTTAGCGCTTCAAACAATGTCGTCTTGTGTCCATGTTACAATCGTATCGTTTAGAGTTAGCGCTTTTAATTGCCCACGTCCCCAATTCCCTTGTTCGAATGTCATTTCAACAAAGGAATTGGGGATATGGCTATCTACAAACGCTAACTCTAAGACTGAACTGATTACTGATGATCTGTACTGATTTGATTGACTGGTCTGATTGTAACTTGGCTAGGGGGGGTGATATGTCAAAACTGCACTAAAGTCATCAATGTAAAAGTGTATGACTTGCAGATTACCTAAGTGAAGCAAACTATCTGTACGGCACGCCCATTCTAGTGCATAATACTGGACCGCTCGGGGAACTCGCTCGGTAGGGCTTCGGTACAGGGATCGTAGTAGCAGCAATAAAATGAACGATAGACTTTGACTTTTGTTATATTTCGCTTTCGTGACCGAACTTGCACTCAATAAAAAACAACCTACTATTTTTCTCATTCAGTTTTTAAAACTAAATTTAAACTACGAACATCCTTCGAACATCTTACAAGCCAGTTCGTTGGTTAGTAACTCATGTGATCTCCTTGAAAGAACCACAGTACACATATATCGATGGTGTTAGCTTGTGCGTGTGGTTGGCCCATAACGATAATGATTATGAGTTTGGTGGAACTTATTTCTGCGTATATGAGTAAGGTGGATGTAGATAGTAAGTAAAGAGTCGTAACAGTATCAATTTTTATAGTGTATAGGGACAGTGCGGCAATCAAACCGAAAAAAAAAATCTTTTATCTCGTTCAAAGTTGATGCTGACGAAACTGTTTTTGTATGCAACTTTTATATGACGAAGTTCAAGGTAGAACTTCCATTTTCTGCTACAGACGGTAGAATTAAAATTAGACGTCAGTCGAGATTTTAGATACATAGTAAAAATAGTTTCTTGGTTTAATACATTTCGTTCTCTAGAATCTTTCTTATAAATTAAATTCATTCACCTTCGTCTCGATGTTCTATCGTGTTTTGTAAATAATTAGATAAAATTGAATGAATCTTTATACTAAGTGACTTTTTCAACCTTATGAAAATATGATGAATATTATGATCGTTTTGGTGCTGATTAACGTATACATCTCAATATTTATTTGTGTAAATGAATTCTTTATTTACTTCTCTAGTCTATGTGTAATTTTCTATACCTAATTTAATTCTAACAATCAGTTGTTGAGGGCGCGATCTAGAGAAAGAATAAGAATTTTGTTTATTTGTTCATTGAATAAAATACCATGTAGCTATAACATAACCAATATCTTTAATTATTAAAAAAAAAATAACAGTAATCTTGGGATAGTGTTCCCCAAACTAGGAACCTGTACCGAATATATCGGATACTTGAGTTGCGGTACCCTTAAATTACAATTTCGTATTGTCGGGTGACTGATTATCCACATGCCCAATCATCATCGTCATTATCATCAGCCTTTTTAATGTTCTCACTGCTGGGACTCAAGCCTCCTCTCTAGGAGAGGAAATAGGCCGTAATCCACCACGCAGGGCCAGTGCGCGTTGGTGGATGTCACATGTTTTCATTTAAAATCGTTTTATAATATTTAGTGAGAACATTGTTGTTGTAAACATTATTTAATAACTTCAGTAATGAAAAGACATAAAAATAAAAAAAAGCTAGCAAAAAAACAAAAAAAAACTGTTTTTTGTGTAATCGGTTGTGTTGTGTACTGATGTCAAGTACCAAGATGGCACCTCGTTTGGTTTTCGGCGGGGTCATATTTTTATATTAACCTTTTTTCGTTATATTGGATAAAGCCAGCTTTCTTTACCTTTTGAAAACCACAACTTTTATTTATCCTTCTCATAATTATCTTATATTTTCTCTAGACCATAGGCCTCTAATTTAGACTAATTTCACTACTATATTATTATATTTCATAATTGTACTTATAAATAAGTATTAGTAATTTAGTAAGTAGTTAATATTAAATTATCTCGTATTTTATTTGTAAAGAAGCGGATAGTGTGTTTGTAGATATTTTGTCTGTGGGTTAGACTTCAGGACGATATTACTATGGATTTATTGTTTAATATTATGTCATTGTTTCGTGTTTAAGTAGCGGGTTATATGTAGTAAAATAAATAATAGATAAATTTGTATAAATTGTGATGCCAAAGGCATGAAAACTTTCAAACTAAAACCATTTGGATCTGAAATTAACTGAACCTTTACTTCATGTAAAATTGTAGCTAAATACAGTGACCATAAATATCAAACCATAGAAGTTTTCTTGTCTATGGACGTCTTGAAACCATCAAATGGCAACTCTTTAGATTACTTTACTGCCAAATACACAGAATTTATTTGTCTAAAGTTATACAGGCTAGTAGGTAATAAACATTCAATGTGTTTCCTATTAACAATATAATGGTAGTAAAATTGAAGTGTTAAAGTTATATAATTGTCTAGAATTACGGTTTTATGTTTTGTTTTTGTGTGGCAGCATCAATCATTCTAGTTAGATTTGGCCGCCAAGTGCTGTTAATATCGACTTTCATTGAGAATATTTAAGTCCAGTCTTAGGCCAAAAACGTGACGAAAAAATGACTTGTTTAGAGCCTAGCAAGCTATTTGCTGTCGTTTTTGGCCTGATTCAACTATATCATGATGGTTTACTAATTTGTTATGAATTAGGGTGTTTTTAATATCATGCGGATTTCATCACGAATGCGGATTTGCTCCGCACGCAGAAAATGTCAAAAGACCAAAAATCGCGTTTCGTATAAGTATTGCACGCATTACAATAAATACTCGTATGAAAAGGACATATGCGGATGTTACGCAAGCGGACCAAATCCGCAAGATATTAAAAAAAACCTAATCATTCATTCTAACCAGACTATGCAGAAGGGTAGTTTCAAGATTATTTAAGTCATGTTGAAAGTGCCGCCATCTATCTCAACTCGATGCCTCAACCTTTTTACTTAACCCTATATTCCAAATCATGACCTCCAACTCCATTGTACCAACAGTTACATCTTGCTATTTATTGGAGGTAATATGGGCTCAAACACATAAACACGTTACAACGATATAACGCAATCTACCACGGCACGGTAACGTAACGGTGACGTGGAAATCAACGTCGAGTAACGTAAATAATTACGTCATGATAACGCAACGTGCCACGTTGAACTGAAAGATAAGGGTGGATTCAGTATTTTCTTTGTATCTGTTTCTTCTGTATCCGTCTTCTCAATGTTACCAGGAGGAGAAAACGTCTAGCGTGGTCCATTTCTCTAAATTAACTGCGGCGATTCTTGAAATGCGCCACTGTCAATACGACGTCGTTCAACGTGGCACGTTTCGTTGTCGAAACATAATTATTTACGTTGTTTGACGTCGATTTCCATGTCACGCTGCCGTGCCGTAGCATTTTGCGTCATTGTAACGTGTTTACGTGTTTCAAGCCGTAAGATCAAACTGACTTGGAATATGGGTTTTAAAGGCAGATTTACATTGAGTAAGTAACTGACGTCAGTCCACTGACGAGTCAGTGCTGACCTGGCACTGCTATAGTGTAAATTGATTTCAAGTCAGTACAGTACTGTCACGTCAGTACTGACTTCAATATTCGCGCTGCAATATTTTCGGCGTCAGTCCACTCCCCCGCCACCCGCGCCAGCGCTACTGACAACGTGTAAATTGCCCAAGTCAGTTGCTGCCGCTCTGTTGTACGGTAACCACGATTCGTCGTACCGGATCACAAAATGACACGAAAATTGAGCGACACGGAAAACTTAAAACTTGTACAACTATACCGTGATAATTAATGCCTATAATCCAGTGAAAATAGACATTCCAGTTTGCATTAATTCCCAACAAGCTGGATTTTTGTGCAGACCTTGAATACGTCATTACAAATGATGTGTCAAAAGTCCCCATCGATCCCGATTGTGCGTTGTTTTTTATTCGAGGTCAAAGGTCACGAATTTGCGTTTTTTGCGTATATCTCTGAAACAACGAGAGCTATTGAAAAATGGTTTAGACAAAGTTTGTAGATCGTAAAATTGTCTACAAAAAAGATCTCGTCACTTCCCTTCTACAAAGCATCGTTTTCGAGATATTGTGACTTTAGACCGCAGGAAAGTCGTATTTTCGAGTATATGCACACATTTCGCACCACCTCTGAGGTCGGCGACCTCTAGCGCCAGGCCTTGGTTCAGGCCATGGTCCGCAGCGAAGAGGAATGGCAGGCGGTTGCCTCCTTCTGCGAAGCAGTAATGCTCGTAAAGGAGGAGGCCGACCGCATAAGGCAAAGGCAACAGCGCCCTCGCCGTAGCCGTCGCCGCCTCGATCCCGCCGATATCCGGCCACCGTAAACACTGGCTCGCGGACGGTGAGCAATGGGTAGCTTGCCGTCCGATCGTCTGGTAACAGTTCAGACAGAATCGAAGTCGTCAACGGCGCGCACTGTTCCCGCGCGCCTCAAGGAGTTGTCAGCAAACTGTAGGGGCCCTTCAGTGTCGAAGCCTTCTGGAGCCGAGGGTTGGTGCGAAAGTGTTACCGGGGCTCTGGGTATAAGACAAGAGAGGAACGGGGTAGGTTGTTTAGTCAGTAATAGTCTGACACTGCTCCGCCCAAGAGCGGGACTCGTCATTGGATGATTTTTACCTACCATAAAAAAAACCACCTCTGAGGTAGTGTACACGGCGCTTTTTATTTAACGGCTAGGCAATAATCTAAATCCTGAAGATTGGGGTTGGAAATTGATATATAATAGTTTTGAGCCAATCCATACTTTACTGCCACCTGCTCCAGAAAAATTAAAGTTCATCGGTACCTATGTACCAATTGTCAAGGCCAATCTTGCACCAACATTGAATCAAATGCAACAGATGAAGATTGTTTTGAAATTGATGAGGATATAACTGATATATCTCTCTTCTTGGAGCAGTCTACACAAATCGAGCAAGAAGAGGAAGAAGACAGTGAAGAGGAAGAAACGAGTGACTATGAAGAATTTAATGATGAATGATGATGTAATTTTCTTGCTGTTAAAATTTTCATTAAATTTAAATTAAAAAAAAAATCAACAACAAAATAGTGTCCCATTACATTCTCTCAATCAAAATATATTATGGAGTGTTTCTACTGCGAAAACCACGTTAAATAAAAAGCGCCGTGAACACTACCTCAGAAGTGGTGCGGAAATCATTACATAGTATAAAACAAAGTTGCTTCGTCCCTATGTATGCTTAGAGCTTTAAAAGTACGCCACGGATTTTGATGCGGTTTTTTTTAATAGATAGAGTGATTGAAGAGAAAGGTTTATGTGTATAATACATGCATAATATATTCAATATGTCGTGCGAAGCTGGGGCGGGTCGCGAGTCGTATTTTCGAGTATATGCATACTCGAAAATACGACTTTCCTGCGGTCTAAAGTCACGATATCTCGAAAACGATGCTTTGTAGAAGGGAAGTGACGAGATCTTTTTTGTAGACAATTTTACGATCTACAAACTTTGTCTAAACCATTTTTCAATAGCTCTCGTTGTTTCAGAGATATACGCAAAAAACGCAAATTCGTGACCTTTGACCTCGAATAAAAAACAACGCACAATCGGGATCGATGGGGACTTTTGACACATCATTTGTAGTGACGTATTCAAGGTCTGCACAAAAATTCAGCTTGTTGGGAATTAATGCAAACTGAAATCATAATTTAGTCTATTTTGACTGGACTACTATGGGATTTCAAATCACAAAATTATAGAAATAAAGAAATGTGCGCAACAGCATTGCAGAATATTGCATAAAATTCTTTGATTCTTTGCTGTTTTTGAGAAATCATTTTTCCGCACTGACTTTACAAACGTGTGTACACCAAAAGAAATATCTTCGACTACTGACTGCTTGTAAATAGTACGCGTCAGTTTTCGGCGCCAGCACTGACGACAGCTACTGACTCAATGTAAATCTGCCTTAAATCTATGTATTACATTTATTTACTAACAGTACAAGTAGAAGTAGAATAAACATTTAACAATATGTATTATTATTATTTAATTTTAATTCACATTTAATTCGTCCGTGAGAACAGCAATATCATATCATCTTAGTGTTGTAACATAATTTGCTCATATTAGTGATGCGATTATTTTATTTTTGTGTTGCTCAACTTATAATCTCAAAGTTTTATGATTTGCTCACAATAACAGTGACTTGTAAAACTGATTATACTAAAGTTCTTTTCACGCTATGATCTTGCTGTGATACATTATTTAATTGGAAGAAACAACAGCCTTCGCACTATCGATATAATATTATTATGATACAGTTGCAATGAACAGTTCTGTATACCATACTGGAATAAGAATTCATCACTTCTGTAAGAAGTTAATGGCATATAAGTTGAACCAAAATGCCGATCGACCTTGAATGCGCAGAACAGATTTAGAGTCTCAATCGAAGTGAGCTCTCCGCGCACCCATAGCAACGATGGCTATTTTGGCTCAAATTATTTGCTGCATACTATGAACCAAGTTTAAATATGTTCTAGATATTTAATATAAGGTTGGTGCTTTTAGTCACAAAAATCAACCAATATTAAAAACAAAATGGCTCTATAAACAGTAGACGCTCAGCTTTAAATTGTTTCCCGCCATCTCGGTGCCAAGTTTTCATAATAGTATCCCCCAAAATAAATTATAATTATTTTCATAACTTATATTTAAAATGCCGATTAGTACAAAATATTTGATTTTGTTGTGACCATAATAAAAATTTACAAATTTTTATTTTATAAGTGTAACATCTTCATAGTCATCTTTATTTGTAAGTTTTTTTTTTTTTCTTCAAATGATATTATTTAGTTAGATAATGTATGTAGATGGAAACACATTGCAAACGACAATATTTATTAATAACCTATTATTATAAATCACCTCCACTGTGAGATATTGATATAAAAAGGTTCTAGTGTTGAATTTACCCTCCTTGACTGACTATTAAAACAAAAATGTTAGTAAGCCGAAATGTTTGGCAGCAGCCTCCTACATTTTTATTTCGATTTTTAAAACAAACCTGTTCCATCTAACGCTTTTGTAATTTAAATATCGAATACTGTTTTCGTCGGTACTCTGGTCATCATCATCATTTCAGCCTAAAGACGTCCACTGCTGAACGTAGGCCTCCCCCAATTATCGTCTTAATGAACGATCCTGTGCATCTCGCATCCACCGAATACCCGCAACCCTTGCCAGTTCATGGGTCCACTCTGTAGGATACCTTTCAAGGCTGCGTCTTCTAGTACGCGATCGCCACTCCAGAACCTTTCGACCCCAACGGCCATCTGTTCTGCGAGCAAGGTGCCCTGTTCATTGCCACTTAAGCTAGGTGATTCTTTGAACTATGTCGGCAACCTTGATTTTCCTTCCCATATCTTTACTACCCTACTACAGTACTCCCTCTGGGTAAATCCAGCACCAACCAAATACATTTGGCGTTTTCAGTGTGTTTCACTTAATTATAGGTAGGTATGTTAGTAATGTGATGATAAAAAGATAAATCTAGTAATGTCGACTTACTGCGAAATTAAAATAGATCATTCCAAAATTGTCTTTGTGAATTAAAATAGCAATAATATTTCAACATTCCTTTTACAATAAGATTAGTATGATAATTAGGTCAATTATTAAATGAGTGTAAGCGAATTTACTGGGGAATCGTCATTATTTTTTCACGTCATCTGATATTCATACCGGTGCTAACGTAGATTAGAGAGCCAAATATTGTTTGGTTCGATATTAAAATGCAATACATTATTTCTCCTCTTTTTTTTCGGTTTGAACGTAGCAAAGATCATTCTGAATGGCCTTACGTTGTCGTGTTTAAATATACACCTTATATAACTCCCATCTTTTTCAGCACTGCCAACCTGAAATACATTTCCATAGTACCGTGATTATTACGTTATTACACATCTTTCTCCAATTTCTTGATGCGCCTACACATAGATTGTGTGCTAAAGTTTAAATGTTACATTACAATTATTCTCCTTTGCTACGTTCAAACACCGTTTGTTTCCCTTCGTTATAGTGTTATTAATCTATTAATATCAAATACCCATCTTACATTTTGTATAACGATTTATTGCGAATTATTTCATTTTAATTTAAAAAAAAAAACAAGTATTTATGTAATGTGTTTGTAATTCCATATTTAGAAAAAAAATGACATTATGGTGTTTCCACTCTATTGCAATATTATCCAGAAATATGCCGAGAATATTGGGGCAAGTCAGTGTGAAAATACCATTTTGTTACTAAATAATTCGAATATTTGTCATCCCTCATATTAATCGGTTTGGATGTTTGTTGTTGTAATTTTTATACCTAACAAAATTTCGAATTATTGTCAATTTGGTGTTTAAAAAATATAAAGTAAATAACACTTTCTGTTCTTCGTGTCATTTATTTCCTAAGCCGACGACGAAGGTAGGCACTAGAAGCGTAGGCGAAGAACTTATGACCTTCCCTTGTGACTACCGCAGGACTAAGGGCCAACGCAAAACTGCGTAAAGTGTGACCTGCGTGGGCACACATCTCATATCATCGCGCACGGCGCATGTGTAATATGCAGCGGTCCCCTTAGCGGAAACCGGTCTAATAGGTACCTGCACAGTATCACTAGTTCAACTTGAACAGTGTGCATGTGACTACACACTATGACTATATCGATGGAGAACTTTAATGTATTATTACGTAGAGGCAGGAGCACGGGCGGTGACCGGTGCCAGGACGAAATACTTTACCGACCGGGCTGCCGCTTTTCGCAGTGTCGGCACTAATATCGCCAATCGCCTTTGAAAGTATTAATTACCTAGTACGGATATACAACATAGCCTTCATCGATAAATGGGCTATCCAACACTAAAATAGTGTTTTCAATACGAGCCTGGATTAGCGCACGCAACTCTGTCTTAATAATACTATTATAAAAGGTATTGCGTTTCGCCTTTATAATATTATTATAGAAGGTAACAATTGAGTTAAAAAAAAAAACACAAAAAAGCGACTCTCTCTCTATTGTGTTCTGCTTATTTCATGTCTAAATATTAGTGCAGTCAAGTTCAAGGTAAACAGGCTGTTGACTTTTTACGCTACAGTCGGCATCGAGCAAAAACAGTTAGGTAATATTCCGTCAAGACAAGACTATATTGCTATGCACTGGTGATTTTTTGCGACTATTTAGGCTGATATAGTTGAAAGCGCATTATTCTCTTTTTATAGTTTTTTTACCTACTCAGATTCAATGCTTTTGCCTTTATTTGCTCTTAAATTTTAATAGTCTGTACCTTGTATTGCCAGTAGTAAAAATATAAAGTATAAATCGGGAGTTCCAATTAGTTCAAGTTAGATCAATTTCTAAAAATATTTTTATTCACATAAAGTAGTAGTCCCTTAACTTGAGTTCAATTACAATATCTTCAAAACGAAAATACTTTTTTTTTTAAATTGAAATGAAAATATTAACAACCAAAAAAAGACACAATCTGTGGTGGTTTATTTACGTGACATATTGGTGTAAGAGTCAAACACTAGCATTGACAACACTGAAATGAGCTGTCAAGACGTTTTACCTTTGAGAGAATGTAGAAACAATTGATTTTACACGTTTTATATAGTTGTTTTTCTGAGATTATTTACTTTGTTTATGAAGATTAAATATCCAGCCGTCTAACTGTCACACGATGGCAGCCGCGGCTCAAAGCGATTTATCGATCGCGGAGCTGAAGGCTGAGATCGAGAGGCTTGGCCGCGAGCTCGATCAAGCCAGCAGCGAGAAGATCCAGTCGGCGCAGCTGGGCCTGGTGCTGTTAGAGGAGAAGAGCGCCCTGCAGCAAAGATGCGACGAGCTGGAGAGCTTATACGAGAACACCAAACACGACCTGGAAATCACACAAGAGGTTAGTGGCCTACATTCTCCTCATTTCACTCTTCATGCATTAATGGGTACATTAAAACGTGCCGAAACAGACTTTTAAATCCGTCTTTATACAATTCATATTATGTACTACTTTCAAAAGTTTTAAGTGAGAATTATGAGTATAACCTACATACACTAGCAGTTAGCAGTCTCAACTTCTTTACATTTAGTTTATATTGTACATTAACTAGTGCTATTGCACATTAATATCAGATTAGTGATTGCTACTTTCTTATTGATCATTCAAAAAAGTTATACAAAACTTTTCATACCAAGTTTATGATAGTTTTTTGTAATGAGAAAGTTATTTTTTGGCCATGTATAACTTTATGAATTACTTAAAGTAAGCTCAAACAATATTATTATTAAGTAGTTTTTTTTTCAACTAGGAAAAAGAATATGGTTTTTAGTTATAGTTAATCAGTTTTCTCATTGTGAAGTTTTTGTCTAATATGAGTTCAAATAAAAGTACTGGGAAATAAAAATATTGGGGCAGATGAGAGAGGCTTTTCTCTTGAAATAATCAAGTATTTCTTAGATTCATAAATAAGTATTTTCAGTGTGCTTATCAGTGCATACCATGCCGATTCATTTCATGCTTGACTATTGTAATTGATATTGCTGTATTTTCAGGAAAATTGTTAAAACTACTTAAAACTGACCATGTATGGTATAATTAGTTGTATGTACTTTATTTTACCTGTTCTTTGAGAAGAGCAAATTGTAAAACCATGACTCATTTTTATAAATAATTTATTTTATTTTAAATTTGTAATTCGGTTCCGATTACAACAATTGCTGTTAAAATATCATTGATATTACAATTAAATAATGAATGATGTTTTTAATGCAAATATTTATCTCTTCTTAATTTATAATTATTCTGTACATCTGGTTCCTAACTTCTCCTGAACAGGTGGACCATTTTGGATTAAATTTTGTGTGCATGGTTTTTTTTTATTGAGTTATTATCTAGTTTTGCAAAATAAAATTGAGCTTGATAAAGTTGTCAATAAATAAAAGGTCTGTTTTGACATTTGCACATTTTTAAAGTAAGGGTGAAATGAATACTCGCAATATATTCCATCATATTATTTTAAATACTATGTAATTAATTATTACAGTAGTATTATTATATCTTCTGACTATAAGGCTCCCAACTTGGTCACTAATCGAAAAAAAATGTTTTGATATCCTGCTTAGTTAAAAAAAAATTGTTAGAAATTCAATGTTTGAAGTACATAGTTGTTATTAAGTTTTAGTTGGCACTTATAATAATAAATTTCCTTTATTTTCTCCCACAAGTTCCATTTTGTTTATAAAATATACATAACTAATACAATGGAAGGGAGACAGGAGCCCATACTAAGTAAAAAAAAAACTTAACTGAACACAAAGAGTATATTCTTATCACATATTGTTATTGAAAGGCTATTACATCTAACAAGATCTTAGAAACCTGCCTATACATAGGCAATTATTCAATATTTCTTACTTCCTTCTAATAATTATATGAAATGGCTAGACAATTAAAATATAATCATAATATTAGAAATTTTCTTATAGTAATCCTTGCCTACATGAAAGTACAATATTATCCTAAGAGAACATTATTCCTGCTGGGATAAATATTTTTTTCAATATTCACTTATTATTTTTACCACTTTTAGGCATGCAATTTACTGTTTTTCGCCCTAGTGCGGAAATATGCGCAAGCTTGCCCTGCTACAATTGATTGTATTTATCTCATAACTTGGCGCTAAGTTACCCATCACTTGTTGCATAAGAAGCTCTGTTTATTTATTTCTTCTGTATTACACCCTTGCCTATTACTCGGGCAAACTATCTCAACTTGTATCATCATAATATACTTTTTTTGAGGTGTTAATCATCAAATTAACTCTCCCAATCGAGGGTGGAGCGAGAGGGCCTTTCAGTGGTCCTTTGCATTCTTGGCCATCTGTAATTCTCTCAAAGAATTGAGGGAGTTAAGTTAGTAGTATGAGAGAGTTGAGAAATAGAACAAAAAACAAATGAGATCTAATCGAGATCATCACACAAACATTTGTCCTGGGTGGGAATCAAATCCACGACCTCTGACATAGCAGTCAGGGCCACTAACCACTCAACCAACATGCTAGTCAATTAGTTGTTTTACCACGAAGGAGTAACAAATAAACATTGAAACTTACACCATTATAATGGTAGTTTGTAATCCATTACTTATAAAATGCTGCACAGATTTGGATGAAATTGTGCGTACTGATGATTCAAGTGAAATCAAAGTGCTTGTGTGATGGGCGACGCGCCACGTTTCCGTAAATAAGCACTTGGTTACTTCATCAGAATTTATGAAGACATTTTTTTAAAAGCTGGGAGTTTAATGAAAATATAGATAGAATTTTTCAATTTTGGATTTTTTTATTTTATTTTAGTTTTTTTTTTGATCTTATAAAAATTACAGAAAGTGTTTTGAAACTAATGAATATTTCTGTTTGTCCCCAGGCTCTTATGAAACTAGACACAACACAGAAGGTAACGACCCGGAGTGGAATAGAGCAAGAAAATGCTCTCCTCAACGAGTCAGCTGCTATGGAGAGCTCGCTCACTCTTCAGATCTTGGAACTGGAGAGTGAATCCAAACAGGTATTTATTTTTCTTGTTCTTTACCAATATTGTGAAAAAACTTTAAGTAATCCACTTTTGAAGGTGCAGGTAAAGATAATAGTTCAATAAAAAATGAACTGTATTTTTTCATGTATAAGGTTGGAAATTGTGTAGCAAATCAAAATCACATGGTACTTATAGATTAGCGAGTGCTATTTTGTACTTGGAAGACCTGAAAATTAAATTCGAACTATTATAACTTTTATTTGGTTGAATTTTGTAATTCAAATTCACAATCATGTTTTTTTGGATGTGTTTTTTTTTACTTAGTTTATCATCTCTAGTACAAATTTCTTAGAGTAAATCGTTGATGTAGGTTGACTGGGAATAGTTTAGTTAGGAGAAGTCTGCCGCTCGCCGACCGAGCGGTAGGCTGGAAGAACTCAGGATTCAGGCCCTGAATAACAGCAGACAGAACAGGTGGCGGAACAAACTGGATGACTTTAGCTTTCTTTTAGAATTGGAATGATCTAGCTCCGGAATCATAGAAAGAGTAGAGGACAGTCTTTACCTGATAAAGGAACTGTAGATTGATATCAAAAGATACACTTACTCAACATAGCAATGGCGAAGTGAGTACCTACACGGAAGTGCAAATTAATACCTGTAACTGATTGTGCGAGCAATTCGATGTGGCTGATAAGGGAAAAGTTATACCTACCTAACACAGAAATAGTGTTATAGACTAGCCGATGACAAAGTGCACACTCATGAGCTGCACATGGCGATGTCTTCCGCTGATGTGAAACAGTTTAATTTTAAGTTATGACGAGATGAGCGAGCTTCTCATTATCTCGTTAAAACAATTTTCCCGAGACACATCTGACAGCATGCCTACGTTCGCTTTAATGAAATGGGAGCAATTGGCGTGAATCATCCGCGGACCCTCCAGCAGTGCGCGCGAGACGCCCCTACTCTACACTCTCTGGCATTCCGTATTGAAGTACACTCTGTACTGCCAATAATATTATTTTTCCTACGCACAAATACTGCTAACCGTGATTAATCACAAGTAATCGGTGTTGCAGCAGTTGATACACCCGCGAACCAAATAGACCTCTCGTCCGTGATGTAATGCTCCGAATGGCGTAAGCGCAGCCGACGGGAATCCATAACACTGGTCCAGAAATACATTTTTATTTGCCCGGCCTTGATTCACGTATTCACGCATTACTCAATGGTGTGTAGATTTTTAGCAATGCACACGACTTCTGTGCATTTGTGTCTTTTAAATTATGCCAAATATTTAGTGCGTGTGCCAAGTGAATGTGTGGAAAATTGTAAATATGTTTTAGTGTAGTGCAGAAGATTTTCGGCGACACTGAAAAATGAATGAAGGAGGAGAGGTATTAATGTGTTATTATTTCGTGTTGATTCGGCTGGCTATCCCGACGAGGAGGCCGGGAGCCTCGTGTTACACGTCAAGATGTGTTTACTGTAATAATGGAATACTGTTGACACTTGTTCAGTTGTTGGCAGCTCGCCAGCAGAACAAATACGGCTAGATTTAATCTCCATTTACGGGTTTATCGACATAAAGTTGTCCCGTACCGAACTTTATGCCTCGCACATGCATAATTTATGATTTCATTCAATAGGGTCCTTTTATGTCGCGACTATTTGTGAGATAATGTTCAGAAAGGGAATTGTTCTGAAAACTATTATTCGATCAGTTATTTGTTCGGAATTCTATTCACTGTATTGTGGCTTAGAAACTGAATATCGTAATCTTGTTTGCCCATCTAAGTTTCAATGTAATTTGAACTTTTTGGCCTCATTCTATAACAATAGTTGTGGAGCACTCAGGAGGATTATTTTACAATCACATAATAATTAATTCATTTTGTTAATTTCACGATAAAGTATTTCCACTTCGTTAATTAATCACGTACCTATATCTGGAGTCATGAGTATGAGTAAGTGTCCGCGAGCCTGCAGCCTGTAGGTCGATTCTCTTATCACTTGTAACAGATTTGTTTACAATGCCTGACTCAGAGCTCGAGCAGTCGGAACGCATTAGACCGTCCGGTGTCGTGCCGGCTCGTGCGCCTGTGCATTTATTGTGTGCTGATTGAGCCATTTGTAGCATTTTATTGGCTCAGAACGAACAGGACGTCGTATAAGATTTGATTACCACTGTCAATGACAAGATCGGGTAGTCACAAATTGTCTTCGCTTTAAAGAGATCCCAATTTGTTGCGTGATAAGATACTATCACTAAAGTTTGCTTTTATTACCAGATTATGAGCAATTTTCGCGATTGTATCAGGCATCTTGTTCGATCAAATGGTTACCACCTTCATGCCTCTCAAGGCTTTATTAATAATGATGATTTAGTTCTGTTCGTTATTTTTTGCGAGACGTGACAGTTTTGTCATCAGAAAATCACCCTATGGGTTCTTCTTCATTTAGATTGATGGTAAATTTAGCTCTTTTTAAGTCTAGTAAGATAGGGTAGGTCGAAATAGGTATAGTTTCTGAATTGACATCACAATCATTCCACAATTATTGACCAAGATATCGGTGAACATAAATAAAAAAAAAATGCAGTCGAACGAAGTCCTCGTCCTTTTCGAAGTTGGTTAAAAAAAAATTCAAAACCTACTATTTTCATGTTAACGTAGAGTAAGAAATGTTTAAATCAGAAACTCGAGGATTATTTTAAATCTAAGCCAGTTAATACTTCTCAGCATGCCTGCTATGTCATCTAGAGACGGATGACGGAAGATGCGAAATACCATGTGGCTGGCGACAGCTTATTAATACTGGCATTGACACGAATAAGTCTACCTAGTGCTAGCATGAGTCACACCTGACTCGATATTTAATCGGTAACTATAAAAATCGATATGGTCGCAACTCTGCTCGTATTGATTGCCTTTCTTCGTGTTCTATTCATGAATTTTAAACGACCTGAATAAAGGATTTCGTGTAGGTATATCTGTTCACGCGACCTTGATAAATAATGACATAATCACGGCTCTTCTAATGGATTCATGATAGTAAAATATTTGCTATTTGCGATAAGGAAAGACCAAGACATAATATTTCTCATCATTGTGACCATTTTTACGACTCTCGTGTTAGTAAAAAGTATGCATGCGCGGGCTTGCGGAAGGCGAGCAATGGGTAGCTCGCTGTCCGCCCACCGGTAACCGTGCGGACCGAGCCCAAGTCGTCGACAGCGCGCACTGTTCCCGCGCGCTTCAAGGAGTTGTCAACAAACTGAAGGGACCTAGCAGGGTCGAAGCCTGCTAGGGCCATGGGTTGACGCGAAAGCGAAACACCAAAGTCCTGGATATGATAGGAAACAAAAATGAAGTGATAGTGTGATGGGTGACATGAGAGAGTGGAAGAAAAAATTGGGTTGCGTCGACCTCTAGTAATATGGCACAAAGGCAGGAAATGGAAAAAGAAGTACCGATGGACGACTTTGTTTTATATTCTCTTCCAAAATTCAAAATTCCACGTAGTCTAGTCGTTTAAATAAATCCTTTGCTCATAACTCCCTCGACAACACCTCTCCCCACAATTATGATTTTAATCAAAACGCAAGCAACCTGTAACAAAAGCTTTGTGTAGCTAACACTGGCTTCATTTACGTTTCATTACAATATCTAGGTAGTTCTCTGTTAGCTTGTTGACCTAAGTAAAGGCTGACCGTGTTACGTTTACGATCGGCCGCTCCCTGACGCTGCCTATTTGCGAACAGGCGGGGCCCATCGCTAGGGATACAACTCGCATCTTGTACTAGGATATCAATAGTATGCAAATAGTTTGTAGAATAATACTAATAATAATATTTTTTTTATGTTGGGTAAAAATCATCCAATAACGAATCAGGCCCCGAACCCTGGCCTGAAGTAGGTCCGTATTTGAGAAGTCACGGCGTTGCTTTATCTTGTCTGGAGTCCTATTTGTTTTACAGTGGAGGGCGCTTGACAAGATTTGGTTCCAGTAACACAAGGGCTTTTTTTATGCGGGGAAAAATTATCGAATTGGGCGGAGTGAGAAACAGTGTTAGACTTCTACTAACTAAACGACCCACCGTTCCTTCCTGCCTTAGTTCCAGGGCCTCGGTGTTCCGCTTTCGCATCAACCCTTGGCCCCAGAAGGCTTCGACCCTGTTGGGAGTAACACAAGGGCTAGAAATGCAAGAATCGGGACGATTAAAAAACTAAGTAGCTGGTTTTATGTGGTTTGACCCACGGTTGACCCGACCTTTAAATTGAACCCCAAGCCTCAATCATTTTCATAAATAACCTTAGCGATGTCGATTTAGATCGGTCGATATAGGTATTTTCCTATTGTCATGAAGTTTCACAATTAATGCTTTCACATTCCCTACAAAATGTAGATATAAAAAGAATGTAGAATTTGATGGGTGCGGTAGATAGCAATCCATTAATTACACTCAAAAAGTGTGGCAGTAATTATAAAAAATAATGATCACGGCGTTTTAACGACGCTTTGTGGTATCATGATGTAAATCTACGTTAGCGCCCCTTGCCCGTATAGGCGGTAACGTGCCCGTACATTCAATGAAGACTTAATGAGAGGGAATATAATGTAGTCGTTAAATAATATTCGTCCGCTTGATGCTTACGCTGTCTTTTCTTTCCTGTTTTATAATACATTTTTTCACATTATGAATATCTCATATTCAGGTTGTTTCACAAACAAGTCCTAGTCATCTAGACCCGGAACAAACAACTGAAGGCTATGCGAGTTACCCTGGCTCTTTCTCCTTAATTTCTTTATCAAGTGCACTGTGGCTAGAAGTTGTAGATTTTCTTTCAAACTTAACGAAAGAGAAGATAGCGCAGAATGCGATAAGGCAGCCCATCGTATGGTTTTATATTGAAGGCTCAAAATTGTATAGTTTTTTTATCATGGTCTACAATAAAGTGTACATAACCACCGTTTAAAACTTGAGATGTTACGAATATTTCAGGCCTAAAATTGGCCAAATCGGTCCAGTCGTTGTCGAATTTTAGCGAGACTAACGAACAGTTAATAATTTTTATATTTAAGAAGATTAATAAATAATAGGTACTTACCTAAGCTACGGTTTACTGCACAGTGGAACTAGTAATGAAACCAAGCTAATTTAATAATCGATCGAATTTGAACGTTAAATAGCTATCGTGTATAAACAATCAACAAATACGCGATTAATATTCGTTCATAATGAAGTTATCTCTAAATCCGACACATAAATTCAGTTTTATAGTCAAGTAGTAAAGTTAAAGTATCGCGTGTTTCGAAGTCTACATGTTTTTCACGTCGTAAATGAAAACTCCGTGACGATGATTATACCTTGTTCCGTTTCTATCAATGTTTTATGACGTTTCTAACACCTTTATGTTGTAAAATCTTACTTATACAAGCTAGATTTATCAGTTACTAATCATTACATAGTATAAAACAAAGTCGCCTGTCCCTATGTATGTTTAAATCTTTAAAACTACACAACGGATTTTGATGCGGCTTTTTTTAACAGATAAAGTGATTCAAGAGGAAGGTTTATGTGCATAATACATGCATAATATATTCAATATCAGCACCCGTGCGAAGCTGGGGCGGGTCGCTAGTGTTTTTATATTCTACATCTTTGGAATACAAGGTGTATTTCATTTTGGCTGGTTTTAATAAACTTTCTTTTACTCTTTATTACCTGTATAATATTTTTTTAGGTCGTTGTTGAACGTAGGATCCTGGGGTCTATCTCCGGGTCAGATAGGCAGTTATGTTTATGGGATTTTATATTAGGAGATTCTTGTTTAGCCGCCCATATTCTAGATTGTTACTATAGGCTCGCTCTTTATTATATAAAATCTAGATGTGCTAATTTGTACTCCACTATAATGGTATATTTACATCTAGGCGTGATGTACCTATGTATATCTAACCTATGTAGTCCCACTACAGGGCCAAAGCCTTTCTCCATTCCTGTTATTTCCGGCTTTGATTCAATTCCTATCGAAAACATCTAAGTTGTTCCGTCATTTCCTTCGGGGTACGTTTTAAGGGCACACTGGGTATGCAGCTGACAGGCTTTTGAGTGCCGAAAATTAATATTATAAGTAGACGTTATGAGTGACGATCTCATCATGTTCGCGGGGCAAACATGACCGGAGGTCGCCGTAGATAGAGAGGTCTGGAAGGAAAAAGGGGAGGCCTTTGCCCAGCAGTGGGACATACAATAGGCTATTTAAAAAAAAAAAAAAAAGTAGACGTTTTATGAACTTTTTTTTTCAGTTACGTCACGAACTAGACCGCGTGGTAAGCGAAAGAGATCGCTTGCTCGCCGAAAGTTCCGAGCTCGGGCACGACAAAGTTTCTCGGGAGTCGGAGCGCGTAGCCCTCAGAGCTGAGCTCCGGGAGGCCCGCCAGAGGGAGCAAAGGTTGCTGGTTGATATAGGGGACTTGGAAGACGAGAACATATCGCTGCAGAAGCAGGTGTCTGCGCTTAGATCGTCACAGGTGAGTTGAACAGCTTTTATTAAATTGAGAGATTTTGAATAGTACCCTTTTTACTACGTACAATGGGCCATCAGGGAGTGAGTGCGGGAACCTTACCGTAAAGACAAAATATTCAACTGCAACAGATGTATCTTCTTAGTAATAATTTTCTTTACAGCAACCTTGTCTTATTATGTAGGTACGCGTTTTATCCTTAACATAATTACAGTACTTATTTATGGTATATAGTAATCAGACCTTTTATAGTTGCAATAAAGGCTATAAGATCTTATAGCCTTAATGTATACCAGTATACCTAAGGCGATATTCACCAACAAAACCTAATTCTGAATTTTATCGAAAGAAAAAACTGGGTTCATTTACATTCTTATTTATTTCAACAGAACTTCTCAAGCTCATAACTAACTTGTAAACAGCAAATTAATATTCATTACAACAAGTCAACAAGCGAAATATTCAAATATATACAAATTATTCTCTTCGTTACATTTTGTATCTCAAAAATATGCTCCCTCCAATCTATTGGCTCTACAATCACCCATAGATCTACTCTTTAGTACTTTATTGATATTTTACGCGGAACTTTGGAGCCGTGCCCATGGCAAGTCGCGAAACCTGCCGCCTAATTGATTGGCCTATCTATCTTCATGCAAATCGCATCTGGAACTTTTGGAATATTGAATTTTCCAAACTGTTTGACAATTTGGGGATTGTATTGGTTATTGGAACTATGGATTTGAATGGCTTTATATGATAGATGTGGATATTTATGTTTTGAACTCAGCTATCAGCTCGCGAACTGCTGGATTTTTGAGTAAGATTGGCTTCGATAAAAGTATTTACCGACCGAAACCCCGACTAAAATTTGCCATGCTTGAAGTCAAGTTGTCCTGTGAGTTGGCATGCTATTAGTATTTTATGTAATGTATATAACCTAGCTTGCATAGATAAGGCCCCTCGGCCACGGCAACTTTTTATAGCGATGCTGTAGCGCGTTGGCATCTTTTCAATAGGTAGCGCGTGTAAATGCGTGCGTAAACGCGTGTTAGTAGCGTATAATAGCATAGCTACAAGTCGCCGTGGGCAAGGGGCCTAAGATACATTTTCGAAGTTATACGCAGACTGCAAACAATGTAACAACATTTCAACTGTGGAAGTATGGTATAATATTACCTCTGCTATGCGAGTTAAGCTGAACTAAGTAAAGTTAGTTAGTTCTTGGTCCACAACTGGCGTCATAACGCTATTTCCAGCTGACCTGAATTTAAGCCTTGGATTCCGTTATATGAATTCTCAGTCTTGCCAAGGAGTACCGTAATCTTCAATTATTGGGTTATGGAGATTAGCAGCACCGATCTAGCAATATATGGGTATTCAGCTGTTCTATGCATTCTAAATGAGAATAGGATCGAAAACCATGTTGTGACGTCACGTCGTATTGGATAAACGAATCAATTTTGGTACAAAATTAAAGGACTGCGAGATGAGTAAAATTGAAGAATTGTATTCTAGTTAAACTTTTTTCGATCATAGTTCGTAAATAAATTAAATTTTTCGCATATAGATTAAATTTTAAAAATCTCTTTCTTCGATTTGACAGTAAATCATGACGTCTCAACATAGCAATCGATCCTATTCTCATTTGAAACGCATTGTGTCCAGTAGGACTGGCAATCGACACCAACATAGTAGGGATCATATTAGGAAGACGCGTAGGCGCCCTTCAGCACAATTACTCCTAAGATCAAACTAAACTTCTACATACTACATCTCCTCTTAGGTCGAATTCGAAGGTCTAAAACATGAAGTCAGACAACTCCGTGAAGAAGCAGAGAATGCGCGCGCTATGGCCGAAGAAACTGCAGCGCTGCGCCGCATCGCCGAGCGACAGTTGGCCGAAGCGCTGGAAGCGCTGCAGGCCGAGAGAGAAGCCAAGTTCGCCGCCAAGAAGGAGCTCGACGCCCATCTTAGCAGGGAAGCCGCCTACAATATCACTAACTTGGCGTATAGTATACGAGGTGAGTTTAACACCAGCTGACTTGAAGGGGAGTTATACGACTTTTGATGATTTCCAACATGACGTCTAGACGGCTAGTCGGTATGTTTTAAAAACATATATGTTAAACTAGACTATTTTTTTTTCATTTTACTTGGTATAATTTACTATTAAAGTTACGTCTAACTCAGACAAAATGCGAAGATCAGGCAAAAACCATTGGGTGTATGTTTATGGAACTTTCACAAACTAAAAGATAAACTATTATTCGAATGATTTTGATGCGCGGGAAGTGACGCTAGCTCCTCTTTTGTTCTCTCAAGGTCGTTGGCTATTATCTATCTGCCCTTTAAGCGCTACAAACTTAGAGCCAAGTTCTGACAAAACACGCCGACCTTTTTTCTTTCTTATAAATAATACACGCAAAGACTGCATCGATTGACGAAAAGTTGAGCTAGCCTATGCGACATTTCGCCTCACGTTATATTTTAATATTTATTCTTTTTTCTATATCAATATTCTCAAGCGATTCAAATTAGAATATTAAAAGTATATATGTATAAAATTATTGTTAACAGTCACGTCTTCGTATTCTATTGTTGAATTCTTTTTACAATTTGAATTTAGAATAAAAAATTTCGTGATAGTTTGTTGTCATATAAGTTTCATTACTACCCTCCAAAAACCTGGTTACACGGTAGCAATAGCGCAGTGTCTTAGTAATTTTATAATTTTGTAAATATCTTAAAAAGCCTTATGGGCATTGTAAACGGAAAAGGTCATTGTTTGTTTCAATATATTACGAAGATACCAAAATATATTGCGTGTGTTGTATTGTTTTTATCAACGTAATCTTCGTCCACAGTTAAACAAAAGTATCTGTAATCGGATGCCACTTTATGCAGTCTTCGACATCTTTTATCCAGCAGCTACTGTCGTAATCAACGTGTTGAACTAAAAAGTTACAAACAGGTGTGCTGAATTCCCCACTACCCATGTTTTCCTCTCAGGTATGCCAGAAGACGGCACGGAAGACGAGGGCGAACCCGGCGGCTCATCATCAGCGGAGCTCGCCAGCGCCATGGGCGACCACCACGCCGACCTCTTCTCCGAAGTACATCTGCACGAGATCTCACGACTTGAGAAGCAACTTGAACAGGCACACAACGAAAATGTAAGTTGTTTTGTCACATTACTACAGGTACAGTACAGCCGTACTAACTTGGCGAGCCTGAAGTTAGGCTAAAAAGTCAATAACAGTTGTTAAAAGCAATAACAACTGCTTATGGCATTTTTTACACCGTTTATTTTTTTACGAGTACACAAGTACTATTAATTCGCAGAACCTAACTTCAGGCTTGCTAAGTCAGAACGTCTAGTCTTTCTATTATGTCGTCTCTAACTACGGTATTCTAAAGGTTAAACTCACTTGTCATATTTGCTTTTCTACATTCCATTTTTTAGTTGTAGCTTTCGTGTATATTTTTATAATAAGTCCTCACGAGAAAACGTCCAATTACTCAAAATATGTATGCATATAGCTAAATGTTATAAAATTAATATAAATAATGATCTAGTCTACCTCAAGAAAAAAACTGAATTTGAAATATGAAACTTGGTAGTTATTAATTGTCAATTAGTTCAATAGACGTATTGGTTAAAATTTTAACCAAAATAATCTAACTTGAGTTGAACAAAATTACTCAAAATACTAGAAATATAATCAACGTCAAAACACGACAAACCAAGCAGTTGGTTTCGTTCATCTAATATGCAATCTAACTTCATTCTCAACTCTCTGTATGCATATTTTAATCTCGTTCAACGAAACTGGCCTCGTTCGTGAACTACAACGTTATTGCTTGGAATGTTTCATGAGATTTGGGAATTGCTACTAATTAGATAACTCGCAGTAACTGTAGCTCGACTGGAGGTAATGGACCAATTTAGTTTTCGGTGACTATGACTCAAAATTGTGTCATCTTTTATGCAAGATTGGCTTAGCAGAGTGACTGGATAAGGGGGCTTCTAAACAGAGTTTGTGGTTATTAAAATAAAATGTGTATTAAATAGGAAAATATGTATTGGAGGGAGGCCTTTGCCCAGCAGTGGGACAGTACAGGCTAGGTATAATAATAATAATAATGTATTAAATATAATAAATCACTATATATTTACACGAGGGACCAAAATAAGTAAAGTAATAAAAAATGCACACTATAATTCTTTATTAATGAGTCCATACTAGTAGGATATCCAGGGTGTTTTTTTTTTTGTTCCAGTGTGATGGATCGCACTCTATGTCCCGATTTTGCGCTGGTGCCTAATAATTTTTATCTCTAAACAATTGTATTGTATTTAAAATTATACTTTTCGAAAGTTAGTTTAAAAAAAAAAGTAATAATTCAAACATTTAAAAAAACTATATTTTGCCAAGTACATCTTAGTAGACCGAATTGTAGCATGGTTGGAAATTATTTTCACAAAGTTAGATTATTACGCCGAATTTCTTATTTATTTTTCATTTGCATAATTCGAGAGAATTGTTTATTTATAGGCTTAGAAATATATTTTTATACTATACTAGCTTTTGCCCGCGGCTTCGCCCGCGTGGGTTTGGGGTTTCCGGGATAAAAAGTAGCCTATGTGCTATTCCGGAGTGTATCCTATGCCTGTGCCAAATTTCATTCAAATCCATTTAGTAGTTTTTACGTGAAAGAGTAACAAACATCCATACATCCATACATCCATACTTACAAACTTTCGCCTTTATAATAGTAGTAGGATATGAGGTGGCGAGATGACCTAGACGCCTAGAGCAAGGGCTCTAGAGAAAATAACCTGATAGTAGTTGCCTTTGCCCAAGTGTGAGAAAGTACAGGCTATACGCTCTAGAGAAAAATATATGGAAGAAGTTGCCTTTGCGCAGTTGTGGGAAAGTACAGGCTACATAAAAAAAAAAAATAGTTGGATTGTTAATATCCTTGTCGTATTTGACAGAGTCAACTACAAGCATCGATGCGCAGTGCACAGGTGACGGCAGAGAGCGAGAGCGCGGCGGCCGCGCTACTGCGCGCCGGCCTCACGCGCGCTGCCTCCAGAGTCACTGCACTACACGCTCTGCATTCCGACTGCGCGCCTTTGGTCAGTACTATTCTTGTATTACCTTCCAGTATGACTAGGAGTGCGCCTTTGGTCAGTACTATTCTTGTATTGCCTTCAGTAAGTAACTCGGGAGTACTGGGAAAGAACGGAGAAAGGTGTAAGTAATAATATTTAGTCAAGAGTCAGGATAACATGACACAAACTGAAAACACTTAGCAAGTATGACTCGGAGTAATGGGAAAGAAGAGAGAAAGGTGTAAGTAATAGTATTTACTCAGGAGTCAGGATAACATAATACAAACCGAAAATACTTAGCAAGTATGACTCGGAGTAATGGGAAAGAAGAGAGAAAGGTGTAAGTAATAGTATTTACTCAGGAGTCAGGATAACATGACACAATCCGAAAATACCTGAGCAAGTATGACTCGGAGTAATGGGAGGTGTAAGTAACAATATTTACTTAGGAGTCAGACAATACTATGTTACATCGGCATAGATTCGTATCTCACTGTTTTTTAAAGTTAAGTTTACTATCTTACCTATTTTATTCATACGCGTGATGTGCGTAGCACTGACAGCGTTATAGTATGTACGTGGTGAATAATATGAACCTGTTGCTATAATTACGCACAGCGCTTTAATTTAGACCTTAAAATCTATTGTAGTATGCGGCAAATAATTTGAATTAAAATGGCCGTCGTTGCTATGGTTACACGCAGTCCCTAGCTGAACTGCTCTTAGATTCATCATCATCATCAATTTAGCGCCAGTCCCGGTTGCTAACCTTGGCTTTCACCTCGGTGCCCGGGGTCCGCTATGCCGCACTTAGATTGAGATCTTTAAATCTGTTATTATTATGATTCAACTTATACGCCGCGTATTGTATTACGATTTTACAAGAGAATATTAAATTTTATTTCTTTGAAATGTTGTAGGACGACGAAAAGGTAGAGTCAGGCGGCGTGTCAGCGCGCGCCGCCAAGTGGCTGACGTGGTGGCGCGTGTCGGGCGGCGAGCTGTCGGGGCTGGCGGCGCTGCTGGGCGAGCTGGCGGCGGGCGCGCTGCCGGCCGACGCCACGCCCGCGTCGGCCGCCGCGCTGCAGCGTGCCGCGCTGGCGCAGCTCGCCGACCGCGTCGCCGAGGCCGAGGTGCGCTGCGCTGCCCTGCAGGCCGACGCCGATCTACTCAGGACACTCGCTGGAGGTAACATTATTGGATTTTATTATTGTTAAGTCTGCCTGTGTATTTTTGTGTTGCATGAAGTTCTTATAAATAAATAAATATTTTATTTCTTTTAATATCATAGACAGTAATGAAACGATAAGATCATTTTAGTTCATTAAACCTCAAGAGGACATTGGTGTCCTATAGTATTTTAATTGTATCTATAATTACAGCAGTCGTAAGGTTAACTTTATTATTTAGATGTATCTTATCGTTTGTCAATCTTAAACTAAGATGGTTATGACATACGATCAATTGCATAGAAGTCAAGTTACTGCGAAAATTGCTGCCAAAATTTATAAAAATAAAACTGAAAATTATTAAAAATGTTAGTTACATACTATTATTTATTAGCTATAGTAAAACTAAAAACCACGAAGTTTATAACTTTACTGTTAGCAACTACAAATCAAGTAAAATATGTTTCAATGAGAAAACTCTTAACAAGGAAGGATTTCAATCAAATTTGAACTTTGTGTTGTAAGGCATAAGATTTGTTGTTCCAAAATTATAAAATGATCTCATTCTGAATTGAAATATAATTGGCAAAATGTTTGGTGTGTATTGTGTACGCGTGACTGAAACAAATTGGTGTATTGGCAGGCGCGGGCCGCGCGCTGGCGACGGCGGGCCCGGCGCTGCTGTCGGCGGCGGAGACGCTGGCGCAGATCTACCACCACGTGTGCGCCGTCAACGGCACGCAGCCCGAGCGCGTGCTGCTCGAGCACGCGGGGCAGAACGACGGTAAGCAGCTACAGCATCAGCATTTCAGCAGAAACACGACCAAGCACCATCACAACGACCAGTTCTGTCCTATAACAGACTTGCTTGTAGTTTATTCTGAATCCATAATTTGGTTTTATTTCGAGATAAAAAACATTGACTTATAATGTTTCTAATTGTATAACGAATATTTTCTTTAAGAAGTAAGACAGTGTGTTAACGCTTAATCACTTTGCGCATAAAACAGTCATCAATACTTTTCCAAGTCATCTGCGTATAGTAAAAACTTCAAATACTTAAAACAAGCACTAATATCATTATAAATAATAATGGTCTCAAAATGAAGCCCTGAGGGATTCCGGATGTGACAGAAATCAGTTCCTATTAAAATTAGTTAATAACAACCTTTTGAGTACGGTTCAATATATAAGAAACGAACCATTTCAATAGATTTGTGTGAATAACGTTCAAGGCAATTTTGCGTAAAAGTCATTTGTAATCCACCCTGTCGAAAGCTTTTTGAAAGTCTGTATATACTGCATCACTTTGGAAACGAAATAATGTATTACAGAGAGAGGGATACATTTTGTAATAGTTTGTTTACGATATACCAAAGATATTTGGAATGTGTTTCAGTGACCGGTGCGGAAGGTCGCGGCGCGGAGGCCGAGGCCCTGGCGCTGGCGGCCGGCGAGCTGGAGGGGCTGCGCGCCGCGGGAGGGGTGGCGCGCTCGGCCGACACGCTGCTGGACCAGCTCACGCACCTGCGCCGCGCGCTCGACACCGCGCTTGACTCCAGGAACAGGCACCAACCTGGTACGTGCACACTGGATTATGTCGCTGCTGCTGTTCACATGAAACTCCTATTACATCATAGTATTCCAGAGTTTTCAGTTTAATGGAGTTTCCCTTGAGCGCCGATTGTACATACGTCTGTACAACTAGAAACTCTGTGGCCTACTCATCAAAAATTTGACTTCAATTTTAAATCTATACTGCTTTCGAATTGAAGTCAAAATTTTTAAAAGTAGTGACGCTCAAGATTTTCTTCAGTATCACACACACCATGATAACTGTACTGAGACAATATTTACGCAGCATCCTACGTGAGCGTGATTGCGGTTGCGAAGCGATCTCTGTGATTCAAACAAATTAAACATGACGCGGCGCGATTACATCTACATATGCACGAATAAGCCGCTTTAGCCGCCATTTGTCTTAAACAAGTCACCGTACCGCAAGAATTCACGCGAATATATCAAACCAATTACTTTGACCGCTTCGCTTCTTACATCGCCGCTTCGTACCTTGCTCATACGTAGAACACGCGTTAATGACATATCCGCTTGAAAAATCGTAAATGCGACTAGTTTGCCCATTTGCAAGATAGATAACTATCCTACGAAAAAAAATCCTCTTATTCTCTACCTTTCCTTCCTAACCAGGTATCCAAACCGAACACTATACTAAACCCCGGACCCAATACTACGCTCCCATAAAGAGACTAAAAGACCAAAACAACTGCAAGATAAAGATAGCTGACACCAAGCGAAAATTACACAACTTGATATCCCACCTAAAGTCCTTAGAAATCGAACCTAACATGACAGAAGTGCCACAACCAAAAACTGTCAAAGAAATAACTAACTACTTCGAAAACATGTCGAAACTTTCGCAGTGCGAAAACAACAATGCGATTATGAAAGAATCCATCGATAATTGGAATCACAAATATCCTTTAACACCATTCCCGAACTCCCTTCCTTTTCAAAACACAAGAAACATGTCTCTGAAAAATTTGAACTTGAGAAATTCGGTGAACTTTCACTCAGTATGGAGGAATACTGTGTTGAATGGTGGCAGTGTTTACTGTAAGAACGTTCCGTACCAGAGAAGCGATGCGACGTTAACGTCGGGAATCAAAACGTCTTTGAGGACTAGCTTGGTGACTTGCGTGATGATGCTGCAGTATATCATATGATGGGTACTGCAACAGGAGCGTTTGAAAGGTTTTATGGACATTTTGTAGTTGTTACAGTTGAAGTAAATATACGTAGATGGGTCATAATAACATTTATGGTAGGTCATCATATCAATAGTAGGAAATTAATTAGTAAATTAAATTAAGCATCTAAATGTTGTTATTTAGTTAGATTATTAAGAGTCTATTCACTTTAGCCTTGAAGACGCCTAACTTATAATCGGACGGGAACCTAGCAAACGTAGTGTAGAGAAAAGCCAGTAGCAAAGATAGGTGAAGGCGAAGTGGATCCTCGCCCACGGCCTCGCGGGTTCAAAGGGACCTCCTGCAAGCGACTGTTTTTTAAACGCGAGGTTTAGGTACATTTCCTATGTCTATATTTTTGAATTTATGAGAGAAAAAGATCTCGCTGAAGTGACCTTGCCCACGTTTGAATTAATCCAGGCGAAACTTTAAAAAATAATAATAGCCTAATATTTAACATCATCAACAGCCTTATTAATGTTCCCACTACTGGGACACAGTTCTCTCTAGGAGAATGTATGAGCCAAATGGGCTAATCCACCACACGGACCCAGTGCGAATTGGTGGATGTCACATGTCTTAGAATTGAGCCTAATATTGTTTATTTGAAATGTTTTAGTAATGGATACCGAAGAACGCGGCGCCGAGGTAGTGGAGCTCCAGGAGCAAGTGATCAAGCTGAAGTCGCTGCTGTCGACGAAGCGCGAGCAGATCGCGACGCTGCGCACCGTGCTCAAGTCCAACAAGAACACCGCCGAGGTGGCGCTCGCCAACCTCAAGTCCAAGTACGAGACCGAGAAGATCATCGTCACCGAGACCATGCTCAAGCTCAGGAACGAGCTGCGCCTGCTCAAGGAAGATGCTGCTACTTTCTCCAGTGAGTATTGGGGACGCGGTGGGAAGATTGAGTTGAATGATTTGTGTATTTTTTTCTTGCTTCTGTGTGAATTGTAAAGGTTAGTGACTGGTCATCGTTAAGAATAATCTTGTATTTAAAATTTTGCTGATGTAGGGATTCACGCGTTTAATTATCGGCGTGTAAACTAATATTTTACTAGGTCGCTACAACTGTGGTTAATGTTTTTTGTTAGAAAACTGATAGATTTGATAATCTTCAAAAAATTTGGTTGTTAAATTGAATGGGTTTTAACGGAAATGAGAGGTTTATAGAAATTATCCCATTGGATACTGGTTTTGACTTGAATATAAAGATCAGTTTTTGTTGGTTATCTATGACTTTGGAAATAATTTTAATTCGTACATATTATTATAATGTACGAATTAAAATTATTTTCAAAGTTAGTAAGTTTCTTAAACGTACAGGCATTAGTATTTGAGATTTGATACGATTTTGTACAATGTATCTTTGGTGTAACATTGTACGGGGTAAAGGTACATTTAAATGATAAACTGATTTTAGCATAAACTTATGTATTGCCCGAAATTGATAGCTGATCGACCCGCGGCGAATGAGTCTCTCAACGATGCTATGCAACTACTAAAATGCTTACTTGAATGTGTGGTTTTATTCATTCGCTGCGCGTCGATGTCAGCATAAAATTGATACAATTAATATTGTACGGGTTTGCTCGTACATGCTCCCCGAGGAAAAGAGGTAAAGACAACATAGTAAATAAGATGAAACAATTAATTATAACAAACGATTTGATATTATTCTAATTTTCTTAGTGTCTCTATCACAAACACACTGTTTACAAATTTGATATGCTTGTATAAGAACCTAATATCGGGGAGGTGGCTTTATTTAACACTCGCGCACTTCTTACCACCTTCGCCCTTTCACTATCACACTGATACACTACACTATCTCCAACACGTTGCGTAGCCGGACATGCACCAGCGCCGCTGGGCGCGTCCGCTGCTGCGGGCATCTCCGGCACAGGCGCGGAGGCGCAGCGCGAGCGCGCGCGCCTCCACACGAACACTCCGAGATATGCTGCTACCACGCCGATCAGACAGTAGATCGCAGTGTAATGATGAATGTCATGAGGTGACAGACTGTCGAGTAACAATCCATTTTCTTTCATGATCTTGATTTTCTGTTCAATCGTTTTAAACTCTCGATCACTCTCTAAGCTGGAGTCGTTCAAAATATCTTGAGGAATAGATACATTTATAACGTGGTTTATAGATGCAATGACTGGTGAATATAGGTTGGCGCTAATACTCATGTCACTCATTCTTTGTTGATGCGCGATTACTTCAAAAGTATCTGATTTGATAATGCAGCCGTAGTCTATAGTTATAAGTCCGGAGTGAGTCAGCTGATGCGCGGTAACTTGATCTCCGCATATTGTTCGTAGGTTACATTGACCACAACAAAAATAAATATAACTGTTGATAGAGTGGTTTTCCATCCATAGATTCTTACAGGGATCGACCTTGACTTCGCATGCTGATGTCCTTGATTGGCAGAAGTCTTTATCTTTGTTTAATTTGTAGATAGGAGAGTGGATATAACATAAATGTATGTTTGTCACTAGACATGAATTTATGATATTTTCCGTTATGATAAAGTATGCATCCTCTTTCAGGTTCACAGCTATGAAATCTGACACTGGTTTGATTGATAACATGGTGTTGTTCGGCTTCTCAATAGGAATTGGTATAAGCTTGAATATTTCATAGGTGTCCCTGCTAATCAAAGGTATTTGTACTTCAAATATTGCGTAATTCTTAAGCAATCTTGCTTTGAATCGTTGAAGTTTAAACAGCTGTGCTAGATCTGTATGAATATTTTCTACGGGTAACGTGACGGCATTAGACAAGTGACTAGCTATAGTGCTCAGCTGATCTTGTAATTGTTCTGTTGTTATTAAACGTGGATTAAATCGACCATGATAGATGTCTGTTATTGTATCCACTAAATCGTTTTGTAAATTTTTCAAGTCGTGTAATAGGTTGCTCGCTACCACGGCTCCCATAGAAACTTCATTTGCCCTCGAAATATTTTGAGTTTCAGACTTTAAAACTTCTAATGTATTTTCAATGTTCGCAAACTGCTGATGAATCATTTTATGTTGTTTATGCATTGAAGCCTCTGTCCGCTTTAACAAACTGAACTCTGCTTCTATTACCGAAGTTTGATTTTGCCAAAATGATACAATATGTTTTTGGTTATTGCGTAGGAGAGTGATGTCTTTCTCGTATTGTTCTGCGAATCGAGCGTCCAATACGCCGAAGAGACTGTTTGCTATGTAACCGACACCGTCGATAAGGCCTCGACGCCACCTGTTCGCTTGTTTCAGAAAGTGCTGACTGAGTAACATATGATTATTGTAGTCAAGTTCATTGTACCCATGACGTAATTGTAATAATATTATGTCACAATGTGTTTGAACTTGAATTGTGCTGCAAGTTTGTTCTAGGGCCATTATACTTTTGTTAAGTGCGGTAATTCCTTCCCAATATGGATCTAAATCATAGTATATGATTAGTTTCCAGTCGTCGCGTATGACCTTCATGTTTGTTAGTTTGTCGAAGTAAATATGTTGATTATTTCTGAATTGTGTGACGTTAAGGGCGCATTGGGAAGTTGTTATGATATTCAAGAATAACATGATTGCTGTAAAGACTGCCGCTATATTGTGGCAAGTGCCTCTTTTCCTTGTTTCAGACTGCTTATTTGTAGTTTCTCTTGTACTCCCAGTACTTGTTTGCTTGATTTGCGAGGGTTCACTATTAACGGGGAGTTTTGATAATTTCGTGATAGGACGTTTCAGTGTTCCGTTTTTAGTTTTTACCGTAACCACGCGAACGTTACCGTCTGAACCGGGATGCAGTTCGATGATTCTGCCCATTAGCCATTTTCCCGGTGGAAGATTGTCGTCATGAATCATGACAACATCATCAACGATGAGGTTGTTCTTAACTTGTCTCCACTTACTTCTTTCTGTAATTTTTACTAGGTACTCATTTCTCCATCTTTTCCAGAGATCCTGCACTATTTTTTGTGTCAACTGCCATCGAGTTCTTAAATCCGTTTCTGTCTCATGTATCGAAACCTTTGACCCACCTGTTAGGAAGTGAGCAGGCGTTAAAAAATCAACATCCTCTGGATCTTCTGATATAGCACATAATGGTCTCGTGTTAAGACAAGCTTCAATCTGTGCGAGCACTGTAGATAATTCCTCAAACGTAAGAATTTGGTCACCAATAATCCTCTTGAAATGATATTTGAAGCTTTTTACTGCCGCCTCCCATAAGCCTCCTGCGGATGGCCAGGCGGGCGCATTAAAGCACCACTCGATTTCCATATCTAATATTTCTGCTTGTAGATCTTTGTCTTGCATGATGTTCATTAATGCTTGATATTCCTGCTGTAGTACCTTGTTGGCACCGACAAAATTACGACCGTTGTCACTATAAATAAAACTAGGCGTCCCTCTGCGAGCGGACATTCTTCTTAATGCAGCGATGAAAGAAGTCGTGCTTAAATCACCAACAAGTTCCAAGTGTACCGCCTTTGTGACCATACACACAAAGACAGCCACATATCCTTTTGTGCTCTTGATGCCTCGTCCTTTGCTTGCTTTGACGTAGATATGACCAGTAAAATCTACGCCTGTATGTGTAAAGGGACGGGATGGATTACTTCGAGACTCAGGTAATTGCCCCATGATTTGCTGTTGGCAGTGTGGGTTTTGTTTCTTACATGTTACGCACTGACGAAGCTGCCTCTTCGTAGCGATGTTTCCTCCTAGAATCCAGTATTTTTGTCTAATAAAACCCAAGGTCAGCCGGGCTCCGGCATGTAACATGGTTTGATGTGCTTCCTCTATTATTAATTCTGTTAGACGTCCTCTGTGCGACAGAATAATAGGGTGCTGCATATCATGGCTGATATGTGCCTTTTTTAGTCTCCCTCCGACTCTTAAGATATCGTTTTCATCCAGGAAAGGGTTTAATTTTAATAATTTACTTTTTGGATTCAGCTTGCCTTCTTGTTTTAAATCTCTAATTTCATTTGCGAACTCTTGTTGTACGTGCTTGATAATTTTTTGCTTTGCTTGACTGATTTCTGATAATGATAGATAATGCTTTTTTGCTTTTCTTTTGTATGTCGTAAACTTCATCACTAATGCTAGAATACGTGTTATTTTGCTGATTGAATGATATTTGTTTAATAGGTCTGTAATGATGCTTGATTCATGCTTTGTAACAATATGAACGTCTTCTTGCTTCTTTATTTCCTCGTTTGTGGTATAAATTGCTTGATTTTCTTTCGATGCTTCAAAAGATTGTAACCATGTTGGTCCTTGCCACCACAAACGATGATCATTCAATTGAGATACTGTGAGTCCTCTGCTTCCACAGTCCGCGGGGTTTTCGCTTGATTTTACATATCGCCAAGATTGAGGTTTAATTATATCTGTTATTTGCATTGTCCTATTAGCTACGAACGTTTTCCAACGGCTTGGGTTACCTTGAAGCCATCCCAATACGGCTGTAGAGTCACTCCAACCAAATATGTGTAGGTCATGCTCTGCTAGACATAGCTTGACTTTGCTCATAAGTTTGGCCAGCAATAGAGCTCCACATAGTTCCAGTCGTGGCAGTGATATTTGTTTTTTCGTAGGAACCAATTTTGATTTAGCTGCTACTAATATTGTTGAATGATTGCTATTTCTAATTCTGCAGTAAATGACGCAGGCGTATGCCTTTGTTGATGCGTCACAAAAGCCGTGTAACTCTACACTACTCGCTGTTTCCATGCCGTACCATCTTGGTATTTTAAATTGATTGATGCTTTCTAACTCGACTTTGATTGTAAGCCATTCCTTGCTGATTTTATCTGGTACTTGTTCATCCCATTGAAGATTTAATAACCATGTCTCTTGGAATAAAATCTTCAATTTAGTTGTAACTGGCACGATCCATCCTAATGGGTCGAATATTTTAGACATGTCTGATAATATGGTTCTTTTGGAAATAATGGTATTAGTCTTTGATGGTTCAATTTTTGATACAAATGTGAAGTTATCCTTTGTTGGATTCCATTGAAGTCCTAATGTCTTAGTCAATCCTGATTGTTTAAAACTCTTGCTTTCTTGTGTGTAATAGTCTTGATCTTCTTGTTTCAGCAGACGACTATCGTTAGATGTCCACTTTCTTAAGTTGAAACCCCCTAACTTCAGTAGATCCATCAGATCTTGCTGCAACTGTTGTGCTGCTGACAGGCAGCAGGTTCCATGGACCAAATCATCCATATAGAACGATTCTTCGATGACCTTAGCTGCTTCTGGAAATTTATCCCGTTCATCAACTGCTAATTGTCTTAAGGTCATCATTGCTAAAAATGGAGCTGCCTTTGTGCCGTATGTCACAGTTGTCAGTTGATATTCTTGTATTTTTTGCGATGGATTATCTCTCCACACTATTTTTTGTAGTGGTTGATCTTCTGGGTGTACCCAAATCTGCCTAAACATTTTTTCTATATCAGCCGTGAATGCGTACTGGTATTGTCTCCATTTAATGATAATTGACTGAAGGTCCTGCTGTAAATTGGGCCCCGTGTACATCAAATCATTCAAACTTGTATTTGTAGATGTTTTAGCTGAAGCATTGTAAACAACTCTCAGTGCAGTCGTTGCACTATCTTCGCGCAGTACGCAGTGATGCGGAAGGAAACATTCCGGTGTCTGATTGCAAGGTGAAGGTTTCATGTGACCTAAGTTTATGTATTCGGTAATGAATGATTTATATGCGTTGAATAAAGAATTGTTTTTATGTAACTTTTTCTCGAGATGAATGAATTGAGCCACGGCCTTGTTTTTGGACTGCCCCAATTTTTCTTCAAATTGTGGTTTAAGTGGGAGTCTAACTTGGTATTTTCCATCATCCAACCGATGTGTTGTTGCCTTGTAGTATTGAATGCACTCTTGATCTTCTGATGATAGTGATTTTTCTTCTGTAACATCTTCTATCTCCCAAAACTGTTGAACTCTATCTAAATCAAATTGCACGACGTTGCACATTAGTTTAGTTTTGATATTTCCACACAATATCCAACCTAGTTGAGTTTCTTGAACAAGCGGAAGTGATTCGCTTAATCTGCACATGCCCGTTAAAATAATATTAGAATATACGTCCGCACCCAATAAAATGTCTATGGGTCGGCTGATGTTGTATTCAGGATCTGCTAATTCTAAATTATCCAGGAAGGTGCATACTATTTTCGGAAAGGAGTATGATGGTAAATATTTTGTTAGGTTATTCATGATATAAGCATCGATATTAAATTGATATCGTTTGATTCTTGAGTTTGACATACAGTTCAGATTCATGATTCCTCTGCAACTGTTTTCTGTTTGCCCTATGCCTGTGATTATGCCATCACACCTGGATCGCTTCAATCCTAATTGCTGAGCAGCGTTCTCTGTGATGAGAGACATCTGTGAGCCCTGATCAATAAGAGCCCGCAGGATCAGATATGTCCCATCTACCTTTTGAACTTTTAGAAGTGCCGTTGATAGTAAAGTTTCTTGCATCATATTATTTTCCTGTGTCACGTGCGTGTTACCGTGATTTACACGTTCCTGATTAAAACGGCTATTGCTTTGCTGTGTAGAAGGCATCAAATTTCCTCCCTGTTTTGATAATTCCTTTGAATTCGAATCATGAAGCAATGTATTGTGAAATCCGTTGCATTCGATGCAACGTTTCTTTGATAAGCATTCTTTTCCTTTATGATCATATAAGCAATTCTGGCAATAATTCAAGTTAGCAACACATTGTTTTTTCTTCATTGGAGAAAAGTCAGCAAATTGTTTGCAATTAAATATGGCATGTGCGTCATTGCACACTGGACAGTTTGGTCGATTGTTTTGCAATTTCCTGTAACTGGGTGATTGCGAAATAGCCTTGTTGCTTGAATATGACTGCTTGAAATGATAATTTTTTGATTCTGATGGTTTATTGTTGCTTGAAGAAAAGGATTTCTGATGATTTATCTCCTGCTTTCTTCTGCTGGCTTCCATGCTCGTGAACTTCCCCTCTAGAAAGGCTAGAAATTCATTCAACTCGAGTAGTTCCCGAGGTTGCTTGATAGCTGCGTTGTATTCGCTGAATGTATCCGAATCCAATTTCTGGCACAAGAGGTGCACGATCAACGGACCCCATGACGTCACATCGACGCCGAGGTTCTGTATTGCGTTCATCGTTTCAAGTGCAGTATCATGGATTCGTTTGATATGATTGATTGATGATTGCTGTGAAATGGGTATATTCAATAAAATGTTAATATGCGATGTGAATATCATCCTTTTGTTATCATAACGGTGGCTCAGGATGTCCCAACTAATGATGTAGTTATCTGAGCTGATCGGAAGATGCTGTATGAGGCGCTCTGCTTCACCTTTAACCTTTGATTTGAGAAACTGCATCTTCTGAGCCCCGGATAATGATGGGTTGCTATGAACTGCTTCCGTAAAAAGATCCTTAAAAGATGTCCACTGATGGTAACTACCGCCGAATGTAGGTATTTCTATTTTTGGCGTAGTATGCTCTCTATGTGAAATAGACGACATCTTCTTATTGATGGCCTTGATAGCGGCATTGTATGTGCTTTCGTGTTTGAGGTACATACGATGATACTCTTGATTCCGATCTCCTAGCTCACTGTCTAGGTCCCAGTGCAGAGTGTCGATCTTCTCCCAGCGAGACCTTATTATACCAAGCAGATGATCGAATTCCCATTTTTCCGCTACAGTATCCATGTCGATGCTTGAAACACTATGTTCAAAAGCCTTGAAATTACTCATCTGTTTCCTAATCATCTCATCGGTCTTGCTATTTGATCCCTGAGACTTCAAAGATTGTACCGAGAGCTGCTGTAAGGTGCTTGATGTAGCTAGAGGAGTAGCAGGCTTTAGAATCGGTGTCGATGGTCTTTCCTCTGTTGGCTGATAATTCTGAATAACTGCTCTGATATTTTCATATCTCTCCTTCACCTTGTCGAATTGCTGCGAAGTGAAGTAAGTATGTGATCTGGCATATTCGATGCCACACAATTTTCTATGATTGGATTGATACTCTTGCCAGCATGCCTCCAAATTTTCTAACCTTCGGCGTATGTAGTCCGAGGTTTTGCGATCGGAGCCATCCTTTTTGAAATTGGTATAAACTTGCTCTATCTGATTGAGTAGCTGCTGTTGTTGGGCGAGAACATCCTCTAATGAAGACATATTGTTGATAGAAATGATAATAAATGGAACGATCTTACTTGATTGTCCAAGCGAGAACCTTGTTGCTCACGCAATGTGGATCCCTGTTGATTGCTGCTGCTATGCACTGCACTATTGCTGGCAGTACAAACACCCTCACTGCTAGTTCGTTGGACGTCACTAGTGAAACACTTTACAGAACTTGATTGCTACACTGTAATGTACACACGCGACATCCGGCTCGAAGGACCAAAAATGTACGGGGTAAAGGTACATTTAAATGATAAACTGATTTTAGCATAAACTTATGTATTGCCCGAAATTGATAGCTGATCGACCCGCGGCGAATGAGTCTCTCAACGATGCTATGCAACTACTAAAATGCTTACTTGAATGTGTGGTTTTATTCATTCGCTGCGCGTCGATGTCAGCATAAAATTGATACAATTAATATTGTACGGGTTTGCTCGTACAAACATTTTAATATCTATCCTTACGTGTCAAGGTCTCCGTGCGATGTTCGCGGCTCGTTGTGAAGAGTACGTGACGCAAGTTGACGAGCTTACCCAGGCGCTCTCCGGCGCTGAAGAGGAGAAGAAGACCTTGAATCAGCTGCTGCGCCTGGCCGTGCAACAGAAATTGGCGCTCACACAGCGTCTTGAGGAGTTGGAGGTATAATTGATGTGACTGTAGATGTGTGGTTGTACCGGCATTATTAGAGATGATTTTTGTGGTAGGGTGTGTCATTAAGTGAATAATATTGGTGTTTTTTCGCAGGTGGACCGTGAGATGCGCACGCGGCGCGTGCCCAAGGCGGGCGGCGGGCCGGCGCGCGCGCGCGGGAGGGACTTCTAGCGGCTCGTGTCCGCGCTCAAGGCCGCCGCCGCCGCCCTGCGCGCGCTGCTCGCACCACCCGCGCGCACGCATGCGTCACACGCGCATCTGCGCAGCTAGATAACAGGGCGGCGGCGCGGAGGATAGCGTCACGAATTTATAGTGTTAGTGCCGCCCGACGCCAGAGGACAAGCTACTGTGTCGCGTACGGGCGCCCGAGCCCCGACATTTTTATAACTGTGAGTCCTTACAGGGACTGAATTCTTTATACATTTTATAAAATTTTAATCTAATTAATCGTACGGGAGTGCGGCCGGGGGGCCCCGGCGACGCGCGGTCGAGGGACGCCTGCGTGGCCTCCGTAGCTCTGTGAACCGTCAAACTGTGCAGCCGCACTGGCGCGCTCGACCCGCTAGCCGATAGGAACGAAAACATAGAATTAATTAAAAATGAACAAGCCCATCGCCGCGGCCCCCCGCCTGGTGAACGGTTGGTGTTGTAGTATACAGTTGAGTGAGTGCCGTGAGGCTGGTTGTTGTTGGCACTGAGTGTGTCGCTTCACGTGTCGCGTCTCGCGAACTTCACCCGAGCGCCACCGATCCAGATTTGATATCGAATTTCCTCAATATATCTATCTATTGCACGTCGTCAAATTGATGTTTATCGAGTATTTTTGTAATAGGATCAGGTATTTTATTACGCATATGAATTTATCACCGTTGTTACGATATCACAGATGACATGGCGAGGCAGACGGCTAGGCAGCCCGGCGTGAGGCCCGGGAACAGTTCCCGGCACATTCGCTGCCTAGTGCGCGTCTGCGTCGTCAAAGACACATTTTCTTATACGTGTGGGTTGAACGGGAGTTTCGATGAAACAGTGCGACGTTATTTTTTATGATATACATAATATTTATTGTTCGAATCTTATTATATTCATAGAATCCTCTACTCGATACGAATGTTTAGTACGTCCAAATAAAAATTTCTAAATAGAAAAAAAGATATTCGTCGACGTCCATCCATTGTGTGCGCAAAAAGACTATGTAATCTGTTCTGTAGTGGATACGTTTGTTGTGTTGTTGTGGCCCTCTGCCGAATACTTTCGTCCATCTTGTTCTAGTTGTACTCGTAGTGTTTCAGTATGTTTTGTTAGTGACGTTTAGACTGTTGTGGCTTGGAGTCAGACGTAGTAGTCGCTCGCCTGCAGTCGGCTGCGGCGAGCGCTGTGCGAGCGTTGTGTTGTGCCGTCCCGTGGCGTCGCCACTCGCGTCCATTTCTTGTCCATGAGCTGGTCGCGCCCCACTGATGTTACGCGCACGCAGATAACGAACATATAACTAACTAAACACCAATTTTCTCGTAATATTAAAACATGTAACTGATCAGTTCTCGTCCTTGTTGCTCAAAACTTTGCTCACGGGCGTCGACCAGCGAATCTATTGATAAGACAAAATTTACAAAAAAGAAAAAAGATTTTATTAAGTGTTACGTATTTATTGTTTACGTTATCGGATGTGATATTGGCAGCTTCCCGTGCGGTCGCGTACGGCCGCGCGTGACTTAGTCGTTGACCTCTCCTAGCGTCTCAGTGACCTTAGGCTAGTTGGACCGTTCCATGTAGCGTGGGCACTCGCCCTTAGTAGGTATTTTTACTGGTTTAGGATAGAGCTAGATACATTAACCTTCAAGTATACTTAGTAGGTAACCTAGCGAGGACAGTCTCGTGTAGTGAAATTAATTTGCAATATTAACTGTCGTAGCGTAATTAGTTTGCATAGCTCAAAGGGCGGCGCGGAGCGGCTGAGAGCCGCGCGCCGTAGGACCATCGCCTTGCATTTATTGTTTATAGATATAATATATTGACTAGCTTTCATTAGAGCATTCTTCATGTACTTAAACGATGGACTTACCAATTGTTAGCTTTACTATGTATTTTTCTTTTCTAGTATTATTTTGTTCGTATGTAGCTTAGCAGCAGACATCGTTTACGTATTCTTATGTCTAGTCACGGGTAACTCCGCGCGTCTAGTGCTGGTTTCATCGATATCAGTTAGCGCCTAATGAAACTTGTACTAGAGTCGGTTTGCATCGACATAATAATATTTTTATATGCTATTTGTTATAAGAGCCGTATGTTTTTCGATAAATGATATTCATTGCAAGATTTGAATTTTATCTGTATTTTACAACACTGTTGAGTTTGCCTTATTCACTTGATATGTTTTCGACATCGTTTATTTGTTTCGAATGTATTGTTGATTGTTAAATGTGACCGACTATATTTTTTGTACGCCGAAACTATTTCACCGCTGCGTATTATGAATTAAAGTATTAGTGCAATTAAAAATTTGGTTGTTCCATAGATATAATATAATATTTCCGTGTATTATCACGCAGTATTTGTACTTGTGGGCATCGCTCGATGTCTGCTGCCACTTGCCGGTGGTGGTGATCACAGCGATTAACCAAAAATAATATTTTTTTTCTTTATACATTATTACATAACATTTAGATAATTATTTTGCCTAGGCATAGATATTACGTTATATTATAGAGTAACTATTGATTATGAGTTATATTATTTAAAGATGAACGTTTTGTTATACATTGCCCGCTACTTTATTATTGTATTTGCAACATGATTTAGGTGTTGGACAACTCGAGGCATGAATGTTCCCACTTCCCGTGGTCTCATTTTTATCTGTAGTTGAGTAAACGTCAATTAACTTGGAGCTGGGTGCGGCTGTGAGCTCTGCATTATTATGTTCGTGTGAGATCAATGTTCTATGTGATGTGACTTGTAAACAATGTGCTTGTCTCCGGACCCACGCTTTTCGATAACATTGCACAGTTTGATGGTTCACTCTGTTAGCAGAACAATCTTTTCCCACACTTTGATTTCAGATGGCCACTTATTTTTTGCTAGTAATCGAACTAGATTACAAGTCTTTTAGAATCTCTCCCCCCAACGAGCTTGTTTCGAGTATAATGCGGTGTTGTGTAGATATTCACCGACAGATGTAATGGACCCGCGCGGGAACATATCATGACAGAGCGGATTTATTTTCACTGTGTAAGGCACACCGTGTTGTCACAATGACTGATTTGAATCATGTATGAGAATAATAAATTATATATTTAAAACATTTAGTGTGGTTTTTGTTATTTATCCTTTACCATTTCTAAAGTTTTTTGTGGTAGTCAAGTTTGTCCTAATCAATAGGGGTAAGGTTACAATAAATTACATTGAGCTGCAAATTAATACGTATAATAATAATATATCAAATAACTTAGAGCCCATCGATTCCAGATCTACAAAATAAACCAAACGGCAAGTTTGAGTAAAAATACATGTAACAAAAATATTGTAGATCGTACACTTCACGCACTAATATTATAAATGCGAAAGTTTGGGAGTGTGTATGTTTGTGACCCTTTCATGCTAAACTGCTGAAAGAATTTGGATAAAATTTAACAAAAGTGTTGGCAGAGCCGTGTAATATAGTGGACGATTGATACGTACTGAGATACAAGTAATTACCAAATAATGAATTACTAAGGCAAGGAATCATTATAAAAAAATGCTTAGAACAAGAATTACAGGGATTATTATAAAATAAAACAACTTGTTGAGTTTAATACGCATATTATGTACATACAGACTGAGAATGCATCAAGTTACAAATTGAAAACAAACAATTTACTCTTAAACGAATACAAATGCATATTTACAATACGTCTCTTGCGTACGAACGTAATCCTCTTAATTACGGATACAATACTAATAATATATTTACAGATACACTCGAGTATTTAGGTCCTTATGTACAGTTAGTAACATAAATGTGTACACATATGTTATGTTGACTGTACCGGGAGTATTTTAGAGTAGTGGTCTAAAATTTTACATTGAGCTTCGCTACAGATTACGTTAACTTACGCATAGATAGATAAGTTCTAAAAACGTGAATACTTTCTCTGATATTAAGCTGGGTACAGATATTATTTGCAACACAATATACAACACGCAATGCAACAGAACTGTTACGCGCAACAAAAAAGGGGGCATCAAAAATAAAACATGAAAAAATACAAAATCAAACGACTCCTTGTATACGCTATGTGTTCGTACGTACGTGTGTTGTGTTGTAAATAATCTGTACTCGGCTTTAAAAAGAATGAATGGAATGGATATGTGAATGATCCATCTTCATTCCTGCACTTGCGAGCTGAGTAACTCGGAATTTTATCAATGAAAATAACGAATCTATTACGTATAGCAACTGTAGTACCCGCTCCTAATGTAAATACAAAATGTCTATTACAAAAGTAACAGACATCACGGTTCATTCTTAAATATAAGATTATTCATAAATATTACTGAATTTAAATTCTATGTACCTGTTAAACTTATGAGAGAAACAAAATGCGTTACACAGTCAATTGTTTTTACTGTCCTTGGATATCATAATGCTTGGTTGGATTGAATTTAAAACTATTCTTTGTTAAAAGTACATACGTAATTAAATCTTAAATAAAACACACTTTTATTTTGTTAGTTACTAAAATTTGGCAACATTCCCTAGCTTCAAAACCCTCCTTACGCCGATAATTACATCTTATCGATTACAGCAATTTTATCACAGTCTGTAAGCATACGCGTCCCCTCTTTTCTAAATCTAAAAAGCTGACTAATTTATGGTGCATTGTTTTGCGACAAACTTATACAAGTTAATTTAAAGTTAATATTACAAACAGAACTTGCAAGATTTTAGTTTTTCGTACTACTAAAACAGTACTATATATTCTTTAAGATATTTGGTTATTTAAAGTGAAATGCAGAATTTATTTTATGCCTTTTTACCGAGATGAAAATCAACAATACATCAGCAGCAAATTTTATGTAGATTTCGTTTTCACTCGGGCTTTAAACGTTTTAAGAATGTATCGCGGACTTATAATAAATTATTCAATGTTGACTAGTTATTAGGGATCACGGTCATACACGCTTATCGGTACATTCTTCGAAATAACTACTTTATTAGTATTTTATTATTTACAATTTTATAAGGTAACAAGCCTCTTTGTAGCGCTTTGGAGCCATTCCGTAGCTTCGAGTAGGTTATGTGCGTTATCTACAAAAGCTTGCAAGATTGACAAAATGAGTGAATTTTACATTTCACAAAAATATAGGATGGATTGTTGAACGCTGTAGTGGAAGCTAAACTGTCACTTTTCGACAAGCGAAGTCGTAAATTCGGCTTTCTTACTCAATATTTTTCTGATTTACAATTCCCACCTTTTCCAAAAAATACACTAATTAACTTTGAACGTGGGTGTTAAAAATACTTTTGTTGAACCAATTTGAACACTTGCGGTGAAAATTGAGCGAAGTCATATGATATAGATATGTATTATTTTAGAGGCCTTTTGGGCTCACAACAAGAGCATAAAAACGTCTTTTAAATAGGCGTCTGTGAATAAAATATTTTCATTATGTCAGTCTTGCAACAAATTTATAAAAAACAACTTAAAACTGCTCCTACAATGTCAAAACAAAAATTTGTATTATTAGGTAGATAGATTTAAATAGGTAGTAAAGAAGGGTCGTTCGAATGTTTGCTTACATGCACCATATAGGCAGTGTAGCCAACCTCAAAAATCCAAGTCACTTGAATCAATACTAAAACTCGGTAGTAAGGCAAATACCGGATTCTACCAGAGCCCAATTTAAGAAACAAAAACGCTTTTACACGTCAATTTTTTTTAGTCAGTTTAAACTATCTACAGTGCAGACACTAAAACGCAGTAAAATAGCGTATTTTACAATACTTTTACTGCGTTTTAGTATCTGCACGGCAGCTATGTAGACAAGGCCGGTGTGACGACTCAAGAATATTGTTTATTATATTGCCTAGGAATATGGAATACCTGAATTGTCGGTGACATATCCATTATCGATAACTCCAAAAGTCACTAAATAAAAAAATGATATTTATTTTTTTGCAAAAATACTTTTACATGTCATTTTTTTTTTTCGTCAGTTTAAACTAAGATGATGCCGGTTTATACTAGCTGACTAACTTGAGAAGATACACCTCAGGGGTTAAAGTCTGAAAGGCCATACAGTAAACATGTAATGGTCAAATCATATGAGAACAATGCAGATTAGTGTGTGAGATTGTCTTTTGAGGAAAGAAGCAAACACATATGAATGGACCTGTCCAGTCAGTGCAAATATTTGTCAGTATTCGTATAGCTCAACATAGGTCTATTAAGGAGCTCAACGATTTGACGAACAATAAATTTATCATTTACGTCGTTAGAAAGATTGTTTTGTCACTAAGTCTTAAGAAAAAAAAATGTAATTTTAGCGACAAAGAATTGGTAGCACTGGATACAGGCAATGTGGCATTTCTAATATCTTGCTAACACGACTGCTCTCGGACATAGCCGAAAGCCCCCGAAGATAGCGGGCTATTTACGCGCCAAAACGTGACGTCATGTAAGAAAAACCAGCGATACGCCCTGTCCTTACTACATTTGTCAAAGAAGTAGAAACAAAAATATTTTAACTCGATAAATACGCTTAGTAAAATATCAAGAAAATACGATTACAAACTATTATATTACGAGATTAATAGAATATATAACATTAAATTTTTAATTTTATAATATCTTTGAAGTATATGACTGGTTTATTATTTATTTTAAACAGCCATGAGAATAAAGGTTGCCTTTATTTTCTTGTCTCAAATATGTCATTACAATTATGCTCGAAATGTATGTTGACCAGATCACTTCGCTTTTTTGCTTTAGAGCATTTTATTTTCTTTAGTAAAATAACATGTAGATGAGTTGAACCTTTCAACCATCCATGGGTTGTTTAAAAGGGTACCCCGGGGTCTTGGTACGTAAGGGAAAGAAGGAAAGTAAGAGTGGGTTTTATACTAAGTAACTAAGTCTGATACACCCTCGCGTTCTGCCACAGAGGGCAAAAAGACATTGGATGATTGCCACCTAAAAAAACCCTTTTTACTTGAGTATTAGTCCTTCGAGCCAAACTTAGTACCTACAAGTAACAAAATGTACCTCTTTCCCATGCTCAACTCAACCTTAGTAAATTAACCTTTATTCCCATGACCGTACAGTATACTGTTTAATATAAATATTACGGTAGCCATACAATATAAGAATAGTAAAAAGATACACGGTTTTAATTTTAATAGTACTCAGTTATAAATAAGATACGAATGATGTGATATAAATGACTAAAACTATTTTGAACTTAATTTCCTATACTTATTGTTTTAAATGATTATTTTTTTTATATTAGGTGAAAGGTGGAACTTACGCATATTGGTATTACGAGATAGGAAACGCTGTTGATTTACTTTTTGAGCACTGAGTAAAGACATGTATTTTTTTATATGTCTCTGAAAATTTTTACTTATAAAATAGATTTATTCGGTAAATAAGTTCCAGAAAGTGGAAGTATATAAAAGGGAACTTCATTATAATAATTGTAAACACACTTCTCGTGTTGTACTAAAAACATACTTTCTCTATACGTGCATGACGTAAAGTTTATAGAACACAAGATTTAATCCACAACCAAACTCCCACCGATCACAATATTACCGAATATTCTCTCTCTTGGTTGATACCAAATCCAAAAAATAACTAATAACTCAACATAATGCGTTATAAAATTACCATAATTTAGGGCCTAAACACCACGTCCCTGCCAGAACAAATCACCAACCATCTCCCTTAGCTACCACCCTTCACTACCATTTTACAACGTGACCAAGTCAGTGATATCCCCCTTAGGGGGTACAGTCGACGGCCTAAAGAACAGGCACAAGCTGTCGTACAGTTTGATGCGTTCGGTGCGCGCGTTCCATTCAGCAGTTTCTTCGGGTCCGCCCCTCACCTCGTCGTCTTGTCCCACGTCCCACGTGTCGGGCGTGGGCTCTGTCACCTCTTCGAATGGCTGGATCGGCTCAGGGGCGGTGTCTTCGGCTCCTAGAACCTGAAATGAAAAGATTGTCTCGAAGGTAAGAATTTGAGTTTCAAAAAGATACACACCTAATTCTTATGAAAAGTCATGAGAAATTAGACTACGTACAAACGTTGCATTTTTTTGGAGTCACATGTTTTTTTACATTATGTTGGTATTTCCCGAAAAATTGAGCACAGGGAACTTTAAAATTGAATAGTCAAACTCTTTCCACCCAAAAAGGACAAAAAAATGGCTAAAAAAAAAGTAAGCTCTATGGAGAAAAATAATCAAGAAACTCCATGGTAATCATCATCTTGTAATGTATTACAAATATCTTGGTTACATAGTATTTGGTGATATGTACTGTTATACGAGAAAAAATCAAAAGAAGAAATCTAACGAAGATGATGACTCCACGAGTTCCAAGTCATGATAACGTTATTATTAAGATGTCAACAAATCGTTTATCGGTAAGCGACTTCGAACGACCATCGGCTAGGCGCGGTAACATCGATATTATCGTGAAACGGAACGTGGGACTAAAAATAGTTATATTATCACGTTAATCTTTTAAAATAAAAAAAGTTCACTTAAAAAACAAACGGGGTGCTGTAAAATCTTTTTTAATGTTTATGCAAATCAAAATATGTACGTTCTTTCAGTCTATTTAAATCAGACTTCTGATCAAATTTTTAATAACTTTAGCTGTTTAATAATGTGTGGTGATTACCTGTGCGAGTGCGTGCGCCAGGTCAGCAGGCTCGGGCTGCGTGTGGCGGCGCCGCGCCAGCGCGCGCGTGCGGCGCGGCGACAGCGCGATGGGCGCGCTGCTGCTGGCGCCCGGGCCCGCGAACAGCACCGTCGCTAGCTTCTGGAAGCGACTCACCTGCAATACAGACATAATTATTTGTGGATGTTTACATGTGCTAGACTAGGTGGTGCCATGGACACCGTAACGCAATCGAATATCATACCTGTACATTCCAGACCCTCCATTTGTCGGTTTTCTCTTATTTTTTTAATGAACTTTTTACGTTTTTTTTTAATTAAACTGTATAAAAACGTCATTTCAACATTTTTTGCAAAAAAAAAATGAATTACATTGCAAATTAAAAAATTTCATCAGGTTTGAGTAGAATAACGACATTATTTGCCTCGAGGATTTTCTTATTATTTTGTTTTTTTTTTTTCTAAAAACATCATTGGGGTTGGCTAGAATAACGATTTTACACAGGTAAATAACGATTTCACACAGGTAAAAATTAAAAAGAAAACACATTTTTTTTTAATTTGAAAATTACCGACGAAAAAATTTTTCCACTGGGGGGTTCCAGAATCATGTACTGGATCTATGGTATAGGTTTGCGTTACAATGTCAATAACAACTTGTATTTAGTGTAAGTTATTAAAATAATAGTTTAATCAAATTAACAGATGATATTTTATAGACGCGATGATATTATACAAAACACCATTATTTTTATGATAAATCATAAACAAAAATCCGAAGTAAAAATGTACAATTGACCAGCTTCTGTCTGAAATAATATATATTCTGTGCAAACTCACCTCTTTCGGGTTGGAGTGATCCAGGGCTTCATAGAGATCATTTCTGAGGTAGTGCAGCGCGCCGGTGGCGGCGGCGGGGTCGGGGTCTTGCGCGGCGGCGGCCGCCATGGCGCGGTAGCACGCCTCGCGCAGCGCCACGCGCGCCGTGCGCGCAGCCTCGTGCAGCGCGGCGCGACGCAGGCGCAGCGCCCACAGGTCGTCGAGGCGCACGCGCGGGCTGCTCTGGTTGCCGGGGTTGCCGCCGAATAGGTAGTGGATCTGAACGTTGTCGATAACATTATAAGTTATCATTTATCATCATTTTATCAAATTTTTAATTTCCTAATCATTTGCGCCATCTATGGCGTCACATTAAAACTAATCCTGCATCGCGCAATCAAAGTTCTCCGCGCGAATTGAACATATAGAAAAGTCCGAAATAATCTCTCGGGCAAAAGCCCACCAGATATAAGACATCTGTCTGGTCAAAGGAGGCTAATGAGGTATGTAGGACTTTACTCTCTGTTCCACATACCTCCAAACATTTTTTAATAAAGACACTGGTAAAATATTGCTAACTAATTTTTAGCAACAACTTTCACTGTTTAAAAATAATAAATAATCCAAACAAAATATACACAACTAAAAGTATCGTATATTTTCCTAATTGTAATAAATAGCTATACAGACTTTGAAAGCAAAATAGAACCCATAAAGACTAAATTCCCGTACCTTCTTAACAGGGTCATAGACCAGCTGGTGAGCGAAGCGCGGACGCGGCTCGTTGGGCCCGAGACTGTCATTGCGATACACGCACGTCCATGTCAGGCGCCGCAGTGAGAACACCCACAGAGTGTTGTATACGCGCTTGTCCTTCTCTTTGCTCATCCCCTGTTGAGTAAAAAAAAAATTAATAAGTAATCCATCCTGCAAGAGGAAGCCCGGGCCCGCGATGGATGGAAGGAGTGGAGGGAGGCCTTTGCCCAGGAATGGTACAGAACAGGCTAACAAAAAAAAGTTATCCATTTGGATTCCGAATAGCAGGAACCGGCGACGCGGTAGGCCCAGAAGGAGATGGCGTGACGATTTGGACTCCTGCGTTACGGATTGGCCATAAGTGGCTAAGGATAGACAGTGGGAGACAACGGGCTCATATTAATAATACATTTGGTCATGATGTAAATGGAAATAAAAATATCTGAATATCCACGTGCCCTCGTGCCACCACCACAGCTCCACAGCAACATGTACAGCTGTATGTATCGCTAGCTACTCACCGACAGCACAAACATCTCGTCAGTGTCGGGGTCGAGCGTGGCGCGCTGCGTGAAGCCGGCCTGCGGCGGCGGCGGCGCGGCGGCCCCGCGGCACAGCGCGCCGCACTCGCCCGTGCCCACGTCCCACCACCACAGGTCTACCAGGTGCTCCTTGTTGCGCTGCCCCGCGAACATGTACAGCCGCCGTTGGATCTGAACAAACCAAAATAGCACACTTATTCCATCGTCGATGACATTTAATCAAAATCAAAGTTGTCCCAAATCAAAATGGATAACAAATCACATTCATCATTTTTGCTGTCAGGTAAAAAGATATTGTCTGGTTGGCTTAATGAAAAAGTCTGAGGAAATTTCAACTCCCAGGATCGCTACTTCAGAAATAATTTCTGAAAAGCAGGAGTCAAGGTAATCGGGCTTCTTTTAGCAGTCAACAGACACGCTTGTATTTGACGGCTTTGAATCCCACCAGATTGGCTACACCCCCAATGAGGACTGCCTGAAGTAAGACATTCGTACACTCTACCTTAGCCTCTCTTTCGGTCCGGTTTACCTCCGTACTAGCCCGAGCACTTGGCAGACATCTCTCTAAAACTGTATCATCTATCATCTGTACCCAAAAGATACCGGGCATAAGGTGATCGGTAATATGCAGCTAGAAGAGAGTTGCAGAGAGAATAGACCCCTGAGAAACTCATGGGACTGAGCATTAGTCGTCATGGGATCCGAAGAGCCTCTATCGACAACCGGCTGCTGTCTTTCTGTCCGATTATAATTTAGGTGTCTTCAAGGCTAGAGTGAATAGGCTCTTAATAAACTAGTGCGCCTCACCATCAAAGATTGCATCAGTGCTTACCATCAGGAGGGATCACAGTCAAGCACTAGCTTATAGCAATTAAAAAAAAACACGGAGAAACCGTTCACTCAGGAAGTCTTTCACCCAGTTAATCAGACCAGGAGGAATGTTACACACTGGAAACTTCTTCAAAAGGCTAGCGTGCCATATCCTGTCGAAGGCATTCGAGACGTCTAAAGAAACGGCATTCGCTTCCCCATCACTATCGAGGGTCTTCAATAGGCCGATGGCGGTGAAACCCTTACTGTCACTCAGGAGATTGTTACCTGTCAGGCATGCCATGAGGCGCAATGTCAACACGCTCCATAATCTTACATAATAAGGACGTAATTGAAATCGGCCGATAGTTGGCAGGATCGGCACGACTGTCCTTTTTCCAGGACTTGGGCACTATATCAGTCCTAAATCAGAGGCTTACGTAGGGTTATCAGTAGTTTGGCTCCCTAGAATTTCGGTTAGGTAATCCAACATCCTGGGGTCGCCAGACCATTATAGACTCCTTCTATATGTTCCATTGGAGACACTTTCGCCTGACCACCGCTAAGTTCATTTTTGCTTGCACTTGAAACGCAAACTTCAAAGGTTTGGTTTGTCACACCACCATAGGATTCAAGCGAAAATTTTAGTGATCAGGCAGAAATGACCGTGATAGTACATAGAAAGGGTTTAGTACGGTTTAGGCGTACCTATGTCAATACTAAAGTCTTGCTGTTGAGGCAATAAAGTCAAACACTAATAAAAAAAAGACAATTATGACAGAACTTGGACTAACATTTCTTTAAAGGTCTTACACAAGTCCTATGTTCAATAATGATTTCTATTTATTTATTTATTTTGCAATTTATGTACACACATATAACTCCTAGAAAAAAACATTATAATAAAAAATTGTACAAAGGTATTTAAAAAAGTAATTTCTTCCAGTAGACCTGTAAATCTAAGACCAACAGTTATGAAATACTCACAGGGTGGAAGAGCATGGAGTGTGAGACGCGCGCCTGGGGCACGTTCTGATCGTGCTTGTCGCACAGTATCAGCTGCCACGTGTTCGTCGAGATGTAGTACGCGTACAGCCCGGAGTACTGAGGGCTCACTACCTCCTCTCTAGAAAATTAACACAATTAGTAAACGACCACGGACAATCCCAACACTTGTGGTCCGTTGAAGCTAAAATGTGGTCCGGGAGGGAATAATTAAACTGTCCCACAGAAATGATAAGAATTTTTTGACACTGCTCGTTACCTGATTTCAAAGACTATGTATGCTACTTACAACCACTTCCTGTCCCTGGGCTCCCTGATAACAATAAAGAAAAAAAATCGCCGTTTAAAAAATGGTCCCACTGGTCTAGACAGTACAGACATTTGTAAATAACCGTCTAGCTAAACCTTAACTAAAATTTTAGTTTTAAATAGGAAGTAGTATATAGTAGAATGTCGTATTGTGACTACGTCTGTTTGTAAACAAACGCATGACACAGCTGTACGTTTATATTGCATTCATAAATTCATAACATGCAGTAATAATACAATAATATTGACATTTGTTACATAAAGTATTATTGCATAAATGAATGGCTTTACAATTACACACATTGTCATCTTTTCTAGCTTATTTCCAACTATCTATTCTTTTTTTTAAATGGGAAATCTTAAAATAACTACCCCCACTCAAGTGGAGCGAGAGAAAGACAGGAAGTTAAATTTTACTCACTAAATCCCATCCATGGCCACCGTAGGCGCGGGCTTACGGATGGCGAGCAATGGGTAGCTCACTGTCCAACCGTGACCACATTTGTAAAGTTTCAGTTAATTGGAAATTTTAACATTAGTAAACATTTTAGTTTATTCGGAATTTCTAGTGAAGTTTTTCATTAGTGAAGTTTCAATTTATTAGGAATTTCAACATTCCTCCATAGCATAGCATCAACCTTGTAATGTTTCCAGTGCTGGTACTGATGCCTCCTCTCTAGGAGATGGAATTTGCCGTAATCCACCACGCGGGCCCAGTGCGCGTTGGTGGATGTTACTGATGTTTCAATTTATTGGGAATTTCATAATTAATAAAGTTTCAATTCATTGGGAATTTTAACATTAGTGAAGTTTCAATTTATTGGGAATTTTATCATTTGAGAATTTTCAGTTAATTGGGAATCACAATATTAGTGAAATTTCAGATTATTTGAAAATTCATCATTAGCCAGAAGTTACAACATGTTGGCAATGAATTTAAAAAGCAGATAACAACAAGACAAAACTACTTACGTGTTAGCGGGCAGAACTCTTCCTCCAAACACGTAGATGGTCTGCGTGTCAGGGTCGATGCACATCTGATGGTCGAACACGAGTCTCGGGCCGCCCGCGGCCGCTGTGTCGTTGCAGATCAGTGACCACTCGCCCGAGGTCACGTCGTACATGTACAAGTCACTCTGCAGGGTAGCAAAGGATACAATCAAATAAAATAGGCTAAGGGTGATACGGAACTACTACTACTAGTAGTATGGATATAAAAACCAAGTATCTTTCCAGTACGCTACCCAGGTTCATAGTGAAATACTAAGCACCACCCTCAGTGCACTTTCTGGGGCCAAAGTTTTATGCTCCTAGCCCCCACTGTTAGCCCAAACTACTGGGACTAGGAGAGTGACATATCAATATCAGTCAGTCAGTTTTTCCTTTTATATCTATAATAAAAAAAACATGAATCGCAAAATGTGTTGGTATGCGCATAACTCAACAACGCCTTGACCAACTGTACCAATTCTTTATTTGTTGTGTTTGTTATTGTCAGGAGAGATTTAAAAAAAAACAGAGAAGTGTAGAATAGGGTAGAGTGGGGTAGAGTAGGGTAAGGTAGAGTAGGGTAGAGTAGAGTAATTAGTTGACGTGAGCGAAGCCGCGGAGGGTGTTCTAGTTATTATATAGATTTCGATGTTGTTTTTATAAATACACTAGAAGCAGGTTAATGTACTGCTGCGGGTGTAGATATGTATATGAATGATGAAACCAAAAAATAAACTTACATTCATATTACTGGGTATTCGCTGCGCGTTATCAAGGTACCTGTAATGAAAACTCATTGTTATTATTTTTGTTTTACTTACAAATAAAGATACGATAAAGGCGAACAATGTCGAGTTCAAATCTTTTTGTTTTTGACCGGGAAACTGGAGATGGAGTGTCAGACTTTTACTTTTACAGTTTCTTTCATTTTTATTATTGATAGGCTCGCGTTTGACTACTATGTCACCTGATGGTAAACGATGATGTGACCGACGATGGAGCATGCTTGCCTAGAAGCAACCTATTAATTCTTGACCTAAAGACCCCTAAGTTGTAGGTATCAGGAAGCACAGACATGTAATGAATTTGCTCCCAAAACGCTTTGTACGTATTTATCAAGGAGATGTCAGCAAACTATAGGGACCCAGCAGGACCAAAGCCTATTGGGGTCAAGAGTCTGCTTCTGAATGGAAGGCTCGGCCCTGGTATGAAAGGCAATGAAGGAACAAGATTGAAAATGAATTTTTTAATCAGTAAAAGTCTGAGACAACCTCCTGCTCTATCCAAGAATGGAAGAAGTCATTGAATGTTTTTCCCTACAGAAAAACAAAGACACCTTATTTATAAAACCCACCTGCCAAGAGTGAACAGCCGTCGATGTACCGGATCAAACACCATCTTGTGACAAGACCTGGGCGAGGGTCCGCCGACCAGCCCGCTGTGGTGACACAGCAGCGTCCAGCGCTCGCTCGATGTGTCAAACGACCATAGGTCGTCCAGGTCTTCGGTACCGTTCCACCCGCCGAACAGGTAGAGCGTACCTGAGTGACAATTTTAATTTTAGTTTTAATTATTATATTCTAATTGTATTATTACTAAGTAAGTGCATTATTTTTTAGCTTCTCTTTTCCCTGAAAGAAATTCCAGAACAAGTGTTAAAAAATATTAAAAAAAACCTTTTTTATTTTCCAAGGAAAACATGAAGATATAAAGGTCAAAATTTTCGACCGAATGAATCTTGTATCCCGTGTGATATTTAGCGTTTTTTCCAGGTCAATCAAGTAGTTTGAGGGATTAAATGATTTACATAATAAAATATTTCTTATACAAAGCTGATTAAATATACATAACATTACAATCTTATCTATACAGGGTGTCATTGACATGTTAACGCAAACGAATACCATAGATCCAGTACATGATTCTAGACCCCCCAGTGATGGAATTTTTTGTCGGTTTTTTCTTATTTTTTTTTTTAATGAATTTTTAACGTATTTTTAATTAAACTGTATAAAAACGTCAATTTAACATTTTTTGCGAAAAAAAATAGTGCATTACATTCCAAATTAAAAATATCATCGGGTTTGATTAGAATAACGATTTCATTTGCCTCGATGATTTTTTTATATATTTTTTTTTTAATTTTTTTCCTTAGTTTTTCTAAAAATATCATTGGGATTGGTTAGAATAACGATTTTATACAGGTAAAAAATAAAAAAACAAAACTTTTTTTTTCAAAAATTTGAAAAAAAAACCGACATAAAATTCAACCACTGGGGGGTCCAGAATCATGTACTGGATCCATGGTATTCGTTTGCGTTAACATGTCAATGACACCTTGTATATTGTCCAGTTACGCAGACACTTGAGATACAAAACTTCACTATTTTTACATCACAACATCCACTAGGAATCAACTTGCTAATCATTAAAACAACCAATAAACTTCTGAAATGATGTTTGCATACATCGACTTATATCCTAGCGATAGACAAGCACGTTCATACAAACTATTTGTCAAAATATTAAAAAGTTAATACAAAAATCCTTTGACAGGGTGGCAAGGCTGGCAAAATGCTTCGGGCCCCCGGTATGACGGGGCTTCCAATCTAAGAAGCCATGGGCTCAAAACAAGTAAACGAAAATTACAAAATTTATCAGGTAAAATTCAAACACAGTGAGATGATTTTTTTGGGGTCCCATCCAATAAATTTATTTGTGATATAGTTAAGCCACTGTCATCTAACATCTTTTAAAACTGACAGCGCTCTCACACTGCGTGAACGTCAAATCTACACTATTCTACCTAAGTCATGTAAAATGACTGTACGCTTAATCTAGTGTTTTTGACATCGTCGCACAAACGAATACCATAGATCTAGTACAGTACCCAGCAATAAATATTGCACATCGACCTTTGGAAAGAGACAATCGGCTAATTTCGGCTTAGTAGAGCGTTATCTCTGTAAAACAACCAAAAGTAACAACGACTGACAAACGTCACATGTTCACCAATCACCTTGAACAACGACTGACAAACGTCACATAGGTAGTGTGCGACAGAGATAACGCTCTACGAAGCCGAAATTAGCCGATTGTCTCTTTCCAAAGGTCGATGTGCAATATTTATTGCCGGGTACTGTACATGATTCTGGACTCCCCGGAACGGTCGGTTTTTTTTTTTAATTTTTTGAAAAATGATCCATGGTATTCGTTTGTGATACGATGTCAATGCCACCCTGTATGTATATTGATGTTTGCACAGCTTCTACAGTACATACCAGTGGTTGAGTCTACAACGAGTTGATGTCCTCCGCGAGGTCCGGGCTTGTTGCAGCACATGCTGGTGCCGCATGGGTCGCACAGCTCATTCGGATCCACGCCGTTTACTGGCGCCTCCTAGAAAATTACAAATATTGACGTGAAAATCGTTCGTACATACTTACTGTAAACTAGTGCGCCTCACCATAAACGAGTGCATCTTTGCTTACCAACAGGTGGGATCTCAGTCTAGCATTAGTATATATCAAATAATAAAAAAAAAGGTAAAATCAAAACAATCAAAGTGAAAGTACGTATTGTGGCTGTCTCACTAAGTGTAGAGTGATAGTTTTTTTTTTAGTCTGCTAAACTTTGTCGCCTAAAGAGGTTATTTTACAAATGACGTTTGTTTAGCGTAACGTGAAAAAGACCACAGCTTTGCATTACTTAGTGTAATAATAATACCAAGTTTTTAAATTTGAGGGTCACCTGCTTAAATTCCATATTATATTTTATAATTCTAGGAAATATTCCCAAACTAACTCCCAGAAGCCTCTTAGCAACTTCTAGAAAAATCGTACATACTGACAATTATCCCTGTATGCGCTATGCAGGTGCACCGAAGGACCACCTCCGGAATTTAACATATCGAAAACAAAGATACTTTTGGGGGCTTAAAACTTGGATTGGTTACTAAGAACTATTTAAAGACAATTCATAGTCACGTTCATGACTGAAAAATATTAAAATAATCATCATTCATCATTATCAGCCTATTTAATGTTCCCACTGCAGGGACACAGGCCTCCTCTCTAAGAGAGGGGGGAAAATAATATCAATAAAAAAATAAAAAACTTATCCTACTTTACTCACGGCAGTATCAGGTCTCGGGTCCCGGTCCGTGCAGAGCAGGTCGTGCTGCCGGGCGGGGGGCGGCGGCGGCGCCTCGCCGCTCCAGAGCCGGTCCTCCACCTGCGACGAGCACGCAGACATCTGCCGCCACACCGGGGTGTAAGGCTGCCATGACATGTACCAGTCCAGCTCGCCCTCTGTTTAAACAAGTTATAGTGCTGTGAAAAGTTACCTATAGACTTTTTTTGTTAGGGTACTATCAAGGTACTTTCTCCCATGCCGCCTCCACCGGGACCCGGAAAACGAGGAAGGCCTAAGAGGCGTTGGATCGACGTTGTAAGGGACGATATGCTAATGGGCTTAAGGCAAAGGACGCAAAAGACCGAGCGAAGTGGAGGCGTCTAAGTAGGAAAGCGGACCCCGGGCACCGAGGTGAAAGCCAATGTTGCTACCGGGACTGGCGCTAGGATGATGATGATGACTATCAAGGTACTATCTGTCCGATTACTTTTAAAAAAATCGCTTGAATCCTGCGGCGCGGCGTCAAAACCAAACCTTTGAAGTTTTCGTTTCGAGTGCTAGCAAAAATGAACTTAGAAACGGTAGTCAGGCGTAAGTGTCTTCGATGGTACATTGTGTCCTAGTACTGGACAATAGGACAATACTTTTCCTATATACCTCTAAACCGACCAGGCTTGAGTTGACAGCGCGTTGTGTTCCACGTGCACCTCAAAGAGATGTTAGCTAAACTGAGGGGCTCCATTAGGGCCGATGCCTGCTAGGGCTACGGAATTGCTTGAAAAAGATACCGAGGCCCTAGGATCCAAACACTGGGACTAGAAGCATGAAATTTTGCACAAGGGTTCCTTTTATGACGTAGGCGAGCACTAAGAGAGGATTTTCCAAAGTTTTACCCCCTAAGGGGATGAAATAAGAGTCCGATGTTAGTATAGAGAATCCTACTTACACGCGGGCGAAGCCGCTGACAGAAATTAGTATTCTATAAATACACTGAAAATTAAAACAACTTCTTACCAGCCACAGCCTCATCGAAGATCTCTTCAGCTAGTTTATAGTCGCCACTCTCAACGAGCGCGTTCCACAGCCGGGCCTGCAGCGGTCCCTCGAGCATCACTCCGCTTTCCCTCGACAGAGCCTCGAATGCGTCCTTGTAACGTCGCCGGCGCAAATGCTTTAGTAGCATGCGCACTGCTTCTTCTTCTTTACGCTAAAGATTAAAAAATGATTTTTTAAACCAACGTAAATATTGTACATTTCGAATTAAGAATTAGAGCTACTTATTGAATTTGGAATTACTATGTAGATAAAAACATGCATAAGAATCGATAACATAAAAACTCGAAATCAAATGAATTGATTTCGTTAATCCTTTTTTTTGTTATGTTTGATGAAGAAGAAGGTTTAAAAGTAAAAGAATAGAGTAGAGCAAAAAAGAGTAGTAATCAATTGACTGGAGCGAAGACTCAGGCAAATGCTAAAAAAAAACTAGCTACAAATCTAGACAAATCCATCAAGAATCCGTATCCTTATATAGTTTTGTCATAGAAATTTTCTGATATCTAAATATTAGTCATAGACCGTAATTTCAAAACGCATAAGTCACCGGTCAAAATGAAATTGCAAAATGGATTTCCTATCTATTTTTACAAAAACATTGTCGGAATTTTGTTGATTATCTGGATTCTAAGCCCCTTCCACAAAAGCTTTAAAATTGTCTTTCGTTTTTGTTCAGATCAGGTAGACAGACAGGTACTATTTGTAATTAACAAAATACATGCAGTCTTATCCGCTTTATCTTTTCTTTACAATACGAGTAGGACAAAAGAAATCACCCACTTAGTTGCCATTCTTAACCTTTTGAATACCGTAATTAGAGGCATAATAGAAAGACAATAGGTGTGCGAACGCTGGCGTTTGCGTTGCGGCTCAAGAGTGGCCATTTTTAAAGCGTGAACTATGAATAATTCAGAGGTGAGTTTATACCCAAAAATTTAAAAAACATTCCTTTAAAATTCATTCATATACAATTTTATCTCGAATAATTCATTCATAAGTTATTTATTCTTGAATAATTCATTTTTAAGAAATTTATTCTTGAATAATTAATACTTAGGCAATAAATTATTCTCGAAGAATTGAATTATTTGTTTTTGTTCAGTAATTGATGAATTAGTGATGGCAAAATCACAATTTATTCGAATGTCTAATACCAACTGCCCCCACGAATTGAATGCCGACAATACATCAAAACTTTGTAAGTGCCTATTTTGAATTTGCATCTTCTACGAACTACTATAAAATATTTTGTAGTTACTCGATCTTAAAATTCAACATGCGCATATTTCACACAATGGCTCAGGCAGAAAACGGCCATGTTGCACGGTGGGCTGAAAAGCGGCTTTCATAGACTTAAGGATTTAAATTTGCAATTGTCGCATTTTTGCCGGATATTGGTTTTGTTAACTATTACTAGATATTATATAAAATGACAACCGAGTTATCTCTGAACAAAATCGAAGAATTTTTTAAGGTTTTTTTTTAAGTAAACATTCGTAATTTTTTATGAAGCTAGAATGAAAAATCCGTTTTTTTTTATCTTAGCCGACTCAAAAAGGTGATTGCAGTCCACACGTGGCATTATTAAACATTATTGTAAATCATCATCACTTAGACCTACTACACACTTGACGGAAATGCCGTTGCGGACCTATCGCGTCGGTAAGTCATTACATTTTAAATTTATTGAATATAAATGACTTACAGAAAAAACCTAAATTGATCATAGCCGGCTAATGTTAAGAACTCTGTGGGTATTGCTCTGATATAATTTTAAATTAACAAACTCTTGCCAGCAAGAATGATACGAAGATTTCGGCGTGAAGTACCGTCTCACTTTCGCTAAGATCCCCAAATTTTTTGGCAGTCAGTTGAGCTTTTGCCTTGATGTATGAACTAAAATTGAGGGTAGATGACAATGTTACCACAAGAAGCTCAAGATGGTTATAATAGAATAATCTGCCACGGAATATTTAATGTCACTGCAATAACTAATTTACCACAACAAGCGCAGCGTAGGCCTTACAATTTTATAGAATTTTTGTCACTAGAGCGAGGCAAGTTTACACATTGTTAAAATATTAGTCGTGCGAGCGAGAAAGAGGGATAGAGCTATACAAGTATACATACGAGTACACCCTATATTGCTCCAACAGTTCATTTTAGGATGTAAAATAGATCGTGTTAGGTGTGCCTAGTGCGAGTTGTTTTTACGTTAACGTCAGCAGGCCAATCGGCGCGCCGAACGTCATAAACGCGTCGATCGTGCTAGCGTAAAATAACTCACACTCAGCACACTGATCTCGTGGTAAAATTTTTTGCACTGCAGATAATAAATAAACCAGCTGATTGAAGAAATGCGAAAGGGCTTTGTACTATAATACTGTTTGCAAGCGTTTTTGTTTCGGAGAATTACAAAAGATCATAAACTCGACACGTTTTTGTTTACATCTGTAATCTTAATAGCCATTGGCCATTATACTAGGCCGGATGTGAACACTTTAAGCAACTAGTCGTTCAATATACAATTCTCAGAAAATATTAGTTAAATAAAGTCGAATAATGAGGAACGTTGTAAAAAGGAAGATTTTATAAGGCCATCATTTAATATTTAGTCGGGACCTATGATTATGCTCAGTATGACCGGTAGGTTTTGTTGTTTTAAACGATGTCGTAAACGATTTTGACTGTATTAGAAATTGCTTTATCTTAATTTTTTTTACTTTATTTTCGGTACACAACTGGCAAGTAACATGATCCAAATTTTATCCAGCACATTGACACACAAGTAAAACCGATACAATAATGCCAAAAATTTACATAGCACTAATATATTCCGCAGGAATGTACTACTATATAGTAAATAAAGTAGTATCTAAATCATAAATACGTGAAGTTCGAAATACTGATAATATATTTTCTTTTTGTTAAATTTAATTCGATAAATACTGTGTTATAATTTATCTACCAATATATTATTATAGTAAATACACATCACCAAAATGTAGAAGGTTTATTCCAGAAATGACCACCCGTGGGGACTGTAATTTTTTTTTCGGAAATCCTATGGAAAAAAGGTAATACTGGTCAAGATTTCTGGAATAGTAAAACGGGGCGAATAGTAACAAATCTGGGGTGAATAGAAACAATATATTTTTTTATCACGTTATTTAAAAATTGTTTGCAGCATTTAAATATTTTAATAAATTCAATATTAAAAACTAAAATGCTTTGTTAAAACTAAAAATATAAAATCAAAGTAATAATTCTAATAAAAAGTTTCTATTCACCCCATATTACTGTACACCACGTAGAAAACATGCAATAATTTATACCATAATTATTATCTTCTGCCAATACCTTCGCCGTCGTTAAAATAATCTCCTCTTTATAATCTTCACTTGGGAAAATCCAACCAATCACAATTTTATAGAATTTTTGTATAACATAAGTTAGTGGGTCCACAACAAAACAACGGAACATTAGGCGTCCGCTCTCAGCGACGGTCACAAACAGACTGCCGAGACGACACTCCACAATATAAAATACAAGGTATCCAATCCCGCATTCAAATCATTGTCCAGCAGGTACGCAGGATTGGAGTTAAAATCAGGATTTGTGGGCTTTGAAATGTTTTATATATTATTCGTTTTAATTAAAAATAAAGATTAGTTATTTTTAAAATATTTTGTTTATTAACTAGAGTACTTATTTTTTAAAAAGCAATCAAAGATATGGATACTTTGGAATGATAAGTGTCTTGGGATATAATATTTAATTATATCCCAAGACACTATTATTTTACGTTACGTTTATTATTTTAGATGTAGAAAGGCAAATACTAAATTCACGTGCTGTGAAAGAATGCTACTAGCTGATAAAAGAGTACTTCCCACTATTGCGGGTTCCCAAACTTGCGGGATTGGATTCCCTAGTTATAACGTTTTCTTTTTCACTTAATTATACTACATCACTTATTTATTAATTACAAAACTGGATCATTTATTAGTTAGTCACCTATTCAGACCATTAGAAAGCTATATTATTGTAATTAATTAATTATACTCATTAGACGACTAAACGATTATTTTTGTTTGGTAATTTAATACTAAATGAATAATCGCTAAAGTATGTATATATGGTGGCCCATATGGTTTGTTTTATGATACATTTTATGTTGATAAATCTATTGTTTTATATAGAAATAAAATAAAGAATAGTATAAAACGTAATATAGAAATAGTATTGTATGCACGGTGCTTTATAACCGTGCTCTCAACAGCTGTGTGCGATTTATTACACGATAACAGACGATTGCTTATATGAGTTATTTTTTGCAAAATACCGACTAATTAGATAGTAATTAAATTATCATCAAGACTACCTACATATAAATGTGTAATGTATGCTCTGGACTTGTTAGTACTTACTGAAATTATGTAATAAAAATCGTTATATTGTAGACCAAAAATCATAAATACATATAATTAGAGCTATAATCACCCAAGCTAGGATATTATGATTTTCTTTACTATTTCAGAAATAATCGGAATTTTTCATACAATGTTTCCGTAAAAAAAAAACTTTTAATTTATTATAATAAATATAACACATACCTAATATAGTAATAGCTAAAATTCAAATTGTAATTTCTAAGTCTAGAAAAGCTGATTTTCAGCCCACCGTGCGCCGGCCGTTCCTTGCCTAGTCTCATCGTGTCCACATTGATTTTTTTAAGACCGATTTTAGTAACAAAACATTTTTATTCGTAGTAGGTGATATTCAAAATTGGTAGGTTATATTGATCGGCATTCAATTTACGGGTACAAACATGCACATTATCCGAGTATATCTACATAGATATTTTTTCGCAACTAATTCATTAACGAATAGGTATATTATTCGAGAATAAATTGCTTAAGAATGAATTATTCGAGATTTTATTAATTTCATTCGTTCTTTTTTTGTTCACCCTTTTAAGATAAGTGTTTAAATATAAAAAAAAATAAGTGTTAAAAATATTATTCACACTATAAGGGACCATCTCTACGAGCAAAATAATCGCGACAGGAGAAACATCGTGCCACGTATTTCTAGTCCCTGGCTCGTGGAGATCCCCCTAATAAAGGATAGCCCCTAAGGATGGCTGCGTAGGTCGTCACTTCTTTTGTCCTGCCCATAAAGTAAACGAAAGATAAAGCGATAAGGCTAATTGCTGCAAATTGTACTTTGTTAAGTAAGTACCTGCCTCCCTACCTGACTAGAACAAAAACTATACAAAACACAAACTTTAAACAAAGAAAAAATGACAAAAGGAAGTGCCCAACAATACGAAAGATTTAAAAAAAATCATGCCAACTGTCTGACAATATATTCGAACAAAGAGTTGTCATAAAAACTGGGCAAGTCCGAGTCAAACTCGCACACTGATGGTTGGTTCCGTAACAATTGCGGTTTACGATAGACGAAGTATTAAAAAAAACGACTCACTAGATCTCTTTCAAAAGCAATTTTAGCTTTTAGTAAAACCATTATTGTTGGTTTTTAGGGTTCCGTAGCCAAATGGCAAAAAACGGAACCCTTATAGATTCGATGTCTGTCTGTCCGTCCGTATGTCACAGCCATTTTTTTTCCGAAACTATGAGAACTATATGTGCTACTGAAACTTGGTAAGCAGATGTATTCTGTGAACCGCATTAACATTTTCCCACAAAAATAGAAAAAAAAGAAACAACGAACTGAAACTTAAAAAGATTTTTTCATAAAACCCATATGTGTGAGGTATCTATGGATAGGTTTTCAAAAATTATATGGAGGTTTCTAATATGTTTTCAAAAATTATATGGAATATATATTTTTTTCTAAACTGAGTAGGTAGTTTGCGCGAGAGACACTACCAAAGTTAAAAAAAAGTAAAATGTTGTCTCCCTCCCTCTAAAAAATATATAATATACTATGTACATTACCGTGCAAACTTCTAGGAGGAGATCTAACAAATAGTTTTTTTATGGTACTTCATAAATCGTAAACCGCAATTGGTACGGAACCCTCAAGAGTGAGAATACGACTCGCACTAGTTTTTTTTTTAATAGCAAAGTGATTCAAGAGGAAGGTTTATATTTAACTAGCTTTTGCCCGCGGCTTCGCCCGCGTACATAAAATATAGCCTATGTCACTCAGGAGTAAAGCAGCTTTCTATTGTTGCTAAAATTTTTCCAATCGGACCAGTAGTTCCAGAGATTACCCCCTACAAACAAAAAAACATAAAAACAAAAAAACAAACTTTACCTCTTTATTATATTAGTGTAGATTAATACATGCCTAACATATTTAATATCACCAAAGCACCCGTGCGAAGATGGGGCGGGTCGCTTGTGTTGTATATTTGAAAATGTTTTTGAGCTCATACCTATACTAATTTCTTAATTTCTCCAAATTCTAGGTTCTTACATAAATATTATCTTTTCGAGCTCAAATACTAGTTAGGTATTTATTTGCATTTGTCCTTGAGATAAACAAAGTAATGTAGCTTACAAAACTATGTCACCATTACGTGTCACAACTACTGGTAAATTATGTCACAGTTTAAACAAGAGACAAATAATATTTTTTTTATTAATTATAGTATATTATAATTACAATAATTATAGTATATTATAATTAATTATTTTAAATAAACCTCATTGCTTTTGAGTGCCTTAGCAGAGCCATTATAAAGATAATTATTATGTTTTTCATATCTCATTTGATTTAGGATTCCATATTCAAGATAAATAATTATTTTCACAACTTCCTGTAATATGTATTACAGTAATATACTTTTTTTTATCACATAGTAAGTTTTTATCATTGTTTAAAATATCATCTTTACTTTGGGCAAGTCATATAAAAATTTATTACACCTGGGTATGTCTGATTTTTCATGATAAAGTAAAAAAGAACTGAATGGATTTTCATGCAGTTTTCACTAAAAGCAAAAGTGCAAAAGAGCTTCATGGAAAAGATTTAGATGTATAATAAATAACCAAACCTGATATCTCAAAAAAAAAATTGCCGCCCCTTTCATTTTGTCCGACAAAATATATGGAGCAGTAAATTTTTTTTGATATCAGTTATCAGTGTTAGTTACATAGTAAATGTTGTAATATTGATGAGTATCATTAGGTACACTTTAAAAGAACGCCCATCTGTTATTTCGACGTATAATACATATTTATAAGAGAAGACAAAATGCCGAGCCTATGTAAAGCTTGTGTGGGTTTACTTATTTTTTAAAGTTTACTTTTTTAATTTTAAAAGTAATAATTATGAGGTTTGAAATAAGTTTAATATCATAACTATTACATTATACATTTGTATGTGAGCATATTTAAATAAAAAATTGAATTCTCTAGTTTTTTGTAATATTTTCATGTGTGTTTAGTTAATAATTATGCTCTATAGATAAAAATTATAGATATGATTATCTTTATAACAGTAGTGTGTAAAACAATAACATAAACACAGCTGTGTGTCCTTATGTATGTGTGTGTTTTGTTATATAGCCATTCCCCAGAACGTTGGATTCCAATTGTCATAGTAATACTATTACTAGCTGTTTAATTGGTGAAAAAACCATTGTCTTTTTGAGATTTACAGTCGCAAAATTCTCAGTTGCGAGTCTGGGTTAAAGTCAAGCTGTAAAGTATAAAGCTGCAAAATGAACCATAAAGAGCCCAAAAAAATAAAAATTAAGGGAAAACTTACTAAGCTGATAGTCTCCATAGCATTGCTGATGATTTGTTCCTGGTTCTTCCCATTCAGCTCCACATACCATATGGTATAATTGTAAGCGGGGCCCCATGATTGTAGTGGGACAATCTTTAAGTACTGTATGGGGAGGAATAGGCCTTCTGGTGTACGGTAGCGAAGTCTGAAGGTCTCTGCTGAACTGTCCTTCTTGAGACCGCTGGAAATGGAGATGAACTATTTATAAACTCAACTTTAAGACTTTTATAGGGACTATAGGGTGACTAGTAATTAGTGCCTGATACTTAAACGTGACTGTAGTCCTGACAATAAACAATTTTTAATAAGGGATCAAAACAGCAATTGCAAAAAATAAATTCAGTACATTTCAACCAGTTAAGTGAACATAAAAGTTTTGACTTTTATGAAAGTTTTGTTTTGATTTTTAAATGTTTGTGGACACATATTATTTAAATTAATATTTTTTTATTGAATAGAATAGAATAGAAAATATTTATTCAACATAGCATGAAGTAAAATAGAATAAAAGTACACAAAATTATGCAGAGCGGCCTAAACTGAAAGGGTTGCCATCCCGGCATTTACAAGATGTGGCATATAAGTTGAACCAAAATGGGAATCAACATTCAATATGCAGCAACATTTTCACATATCAATTGAAGCAGCAACAACTGTCAAATTAATTCAATTTATTTTTTTAGAAATCTGAAACCGAGCCCTTGTTTTTTTATGTTACTGTTATTTAAGTATATTCTCATCAGTACTTAGTTAATGTTTATATTTTATGATTATAAAATATTATTTAAAAAAAATACATAAAACATTTGTGTAAAGAAAACAAACTCTACAGAAAAATTATTATTCACCATAATACTCCAAACAAAAAAATAACATGTGCACATGCACATGTTATTTTATGCTAGTAAACAGAAGTTAAATTATTTTAAAAACTACAAAAGAAAAAAAAAAACATTTTACAGAACTTTTGATAAGCTTGTATTAAACAAATATGTTTTTATTTTTCTACAATGAGGCATTCCATTTTTAACAATATCAAAATTATATATTGCAACGGCACTTCAAAATAAGATATAAATCATACTTTAAGGTTTCAGTATTTGTTTGTACTAAAAACAAAAGAAAGTGACTTTACATTCCCTAAGATCATATTAATGTGACTGAGATAGGCATTTAGAGGTCCTTTTAAGGAGCTTCTATTCATATTACGACCCGTGGGTGGTGGCCATAATTAGAAACAAGTTTCAAGAACAAAAAACCTACACAACAACAAATATTTATTAATAGCAGCTTATTTCCTATTTACTATAGCTTTTTGTACAAGTTCATGGGCTTCTAAGATTTATTGATATTTCAACAATTATTTTATTTTTTAACTTTTAACAAGTATCTATAGCATGGTATTTAAATAAAAAACAGTTTTTAAATAGAAATATTTTTTAGCCTGTAAATATTTAAACACATAAAAAATACTTACGCAGTTAATAATAGAGATAAATTGTGCTCATCAGTTCCACCAAATATTTGGAACTTCTTAAGATCACTGACATGAGCCTTGATATATTTTCCAAATTTAATGGATTCCACTATAGATGGGGTTTTTAACCGTAGCATTATGTACTGATGCGGGGTATTGTTATCTGTGAACCATCGTGATAGCTGATCCGTGGGGTTATTTACCATGATATTCCTGAAAATGCAAGTGTGTTTGTTATACCTTAACATGACTATTTTACCCATTGTTTTCCTAATAATCAATTATAGCATAGTCAACAACAGCCAATTATCATATCACAAATTCAAAATTCTTAACATAATCAGAAATAAATAGTTTTCACCGGGATTTTTTTTTCAAGATTAAAAGGAATAAAGATTGCACAAAATACACAGAAATATACACGTACTCGGGCACATAATTAGCTGAATAACTTGAGTATTTATGTACGGTATAAACAAGTTTAACAGTTTCATGTTTCTCATCCATTTTGATATAATTTTATACCAAAATAGCTACACGGAATTTTTGTTATTATTTCAGAACTACGACGGGCCGACTGACTTTGACAGATTAAGCAAATGTTGCCATCATGAATAGTATTGTTTTTCATTTCTTTTTTATCATGACTCAAAGCGAGATCATAGTTTTACTCCATCTTGATTCATATTTTGTTTATTGTTAGCAAATAAGAAATATAAGAAACATGACTTCTGAATTTGTAAATATTATTAATATAATGTATAGTTAATAGTAAAAACAAAGAGTACGGTATTGTTTTAGTTTTGACGATTTTGAAATCTTAACCTTCACCCATGTATTCTTTGTAAGCTGTGATATACAAAAGTAAATATACCTATATGAGTATAAAAAATAAACTTGTTTGATAACGACGCTGTACCAAGGAAATAAAGGCCATCAGTTGACTACACGAATTCTAGTGATCGGTCATTGATTTGCGTTTACATCATGAGACTGTATTTTTCTATTTTTGTTTACTTTACGTTATTTTTAGTAAAATGTGATGAAATTGAAGATACGTGTAATTTTCTAGATAGTAAACTTCAACCAAATACATTTAGACTTCTTAGCAAATCAATTATACCCGAAAACGGTAATAAAGTCAAGGGAGATGCGGGTAAAATAGGAGTAATTGGTGGTTCAATTGAGTACACAGGAGCACCATACTTTTCAGCAATAACGTCATTAAAGGTAGGTTGTATTCATAATTCTGTATTTACTATAGATAGATATAATACGAAATTAAAATGACTAGGGTGTATGTAGGGAGTAGGTATGTTGTTATCAAAAACAACAAGTTAGTGTCAGTCATTTTACATTAATTGAACTAAAGAATCTTAATGGTTAATATTTAAATTATCACTACATAGTATACCTAAAACAAAGTCGCTTTCTCTGTCCCTATGTCCCTTTGTATGCTTAAATCTTTGAAACTACGCAACGGATTTTGATGCGGTTTTTTTTAATAGATAGTGATTGAAGAGGAAGGTTTATAGCTATAATCCTTTGCTTCGCTAGTTTAAAATAAAATTAAGACACTTTTTGTGCCCATCCGTATATCCGCTAACTCCTCCTAAACAACACGACTGATTTTAATGCGTTCATCCCTAATGCAAAGACTGACCATATTACTACAAATATAAATAATACTTATTTAGTAATACTACATTTATTTAATAATTATTGATGATTGAGATGATTCTTTAAAACAGAGCTTCACTTTAACGAAACCCGAATATAGTAGTGAGTTTTAGTCAGTAAAAGTCTGATGATCTCCCACCTCTTCCAACCTAATGTGGAAGAAGACATTGAGTGATTTACAATTAAAAAAACAACCCGCTGTCCGGAGCGAGGAGGTGTGGCAGGCGGTCGCCTTCTTCTGCGAAGCAGTAAAACTAGCCAATGAGGTGCCGGCAAATGGCACCGATTTCCGGCCATAGTAAGCTCGGGCTTGCGGACGGTGAGCAATGGGTAGCTCGCCGTCCAGCTATTCTAGCTATTCTGGATATGATGAGCTGGCTGGGTGCTCAGAGTTGTTTACTTAGTAAGAGTCTGACACTGTTTCCCGCTCCACCCAAGAGCGGGATTTGTCATTGTATGATTTTTGCTCACAATAAAAAAAATCCCCTGGGGATGGCTGCTTATTCTTAATTTAAATTCTTGAGCCCGATGTAAACGTTCGCACACCTATTGTCTTTCTATTATATCTCTAAGTATTCGAAAGGTTAATTTAAAAAAATCTTGCTTTCAGGCTGGAGCGGACTTGGCTTATGTTATAACTACGGAAAGTGCAGCAAACGTCATTAAGACATATAGTCCTGATCTTATTGTGTACCCATATTTGAACTCTAAATATGCATCTAAGATAAGATCATTATTACAGAAAATGGATGTGATTGTTATTGGTCCTGGTTTAGGACGAGAACCTGAAACATTGCACTTGATATCTGATATTATTGAGGACTGTAAGAACTTGGGAAAACCTTTAGTTATAGACGCCGATGGACTGTACGCTATAAGTAAAAATACAACTTTAGTAAAAAATTATCCCTGTCCTGGAGTGATCATGACACCAAATCTACGTGAAGCTAACAAGTTAATGGCAGCAGTTTCTCAAAATGACAGTAACTGGTACAATTACTGGGGAGATTGCGTTGCTGTTTTGGTAAAGGGTGAAAAGGATTATTTCTATACAAATATGAGTAGGTACAGTTGGGTAGCCACTGGTGGAGGATCCGGACGCCGAGCTGGAGGACAAGGAGACGTATTATCTGGTGCTTTAGGAACATTTTTTCATTGGGCTTTAAAGACAGAATTTTGTAAAAATGAAACACGGATACAACTCGCCCAAAGTGTCGCGGCATATGCAGCAGCAAAACTTACGAGATTATGTAATTACAAAGCTAACGTTATACACGGCCAATCAATGCTGGCGTCAGATATGATTAATCAAATTCATTCTGCCTTTGAATCAACTTTTTCCCTGGTCAAAGAAAAAAATGCCACTTTGGAATAAGTAAAAGGCTTACCTACAAAATTTTTCAGTGCTGTCGTTATAGATTCAAATAAAACCAAGAACCCAACGCAATTTTTTTTTCATTTTTTAAAAGTATTTCTTATGTATACTTACTTTTGTCACACCATTATGTTTCTTATGTGATTTCAATTACTATTTTAGATTTTGTCACATGAGACAAAATTGTCCCATTTACAAGTTGGGCTTAAAATTACAGCTGTACAGTATTTTTTTGCTGATTCACAGATGTAGCTCTTCTTGACCATCTGTTCTTGTTCTCTCCTTAGCATATTAGGTAGGTATAGTGAAAAGTGTAAATGTATTTCTACTATAAACAAATAATTTTAGTTAAAAGAATGTAGTACGTTTTTTGTAAATAAATTTTTCGCTGCTGAGGATCCCGACCAAATAAGATGGGTCTCCGAGCCATGCGGTTTCCTCTAGTATCACAGAGTACTTTTTCTATACAGTTCTAGTAGAGATGTACATTCTGCATCCAACAGCCCTTTCTATTTAACTTACTGCTGTTTTACCTACACAGGTTTGCATTCGAGCCAGTTGACTATTAAGCCATATGTCCACTATTATACCTTTTCATACTACACCTAGGATAGGTAACGCTACCAGTATTAAGTGTATAGTCTATGGGTAACGCATTACGAATACGTTCAAAAGCACTCTCGTCCGAGCATATCACAAATTAATTATCGCTCCATGATGTTGGGTTCCTCTAGTGTTGCTCACGTCTCGGTATTCTGATGCATCACTCTATCTGATGTTTCTGCTCTGTATAAAAAAATAGAAAAGGTAATCGTATTTGCTTATCTTGAAGTACTTTTCAAATAATCACATTTAAATTGTAGGTACTTTTAAAATGTTGATTCATTTTTTATCAAGAAATATGGATGCCACGGTTTAAAAAAGGCGAATCCGCCTAACGCTCAAAAATTTGCGACTTTTTGTTATTATTGCTAGATTTTGTTTATTTATAAAAATCATAGGATGTAATGTTTTTCAATCAATTAGAATCGATCGATTGATAATTTTAACACATGGCAATATTCGTACGTCAAAACAATGACAGCAAGTCGGAACCTTCAAAGTTGTGTTCAAAAACTCTATCAGTTTCAATTTATCAAGGAAGATTTTTATCTTTTTTAATTTGGTTGTAAAAGAATCCATCGCAAAAAATATAATTAACTTTTGAAATAAATTTTAAGTCAATTATATACGTGCAAAATAAGAACTCTAATATGACGATTGCTTACTTACATAATATTATTATTGTGTAGAAAAGTACAGCTGAAAAAGTTTGTTATTCTGAACACACACTACTATTTGCTTGCTTTTACTTATCAAAAATATTTTGTGCAGTTTATCCATTTATTCAAGGACGTCATGAGTTTCTTCGTATCAATGTTATTATTTTAAATCGTTATTTAAATGGTCAAGTACCATGGAAGACGATATTGAGGAATGTATTAGAAAAAAGACACAGTGGGCGCAATTACCTGCACCAGTGAAGAAGGTAAACTATTATGTTATTGTTTTACAATATCAATGCTAATGATGTTTATCTTTGGTAATTAGAGTACAGAATAAGTGGGGTTAATATCACGAGTTTCCCTATCACATAATAAGTAGTGACATGCATAGTAGGCAGGTACAAACATTATTTGGTTGTTTCAGCTGTTAGGTGATTCTCCTAAAGAATATGAGAGGTACATATTCGAATTCAGTATTAAAAATCAATTGAGGTATAGAGGAAGTCTTGGTAAGTTTCTGTTAACCTATTGAAACTCTTTCAAAACATATACAATACTTAACATTTTTGAAATTTTTAATTAATTTGATATTCATTGACCTACTTATTAGAGCTTTTGTAATTGATACACCTTTATCTTTCGTTTTACTCATCTGCATGATTGATGGTAATGTTAAATTATTGTTACCAATTTAATAGTTTTTTTTGCCAATAGTTAGGACGGTTCGGAAAGATGAAAAGAAATACTATGAGACACTTATACAGAGCAGCATACAAAGGCTCATGCTCTACCCCTATCACCTAGCAGATATGATTGTTAAAGGTAAGTTGTAAAACTTGTAAATATAAGAAAAAAATGTTTGTGGAACCAAAAAAGATTGGATTGTAGGGTTTTCAGTAAACACAATAATGCTGCTGATTTTAAAAATATGTAATCAAATTGATAATTATATGTATTTATTATCAACAAAATATAGAAATCTTTGTAAAACAATTCCACCATTAAAATTTTTCAAAAGTTACCTAAAACTATTTTTCTTTCTAGGTTTAAGAATAACCCCATTCATTTACTATGTGGAGGTGGTAGCGCTCCTTATTGAGATGGAGAAGAGCTATGATACTATGCCTAATTTTACAGCTGCCGACTGTAAGTATTTCCTATGATAAAAATAAGTTAGGTTAAAATAATCAATTAAAAAATAAGTCACATATTGTAATAAAAAAATTATAGTTAAAAATGTGTAAAAAAAACAAATTTAAATAAACTTGAAAAGTGCATGACCATACAGATTAATTGCAACCATGTCTTGACTACAAAAAAAGTTCAAATTGCAAACCAATTTGATTAATACCCAGGGCTGTGGAATTGTTAAAAAAGGTCAGCTCACTGGAATGTAAAAGGTGTCTATACACCTAAGCCTGATTTTTCCTAACCTAACTTTATCTGCCAAACTATGCCTGAAACAATGCAATTTTTCATAATTTTATCTGATATTCAAATATAATAGTGCATTAAGTACATGTAGTGTTAGAAAACAAGGTATAGTAATAGATACATTTTGCTTCATTGGAATTGTGACATTCACTATTTGTACCACTTGCTGCCATAGCCAATTTGAAACTTTGCTAAAATCTTTTTTTTTTCCTGAAAAGTTGCCAGTCCAGCAGAAAAGGTGCCAGTCTGAAAGTCTGTTAGGAACACTTAAATTTGTGTAAATATAAAATTTCTCCCACAGGTCTCAGACTACTTGGCATTGGTCGGAATGAGTACCTAGAATTGGTAGCAAAAGCCCGTTCTTTGGGCCGACGCGGGCGCGCCAAAGCCATCCGCGGCTTACTTCCACGAGTTCCCCTAAACATACCTATGCAACCATGGTGGCGAGTCGAACTGGGATATGTCCTTGAAGATGATGTTAAGGTAATTTGAAACTTAATGCTTTGAAAATTAAGTTGAAATTGACTTGAGCTTTGTTTGATCTTGAATTGTTTTGAAATTTAGTTATCCTAGGAGTGTGCTAATATTGAGTTTTGTTTACATTACTGTTAACATCTATTGAATGTTAGCAGATTGTGGCTGAAGAAATTACTAGTGAAGAGAATCTTTGCAGTTACAAGACTTTATTATGATCTGCATTTTTATAAAGTAAAAAATATAAATGTTTCGTAAATAAAATTGATTAATTTTGCATTGTTTTGCGTAGTGAAATATGTTAAGCTGATTTCCGACGGCATGTAACGTAACATGCAAGGTATCACGAAAGGAATATTTCGTTAGTGTGTGCTGGGTATGTGCATGAACCGAGCATGAACCTACTCACTTAGTTGAAATACTGTGTTTGCGCTAAGAATCCGTCTATTATCTTTCTGTATGTCACGGACAATCCCCTGTGCACAGCGTGCTTGGGGGCGAAGAGACGATTGCGAACGTGCTTGTGGACTGCACAGGTGTCAATCCCACACGCACTTGAACCTTAGGCACACCGAACTCCCTTTTTGACGCCCTGAAAAATCTGAAAGGCCTAATCAGCTTTTGGAGAGAGGTGGGCTGGTTGGAATAAGCTTTAAAGTTTATGGCCGCCATGGCTCACGTACAATGGTCTGCATAGGACTAAGTGCGGAAATCATACTCAGACATAACATATAAATGTGTTCGCGCTTAGTGTGCACGGTGCGTACACGCAAGGCGTCCTTACTATGGGAACTCTGTTACATTGCGACAATGTGGATGTCAATGTGGATTGCGTGTTACATTGCAATGTTACGTTACAGTAGTCTGTACCCGGGTTTAGAAGTATAAGTATTATGCATACATAGCCTTGCCTCGCAGATGACATGGTCGGGGAATAAATAAATAATTGCTCCAAGAGAAAGTTGTTAACTATAATTTATTCGCAACTTTCTCTTCACTACAATCTACAATGTTTTAGATTGTTATAAAATGTAAACCGATTGGTTTTTTATAAGATTATGTTGTTTGACGATTGTGATTTGAATGCAGATTCAATTAAAATATCCTGTTATGAGGTATCAAGTACTGGTTCTTCAGAAAAACATTTCGCATGTCTATAACTAAATGACCATGACCTTCGTTGTGGTCTTTACTGTCATCATAATCTTGACCTACCTCAAAAGTTTATGAATTGAGAGCATCCTGCGGTTACCCCGTTTCTCTTTTGTTTTCTTTAGCAAAATTGTATCTACCTTTTGATACAAATGGAAAATGTTTTTGATCGGGATGGAATTCAAAATCAAAATGTTATAGAATCGAGTGAAATTTCCACTTACGATTCAATACACTTTCGAAAATATAAATAAATAGGGTTCACGCGTGACTCATTGCTTACCGCTAGCCTAATACAATACATGTATAAATTAGGTGAAATCGGACTCGCGCATTTTTCCGCGCTATTGTGAAAATCAGTAAATTGTGTCAATTGCATGTTAGTAACGGTAAGGATAAGAGCAGATTTTAGAATAAGTGTATTGAAAATAATTCGTTATTGGAGCGAGATTGAAGTGTCAAAGTTGAGAAGAAACATCTGACTTGTATTCTTCTCTCGGTTTTGTTTGTTCAATAAAGAATGTCCCCTAGGGACGGAAAAAATAGAAACTCATCCTGCTAGCTGATACATCTTACTTATTACTTGTCTTACTGTCAGCTGACATAACAAATCGCTTGTCTCCACAACAGCCCCTGGGAGAGAGCGAGAGGGCACTAATAGACTTGCTAATCGACCGCGGATCGCAGACCGCGGGCACGCTCGACTACTATGTCGTCAAGACTTTGTACAGGTATGATATTATTAACATTGTTATGGTTTAACATGTTGCTTTTGTTCATAAAAGAAAGGTTAGAATGCTTTGTTCCAAAAGCACGTTTCAGCCTGCACCCACCTTGGTGTAGGCTCAGTGGCGTAGTTAGTCCCTCAGGTGCCCCGTATCAAAAGTCCCACGGGGGCCCGTACGAAAAAGGTGCTTTTTACAAAAGCTTTTTATCCACAACTGGACAGTCTGTGTGACGGTTGTGGATAACATGATGCCTGTACCTGTTTAGCGAACGAACGAACCGAAGGCTCGAAACGCGCTCGTTTGAGGCTTGTAAGTCAGGCCACACAGTACAAATTTGGGTTCAGCTCGTGGTTGGCTCTTCTAGCGTAGATTCAGCAATTTGATTGATGAATTTTATGATGGGAAGCAGTCTCATTGCTATAGTTTTATTCATGTTTTTTATATCATCGTAAGACTGATATGTCTCCACGAAATTCATTATTACAGGCCAGCATGAAAAGGTTAAAAGGAAAGTATTGATTGAGCAAAAACGACGCCTCCCAAGCCGACCTGGGAAGCGGTAGCGAAATGACAAATGGCGACATGGCTGGCTTGAAGTAGATCCAGAAAAGAATACCTGGAAAATGTTGGAGGAGGCCTCTGCCCAGCTGTGAGAAAGTATAAGCTAAAAAAAGGATGAGCTATTACATGCTCAAATTTCTTCCAATCACATTGAAGATCAGATTGTGATTCTGATTATATGATTGTGAACTTATTAAAACGTCCATGCTTAGCATACCATCCAAACAAGTCATAAAGTGATTTGTTTGAGCCAAAAGTGTCTATGTGCGGAGTATACCACGACAGAAAAATGTATGAGAAGGCAAGAAACATCCACCTTAATACGTCTTACAGCGGGGCTCTGGGACTAAGGCAAGGAAGGAACGGTGTAGGTTGTTTAGTCAGTAAGAGTCTGACACTGTTTCCCGCTCCGCCCAAGGGCGGGATTTGTTATTCGATGATTTTTACCTATCATAAAAAAAACCTTAATACGTCCAAAATTTTAATTTCCCCAACTCCTCGCCCCACAGGCGCGGTCTCATCTACCTGGACGTACCAATCACAGCGGCAGACAAGGTATCGGTGCCTCCGCTGAAAGGGTTCGTGATGAACAGAATAGCGGGCGACTACTTCGAGACGCTGCTCTACAAGGTGTTCGTCTCCATCGACGAGCACACCAGTGTGGCTGACCTGGCGGCTGTCTTGCAGGTTTGTAGGCTTACACTATATACCATACGTATGTATCTAATTAAAAAAAATAGAACCGACTTCAATGTACTTAAAAAAAAAACAAAGAAGTGCAAAATAACTAAAATATAATAATAAATATTAGTTTAGTGTCTTCGTTTTAAAGATGAAAAAAGTGAGAATTTCACTTTTTTTTTACGTTAAAGTCGGTTCTATTTTTTTTTTTTGTAAATCGTTTCTTATTTCACACTTTTTAGTAGTAGTACCCGTCAGCCAAACTTAAATAGAATAAATACAGTCGGATTAAACTGAGAACTTAATTTTTTGAAATCGTTTAGAATATCAGAACTTACTCCTAAATGTGAAAAATATTCTTCTGAAAACCGCATCTAAATCGGTTCAGCCAAACCCGAGATAATTGCGAAAAAACATACATAAAAGTCAAACTAAGAACCTCCTTTTTTTAATTCGGTTAAAAAAAAACTGACTGGCATATCAACGCAATGCCAAAACTACAGGGACTAAAATTTTGCACAAAGCTTTTATGACGTAGCCGAGCACTAGTTGTCGTATGCGTACTAACTACCTACGGCCTCAATGGCCGTAGGTAGTTAGTACGCATACGACAACTGTACAACTGTACAACACGCTCAACTGTTCTTTCTTTAAAGATAAGAATTTCGTACAGTTGTTAAAAAAAAATATATATTAATATTAGTTTTAGAAAAAAAGTAGGTACTTTGTTTTGTAATTTTATCTTTACAAATCGATAGTGTTTCATGTACCGGATTGACCCCCCAAGGGATTAAAATGACCACAATATAACGGTGTATACAAACAAATCATATAATTACATTCTATACAGCTCACCGTGTCATATAGTTATTGTAGAAACTAGTTTAGGATGTAACATATCAATGAGATAAAAAATTAGAATAGCATGTTTCCTTTTCTGATCTCACAAGAGCTTTATACTATTGTAAATTGCGCTTTCTGATAGTAGTTATAAAGTTCATTTTAGCCTAAAAAGGTAGTTTGCTATTTTCGCCTAATGAGCTCATATTACGGAATTTATTGTAATAATTAATGTGACACTGACCTATTGTTGTTACAAGGTGTATGTGACATCAATGTGAAGAGAGAGGAAATTAGCAAATATACATAATTATGAGGTCAATTAATTTCATTAAGGTGGGTCTTCGTTAGAAGAGGCGAGCATGAGCAGAGAAATGAAAAATTCGTGTAATGTGGACCGAATCGATCTCTTATTCTGCCTTTAATTTTGGCGTGTAAATGTAAATCATATTGGTTTAAATTTAATTAATTATTGATTATAATCAAGGGGAGAATGTGCGACATGTCCAGGAGTATTTCTACTTGGGTCAAGTGGTTTCCTTCCAGGCAAGGCAAGACAAGGAAATATCACGCCGAACAGAAAATGTCTGGAGGAGCTACTGGTTCATGAAAGAGCTATTTAAAGGTACCTGCCTATGTCATTTAAGCGCAAGTTAATGGACATGTGTATTCTCCCCATCCTGACCTATGGTGCACGGACTTGGTCTTTGACTAACATTCAAAGGTCCAAACTGAAGGTTTGCCAACGTGCTATGGAGCGTAGTATAATAGGTGTTAAAATAACCGATCGCGTTCGAAACACTACTGCGCTCCAAAACGCAAATCATTGACGTGTCTCAGAAGTCTGCTCAGCTCAAGTGGGACTGACTGGGCTGGACATGTCTGCCGCATGTCAGTCGTGCGGTGGGCCAGTAATACACAAAGTTGGTGCCCTGAAATAGCACGAAGGGGTCGCGGCAGACCAAAAAGGAGATGGCGGGACGACTTGGATGCCTTCCTTAAGAATTGACAAGAAGTGACTCACGACCGAGAACACTGGAAAGAATGGAGGGAGGCCTTAGCCCAGCTGTGGGACAATATGGGCTAGAAATAATAATATAATTTTGCACAAAATTACACAGATTTATATTTCATTAAATCTAAAGGTTCCGTGTCTTAAGGCAGATTTACATTGAGTAAGTAACTGACGTCAGTCCACTGACGAGTCAGTGCTGACCTGGCACTGCTATAGTGTAAATTGATTTCAAGTCAGTACAGTACTGTCACGTCAGTGCTGACTTCAATATTCGCGCTGCAATATTTTCGGCGTCAGTCCACTCCCCCGCCACCCGCGCCAGCGCTACTGACAACGTGTAAATTGCCCAAGTCAGTTGCTGCCGCTCTGTTGCACGGTAACCACGATTCGTCGTACTGGATCACAAAATGACACGAAAATTGAGCGACACGGAAAACAACTATACCGTGATAGTTAATGCCTATGGGATTTCAAATCACAAAATTATAGAAATAAAGAAATGTGTGCAACAGCATTGCAGAATATTGCACAAAATTCTTTGATTCTTTGCTGTTTTTGAGAAATCATTTTTCCGCACTGACTTTACAAACGTGTGTACACCAAAAGAAATATCCTCGACTACTGACTGCTTGTAAATAGTACGCGTCAGTTTTCGGCGCCAGCACTGACGACAGCTACTAACTCAATGTAAATCTGCCTTTAGAGACACCATGAATTTGAGCTCGGCTCGTGCTCTTGTGCTCGGTTTATATTGTATAGACCTACCTTTAAGTATCGAAACTAAAAATTGAGGTAAGCATAACCTTGCGGTTTAAACATGTATTTAATTGACTAACTTCTGCCTAAAGCTTCGCCCGTGTGAGTGTAGAAAATTATCCTAAAGGTCATACTCTAAAATAAAGTGTATGACGTCGTCACCCGTGCGCCAAATGTCATGCCCGAACCGTTCAAGCATTTGAGAGTGAAGTAACAAATATACAAAAATCCATACAAAAGTTTGCTTTTATAATGTTAAAGTGATTTAATTTTTTATATTTATTTCTTTCATTAGATATACCTAACTAAAGTTCGTATACCATATTAAGGTTGCGAGGTGAGATAGTAAATAACAACCCATTCCAGGTCCTCCGTTACCTTATACACCGGGCTAAACCTTACTTACAGAAATCGGTCCTTGGCCCCAGTAGGCTTCGACCCTGCTGAGGCCCAACGATTTGCTGACAAGTCCTTGAGGAGTGCGGTGAACACTCCGTACAGTCGACGACTTGGGCTTGGTCCGGACGGTTACCGGACAGCCGAACGTGGGCTACCCATTCCTCGCCATTTCACCACGAAAACCCACCGGAAGTCTGTTCGCAATAACTCGAAATTAATTAATAATATAACAATCGGTTGGCAAAAATATATGATTGGCACGTTACTAAAAGACTTATGAGTATACATGTGGATAGATGGAGAGGGAGGCCAAAGAAAAGATGGATGGATTGTGTGAAGAATTATATGAAAGAAATAGAAGTTAGTGATAGGATGACGGGTGACAGTGCAACACCAAATGACAGGAGACAAGGCCGGGAAGATGATGATGAGTAATATTTATATTTACAAATGCTTGCAGGTGGAATGCGAGCTGGTTAAGCAAGCAGTGTCCCTGTACTGTCGGCTCGGCTTCGCTAACAACCTACAACCGCCGCCCGTGGTGCCCCAACACCCGTCCTGGAGAAATGCCGTCACCACACACAGCCATCAGCCGTGAGTAACATTGTTATGGTTCCGAACCCGATGAGTAACCTAGATAACCCTAAAAAATTGTGCCTCTGCCGTCCGTGTGCCCATCTGTCTATCTGTCATCAAGCTGCATCTGATGACTCTGATGAAACTCTGTATCTCTGCTGCTGCTAAAACAATGAACAAGCATATTATAAAAACGACTAAGTTGAAATTATCTTAGCAACACTAAATCACGCGTCACGAAAAAAAGGAAACAACTGCAATTTTACTTCGGCGATAATACATATTTTTTTGAATTCGGATTGGACAGTTATAAATAACTAATGTAATCAAATCACATTAAAGCTATGCTCAGGCCTCCTCTCTAATAGAGGGTACGAGCCACAATTCACCACGTGGGTCCAGTGCTGGTAGGTGGATGTCACATGTCTTCGATTGTTTGGTTTTAGGAAATGTATAATAATTATGTATAATATATTTTACTTGATACTAAGTCTTAGGGTCTAAAAAATAGTTTGGTGTGCATTTAAATTGTACCCGATATTAAATGATGTTTTGTTTATGTTTCCTCAGATACAGCCAGATAGCTCCTCTAACGTTCGACCCCAGCATGGACGATGATACGATACAAATGGAACCGATCCTCATAAAGCATACGCCGTCTACTTCCAAACAGGTATTTATTCTAGCTACATCTATTTCAAGGCAATGTGCCTTCAGTTTTGTGGACAACCTTAGATTACTATAACACGATGTTACCATGAACACTGGGAGGTGGGATCACCCAATGACTCTAGGGCCGAGCATCAGGACTTGTTAGACTTTTTTTTTACTTTGCGTTCCCGGATCCTGGGCTTTTCTTTCGGAAGTCAACCCATGGACCCAGTAGGCTTTGACCCTTTTGGCCCCTATTTCCGGGAGCAGGAATAACTTGCTTTCCCCTTGGCTTGAAATCTCAATAATATCATAAAGGCGAATGTTGGTGTGTGTTTGTTACTTCACGCTGGAACAATTAATGAACAATTTTCTAGAGAAAATTTTAAATTTTTGCTAGAAAATAAATATTAGGTTTATTTATTTCCTAGTCAAATGTTCTTAAAGGAAATTCTCTTTTTGTACACTTAGCTGTTTATAATAAAAATAGCACACAGCTTCGCACGGCTGCAATGCTGATCTTAAATATACTATCTATGTATTATACGTATAAACCTTCCTCTTGAATCACTCTATCTATTAGCCTTTTGACTATCTAATTACAGACTCAATTAAAGAACAATAGATTTTCGAGCGCCGGCGTTCGGTTGGGGCTTAATGAATTTAAAAAATCCGCATCGAAATAAGATGCGTAATTTTAAAGATCGTAGCATACATAGGGACAGGAAGCGACTTTGTTTTATACTATGTAATGATTCATTTTCAGAGTCCAGAAGAATTGGTTGAACCTACGAACAACGCTGGTCGAAGAGTGGCCGTTTTGTTCGACTCCACCCTAGCGGCTTATCTCATGATGGGGAACTTATCACCGGTAAGTTTGGGTGTCATTTTATAACATTTATGAATTAGATCTTTTTGTTGTAACAATGACAAATGATAGAAAGTTTAAAACAAAATAATTTTTTTTTTTCAGGATCTAAAGAGTCATGCGGTAACATTATTTGAAGTGGGCAAGCTTCCTGATGAAAGTCTTGATAGTTTACTTATGGAACTTGATAAGGTGAGGTCAGCCTTTTAGGATAGATTCCTTCTTTGTGTCTTTTTTTAGGAAGTCATCAAATAACTTTGAGTACTCTAAGCGGATCGAGAGTGAGTGTCAGATTTACTGAGTAAAAGTGTTTTCAGATGTCTTTGAACAATCTGCTACCCTGGTAGGCGTCGGCCCTAACAGGCTACGTCAATTTTGCTGATATCTTATTGAGTAGCGCGTGCAATACAGTATGCCGTCGAACCCATTTTGGTCCTTACACGATGATCGGACGGCGAGCTTAAGGCGGCTGCCTCGAATCTTGCGGGCAGCGGGGCGGCGGCGGCGGCGGCGCGGGCGCTGAGCGGGCATCGCAGACCCGTTTTCGAAACTAGCGGGCAGATCGCGCGTCATTTTAGCCCCTTTGTTTTCATTGTTGTGTCGTTGAGATATTTGTTTTATTCGCAAAAGAAATGTCTGTACAATGGCGGCAACATCTTTTTAATTCAAATTTATTCCTAACACTCGATTTATTGTGTGCGCGGGCGGTCGCCGCTCGACTAAAGTACACCGCTCGCTGCCCGCGCCCGCCCGCCGCCGCGCCGCTGTTTTCGAGGGCCGGTCCATTTAATTATACGCATAAGATCCTGCCGCGCCCGCGCCGCCGCCCCGCTGCTCGCAAGATTCGAGGCAATGGCCTTAGACGTGTAAAAGTGTTGTGAAAAACCTATTTGCAAAAATAAATATCATTTATCTATTTATTGCTCACCGTCCACAAGTCTGAGCCTACAATGGCTAAAAATCGAACTGCAAGTTCCGACCTATGTTTCACCGCGTTTTTAAGCAGCTATTTTTTTTACTCTGAAGTCACAAATTTTAGCTATTCTACTTGGGAAATAGTGTGGTTTTATCGACTACATAATAGAGGTTTACCACCATACCAATTGTTCTTTTTTACCATTGATATAAGGTCTCAATTGCAGTGTATTGTTGCAACAACTGTAATATTTCCTTATAATATGATAGGTAGTAGCAGACCCGGAGATAGAAGGTGAGGCGCGCCGTTACCTTGCAGCCGCTGCGTGCTTGCGGATAGCGCTGCGGACGCTGCGGCCCAAGCTGAGGCCATTGGACCTGTTGCGCTGCGAAGCGCTACATGCGCTGGGCGCGGCTGCGAGGACAAGGCTTCTGTCTACTAAGTACAAGTAAGTTTACTGTGACGTGTACGAATTCTACTATGTATATTAGTTTTGTTATATTCGAAACCTGAAACACCTGTCTAGTATTTTTATATAAAGTAAAATAATGTATGTACAAAATTTCATAACTGTGTTATTAAAAAAAATAGTTTTAAGTTTGTCCGCACGTAGTTATTTGTTTGCAAATACATGGTCATCGGGTGACTGAAGGGATGTTTTGCTCTCGCACTCAGCTGTGCGCTACCGCCTAATACCCGCTATGACCTGTGTTGTACTTAGTGCCAGTGGTGTTCTTGTGAACTTTTTTAAATATACATATTTTTAAACTAGTTTTAATTTTTTTTTTAATTATTGGAATTGATTCAGTTACTGATTCTGAACAAATTATGTTCAAGTTTTGAATTAAAAAAAAAGACTTGTCTCCCACTGCTGGCCAAAGGCCTCTCTTTTCTCCTTCCCGACTTCCCGCTCTAGGATCTCTGGCCAAGTTTGCCCCGCGAACATGATCAGATCGTTATACCAACTTCGCTGTGGTCGGCCTCGACGGCGTCGACCTCCCTCAAGTCTCGCATATACAAAAAATAATGTTGTTTATTCAAATATGTTTCACGTTAACGGTTAATTTGAAAACATTTGGTTTTAAAAAGGTATCTAAACTAATATAATAAAGAGGTAAAGTTTGTTTTTTTTGTTTGTAGGAGGTAATCTCTGGAACTACTGGTCCGATTGAAAAAAAATTTGCAACAATAGAAAGCTGTTTTACTCCTGAGTGACATAGACTATATTTTATGTACGCGGGCGAAGCTGTTGACAATAGCTAGTTTCAAATAATAATGTTGTATGTTGTAGACTAGCCATATCAACAGCGCCCCTGTGCCGCGAGGCGCGCGCGGGCGCGGCGGCGGGCGCGCTGCCGCACGTGGGGCCCGCGCCGCCCGAGGCGCACACGCCCTGGATGAGGCTATATCTCTACCATGTGGCAGGCTATGGACCTCCCACCTTACTCTTGACGAAAGGTGAGTGACGATCACTGGTGAGTCACATAATTAAATGCCGGTTTACTAGTAGATGACTTTCACCATCATCATCATTTCAGCCGAATGTCATAACAGTGAATTACATAGCCGTCCCCCATAGGCATCTCGCATCCATCGGATCCCCGCAACCCTTTTATTATAATTATAACTTCTTACTAATTTCTTCAGAGCTGATTATGAAAGGATTGTGATATCATTGAACTCAATAAACTAGGAAGCAGAGCTAAATAACTACAACACAACAGATGGAATGGTCGAAGCTTTTTACCAGATATTGCAGCAGATAATAAAGCAGCACGTTCCGCTGAAAAAAATATCTAATAATAAATATCCAAACTGGTACACAAAGAAACTTATATTATATATCACCTTAAAGAAAAAATAAATATCGCATTAGAGTAAAAAAATATCACAACCCCTTGGACATAATTACTATTATTCGAGGAGCTACGTGAAAAATGTTGTAGACTCTTACAAAGTTGTTATACCGAGTACACATAGCACGGATAGAAGAAGCACTTGCCAAGAACACTAAGATTTTCTGGTTATATATACATCATACATCATATATATATTATATATACATCATCATATATATCATCATCAGCACACATCCTGCCGAAATGCACCACAATAATAAATCTGCATCAAACGGTCGCGATATTTGCAACCTGTTTGCTGAGAATTTCGCTCAAGTCTATAACACCCCATTCGCTGTAGATGAGCCAAAATTTAAACCCATGATGTTAGGATTGTGTAAACTGGAATTCAGTTCTGAGGAAATACTTCGATCCCTCCAAACCTTAGACGAATTTAAAGGTACTAGTGAAGACGGTATTCCTCCGATATTCGTTAAGAAATGCGCGAGAGCATTGACATCACCCCTTAAAATTATTTATAATAAATCTATGACAGAAGGTGTGTTTCCCAACAAGTGGAAGCAGGCTCTGGTAGTCCCTATGTTTTAAATCAAGCGAAAAGCGACAGGCATTAAATTACAGGCCCATTTCTATCCTTACTATTTTCGGAAAAATACTGGAAAAGCTGGTTACTAAAAATCTTACCGCACATGTCAAACAACACAACTATTCATCAATACGGATTTATTAATTGTAGATCGACGTCTTCGAACCTTGCGTGTTATGTTACAGCAATCTCAGAATCTCTCGACACAGGAGTTCCTGTGGATACTATATACACAGACTTCAGCAAGGCATTTGATAAAGTGGATCACAACATGCTTTTGTCTAAACTGGATCAACTGGGAATTGGGGGTTCTCTACTCAAATGGTTCCACTCCTATCTCGTTGGCAGAATCTTCCAAGTAGTCGTAAACGGTTATAACTCAGACCTTTTCCCAATGACTTCGGGCGTCCCTCAGGGCTCACATTTAGGCCCAATTCTATTTAATATATTAATTAATGACATAACAACTTGTTTCAAGCATTCCAATTTCTACCTTTTTGCGGATGATGGAAAAATAATGAAGCCCATAGCCACTCACCTGGACTCATACCTCTTACAAGCTGATTTGGATAGAATGTTGGAATGGTGTAATGCTAATAATATGTCCATTAATGCCACTAAGTGCAATTCTCCCGCAATAAAAAATGCATAAGTAACAAGTACACTATTTACCATCAAACACTTCAAAGAGTCGACACAATACGTGACTTAGGTGTTATTTTTTGTTGTGTTTTTTTGGTTTGTCCTATATCCAGCGATCTCTGGGCAGCTAAGAAAACAGATGAGTTGATTCCTCGTCGTGCTCCATACAGGCTCTGCAGAGTGGGCTGTCTGCAACTCCTGTGATAAAGAGGTGACTGTGGCACCTTGCTACTAATTATTTTGAGCGGAATTACTGAAGGCGATTATCCCCGACGCTGGGATTTGGTTCCAAACATTGGCAAAAAGTTGACTATATTGTTAGCGGTTGAAATGCGTAATACGTAAAACGTATAAACCAGGGCCAGAGCCTTCCTTTCAGAAGTGAAACCTTGACCCCTGTTGGCTTCGAGCCTGTTCCCAATGAAAATTAAGTCAGGAGCATGCACCTTGAATGTTTTTCATCGCGTTGACCGGAATGCCATCTGATTGGCAGGCACCCAACTCCGCGGCGTGCCGCGTCTGCTGCTGGGCTACTCACGCCTGACGGTGTCATGGTGGGGCGCGGAGGCGGCGCTGGAGACGGCGGGCGCGGCGTGCGGCGCGCTGCCCGCCGCGCCCGCGCTGCTGGCCGCCAACACCGCGCTGCGCCGGGGGCCCGTGCTGCTGCAGGCCGTGGGGGTCCGCCAGCCCGCGCCGCTCAGGCACCTCATGTTCCCGCCCGAGGCTGACACGTGTGCAGGTAGGTAGAGGCGGCGCTGCTGGCCGCCAACACCGCGCTGCGCCGGGGGCCCGTGCTGCTGCAGGCCGTGGGGGTCCGCCAGCCCGCGCCGCTCAGGCATCTCATGTTCCCGCCCGAGGCTGACACGTGTGCAGGTAGGTAGAGGCGGCGCTGCTGGCCGCCAACACCGCGCTGCGCCGGGGGCCCGTGCTGCTGCAGGCCGTGGGGGTCCGCCAGCCCGCGCCGCTCAGGCACCTCATGTTCCCGCCCGAGGCTGACACGTGTGCAGGTAGGTAGAGGCGGCGCTGCTGGCCGCCAACACCGCGCTGCGCCGGGGGCCCGTGCTGCTGCAGGCCGTGGGGGTCCGCCAGCCCGCGCCGCTCAGGCATCTCATGTTCCCGCCCGAGGCTGACACGTGTGCAGGTAGGTAGAGGCGGCGCTGCTGGCCGCCAACACCGCGCTGCGCCGGGGGCCCGTGCTGCTGCAGGCCGTGGGGGTCCGCCAGCCCGCGCCGCTCAGGCATCTCATGTTCCCGCCCGAGGCTGACACGTGTGCAGGTAGGTAGAGGCGGCGCTGCTGGCCGCCAACACCGCGCTGCGCCGGGGGCCCGTGCTGCTGCAGGCCGTGGGGGTCCGCCAGCCCGCGCCGCTCAGGCATCTCATGTTCCCGCCCGAGGCTGACACGTGTGCAGGTAGGTAGAGGCGGCGCTGCTGGCCGCCAACACCGCGCTGCGCCGGGGGCCCGTGCTGCTGCAGGCCGTGGGGGTCCGCCAGCCCGCGCCGCTCAGGCATCTCATGTTCACGCCCGAGGCTGACACGTGTGCAGGTAAGCTGCTGAGCTACTCGCGCCTGACGGTGTTGTGGTGGGTGCGGACACGGCGCTGGAGGAGGTGGGCGAGGCCAGCCGTTGGCCCAGACAATGTCATCATCATGGTTTTGGGAGCTACTTTATTTTTTTACCATGCCAACTTGTTACGTGACCCCTAAATCTTAAATTTGGTTGATCTTGATCAATTTTATATCCAAAACCTTTTCTTTTTTTTAAATCATATCTCTGTTCCAGAGTCTCAAGCATTGTGGTCTCGTCACGCGGGTCTCCGGCGGCTGCTGAAGCGGCTGCGACTGACGCGCTCAGTGGGCTACGTCACGCTGGCGGACATCGGCGTGCCGGACCTGGGCTGTGCCAGGCCGCCTGCTACTGTGCAACTAGGTAATAAAAAAACGTATTTAAAAGTTGACATCCAAAACGAAGCAGAAATACTCTAGGATTTCGATGGTATCGATTTGATCAATGTCCAATGGTTGCATATGTGACTTTAATTCTTTCCACAGTACAACAACGAAAGAAAAAAGACATATGCGGCATGGCGAAACCAGTCAGTGAAATCTCCTTATCATCAACCGAGTCCACGGAAAAGTACACCGAAGAGTACTCCAAAACCCTCACGAGGCTACAGTCCCCCATAGAGTCACATTTCGCTGTAACCCCTACAACGGAAAGCAAGAATAACTCCCCAGCTAATGGCTTCACGAGTGTCGAATGTGGCCAGTTGCTGTGCGATGAGCTAGACAACTTGGCACTCGATGACGTCACAAAACACGCCCACAGCAAAGAGTCCATAGCGAACAGCGACGATTTAGTACCCATACATTCATCTTCAGCTAGTATCGAAGACTTAGAAAAGAAACATTCCAAGGAGAATTCGACCAGTAAAGAATCCATCGCTTTATCGGATGATTTGGTCCCTATTCACTCTTCATCGGTCAGTAGCGAGAATTTGAACAAGAAGCCGGCCAGCGCGTTGGACGATTTGTTGAGTCCCGCTGAGGAGTCGATCTCTATGTTCACGCAGTTGTCCGATAAGTTGACGGAGATGTCGGCTGCTGAGGGCGACAGTGGCGTGGATACCGCGCACTATGTCTCTGATGAAGAGGCCTGTAGACCAGAGGTATGTAAACTGGCTTTGTTTAACATGTCCTTTGTAGAGGTAGTAACTTCTGATACAATTTTTGTGTAGGCAACTTGAAGTCAAAATAACATAAAACCAGCTCTAACTGAAGCCACAGCCTTAGCCTCCTTGCTTTTCCATTTTAAACTTTATTTCCAAGCAGTTAAAGTCGAAATCTGACTTTTAGATCTGACTCCATGTGCATGTATATATGTGACATATACTAAACTCTAAATGGTTTTTCAGAGGTGGACAATAGTAGATCTGCAATTCGGAATACCGCTTTTTGACGAGACGTTATGTGAGAAGATCTGCAAGTGCATAGTGGATCGAATAGCTAAGCCTGAACTGTGAGTGGTTCCTTCATATTATAATATTCAACATTGTACAACAAGTTTAATTTGTGCGAAGCCTGTAATTTTGTCGTGAGATTTTTATTTTCTAATCTCTCAGTCAAGTGAGTCTCTAAGGCGGTCTACGGTCTCGTAGCTTCATTGTACGCTTGGTGTAAACCTGCGTAAAATTGGTTGGCGAAACGGCAACGACTCGACGGCATGACGCTACCGCTTCGTCAGATAGCTTTGTCTCATCATTTTGTATTTAAGCTATGTACAAGCAGGCATAAACCAGGTGAAGTAATGATCTATACGCGTGTCGGGGTACGAAGCTAGGTGTAGGTGTTTGTTGTTTATTTAGAGAAAGAAATGGTTATGATATCACTGTTTTTTTTTTTCTTAAAACTCAAATTGTTCTTAATGTTAAATTTACATATTTTATTTGTAAATTAAATGTAAAAATTATACGTCTAATATATTTATTATATGAAGCGACGCCTCCGTGTGCAGTAGGCCTTACTAAGCGAGGCGATGACTATCTATATTGAGTGAAGAACAATGTATTTTATTTGTCATTTCAGATTAGAAAAAGTGAAAGAGGACAATGAATTCATACGATCAGATATTTTGAAGTTTGTTTCACAATGTCAGGTAATACAAATAATTTCATTCAGTTAAAGTAATTTAATCGAATCATTTTAACTTAATTCTTTTAATTTAAATTCCTATTGGAACAACTCCCTGTTATTTTTTAATATTAGTTTTTTTCTTTATGGTTTGATTTTGAATATTTTATTTTTACATATCGTAAATCTCTCTATCATCTTAATTTTATTCATCATTCTATATTTCAGTACTATCCTGGAGAAGACATGGGAATCGTCAAACGGGGTACTTTAGTTCCTCTACCAAGAAAGAACCTGGCCTTCGAGAACGGCCGGATCAGCGAGTGGACCGGCAAGTGAACGCCGTCTCATTCACACACGCCATATCTACCATTAGAGCGATAGAGATAGATGTATATTTGTCGTTCCGGATTTGAGCTTTACTAGACGTTATGTAGAATGTTCTTATTTTAAACTGTTGTATTGACCGTGGATATGGAAAGTATCTTTAGGCTAGCTTGTACAACTAATCACTAAATGCGATTCGTAAACTCTGGAAGGGCGTTAGCTCGGTTACCCATCATTATTATTATATCTAGCCTATACTGTCCCACTGCTGCTCCATTCCTTCCAGTGTTCTCGGCTTTCAGCCTCTTCTTACTCATGCGTAAGGAAGGCATCTAAGTTACCTAATGAGTTCGAAAACTATTTGGTCAAATTTTCCAATTAGCTGCCATATAAATACTAAATGAAAAATGTAAATATAAACTGTTAGGTTATACTATATTTGTTGCTTATCCTATCAGTCATAATTTAATCTTTTAGCCTTTCAATCTTGTAATTACAGACACAATCAAATAACAATAGACGTGCGAACGCTGGCGTTCGCTTGGGGCTTAATGAATTAAGGATTAAATAGAAGATTGACCATTTTTTCTAAAATGAAGATGAGGTGTTCCTATATCCACGACCATTACAACCTCATTTATGCGAGTAAAACAGCTTTTATATTTAAAAAGAAAATATGATTTATCCTGAAAGTAGTATATAAATTACCTAGCATATTTTGAATGTGAAATATAAAAGTAATTTGGTTAAAATATTAAAATCGATTGTCGACTGAAATGAAATGACGATTTAATTGCGATAAAAGAGCGAAGATTGTATGGAATTAGTAAAAAAACTGGTAAAGGTGGTAAACCAAAATGGCGGTCGACCGAAAGAGACAGAGAGAGAGAGATATCGAATAGCATATTTTCTGGTCTCAAAGTGGGGGGCTGTGCCTAACCATAGCAACGGTGACCTATTTGGTTCAACTTATTTGCCACGAACAATACCATCGTTAGTATTTCCTTGAGAGTCTATTATCAATAAATGTCTGATAGAAGCTAATTTTATTGGAGGTTACCTGTATGGGCCTTCTAGATAACTATTAATATGAGCGAAATTATAATTTTATCTAAAAAAAAAAAAAAATAGTAATATAAAGAAATTAAAACATTCGTCTTAAGACATTGTTAAGAGATTCTTATAAAGTAAATGTAAAAAACTATGTGCAAATTTAATTTTTTAAATTAAAAATTGTTTTTTTTTTTCTATGCAAATGTCAGTATTGTTTGTTGTTTCTTCATTATGAATCAGAGATTTATTTATTGTTATATTTTGTACTTATGAATACGTTTTTAATGATTCCTTGATTTTTTTTAAGATTAATGTATGAATTATGTTAGAGTCAAAAGTTACAAAGTTTCGAATAGCTACGGTAAAGTTACGGTATGTCCGGGATAGATGCACACACACTTCACTGAAAATACTTATGTTTTTATTCCACAAACATATGAAAAGTAACCAACATTAACGTTCATATTTTTAGAGTATTAGCGATTTTTGCGAACGAAACTTTTATCCCATTTATGGTATAATTATACATATACAGGGTGTCTTTGACATCGTCGCAGAAACGAATACCATGGATCCAGTACATGATTCTAGGACCCCTAGTGGTGGAAGTTTTTGTCCAGAGGGTCCCGAAACATGTACTGGATCAGTGGTATTCGTTTGTGCGACGATGTCAATGACACCTTGTATAGTGCTGCTGACTCTAACATAATACTGGCAAGATATTTGCAAATGTATGATTAGTAACTGTGAGCGGTATTCTTGGAACACTCCCGCGGTAACTGAAAATGTTGCATGGCATCGGTATTTTTTATGTTTTATAGTTTCGCGTTTGACTGCTCTCTCGCCTGATGGCAAGCGACAATGCGGTCGACGGTCGCGCTTACCTAGAAGTCCCCTATTCACTCTTTGACTTAAAGATTCCTAAGTTGTAGCCATCAGGAAACACAGATTCCCACAGTTCGTGTATTTGCAATAAATCCATTCCATGTGTTATATCAACTCACAGTTTCTTATTAGACTATTCATGGTCATGAGGTACCACTAATGTAATATTTTAAAGTTTTATGCCCTTAAGGGTAGACGGCCATAGCTATTATACTACTAGTAAGTATCCGTCCCTTAAGCCTCGACCACACTTTAGATATTGAATCCGTCAATTAAAAAAGAAAGAAATATTATGTTTCATTTTTATTTATTGTAATGAATCAGCAAGTGTGGTTACGCCATAATCAAGCAGTCTTTATTTGCTTGTAATATAACACAAATTAATCAACTTTATGTTTTTATAGCTTACTTCCGTTTTTATTATAAGATAATAAAGTATTTGTAAATATATATGTATTTTTAATTTCTGGTCCGATTTTAACTCTATTATACTAATTACTAATTATACTAATACTCGTACAATGTGCCAATTTCGATTGTGCGTTAGTGGCCGAGTGGTAAAGCTGCGGTTACTGAGGCGGAGCAGAGTAGAATTTAGACGAACTGTGCCGCGATTTACCATAATATTGCCTGAAATTGACATCTCAAAGGAAACTGCTTTGACAGAGAGGAGCGGAATTGTTTAATATATTGGGAAAACAGACTAGATTAGGCTAACGCCGAGAAAAGAGCGTAGCGGGGCAGGGCAATGCGGAGTGGTGCACTGACGCACCAGGTGATGCGAATAGGCAAAGCAGATCAGCTCTACTCGGCTCAGTTCTGGTCCACCCAGCTCCACCCCGCTCCGCTTCAGTGAAAACACCTACGTCTTTTCACAGCTCAGCCCTGTTACGCACTGCTCCTCATCGCCTCAATGGCACCGCAGCCTTACAACCCCGACGATTAGGTCGCTGGTACCCAGATAGGCGCAACACTTTGTGTATTTTATTTCATCATCATAACGCTCAAAACGGTGAAGAAGTACTTTTGGAAATATCGCGAGGAAACCGGCATATCCTAGAACCAAAAATTCGAAGACTTGTGATATTCATCCCGCATGGAGGATTACTGCCCATTTCCTCTCCTAGAAAGAAGGCCTATGTAGGGGGAACATTATAATGCCGATGGTTTTTTTTTATGGTAGGTGAAAATCATCGAATGACGAAACCCGCTGCCACGCCTCGACATGTTCGGGCAGCGGAGTTTCGCCCCGGTGTTGCATCTCCACACGCTGATCGTGCATGCGTGCAAGGACTGTTGCCTCCAAATCCCATGGTGGTAGGCCAGCAAGGAGGCTCGCCGCCTCGCGGGACACCGTGCGGTATCCCCACACCATCCTGATGGCCATGACCCTCTGGCAATAATGCTGATGGTATGCCAATTTCACAAATTAGCGCGAAAGACTGGGGTAAAGATTACCTTTGTTTAAATAATAGAAAAAAAAAATTAACAATTTATGAGAACTTGAGGAGTAATGCTCTCATCTTGTACTATTTTCTTGTAATGCTGCTAAATAATTGACTCGTAAAGACATCACTTTGTCGTCTATCCATCATTGTACCTGTCTTCGCTATGCAACATCAAACAACTTGGCGAAAAGCCATAATATAATTATTGTAAAATATTCAGACGAAAATTATCTTAAAGCTCTAGTCAAACTGTAGTAAACATCGCACTGGATGGGAGTTAAAGTTCGTCCTCGTTAACCGTGGTTGCCTGCAGTAATTTGAATTTTAATGCGAGTGTGTGATTCAGCTAGAACGGTCGTGTCAACGCGTATTTACTTATAGCTACTATACCTAATTTGTTCCCATTAAAATGCTCATCTCACGTTTATCACACGAAAATAAGTAGGTAATCAGTGTGGCCGAAACTTTATTCAAAACCATTTGACATATTAATGACAGCAGAAGTTTTTTATCTGTCACTTAAAAATAACGATTGTGTCTATGATTCATCTTTGTTTTTGGATTTAGCAGTGGGCGGGGAACGTAATGAAAAACAACTCTAGTTCTTAAGCCGCGGCAGTAAGGTTCTTATTCGAATTACGTTTAGTAAGAACTTCTATTGTTCAAATGTCATCCCAGTTCATGACAGTTGTTCTTTTTTTCGGAAAGTTCAAGAGAATTTGAGAAACGTCACTCAATTTGTTTTGGTTAGTTTGATTTTGACGTCTCGGGTGAAAATTGTACCTCCTGTTTATTTAATTATTGTGCATTTGTGTGAAATCTCTGGGCTTTTATATAGTTGAAAAACTGGCTGGATTGAGGGGAACCGGTTACGACAGCATGGAAGTGGATCAGTTTGCTGTTGATTTGTATACCGGTGAGAGCTCACGCCTGCCTCTCATCGACGAATCGTCGGCGTTCGGAACACAGGCGCCGAAAGACAGGTAACCTTCTAATCTTCCACGAAAAGTGCACGTAAAAGACCATATGCGAAGGGAGCGTGACGATAGCGAGGTGGCGGCACGCGTGGTCAGCCTCCCAAAACGGTCACCGTCGATCGTTACGAGCTATAAAAAAAGTTTCTCTATGTGCTCACCCACGCAGCAGTATTTTCTATGGCTTATAATTAATTACATTGCGAAGTTTTTTGACAACATTTGAGCTTGTCGACCTTTTTTGTTAGCTATTAAGTGGTCCCTTATAAGGAAAGGATTATAAATGTAACAGTGGGCATGATGGACATGCTCAAATTGTGTGAGAATTTATTGATAATACAGAGTATGAGTTATCTGTTGTTAGACCACTAAGTGCAGATAAGAGCTACAATAATACTGCTCAGTACATTCATAGTTGGTAAATGTATACTGACATACATATTTATAGTTAGTACCAATAATGGAAACTGGTTTTTACACAGAGGAAATGTAATGAAAAAATATATTTATTTAAAAAAAATTAATAGTAAATATGTCTTTCCTTATGGTTCTGATAAGAGGAATAATTGAATGTAGTAGGTATTTATTTTAGCCATTTTCTAAATATCTCTCTGTTAAAGTCAATTAACCTTTTGAATTTCATATTTAGAGGACATATAATATACATACAATACAAAGACAATAGGTGTGTATGGAATGTGTGTGTAAGCAAGCTCCTACCACTTAATTCTTTGAATGCTTTGCACAAAATACTTGCTTTAGTGGTGGAGTGGACTGGTAACTGCATACCAGTCCATAATACTATTACTGTCATTAGACAGACAATAGGAAGACAACAGGTGTGCAAACACCAGTGTTGGCTTGGGGTTTGAGTAATTAATTTTAAATATTTATAGTGTAAGCAACCTATTAAGTAATGGATCATAAAGATATCTTAATTCATTAAACCCCAAGTGAACACCGGTGTTCGCACACCTATTGTTCTTTAATTGTGTCTGTAATTACAAGATTAAAGGTTAAGAAAAGCTTCTTTACAGGTTGATAGCCATATTAGATCAAGTGGAAATGCGTGTGGAGCGACTACGGCGTGACACAGTCCGTATTGAAGAGGAGCGTGATTCCTTGTTGTCCACCCTTGACAGCATCAAGCATTCCGAACTGCTGGGCGATGTGTCTGAATGTAAGTTGTCTTTGGAAATTAAATGAAAAAACGTTTTTGTGATACGATAAAAATTGTTGAAAATTCCATTAGTGACAAGTGTAAATGTACTTGGACTTAATTAAATGTTCTGATTAGAGATTAAAACCTTCATAAGATTACTTTATCTTCATTACTTTATTGTACATGGAGTTTCTTGTACATTCTTCTCTATAGAGATAGAATATACATTTTAGAATAAACAATTTAGTTTAATTTTTTTTTACGAATTCAAAAGTGTCTTTAAACAAACCATTGTTTGAAATAAATGTTTCTGGTTTCCAATTAGACTTTTAATATTCAATTTTCAAAAAGTAAGCTATATTTCACTATCCTTTTTTGCAATTTTAGATGCCATGAAGCATCAATTATTATGATAGTTCCTTTAATAATGAAATTAATTGACAACTTAGTAAATCTTTTATTGAATATCTAGTACTTAGCAGTATGCAGTAGGATATCCTATCCAAAATCAAAATCACGATCCCACAAGCCGGGATGGAATTCATCATTAATCTTATAGATATTTGTGACTAGCTTTCTGCCAGTGGCTTCGCCCGCGTAATAATAGTTTGTTGCACAAACTTTGGTCACGCGTTTCCCCCCTTTAGGGGATGAATTTTGGATAATGCTTTCTTAGTGATCGCCTTTTGACTCCCCTAATCTCAGTAGTTTTGGCTGTGACTTGATATGTCAGTAAGTAAGTTTCTCCTTTTATATGTATAGATTAACAATATCTTTATGATGTTCAGGTGACAAGGATGATATAACCCGGTATGCAGAGCGCATCTTGGCACGTGCTATGACCGTGGAAGTGGCGGTTCGCACTGACAGGGATCCTCAGCAGGAGGAGGCCTTGCACCAGGTAAATATTTGAACTTTTTTTGTCCTTATGGTTCAACTTGTGTGACGAAGATTATAACTGATTTTCGGCTCTCAATCTAAGTGGGGGTTGTGCGAAACCATAGCAAATGGTTCAATTTATTTGCCGCGTACTACATTTAATCAAAGACACGGTTTGAACCGCGAGCGATAGTTTGTAACGAAATAAAACTAGTGGGCGATTTTAAAAGACGTACGACACCGATAGTCTGTTTCACTGTTTTTAAAAATATGCGATTCATAAACGTGCGATAGATACATTAAAAAGGAAATACAGTCATGATTGTGTCTTCTGGTTTTCCTTGATAGTGTCAAATGTAGTATAAGTAGATATGACAAATGATTAGAAATTCATAGTAGGTGGGCAGTTGTTTTATTTTTTCTTAGGTACAATGAGTCATGATATTTTGTGTTTACCAAATCAAGGTGTTAGGCATAAATTTGTATCAGAGCGGATTTTTCGATAGATTTAGGAACCCATGGTCTTGAAACGCAAAGAGCTACTGGCATTAGCTACACATGAGTTTTTGTAAACGTCAAAGTGTAGGTTAGCTTTTGTGCAGAATGATTCTACGTTTATTTAGTACCTATTTAGTACTATTTTGTACCTATCCTAAAATTTTAGTACCTGACACTGCATAAAAGGAGTTTCACGATAACAATGGCCTGACCATTATAAAACGTCATAATGACTATAGCCCAGTCATTATGACGTGTTCCCGTGTCAATGGCGGGGCTTGTATGTATTTCAAATCTATAGGTAGCGAATTTCATCATTTTGATCAAACTAATATTTAGTACTTGATATAGTATCTCCGCCACTACCAATCCGCACTGGGCCCGCGTGGTGGATTATGGCCCATTCCCTCTCCTAGAGAGAGGAGGCTTGTGTCCCTACAGTGGGAACATTAAAAGGCTGATGATGATGATAGTATCTCCAAAAAATCTTCAGTAGGGGACAATTTGTAGGTTGATAGTTTGGTAAAGTATCGGATCTTGGCGAGTGTGAAGTTAGGCTCTGCGAATTTTAGCGGTTGTGCACACGTAAATAAATAAATGGTGTAAAGAAAGAAATACAATTTGCAATTGTTATTGCTGTTAAAAACTGTTACTTATTGGCATTTTTTTTTTAAACCTTTAGATATTTTTGTTCAGACTCGCCAAGATCCGACGGCCGTACTTATAATTCTTATCAAAATGAATTTTTCGTTTTTTTTTTTAATATTTGTTTTAATTAATTGCTATAAAGAAAGTTCTTTATTCCCTTAAGCAGAAGCTGTTTTTTGATATGTGATCACACATTTCCTGTTCAGTGTCATGTAATCGCCACAGAGGGCACCCACGCTAATTAATACGAATATATCGTAGGCAAGCCATCGCAGCATACGCTAATCTCTTCCTAAGAACTTGGAATGCGCAGTCTGATATCGCTAAGGGTGCATTCTTATTAAAACGAAGCTGGGTTGAGCTACCTTCCTCTTGGCACAGCTTGCGCGATTTTGTTCTATCGGGCTCGGAGTCGCTTTTATGTTCTATTTGAAAGTCCGCAACTCCGCTCCTTTTAGACAGATTCCACTAATGCATAGTGGACATTTCCAGCGCTGTAGCCAATTGAGCTACCTTCGGCTTCGTGTCTTCTACTGAACACCGCAGCCTTCTCGATTCCGTTCTGCCAGGCTCGATGTCGTGTGTTTATTTTAAAGTCTACTGAGCTCCGCTCCGCTTCTCTTAGATGGTTTACACTGATGTGGAGTAGAGATTTCGAGCACTGCGGCCAATTGAACTACCCTTGGTTTCGTGTCCTCCAATCGGCACAGTCTAGACGACTCCGTTCTGCTCGGCTCGAGGCCGCATATTTATTTGAAAGTCTTCTCAGTTCCACTTGGCTAATTTCACTGTTACCATTGATACGAAATGCTTATTTGAAGCAGTGTTATTGGCTAATTCATAGTTCGCTCTTCTCGATTCCGCCCAACTCTACGTTAGTGGAAACGCACCCTAAGACTTGAGTGTGTGAAGCGATCTTCATTTATTTGGTTATGCTGTGATTCTTATCAATGTGGCGTGGGAACTACGAGCCATTACTGCTTGCCAATAACCTTAGTTAATCTTAGAAAGATATTAGCTCATGAGAAACAAAATTATTTTGTTTCTCTGGGTATTTTAATGTTTAAAAATGTAAATACTATAAAATTAAATATGAAGAAAATTAGAACTGTAAAGGGTGGCCGACCGTCATGCGATCACATCCAAAGGTGTAGTCTTAAAAAATGGGCCTGTAAATGATCGTCACTATGAATGGTAAAATACCATCGACTTATATCCTAGCGATAGACAAGCACGTTTATAGTCTTTGTCAAAATACTGAAAAATTAATACAACAATCCGCTGCAGCGCTTCGGCGTTATGTCGTCTAACGAAACTTAAAATGCACAGCGCTTAACGCTTGAACGTCAAAACTGCACTAATGTCAGTTGTAAAGGTATGCCCAGCCTTGCGTTCAAATTTGAGGTTGGAGTTAACTCTAATGACGTCACGGGGTAGATACCCTACACTCGCATTTTTGAACGCAAGACGTCAAGTTCTATTGTCAATGACTTACTCCAACCTACCCTGCTCGAAGTTGGAGTCACTTGGGTTAACTCTAGGGTAGCTACTCGAGTCATAAAAGAACGACTTTGGCCTACAACTCTACATTACTCTAGTCATTTTTGAACATAGCTCTGCAGATCACCTAAGTCAAGTAAAGTGACTGTACGGTGCGCCCAATCTAGCGCGTAGTACATAATATCAATGTTAGAGACTTATTTATTTATTAAAACTTCACACAATAGTAAAAAATGCTGTACAAAGGCGGACTTAATGCCTCAGACTGTTAAGGTCATTCAATTCATGGATCATTATATAATTATTTGATAGTCACAATTCTGCTCAACGAACATGAATCATTCGATTTGCAAATCATTAGCTGTTTTATTGATTACTATTAAGTTTAAGGAAGTATTTCATCAACGGAAAATAACAATCAGGAAAATGTACTAACTTTTTTGTTCAGGAATTCAATTGCTATTTAAATTAGAGCGAATGAATTGTGGATAAATTATTGTATTGTTTTTATCTAGAGTGTTGAATTTTTTTTATTATCATTATTGACTAGCTTGTGCCAGCGGTTTCGCCCGCTTAAAAGGTTTTTTTTTTAAATATAAAAACACCCATAGTATTTTTAATATCGTGCGGTTTATATAAGTAATGCATGCGGGTTTGCTCCGCATGCGTAATCTGTATTTTTCATACATGTATTTATTGCAATGCATAAAATACGCACTCAGTAACGCAGGGCGAGGTACCGGCCGGCAGACCCGCATGAGGAGCAATCCCACATGCGTGATGAAATCAACATGATATTAAACACACAACACCCTAATTCCGGGATAAAATCGAGAGTTGTAATAGCACATAAGAGCTGCGGTGCTGACGTTACGGCCGCAGCGCTGGCCATAACGTCGAACTCCAAATAGGTACATTGGATTAACAATCCTATGACTATGCAAATTGGGTTTATAATTTAATGTACCTATTTAGATTTAGACGTTGCGGCCAGCGCTACGCTAGAGGATGTTTTTGTAGGGAATAAAATAGCACGGCAGCTTCAAATGTTCAAACACCTTCCGATTCCTAAATTGCTTCCTAATAATCTTAGTGTAAAAAGCTTATAATTAGTTGGAAATGCTATGAGATTGAATTCTCAGGAAAAGCTAGGCCTTGATAAAAAAAACGTTGACAACATTAAAAAAAGCCGCATTAAGCGGGTTTACGTTACGTTGTAATGTAGGTAACTGCCGACCCTGACTTAGTAGTTGGGTTTAAAGGTCATTGCTACTAGTGCAGCGAACATGAATCGTACTGGGTTTTACTGGCGGTAAACCAAGCAAGTCAACTCTTTGTGTTATGCTTTATACCTAACTCGTTTTTTGCTACCAACCTTATTTGGCTACTAAATTGTGCGCAAAAATCTTGATCTAATAAGTAATTATAGACCTTCGAAGGTGTGTTCGTGCTTTATTTCTATAGGTATGAGTAGTATTTGACAAAAACCCTGCCTTCCACTTTTTTATGGTGGGCAAAAATCATTCAATGACGAATCTTGGGCGGAGCGGGAAACAGTGTCAGACTCTTACTGAGGCACTGGGACCGAGCCTTCCTTTCAGAAAGAGACCCTGGGCCTTTTGCAGAGTCCCTACGGCTTTCCGTCTTCTCCTTCGTAATTTTTTTAGTAAAAAACTGGCCAAGTGCGAGTCGGACGGGCACTTGGCTGAGGGTTTACAGTGTACAGATTAACTTATGTAAATAGTTAAATTCCCTAATAGAGTCACGAAGATTTTTCGGAATCGAAATACAGTTTTTTTGTTACGTAACCACAAATTTCTAGTTTTCCGATTTATTCCTATAAATGTGCTATAAGACCTTACTATCAGGGTTCCGTTATTTCTTTTTGAGATACGGAATTCTAAAAAACAGCAGTAAATTGAAGAACAGTTACTTAATAAAATTGAAATATTAAATACCTACTACCCAAATTAAATATAGGAGTTAAATGTCACTTCAGTTAAAGCCTAAAGGATTCAATTAAGTAATGATGTCAAACAACACAGCTAGCTAATCTACATGGACGATGTGTAACAGACATTCCATTACACACTTTAATTAATCATGAACTGTAGTGTCTGCGCAAGAACACTAATTGATTAGTTACAATGCTAAGGCTCGGCGCGAATGGGCCACCGAACACAACCACCGGTGGACAGCGACGGTGACTTAACACACTTTTTAATATATTTTGTACTAGCTTTTGCCCGCGGTTTCGCCCGCGTGGTATTGGAGTTGCCGTTGGGGTTTCCAGGATAAAAAGTAGCCTATGTCCTATTCCGGAGTGTATCCTATGCCTGTCAAATTTCATCCAGATCCATCCAGCCGTTTTGGCGTGATTGAGTAACAAACATCCAAACATCGTAACTTTCGCATTTATAATATTAGGAAGATTAGTAAGATAGACGCGCCGCACACGTGTATCTGGTGGCGGCCACTCGCCACCGCTGCAAAATATATTAAAAAGTGTGTTAAGTCACCGTCGCTGGCCACCGGTGGCTGTGGTCTGTGGCCCATTTGGGCCGAGCCTTACAATACACACATGCCATCTTTAGAAGGACTCATCGGCAGTAGGGTATGACTTACGATAAATGAATTGGGTCACAAAGCTATTTGGAAAACAATGTTAAGTGGTACCAGTTCAGAGTTGAGGCTTGTTGACTATTTAATTGCTAATTTTCTGTGCTTACAGAACATTTAAGATAAGATTCAATTATCATTAGGAAACCCATTGTCCTAGAAGGAAACCCGTGGAACTGTTTCCTAGAACGCTAATGGCGACATATTAATGACATAGCTGGGTGTAGCGACATCTATGGTGCCCATATCTACTGAAACTACGAAATCCTGCATCGCACAATTACATACAAATGCCCGAAATTTCTTGTACAGGTTACCTATATCATACAAAACATCTGTCTGGTCAGAGGACCCTCCCTTTCAATAGAGGTTTGAGGGATTTGGCACTCTGTTCCACATTCCTCTAAATGGATTTTAGTCAGTAAAAGTCTAACATTCTTACACCAGTCTAATTGGAAGAAGACGTTTGTTGATTTCCCACGTAAAAAATGTATAGGATTAACAGCTCAGATTACAAAGGTAAATAAATTAATTGCTGGTGATGTTGAATGGTTTTTATACAGCTCAATGTCTACCCACAATGGTCTGCACAGAGCTAAGGCGCGTAGTAAGGCGTTGTAGCGATGCTAAAGCGCGTTAGTAGCGCTTGTGCATCTTTTCTATAACGCGTTGCAAATGTGACTAACGCGCGTTAGTAGCGATGCTGTCGCGCGCTTACGAAACGCCTAAGCCCTTCAGCGCCTAAATGTGAAAACCAGACTACGATAGAATAGAACTCAATATTTTGCTTTTTATCTTCCTAACAAATATTTAATTTCGATATGTCTTACCCGACTCCGGGGATGGGATAGCATAGTTAATATTTCATTGTAGTTGTATCTAGGCATTTGGGTTAAGTGACTTCAACACGCTTTCTTTAGGATCGCAGGGCCTTGAACAGCAGTGCTTGCCAGCCTAGTTAAAGCCAATGACGCATTCGTTTCATTATCTAAGTATAGGTACTAAGTTAGATTAAACATGAATCTTACCATCTGGTCATCTGTATAATGAACAATAATTAGTAAATTGTTTGCATCAGTCAACTGAGATGTTCAAATGAGATACCACAATAAAGAACACATAATATTGTTACGCCGTGGAAATAGAACACGCCGTTTCTTCGACAAAGTCAAGAGTATCACCGAATAATTAAAACGCATTGCTAGTCGAAACCTCCAGAATAGAAGTACGTACCAGGGCCTAGCAAATTCTAGAAAAATCGGACACGTATAAGTAGGTACTCAATAATTCTGAGAACTTTTGTAGGTACTTAAGTAACTTGGTAAAGGAATTTGTACCTTCAGTCTTTTACTATAGAGTCGAAATTCGTATGAGTCGTGGGGTCGAGTAGTTACCTACCGGTAGGTAATAAGAATAATTTATTGCTTCGCGGAAACGGTTTCTTTTGTTCTGGTGTGGCCTCGAACCTTCGGTATCTAGAATTTTCTTGGCTCTGAGTATAAATACGTGTCTACTGGCCGGACGTCAGTCAGTTTGATTTCGACTGCGATCAAGTGCGAATATCCAAGTCAAGTGAAGAACGTTTTCATCCATACGACGACCTAAGCGACATTTCTACGGATCTCTAGAGTGCATTACGAAGTGGTTTATTGGCGATTGGACTAAATTTGTGTTTTGTTTGTGGAAAAATAAATCTCTCTTAGTAAACCAGCATTTGATTACTCACGTTCGTAACAACTGGTGTCAGAAGTGAGATGCCATTACTACAGAGGGACGACGAACAGCGACCACGAACAAGGAGACAAACGGAGATGGATGCTGCGCGTCACCGACTGGAGGAAGAAGATCCGGCTGGTGTCGGAGCAATGGCAGCTGCTGAGATGCCAACAGGACCAACTTCAGAAATGAGCCTCGCTGCGGTGTTGGCTGCCATGCAAGCTAGTATGGAAGCCGTTCGCCGCGAACAAGAAACCGCTCGCCGCGAACAAGAAACCGCTCGCCGCGAACAGGAAGCTAACCAGCGCCAGCTCCAGGACCTAATCGCGGCTAACCAGGAAGAAGCTCGCCGCGAACAGGAAGCCGCTCGCCGCGAACAGGAAGCCGCTCGCCGCGAACAGGAAGCCGCTCGCCGTGATCAAGAGGCTAAGCAGAACCTTATCCTCGAGAAAATCGATCACGGCCTCGTCACGCTGGGCGAGAAAGTAAAGAATCTCACCTTAGAGGTCAAGGAGGTTTCCGCCCGAACTGATACTTTGGAAACCCGAATAGATGGCCATGAAGATCGCCTGCTGGACATCAATAGAAAAATTGTCAAGCTGGAAGCACGCGAACCCATTGCCATTGGCTCATCAGTGCACACCCACTGTACGTCGGCCGCAAAGTTTGATGTGCCACGTTTTGACGGCACGTCGTCATGGACTGCCTTCAAATACCAATTCGAAACGTTGGTGAAGACAAACCGCTGGGATGATGAGCAGTCTTTCGCGGCGTTAACCTTAGCTCTACGTGGGGACGCCCTACTGGTCCTAGAGAACCTTCCTTCGGACGGTAGGACCTTGGAGCGTCTAATGGAAGGGTTAGACACCCGCTACGGTGACAAGCACCTCGAGCACGTATTCCGCGCGCAGCTTCGCGAGAGAACACAAAAGCCCAACGAGAGCCTCCAACAGTGGGGAGTCGAGGTTGAACGGCTGGTGCGGCGCGCATACGTGTCGATGACACCGGAGACCGTGGAAGTATATCTGGTGCAGGCATTCATCGACGGTCTACGGGATACTGAAGTAAGAGCTACGGTGCGACTTGGACACCACCAAACTCTGAAGAGTGCGATGGCTCACGCTTTGGAAGTGGAAGCCGTACGACAGGATTTACGCACGTACAGAGTTCGAGAAGTAGTGGTTTCGCCTTCAGTGCAGCCGCGTTACCGAGAAGGCGTGGTTTCTTCTTCGGCAACGTCCCGCTATATTCCGACGTGTTACGGGTGCAGAGAAAAAGGGCACCTTCGTACTGATTGTCCCAAGAGGAAGAGGGCAAGTGTGGACTCCGCAACCCAAGTTAACGAGAATACGATAAAACTAAACGTCGCTAGGGCCGCGGGGTGCGTGCCGGCTGGTCAACTTAAGGCCCCAATCATAACCATCAATGAGGTCCACAACGGAAATAGTTTGACCATCGAAGGAACACTGAATGAACGTACTTGCAATTTCACCGTTGACACCGGGGCGTCACGGACCATTATAAGACCTGAGTTGCTGAAACGCACGATCTTGTGGCAAAGAAAGTCTCCATCCTGCCGACTACAGACAGCAACCGGCCAGCCAGTCTCCGTCCTCGGTGATACAGATATAGAGTTAAAAATCGGTGACCAAGTGTATACCCATTCTGTTTTAATCGCAAATATAACCGATGATTGCATTCTGGGTCTGGACTTCTTGCGGAAATATCGGTGTGTTTTGGATATTGATAGGGGAGTATTGAAGTTTCCAGACCAAGAAGTGTTCCTGCGTGGAAACAACACATGTAACCTCTATTGTTTAAAAGATACGACATTGGCTCCGAGAACAGAAACTTTAGTTAAAGTAAAATTCCCTAAGAAAATCAGGCAACAAAGATGCGTAATAGTTGAGGATACTGGTCGGCACCCGGAACTCATCACTGCGAGGACATTGGTAATGACGAAAGGGAAATCTAAAGTGCGAATTGTAAATCTTGGGAAAAAGGAGGTCCACTTGAAGAAAAACAGTGTTGTTGGGAGATGTGAAGAAGTGAAGTATCTCCGCCAAATCAACACATCTCCAGTGAAGCAGGACTCGACAAAAGGTGAACCTGATCACATCCAGCAACTTCTGGAAAATTCTAAGAAGAATTTGTCGACCTCAGAACTACAGCAAGCCAGGGAATTTCTGCTACGGTTTCGGGATATTTTTGCAACGGGAAAGGACTGCGGAAGAACAGGCCTCGTCAAGCATGAGATTGACACAGGTGATGCTAGACCGATCAAACAGAGACCGCGCCGCATACCCTGGGCTAAAGAAACTGAAGTGGCAGAAATGGTAAAGGACATGGCTGATAACGGAATAATTGAGCCTTCTACGAGCCCATGGTCTTCTCCAGTCGTTCTGGTGAAGAAGAAGGATGGCAGTACAAGATTCTGTGTTGACTACAGAATGCTGAATAACGTAACGAAGAAGGACAGTTATCCCTTGCCGAGGATCGACGATACGCTGGATATGCTCAGTGGAATGAGGTGGTTTTCAACCATCGATTTGAAAAGTGGCTACTGGCAAGTGGAAATTAGAGAGAAAGATAAAGAAAAGACAGCGTTCAGTACGGGCATTGGCAATGGCCTGTGGCAATTTAACGTCATGCCTTTTGGGTTGTGCAATGCTCCAGCAACCTTTGAACGCCTCATGGAACGAGTCATGGTTGGTCTTCTTGGTGACGTCTGTCTAGTATATTTGGATGACGTCATTATAATGGGCCGCACTTTTAAGGAAAACCTAAGGAACATGGAAAAAGTGTTCACCAGAATACGAGGGGCTAACCTAAAACTAAGCCCAAAGAAGTGTGCCCTGTTCAAGAAGGAGGTCAGCTACCTAGGACATGTGATTTCCGCCGATGGAGTGAGAACCGACCCTGAGAAGATAAAGGCTGTGCAACAGTGGCCAGTTCCGAAGAATAAAACAGAAGTACGTGCATTTCTAGGGCTATGCACATACTACAGAAGGTTTGTTAAGAGTTTTTCGGACATTGCAAAACCTTTGCATCAACTGACTGAGGATAAACGAGATTTTATCTGGGACAAGAATTGTGAGACAGCATTCAACGAGCTGAAGCAGCGGCTATGTGAAGCTCCTATACTGGGGTATCCGAGCAGAGATGGAAGATTTGTCGTTGACACTGATGCCAGCAATACGGGAATTGGTGGCGTATTGTCACAGGTGCAAGGAGACAGATCGTGATCGCTTACTTCAGTAAGGCACTTTCAAAGCCCGAGAGGAACTACTGCGTTACTCGACGAGAACTGCTGGCTGTAGTAAAAACCTTGCAGCACTTCCATAAGTACCTCATAGGGAGGCAGTTTACGTTGAGGACCGACCACGCTGCATTGAAATGGCTGCTACAGTTTAAAAACCCGGAGGGTCAAGTTGCAAGATGGCTCGAGCAGTTGCAGGAGTTCAACTTTGTGACGGAACATCGGAGTGGAAAAGGGCATAACAATGCTGATGCCCTGTCGCGACGTCCGTGTGATGAGGACTGCAAACACTGCCAGCAAAACGAAGCCCGAGAACACGTGAACGTAATTAGGACTGAAGGCAACTTCAAGAAATCCCAGGAAGAAGATGACGATATTCGACCAATACTGGACTGGATGCGTAGTGGAGCTAGGCCCCAATGGAGTGAAGTATCGCCACTTAGTCCCGTCACAAAGAGCTACTGGGCGCAGTGGGACAGCTTAGTCCTGGAGAATGATGTGCTCTGTAGGAAATGGGAATCGAATGATGGCAAGGAGGTGACTACACAAGTGATAGTACCACGAAGTGAAGTGGTCCCCCTGCTACAGGAAATACACGATGGTGCTTCTGGTGGACACCTGGGGATCAAGAAAACTCTACTGAAAGTGAGACAGCGGTATTACTGGCTCAATTGTAGAGATGACATAGAGCAGTGGTGTCGGAAATGTACAGCGTGTGCATCTGTGAAAGGACCACAGACTAGAAGCAGGGGCAAGCTTCAGCTGTATAACGTGGGAGCCCCTTGGGAACGAATTGCCATCGACGTCGCTGGACCATTTCCAATTACAAATGACGGAAACAAATACATATTGGTGATCCAGGACTATTTCACAAAGTGGCCCGAAGTTTTCGCCATACCCAACCAGGAAGCGACGACAGTGGCAAAGAAGGTGGTTGAAGAAGTAGTGTGTCGGTATGGCGTACCTTTGGAGATCCATTCCGATCAAGGCCGAAACTTCGAATCTGCGCTGTTCCAGGAAATGTGTACCCTTCTGGGGATTTACAAAACACGCACAACACCTGCGCATCCACAGTCGGACGGAATGGTGGAAAGATTTAACCAAACCCTGGAGAATCACCTGGCTAAGGTTGTCGATGACCATCAGAAGGACTGGGACCGGTACATTCCACTATTTCTGATGTCTTATCGATCGGCAGTGCACGATAGCACGGGACATACTCCAGCAAGAGTGAACTTCGGCAGAGAGATGAGACTTCCAGTAGATGCCATAACTGGCGTGCCACCTGACAAGAACAAGCCAGTTACGGACTACGTCAGTGACCTTCAGGACCAATTGGATGAAGTGCATAAACGAGTACGTGAAAATAGCATGAACACCAGCTCCAAAATGAAAACTAGGTACGACCGTAATGCCAATACCAAGGGGTTTGAGGAAGGTTCACTAGTCTGGCTTCACAACCCGCTCCGACGAAAAGGGAAGTCGCCGAAACTTCAAGCTCGATGGGAGGGACCTTACACCGTGGTGAAAAGGATTAACGACGTAACCTACCGCATCAAGAAAGGACTAAGAGGGAAGCCTAAGGTAGTTCACTTGGATAGACTGGCGCCGTATCGTGGATCTAATGATGCTCGGGACGAGCATGACTAAGAGGGGGGCACTGTTACGCCGTGGAAATAGAACACGCCGTTTCTTCGACAAAGTCAAGAGTATCACCGAATAATTAAAACGCATTGCTAGTCGAAACCTCCAGAATAGAAGTACGTACCAGGGCCTAGCAAATTCTAGAAAAATCGGACACGTATAAGTAGGTACTCAATAATTCTGAGAACTTTTGTAGGTACTTAAGTAACTTGGTAAAGGAATTTGTACCTTCAGTCTTTTACTATAGAGTCGAAATTCGTATGAGTCGTGGGGTCGAGTAGTTACCTACCGGTAGGTAATAAGAATAATTTATTGCTTCGCGGAAACGGTTTCTTTTGTTCTGGTGTGGCCTCGAACCTTCGGTATCTAGAATTTTCTTGGCTCTGAGTATAAATACGTGTCTACTGGCCGGACGTCAGTCAGTTTGATTTCGACTGCGATCAAGTGCGAATATCCAAGTCAAGTGAAGAACGTTTTCATCCATACGACGACCTAAGCGACATTTCTACGGATCTCTAGAGTGCATTACGAAGTGGTTTATTGGCGATTGGACTAAATTTGTGTTTTGTTTGTGGAAAAATAAATCTCTCTTAGTAAACCAGCATTTGATTACTCACGTTCGTAACAATATAAAGACGTGCAGAAGGCCCATGTGGGAAACTTGCAAAAAAAAACACCATCAAAAGTTTGATCGTGTACTCTCTCCCACGCTCTCAACATCTCTCGGTTACTCCCTTTTGCTCTAATTATCATCTTTCACACAATCCATCTATTGCTTTTTTTTTTGTCTATACTTACTTATAAAGTAAACCGTGTTTTTACGCAAAATTATCATGGCAACAGATAGCCAGAAAATTTTTAAATCCCTGTTGCTGCATTCAGATTTTAATACGTAGTAGTTCAGTATTATGTTCCCACTGCTGAGAATCAGGGCTTTTGTATGAGAGGAAATGGGCCGTTATACACCACGCGAGTATAGTCCGCTTTGGTGGATGTCACATGTCCTATATTTTTTGTTTCTAGGACACGCCGGTTTCTTAACGATTTTTTCTTTAGGAAGTTTTCTTTCACCGTTTCTAGAGCAGTGATGATACTATACATTATACAAATTGTAAGCTTCAAATCGTAAGTCTGGAGACACACTGGGTCACCACTAGTCCTATTAGGACTGTGTCTTATAATAATTTCATCCCATATTATTTGATCCAGTGATGTAATACCAAGCATTCATATCTAAGAATTATAAAATTACACAGTCTCGACATATCGACAATCTCCCAAATCAAAACATAGAAACTCTTTTAAGCGTTATTTTTTCTTCTAAGCCAACTTTCGACGCCTGGCTTCCAAATCTCTTAGGGCTGGAACTGCCCTCAAACGGGTCCTATCTAATCTAAAGCAGGCTTTACGCAGAGATCTTGCGGTCCGTAGTTCCTAATGGGGCGCAAAAAAGTGCAGAGCTTTTATTATAATTCTAGATCCACAGTTAACCTTCTGCGCTTATATATGTAACGTAGAAACAGTCATAACAAAAAAACAACGATGACATAATACATTTGTATGAGTGTGATGTCCTCTTGAAACGGCTCCCCATTGTTTACCAGCTACACGCGATCGCACTTATGATGCGCAAGTTATATGACCTGAGTGCAACCTTGTATTACATCGACGATCGATGCGTTTGTGACGTACAGCGCTCCTATTGGCTCGCTCCAAGTTTATGAATCAATTGGAGACCTATTTCGTTCTAATAATTGGTTCAGAGCGTAAACGTTTCGATTGTGTTAACGTAGAAACAAATCGCATTAAGACGTAATGGGTTTCTGTGATGATGATCGAATCTATGAAAAATCGTCGATCTTTTTATGACAGAATTTTGTGAAATATTGATGGGGCGAAAATGAGGAGGAAATTGTGAAATTTTAAATTTATCGCACCTTTATATACCACTAGTACCCGCGATTTCGTCTGCGTCAACCTCTTTATCCCTTTTTTTCGCAATAAAAGGTAGCCTATGTCCTTTCTCTGGGTCTAAAGATTGCATGGGCCAAATTTCATCAAAATCGTTTGAGAGGTTTAAGCGAGAAAGCGTAACAGACAGACAGAGTTACTTTCGCATTTATAATATTAAGTATGGATTAAAAACTATTGTAAATTGACTAACTCACTCCCTTGGCATTTACTTCCAGTCGACCTTTCGGTTGTACAAAGTTTTAATTTTTTCCATGTCATGTAATTTTATTGACATTTTAATTAATTTTTGTGACATTTAATTTAGAGACCATAGTAATTTTATTTAATGATTATGTAATTTGTTTAAGTGTAATATCTGACTGTAAAGTAATATTTAACATCTGAACTAACATAAGTAATAGTAACACATTATTGTGGTCCAAAAGTTGTCTTTAAGCGTAATGAATAAATTATACAGACCTATGGGATTGTTCGAAACAATTACCTCGCGGTAATTGTTTCGAATTGTTTTCGTGGTAATTGTTTTCGTTTCTACGGGACAAATCGATGATATTGTTATTTACAAAGAATTTAAAGTTGCAGTAACATAAAAACATTTACTAACAAATGTTGTTAATTATTTCATTTTAGGAACTGTTACATGTTAAGTACTCATACACTAATAGAAAATGTTTACTAACATTTTATAACATTTAAATCTGGTATTGGCTCGCAGTTTGTTTTTCGTTCTCAGGGCACGAAAATGGAAGAGGATTTGCTCATTGGAATAGCTTTCAAGTTTTTTTTTAAAAGATATTAGATAAATATAAAGACAATACTTTGTTTTGTTATAATTTGTTAACTAACAATTTCTAACATGAAAAGATTTTTTACATTCGTGATTAAATGTTTGGTAACAACTAACGTTACTAAACATTTTCTAACGCCAATGTGGGAGCACCATAAATAATTTTGAAGCCATTTAATACTTATTTGCAGACCTCCTTCTACGGGTGACATAATTAATTCCTGCCGGTTATTAAAACTTAACTACCAAGTCCAACTTAAATAGTTTACTGTTGTTTCATTCCGACATTTTCATACAAATGAGTGCTTCATTGTGTAAGAAATAACTTTTTTATAATTAGCTACAACACGTAATATGAAGGTTTTGCTACATATTTCTGAGTACTGTTAATTAAGTAGGTATAATGTTATAAAAATATTCTCAATGCCATGTTACTGCCATGCAATAGTATTATTGTAATGGCGCAGGCTTTTCGTTATATTTAGTTTTTTGCCTTGTTTACGCCATGGTCTTGTATAGAAGACACACGTTTGCCTGCCCTCCACGTCACGACTTTAGAAGGCAATTTTTTTTGTTAGCCTGTTCTGTCCCACTCCTGTTCGAAGGGCTCCCTCCATCCATCGCGGGCCCGCGCTTCCTGTTGCTATTTCGGAAGGAATCTGTCTAGCACATCGAACCATATCCTTCGTGGTTTGACGCGACCTTGTCGCACTGTCTTAGGGCTCCAACAATATCTCCTTTAAAAATGTATTAATAAAAATACATAAAAAAAAATGAATTAATTAAAAATGCATCCATAGCATTGTATATAAAAAAATGACTGGAAGCTGAGGAACGGATACTTTCTACAATTTAAAATAAATTTATAAATCTTGACATCTATCAATTCCAGGTAAACATGTACATAGACCAGCTAGTGATCAGTGTGCACGACGACGCCGTGACGGCGCACACCCGCTGCCAAACGTTCATGAACGCGTGCACGTCCCAGCCCGACCCCTCCTCGGGAACCGACAAGAACTTCGAAACCGCCATCCTGGGCTGCACGCTCGACGACCAGAAGCGAGTCAAGAAGCGTCTGCAAGGTCTCCTAGACTACTTCGCCAAGTTGAACGTGACTACCTGCTCGTGAGTAACAGCTGAGCTTGACAGCAAGCTTGTCATTCGCTAAGCACCAGCCGACTACTGCCAGATCCTCGTTCGAACTGTGCCTGGACGCGGTGCCCACTGTGCGTATGTTACTGTAACTGAAAGACTGTGAACGATAAATTGTATGTCTTATGGTTTGTTTGTGATTTTAGGGTAGATCTCTTTTTTTTTTGCTAGAACACCACACCATGGATGTTGGTTGGGGAATCTTGTACGAAAAGTAGTTAACATCTTAGCATGAAGCTCTGTATCGAAGTTAGAAGTGTATAAATTACAAGTTATTATTCGCTTGAATTCAAACTCGTTCAACCGTAACTAGGTTTAAAACCACAGTCATATCAAATTGCATGAGCATTCAATTAAGTTTATAAAGAAAATCACATTCAATAGTCGTCTTGTTTGGCATTGCAACTCATTGAATGCTAACTACGCAATATTACGTATTTGGTGATGTTTGCAGATTCCGACTACGTGCTATTACGTAGGCCTTTTTGTAGATATAGCTGGATAAAATACTAAATTAGTAATGCCTATCTAAACAATTTTCATATACGAAATATTACGTACCACGGCATCCTATGAATGCTTGCTTGAGGCCCACTACGAAATATTGCGTAGCAAACAATTTGTATGGTGACCAGTGATAGTGATTTTACAGTTACCTTCATTAAATGGATTAATTGGATTAAGAAAATTGGTTTCAATTTCATCATATATCTATAATGCTGCACTAGTTAATTAGTAAAATTTCTACGTATTTAACCGAACCACCCATTAAAATGTAGACTACAATCCGTTCTTATATTCATTACAATAGTCTATTTGTATCAATATGAGCTGAACTCTTATGAATGTATCTGTAAACCAAAACTGAAGTAAAATATTGCTATCTCATTTTATTGTAAACTTAATGATAAAGACAGACCCATAGATTACCATGACTAGTTTTATTCATAAAAATAGGCACCTCATTATTTTTAGCCTTTTTAATGTCAGGCATGTTTGTGCCGGCGTGCAGGCCAGGCACGCATGCGTGCTGCGGGCCGCACGCAGAGCACTAATTTCGCCTGCGAGAGCATTATGTTGCGATGCGTGCCTGGCCTACACGCGGGTGCAAACACGCATGGCAATAAAATGGCCCTCAAGCCCTGCAGTTACAATAAGTTTGGGTAAATGTGATAATCTATGTCTATACTTATAAATATTAGTAACATTTTGTTTTTTTGTTGCTTATATTTCTTGTTTTGCTTCTCACAGTGGTATTCATTTCGTTCTCTAATGGACCATTCTTGTAGATGCATTTTAAATTACAGTCTGCTGCAATACTTACACCGTAAAATTTTGATCGTTTTAATCCCTTGCACCAGTGGTTTAACTAAACATAATACTATTCATCAAAAGCTGGTACAGCATTCTAACTCATAAAGCAAAAAAAAATAGCAAGTGATAAGGCTCGTAAAAAATCAGTAGTAACGCTGACTTACTGTCGTCGTCGGTCATTGCATACTAACTACCTACAGGTTATTTACTCGCTCAGCTGATGTTTACTTGCGTTCTTTATTTATTTATCTTTAAAAATTGATAGTGTTTCATGTATGGGTTCGACCCTTCATGGGATTGAAACGATCAACATTTAAACATGTATACAACCCAACATATACAACACAGCCCACAACTACTGTCAACACATTCTATTTAAGAAAAAAAAATCTATGTAAAGTGTTGTTGTCTATGCAACCAGTGTCTTTTATAATCAGTGCGCTGAGTGCGAGTTATTTTTACGTTGACGCGATCGTTTACCGCGTCTGGCTCTCTGATTGGTTAAGGAGCTTGGAGCGCACCAATCGCAGCGCCGAACGTTATAAACGTCGATCGCGTTAGCGTAAAACAAACTCACACTAGGCACTCTGGCTGTGACGTTCAAGCGTGGTTTCTAGAAATTTTGGCATTTGTAAAATGAGGCTCAATATCGTATAATTTTATTTCTTCAGAGTAGTCGAATAATGATTGTTGATATGATTTATTTGTTGTCTTAGCTTGATTCTTGAACTTATCATAAGTATTTTTGTGAATATTTTATTTTTAAAATAAGGTAATGAATATAAAATTTCACCAGTAATCTTAGTTTGTTTTGTATGTCATGTCGATTTGTTATGGTTTTTTTTAATTAAAATTATTTCTTTGTATTTATAGTATTCCTCATTGAATCTAGTATCACTCGAACAAAATAGACATGCTATAGTCTAGCTAACCATATTGACTTATGTTTCCTGTGTTCCCTAAAGGGGGCAAAGGGCGTTCACAGTTCGCCGCCATTTCGTTCGGTCTTGAGCTTCACGTTTCGTTTCGCTCCAGGTCTTCCCTATGTTCTTTGTCTCTGCGATGATCGCTCGACTCCAGGTCTGCTTAGGGCTAGCATGTTTTCGCTTTCCCTGAAGATTCCACTCTAGGGCTTCCCTTGGTATATATTCACTTGTTCAGGGCTCCATCGGAGCGTGTGGCCGACACAGTTTTACTTGCGGCATTTAGCTAACCATATTGATTTGTAAATTTATTCCCTTAAACCAAAATTAACCCTATTATAATTTAAGTATATTAAATTATACTTACTTCATCTCTGAAAAACCTTGCTCAATTGTGTATTTAGAACGCCTCATAAACCGAGGATTTTGCACACCATTAGCCTAGCTTAATCAGCCTTATTATGTTCCCACTACTTGGGACTTAAGCCTCTAGAAGAGAAAATGGCCCACAATCCACCACCCGGGCCCAGTTCAAAACGGTGCGGGTCCAATGTGGGTTAGTGCGAGCCCAGTGCGGGTTGCACACCAAAGCGTTCGTTCATTTAACACCGAATAATGATATTAGTATATATTCATACCACTATCTGGGATGTTTTAATACAGAAAATCCTCTTCGTTCAAACTTTAAGGGTCAATGTATAGCACAGACTCGAAGGGCATCGAAGCGTCTGTCCAAAATTGAATATAACAAATTCAACCTTAACTCCACAGCATAACGTGCACATTACTTCTGAGACTTTAAAAAGACTCGCGCATTCTTCGGAATTCGCGCGCCTGCACGAGAACAATGCTGATTGGTGCGAGCGCATTCCCGCGTATCCATGCGCCCACTAGCGAATCTATGCGTCATCAGTAGGAAATTGGTTTGCGTCGGTGTTGATCACGATGGATTCGTAAGAGTGCGCGTGTATTCTAGCGAATAAGCTTCGACTCTGTGCTAAGTATAAATTGAGCCTTAGTTGCTATTGTACCTCGACGATCATACTAGATGATCAAATCTTATTTATCCCTTGCTATTCCTCTTTTCAATGGCAAGAAAAGAATAAATAATAACCCTTTATGTATATGTTATATCGTTAATTTATCACCTAGTAACTAATATTTACATCGAATCCTTATCGACACTTAATGTCTTTCAAGATCTTCATGGTTATTTAAAATTGTACTTTATTACCTTTGTATTGGTTTTATATTCGCAAATCATCACAATATCCAGTAGGTTATGTGTAAATTGATCGTTGTCTGTGTATGAGTGCTTGAGATCGCCTTATTTCGTAATATTGTACTTTAATTGGTGTATTGCTAAAAATATGGCGCATTATGTTTTAGAAGAAATCGTTACGGATAATCGGAATCCTGAAAATCTGTGAACTAGTTACTATTTGGGGGTTAGATCTGTAGTAAAACTATAAAAAAACTATATATATATAACTATATATAGATAAAACTGGAATAACTTAGGTAGCTGACCCAACTGTCACTCGACCCAACCATGTTGGGATCTATTTCCAATCTATCCGTATGCAGTTGAACATCAATATTTCTGAATCTCGATATGATACGATAGTCACCCATCCACAGACCGACCTCGGCAGGCGTAGTTTACCGTTGCCGAACGAACCATGCGGGCTGTCTTTACGACCACCACGGCCACGTCGTCAGCTGGACGCAAGTAGTCTTATTTGGTCAGAGTTGAAGACCATAGTTCGGTTATGTAGACTGCAGTCTCTCAAAAATTTACCTTATGCCAATAGAAATAAGATTTCAAATTGGCCGAATAGGAGTTTTAGTATTGTAGTCATATTTTAATGCACATTAAATATGTCAGACTTTGTATGATAATATTTAATTTGTTCTGCTTTGCCTTATCTATGTGGTATTCTCTAAAGCTAGATGTGTCATATTTATTGCAGAGTACTCTGTAACCTATAATAGTACTACTTGTAAGTACAACATGTATATCTTATTTAGTTACGATTAGCCTGTAAGTCAGCTTAAGGTGAATGTATACTACTTATAATATATGTCATATCTACCGTATTTATATCTACCGTGGCTAGGTATCATACAAATGCTTGGCTATATTTGAATTCATAATTCGACATAATTTCAATACCATCCCAAATGGAGTATCGACTTTAACTTACTATATTTAAAGTCGTTTTTAAAATGATAAAATGTTCTAAGAAAAAATTGCAATTGAAATTGAACTTTGTCATGTATGACATAGAGTTTGCTTTTCCATAACTTAAGAACAAATTCGAATTCTGAATTCAAATAACCTGGGGCCTTATTACGTGTTAAAATGTCAAGTGTGCGGGAAAGGGATGGAGTTATACATTCTATATAGCTCTATCTCTTTTAACAGTTCAGGTCGTCAAATGGATAGCTATAAGAGCTCGTGGTAGGGCCTCGATTATATAGCCGTTTAGTAATAGACATAGAATAGCCTTGTTCTAAAGATCTCTCTAACATGTAAAGGCGCTCATACATATTTTTAATAATAAGTCGCGATTTTATTGCCTCATCTTTGTAAACGAAATTTATTATACAGGGTGGAATATTATTTTGTCACGTGTTTGAATTTTTGTTTTGCTGCTTAAATAGTCAATGTGATGGGACCGAGTTTTTGCTTTCTAGTGCGTAAATCACGATTAATAATAATAGTCAATTCCATCCTGTATCAAATGGTATTTTTTTTTACAACATTGCATTTTTTAGAAATTATCAATTTCTTAGACTATTTTGTCTTAAATTGTTATAATGGCGTCGTTTTAAATACATACCATAATGTATAGTCTTATTTATTGTGTTTTATTTAAACCCACGACCTGGCCAAGGTTGCTGGAATTCGATGGATGCGAGACGGACCAGTCGTTGTGGCGACATTTGGGGGAGGCCTATGTCCAGCAGTAGACGTCTTCTCTTCATCTAGCGTTCCCGTCAACAACATGGCTAGTTTTCAACCATTTGATTGGATGCCGGCGTTTAACGAATGGCCTAGGCGTCCAATTGGATGGCTAATTTAACCAGATGGCTGCGACATATACACAACTATAAAAACACAAACTCAGAGAGACCAAATCTATCGTTTACTAAATATTATGTGAATTATTAAAACCAAACACAACATTTGCAAATAATTTATTTTTTATAAAATGAATAGTTAGATAAGTACAAAAATATTTACATAGCTTTGTTATTTTAATATCAACTAACTAAAAACATTAAAATATGACTAAACAGCTTTCTTATGAGACTAAAGTTAGGGTCGTCGAAATTAATTTATTTTAATTGCAATTGAAAGATTTTGTCTTTGCGCTCAATTAGTGCTTTAAATGCGAATTGTTTTTACGTCAACGTTTTCAGCGTTTGGGTTTCTGATTGGTTAAGAGCTTGTAGCGAGCCAATCGGAGCGCCGGACGTCATAAACGTGTCGATCGCGTTAACGTAAAACAAACTCACACTAGGCATTCAGCCCCCTAGTCCAGCTACGATCGTTTCGTTAACTTCGAAAGCTTTGAGTTCATCACGCCCAAAATTATTTTGTTTGGAAGGAATTGAAGGTGTGGCCAATTCCAACTGGTCGACTTTAACGAAACGATCGTAACTTGGCTGGGAAGGCTGGTTTAACACCATCGTGGCTTTTGATTTTGTCTTCGAACATATTTTATTAGAAATAGGAAAATACTGTCACGAACCGTTTTGTTTTCAAGGTATAGAACTATGCTGCCTATTCAAATATTAGTTCAATAGATTCAAGGTACTTTTAAGATCTGCATTAAGACCCGGGTCAATTCCTTGTTAAGTTAGATACTCCAGCGTGTACCTCCACGGTTGAAGATTATTTAAATTAAGTTAGAAGTTGAGCAGTTAACACAGTACGGTGTGCTGAGTGCGAGTTGTTTTTACGTCAACGTGATTGAAACGTTTAGCGCGTTTGGCTCTCTGATTGGTTAAAGAGCTTGGAGCGGGCCAATCGGAGCGTCAAACGTCATAAACGCGTCGATCGCATTAACGTAAAACAAACTCACACTAGGCACTCTGGTCATGACATCACAGTAGTCTGCAAGCGTTTCTGAGCACATTCTTCTTCTTGCCGCCTGGCCGGTGCTTCGTCGGTCGCAGCAGAATCGTACCGTTGCTGTTGTGATTTGTAAATGTTCCTGGAATCAATTTTGTTTTGATTAGATAAGGCATCCTGGAGTCCTGCTCCTGTATAGTTTCAAATGTACATGTAATATAAATGACGAATTCAAGACTTAATTCTATTAATATTATTGTTTTTATTTTATAATTTAACTTTGACATATTAATTTGGGACTTTTTCTTATTATGTTTTATTTAATTTGTAATTGGACTTATTTATATTATTTGATATTTTTTATTTATTTTTTATCATTAGACATTGTAATATCGTATTTGTAATTATTTGGCTTTTATATAACGCTCTGTATACATATAACTTGTAAGAATCTCTTACCGATAAATAACTAGGACTATGATTAATAAGCAGAAATGTTATGTACAGATATAATATCTCTAAACACACATCATGAATGAATTGAAATATTGTAAAGTAGGTTTTCTTTCAAGTACGTATAGGTTTCAATGTTCTATTCGTTTTTGTCTAATATTGAGCACCTACTAGTTATTATTCTGATATCCCAGTGTCCTCAATGATTCTGAACATAAATATAAAATCTTCTAAGTAAAATAAATATATTCGTGACGCCGTCGAGGTCGACCGCGGCGAAGGTGGTGTGATGATCTAATCACGTTCGCAGGGCAAACGTGGCCGGAGATCTTTGCTCAGCAGTGGGATACAAAGTAGGCTAATTAAAAAAACGCTTCATAGAAAGCACCTTGAGTACTGTAATGACTGCAAGGAGGTCATATCGTTCTTACTGGCACAATACGTTTACTTTTAAACTTTATGAAAAAGAATATAGTTTAGATTTAGACAGATGAGATGTCTTAGCTTGTCAGAGTAAAGAAAATTAATTAATTATTATAAAAATACATGTTATTTAAGAGATTCGAGACACGAATATAATATAGAATTAATGAAGTCTCTGATTGTAGTGTAGTCTCCACTACATAATGGTGGAGGCGCCGTAGCGAAAGTCGATCTACAAAAATTTGATTTCAGATATATGTGAATGATAGTTTGAAGGAAACGGCTGCATAGGTACAGCCCCTTATAAACGGTACTTCCCGTACTTCTTGTATGCCAAGCGAGGAAACTAAGTAAAGCAGGCGAAAGGACGCCTGAGCATTGGAGAGCTAAGTGGTTTTTCATTATTTGATTAGTTTTTACAAAAAGAGAAATGTATTACTCGGGAATAGATAAAGATATCTGTTTCGAGCAGTTTGTCGCTGAGTTTAAGCTGACTGCTAGAACCAACGAGTGGTCGGAGAAGGACTACGCACTCATTTTGGGCGTGTATCTGCAGGGACCAGCCCAATATTTTTTTAGGTACACGTACCATGACGATATTGAGTTCGCAACATTATGCGAGTTGTTAAGAAGCGAGTTCCCGTGCGAATGTTTCAATTGCAAACATCGAGCCGCATTGGAAGTATGTGTTATGGAGGAAAATCCAATGCTATGCGGTGAAGGTGGACCGTCTAGTGTTTTGAATGAAGATGATAATGCTGTTTTATATTCTAGCATGACGGATGATCCACAAAATGATGAGCCAAGTGATGATGATGATGACCAGAGCTGTAATGTGAGCAGCCAGGAGGACGAGGATGACCAGGGCTGTGGCGTGAGCAGCCATGATGACATTGATGACCAGGGCTGTGACGTAAGCGGCCAAATCAGCGACGAGACAGCCACGGAGGATACGGATGAAGACAGATCCCCGGTTGTGTTCAGTCCTATTATTATTTCATCCGTTTACATTCCAGAAAACCAAGATACGTTTTTCACCAAATCTGAAAATGATCACGAAGACGTATCCAAGGGAAACTATGACGACGATAGTCATAATTTTGAAAATAAGTATGTCGAAACTAAAAGTTTTTTACAGAATGAAACAAAGGAGATGACCCAAGTTATCATAAAAGAGGTTGACCATTCTCCTATGATAATTTATGAAGTTGACAGGTTTGATTTTTCTGGTTTATATAATAAATTGGCTCATCGTGTTCCATGTAAAACTAAAAAGTGCATGGAACAAAAAGGTATGGCTACACGAAAGTCCTCCCGTAACGTTCATATATTTCATCGTATCAAGTTTAAGACCCAGCGATGCATGGCACGAAAGTCCATGGCTAGAAGAAAGTCCGTCCATCATGAAAATTTAAATAAAATTAAATCACAATTATTAAATTGTGAATATTATTGTAATAAATTTAAAAAACATTTTTTTTTATCTAAACATAAATTTTGGAAGTTTTATAAAAAGAAATTAGACGTTATTTTTTATAATTATAAAGTTAGAAAACGGTTCACTTTACGAAATTTGTAAATATTTTGGTTATTAGTTTTGAGATCATGTCACTGCATTATTTTTGTAAGATCAGCAGGGCATGAAGAATTAATCATTTTCTTTTGTTTCATATTCGTTCGTGTTGATGAGGGACGCCGCCATCGAGAAAAGAAGAAAGACGAAAACTGTGCGTCATATTTTTATTCTTTTATATATTTTATTCTTTTGTGTTTGATTTTTAATTAGATATAATAATGAGTTCTCTCCAGTAGACTTAGATATTACCTGGTGATCCTAAAATAATTTCGGAAACTGTGGTTTTCCCTGGTGGAGGGAGTGTTGAGTGTAGTCACTCACGAGGCTGATACCGACTTTGCTGATAAGGCATAGCCTTGGCAAAGGGGATCTAATTGACAACATTGGTTCAGCGGATAATTATTGAAGTACCACAGTTCAGTCAGGATGGACTGATAAAGTAATAATTGATTGATTGAATTTTTTAAAAGTTTTGTCACTGGAGCGTATTCTATTTTCAGCGATTATAGGAACTTGCACAGTTCTGTCTTTTTCTTCTCAGACTCGATGAGCGTCCGATGAGGTTAAAGTCATGACAGTAAAAGTTGTAGTTGATTTTTGTTAGACCCCTTCTGGGTAGATGTCAGTTATGACAAGTCGGGTGCAGCACTATGGATTTTATCGGTGTTTTGCCATAGTGGGGTTTAAGCATGACAACGTTGGATAGTGAGCGCAAAGTTGGCGCATAATAATTGAGTAAGTAAATAGTTTTCGAATTTTTGCTTATCGTTCGTCATGGCTTAGGCTCGCTCCTAGAGGAGACGACCACCACAAATAAATGTATGTGTGTAAATATTATTTCGCCCATAGGTAGGGACATCTGGGTTAGGTATAGGTAGGTTGTACGTAAAGTTTAAAAGTATTTTGGAATAGAAGTGCCTCGTTGACTTCAGCATTTCTATTCGTAAGGGCGTAGCTCATTGTAATGACTGCAAGGAGGTCATATCGTTCTTACTGGCACAATACGTTTACTTTTAAACTTTATGAAAAAGAATATAGTTTAGATTTAGACAGATGAGATGTCTTAGCTTGTCAGAGTAAAGAAAATTAATTAATTATTATAAAAATACATGTTATTTAAGAGATTCGAGACACGAATATAATATAGAATTAATGAAGTCTCTGATTGTAGTGTAGTCTCCACTACAGTACACATTCGTTGTGTAATGGAATTCCCTGCAGGAGTAGGATTCCTGACACCTACGACCTGGCGATCCTTAAGTCAAGAAGAAATAGATTTATATCAAGGCAAGCGTGCTTCATCTTTGACATCACCGTTTACAGTTAATGTTTAAGAGCCTAAACCTCACCTATAACGGGTGCTTGGCAGGGCGGCATTGCATCAGCATCGTCCCGCCTCATGTCGGACAGACAGCGCGCTGCTAGTGCCCTGAACACTGCGCCCACATTGACGTCTTCCTTGACTGACGCCCGCATCAGTCGGCAGCCGAGCGCTCGTGCTACCAGTTCCGCTTCGTCTCTGGAAAGTACAAAGATTTCATCATATTTACATATTTATTGATAATTTGTATTTTGGCGGCTCAGCTGGCGCAGTGGTTAAGCGATTGACTGCTGCGCTGAGGGACGCGGGTTCAATTCCCGCACGGAACAAATATTTGTATGGCCTACAGATAGGTGTTCCGGGTCTGGGTATCTAATGTATGTGACTTTACATGTTTGTGAACGCACCCATGACACAGAATTAATTCGTAGTGTGCGGTAACTTGCGCAAATAAACGTTTTTTCTTTCTTTCCTTCTTTTCTTCTTTCATCACAACAGGGTTATGCTTTTGAATTATTCAACATAAATCAATGATTTAATTTGTAAAAATTAAATAAGAAATATCTGAGTAATATACATGGTATAAAAAGCAAAATTCAATTGGTAACAGTTCGGGCTGTTGCTAAACTAAGGCTTTCGGACAGGATATTATCATAAAAAAATCCACGGTCAAAGAATACTGTTCCAACTGAAATTGAAAAGTTTTGAAAATGCGTGTACTCCAGGGCTTTATACTGGGCCCATTTCTATTCCATCCTTTTACTGAAGAAATTGACTGATCGCATTCTCTTACGTGCAACGTCTTAGAAACTAGTCTTAAAATATGTTATCTTATAGGTACCTAACTACTTACACCAGTAGCTTCACTTGCTTAAAAGTTACCTCTACACAATAAGTAATACATATTGTTACAGACTTCGGGTTCGTCATGTACCAGCTCGACATGAAAACTCTTTAGTACATCCTTGACATTGTAACTTCTTGGTCTATTGACCCGAACAATTATAAATAAACAATCATAGCGCCTTCCGCTTGTCAGCTTCCGGTACATCAAATAATTAGTAAAAGTTATTATATTGTGCATTATTCTTTGATATATATTATTGTTAATAATTAATATTTAACGAGCCATTTCATTAGATTATTCAATTGTAAATTAATAGTCATGTATTCGTGTGTGTTATAAAAGCTGCTGTGTTGACAGTTTTCCTGATAGAAGATTTCTTAGTTACGGTTGCTAAGCAAATAACATTATGAGAACATTACTCGCTGCTGTAATATTTGAAATATAATTATAAACTTGTTGAATGAGAAGTATCGTTGTTTTACTGTGACCATCCTGACGTAACAGTTGGTTCACAGTCAGAAGTGGGATAGAAGAATTCCACTGCCCATATAATCGCGGATTAGAAAGACACCAAGTCGGAAGAAAATGGTGGACGCCACGAGGGAAAAGACCTAGATTTTTTTTTTTCTTCAATCCTTAATCCAGCCACCTACCAACAAAGTCCAAAAATAACTTACGTAAATACAAAAAAAAAACAGATCTCTCGAAGGAAAATATTGACTGGATAAATCCACAAAATCGACTCTCTGATGAAATCTCCAATAATTGAGAACAAAGGGAACGGATTATCCTTACGCACAGACTCTTCCACGCGGCGCCGCGCGACGCTCGATTTGACGCTCGACGAGTACTACCTATAATATGATGAACTGGAAGAATTACAACGTCGCTGGATGGGACACTTACGTAGAAGCAAAGGCTGATGATGGCATTTTCACGTGCCAGCTAGAAGTGGAACTAAAGACGGAAAAATTAAGACTCCGTTCCGACCAGAAGTCGAACAGTTCGACTTCTCAACGAGGCTCTGCAACGAACCTGGCCCCGAAAGTGTGCTACAACTGTCGGCGAGCGGGCCATCGCAGATCGATGGGGAATCGCAGAGCTACAGTGGCTGATTGGCTGCGCGCGGCCAGGGTCTCAAATCTGCTATTACAATGGTGTCAACTACTTGATCGTTGATTTCAAAATTGATGATTTTGACAAGTTTGGTAATCTACTAACATGATGGCGTCATTATGACTTTCCAATGATCAAACAGTGACCTGTGGCACTTCATTGAAAGTTTTTTTTTTAGAATGGTAATCTCATACATAATGACAAATGAATATTTGACAGAATGCGGTAAATTATAAAAACTTTGACAGTTCCTTTAATCAGTGATTTCCGATTAGAATCTTATTGTGCAGTTATTGTTTATAATTCGTTACAAGACAGCTCGTACCACAGTTGTATTACGACACCGTTGACCGCCCAATGATCAGCCATTATGAATTAACAGATTACGAACTTTTAGCAAAATGACAATGGAATCTTGTTGGAATGTCAATATTTAAAAAATAGCAGACTTGGGTCCTAGGTCTACCAGTGCCGGGTACACGCCGCCTACACCTGCAGGTAGCTAGCGGGATGCGCCGGCGCCACCACTAAGATGTCAACAGGTACAGCATGTTTATTTCATTACTACAATAACGACATCAGACTTGCACCGAGAACGACTGTTCATTAGTAGATTGAGGTGATTGAACATTTAGGTTGATGCGTGTTACTATAACTACAACAATAGCAATCGAATAATCGCGACTAAGTACTTGTCTATTTTACCATTAAACTATTATGAGAGGTTTTGATGGTCAGATAATAAACTTATTAGAAAAAACATTCCGATGATCTAAAGCTACAAATACAATTCAATACTGAGATAATGAACATGATCCTTCACAGAATATTAATTAGTTGCAGCCAGCCTGTTATTATTTGGGTGTTAACCTGATAGAACCGCTCAAACTGTGAAATTATAAATGACAAAAAAAATTATACTTTATTGTAAAGTATAATTTTAATAAGAAAATTATTATACTTTATTGTACACCACATTAACAACAAATACAATTCATTGGACAAACATTATTTAAAATAAGAGTACAATATGCAGTCTTATCGCACAGGGCAATCTCTTACTGACAACTTTTGGATGGACTGAATGAGAGGAGATTTAGGGTTATCAGTGAACAATTATTAGAAATAATACTAATAAGATATAATAACATGAATATGTACATAGGTACAATACAAAATAATATACTATTAAATATCAAATATGTAATTGAGACAGGAGAAGAAAAATCAAAGTAAAATGTAATGCTCCTTGACCAATTTACCTAAATAAATGTGTTCTTCATCACCCATATAAATAGTATGTCAAGCAGGCAGGACCAAAAGTACCATCATCCTTGTTTGATCATTGAATTTCAGTTGTGTGCAAGCACACATGTGTCTACACATAATTGGGATACCACTAACCGACACAGATATCTACTTATTTGATATCAACACATGATTGTACTGTATTATATATGGCTAATAAAACATACTATACAGGTGCCAAAATAGTCTGAGATAGTAGATAGATATGACTCCAAGGGATAACAACAACAAGCAGTTCACATGCATCAAAATTAGAATTTATCATTTAGATACCTATGTTAGTGATATAGAAGAAGGCTACCTTAAATAAAATTATTATTAGACTAAATAAATACCTATCCTGGTATACATATTGTTGATAGTAGCATAAGAATGGTTTTGGTTCTACGGATTTAATAGAAGTGGAAATTGCAGCCACATCAGGAATGCCATATTATAAGTCGTACAGGACCTATTGATTATGCAACTAAGAAAAAGAAGTTGCACAGGTAAAGGTGAATGACATTTTGTAAGCAGTGATACACCTATGAGGTTCGAGAATTGAACTCTACCTAAGCAAAGAAAAGTTGGTTTGAAACTTATTAGCAATTTAACATTAGTATAAAATAAATTATGAAATAGCTTTGTGAATTGACAATATCACATTATTGACTTACCACAAGGTATATTATTATAGTTGTGGGTATAAATTTACATAAAAATATATTGAACCTTCCACCACACTAATTTAAAACTTAATCAAAATTATCTTGTTTCAAAATCAGCATAAATTAAGAGACATTTTAACAACATTTATTTAGTTTACTGAAATTGCTTGAGCAGTCACCAGTTAAAAAGAATAAAAATAAATAAGAGTTGTATCCTGGATATTTATGGAGCTCAGAACAAGAATATTCTTTCAACCTCCAAATAATTACAGACACGCCGCATTTCAAAAGATTGTCCCTTTTCTATAAATAAACAGTTTCCTGTCCAGTTCATAAAATAAAATAGGATTATTGTAAACTGTGTCATTAATACTATTGAATGTAAATATACCAGAGTTGAGAAAGTTCCAGTTTCCAGATTTGTTTTAGATTTGTTCTGGGATATAAATAAGAATCATGCTCTCCAATGGTAATTGATCATTCTATGAAAATCAAGACCACAAGAGTAATTACTTAATGTGTGTAGCTGCAACGTGAAATCATACATTGATTTATGGCAGTTATAAAAGTGGCTGTAAGAAAAGACATAATTAAGAATAAATATATTTAAATAATATATAGGAAATATAGTGCAAGAAAATACTACTATAACTATTGACAAACAGTTTTACAGGTTCTGATTATGAGATTGATAGGGGTGATTTTTATGTAATCAAAGACCTACTTTATATAAATAAAGGTCTTATTTATCATCTCACATAAGCTTGGAGAATATTCTTAAAATTTAAAACAAACACCATGGTATCACAAGAAGTTTGTGCCTTGACATCTGTGACATATGTTTAAAGTATAGTTTATATCTACTAATAAGGAAATGGGCACTCAAAGGGCTAATTCCACTTCCTACACTAAGACGGATTCATAAATAAAGTAAGTAATAAAATGTAACACAAACAATAGATATAAATAAAGGAAAATATAGATGGTTATAAGAATAATAATAATTATATTCTCTTTAAAATGGATAAATCTGCGAGACTAACTATTCTGTTGTAAATCTGTGTGATGCAACGGATAAATCTGTGAGAATAATTAATCTGCTGTAAACACTGTGTGATGCAACGGATAAATCTGTGTGAATAATTAATCTGCTGTAAACACTGTGTGATGCAACGGATAAATCTGTGTGAATAATTAATCTGCTGTAAACACTGTGTGATGCAACGGATAAATCTGTGTGAATAATTAATCTGCTGTAAACACTGTGTGATGCAACGGATAAATCTGTGTGAATAATTAATCTGCTGTAAACACTGTGTGATGCAACGGATAAATCTGTGTGAATAATTAATCTGCTGTAAACACTGTGTGATGCAACGGATAAATCTGTGTGAATAATTAATCTGCTGTAAACACTGTGTGATGCAACGGATAAATCTGTGTGAATAATTAATCTGCTGTAAACACTGTGTGATGCAACGGATAAATCTGTGTGAATAATTAATCTGCTGTAAACACTGTGTGATGCAACGGATAAATCTGTGTGAATAATTAATCTGCTGTAAACACTGTGTGATGCAACGGATAAATCTGTGTGAATAATTAATCTGCTGTTAACACTGTGTGATGCAACGGATAAATCTGTGTGAATAATTAATCTGCTGTAAACACTGTGTGATGCTACAGATAAATCTGTGTAAATAATTAATCTGCTGTAAACACTGTGTGATGCAACGGATAAATCTGTGTGAATAACTATTCTGCTAGAAGTACAGTTTTATTTACAATCTACAATATTTTCATAGCCCCTACACAAACAAGACACTGTGAATAAACAAAATACAATGCTATTGCATAAAAATATAAGTCATGCTTTCTTCGGTTAGGTATTATGACGGGTTTGATGGAGTATACTCAAATACATTGAGAATGTCCGATTTTATTGTTAAAATTGATAATATTATAATAATTGACTCATCTATATCAAAGCTGTGTGACTCGTCTATATCAAAACTGTGTGACTCATCAATATCAAAGCTGTGTGACTCGTCAATATCAAAGCTGTGTGACTCGTCTATGTCAAAGCTGTGTGACTCGTTTATAATTAAAGCTATGTAACTTGTCAATAATTAAAATCGTCTGAATCATCAATAATCAAAACTGTGTGAATTCACAGTCGTCTCTGTGACTTAGAAGTAATTAAGGTCGCAGGGCTTTAAAATGCTGCATGACTTAGTAATTATTGTTGTCATCATCATCATCATCATTATCATTTGAGCTGAAAGACGTCTACAGATGGACATAGGCCTTATTGCTGTATTACGTAATAATTGATTCTGTTAAAAAATTGCGTGGAAAATAATTAAATTAACACAATTGAACTTATAACACACAAGTAAAAGTTATGTAAAACAGCAATTTGCAGCAGCTTTGCACTTTCACCAAATCAATCAATTACATGAACAAATGTACTGCCCTTATTGTTTTGTATTCCAGGTGCCAATTAGCAGCGATAGACATGATGGTGCTGATCGCCGTGGGACACGGCATTCGCAGGATGGCCGAATGTTACAGACTTCGGGTTCGTCATGTACCAGCTCGACATGAAAACTCTTTAGTACATCCTTGACATTGTAACTTCTTGGTCTATTGACCCGAACAATTATAAATAAACAATCATAGCGCCTTCCGCTTGTCAGCTTCCGGTACATCAAATAATTAGTAAAAGTTATTATATTGTGCATTATTCTTTGATATATATTATTGTTAATAATTAATATTTAACGAGCCATTTCATTAGATTATTCAATTGTAAATTAATAGTCATGTATTCGTGTGTGTTATAAAAGCTGCTGTGTTGACAGTTTTCCTGATAGAAGATTTCTTAGTTACGGTTGCTAAGCAAATAACATTATGAGAACATTACTCGCTGCTGTAATATTTGAAATATAATTATAAACTTGTTGAATGAGAAGTATCGTTGTTTTACTGTGACCATCCTGACGTAACAGTTGGTTCACAATATATAGTACAAGTCATAAAGTAGCATTCTACTGGTGGTGAGTTTTAAAACTGGTCTATTGGTGTTTAAGTTTATTCGTTACGACCAAAAATATTTTTTTCCCTCCTTGAAATATTAGTATAGATTATATAAATATTTTTATACTTACGGCCCAACGACGCATTGGTCCATTAAATCAATTTTATTTTGAACTATGATTGTGGGGATCTCCCCGCACTCATTCTCCACCTGAAAATAAAATAAAACTTATGTACTTTCTACATTCTACAACGACACATTTAATGATCACATTAGTTACCTATTTCTTGAAGGTATCGCGGAACAATTAATAACAACTAGCTTTGAAGTTCACGTCATTTTAATAAGTATTAAGTACACGTAACAATATTTATATGATTAACTTCTAAGACTACAGTCAGGACTCCCTTCACGTCCACTCATGATTTCTATGCTGTCCACAACATTTTGCACCTCCGAAGAGCTTGGCAGGAACTTTGAATATAATATTCCTCGACCACCAGCGGAACAATTGATCCCCAAAATATAATTATCATTCACTTTCTTAAATATATACTTGGCTATTTTCTTGTCACAAGCACGATGCATGTCCTTCACTTCTTCATCGCCGAAGTAAAGTAAATTGGTCGTCTTGCCGGCACTGTTGATGTAAGTTGCTTTCATCACAGTCGTTTGCATCGGTAGGGTAAGGTTGCTGCACTTGTTGATTTCCAATCCCCTATCTTCCTGCGTCAACTTCTTGAAGTTAATGATCTCGCAGCTGTCTCTTTGCCTCTGGCTCGGTGGCCAGAAGTACACTCCATACATTTGTGCCGGCAACTCGTTCAAGTCATAGTTATCCCCTGACGCGTAATATTGTGTACATATGGACTCTCTGCTGACATATGTTATAGAATTCACTCCACACAGTAAACAGACGAAAGTAAGGACGAACGCGTGAGACCCGTGCATCTTGGCTAATGATTACAAGATCTGAGATGAATGTTCTCCGTCCAAATATAGTTGGGGTAATGTAAACAGTCGATGTGCGTTACTTGATGTCAGTTTGAGATAGTGCGGCCGTGTCGGGACACGGGCTGTGGGCGAGTCACGACCTCACTTATCTTAATGTGCTGCTTCAATTAACAAAATAATCTAGGAACATGGAACTGAATTTTAGGAATTAGGCATTAAAATGTATGTTTTAAAGATTTACGTTTCGATAGACCGCTTTTTAAGTAGCAAAATATGCTAGGTATGTTTCTAATAAAACCTCAACGTTAGTTATGTTTTAAATGTATATACTCTCACGGGTTGCTCGTGACTTGGTCTTGATAAGAATGGCGCAAAAAATGATCTCTATAATAACCAGAACAAGAAACGTTAAGATAAATGTATGTATGTATGTAAAAGTTAACGATTGAACTGTTAATAGGGTCATACGCGGCCAATGACCATGTGCGAGTATTGAAGTACTAATGCGTATAATATTATCTGCACTTGCCAAATGCTCTCAGTAATACGGTTCGATTTGCATATTTATTGCTAGTACCTACAAGAGATGAAATCAAATCTTTCCCAACTATGTAAGATATTGCGAATCGATTAGCATGAAGCATAAAGTCCCAAGCGGTTTACTGTAGAACTTTATAGACGATATCAGTTTCATTTAGCTTATTAAAAACTTTACTAAGTTATTCGAAGATATGTGACATCCACCAACCCACACTGGATCTGTGTAGTGGATTATAATAATGCTGCCGCTCTTATGATAATTAAAGTAAGTCACATTTTGGTCGATATTGAGTTAAGTATATATTTGGAATGTAGAGATTATACTTATCTCAATTTCGACCAAAATGTGACTTACTATAATTCATAAGCGCGGCAGAATGGCGGGACCAACATTTTTATTTGAATGTTTTTAAAGCTTAAAAAAATCGAATATAATAAAAAACACATTAATCAGGAAAAGAACAAAAATAGACGAAGTCACATTAACAGGAAATTTACAGGCCACATAATAAGAGGAAGAGAAAAATGGAATAAGACTACTGTGTTCTGGTACCTCAGAAATACAAAAAAAAAACCTGGAAGACAATGGCGTAGGTGGGAAGATGAAATAAAGGCAACTGTAGGAAGAACGTGGTCGAGGACAGCACTGAATCGCATCGAGTGGAAAAATATGAAGGAGGTCTTTGCCAACTGGGCAAACAGACCAGGGGGGCTACTCTCTTTCTCCGAAAAACGAAGTTTCGATCGAAATTTCAATTGTTTCCTACCACGTATCAGTTTAATTAGACTCAGCGCAAAGGTGGCAACCAACCAAAGTCACTAGTGGCTATCGATAGCGACTTAACACACTTATAATTTTGTATACGACGCGCCACACGTATCACGTTGCCATACCCAACGTACTATTAACGACTAGACGTTCTACGTATCGCTCCCGTCACCATGCCAAACCACCATGCGCTAGCAAACTTTCCGTAACAGAGTCTATCATAAGACTTCGCAGCAGAGAATGGGTTTTACAATATGGTGCTTCCAAACGCCAGTGGCTGTCGCTCGTTACTTATACCTACTGTTAAGAAATGTGGCAGTAGCTCGCGATAGCCATCGGTTGCTGTAGTCGGTGGTCCGTTTGCGCCGAGCCTTAATTTCCGAAATTTCATGACAACGAAATTTCGGAGAAAGAGAGTAGACGTCCTGTTTATAAATGTCAAAGTTTGAATCGAAATGTTTTTAAACATTTATATTAAAGTTTCCCCAATCTGGCTAACTAGTACTATTACGTCTTAGTATAATCAGCTTTTCATTGTGCCCACCAGGTGGGACTTAGGCCTCCTCTCTAGGAGAAGGAATGGGCCATAATTCACCATGCAGGACATGCCTGGACATGCATGTGTATATATCTATCTATCTATCTATCAGCAGTTAGAAAATTGTCACTGGGTTAATTGTCAGCAGAACGATACAAACGAAATTAACCAATTTAAAGATGATGATCATACGAAAGAGTTACTGTTTGACCTATATGTTTGCACTATGTGAAGAGTACTACCAAAAAAATTACTTCAATTCAAAACAGTTTTTCAACAGTACTTACCTACCTTCCATTGTTAACGAAGATTCGGAGAATTTCGTGCATTGCGACAATTTTTGTTAGCATATTTTACGAGTCAAGTTTTGCTATGAAACTAGAGCATAGCGGAACTAACCGTGGTCAATGAGCCCTTTTTTAATGAAGGTCGGGACTTTACATACTGATAGATAGACAGTAATCTATATGTCTATCTTACTAATATTATAAATGCGAAAGTTACGATGTTTGGATGTTTGTTACTCAATCATGCCAAAACGGCTGGACGGATCTGGATGAAATTTGGCACAGGCATAAGATACACTCCGGAATAGGACATAGGCTACTTTTTATCCCGGAAGGCCGGAAACCCCAACTCCAACCCCAATACCACGCGGGCGAAGCCGCGGGCAAAAACTAGTCTATCTATATCTACTAATTACTGCGGCTTACTAATCCGTGTACCATAAGAAGTCTTAGAACATATAGTCACCTTAAGTTTCCACGAGTGTAGAGACAGGAACGAGTCTCGGTCTGTGGTGCTGAATGCGAGGACACAGGCGTGCGCTCCTCGATAGTACGCCTTCGTGATGGCGTCGAACTCCTCCTGTCCCGCCGTGTCCCACAGCATCAGTCGGACCTCCTCGCCGTCAATTCTGGGGATAAGAGTGAGATAGTCAAGATAGTTAAAATAACTAGGTAATAATAGTAGATTATGTAACTAGGGGCATTCTCTTTAAGTTGCGTGAGGCATATTGAATTCCGAACGAAACGAAATATGTTAAGTTTTAATAAGGAAACTATATAATTAACTTATTTTTAGGCAGGAAATCTTTCAGTGACTGCCCCCGCTCTCTAGTGATTTTCTGATTAATCCCTCAAAGACTGATTGTATCTACTTACGTTTGTACAATTTTAATTTCTATATCTTATTTTTCCGGGAAAAATCCAAAAAACAAAATTAAATACTGTTTAAATGGGATTTTTTAAGAAGCACGCAATTAAATACGTAATATAAATCTGTGTGGCGAGACTTGCAGAGAAGCTCAATCGGACTGTCAACGAGTGACTGGAGATTACTGCTCTCCATGGAAGCACATCTAACTGGCAGCCATCTTAGACCAGTATGGCGGGGACTGGCTTCCCTCGAGGACAACGGACCCCTGAAATATCCCCTATAAATATCCCCTACTCGTATGTTCCTTCCAAAATAATAAATCTTGCTCCTTTATAATATTAGAATGCCTTAGAGGAATAAGAAAGAGTGACCTTAATGAGGATATTACCTCGAAAAGGAGGAAGTTTAGTATAGTGGAAATACCATCTACTAAGACCAAATTTGGATGTAAACAATATGATAAACGTTCAGCACAATTGTATAATAGAGTAAATAAAAAGATATATATACACACAAAAAATATATATGATTGTAAAGAAACAATAGTTAAGTGGATAAAACCACTTACGTATGAAGAAACAGAAGCATTGTTATAACATGGCAACATTTACATATACCTACACACACACACACACACACACAGACATACCATCACACACACACATACTCACAAATCTTTATGGCATACTCTCTTTTTGAACATAATTTAAATTAAATTCTTGTTTTTGGTATTCTTAATTTTAAGATTCTAGAATTATTGTGTTAATTATCAAACTGTAACTGTGTCTAAAAGAAGATTCCGAACACAAAAAAAAATGTAAACAAATTATTTGACACAATAAAATATTATTATTATATTATTATTATTCTTATTATATTATTAGTCTTCGTTGGGACTCTGCAAAAGAGTCGAAGCCAACTGGGGCCCAATGTCTCTATCTGAAAGTAAGGCTTGGCTGTGCAAAAGGCAAAGAAGGAACGGGATAGGGAGACTCTGACACTGTTTCCTGCTTTCGATTCGTCATTGGATGATTTTTACCCACCATAAAAAAAGAGTGACCGTTACCCCCGAATATCTTCTTTGGCAGTGATAGAAAAGGTCTTTCGCGAGGCAAAAATATCAAAAATAGGGCATTATCAATGACATAATAGGAAAACATAACAACATATACGTACCATCTTATAGATAGATCGAGGCTATATAAAAAATGTCTTTTAACGGAACTATTAGTAGTTACGTAAGACGTGGCCTGTTAGTTGAATTACCATCATTTCCTCCAGGCAATTGCCTCCATTCGATGACTTCGAAGGATGCTATCAATTCTCCATCAGACCACACCAGCGGTGCCAGCTTGATTACCCTAATTAGAGAACATATTCATGCATCTACGACACGACATCTCTGCATGTCTTTATTTTAATTAAGGCCCATAATTATCTAGTCTTTAACTTATTTTCGATGATTACTCAATTATTTTTTAATCTTAGTTTACCTACTTTGGCCTGTTTATTCGAAGATTATTTTTATTTTTATAATTTAGGTCTCCATTTTTGTTTTGGTAATATAGAAATGAGGTCATTTGGGTTATCTAGACTTCTCGGTATTTTAAAGCCAAAGTGCTGTATTATGTCTTCACGATGAATCAAGAGTATTGATTATGTTATAACACTTTGAACTGTTTTCGGGGTTAAGTAAATAAATGCATCCAAGATATCTCAGTTCCTTATAAATAAAAAAAAAAATACCTACATTGTGATAAGCTTCTTAGGAAAACAGATTTTTGTTTCTTTTTGTAAGTACAAAAAGAAAAAAAAAAGTGTCGAGAAACAGGAAATTTCCATAAAGCTAAACTAAAGGAACCCTACCTAATAAAATTTTCGTGGCCATGCTTTTTTGCCTCTTATTTTTTTAAATTAGTTCTCATCCACCCACTAAAGCACATGCATAAGTCCATACTATTCCAACTCCCCCGTTAGATGCTTTACTTCAGCCATCGAAGACCAGGGAAGGCTTGAATGCTGCTAAGAATAATCTTAGCAGCATTCAAGCCTTCCCTGGTCACATCAACTTGATGGTTGATTTGGCCGTTTTCCAAGTTATTCATCTTGCTCATTCTATAGGCCCTTTACTAAATCTGACGTTCTAAGAAGTCAACTGTTATCGAATTATTTCCGATTGGTTTTTATTTACGGGTTATTTTTTAACTACTTCTATTAATTCGGACCTCGGAGTCTAATAGAAGAGTGGTAAAGTAAAGCACTTTACTGTACCTTCGTGAGCCAATGATGATTTGAGTAATGGTCTCGTTTCAATTACTCCTTTTGTTTTTGGCTGTTTTGTCATTCAATAGTCTCTAAATATTATATTCCTTCAACAGCCAAAGTGGGAAAGACTAAAATATGGAACGTGGATCTATCGTCTACTGAATTAAGTGTTCTTGTCTTTTCTTCGTCTGCTTGGTAAGTATCACGTGTTATTTCTAAAGTTTATCGTCAGGCACACAGGGGAGTCCAAAACCAAAGCGATTAGTAAGAAGTTTGGCAGTGAGCTGAGTACATTGCTCACAGAACAGATGGTCGATGGTGCCGAAAGGTTCTGGAGTAGCGTCTGCGTATTGGAAGACACTGTGTTAGTAGGCAAGGTTACAAGGTGACCAATGACTTGGCTGGAGGTATCCGGTCGATCACAAAGGATCGGTCGTTATGGCAACACTTGGGACAGGTTTATTCCAAAGCGGAATTGATGATGATGATGAACTTACTCAATCTGTCGCTCCAAGAAGTCGACTCCGATGGTCTTCTTGTAGTCGCGGGTGAAGGTGCCGCGGCAGTAGCGCTGGATCATGCTGGACTTGCCCACGCCGCCGTCGCCCACGATCACCACCTTGAGCGCCACCTCCAGGTCCTCCTCCCGCATCGCGCCACCACCGACCCAAACATTAGTGTTCAGGGCTTTGGTTCTGGAAGGAGATAAAGTTTCATTAGAATAACTATATTAAGTAATTGCTTTGTGCACTCGACAGTTGAGTAATATTAGCCTAAGCTCCTTACTTAATGTGATCCATTTTACGACCTAATAGGGCTAAATAGGGTGTATATGAGTCATTCCTCTTTCTCACTCGCACGTCTAACATTTCAACAAGTCATGGAAAGGTCAACAAGATATGGAAGGAGATTTTTCAAACTTAAAACAATGAGCATATATTTTATGTTTAGAGGATATGCTGCTGCTACAATTCGAAAAGGCGCTTAATAAAGCTGCAATATCTAGTATTCATAATTTCTTATTTCATAAAAACGACACATTTAATACTAATCGCTCGCCCTGTCTTTCCGCGGGTGCAATTTATTGTGTGTATATTTTCAACTTCTTACTACCAACTTTAAACTTCTCGTTTAACCACAGTATACAAAATAGTTATGGTTTAACACTCTTTTTATTTATTCAATGTTTTGGGAGAATTAGCGAAACACCGACAATAAAGAACATTTATAGGTCTATGCGGAACAGAGAGTAAAGTCCCACATACCTCCGTTAAAGACTCCGGGAGGATTCTCCGACCAGACGGGTGATACACTTGGTGGGCTAATCATCTATCGGGTAGTAGCAGTAGCTACCCGATATATGATTTCGGGCAGTTTGAAAAGGCGCAACTTTAGTTGCGTATAGATGTCACTACAAAGATATGACCGTACCAAAAAATATATATTTGTCGGTTCAATAAGGAACACCCAATCCAAACCTAACCTATAAAGGAAAACCGTAAAAAACCTGCGTCAGAGCAGTATGGAGCGACTGTTAAGCCAGCTATTAATTTATAACAAAGTATGCAAGTGACAGCGGTTTTATATCAGACTTGTTTTACACTACAAAAAATAAGCTCATAATTGGTCCGAGGCCATAAGCGCCGGATTCAATGACTCATATGGGTCTTTAAAGTTATAGCCAGTATAAAATGAGCCTTTCATAAGACCATAAAGTTAGTCGTGTCGGGTCTCACCTAATTAGTAAGTCTTTAAATGGACTCTGATATTTATGGCAGTTTATTTATAAGGGGTAACACTTTAGTTGATTGTTTTTTTAGATCTGAGATATGAAATGAGATATTATGAGGCTTCTTTGGTTAATATCAATGTAACGGGACCTTAGAGGGATTTTTTTGTGAGAAATAGCCAAAACGAATACTCCTGCTGTAAGGTGAATTGTCAGCGTGTCAGACTTTTACTGACTAAAATCCACTTGTATTTTTCAGTTTCTCTTTGCTACAGTAACTATTTCTAAACGTTTTCGCAGCTCTAGTAAAAAGGCGCTTATGGCCTCGTTCCTATGGTAGCTTCTTTGTTTCGTTTATTCATCTATCCTGTTATCTCTCTATCATCATCTGTCCTATCATCATCCATCTTATTACAAATCTTTTCTATATCGTGAATACGCTTGTTGCTATTTTATTCATTTTTGTACGTTTTAATCTTTTAAGAACGGCAGAAGGAGTAATAAGTTAATTTAAAATATTTTTGTAAATTAAGCATTTATCGCATGGTATAGAACTCATGAAGACCATTCTAAGGAGTCTAAATCCTGTGGGGCATATTGTGGTATTTTTTGGAGTTCAGCAGTTCCTATGGTAACTTTTCATTATGATCCTCAGAGCTTGAACATTCTCACAACTTCTGGTACAGTACCCTTGATAAAACTATGCAAAGGAGTTTAAACATGATCTTATACGTCGACACCCAAGCGAGCGCCGGCTCTCGCGGCATGATTTCGCGCCAAGCGCCGTTGTCAAATTTTAAAAAATAGAATGTACAATATTTGAGCATTTTTTTATAGGGTATTTTGATATTTATCCAAGAACGCAAATAAAAAGTTTTATAGACAAATAACTTTCCGTTAATACCCGCGAACGCCGGCGTTCGCTGTTAGTACCTGCAAACGCCGGCGTTCGCTCAGGGGTGAAAAGTTAAATGCACCTAAAAATTTAAGTACCCTAAACAAACAAAACATTCCAAATTAAAAAATATCTCGGAAGAATAATCAAGATTGAAAGATAAAATATCTTGGAAGATTAAAACCATAGTCATGCCAAATTCTTCCTTGAAACTATAATTAACAAACACTACCAGACAAATCACTATCAATAACGATGAAGTCTGCCACAATGGCCGTCAATACCAATAGCAAAATCACCAACAATATTATCCTCATTAGGTTTAGATTTGAAAGCGTCGAAAAAGTTTGTTCAATCAGTGAAGACACCGGAAGTGACAAAGACAGATCCGGTCTTCCAAAACTTAGAGCTAGGGTTGCACCTAAATTTTATGTTGGAGCTGAATTCGGAAGCGGAGCTTTTGGTTTGTCAGAATCGGAATCAGAAATACAGGCGGAATTAAAATATGTCAAATTAAACAATACTAAAATAATAATAACAAGAAGCCCTCAGACTAAGCGATCAAGAATCGCCAAATTTAAGTGGCACATTACAAGTATAACGGATCAATACAGTCGATTGAGACGAAAGGTTCAGAAGTAGCGAGCGACCACTTATCGAAAGACGCAGTTTTGGAAGGCCTCCCACAAGGCAGACCGATGACCTTGTCAGGGTCGTGGGAATCTGATGGATGCGAGACACTTCTAGGTCTCGTGTGTCAATGGAGAAGGCCTATGTTTAAAGTTAGGCCTCATCAAGTGCAATATCGATCGGAAGTTCCGATCTCGCGGAATCGGAACCGAGCACCTCCGACAGATCTCTGCTTAGATCTCGTTCACCAAGTAACTTGAAGAAGTAAATATACACTTGCTCAGCATGACGAACTATTCACATTTCGTTAAATCATTGTAATTTTACTTTCGACGCATTCCGCGTTTCTCCCGACGGCGGCAGATTCCGCCAAGTCATGCGAGCAGATGAGCCACTCTGATTATGTCAACATTTGTAGAATGTTCATTTTTCTCCAAGGCTCGGAGACGACGCGGAAGAAGATTGTAGGATAGATCAATATTTTAATAGCGGTTTGAGTAAATAAATAACGTGGGCTCACATTGTCGGCTTTCCCCAACTTTTGGAACAGGTGCAAAGTTAAAATTATACTTTTTAAATGGTCCTTTCCTTTTTCCGTGTTATTCAATAAATCTCGTGTATATGTCCTTCTTTCTAAAGAAGGAAAGTACTCGTATCTGATGATGACCTTTGTCATTTATTTCGTTACAGACAAGGAAGTCGAAGGTACATAAAGATAGCTTGCTTGATTGTAGGTAGAATTATCCAATAGACTATTGGCAATAGTGCATTATATTGGTCCGCCATAAACCAATATAAGAGAGAATAGCTTTAATCCGAAGATTTGAGCTATTGAATTGGTAATTGTTCCAATAAACTTGATGTGATTAAGAATTGCGTGAAATAAAATCAATAGCACGTCTCATTTGTTAACCTGAGAATAAGCGTCATAAAGGATCGACTTACTTTTTTTTGGGAATACAGAAAAAATAAGCTTATTTTTTTTTTTATTTCTTGTATATTATAAAACATAACTTCAGGTTTTCTCCGTAAACGCAAACATTATTTGATGTGTGTTTTTTTATGGTGGGTAAAAATCACCCAATGACGAATCCTATCTTTGAGCGAAGCGGGATACAGTGTCCGACTCTTACTGATTAAACAACCTACCCCGATCCTACGTTGCCAAGGGCCAGAGTTTTCCTTTCAGACACGAACCCTTGGCTCTAGTTGGCTTCGATCCTTCTGCTCTTAGTCTCAAGGAAACCTTGTTCAGATTCTAGAAATCGGATATCATGAACTCTTTTGAAACCTTGTTTTTTTGGTGTGGGAAATCATCTTTCAATTTTATGTTTAAAAATAGATACGAAATGATCTATGTACTATGTATTATCTGCATGTAGGTAGCTATGTGTACGCATCAATTGTGCAGATCAGTCGTCTACAAGTCTAGTGTTAATTTCCTTTGCACCGACATACCGCGTATTCATTATTACAAGTATGGTCATTATAATGTAACGCAGGGTGTCATTGTACTTAAGTATCCTGTCTACTCACATAAATATTCATAGCAATAAATACTTTAATGTTGCTGCTGTTACTACTGCTATCCTCCTTTCTAACAGTCTATTTTCATCCGTTTTACCTTCTATTTGAAATTAAAATTTAATTAATTTATTACGTCAAAAACAAACATATTTCAAGGTAGTCATTAGTAATAGGCATTTTGATTGAAGTGTTCGAATAAATTTATTTATTTTTATTGCTAAAAAGCGATAAATTGTCCAACTAATTGGCGAAATTTATTTATTTACTGATTGAGACGCGGAAAGTTTTGCTAATAAATGCTAATTTTCTTTATTTACTCGTCACGAATTGTGGGAAAATTGATGGACTGCGTGAGGATAGAAATGAAAGTAAGATTCAATTTAAAATTCTTCATCTCCTTAGCTTTTACCTCACCTAGAAAAAATCATCTGGCTTATTTCTTATACTTGTCAATTTTGTTTTGTAAACCAGTGATCGAGGAAAGCTAATATACAAATAAAATATAAAATTGTTAAGAAAAAACTATTCCAGACAAATTAAACTTCTAGCCTTTCTAAGAATCACCCAGTTACAAGTTTAGTCGCTATAAGTATCATACACCTTGCTCTTCATATCCAAATTACCGCCATGATTCATGATTCTATTGTTTCTTTTACTAACTTAGTATTTTTATGGTAAGTGATTACTAAGAATATGTAAAGTACAGTCTGAACACCGTAGGCGCGGTCCGAACCAAGCCAAGTCGTCGACGGCGCACACTGATCCCGCGCTCCTCAAAATGTCAGCAAACAGTAGGGACCCTGCAATAGGCTCGAAGTCATCTGGGGTCAAAGGTTCTTGTGTCTGAAAGGAAGGCTCTGGCCCTAGAATGAAGGCAACGTAATTTGGGTTGGGTTATTTAGTCAGTAAGAGTCTGATACTGTATCTTGATTCGTTATTGGATGATTTTTACCCTCCACAAGAAAACCACAGTCTGAAATAAAGTATTATTTCTTACTATTTTTGTATTTAGTAATTATATTATTATCATCTGTTTTAAGTAAAAAAAACTAATCTTAATCATTGGTCATCGCCAAATACCGTTTCGAACAAGTCCTAAAAATGCAGTGTTGAAATGAAAAACTATTGATAGTGAATTTCCCATGCATCGTCTAAATTCATCAGAGCGTATAAAGAGGTTGATTGCATAGTGATTATGAGCCGTGTTCGCACTTGTGTTGAAAAAGTAGCATCCTTGCGTGTTGTGTGTGAGTTTTGCTGTTTTTTTTTTGTAATTGTCGTGGTCTACTTCTAGCTTGTTGTCTGTTATGGCCGTTCATAAATAGATTTTTTTATTTGATATAAACTAATGCTTAACTGCGATCACACCTGGTAGGCAGTGATGCAATCGTTGATGGTGAAGCGCACTAGTTTATTAAGAGCATATTAACTCTAGCCTTGAAGACACCTAAATTATAATCGGAATCGGATAGGAAGACCGCTGCAAATTGTTCCAGTCCATCGCTGTATGTGGATTAAACGAAGAAGCGAAACGTTTAGACCGAACCGAAGAAGAGTGCTAGCTTTAGTTGGTGGTAAATTAGGTTGTAGCGACCGCCCTGGACTTCTCCACCGGGAAAAGAAGAATAGCTACCGTCCTGGGGTAGGTACACTCCCGGAAAATTACTTCCTACCTTAAAATCATTTTTTTTTTAGTGTGTTCCTTTTTTGTGATTCGTACCCACAGGGAGCCAACGAGATCCTATTACTAAGCCTCTGCTGTCTATCCATCCGCTCGTCTATCTGTTCGTCAATCTGTCAGTGAGCAGTATCTCATAAACCGTAAGAGATTTGAAATTTTCATATAATGTCATGATGGAGTCTGATAGTTTTTGAATTGTTTGGAATGTATGGTCTTGATGAGTATCTACTATAGCGCGCTATAAAAGTTAGTCTTTTAGTAGAGTTAAAATTTATCATGTTTTTTAAAGTATATTAAGTTAAGTAACAATGTATGTAGTTGGCAACTAAATATAAAGTAGGCATGTCGTAAAAATAATGGCCAACATTACCATAATGTTATTATATTTACATAAACTATAGTCAAGTCTCATGATATTGTTTTACGAGAGCTCAAGTTATTTTCAACAACTTGTTTTAATCTGCTTTTTATGTAGGTAACCAGTCTTCATTTTTAATTGAAAAAAACCTTAAAGTATTCCGGTAATGCAGTTAATTACTATTTTTATTTGTAATCTTGGTTGTTATCAGTTTACAGATCTTGGTCTTTACATTTTGTCCTATTTAATATAAGTGTCGCATATAAGCCTTGAAACAGACACGAAACATGTCAAGGATTAGAGAATTCGAAATATTACTTACTGCCTGGGAAAATTTACATTATATTAGTTTAGATTTAGTCTTCTGGATACATTTCCAGATGACAGTGATGTGGTGGACTTCGACGTTGAGTGTTCATTATTTTTGATTATACGTAGGTACATAATTAGGTTTTATTGTAAACAGTTTTATTAATTTTTAAGGTTATGTACATAAAATACTATGTAAGTATTTTATGTGTAAAAAGCGACCCGCCCAAGCTTCGCACGGGTACTGATATTGAAGATATTATGCATGTATTATGAACATAAACCTTCCTCTTGAATCACTCTATCTATTAAAAAAACCGCATCAAAATCCGTTGCGTACTTTAAAAGATATAAGCATACATCGCACAACTTTGTTTTATACTATGTAATGTAATGTTTAAAAAAATATTTCCTACTTCACTTTCGAGCATAATAGACTTTCTTATGTAGAATTGCGTAAGTAAATATATATCTGTACATATCAGCAAGTCCAGAACTAATTAGATATTTACAATGAGCAGGAAAGAGGATATGACAAAGAACAAAATAAATCATTTGATAATACAGACAGAGTCTTTCCTACAATTTTGTGAGGAATGCGGCAGCTATCGGCTACCCAGGCTATTATGTAATAAGATTTATGCACTATTGTAACTTCAATTTGACAAGTTATTGCTATGAAATGCGACTGAAAAGTAATAATAGGTTAATTTCTAAATAGTTTTACTGGCACGGTGGTATTTTCAAATCTGTTTTAAAATATACTTAATGGTATATTGGGTAGGTATATTACCCATCAACAACGATGGCTGGGTAGACCTCACGGCGTCCTCACCTTCCGTGTGACGCAGGTTCTCACCGGACATGGGAAGTTCGGGAGATTCCTGCACCGGATTCGTGCGGAAGAGACGTCCGGGTGTCGCCACTGTGAGGCGAGCCCGGAGGACACGGTGGAGCACATGGTGGAGGTGTGCCCTGCTTGGGAAGAGCATCGCCGTGTCCTCGTGGGGGTGATCGGCGGCGGCGACCTCTCGCGTCGGGCCCTGGTTCAGGCCATGGTCCGCAACGAAAAGGAAGGGCAGGCTTCTGCGAAGCAGTAATGCTCGTAAAGGAGGAGGGCGACCGCATAAGGCAAAGGCAACAGCGCCCTCGCCGTAGCTGTCGCCGCCGCGATCCTGCCGATATCCGGCCACCATAGACACTGGCTCGCGGACGGTGAGCAATGGGTAGCTCACCGTCCGGTCGTCTGGTAAGACAAAGTCCAAGTCGTCAAGGGCGCGCACCGTTCCCGCGCGCCTCGAGGAGTTGTCAGCAAACTGCAGGGGCCCTTCAGGGTCGAAGCCTCCTGGAGCCTAAGGTGGTGCAAACTGTTACCTCGACTCCAGGAATAAGGCAAGGAAGGTACGGGGTAGGTTTTTTAGTCAGTAAAAGTCTGACACTGGTCTCCCGCTCCGCCCAAGAGCGGGTTTCGTCATTGGATGATTTTCACCTACTATAAAAAAAAAACCAATCAACAACGATGATTTTTTGACGTCATTTTTTAATGAGTGAGTTTTCATCATTCTTTTGTTTTAGCGCGTTAATACGTACCTTAGCTTCTTTCATCGGCTTCGTCCTCGCAAATGTAGAAAATATATGTCACTCAGTGATAAAGTACTATTTTAGTGATGAAATAATTTTTAAAATTGAGTCCAGTGGTTTTTGAGTCACTACATATAAAAATACAAATCCAAAAAAGAATAAAGTTTACAAATCTTTCAAATAATTGGGTATGTTCAAACATACAACAAACAATGAATTTACTCCTTAATTATTATTTTTGCATATTAAGCCCAGAGGCTAATAAACCATTAACGGTTAGTAAATTATAGGATCCAGCCAGCTAATTAAAACAAGCACGCCATTTCACGCATTGTCAACACGTTGAGACAACTCAAAGATCAGCGTTTCTCATACCTTGAAAACATGGTTATAATTAGTTACAGTCTTGTAAAAGATACCATAAATACGTTAATTGTCTGTTATTATAAACGTAAAAGTATTGGAAGCGTTAAAGTGTGAGTTAAGTGAAGCTCTGGGAAAGTGCTCGAGTGTTGACCCAGATTAAGTATTGGAGACAAGTGGGCTTACACGCAAGTGTACTCGCTCTAGTATACCTTTCACACGTGAGGAAATCATTCGATCGTGGATAACTTGATAGATTCGTTGATATCAATGACGTAAAGAGGAGTATAATGATGACAGCACATCTTAACGTGAGAGTACCGGCTGTTATGATGAGAAAGGAAGAGTTAGGTAATAGATATGAGATCGTTATTAAAGAATATGGAATATATAATGTTCAAGATGATGGATTTGATAGATTAATCATAAGAGATTAAGTAGATATTGTGTAAGCAGAAAATAAAGAGGCGAATGCTTAATGAGGATAGATAAGAAATCAAAAGAGTATAGAAATATTTATTTATAAATAACTAATTGCACTAGTAACAAACACTGTTAAGACGAACTTAGGATTTTTCCACCATTCAATTTTAGCACTGGTGCAGAAACAGATCATGGTAATTGCAAAAATATTAGAACCTACACATAGTTAATGTTAAAGTAAATAAGAAAACGATATAATAAGAAGAGAATCGTTGTGGTGAAAGCAGAAACTAGCCAGAGAACCCAAATAAGGCTCAATAAAATGAAACCGAAGAAAGCCAGCCAGAGCTTTATTTATTGGACACAATACAAGATACATGAAAGTGTAAGAAAATCAATTATTGTAACTGCACAAGAAATTATACAATAGCCCGTCGTATCTCTAGCAATTTCCTTACAAACCTTTCCAAATAAGGTAATATTACAAAGGCAGGCGATCCTGAATGGAATATGCAAATTTAATTGGCGATAAATTGCGTCTGGGCAGATCCATCGACAGATTTGCCAAACGTTTTATCTCTCTCATTTATCTATCGCAATTAGCTGCTTTGCACGGTTCTTCGGATTTATGATCGCCGTTGCAAATCGCTATTAATTTGTATCTTTTTTACTGGAATTCAGAGATAAATTCCGCTTTTTCTGTGTTACTGACTGCAGGTGTTTCGATGTTTGTTTTCGTTATTTTTATTTGATAGGATTATCTTCGTTTGGTTGTTCCATGGTTGCGGCATTCGGTGTAAGTATTTTTCTTCAACATTTTTTAATTAATTTACAATACTGTTATTACGGTATGCAGTAGTTAAACATATTAAACTAGCGATCACCTGCGGTTTCACCCGCATCTTTGATTACAGCTCAGTTTCTTTTGGTCGTAACGTGCTTTTTTAGCCTATACCTATGATAAATGGCATATCCGACATTAATATAGTAGTTCCTGAGATTAGCGCGTTCAACCAAACAAATTAACAAGCTCGTATAGATGATCGTTAAATTTATGATTCTATACGAGAGCTTAAATAATAGTAACGTGATCATACATCAAAAGAAACTGAATAGTTTTAAATAGACAAATTCTTTTTGTATCACGAGACGCCCTAAGCGATACTTTCTTCACTAATAAACTCATCATTCAAGGTTTTGCCGCTGGCTATTTGTGAAGTCTGTCTGAGCTTTCCATCTCAACAGAACATGTACTTTATATACCATTTATGTAGAAAGTATGTCATTGACGAGAAAATGTCGTTTCAATGAGTTGTGGCTTAACTAACTGCCATTTGCTTTGCAGACAATGATACTTTAATTACCTACTTGTTTTAAATATACTACTTTTAGTAGGTTACTGGAAATGGTAACAGGATGAGGGTCTGATGCATCTTTAGACGCTTCGTTTGAAGGTCAACCGGAAAATGTGTTCTTGGATTGCTCGGTGACTTAAAAAATATGATAAGTTGATTTAAAGTTCTTACTAAAATTGCTGTTGATACATATTTCATCTGTTGCGTCTAGGGTCGATTCGATTTTTGTTTATTAATCTATGTTGTCTCCCACAGCTGGGCTCCCCCTTTTCTCTCCAAACCACTCTCTTTAGGGCATACATGTAGTGCTCTCCCTCAGCTGGTCAAAAACCTCCCCCTTTTCTCTCCAAACCACTCTAGGCCGAGCACTGGTATGCATATAGGTAGTGCTGTTCCACATGCAATCTTGCGACATGGTCAGTCTATTCTCATTTCAGTCTGACTGTTTTGTCTGAAGTCTGTTTCTTGAGTTACACCACTGTTTTAATTTAAATTCAAGTCTTACTATTAGGTGTAATTATTGGGGAAACCTACTTTCATATATCTTCATAAAAAGTATAGGTATCACTATCTACATGAAAAGTAGGTTTCCCTAAAAGTAGGTAGGAACTGTCTGCAGATTTATTGAGAGAGATAGATTTGCAAGCCGTTTCCGAGGTAACTAATAGAAAAGTGTCTCGACTTGCTTAGAAAACGACTTACCCAATGAAAAATTTCATATTGCATTACAATACCAGTGTGATTAACGAGGCGTACACAATAGGTGTCAAGATTCCTTTCTTTATACACTATACGTTCTTTAAATTCTAGATTTTTTTCAAAGACTTTCAGTGTTTTCAAATGATCTAGATTTGTGATCCACTTTCTACTTTCATTAGATTTTTTTGTCTGTAAATTAGCGTATGTTCGATGGCTCTTAATTTGATTTAGGAACCAACTCTCTAAAGTATTATTGAAGAGTATAAATAAAATTAATGACCATGAATACCAGCTTAGTCATTAGTTGGTTGCAATACTTGCAATAGGTGTTCGTATATACGATACACTATATCTATATATCTTTTTTACATAGCGTAGATTCTACCTACGCTATATAAAAAAGACTGCAGGACAAAAATATGCATTTTTAAGATGAATGAAAAGGATTGGTTGTTGTGTCATCTAGCTAATCCTTTAGGTTCAGAGTCCTACTCCTCCCGTAATCTCCTTCTGGGTCTTCTGCGATGACAGTTACTATTATTCAGGATCCAGTCAGTGTAGGCACGGTAATATTATCTATAAGTATTACCGTGGTGAAGGTTGCCTTCGTCGGTTGCGGCAGATATGGCCTGCCCAGTTCTCTCTTATTCCATTCAGAGTGTGAGAAGTCCTATGATGATTTCGCTCATTAAGAAAGGGCGTAGTATTTATTTTTTAATCTGTGATAGTACTCTACATCTTCATTCGTTTATCTTTTAATTGATCGTTTAGTAATTTCCTGTTGCATGTAATTGTATTATCTACGAAATCGGCCTAATGCAAATATTTATGAATTATCAATTTGATCTTTCCGAATGTCTTATTACGATTCAATATTTATGCTCTCAAATGCTCAAAGATTTCTATCCTCACTGATCAGACAGGATAGTCGAGAGACTTAGAAATCTCAATTGGACTAATTCTTGGCAGGCATATCTTATAATCTAGCTAGATGCTTGACGTAATAAGCTGAACTTATAAGAAATTTAATAGCTGCTACAGCTAGAAATCATGTTCTTGTGTATCGGGTATCCCTTTCTCATTAGATACTATAATGTACAAGTACTACTTAACCGAGGTGCACAAGTTATACTCACCTTACAGGCAAAGAAAGTAAATACTTTATTTGTAGTCTAATCTACTCGTAATTCGAGGTTTTGGCTCGGCTCACTGCTCTATTTTGGGCTACCATTTGAGAGTATCAATATTTATTCCGATCGCCAATTAAAAACAAGTTGTCAAAAGGTACAAAATTTTATATATACGTATACATTCGAGGTTAGATTCATACATTCCCTTGTGAAGAATTCATACCCTTATCCATATATATGTATCTTCATCTTTCAATTTTATAAAAAGGTAATCGTTAGTGATTCATCGTAGTAAGTCGCAACTCTAACCGAATGCACTGTACGCAGATATGAACTCTTCATTCATAGCATTTGTGGACAAGAAATCAAAAATTTGCCAATTACTCGAGCGAACTATTAATAACCCATCAAACGCTTGAGAATATTTAACCAGTTTGAACAAAAAAAAAAAGTTAAAAATAGAAGTATTTCTTTGCAGACATAGACTAACACTATAACTGCATGACAGAAAGTCGTAAGTGTCAAACAGAGAAAAAAAAAGAAGAAAACAATCGATCCAATAAGTTAAGTACAACCAAATTTTATTAATTTCAATGAATTCGCAGTTTCAACGCAAATCGAAAAAGAAAAAAGACGCCATTTTACAGAAGATGGACGAGGGAGAGATTTATATTTGATGAGGAATGATATCATGAAATTCAAAGTTGTATTCGTGCTTGCTATACCTACACGAAGAAATTTAAACAGGTAGTATATAGGTATTAAATGTCTTTGCCTATACATAATACACACATGCATTTAAACGCTAACCACATTGTTTTCCATATTCTGACATAGAACAACCAAGAATTCCTCGACGATCTGTCATGGAAAATGGAAACGATAATATTTACTTTGGTCAAAGCAAATATTATATCCTTAATTAACCTTCTCATTATCCAACAAGAATATAATGAAAATGATCGGTTGACTGAGCCGGTCTAAAAACCTCTTGTGCTAGTCAATTTAGATAGATATTTGGCGAGATTAAAGCGATGACTCAGTAAAATCTTAATTAGATTAACAATAAAAAGACTAAAAACTTTATCGAAACTGCGGATTGCTAGACTGCTACACCAAATTACTTGAGATTTTTTTATAGACAGTAGGTAAGTCTGTTGGTTCTACATTTCTCTAAGATATTTTTATTGCAAACAGTGTCGTGGTCGTTTCTTTTTCATTTATTCTGTTAATCCTCTTTAAAGTAATCACATTACTGTTTCTATACGACTTTCCTTTTTTCAATATCTCTTTCAAATAAACCTGTTTTTTCGCGCTATCCCAACTATTTTCTGCAAGCGCAGTCTGCGTCACTGTAAGGAGTTTCAACTTGACTAAAACCCAGACTTCTGCTTTTTGAGTTGATGGTTTTCTTTTTCCCACACTTTTCCCTCAAAGTATTCGGGCTAAGGAGGACCTTTATAGCGGGTCAATGGATTGTTTTAGGTCCTCCAAACTGCAGGTTACACTTTAGGCACTCTAATACGTAGGCTATCATCTGATTAGGAATATTAAAACCTATATGTTCCACGTCTAATGTTCTAGGATCACGCAACAAACAATCTTACCAAAAACTAATATAAGTGATCAATCGATGGATACATATAAAACAGAGCTCCATTATAGGAACGATACAGATATGTCTATTGAAGTTATCAGAAAATGTAATGTATTGACCATAGAATGGATTGACAGGCAGAAAACAAAAAAAAATATACTTGATCGCTGCTGTGGTTTGATGGTATGTTTGGACTACTGCGTAGTGATGCGAGTGAATGCGGTGGTCGATTACCGATAGCATAGTCTCCGATACCCGAGACAGTTACGTACAGTACGTTCGTATGCATAACGAATGTCTAGACGAGGCTCAGGTTTTCAAGAATCGTTTCTGCTGCGGTTACAGCAACGGTACTCTCTGTAGGTGTGTACTTTTACAGTTTTTATTGCAAAATTGTCTACGGTTTTCCAATAGAAAAATGAATGTTCAAGTTTGTGTATATATGTATATATAGTAACACTAGTGCGATACCCAAGAGAAAATCATTCAAATTGAAAATGCACTGCACACTGAACCCGCGTGATGGATACGGTCCATGTCCTTACTCCTTCTCCTTATGTCTTGATCACACGTACCGAGCAAACGAGCGAGACAGAATGTCCATCAATGATGGATGTACCATTGGCTAAGATAGAACGGGGTTGGTGAAATTAGCTTATGCAAATTCGACTACGGTAGAAACTGAAAAGCGTCAAATCGGCGTTAATGCTCAAGACTTTTGTACACATATGCTTTTCAATTTATTGTGTCTACCTTCTTTATTTGGTTGTTCTAGAAATCATCTTTCAATATAATTTCAATGCTTTATTTGCTCAACATTCAATTTGGTTTGTATTTTGAATTATCCTCTAATGAGTCAGCAGTCTTAATAACTAAAAGTGCATCTCATCAATTTTGACTAGATGATTTTGGACATCATTAGAAACCTAAAATGAAATGAAATCTAGTATCTAAGTATATCTATATATAAGTAGATACCTATTGTTCGTCGATAAACTGATCTAGTCTTACTTAAAATGTCTTATTAAAAAGCTTCGTATGTGAATAATCAAAGGAAAGGAACTGCCCGGGTACTTTTTTTAACCAATTCCAAAAAACGATGAAGTTTTCAAATTGTTTTATTAGTTAAAAATTCCGTCATTTATGAACCAATTTGAAAATTTCACAGATACTCGTATATTATCAGATTGGTTCCATTTACACATATCCAAGTCCATTTCTGATCATGGAGTTCAAGAGGAATTGAGAGGACTTCTCAATTTATGTTATACGTATCCATCCATCTATTAGTAGGCCCGCGAGGTGGCTTGCTGCTCGTTCCTTGTCCTAAAAGCTGATCATGCTATGCTGTTATTCTATATAATGGTCTTAGTATTATCATTAAGAACTCAAGCATTTGCATTCGGAAAATGTGCCATCATTCGATGAAGTGGAACTAATGAAAATGGCCAACGGAATTTTAGAATCATACAGGCTATGCAGCTATATTATTATCGATTAAGCGACTATGACGGAAAAAAATGAACAGTTTTGATGAAAAAACGACCTTTGAACTGATCTGATAATTAAACCAAATTATAGGCGCCGGAACTCGGTATTTAAACTACGAGTATGTGTCACGTAGGCGTGTTTCAACTTATTAAAAGTTGCACAAGAAAATACATATAAATATATGATACGATATTTACTAAATGTAGAGCTTGCACACTAGGTATTTATATTGGTTTTATGTACGTAGGTTTATCTGTGAAGTAGATACTATGCTTTTTTTATGGTGGGCAAAAATCATTCAATGACGAATCGCGCTCTAGGGCGGAGCGGGAAACAGTGTCAGACTCTTACTGACTACACACCCCACCCCGTTCCTTCTCTGCCCTTCGCACTGGGGCCAAGCCTTCCTTTCAGATAGAGACCCTGGGCCCCAGTAGGCTTCGACCGTTTTGCAGAGTACCTACCTACAATAGTAGATACTATGCTTAGTAAAGTGGGAAATCAAGTTTAAATATCGCATCTTATTTTGCTGCAAAATATTTATTTATATATTTTTTTCCCGTAAATTAATCTTAATGCCACCTATAAGTGTTTCAAGATAACTAAATTGTTTTCTTTATCCTTTAAAATATTGAAGTCTTTCAAAATAGCTTTCTTCATCAGTAATGCTCACGACCCTGTGTGGCCACAATTTAATGTTCCATCTTGTACAAAACTATAAAATGGACTCATAAAATTTGCAATTAAGGAAATAATAGATTGCTTGAAATGAAATTACTCTATCAAATTCAAGTATTTTGTCGTTTACAATTCAATTATGTTGTTATGGGGTATTTAACCTTTTTAACACCGTAATTAGAGACATGATAGAAAGACTATAGGTATTTGAAAGCTGGCGTTTGCTTGGGGTTTAATAGTTTAAAATCTTGAGCCCCAACGTCTGAACGCCTGAACGCGCACACCTAATGTTTTTTTTTTTACTTGCAGTAAACTAATGCTTGACTGCGATCCCACCTGATGGTAAGCAGTGATGCAATCGTTGATGGTAAGCAGTGATGCAATCGTTGATGGTAAGGCGCACTAGTTTATTAAGAGCCTATTCACTCTAAAGAGCCTATTCACTCTAAAGAGCCTATTCACTTTAAAGAGCCTATTCACTCTGCCTCTCTCTCTATGTCTTTCTATTATGTCTCTAATTACGGTACTCGATAGGTTAATGGGTAGAACTGTACTGCAGAATGTTTTTGCATGATTGAAATGCCTAGTACCTACAGCTACGGCCCAATATCCCATACATAGGCATATAGTCTTGCTTTTATGGTATACCTAACCTTTGATTTAATCATTATTAGATGGTAGGTACTGGAAAATTGATGTAACACACTTTTGACAGATCAAAACCCTTCCGGGGACGTTTAGATTTACTATATGTTTTTAATTTCTCGGTCATACTTTAGTGTAAGTGGAGAAATTAGGTGAATTCGAGCCAGCAATATTCATTAATTGTGCAAACGTGGACTGAAGTTTTCCCGGAATCAAAATCACAGACCACAGGCCTAGACAACTTAGTCGCCAAACTCATTAAAATTGAACTACTACGGTAACCTTCTAACAATTTGCCTTGATAGGTTTCGACTCTAACCGAGTCAATTTTGAGCTTTCGCCCTATTGAGATTGAGATGCACGTGGAACATCAATAACGCGCCTTCGACCCTGACTTGGTCCCTAGGCCAAACGGCGAGCTTCCCATGGCTCATAGTGCACAAGCCCACATTTTCTTCGACGTCTGAGAGTATTTTGTGTTTTTGTATTAGGTTTATGTACATAGTTAAGTTTAGTGTAAATATTTAGTTTAGTTTATATTTAAGTTTTTTTTTTTTATATTGTACTAGCGACTCGCCCCAGTTTCGCACGAGTGCAATGTTGATATTATGCATGTATATATTCATACAAACCTTCCTCTTGAATCACTCTATCCGATAAAGAAAATCGCATTGAAATCCGTTGCTTAGTTTTATACCTAGATCTAAATCTAAGCATACGTAGGGACAGGGCGACTTTGTTTTATGATGTAACGATCATTAATTACTTTCTTGAAAATAAACGTGAACAAAATATAAACGATCGACTTTCTATGTATATCCATTAAAGTTATAAACAAGTACAAAGATTAAAATTCTAATTTTCCGGCACTTAGCGTGTGGCTGCTAACTGAGTGGCTTTCCAAACCAGTCCGGTGGGCATCGATCTTGTAGTAATTGTGACTTCCTGAAGCGGTCGGCGCGCCGCAAATACGCCATGAAATGATGTTATAAATCACGTCCAGTACGCTGGACCGTGCGGTGGACGATGTAGGTCGTGACAGACAGTAATGATGCTACGAAAATATTCTGCGCTAATGTCGTTGATATGTTAAAGAAAGAAATAATAGTACATTTTGATACTAGTGCGGAAAGTTTGTCATTGCGACCGAAGCGGAATTCGCACGACCCGCAGGCGAGTGAGATTTGGAGCTGAGGGCTGCAGTGACAAATTTGCAAGGGTGTCAAACGACGTTTTTCAATACTAAGTGTATTCGCGATGCGATGCGATTCGTGATTGAAAGAAAAAAGGAAAAAATCGGATTTTCGTAACTCGTAGTGTATTGAAAAACGTCGTTTAACACACGTGCAAATTTGTCGTTCTCTGAAAGGAAGGGTCTTTTTATGAAAGGAAGACTTGACCCCCAAGTTTCAGCCGAAAGTCGTCCACTGCTGGATATATAGGCCTCCCCGAATCGCCGCCACAAAGACCGGTCCTGTGCGTCTTGCATCCATTGGATTCCAGCAACCCTGATCAGGTCATCGGTCCACCTTGTGGGAGGCCTTCCATCGCTGCGTCTTCCGGTACGCGAACGGCCCCAATGCGAAAGGAAAGGAATGGGATGGGCTGTTTAGTCAGTGCCTGACACTGTTTCCTGATCCGTCAAAGGGCGAGATTTGTTATTGGATGACTTTTACCCATCATAAGGAAAAGATCATAATGACGAATCTAAAAACAATCGACATCAAACATTCACAAGAGTCAGCGATTCTCTCACAAATAACGGATTTGTGAGGCTTAGGCATCACCGCATCACAATAATTATGTCGGCGCGATACCCCTCGCGCTCGGCACCCATTGTCTTGTACTTGGAACCCGGGCCATGGGAGTGCCGAGTTCATTATGATGCATCGAGTGCCACCAGCAAATGAGCTGCGGAAGTGGGGACCAATGTCAGCATGCGGTGCAAGCTATGGAATCTTTAGTAAACGAAGAGAGAAGACTTTGTACTCCTTTTTTTATCCAGAGGTGTGTGAAAAAAGAAAATGTTATGTTTATTTGACACACAGATATAAAGAGTGACTGCTTTGTCAGCAAACCGTAGGGACCCTGCAAAAGGGTCGAAGCCAACTGGGGCCAAGGGTTTGTGTCTGAAAGGAAGGCTCTAACCCTGGTATAGATGGCGACGTAGGAACTGGGTAGTTGTTTAGTCAGTAAGAGTCTGACACTGTTTTCCGCTCCGCCCAAGGGCGGGATTCGTCATTGGATGATTTTTACCTACCATAGAAAAAAGGTGACTGGTAATTAGTGACCGGAACTTCAACACGTAATTGTAGTCATGATAACAAACCACTTTTACTACGGGACCAAACCAGATATCACGAAAAAATCACTAAGTTCGATATATTTTGACCAGTTAGAAGAGCATAAATGTACTGACCAGGAGATTTTTTTTCGTGATTTCAAGTTTCTACAATCACATGTTTAAGTATTAGTTAGCACTATTTACCAATCACCCTGTATTACGCGGCAAAATAAGTAGAATCTAAAAATCTAAAATAACTCTAATAATGCATTACTCTTTAAAACAAAGGCTATCTGGTACTATGTCTCCTCAGGTTCAGTCCAGCCGTTTCATAGATTAGCCCAAACAAATTAACCTTTCAATTCCAAAAGATTCACATCAAATTCCATCCAATAAAACACGAGGAAGAAGACACTATTGGCATACTTTATTTGCAAACGTATTTATTAGCTTGTACAACGATTTGCTATACAAGGGATCTAACAGCGGGTAGTAAAGAGTATTATCGGCGTTGTGTAAGCTGAACGTAACAATAATGTGGCGGGTTTTACGAGCGCCATAGCTTAGATCAAACTGTATTCTAGCTGCACCTACGCACTAATAACTCGGCGCTGGACACGTGCTTTGTATAATTTGTAAGAAGCGGATAGACGTGGCAACTGGCGATCCGAGTTGTTTTAACGTTAACACGATTTTTACCTCGATTATTATCCAGTCTTAAGGTTGATCCAACAGCGGGTAGTTAAGAGTATTATCGCATTGTATAAGCTGAACGTAACAATAATGTGGCGGGTTTTACGAGCGCCATAGCTCAGATCAAACTGTATTCTAGCTGCGCCTACGCACTAATAACTCGGCGCTGGACACGTGCTTTGTATAATTTGTAAGAAGCGGATAGACGTGGCAACTGGCGATCCGAGTTGTTTTAACGTTAACACGATTTTTAACTCGATTATTATCCAGTCTTAAGATGGATCCAACAGCGGGTAGTAGAGAGTATTATCGCATTGTATAAGCTGAACGTAACAATAATGTGGCGGGTTTTACGAGCGCCATAGCTCAGATCAAACTGTATTCTAGCTGCGCCTACGCACTAATAACTCGGCGCTGGACACGTGCTTTGTATAATTTGTAAGAAGCGGATAGACGTGGCAACTGGCGATCCGAGTTGTTTTAACGTTAACACGATTTTTACCTCGATTATTATCCAGTCTTAAGATGGATCCAACAGCGGGTAGTAGAGAGTATTATCGCATTGTATAAGCTGAACGTAACAATAATGTGGCGGGTTTTACGAGCGCCATAGCTCAGATCAAACTGTATTCTAGCTGCGCCTACGCACTAATAACTCGGCGCTCGACACGTGCTTTGTATAATTTGTAAGTCGTGGACAGACGCGCCAACTGGGGAGCCGAATAGTTTTAACGTTAACACGATTTTTACCCTGACATTTGTCCAATCGTAAACATGTGGATAGCATTAACGTAAAACAAACTCGCACTAGGCACTCCGATATGTGAGTTCTTCTTCCTCTTTGGTACACCCCTAGCGGATTGGTCGTGCTCATGGTTGGTTGTGGCTTTTGAGAAACTTCTCCATATCTCTCTATTCCTGGTACTACTGGTATATCTGATCATGCCTTTTCGCAAGAGCGCGAAGGGAAGAAGTCGTTTTGATTTCTCCAATTAGGGCCAAGGGTTCGTGTCTGGAAGGAAGGTTTGGCCCTGGTATATATGGCAACGTAGGGATGGGGTAGGTTGTTTAGTCCGTAAGAGTCTGATAGTATTTCCCGCCCCTCCCAAGGGCAGGATTCGTTATTGGATAATTTTTACCTACCTTAAAAAAAAAAACCTTTTTATTATAGAGACAAATCTTACCCAAACATGAATGATTCAAACAGGATCCATATTGAATTGTAAATTCAACACAAGAACGTAGCGAGGTACGATCACATAATGCCTATATATAATAATAACATGAACAATGAAGTGACCTCGACACGTAAACGTCGAACGAAGCTCCACGTCTTATTGTGAACCAATTCGAGTCGAATTTGATTGAGACATCTTCCATTGTTGTTTTTTGTGAGCTCAGATCTGAGGTATTTTTGAAAATCTCTCGTTGTGACATTTTCCGTTAAGGAAATGTGTTAGGGTAAATAAGTCGATTCTAGATCGGATCATATGCATCAAAAAGTTTTAAAAAATATTATGTAGATTCGTGTATAACAAATTGTTAGTAAAAATTTATACTGGTTAATGTACAGGCTATATTAGATTTTAAATTATACTAATACATATATAGCACTATATTTTGGAATTATATACTTCTAGAGAACTAAAGTCTTACCAAAGAATTTGGTTTCTTCGTAAAACTTTCAAAGACATCTCTCTCTACACATACTGCGAAGCCTTGCTAAATCGACATTTTGTTACTGCAATATTTCGTTACATCAAAAAACTGTACTGCGAATAGGTTGTTCTGCCGACCTCTTTAACACTTCAAAATTATGTTACTTAGAAAAACTTACTTTGAGCGATCTTACAGCGATGACCGGCAAACACGCAGCGCTGATTTTCTTTTAATTTCTTTTATGGTTCCTCTTCAACATTATCACTGCAGCCGAAAGAAGTCCACAGCTGGGCGTACAAGATTTTTCGAAGAAACAATATTCGATAATACAGCTTTCGCACTTTAGTAGGAATAAAGTATACTTAATAGCGTAAGTTTTTTAAGTTTTAAAGTTTTTGCTTTGGTATAGTTAGCAAAATTATTTAGTATTCTTTACAACTAGTTTACAATTACTTCAACAAACATTGAAATAAGTTCTATGAATTTAAAATAACCTAAATATGAAGTTCAGTGACTGTTTTAATTACTCGCAAATTACATCGCATATGTCTTAGACACTATAAGATTATTTTTAGTATATGTGAAACCTTTATATAGTTGCCCAGAACCAGTAAAATCAATTTTAATGATTTTACACCGTGTTATATTTTTTCCAAAAATATTTAAAAAAGGTCACAAGTGGGACACCACAGGTCACGGCAGGTCATAAGGGATAAGGTGCCATCGCACAGCGGGGGGCGGAAGCAAAACCACTACAGTTATCCGGATGGCTCGTTGACCATCTATTTGTACGGACAACCATATAACATAACTCCGGGCCTTGATAGAGTCCTTGTGCGAGGAGGAGTGGCAGGCGGCCGCCTCCTTCTGCGAAGCAATAATGCTGGCGAAAGAGGAGGATGACCGCATAAGGCAACGGAGCTCACGCCCCAGACACCGCCGCGATTCCGATCCCAATTTCCGGCCACCGTAGGCGCGGGCTTGGTGAGCAATGGGTAGAAGTAGAGGCCCAAATGCAGGGCCGAAGTTTACTGGGGCCCCGGTCCGGTTTCTGAAAGGAAGGTCCGACCCTGGTATAAAGGCTAAAATTTATGTTTTTTGATGATACAGTTATACATAAATATATTAGACACGTGTTTCGGGTTTCACATACATCAAAACTAATGTTATATACGTACTTTTCATCTCAATAATACATTCCCACTGCGTAATTTTCTACGATATCGCAGACGAGTCTGTTGGCAGAAGCCAGTGTTGTTATAAATCGTTGATATGTACATGTAAGCATCGATTATCGTAAGTAAGGATGCGATTACACGATGCGGTGGCGAGGTGTCGACACCCGTCAGTGGTACGCGGATGGTCATTCAACCTGTAACGGAATGCCAGCGATTGTTCCCGTACTGACACTTGATCGCTAATCGCACATACTCCGAGTTTTCATAACTTCATTATCACTAGAATAGAATATTACACAACGCTGTCTAATCTCAAGCTAAGCAGAGCTAGTGTTCTAAGTACCTACTAGACAACTGATAAAAATACTTAAATATTTCTAAACTAGCTTTTGCCCGCGGCTTCGCCCGCGTGGTATTGGGGTTGGGGTTTCCGGGATAAAAGTAGCCTATGTCCTATTCCGGATACACTCCGGAATAGGACATAGGCTACTTTGCTCCTATGCCTGTGCCAAATTTCATTCAGATCCGTCCAGCCGTTTTGGCGTGATTGAGTAACAAACATCAAAACTTTCGCATTTATAATATAAGTAAGATACATAAATAGTATAGTTAAATTACACTCAGACACAGAACAAATGATTGTGCTCATCACACAAACATTTGTCCTGGGTGGCAATCGAACCCACGACCTCCGGCGTAGCAGTCAGCGCCACTAACCACTCGACCAACAGACCAGATGTAACTGAAAGTGTCTCGACTTGCTTAGAAAACGACTTACCCAATGAAAAATTTCATATTGCATTACAATACCAGTGTGATTAACGAGGCGTATACAATAGGTGTCAAGATTCCTACTACCACTAACTACTAGATTGACTGGTCAGCCAAAAGTACTAATTTGTTGGTGTGGAAAATGTGAACTGTCATCTTGTGGATCTGGAATGGAAAAAAATAAATGCTACCTATTTGTTGTTCATTACTCTCTAGTTGAACTTATGTGGTGTTTTTGTGGTGTTCCAACTTGGCATTCTAGCTAAATGAATAATTTGATAGAGCAGAGCTATTTCAGTAGTAAAGCTCACGACTTACAAGTTTTAGGGCTTGGGTTCAAACCTAATCCAGGCAAGAAGAATCTACTAATTTAAAATAAGTAATAGAATACAAATAAAAGAGTTACGTTATAATGTAAATAATAAATAATTATTAATAATTAGTTATTTTATTTTATTATTATTGTATATAATAAACTAGCTTTTGCCCGCAGCTTCGCCCGCGTACATAAAATATAGCCTATGTCACTCAGGAGTAAAGCAGCTTTCTATTGTTGCTAAAATTTTTCTAATCGGACCAGTAGTTCCAGAGATTACCCCCTACAAACAAAAAAAACAAAAAAACAAACTTTACCTCTTTATTATATTAGTGTAGATAGTGTAGATAATTATCTATCTGCCTACTGATCACCTATAATTGTAATTTTGAAACTAAATAACAAAAAAAAAATTAACAACAACAACATATCCTGCAAAACTTAAGTATGGGATGCTCCTCCCATATGAACGCTCAGCCGAAACTACTGGAACAAGGAGCGTAAAATTTTGCACAGGGCTTCCTTTTATGACGTAAGCGAACATTAAGAAAGGAATTTCCAAAATTCACCAAGCGAACGCCAGCGCTCGAAAACCTATTGTTCTTTAATTGTGTCTGTAATTAAGGTAGTCAAAAAGGAATGAAACGCGTGTTCAAAGTTTATGTGAAAACCTATATTCACGCGGGCGAAGTCGCTGGCAGAAAGCTAGTCATTCTATATTTATTAGATCATAAAAGACGACAAAACCAAGAACTCATAAAATTTCACACATTCTAATAATATTTATTGTCACAATAACGATTTTAATTAAGCAATTAATATAAATTATCCGAGCTTAACGTATGCATTTGTGTCTCATAATAATATGTTGTAACGAAAGTAGGTAGGCATTTAAATATGATAATACTATGAATATATTTGCATACTAATTGATATAACCGCTTTATATCAAATGATGTTATGTAAGTGACAAATAAGATTAGGTATATCCAACATAATATTGATGTTTCTTTATATAAATAGTTTCATCGCTTCATTTGACAGTTGTCTGGTTCCTTCTGTTTTTTTTTTATACCAAGTTTGAGGAAGACCTCTTTCTAATTTAGACATAAATCACTTTGACATAACTTGTTGTTTTTTATCGTATTAAACACTAGAAAGTTCACCGTGTACCTATTAATATTAGTCAAGTTTATATGAAATTAATAAATCGACATTATAAATCACTCAACACTTCTTATTTATAGTTACTTTTTCTTTTGCTTGACTTTTGGTTATTGCTGCCTTTCTTCCGGGGTTTCTTTTTTTCTTTTTTCAATACTTTTGTCCGGTTTTTATCATATAGCGACATCTATGGCGCCACATAAAAACTAAATAAATACAAAATGTATCGCGTAATTGGAGTTTTTTGTGCGATTATTGGACATAACTTGCAACAGGCCAAATTCAAAATCATTCAGTGGCCCGGATTTGGCATAATACTTTTCTGGTCGAAGTATCCTCCCTTTTTAACAGACGCATAAGGCGCCTTTGAAGCTAACTGTTTATTAAACACTGAGACTCCTTTGTACTTCAAAAAGTATGTAAGCCCTCAGCGGCTTAACATCTCTCATCTCCATGACAGGAGTTGTGTCTGGTCCAGTCAACCAATACCTATGTAGTTGATTTTCTAAGCCAGGTTACGGTCGTTTGTTGTTCGATGTTAACGAAACGATTGTACCTAACTTGGCTGGGAGGGCTGTTGTACATTTTCTAATCGCGTGGAAAACTCTAGCAACGCTACGCAGAATTTTTAGCTTCGTTTTGGTGACACAGATGTCGCTGTCGACATGACATGGGGTGTGGTCAACTCAAAGCGTTCGACGTTAACGACACGATAGTAACTTGGCTGTCACTCGTCGTGACAAGGTACTTAGCAATAGCGTGCTATTGCTAAGTACCTTTTCTTTTATTGATGTAATCCTCCATCCATCATTTGTTTGGAAAAAAAATAAAAAAATGTTGCTAATTTTCATAATAAAAAATACTTCTGCATAATCTATTTAAGAATGTTCAACGACTGTAATGTAATAATGAATATTCTCATACACGTAAGCGCGGGCGCAGCGTTTTGTCTGCGTTCGCTAATGGCTAGCGGTTATTTGATTTCGACCACTATTTGAACGGTACATACCTCGATGAAGCTGCAGAGTACTGGCTGGCCAAATAAATGGGAGACTTGCGAACGCATCTATCAAATTTAAATTAGAGTATTAGCCCGCGTAGAAGTTAGTCGATTATGTATGTGAGCTTAGTTTTTTGCTAGTGAGATGCTAAGATTGAATAAAAACACATGATTTATTTCAAAGGCCTATGACTAGCTCAAGGATAATACAAGTACACATACAAAGGCAGCAAATGACAAGTATTTTTTTTAGATGAGCCAGTTTTTTTAGAGGCGAGATCGAGCTTAGGACTGCAGAATTGTTTCAGAGCTCTGAGATTGTTACAAAGCTGCGGATTTATTTCAGGTCATACTCATTGATCAAGAGATCACAGAACGCAAATGGCAATTAAAGGTATACTGGTGGGTTTTACTTAATAGACAAATCCAACTGGGTGCAATGGGCTGTCCAGAGCTTGAGCCACACGTATACCACAATTGCGCATACACCTGAACTTTGGATGACTTAATGAGCGCCACCGATACTGATCTAACCATGTACCTACTAGGCCTTTCCATCGACTCGAAAAACAAGAAAGGAGAGCACACAATGTCATAAAACTCCTTGGCTTCGAAGTGCAAACATAACGGTCAAGGCACATTGACATCACAAGGATCAATACCTCGAAAATGTCCGTGAACGCATTTGGAATGGAACACAAACACTTACTCAGAACTTTCCGTTCAACCGTCCATAGCGCACCACCCGTCTATGACTCCTTCTCATCCGCAGCTTTTTCATTTATTTAATACTAGTGAAACGTCCCAGCTTTGCACGGGTATAAATATTGAATATATTTAGCATGTTTTATACATATAAACCTTCCTCTTGAATCAATCTATCTATTAAAACATCCGTGGCGTACTTTTAAAGATCTAAGCATACATAGGGACAGCGGTAACAACTTTGTTTTATAGTGCATGTGAAGTTATCGTCTGTATTATCGGACTAGAACTTTTGCCTGAACTATGTTTGGCCTGTGTTTGAGATGATTATAAGAATCCCTTACCAATAAAAAAATATGACTATGACTTTTATTTAGGGACGACTTTAAACCTACAGGCTCGTTCGCAAATGTTTCAAGACCAGTTTAAATAAACTTGTTTGCAGTAATCCTGACCCAGTAAAAACACAGTTATTTCGATCCCCGGTACGTCGATTCTGCATGCATTGGATTCACACATCGTCGGTGAAAACAAACCTGAAGTTTGCTTGGCACGTGAATAAATATACCAATGTGAATGTTATGTGTGAAAGATGGCATAGAAAATGCATTTGTTAAGTTACTGGTTGTTTGAGTTTTTATCTATATATAAAAGGAGAAACTGACTGACCTATCATATCAACGCCCAGCAAAAACTACTGGGCCTAGGAACGTGGAATTTTGCACAGGGCTTCCTTTTATAGCGTAGGCGAATACTAAGAAAGGATTTTCAAAAATTTGTGCGAAAACCTATTTTCACGTGGGTGAAGACGCTGGCAGAAAACTAATATTATTCATAAATATGTTTAGTAAAAGACTTTATATAGTACAGTAGTATCAGCAAAGACAACATCGTACGCAGCCGTATTAAAGTAATACCAAAGGTAGTATTAAGAATGTCTATATGAAAGTTACATAGATTTGTAAAGATGTTTTAAAAGGTCTACATTAGAAAATCTATTTTAATTAAAAACTATTAAAGATGTAACCCAAAAAGGAAAATGGAAACAGCACGAAGAACAGCATACAGTTACAAAGTGAACATTTTCATTGTAGACAACCAGAGACAAAAGACAAGGAATGCGAACGGTTAATAAAATGGTCAATAACTTCAAGTGATTAATGTTTTAGAACGCGAACTGAACGCGGTAACGGTGTGGCCAGACTAATAGAATTACGGATACTGGTAACACTAAAATTCATACTCCTCTTGGCAACACTAAAACTTGCCAAATGCTCTTCATTTTGAATTAAGAAATGATTTATTTCAAAATTCGAACATGCAACTTATATAAGTGTATTTTATTTCTAGTTTTATTGTACTGGAACGGACAAAATGGCGTCATAAAACTATGTTATCGGGGACAGTTTGAAATCATGAAATTAGAAGTGAACTATGATTGAGATTTGTTACTTGGGTTACTTGGAGGATGGCTATTTTTTAAGTATATTTTAAGTATTTAGATTGCTAATTATTGAATAACCTTAAAAAGTTACATTGTATAATTATATATTTGAATTTTAGTGTTTTGAACTAAATTAAGTAGAGATCAATGTTTTAAAGATAATTTTCAATCGATTGTTTTAATTTTTTTAGGTCGTTTTCATCTGCACTATAGATTAGATAGAAAATTAACTATCTACAAATTAAATAATATATTGCAACAAGATTTTCTAAAAGAAAAAAAATCTTCTCCAATATTTTTTAAGCATATTACAAGTAGAGATAGAAGACCTATTTGCTGCATGTAAATATGTAACACATCGTATCTTTTAATTTCATTTAGCTTTTATAATAGCTGTTATTAGTTAATTCATTCTTTTGTTAATAAGCACTTTCTATCCTGAAGCTCAGGTTCACAAGGGTAACTGAGAAATACATCTCTCCCTACCCTCTGCCCAGAGCGGGAGAAGTTATTGGATGATGACCGTTCTGAAAAAAAAATCTAGTTCCGACAAATAAGCAATCGCATTTTTTTTAGTGTTTAATATAGGGTCGGGTGTCTCACAGTGAACCAGGCAGCTACATTTAACCATCGCCGAATCTCAAAAATGCGACATTGCCAAACAATGCTAATATGAGTGAAAGAGAGGTATTTACGTTCCGTCTCTGCCCACTAGTTTGCGTGGCGATCGTATGCAAAGTATTAATGTGAGGAGCATTCAAAAGCAAACTGACTCAAAAAGTAAGTATTTTTTGCAAATTTCATTCTTTTTTATCTTTTTTTGTTTAAATGATATCGATTTTTTTATATATACACTGTTTCCTACGGTTATTTAGCAATTAAAAGCGCTATAATTTGTGTTTTAACGAGATTGATTTACCAGTAAAATTTTGAGTTTAGCTATCAAAACGTGGTGTGTCTCACAATGAGCCACCTGAGTGTGGTACACATTGAACCATTATCCATTGTGTTAAATGAGTGTATTCTTTACAATTATTTTAATTTGTTATAGAATAGCGCCAAACAAAGTGATGCCGACCTGCTTATGGCCCTTAAACTGCACAGATCGAGTGAAAGAAGTGAATAGAATTTTTGTTTTGTTTTATTTTTTGAAGAATTTTTTAAATGTTTTTTACATTGATTAAAGTTTGTTTCTATAACGATATTTATTTGAAATTAAAACCTTAAAAACCAAGTAAAAAGTTATTTAGTTTCTTATTTTTAAAATGTATCAAGAATATTATGCTACTTTTGTATTTATTTTTAAAATATAGAATTTGACTGGAAAGTTTCTGTGATGTAAGTGATTTTAATAAATATAAGGCTGATTTTTATTATTACTGTTTTTTTATTATTATTACAAAGTATTTGTCTTATAAATTTAACTAGAACACATAGTCAATAAGGTGGCTCAATGTGTACGATGCCCTGGTTAAATCTGTACCACCTGAAGTACTCAATGAACCAAAAATCATTTTTCATAAAAACCTGTTTTACACTGAAAGTAAAAGGAATATGAGAAATTAATGTTTTACAAAATTGAAGCTAAATAAATATGCTATTTGTACACAAAAAATTACAGGCATTGATTGAAAATCCAGCCCACTATGAGACTTTGAAATTTACCTGGTTCAATGTGAGACAACTTACCCTACTTTTCATTACTCATACTCTGAAAGTAGGTGTAATTGTATAATTGTAAGTGTGTCTTTTCATTACTCATACTCTGAAAGTAGGTGCCTGCGGACAGGGTTGGAAGAAGTACTTTTACTCCCTAGGGAGTTTTACTTTACAACTGACAGTTGTTTTTTTAATATTTAGATAGCAATTATTAAAAAAAAAAACTAGTTCTATTTTGACATTTCTATTGAACCATGACCCGAAACTTTATACCGAATTAAAATGACATAGAGATAGAAATAATTTAAGAATACTTTTTTTAATGACTTTATTTTAATTTACTTTCAATTATTTCATTAAAACTAATATATATTTGAGAAAAATGTTGACAGACCCATTTTTACAATGACAAAATGAAAAATATTGACTGAAAAGCCAGGGAGCCGAACACTGAAAAAAAGAATTGGCGGGTAAATGGTAGACTCTCTATAATCTGTGGCCGATTTGATCTTCCTTTTTTTTTTTCGAGGTGTATAGTTTTGTTTACATTTTGCTAAATCTCTGTTACAAGAAATTTTTATTAACACGATAAGTTCATCAGCTTCAGTTATAAATTTAACGCAAGATTCTTAAGAGGAGAAAACCGCTCACCGCCTAAATCAAAAGTAATATACCTACCTAAAAACATACCTTTGTCGACGACTCAGGTTTTTATTAAGTATTTTTATTTTCCTCGTATTCGTAATGAAAAGCACAGTGTTTACCTCGGGTTCAAAAGTTATTTAGTCCCTCGAACTATTAGCGACCTCGCTCTCGCTCGGTCGCCAAGAAATTTCTCGGGGCTAAATAACTTTCTTTCATCCCTCGTATAACAATGTACTATTACAGTAAAGATGCTCTATTGTATAAATAAACGATCTAGATATTATTATTATCCAAACATTTTAAGATAAGAACCTTCCAACAGAACAAACATATTCCAAAATCAAATATTTAAACCAATATAAACCCTAATATCTGAGATCGCTAGCCAATCGTCTGACTCGACAGTGTCGAAAGCAACTCGTTCATGAATGGCGCGCGTCCTTGCGCGCACGCAGGCGCACAGGTGACTGCCCTTGCGGTAAACATGCGACCACAGACCCAATAACAAGTGCATCTGTCATGCGCTCGCCTTGCTTTTGTTGCTATAGCTGTGAGCAGCTGCTTCAGATCAACTGTGGAAGCTGCGCCTTTTTAAATGAAAAGCATTTAGCCATTAAAAGATCAACAAGGCAAGAAGATTAGAAATTATTTAGTGTTTTTTTTTATGGTAGTTAAAAAACATCCAATGACGAATCCCGCCCTTAGGTGGAGCGGGAAACAGTGTTAGACTCTTACTGACTAAACAACCTACCTCATTCCTACGTTGCCATATATACCAGGGCCAGAGCCTTCCAAATTATTTAGTGTATAGGTACCACAGACACAATAACAAGTGCATCTGTCATGCGTTCGCCTTGCTTTTGTTGCTATAGCTGTGAGCAGCTGCTTCAGATCAACTGTGGAAGCTGCGGTGTATTAAATGACTAGGAGGCGGGTTTTTCTTTCTTTTTTATTGCTTGGCAAAAGCATTTAACTAATAAAAGATCAACATGAAACAAGATTAGAAATTATTTTGTGTTTGAAACCGAAAACAGTTATTTTGTTTTAAACTCAAAATAATTTATTTCAAATAGACCATTTACAGGCACTTTTGAAATGTCAAAATTGAAGCTGATTTGAAGCTAATTTGCTTGTTCCAACGCGTAGATCTCTATGGAGAAGAACGTGCAAGAATCTCCATGGACACTCTTTTAAATCAGATTTAGATTTTACATATATCTTGGTTACAACATGTTGCTTCTATTATGCGAGCACGATGTAAAGGTGCTTTGCAAAAATTAGATAAAAGTAAAAAAAAAAGAATTTGAAATAAGCTTTCTGGATACAGCCTTACAATATTCACTCTGCTGGGATTCAGGCCTCCCTTCTAAGAGAAGGAATAAGTCGTAATCTATCGCGTAGGCCCAGTGCAGATTAGTGGATGTCACATGTCTTCAAATTTTTTAATCTAGGGCTTGCTGGTTTCTCCAATGTTTTTCCTTTTTAGTTTAGAGAGCAGTAGAGATGAAATAAATTACACAAGTAATGCGTTTGACTGGGTTTGATCTCGAAACCTACAACTCGTAAGGAGCGATTTAACAATCGCTCATTTAACAATCATTCTAATAGGAGCATCAGTGGTGGCCCAGTGGTAACCCACTGGGCCACCACTGATGCTCCTATTAGAATGTGGATGGAAGGTAGAAATTTGATATAAAGTGTGTATATTCCCTAAATATCATGAATATAGTCCGTGCTATTCACAATACGCTATATCGAGTCCGGAAATACTCCTTTATATAAGTAAGCAAGCAATCATTTTGGTTATTTTTATGTATTTATATAAGTACTCGTATGTAGTTTTTCTTCTTGTTTTATTTTGTTTACTTATAGTTGCACCTACTATAATACTTCTCTGCACCTCCCTAAGGTCGACTGGTTAAAAACGCCTATGGAATTAAGTCCGCGAAGTGATATATAAATCACTTGTGCATAAAATTTTAATAAATAAACAAATAAAACTGGATTGTTTATTTGCTAACACAAACCTCAAGTTTATGCCATCAATAAGCCGACTATAAAATTCTCTGATGCCCATACATTACTGTAAAACACATTATTTTCATATTTTCTATTGTATCCACAATCGCAGAGGTGATAAATAAGCCATAACCATAATATTATCGTAGCGGTTCTAACATAGATCATGTGATCTCTTCCCATGGCGATTGTAAGCCGTGGACTTTAGAACAAAAGACCCTACCTTGTTTGTAATTAAATATCTATAGCAAGAGTGTGGTGGAGAGGTAAAATTGAATATGAGTTTATCGAAACGAACAATTTTTTTTTTTCATTTTGACATTTTTATTTAATTTATGTACATTTAATTATTATTCTAATAATAACCTACATTTGTAAACTAAAAATACCTTTTTTTTTGCATGTTTGTTACTCAATCACGTCAAAACGGCTGGACGGATCTGGATGAAATTTGGCGAGAGAATAGGAGATGTCATTGGATGACTTACCACCTAAAAATGAAATAATAAGCGAATTGAAACGCGGGTTAAAAATTTGTAGGCAGAAACCACGCGAGCAGACGCTAACTTTGTACAATAATGATCAATTCAAGAAAAGGATGGTAGTGCCGGACCCCCTTTGGTCAAGACTTGGCTGGGGCACTACCGTGCCTCCATATATTCTCTGAATCGAGTGTCGACGCCGAGCTATGTGATATTTAATACAAACGCACCTGCGTATCCTTGAACATTATTTAATGAATGGTCTAGTCATTTCGTAGCTTGCATTCCCTGTTCAAGCCGTAAAATATATTTATTCACCCAACCCTACCAACATGCTCTAGTTTAGGCGTTTATAATCCTTCTATTTTACAATGTATTTATTGTTTGCCTATGCTCTTAGAGTTCGTGTTTTTTGAATATGTATACTAATATTATAAAGCTGGTTATTTTTATTGTTTGTTTGTTTGAGCGCGCTTGTCTCGGGAACTATGTATTGGTTGAAATTGCAAAAGTATTACAGTGTTTAAAAAAAAAACGAAAGTAATGCAAAAATCAAAAAACTCGGGTGTAACCACGGTGGATAGCTACTTAAAAAGTTTGTTTAAAAGAGGTAGTTCTGGGTGTCTCCGATTACGATTCCTTCCCAATGTTAGAATTTTACTCGTAAATAGTTGTCCAGATTATTGTTACTTTTGACTATTGTGTAACAACGCAAAAAGTGACTCAATTTCTCCTTTTCATCTCTAAGAATAGAATAGAAAACATCTAAACAAATTGCGCCGTTCTGTGTAAAAAAACATCCATTCTTTCATTCGGGTAAAAAACTTATGTAGCCCACAAATATGAAATAATTTAAATGTTAAAATTTAAAAAAATAAGTGTTTAATCCCAAAAATAAATAAAATACTTAGTCGATTATTATAAATGAACACGTAAACCTACATATTTCAGAATTCTGTTTATAGTTCGTGTATTTTCCTTAAACAAAAGAGGCTAAGCCACCTAGTTTCTAAACAGGAATCGTTCCTGCGCGCGCGCCAGGTGCGAGGAACATCTGCTGTTCAACGCAACTTTTTATTTGGAACACGTTTAATGTAACCAGCGCGCGGCGTGTTCGTTTAAACCGGGATTGTCGGCCATTATTCGAGTTTCGGTATGCCTGGGGCCCAAGCCTGCTATTTTCAAAATTTGTCATTCAATTAGTGCGCCTTACTATCAACGATTGCACCACTGCTTACCATCAGGTAGGATCGCAGTCTAGCACTAGTTTATTGCAACTAAAAAAAAATCCATTGTCCTTTTGATAAAAGTTCTTAATCTGTTAATTCATAATGGCTGATCATTGGGCGATCGATCGATTATTCTGACACTATTGTAATAGCAGACTTGAGGCCCTGGAATTATTACATGGTTAGTAGTAATGTAATACCAGCGCCCCTAGCTAAGCTAACTTTACTGAGCGTTAAGATGATACCATTTAATTATGATGATGATACCGAATTTAGTGTATGCCAACTCAAAGCGTTCGACGTTAACGAAACGATCGTAACTTGGTTAGGAGCCCTGGACTTTGAAGTTAGAGGAGAATAATATATAATACATATCTAATAAATAAAAATCCTCCGAAACCCTCGACCCAATTTGTATGTTTTTTCTGTAAATTTGGTAACTCTTAGGTAGAAGTAGGTTTCTTCCTTCATGTGGTGTAGGATATATTATATTCCTCTCCTTCTTAGTTTGAACTGATTATCAGAATCCTGCCTGTGTTCCATGCTACTTGGAGTCGGCACAGTACGTCGTTTTTTCATTCTGTGTTTATCTTCATGCTATAAGCTATAACTAACTAGCATTGTATTGACAGAGTATACTTGTGTATGTATAAAGAGGGGATCTTCATACACAAGTATACTCATAACTTTATAGTAGCATGTGATTCATTCCTCCTCTTCACATGACTATTTCTAAGACAAATGAAATCCTTTTAACTTTTCAGTCATTAGCAGTCATTAAAACTTACTCGTTCCTCAAATATCGAATACATTGCCACGCGTGACTCACTGACGACTACTACAGATTACTACCTGACAATAACACATACAGCAGACAAGTAATTAGACAATGTCTACTTTCTACAAATGCTTATTAATGACGATCATTAGTACACATGTTGCGGTAAACATTTGTAGTAGTAGATATATTATTATATGCACTTACGTACGTAGACTATAAATAAAGTAATGACGTAGTAGTAAGTACGTAGACTATAAATAAACCTTGTAGGCCTCCCCTAAACGCCGCCATAAAGATTCCAGCAACCCTGACCAGGTCATCAGTCTATCTTGTGGTTGTTTAGTCAGAAAGAGTCTGACACTGTTTCCCTCTCTACCCAAGAGCGGGATTCATCATTGGATGATTTTTACCTACCATAAAAAAAAACCTTGTGGGAGGCCTTCCAATGCTACGTCTTCCGGTACGCGGTCGCCACTTCAGAACTTTTCGGGCCCTAGCGGCCATCAGTACGCTAAGAAAACTCTAGTATCGTATGTGCACTCACAAATATTGAAACTCACATTTATAAACAAGATACTCAGCTGTAACAACTATCTGTAGGCTGAACATGATCATCATTACAGCCTGAAGATGTCCACTGTAGGATATAGGCCTATGCGTCAATACTCAACAGTTTATTGCATTTCATATTATCTAGGTAGATAAATGATATAAAATATTGCAAGATAAATACGGAAACGAAAGTTGGGCCTAGCAAAATTAGGAGAGAGGATGAAAGCTGAGTTATATGTTATTATTGAAAATAATTTACAAATGTAAAATTATTATTACGTCGTCAAAGCCGACCTAGAAAGAGGTGGCGGGATGACCTAGACGTGTACCGAGAGGACTGGAGATGAGCATCCGAGATGGCACAGGAAAAGAAGATTTGGAAGGAGTTGGGGGAGACCTTTGCCCAGCAGTGGGACAGTAAAGGCTATTGAAAAAAAAACATTATAACTTATGTGTATGTATGTAAATTAAGTCAAGTATTTTTATTTATTCTTTATCCTTATATCGGAAACCAAACCCCAATATATAGATGCCTACCAAATTGGGCAACATCGACATCTTGTTAACACTGCCATATTTGCTACAACTCTTTGATAAATGCTTACAATTTTATAGTATATTGTGTAGCAATCTTGTGTTATCGCAGATTGGATCAGTAAAAGCCGTGCTATCAAGCACACGCCGGACACGGCTTCAACAGTCTCCTAATCCAGTGGAGCGACTTCCAACGGAAGTTGCATGGTGGTCAGACTTTAACTTAAGATTTTACGTCTTATAATTGCTAACTTAACATCTATACCTTATAACGAACGATTTGCAATCAGTTTTACATGATTACTTTCGTTATTTTTTGTATTCGATATAATCTAATATGCTATATATTGACTGCGTTTCCACCTTATAGTAAGCAGTGATGCAATCGTTGATGGTGTGTAGTATAGTAGCTCAACAGCATCGCGACAGAGTCCAAGTTACCGGTAGTTAAGGCTCCTGAGAGATGAACCTCCTATATTGATCCTCTGTGTCCTTCTCAATTAAACCTTTTTTCCCTTTTCCGTATTTAATGGGAGCCTGTGAATATTACTCAATTACTCTTCAATGATTGAACGAGTTGAACTAGCATTCCTTAAATCCCGGAATTTAATCTTCATGTCTATGGTTCCGATTTGAGAGGAGGTTTTATCAATTCTATGTTACTTACTTCGATATCAATATACATACATATAAAAGCGAAATAGCACTCACTGATTAATTAAGTAATCTTAGAAACTAGAACACCTACCACTTAAGCAAGTGGGTTCCTTAAAGCATGTAAATATCCGTTAAAAACGAATTTTACTAGAACCAACTCCCTTACGGGAGTCCGTAGGCGCGGGCTTGCAGACGGCGAGCAATGGGTAGCTCGCCGTCTGGTCGTCTGGTAACGGTCCAGATCAAGCCAGGTTGTTGACGGCACGCTGTTACCGCGCGCCTCAAGGAGTTGTCAGGAAATATAGAGGCTTCACTGCAGGGCCGAAGCCTACTGGGGCCCGGTCCGGCTTCAGAAAGGAACATCCCGACCCCCATCCGGAGCGGATCCGGTATGAGGGCTAAGAAGAAATGGGGTGTGTTGTTGTTGTTTTATTATTATATGTATTTGTACTAATAACAGTTAAAGGTTTTTCCAAAATTCCAAGTCCAAACTTTGAATTTAGAAACCTACTATAACGAAAGCGAAGCCACTGCCAGACACAAACAACACAAGAGATGCTGTCCTCATCTCATAAATAAACATCTTCATCAAACGTTACAATTAGTACACGCGGTATCATTAACATTTCGACAGCACATCAGATTCCACATCCAAGTGTGATAATGAGAGCAGTCGATTAACAAGCCAGCATACATTAAACTATCAATTAATTCAATCTTAATTGAAATCCAATCAATCATGACGCCTCAAGCAAAATAACTGCATACCAAAGCGAATCGAAAGTTCACTCTCATTATATTAACCGACCAACGGCCCTTACCACCATAAATTATAAAATTTAATCATCGCAACCTACTTTTACTTCAACTATATAACTATACTCGTCCATCAACAACAACAGGCTACCATAAACAAGTAAATTGGTGTCTATGGAAGCTTCCGTGCTCTGTTTCCGTATTTTACATAATATTACATCATGTTTTTTAAATTTTTGACAGACGAGATGTAATCGAGTGTACCCATTGTAGTGATGTAATCGTTTTATGAATAGACTCGTTTTATATAACGAAATGTCACATTTAGTTAACGTGGGTAATGATGAACATGAAGTAAATGGCATGTGAACATGTTGCTACATTACGTGGCGCATGTCATTTATCTTGTTTATGTCACTGGCGATGATAAAACTTGGACCTCGGTGATATTTATCATAAAGTAGCTGATGTTATGTCGTAATAATTATGTCGACGAAATTGGAGCTATTATTCCACTTATTTATATGGTATATCAAGTTTTATTACTAATCACACTTGAAATTATATAGGTAGTAGAATTTGTGAGTGTGTATGTGTATGTATGTCGTTTTTCTCGAACTGTAAATTGGCTGAGAGGTAGGTCATATCCTGGAATAGCACATATAGCACTTTTGTATCACAGGATTAATTTTCTTAGGGGCAATTTTCTAATTTCAAGAGCAAGTGTTAAAACAAAAATGAAAAAGCCAAAACATTTTAATTAATTTTATCCAGCGCGCAACGTAGCGCGTTGATGTCTTTTGTTCTACACATTGAATTTGGTACAAAAAATCCTTAATTTTCTCGGTTTCAAGTAACAGTACTATGATAAACAAAAGTAATGAATATGATATAGTTAGTGAAGGAGCCGGAGTTACGGAGCGTGAACCGTGACGCTCTGGGCGACGACCCAGTAGCCGGCGCCGAATTTTTACCAAATTTTATCTTGCCTTACATGAGTTTTGGGGGAATTTTGATACGGTAGCTTGTTAGACGGCGGCGATTCAAGGAAATTTACTAGAGAATAACTGGTATATTCCACCGCCGTCTTTTACTATTACGTTTTATATACTTATACCTAAAAAGCGACATCGACAAACCAGATGAAAACGTCATCAGGTTTGTCGAATGAGACCAGCCGTATTTTCAGCTGATACTTTCCTTCTTCCAAGTATTAAGTCTAAATAATATTGTCAATAATGATTATTATGCAAAAGCTGATGCTTAGAGTATATCCTTCAATGAAACTTGAATGTAGGCATAAGCTCTCAAAATGGCACCACACAAGTATAACACACATTATGTCCTAATTCGGAAATGGCCAATGAGCTTTATAAATTTTGTATGCAATAGATCCATAAGAGCCTTATTTTAGTATCTAGTGTGTCATAGTCGAATTACGACTAAAGCCTACAAAAAAAGAAAAAAGTATAACACACATGCACTACAACACACACAATGCCCAAACCATCGAAATTACAATATGTATCATTGGCACAAAAGGTTTACATGCTCTGTGTTGACATAATACCAGTATGCACACATTAAACACACAAAAACAGACTACGGCCCTGCATTCAAATTTGAGGTTGGAGTTAGCTCTAATAAAAAAAAAAACTTATATTTCGGACAAAATCCATAGGTGGTTAGTAAGTACACACAACTTAAAAACCTTATGACGTCACAGTGTAGATACTCTACACTCACATTTTTGAACACAAACGTCAAGTTCTATTGTCAATGACTTGCTCCAACCGACCCTGCTCGAAGTTAGAGTTACTTGGGCTAACTCTAGGGTAGTACTCGAGGCATAAAATAACGACTCTGAGTTGCAACTCTACACTGGTTATTTTTGAAGTATTCTCATTATGATTCTATTACAAAACTTATTTCTCTATAAATCTACAGACAAATGCTTATACTTACGAAAGAATAACAAAGATGTTAACAAATATCTCCTAGTATTAGTATATTTTAATTATCTTATGTTATACTTAAGAAGATAATAATATTTAATCATATTTTTCTCGAAACTTGTAATAAAACAATATCATATACTAAGAACTCTCTCACGTGTGCACTTTTCATATAGAAATGCGTAGTTTTCGTGTAATGACTCTGTGCATGATGAAAAAGATTCGATCTTTATTACAGAGTGCAATTAAAGATACCAAATCTGTTAATTAGTTAGAATGGTAATTAGAAAATGAAAGATTAGTTTTATTTGCATGGAAACCTAAGATACTAGTAATAGCTCTAACTTTCAGTCGTCTGGTTTCTATTCACTAAAGATATTTTGATTATATCTTTATACATATTATATTATATAGATATACACAAAGTCTGTGCTGAATTTCTCAAATTGGCTGTTATATATGGTGCTAGCGTTGGAAGGCTTCTCGCAAGGTGGACCGATGACCTGATCAGGGTTGCTGGAATCCAAGATGGATGGAAGACGCACAGGACCAGTCTTTGTGACGACGCTTGGAGGAGGCCTATGTCCAGCAGAGGACGTCTTTTGGCTGAAATGATGATGTGGCGCTACCGCAAAGCTATTTCTTTGTATTGATTCCCATATATGCCGCTGAACTAAAAACGCTTAATCAACTGGCAATGAAACTCGCATCTAATCCTTTGTTTTTAACAAAGAATCACCAAAAATCATTCAATTAGTTTTCTCACTAAAACCCACTTCTTTGACTTGCATTCCAGAGCCTCGGAATTTCCTTTCAGAAGTTACTCATGATCATGATGATGAAGAAGACACCTATGACACGATTAGGCTTCGACCATATCATATCCTGTGACTTTCACAAGATTAAAAAGAGGGACAATCCAAGATTGTCAAGATACTGGTTCTAAGATTATTCTTAGAAAAACAAAGAACCAGCATGAAAGAACCAACACGCAAGATTCCCAACCATCTTAAACCTATTCCTGAATGTCCGCTTTTTCTCTAGATTAACCATGTTAGTGCTTTGAATTAATTTACAAAGTCAATGAAAAATATTTATCACTGCGACAAACATGTAACCTAAATTATCTGACTGCAAGCCTACATCATGAAATTAGAGAGGAATGCAGTCTTAGGTAAATATATTGATGTATATTTTAATTCATTAAAATACAAAATATTTTGAATTTTTCTTTTCACTCGCTTAAATGCCTCCAGGGTCTTTTGAATTGGAAAACTAAAATCTCTTTGGCCCAAACACTTATTCAGCCGATTATAGATTATGCCGACGCCTGCTACTTGGATGCTACTGAGGAGCTATTAAATAAGCTTGAGCGACTGCAAAACTTGTGCATTCGTTTTGTTTTTGGTCTACGAAAGTATGATCACGTTTCTCATCTTCGCAAGGAACTCAAGTGGCTCCCGATCCGTCTTCGCAGGAACACTCGGATATTATGTCTGCTTTTCAACATCCTACACAACCCCTCCTACCCCTCCTACCTTCGTGACCGATTTTCCTACTCTCGCCCTAGCGACGCACCGTGTAGATCACACCTTAGATCCCTTCTCAAATCCTCTCCTCATAAATCCAGTTATTACTCCTACTCTTTTTCTGTCCATGCAGTAAGGTTGTGGAACTCTCTTCCGCCTAGCATTCGAGATCTGAAAACTATCTCACTTTTCAAGGCTAAATTAAAAGAGCACTATCTTTCCTGTCCAGTGTGATATATATATATATATATATAGGTATATATTATATTTATATATGTAACTGGTATGTATTTATTATTAGTATTCGTTTAAGTTATATAAGTATTTATGATTTACTTTTCACTACCTATCTCTTTCTTATTTCTACACACTAATGTCTACATTCCTTCTAACTTCTCCTTTCGCGGGTCTGCTGGAAGAAATTTCTTTGCGAAATAAGCAGTACCTTTGTACTATTTCTTCTATAATGTGTTTTCTTTAAATATGTAAGTGTGTGTAAGTACATAAATTGTTAAATAAAATAAATAAATAAAAAATAAATAAATATTCAGCAACAGTCATGAATACGCAAACGGTTGATAAATAATTAAAGTTGTATGTGACAATATTAATCTACTCGGCTAATACTTACACATATATAAATAAAACATAATAAACTCGACAACTATATACAGAGTGACATTTATAACTTAAGCCTGTAATCATAGTGAAATATTATAAAGCGAAAGTATATTATAAGTATGCATATGTTTATTGCGTCTTCACGTTGGCAATCGGGTAAACCATAATTATATTGAAATGATTAGAAGTATGTTCTCTTGAGACAATTTTTTATTTTACACAGGCGAATCCGCGGGCAGCAGCCAGTCTAATATGTATAAAAAATCTGGTATCCAACGCAGTATTTGTCGAACTCCTCCGAAATGACTTTCATGACCGATTTCTGTGTTTTTTTTTTGTGTATATACAAAGTGGATACCACAAATGGGTTTTCCTTAAAAAGGATCATTTTACACATCAATATGAACCACTTTTACAATCAGACCCACCCATTTTTTTAGGTTTTCATTGTCAACTAGGAAGAACCCTTATAGTTTCGCCTCGCTATGTCTGTCTGTCCGTTTGCGGATAATCTCGGTGACCGTCAGCACTAGAAAGCTGAAATTTGATACCAATATGATATCAATAACGCCGACAAAGTAGCAAAATAAAAAGTGGGAAACTATGGAACCCTACTCTGAGCGTAGCCTGCCACGCTCTTTGCCGATTTTATCTTCATTAATTTAAACGGCAGAACATCGTTTACTGAAGCAACGTATCAGTATATTACGTCTCTCATAGATTACAATCTCTTGACTAGATACTGCAATTATATTTATTTATTACATGATGTTTTCCACACGTATTGTGCTAAATCAAGCATTGTCATAGGTTAAGAGAGAAAGTTTTGGTTACATTGTAATTAACAATAGAAATATACTGACACGTGACAGTTTTCAAGCCGTAAATCATAACGTATCGTTCAATCTTTACTGCTGTAACAAATTGCCTATACAGAATTGGTAGTTGACTTATTCTAATATCATTTAGGTGCGATATTACTTAGTCTACCGTAACCTGTTAGAGTTATTGGGTTGCCAAAGGAAACATGGGGTTAAGGATTTCAATAATAACTATTTATTATCCTTTTCTTTATATATTGGAAGGTGTGTTTTAGTAGTATTCCACTAGCCTTGCTTATGTACAAGTCTTTTTTTCTGTGCTCTTTGCTGTGCCCAGGAGGGCCCACAATTGGGCCTATAAAAATTTCACCTCCCACCTACGCATGTATACGAACGAAGAATCATAGGCCTGGGTTTTAGTTAGTTATGTCTGATTCACCCTTACATTCCGCCCCAGAGCAGGAAAAGGCATTGGATGATCTCTTACTCAAAAAAAAAATTAAGTAGCTTTTATTACTGGATTAACATTCATTCAAGTCTTAAAGATTTCTAAAAAATATAATCGGACGGGAAGACAAAAGTCAAATTGAGAAGATGATAGGATAGGCTACAATTGTTAATGGGGGAAGCACTAAAGCCTTACTAGACAAGCCGCTTGTACCAACTAGTTGAACTATAAAACAGTAATGAAAACTGCCTATCTTCCACAAACCTCGTACATTTTATAAGTCGTCGGTATGCTTTCATAATATAAGAAACATATAAACTCGCTGGCGGCGATGTTTTCCCTTCATGAACCAATCATTTGCGTCAGAGCTTATATAGTATTTAACACATAGTATTCGGTTTACTGCTAAATGCTTCGTTAGTTAGATGATTTTCTAATTGCAATTCGTTTTTAATATTGTAGTTTATTTTATGTAGCCATTTTCAGGTTTCTGTAAGAGTCTGTAAATGTTTTATAACTGTAAGTGCGCCTTTAAAATTAGCCACAACGTGCCGCGCGGCAGCAGCGCTGCAGCCGAGCTGCTTTGTTATCTATGTATATAAAAGAAAGTCGTGTTAGTTACACTATTTATAACACAAGAACGGCTGAACCGATAAGGCTGAAAATTGGTTGGAAGGTAGCTAAGAACCAGGAGAAGGACATAGCTGATACTAAAAAAAAATATGCTCATTTTTAGCAAAGTTCGCCGGGTCAGCTTGTTCCATATAAATAATCGTCGCGACGTTGTGTCTAATTTGAAGACGCTCTAAAAGGAGAAACTAACTGACGTATCAAGATACAGCCAAACAGTCAAAACTACTGAGAATAGAATTCTGAAATTTTGCACAAATAAGAAAGGATTTTTCAAAACTCACCCCCTATAATATGGGAGTCCAAATTCAACACTCGCCGTAAAAGTTGCCCTTTTACGGCGAGTGTTAGACTTTTACTGACTAAAAACCCACTCCAGTTCCTTCGTTGCTTTTTATACCGGGGCTGAATCTTCCTTTCAGGCACCGACCCCAATAGGCTTCGACCCTACTGGGCCTTTACGGTTACCTTATAATGCTTGCTGTGCATTACATCAGCCTTATAATGTTCCCACTACTGGGAGAGGGAATGGGCTGCCCAGTGCGGATTGGTGGATATCATATGTCTTCGAATTATTGGTTCTAGGATGTTTCCGCACAATATTTTCCTTCAGCATTTTGAGAGCAGTGGTGATGAAATAAGTTACGGAAAGTATTGCGCCTGACTGGGTTTGAACCCGAGACCTACAACTTGTAAGCCAGAGCCTATACCACTCGGCCACCACTATTCTTAAAATAGTACACAAAGATAATGAGATTGTTAATTAAAAGTCAACCCAGTAATTAAAACTAAGCCATTATGTTAAGGAATACAAAAACGACTCAAGAAAGCGTGCGTGTCACCGAGTGTTACTAAGAACGTCATATAAAAACCATGATGAATAGTTTCACTGACTATTAAAATGTAATCAGAGCCGTGAGACATAAAAATTAGCGATTGGCCATAAAAAGTTAAAAGCTTTGCATAGGTCACCTTCTTTGTAGCGCTACATGTGAATCGAAAGGATTAAAAACCAAATTGACGTCAATATTAGAAGAAAGTTTACTCCACATTATTTTGTCTTTCAACAAGGTCGAAGCCTCCTGGGGTCATGAGTAAATGTGAAAGTGTAACACCAGTTGGACTGGAACAATTTGCCTGCTGCGATCTTCCCATCCGATTATAATTTTCGTGTCTTCAAGGCTAGAGTGAATAGGATTTTAATAAACAAATGACCACCATCATCACTGCTTACCATCAGGTGGGCTCACAGTCAAGTATTAGGTACTAAGGCAAGAAGGAACATAGGGTGCACCCAAGGGTGGCAGTGGTCATTGAATGATTTTTGCCCACTATAATAAAAACCGTATCAGAAATCTTTCAGAAACTTTTATTTAAAGTAGACCAATTTCGCTTTCGTCGCTTTCCATTAGGTGAGATAGCGGTCAAGCGCGAACCTATTAAATAAACAATAAAAAAAAAATTACAGGCGCTTTTGAATTGTCAAAATTTGTATCAGTACAAAAATTAGGGAAGCAAAATCGCACATTCCAAAGCGTAGATCTCTGTGGAGAAAAACGCATGTATATTAAGAAATGCTGCAGATAGGATAGGGATACAGACCCTATTAGAACACCTGGTCTGCGTTAATTACTTTTTTTTAATTTCAAACTAGCTTCTGCTAGTAGCTTCGCTTGCGTAAAAGTAGATATCTCCATAGAAACTGTGGTCTCCTGTTTCATCCCTCTAGGAGATGAAAATTGGGAAATCCTTTCTTAGTGATCATCTACTTCATTAAAGGCATCCTTGTGTAAAATTTTACGTTCCTATTAGTCCCAGTAGTTTTGGCTGTAGGTTGATAATGTTGATATTTCATACAGTTCCTCCTTTTATATGTATAGATATTACAGTAATAATGATAAGAGATAAGAGAGCCTTTTGTCCTCACACCTTTTTTATTTTTTTTTTTTTTGCGGTGTTTTTATTAGTTACTTTATTGTTGTTTGTCATGTTCGTGTCACAACTAAATGTTTTTCTTTCTTCTAAAAGAGAAATTATGAAAAAATAAGACAGTTATTTGAGATATTGGATTTATGTTTTGTTTATTACCTAGTACACGTATATATGGGCGGACGCTGAAAATTGCGAAATTGTAGAGAATATGGTCTTGGTAAGAATTTTAATGATAAACGTGTTGTGGTGGCACTCGCCTTTCATGCATTAAATTGTGGGTTCGAAACCGAGTAGGTACCAATCTGAAATTTCCAATTAATATGTAATTAAGTTAATCTAAAAACACACTGTGTCTTGGTAAATTCGTAAAGCCGTTAGTCTTGGTGGTTTATAGGTTTTTTTTTTTATATAGGTAAAACTAGTTCGGAAAACGCTAGGGAGATGAATGATGATGAAATTTTTTATTTCATAAGAGAATCGAACCCGTTACACACGGCGTAGCAGCCAATCGCTTATTCACTGCGCCAAGCGTGGTTTGCTATTTAGAAATACCTACTTAAATTTAATAAAAAATCAGACATATTGTGTATTTTATTCATAAATTTTCAATTTCATTATTATGGATATTTATTATAGTTATTATATTTGAAGTCCATTTACATAGCTATCCAATTACTACTTATTTATTCATTCAAAATCATAATATTATACATTGAAAGGAACCATAAATTTTGTTTTTGTTTTTAAATATGTATGCGGAAAATTAGCGTGTAAACATATTATTTAAATACAACACATATTATTTTAATGAGTTTATTTTGATCTCAATTTTGCTGTTCTTAACATAATGCGTGTTACGGATATTAACGTAACATTATTACAGGAAGGAGATTGATATTAATTCAATAAGATTTTTGGATGGATTTTTTTACCAAGTGTTTATTACTAGCTGTATCCTATAACTTTACTTGTGTTTTTGGTTACTGCTCCGCTCCTATTTGGTCATAACGCGATGTTATCTACACTAATATAATAAAGAGGTAAAGTTTGTTTTTTTATTTTTTTGTTTTTTTGTTTGTAGGAGGTAATCTCTGGAACTTTATTTTGATTACCTCCTACAAACAAAAAAATAAACTTTACCTCTTTATTATATTAGTATAGATTTATTTTAAGTAACAAAGACTCATTTCAGTTTCATGCCATAATCATGTAGGTACAGACAATACACAATAAATTATAATATTAGCTGTTCATAAACTGTATCCAAAAATTCAAATTCAATTCACATTAGTATAGTTATGTTAGTTTTGCTAATCAACCGCGTTAGCTATAGTTGTGGTTAGAGCAACCTCTAGCTTTAAACCTCTGAAGAATTATCAGATTATCTGTTGTTTGTTGTCGGTTGTTGTCGAGAAAAATTTTTTCTATGACATGCGATTTCGCGTTTCCTCACGATGTTTTTTCCTTCACCGTTTTGACAGCAGATAATGAGAGGTGATGAAATAAATTATTAAAAATAGTGCACGTGACTGGGTTTGAACCCGCAACCTACAACCGTAAGTCAGGACCGTTACGACTAGGCAAACTCTGCTCTTTTTTTGAGATACGTCAAATATCTTTACCCGTAGTGAGTAGAGCGACACTCTCTGTGTCAAGTAAAATTCACCCGTTTTTTTTTTTAACCCTTGAGAACGTTCATGGTTCGTGAGATTGAGAACGTTCATGCCTGACAAGCTACAAATAAACCAATACCAAAGAGTTACTTCGTAAAAACCACCTTTTTCCAATAAACATGATTAAATATTACCTTATATGTATTATGTAATTTCCCGCCGCGAATGATGATAAACTCTCCATATTAGTACCTACGATAAATAAAATCCAGGTATTAATTGGCTGTATACTACAACTCACTTGCCAACGGTACTAAAGTTAACTTAATATGTTACTAAGTGAGAAAGTATTGGCGAAATGGCGTGAGGTGGCGGGGGTTATCTGTGACCCCAAAATGCCGGTTAGGCTCAAAGGACAGGTCTATAAGACCATCATTAGGCCTGTCCTTTTGTATGGCAGTGAAGCGTGGCCTGTACTTGAGCGGCACAAGCAGAGCCTGCGTGTCACGGAAATGAATATGCTGCGCTGGATGTCTGGAGTGTCGCGGAAAGACCGCATTAAAAACTCCCGCATCCGGGGCAGCCTTCAGGTCCGTGACATAGCGGATAAACTGCAGGAGGGTCGCCTACGCTGGTATGGCCACGTTTTACGAAAACCGGCAGACTACGTGGGTAACAGATGCCTCGCCATGCCGCCTCCGCCGGGACCCGGAAAACGAGGAAGGCCTAAGAGGCGTTGGATCGACGTCGTAAGAGACGATATGCGTGTCAATGGGCTTACGGCAAAGGACGCGAAAGACCGAGCGAAGTGGAGGAGTTTGAGTTGGAAAGCGGACCCCGGGCACCGAGGTGAAAGCCAAGGAAGCAACCGGGACTAACGCTGAGATGATGATGATGATGATAAGTGAGAAAGTATTGGTCGTTCATTGTAATTAGTAATTCAAGACGTTTTAGAACAAGTTAGTTACGGAAACTGGTCGGAGAGGAAACAATTGACGATCGTCTAGTTGTGTGTCCTTCAAAACGAGCTTTTTATTAACATATATGAACACTAGCTAGAACTAACCTATTTTCACTCGGGCGAAGCCGCTGGCAGAAAGCCAGCAGCTTCGCTCGAGTGAAAATAGGTTTAACTTATACGCGTTTCAATCCTTTATACCCTAAAGGGTTGAAACGCGTGTACCTATCGTGGGTTCTCCATACAAACTTTAGACCCTCTTTAGTTTTTTTACATACCTTTAGGAGCTGAATTTTGGAAAATCCTTTCCTAGTGTTCACCTACATCATAAAAGGAAGCCTTGTGCAAAATTTCACTCTCCTAGTCCCAGTAGTTTCGGCTGTGCGTTAATATGTCAATCAGTCAGTTTAGGTGTATGTTAAGTGTGGGTTAGGTGTAGAAGCAGAGATGAGAATGTTGAAATAGATAAATTGCGAATAGTAGATTATGAGGCTAGAGGATATATTGACGCCTTGAAAAAGCTGAGAGGTCAGCTAGTTGGTTTAAACCTATCAAATAATTATGGCCACCGTGGCTTTCGTGCAATGGTACGCACAGGACTGAGTGCAAAAACTAACTCACATGTAACATACTATATAATATAGTGACTAGAAATTAACCTTTCGAATATCATAATTAGAGACATTGTAGAAATACAATAGGGGCTCAAGAGTGTAAAGAAGTATGTATCTTTAAGTCGCCCAAGGCATGTTGCCGAACGAAACGAAGCTTGATAAGTTTTACCCCAAACGCCAGGCAGGGACTTTTGTAATAAACTCTACTCACTCATAAACCTCTTGTCGAGGGAGTTAATTAGAAACCTGAGTGAAGTGAGGGATTCAAGCCGCTCAAAACAAAAACAGCTTTATCGGGGATAATTCTACTTTAATTGAACACCATCTGTGAGATAATGAGAAGACAATTTACGATAACAATTTATAAGTACCTATGTAAGAGAAAAGATGTTTGGTTCCAGGATTAGCAAAAGTGATGTTATGTTAGTGTTTTCCATCAAGAATTTCCAAGTATCAGTCCTTCGTGAAGGTGTTCATGGAATTTCTTGCACATTCTCCTCTAAACAGACCTACACTTTGGAACGTGCAAATTCTATTAGAAATAAAAGTTTCTGATTTCTGATACACCTCTGCTCAACTCTTGGGGGAATAAAAATTTATGTAAAATATGTATTAAACTGCCTTGAAGTCTAGTCAAGTAAAAACTTCTGATATTGCTCTTAGATATTTCATTTCCAGAACTCAGCAATGATTATCCTTAATTATAAGATGCTTGGTGCGGAAAAAATGGATCACTTTGGGGCTTTCCAGAAGTCTTCGAATAAGTTAATGCAGCCCTGAAACGTGAAGAGCTAATGAACAAATACAGGGGGGTTTTTAATAAGTGTATGTTTGTAACCCTATTCTTTAAACACAGCAAGAGGAGTTATTTGTCCCATCCAAAAAAAAGTTTGATTGGGCTTAATCGTAAGTTTGGTTTGTTTTTCGGCGATTATCTAAAAGATGATTGTGTTCATTTGGACCTCTTTTGTTTTACGTAAACCGATTATCTTTAATCACTTGCTACATTTGTTACAGAAGTCAGAACAAACCTTTACTTAAGTGATTAAAGATCTACTAAAAACGCAGCAGTGAAAGCGCGCAGTGTTACGAAAAACTACGGTTTGTGCGCTTAGCACGTAATTAATCATTCTTCAGCTTTTTACGTCCAAATATATTCAACGCATTGCTTCTCGGCGTCCCATTCATCAGTGATTATTTACTAACAAAAATTGTGAGAATCTGTCCATTATGTTATCAGAGATTGGTTTCGGTTGCGGGTTTCAATATTTTTTTGGCCTTTAGATCTAGTAGAGCCTTAAGAGCAGTTTGGTTTTAAATTGAAACGATTGGCATTTAGTGTTATTTTTACATAGCCCAGTCTTACAAGTAAAACACTTGAATGTTGAGTTCGAAAATATACCGGTCGCTAAATGGGACCTGCTACAGATTATGTGATATGAATGTAAAGTTTAATGGTGCTGTTACCAAAAATACTTGAAAGCCTGAATTAGCCTGTACAGAACCAGTGTCCAACAACCTCCAAGTACTAGGAAAACATAAGTGCAGGGTAGCGCTTAGCACGACAAGGACAAGTAAGTAGTAAAGCGAAATGTTATCATTATGGCATCTGCGCCCGCGCGGACGACGGCCGGCTATTAGCGTCAGGTAGGTAAGTAAAGTCCTGGGTACCTGGTACCGCATTATAAATTCCTCACGCCAGAGCAAGGCAAAAACATCACGAGGAATCCGTTCGCGGTCGCCGAAAGCTTTTTTATATTCTAAACAGAGCTAATGCTAATATGAAGGTAAACTTGAGCTGGATTCTAGTTTGTTTGGATTGGACGATATGCTTTTATTATATGCTAATACTTGTGATTTTTTTTTTGTGGTCTTTGGTGAATTATTTAGCGCACAATCGTGACTTTGTACATTCAACAAGTAGGTTTCTATCTACCTAAAAGTAAAAATATATTACATTGGTTTGTTTGCTTTATTTTTTCGTGTCTTACCTACTATTGATATAGCATAACCAGTTATTAAAATTTGGCTATTATAAGACCCCTACATTGCTTCATAATACTCATTTGGGATTTCCGGTTTTGAGCCTTGTAGATTTGATGAACCTACTTTGGATTCATACACTTAAGTAATATGTAAATATGTATGTGGTTTCCTCAGTAAAGGGTTGGATAGGTAGCTAGAAAATATAGGTACGTATTAGACGTGTGTGGGAAGGGCATTAAAATTTGAGCCTAAATTAATAAGTGTTATTTAATTGTAATAAAAGGTTCATTCAATATTTTGAAACATCTCAGCATCATTAAATGTCTATCAGCGGTTAACACCAACTTCCTTAGACCCGTAGAGCCACCGGCAATAAACCTATTGCCCTTTAATCTAACCACAAAAGCTTGCAAACTTACAGTAGGCCTCGGCAGTCGATGTTCCTTTATAAGTCCGATTACCATCCCGCATTCAGATTTTATTTCTTGAATTATTAATTCACTGTCAATAAACACTTGACGATCACTTCACATTTAGCACTAGTACAAGTGAGAGCATTGACTGAAGTCGAGTGAATCGCGGAAACACGAGAAAATATTGTAGCAACGTGCAACACGTAAAGAATATGTACGGAGACTGGCGTGCGCATGTCGCGCCTGGAGGCGTTTGCGCAGCCTTCGCCGGTGGAAAGTTCATCGAACGAGTAGCTCCCGCGTGAAGTGAGACGTGCGATCACATGAGAAAAAGCCTTCGAGAAAATTTTACTCACCTGTTTGTACAATCAAATGGGCATTTATAGGTTTGTATGCTGCATACGCGAATGCGATAAATGTGGACTAGGTTGCATACAAATGTGTCGGTATGTGGTTGAAATTCACTGATGAAGACCACCTGTATATTTATGTTTTTAGAATGATTTAGGGCACTTTTTTGGTAGAAAAATAAATCCAATGAACATTTCAGGGTTAGAATTAAACGTTAAGAAAATGTGTCAAATTTTACATTACTCATTAATTATGATTGAATATGTTTTTTTCTTGAAATTCTGCAATTATGATCAGAGAAATAAGAATGGACCCAAACAATAAAGCAGAAAACCCAAAAGGTTTTCAAATAATAAATAATTGACATCAACTAAAAGACGTAATTTCTGTGTCAAACGAAACGTTTTAATTTTTGTATCTATGAAAATAGCTGTCATTCTTATTCCGTCTGTCAATTTTGTCATCAGTTCGGATGCAAATCGTGACTTTCAATTCTTGCAAGTCTATGTGATTATCTATTTGATTTCTAAACCTCAGTGTTTCGTGAACATAATTCATAATGCCCAAGGTTTCAGGTAAATACTTAAGTTAAACGCTTGTTACTTTCAGGAAATGCTTCATCATTCTTGAAACATTGAGGTTATAGCTTTTTCAACTGTCATTTTACTTTTGATATTTCTCTTATTTTGCTTTTGAAATTCGCATAATTTCTGCCTAATTACAATTATTATCCAATGATAAAGAATATAAGATACATTGGGGCTTGTGTGCTAAAAGTGCAACGTCATGACGCGGCCCATATTTGTCCGTAAAACATACCCGGCATTTTGTTATGTTTTCATACATATTAAACCTCATTTAGCCGTTAGCAAACCATTGTATATAGAATTGATTTCTGACTGCACAGAATACACATAACAAATAAAATGAAAAGTGCTTTTCCTAGTTGAATTACTAATGTTGGTACATTTCGTTCCCTACCTATATGTCCAACTACAAAAACAAAAGCATCTAGTGACAAAGCCACTGGCAACTAATTAACTTTCTGTTATCATACCTACAACAATTCTTATTAGATTTAAGAATTGAATAACAACTGTTTTTAACTACACTTCTACTTTTCGATTACACTTCTATCTGTTCTTATGTTTTTCACATCTTTTACTTTTTTGTTTTGTATTCTGTTATACTTTTTAAGTCAACAAAATCCAACTTAATAATAATCAGTCTGTTTCCCCAGTTTCTTATTCAAATATGTAGATGCAAAGTCAACCCAGATAAGGATAAAAATGCAATATGTCACCATACAAGTCTCAAAACATGTCTGATAATGTCAATGTAGTAATTAATCATCATAGCGGTTACAGTGAAGGTAAAATGGGGCAAGGAGCTGTATCCAGGAGTGGAGGTGAACACAGATGATGATCCCGTCGTGTTCAAGGCACAGATTTTCGCCCTAACAGGGGTGCAGCCCGAGAGACAGAAAGTGGTCTGCAAGGGGGTCACGCTGAGGGACGACAGCTGGGCCAACTTCAAGTTAACAAATGTAAGTTCTAGATTGGGTCAGATATATAAAAAATAAAACATAATAAGTTTAAAAATATTAACATACCCTTGAACTTGGGACCATGAGTTTGTTTCACTTCCAAACTAAATCCCTCCATCTATAGAGTAATCCATTGACTATAATATTATTGGAGCCCGTGTAGATCCACATGCAGATACCATGCATTTGCCATATACACAAAGTCTATCTGAACTAATTTTTTGTTGTGAGAATAGATTTCACCTATGGAACCAAATTTTAAGTGTGTGCATATTAAACTGGCATTAAAGGCATACTAAAACGCATACTAAATAAATAGTGTATCTACATTTATTAGTAGTTTAGAATAGTTTTTGTTCATATTAAAAAGAAACATGGAAATTAAACAAACCAATATTGCATCTGTATGAATATCATGGTAATTTGATTTTACTGTAAAGGTGCGTACGGATAGCGCGTTCCTGTGTTACGCGTAGTTGGGAAACACTGTCCACGCGTACATTGGATACGCGTACAGCTCCTGTACGGACCGCCGCGAACCTGTACGCGAGGTCAATCGATCCAGAGCGCTCCGCGAGCCCCAGTCATTCGCCATGACTCCGACAAACTTAGCGGTTGCGTGCACCACCACTGCTGCGGCGTTAGTCATTATTCAACACATTTTAAATAAAAAAAAGAGAAACAAACGGAAACCTAGATGGTGGATGAAAAAATTGTTGCTCCTTTCTTTTCTATTAGTTGCTAATTAATAAAGTTGTCATCTTTTTTTTTAATTCACCTATTGGAATGTTCAGTTCATTTGAAATTGCCTTCCATGCTATAAATCGTTATTTCGATAATCAGTTAGTGTGCTATCCCACAAGCCCCGGTGAAATTCATAAAGTTGAATCAATCTAATAATATTTTCATTATTGAAACTCGAAGAACACGCGTGTTTATTCATTTTGCCGTCCAAATATAGCGTAGCCGGCCACGTGCGTCCTCTTTGACGCGCGACCAAAAACCGACTGACGGTGGCTCGCGCTGCGAGTTGGCTCGCGCGGTACGCGTACCCCAAGAGTGAACGCGTAGCTGCAGGTATGGACTAGGCGTTCCGGATACGCGTAAACTGAGTACGCGTACCAGGGTACGCGCAATCCGTACGCACCTTAAGATTTTTGACAATATTCCTCAAATTGTACTTTTATACTCAATATTATTTTTGCGGCTACTTATCAAAGTCATCACTGAAAGTGTTGATGACCTGAGTAACCTTGATAAATAATGTAAACATGTGACAAGGTCATTGAGTTATTTCAATACCTACTCATTTTAAATAAACAAAGGAGAAAAATTATAATGCACAGGAAATTTTATGACAATGCTAACACATAATATTTTTAAAAGAAATAGGATTTTTTAACCTCTCAGGCACAAATCTAACAAATTGAAAAAAAATGGTAATTTTTTTTATGTGGTGTACCATTTTTGGTACACTGAAGCCTAAATAATAATTATTATTTATTTTAAGATAACTTTTGGTTGTCTTTAGAACTAATTTAAGAGCAACAACAATTTAAGCTAATTTGTTCTACAAAGGTTCGTTTGGAATACATGGCAAGCTATGGTACCTAAGGGTACTTGGTTTTAGTTTTAGAGGAACTATTGAAGACAAAATCATAATCATCACAAATTTCCAAGGGTTCCATGGAACATACATATTAGTGTGTAACATACATATCAGTATGCGGCGAATAAGTTGAATTATAATGGCCTTCGTTACTATTGTTACGCGCTGCCGCCTGCTCACTAAGCATCCGAGGTCGATCGCCATTTTAGTTCAACTTATATGACGCGTATAGAACCATCCAAATGCTTTTTTGTGAAGTTCTTTAAAAGACCACCTGCATTTGCTTTAGTGGTTTCGCAATTTGACTACAGAAAGTGGTTTTATTTTAGAATGCCCTGGTGCTGGTGATGGGCAGCAAGGAGGAGGACGTCCCGGCCGCGCCCGTCGAACAGACGCGCTTCGTCGAAGACATGAACGAGTCCGAGCTCGCCACCGCTGTGAGTATCATGTCAAACTAACTAGCTATATATTACCACTGTAGGCCTTTGGAATCTCATTTAGATAGCTTGGGTATTTCCCAGATTATAAATTATTATAATCTGGGAAATATAACTAATCACAGTCATTTCTGCCTGATAACTTAAAAAAAATAAGAGAACCCTTTGTGATAGTAGCAATTGTTACTGGATGGTTCTGGGAGACAAGGAACTTGAAGAGTTTTAGGATGAGGAGGAAAGAAAACCACACCATGCAATTGACAACTTATTACTTTTATAGAATATTTACAGAAAAAACTAAAAAGGTTATTTAAAATAGGTTCCACTGGGAACACCAATCATTACTTAAATTGTACTGTGTAAATTACTCTCTTGCCTGTTGCACTTTTATGGTACACTACTGAAACGATTTTAATGAAATTTGATAGAAAAGTTAAAGGAAGGACATTGAGAGAGAGAGAGAAAAGATACTACGACGCGCGACGGTGTCAGAGACCGTGCATCCGAATCACATCAGGGGTTGTCTGTTTACACAGTAACGGATTGGTCTACACAGGCACGCCACGGCGTGGTATCGGCAGATCGGCTGACGCCGTTGTTTGCCACTGTGGCTGTTTGCAACATAAGACTAGCTATGTCGAGCTGGAGCTTCATTGCCAACCAACATCATGTTTACAATAACACCATCATTTGTTTTGTTCCAGTTGGACTTGCCAGAGGGTCTGATCAACCTTGGCAACACATGCTACATGAACGCTACAGTCCAGTGCCTGAAGACAGTACCTGAACTAAAGAATGCCTTACTTAGTTATGATAAGTGTAAGTAGTTATTTGTAGTTTATACTGCACACCTATTATCACAGCAAAATGGGCCTGAGCTGACGAAAATCAATATAATTTTAGAGGATAGCTGATTTCCCTCGACACTAGGATGCAAGTAGGCCAAGAAGGCCATGCTGTATCTAAACTCTTTTAACTATAACTATATTATTAGACCCATGGTAGATATTGTATTATTGTATGTCAAACCAAGTTATACCCAGTGGGGTGTTATATCCACATCTCCACATATCTAAAACGCATGTTTGTAGTACAAGGTAGATAAATGTGTCATTCGTTCCTCAAAAAAAAGGCAGCAGCGCCTTGGTGTTATTGGCCCTTAAATGGAGGGTAGTTGTTTTCTCGAAATATTTTGCTCTGTATCCAATAACCACAAGGCAACTTAGAAAAAGATAAGCTTTTTTTTACGTGGTAATTTAATAAACAATTACTCATGCTCATCAGTCAGCGGGAGGGAGGGTGCAGACATTAAAAGTTATTGACTAAAAACCTTATCTTGTTTCTTTAATTTTTGATAGCTCAAGTATTAAATTATATAATTTGTCCTCCCAGCATCTGGCGGCGGCACAGCAGGAGAACTAACCTCAGCCCTCAGCGACACCATGTCAGCCCTAGAAGGCGGAGGCGCGGGGGCGTGCGCCGGCGCCGCAGCCAAGTTGTTGCGAGCGCTGCACGCCACGGCGCCGCGGTTCGCGGAGCGCGGCGCGGGCGGCGGGCTCGCGCAGCAGGACGCGTCCGAGTGCTGGACGGAGATCATACGCGCGCTGCAAGCCAGGCTGCCTTCTGCGCCTAACGCCCCTGCAGACAGGTAAGGCGTTGGTGTGTTTCTGTGCTGATGATAAAACGGGCTTGGCGGAATTAAATTGTGCAATTCATTGGAATTGCTATATTATAGTTTTGCGATATTCGGTTTGGTCTTCTACGGTCCGGACTAAGCGTTTTCCCTCTTTGTTTATACCGCGTACATCGAAGGCCTGAAACAGTTTGCCTGCTGTAGCCTTCCCGTACGATTATAATTTAGGTGTCTTCAGGGCTAGAGTGAATAGGCCCCTAATAAACTAGTGCGCCACATCATCAACGATTGCATCACTGCTTACCATCAGGTGGGATTTTAGCCACGCAGTATTTTGTATCAATTTAAAAAACTCTAATGACAATATAAAGGTCATTTCCATAACCCAGTACAATAATCACATTGTCTCCAGATCTTCAGTGATCGAGCAGTACTTCGGCGGCACTCTGGATGTGGAGCTGGTCTGTTCAGAGGCAGACGAGCCGCCGTCTCGCACCAAGGAGACGTTCCTGCAGCTGTCCTGCTTTATCTCGCAGGACGTCAAGTATCTGCAGTCGGGACTCAGATCTGTGAGTTATCTTGCTTTATGCATAGAATTCATCATCATCATCAATTCAGCCGAAAGACGTCCACTGCTGGATATAAGCCTCCCACAAACGTCGCCGTAACGACCGGTCCCGTGCGTCTCGCATCCATCGAATTCCAGTAAGTCTGACCAGGTCGTCGGTCAGAATTCATCAGTGTCATCTAAACTAAATTTTTGTGATATTTTATTTAATTTGTCAGTAACCGGCTGCTCACAAAAGGTAAGCATTGTCTGTAAACAACGCTGTATTATCTTTTATCAAGTAAATTATTTATTTAAATAAGAAATAAAAATGGGCCAAGAATGAAACCCTGGGTGACGCCCATTGGTACAGCAGACCCGGGTGATCTATTCCCGTTTACGTCAACTCTCTGAGTCCTATCACTCAGATAAGAATTTAAAAGATTCAGACTGGAGTTACGGATCATATAACGGCGTAAATTCTTGATTAAAGTTTCATTGGTTACACAATCAAAGGCTTTTGACAAATCGCAAAAAATGCCTGGAACATCACTTTTTCTTCGTCCATTATACATATTGTCCTAAAAGTTCACAACACCGACATTGATTGTTAACGACCCCTTGTAAAACCGAATTATTTTGTGTTGAGATAAAAACTACGAACATGAGAGTGTGCATGCTATCCTGATTCAGACTTGATATCTCATCCCATATTGTATCCCACTGCTAAGCAAAGGCTAAAACCCCTTCTCCTTCCAAGTTCGATCCGCAAACAAACATGGATCGTCATATCACTTTCGCAGCAGTTCGTGTATGCTTGTTTAGTAAACTAATTTGTTGATTTTTTCTTACAGAAAATGTCAGAGCAAATCACAAAAATGTCACAGACACTAGGAAGAGATGCGATCTACACGAAAACCGTAAGTCATACTTACAAACTATAAAATTATTTTGCCTCAACCTAATTATCCAATGTTAAACATTCATATATTTGTTGCAGAGCAAAATCAGCCGTCTGCCAGCGTACTTAACGGTTCAATTCGTACGCTTCTACTACAAAGAGAAGGAATCTATCAATGCCAAGATCTTGAAGGATGTCAAGTTCCCCTTAGAGCTCGACGTGTATGAACTGTGCTCGTCCGAACTACAGGAGAGACTCACGCCCATGAGAAACAAGTTTAAGGTACCTTAGTCCTTTTTTCATTAGTTTTGTTTCTTTGTTGTTGTCGCATCAATAGGGGTGCTTGGGCTTTTTGGAAAAAACCAGGTAGGGATTTTTACCTCACTAAAACTGCTCCAGTGATCACCGTCAATACGTGGAAAGTAGTCCCTTTCTCCTCCCAAAGCCTCGCTGTGCACAGTAGCATGTGATCACTAAGCCACCGTCCCTCTTAGGTCATGCGATGAGAGGACAGAGTCCCCCAACTCTGCGCCGGCGACCCCGAGTTTGCAACTATCCTAAGGCGAAAGCTTCGGGCCCTGACGGGACCATGTCCTCGCTAGAAAGCGCAGTGTAGTGTGATCTATTTTTGAGTGGGACGTCTGATGCAGATTATCCGAAGGAACGGTTTTTCCTATAATTTCTAACACGTACTTTCATCCGTCGCTGTTCTTTTAAAACTAAATACGCAGTGCTGGTTTAATTATATGATATTTTCTGGATATCGAAAATAATAATTTAATTTTTGTTTTGTTATAGGAATTCGAAGATGCTAACGTGGAGTCATCGCTAAGTACGAAGAACCACGGCGACAGTTCAAAGGAAGTTAAAAAGAAGGACCCGACGAGGGCTGTCCCTTATTGGTTCCCCGATGGTAACATATGATTTTTCTTCCCAAGCTACTTCACCCAAATTACTTTAACCCTAGAGTGGTTGGTATTGAGTCAAATGGACTTACAACTGGGGTGTTCTTGCCGATATTTATTAGAGGATCTCTGGCAAAGGGTACACTAAAAATTAAATTTTCAGTGTTTCTAACTGTTGCCAGCAACTTCGTTTACATGACAGTAGAAAATTATATCAAAGATAAAAAGTATCCTGTGTGCTATTCATAAAACAATTGAAAAAAAAAGACATGATCTACTCATAAAACAATTTTCATCAAAATCCGTTCTGGCGTTCCAGCGCCAAGACGGAAGAAGCACACACAGAAAGCTTTATAATATTATTGTGATGTATCTTTATTTTATATATAAATATATAAAAGGAGAAACTGACTGACTGACATATCAACGCACAGCCAAAACTACCGGGCCTAAGAGCGTCAAATTTTGCACAAGGCTGCCTTTTATGACGTAGGCGAACACTAGAAAGGGTTTTTCTCCGGCCGTTACTGAATAAGACTATAAAAGGACTATAATAAGGCTATAATAAGACTATAATAAGACTATAATAAGACTATAATAAGACTATAATAAGACTATAATAGGACTATAATAAGACTAACGACAATATCTTATAATTTATTGTAGACGTGGGCAGCAACAACAGCGGGTACTACCGCCTGCAAGCCGTGCTGACGCACCGCGGCCGCTCGTCGTCGTCGGGGCACTACGTGGCGTGGGTGGCGCGCGGCGAGTCCTGGCTGCGCTGCGACGACGACGCCGTCACGCCCGTCACCGAGGAAGAGGTGCTCAAGCTTAGTGGAGGCGGTGAGTCACTTAATACTACTTCAAAGTTATATCACAGAATGCTGTGGTTTTGAGGGCCTACTATAACTTTGGAGTCGAACTTTAGAGTGAGTAGCTCTCTGTCCGCACATCCGGTAACCGTCCGGGCCGAAGCCAAGTCGTCGACGGCGCACACTGTTTCCGCGCGCCTCAAGGAGTTGTCAGCAACTGTAGGACCCAGCAGAGTCGAAGCCTTCTGGGGCCAAAGGTTGATGTGAAAGCGGAACATCGGGGCCCTGGAACTAAGACAGGAAGGAATAGTGAGTCGTTTAGTCAGTAGAAATCTGACACTGTCTCCCGCTCCGGCCAAGATGATTTTTCCCAGCATAAACTATAACTTCAGAGTGACCAAGAGTTAAACCCTTTAAGTATTTTTCTATCTAAATATGCACAAACTGCGTATTACTCAAAATTCTAAAGTCGCCTTTTGCCGTAAAATGCTACTTACTACCTGAAAACTCAATGAAATGTTCCGGATTTTTTTTTAACCATATCATGAATTACATATCTTTTCCAGGAACTATTTGGCAACATCAAATTCTTTAACCAACTTATTATTAAACTTGTATTAAATGTTATACTATTGTTACAGGAGACTGGCACTGCGCATACCTCCTCCTCTACGGGCCGAAGATCCTCGAAGTGCCCGAAGTGAAGGACAAGCCCCAGCCGATGATTACCGAGCGCGACGACGAAGACCCGCCGGTCGCCCTCGCGTAACACCGCTCGGCGCCGCCTAGCTTCCATTTGTTCCAACCCGCTTGACTTGACTGCGACTCGCACAACTTTCTCTAGCCGTGACTCCTGGGACAAGACATTCTATGCAAGGTTTTGACATAAGTCGCTGTATTGTGATATTTTGTCGCTGATTTTGTGACGTTTTTTCGCGTGTATGGGAGATTTGGTCTCGATTTTGTGACTTTTTGCCTCAACATTGTGACATATCGTCTCAAGTTCGTGACTTTTGTCTGATTGCTACATTTTATCGCATGTTTATGGTTTTTGTCTTGTCACAGCGGTGAAGGCCGCCTGATGTATAGAAGAACGAAGGACTGGGTTCACTTTGTACTTTAATATAATATGTATTCTTGTGGATGAATTTGCTTAAAATAAAGTATATAAATACCCAACAGACAAACATAGGTTGTTGGAATGACTGAAGCCCCAAAAATTACATCAAACAATTTCACACAAAATAGAGCTAGACTAGAATATCTTTTTATACAGTTTTTACTTTCATATTTTTTGAAATAAATTAGAATATAGTCGAGAAACTTGTTATTGGCCATGGATCACTCGAAAAATTATAATATAAAAGTAGAGATACACAGCAAAGGTATTATTATAGAGACTTCACACACTTCACAGAACTCAGCCAGAAATAAGACACATTGAATATTTGTTTTAACCTTCAAGCGATCTCGCGGCGTCGAATCGACCGCACTTATTTCATACACGATCATGTTCCTAAAATTGCTTGTCTAAAGTACGTGTCATCTCTAGCTTGTCATTAGTTCACTGCGGACGAAAATAACTACATTTCTTCTTTGTGCACTCCCTTCCCAGAATATGAGTGTTTAGACCACGGCGCTGGCGTCGAAAAGACTACACGCGCGATTTACATTGAAGAGAAGACTGATTCTGTAGAAAACTTAAACCAAAGTAGATAGAAGAACTCTTTGAAGCCAATTATTACTCGATATCTTGAAGAGCATATTAAAAAAAAAAACTAATTGGAGATTTATGCAAGACTCTCAATAGAACTCATATTAAATCGAGCAAAATTAATTTCTAATGCTAAAAAAACTGTTTAGCTACAATATATAATATTTTTTAGTTGAAAACAAGATATTTTCTGAATACTACCACCGGTCTTTTGGCTGTTATACCAAATAGTCGCGCGCCCACTTGAAGGTTAACTACGAAGATGCCTCGATTGATATTGAAACTCATTACACTACGTTATAACCAGAAGTGAACCCTTATATATTTATGTATGAAGTAAAGCATTTATATTTACACAAATGTTAATATATATAACAGCAGTTTCTTAGCAAAATTTTGTTGAATTGTGCTGAAGTTTAGACGTGAGTCGCGGGATTAGTGATTCGTTAATTTATTGTAAATTGGCATTCTGAATGCTGCTGTTGATTGCTTGAGACATTTTCGTTTAACTCATCTCAGTAAATATCTAGGTTCTCTATACAAGACGTATTGAATTTTATAAGACTAATTATAATAAACAATGATCGATAATAAATTTGATTATACATTTAATTATGGTTTTTATTTATATGGCTAGATTCCCTAAAAACTAATACTTTAAAAAAATAACCCAGTTATTTGCGAGAACAATACTCAGCTAATACCTAGCGTTAGGTGTCCGACGCCCAACAAAAAGTGTAGTTTTTTAATGTTGCGAAATTATTCAATGACTTCCCGATGTAGGTGGAGTGGGAAAGTAAATGTTGAGGTGGTAACCCTTTCGGTACTAGCTGATGCTCGGTGCAATCTGTACTTTTCTTCTGTTTTACTTTCGATTTAGCTAATTCTTTTTTGTTATGTTTGTTATTGTCAGAAGAAGGTTCTTATGAAAAAAGAGGTATAGTTAGAGTGGTGTTGAATAATCTGTTGCCGGGAGCGAAGCCGCGGGCAAGAGCTAGTCTAGAATATAAAAATGAATCGCTGAATGTGTTGGTAAGCACAAATCTCGAGAACAGCTGAACCGATTTCGCTAATTCTTTTTTTGTTGTGAAATGAAAGAAATAGGGTAGAGTAAAATAGAGTACCTAGTCAGTTATCGCGAGCGAAGCCGCGACTAAAAGCTGGTTTCTTAAAAAATAAAATCTCTTTTCATGATTATTACCAAACCTAAAAAAAACTACAGATAAAAAATATTACGTCAATATATTGTTAGAAATACGACATTTCGTAACAATATTTATTTACTAAACATTAAAAAATGTGCTGGTGTATCTACTACTTACGTAATTTCCTAGTGAAATGCTTGCGTGTGATCTGCCTGCCCATATACCGACTGTGTTTTTCAGATTGTAATCAAAGTAGTAACTTGAGATGCACGAGCTTCTTCGCCGGATTCTGTTTAGGACAAGCGTATTATTATTATTTGTTGAAAAGGATACCGTTCCCCAATAGTTTTGGGTTCTATTTGTCTTTAGTTTTAAGTGTATTACTTGGTAAGTAGGTATTTAATCATACCGTCTTCATCATTTATTTATTTATTAAAACTTTATGCACATAACACTGTACAAAAGCGGACTTGCCTAAGGCATTTTGAAGCCTCCTGGAGCCGAGGGTTGGTGCGAAAGCCTTAAACCGGGGCTCTGAGACTAAGGCAAGGGAGGACACTGTTTCCCGCTCCGCCCAAGAGCGGGATTCGTCATTTGATGACTTTTACCTACCATAAAACAAAAAAAAAACAGGTCGACCTTAGGGTGGTGCAGAAACAACATTGTAGGTCATCGCACATCATTATTATCATTTCAGTCAAAAAACGTCCACTGTTTGACAGGCTTCCCTCAAGTCTAGTTCGCACGTGTTACTGGCAAAATTGTGGTGTCTCTTCCGCAAAGGCCATTTATTAAGAGTTGAAATTTAAGTTGCCCCTCACTAAATCATCGGTCCAATTTTTGTCACCAAGTTTACCACTCCAGTAACTTTCGGCCCCGACGACCATCTGTTCTGTGTAATGTGCTCTGCCCACTACCACTTAACCCTGACAGTGCGAAATCTGCTTTACTGGGGCCAAGGGTTCCCGTCTGAAAGGAAGGCTCTGGCCCTGGTACCTATATATGGCTACGTAGGAGTGGGGCAGGTTGTTTATGACACTGTTTCCCGCCCTGCCCAAGGACGGGATTCGTTATTGGATAATTTTTACCTACCATAAAAAATAAAAACCCTAACAGTTCAGAGCAACATCATCTTTCTACCCACGTCCCACGATACCTACTCGAGGTCGGGTAACACATTTTTTTTTTATGCATACTGTTCTGGCAACCACAGGGTGGCACAACCGTTTCGCCCCTTCCCCATAATCTAAAATTGCGTAGGTAGGTACACAAGACACCCAGAGCCTGAATACTATACCTATCTATATGTCTGTGTATACATGTCTATACCTATGACATTGGCTGATTCCTGTTATGTCCGAATGATTTACGCCCGCTCCTCGACCGTGGCTCCTGAGCGCACTTGCTGATTCTTGACCATTTTACAAGCATCACGCGGCCAGACATCTGAGTGTTTATTTCCTGAGGCGCGGCGCGTTAGGCGTTTGTCGTAAATTACCATAGTGCTCGAATTTGCGACGAACGCCCATCATTTTGCGTAGATTATACGATTTCTTGCGCTTCCTGCTTCTGCGCTTACTTCCGTTGGGGCGAAGCTCCCCGTCACAAACCTACTTTGAATATCATCTACTACGTTATACTAGAGTTCTATAATTACCGAATTACCATAATCGTATGAATCATTAGGAAAGCAATATGGTGCCAATGCCAAATGCATATTGGCATTGGCACCTCACGCATAAGCTATATTCCTCCCTAAATTATTACAATTCCAGGTATAGGCAACGCTATATCAATACAAGTGAGATGTATTTGCCTGCTTATATTCCCCATGTACTGCGGCAAGGCTGGTCGAGGAGTTCTCAAGGCTGTCATATTGACTTATGTTGTAGCTGGTAAGTTTAAATTACCTTCCTTAACCTTTTGAATGTCGTAATTACAGACACAATTAAAAGACAATAGATGTACGGATACCGGTGTCCCCTTGGGGCTTAACCTTTCGAGTAGCGTAAATATAGATAATAATAGAAAGACAATAGATTTGCGAACGCCGACGTTTACTCGGGGCTCAAGTGGAAAATACTGTAACCGGTATTAGGACCAGTGCTGTAGCTAGCCTTTTTTACGTCAGGTGCGTTTCTCTAACGATCCCAAAAAAAAAACAACCATTGTAGGTACGGTTCGTCTGGTGGATGTTTGTCCCGCCGTTTCCTTGTGACGGTGATGATCTGAGCATCCGGCCCTGATTTAAACTCTTTAGCCCCAAGTGTACTTACATACTTGTTGTCTATTATGTCTCTAATTATGGTACTTACTCGTAAGGTTAAGCCAGGGTACAGCACGAAAGAGAATGGTAAACTTCCTTCTGACCTGATAAAATATGACCTGACATCGCCCTAGTTACGGCTTTGGTGAGAACCAAGAGCACAAATACGAAGAACGACTTTTTGTTTGTTATTTAGGACCAATCACAAACATGGGCTTAAACGCAAGAGAAGTGGTGCGAGTGTACGCGTGCAGCACGCAACTGTCATTCAACCTGTCCAAGCAGAGGTACGAGGTGCTGGTGGAGCCTCTCAAGAGGACCGCGCTCGGTCTGCAGACTGAGATGGATCAAATGAAGGATGCTTTGAGGTATAGTCACCTCTTGATATGGTTACGTTCAGTCCACTTCGATGTAGACCCGAAAATCGGCTACTGTGTATTCTTGGACGTCTACTCTTATTCAACTAAAAACGAAGTATTGGTCACACCATCACTTGTTTCTTACCACGTCTCAGTTTAATTAGACTCAACGCAAAGGTGGCTACCAACTACAGCTGCTAGTAGTGGCTATCGATAGCCACTTAACACACTTTTTGATAAATATTTTATATACGACGCGCCACTCGTGTCGCCGATGACCGCCGACGACGTGTCAGACTTTACAGACTAAATTCCTTGTTTGTCTTGCGTTCCCTTTGCCAGTAGAATTCGGTCCTACTGGCCTGATACTAATTTGCCAACATATCTTTGAGGCGCACGTGAACACTATGTGCCGCCGATGATTCGAGCTCGGTCCGGGTAGTTATCAGACGCACGAACGACGAGCTACCCAAGGCTCGCCGTCCGCAAGTCCCGGCGGCCGGGCCGTGAAGAAGTCTGTACTATACGCGTGCAGCCGCCTCCTTAGCAAACATTACTTATGCGCAGAAGGAGACGACCGCACTTAAAATTTTCTTCGTAGTAAATATGAAATAGTTGTGGCTAGGTTTCAGGCTAGCCTTCGAGTTGCCTGCGTCACAACACCGGAGCACTCATATGACCACCCGTGCGTGTGATGTTCCCTTGAATAGCGCTGCCGGTGACAGCCGCGGCTGGCCATGAATTATACGAGTATTACTACAGTTCCATTATTTTTTTAATATTAGATAGGAAATAGTTTTTTCAAGATTAAGCAGTAAGGCATTTATCATCATCATAGTAAGTATAAAACAAAGTTGCTTACCGCTGTCTCTATGTAGATATGCTTTTTTTTATGGTAGGTAAAAATCATCCAATGACGAATCCCGCTCTTGGGCGGAGCGGGAAACAGTGTCAGACTCTTACTTTCTAAACAACCTACCTCGGCTCTGGGAATAAGGCAAGGGAGGAATTGCCTTAAATTCCCAGAGCCATGGTGTAACGCTTTCGCACTCCTATGTATGCGTAGATCTTTAAAACTACGCAATGGATTTGGATGCGGTTTTTGTAAGTAGATACAGTGATTCAAAAAAGACTTACAAGACAAGTATAATACATGCATAATATATTTTTATCACCATTGCACCCCTGCGAAGCTGGGGCGGGTCGCTAGTTTCAAATAAACCTTTACAGGCACTTTTGAAAAGTCAAGAAGTCGGTCTGTCAGAAAAAAAGGATGCAATTTCACATTCCAAACAGTAGATCTCTATGGAGAAGAATGTGCAAGAAACTCGGAGGACACTCTTTTTAATCATGTTATGTAGGTATTAGAAATATCTTGGTTATGTTCCTGTAGTGTTCCTATTGCTCCGCTTTAAAAGGAGATTAATTCTGTCTAAAAAACTTGTTTATTTTTTCAATAATCATCATCAGCCTCTTCTCTAAGAGAGGGAATGGGCCATAATTCACCAGTGCGGGTTGGTGGATGTCGCATGTCTTGGAATTTTTGTTTCTAGGACGTGTCCTAAAACCAAAAATTTTGACTGACTCTATGTTTAAGTATTGTAGTAGATTTGGGTTTAATTACTTACATAAACTCCGTTTTATAAGTTAAATCTATTCGTTAGTTTCTCACAACAGTGGCAGCGTGGGAAGACCTCGGAGTCGTATTCGATTGCGAAAACAAATAATTCATTATACTTAGTAGGAAAACCGAATTGATAATTTTGTTTGTCATATCAACAAACAAATATACAAAGCCCTTAAGTAGTTAATGTTTTCTAATCGTTAACTTAATTGTTTGATAAATATTTGAATTTAGTTAGGACTTGACTGCCCTGTTATTACAAAGTAAACAAATAAATAACTGAGTAGGTATATAAAATAACTTTTTCGTAAATGTAACCAAAGTGCATTACGATTATATCGGCTCAAGATTTTAGTCCGTCTCAACACTAGTCACTAGTCAGATTTCTCCAATACATTTTGAACCTTGGTATATTATGGTTAAGAGTTCAAAATCGTTTGCAGAATTTTGTCAGTTTGTTGTAGTCTGATGTGCAGCTTACCGTACAACACTGAACATGAACAATGCTGACGCCTTTTACTTTTACTTTTTTGATTCAATTAATGTTTACGTGTCCTATTCGCCAGGGTCTTTTATTAGTGACAAAGTACTCCATCTAGTGTAGGTCTTTAATTCCAATAGGAGACAGAAGAGCTGACTGAGTATGGAGTATTTGGTCGTGGATGTATGACACTGGCAGAAAAAATGTAAGAGCGTTTATCGGGTATATTAAATAATAAATAAATAATAAATAATAATCAGGGTAACTTTGACCCTGGGGTATAACTTTGGCACAAGCCAATTAACCAATAGTAGGTAACACAGTAAACACAGTTTCTCATGTTTCTTTTGGTTGATAAACTTAGGCCAAAGTTCAACCCCAGGGCCATAGTCCTGGAGCCTAGAGGGTGGTGAAAACTGTTACCTAGACTCCAGGAATAAGGCAAGGAAGGTACAGGGTAGGTTTTTTAGTCAGTAAGAGTCTGACACTGGTCTCCCGCTCCGCCCAAAAGCGGGTTTCGTCATTGGATGATTTTCACCTACCATAAAAAAAAGGGCCAAAATAACCCTACTTTACGGTATTTGTTGAAAACTTCTGCCCACTTAATCTCTAAGAAAACAGCCTTGAGCGCAGCGCTGGCCCAGCGGCAAAATCCAAATAGGTACATTGGATTTGTATGTGATTTTAATGTACCTTTTTGGCGTTGGGCGGGCCAGCGTTATGCTCCAGGCTGATTGCTTAGACTCTTAAATATAGGCACCCAAAGCTGATCGTGCTACTGCCAATAAGCAGATAATTAATTAAGCGGTACATGGTTTTTTTTTTACATGGTGGAGATCCCACCCATACGTACAATGCGGTTTGGGAACACATTCACTATGCGTACAGCTAAGGAGTGGAGTTCCCTGCTGGCGTCTGTTTCCTGATAGCTACAACCTAGGGGTCTTTAAGTCAAAAGTGAATAGGTTACTTCTAGGCAAGCATGCTCCGTCGTCGACCACATCATCGCTTACCATCAGATGAGATTGTGGTCAAACGACAGCCTATATAGAATTACCTTTGATAATTTACTTCTAGATCAATCCGCGACATAGTTGCTCCCATAGAACGTGAGATAGAAGACACAGAAGAGGTAGACATAAAACGACAACAGAGCGACAACCTGGATGGTCTGCTGAAACTTGGCTCCCGATCTAAAGATATTGAGGTTAAATATCAGTTAGTACTACCATTTTTTTCGTTTAATATTTGGAAACGTTACTTAGACCATGATTTTCCTTGAAGCCTGGTCTATTTACAGACTCAAATCTTAGCCCAAAGACAAACTAGGTATAATTACTTATCTGCATACCGTACAAATACACTTCTCATCAAAAAAATCGAAACACTTCCGTTTTCATTGTTTCTGTCCGAATTTAACACAAAAAAGAATTCATACGATGAAAAAAAATACATATATTATAGCTGGCAGTTTGGCCATTACAGTAATAAGCGAAAATTCTAAATTCAAAATTAGAATTTCATTTGTTTATCTTATAAACGAAATGAATCACTGTTTTGAGACAAATGTGTGTTTAGGGTTGGAGTACATTTAGCGTTTAAAAACTAAAAATTGGCGCCTATCCTTAAACTTTTTGTTTTTTATTTCAATACTGTGACTTTGGGACGTCTGAAAAAAGGTTTTTTTTCTAAAACGTATGGATACTTCGCCCACAGAAGCCGCCCAAGTTGTGGCATTGCTGGATTCTGGCCTTAGTCAGCGTGTTGTGGCTGCAAGACTGCATCTAAGCCTGTCATCTGTTCATAGAGTCTATAAACGTTATCGGGAGACTGGTTTGTTCACGCGCCGTTCAGGATCTGGCAGGAATCGGGTCACTTCTGAGCGAGATGATCGATTTATTGTAACAACTTCTTTAAGAAATCGACGCCTTAACGCTTTTCAACTGCAGCAGCGGCTTCGTGTTGTACGAAGGGTGGCTGTAAGTGACTCTACAATTAGAAGAAGGTTGAAGGATCGTGGACTGGTACCGCATAAGCCAGCAAATGGGCCGAAATTAACTGCAGACCATCGAAGAGCGCGCCTTAACTTTGCACGTGAGCACCTAAATTGGTCATACCTACAGTGGAGCAAAGTTCTCTTTTCTGATGAGTGTAAAATTATGCTGTATGGTAACGACGGAAGGAACAAGGTCTACAGAAGAGACGGAGAACGCTATGCACAATGCTGCATTGAAGAAAAGGTCAGCTATGGTGGCGGTTCGTGGACGGTTTGGGGAGGAATCAGCGCCGACGGTAAGACAGAGCTTGCTTTCGTGTCTGGGCCACGTCTGCCTGCACTAAACTGTCATCGGTACGTCGAAGAGTGTCTCGAGCCTCATGTGATGCCCTATGCACATTTTATTGGCAACGGCTTCATATTCATGCACGACAATGCTAGGGCTCACACCGCGGGCGTCGTACGAGATTATCTTAACGAAGTCGATATCTCTATTATGGAATGGCCAGCAAGAAGCCCGGACATGAATCCCATTGAACATCTATGGGATGAATTAAAGAGACGAATTCGAGCAAGAGATCCTGCCCCAGAAACACTTAGCCAGCTGCAAGATGCAATCCAAGAGGAATGGGACAATATACCACAGCATGTGATCGTGACTCTCATCCGATCGATGAAGAACCGTATGGAAGCAGTAATTAGAGCTCGGGGAGGGAATACAAGTTATTAAATAAACGTTTTTTAGCTTTTTTTTCATTTACGTGTGTTGTTTTATCTATTTCCTTTATACTCCATACGGAATAAAAATGACTCATTTAACAAAATACGAAACCTATGAAAAATTCATTTAAATTTAGAACATTAACATTAAGATTTGATAAGCTCATATTACTCACTATTAAACGACATTTAACATTTATTCCTAAATGTACACATTTTTCTGATAATCCTGACAAAACGTAAACTTGCAAGGTGTTTCGATTTTTTTGATGAGAAGTGTATTTATGCTAATCGGGAATTGAATCTGTTTATTATAGTGAATTGCCGATGGATCCGAAAAGCTCTGGAATCACTGTATGCTGTATAGCATGGCACAATACTAAATGGCTTTCCACGAGGTGGCCCATTGGCTGTTCAAGGGACTAGGCATTTTGCTGGATGCCTTCAAGGGAGGCCTATGTCCAACAGCGTACATCTTTCATCAGAAAAAATATGATTTTGATAAATAAATCTATTTCTAGTCACGTTAGACGCTATTTAAAATCAATATTTTCAGAAAAATACCCGAAAAGAACAAAGAAGATCATTTCCTAAAGCTGTACGAGAAGAAGCTGGAGTACAGATGTCAACACCAGCTGACCGAGGCTGCTGCCTTGTGCATCGAAGCTTTCACCGAAGCGTACGAACACTGTTACCAGAACGTGCCGAAGGGCGCGGCATCCACGCTGTGCTGGCCTCTGAGGCTGTCACATGTCTGCAACTTCTTGGAGAAGTTCCAGATGAATGATACCTGTGATGTTAGGAAGCAAGTAAGACTTGTAAAGACAAGAATAATAATCAATAATCTATACTTAGATACGGTTGGTTTCGATCTTAGAGAGGTCAGTCAAGGTCAAAATCTTTTTATTTCACATAGGCCTACATGGACACTTGTAAAACATCAGGCGCTAGTGCACGGTTCCAAATTGGTCGTTTCCTATGGAGAAGAACTGGCAAGAAACTCACAGATGATCCGATCAGATTATGTCAGTAAAACTTGGTATAAGTAGCTGATTTATCTCAAGAAGACCGGTTGGTCTTAAATTTTTTTGGTTGCACTTTAGATTTCATTGTTCGTAAGTTCGAAGTGCTCCAGTCATAGAACATAGATTACACAGTTACTAAGTTACGCAAACAGAAATAATATGCATATGAACCCACACAGGTCCAGACTGTATGGTCCTCATCAGATAGATTATAGTATTGTCAAAAATCAGGTGTAAATATATAGGTATCTACCTACTTCTACGAGTAATATAGAACTGTTCACGTATGGACCTAATGACAGCATTGATGGCCGTGGCCGTATACCTACTAAACCAAGCAAGGAATTTAACTATTTTTGCCATCAGCACTCTAAGAAGAAGAAGAAGTATAAAAACTGCGAGTCTATTTTATTAATACCTCACCATGGACATGACAGTGAAAGTAACCTGTCATTCCACCCGAGGCTCCCAAGCTCGTATTAATTTCACTTTACCCCATTTTTCAAAGCGAGATTTTAAAGTACATCACTACTGAAATTTTATTTGCAGATGGATCCCGGTTTTGGCGAAGGCTACGTCACCTTAGAGAACGCTAAACGGGAACTAGGAGGTAGTTTAAACAATGTCAACCTGGAATACAAAGTTACATTTGAACGCAACTTATACGATATACAGGTACTTGCACTATATCCATATTCAACTTTCATCTTTTTCATTACTTCTTGTATAAGCCTTTAACTACCCACGACTTGGACAAAGGCCCTCCCCTCTTTTCTACACACAACTATCTTCGGTGATTTTAATTTAGTCCTTCCGGTCTATACATATTTTTTAATTGATTTAAACTGCAGTGTAGTGTTGTAAGTTTCTTCATCTGTGTAATGATCTACCATCTCTGCTATAATTATTAAAATTTTTGCAGGTAAAAATAATATTTCCTATACTGAAAACTAAACATTCAGGATTATTCAGGATTTTTCTGCAAAAAAGTTTATATGGCTCTACCAGTATGTATCATGCCTCAGGACGCAAAAGAAACAGGTGAGCGCGTCCTCCACTCCTTCGAAGAGAAACACATCATAATGCGCGTGGTGTTCGTGGCGCTCAACGTTTGCATGGCGCTACTGTTCCTGCGCATCGTGGTGGCGGCCGTGTGCTACCACGAAATGTACCTCACCAGCATCCACTACGACAACGTCTATATCACCGGCTACTTCAAGAAGTTGGATGAGAAGAGAAGGAGGAGGGATAAGTTGACGTTGTTGCCACTGAAGAAGGTAACAGAAGGTCCATGTAACATTTCTTTTTTAATGTGGTGGGATATCTTCTAAGAACTTTGGCTATCAGACTTTTTGGGTTTAGTGACTAAAACCACACTAATGTTCCTTATTTAGTCTTTGCGTTTGCAGATTTCCCTTACGCTTGCGACCGCTTCCTTTGCTAGCATTAGTGTTTTGGTGAAGAATGCGAACGCATGCTATTCCTCCTCACTCTGAACCATGTCTTGAACTGGAGCCCAGTGCGTGAGCTTGCTACCCCCGATTGTCCTCACGAGGATATGGCTGTGATCCGCCCAAGCTGTCCGGACAAAGGTGACACCCGCCTTACGCCTGGATCAGGTGCAGAAACCTCACAAACTAACCATGTCCGGTGAGGACCTTTAACATGCAGAAGATAACGACGCCGTGACATCTCTTCAGCTACTCCTCAAAGAGAAGATTTACTTCATGATTATGGTGTGCCCAAGGTCCATATTACAATTTTTGAAATTTTGGTTTACCAGATGGAGCGATACAAATACATAGACATACATTCGATGTGGTACACGCCCTCACCACACAGCAAGCTAGTGACGCAGATCTTGAAGGTGATGCTGGAGGTGGTGACAGCCACCACCTTCGTGATGCTGGACCGCTTGTTCTACGAGGCCCTGGCTGTGGTGCGCCAGCATGCGCAGGTCGAAGTTGTGCAGCAAGGCACACAGGATTTGAAGATTGAGGTAAGTTAAATAAGTTGAACCTGTTGCTATGGTTTGTTTTATGGTACGCAAAAATCAGCCAATGACGAATCCCGCCCTTGGACGGAGCGGAAAACAGTAGGTATCAGACTCTTACTGACTAAACAATTACCCCGTTCCTTCCTTGTCTTGAACCCAAAGCTCTGATGTTACGCTTTCGCATCAACCCTTGGATCCAGGAGGCTTCGACCCTTCAGTTTGCAACCCGTTGCTATGGTGGATTGAAAATCTACTGTTGCAGTGCATTAAAGGTCGCTCGCCATTTTGGTTCAACTTATATTCCGATTATTGTGTTCACAAGTTAGGTTGTATCCAAAGAACATTTATTTTCTAGAATGGGTACTTTTGATGGCACTGCGCGTTGCGGTTTTAATTTCTTCACTGAACAAATATTTGTATGTCCAGTAGATAGTTTTACAGGGATTGCGAACATGTGAGTTGTGAATGTTCCCGGAATGGAAGTTTATAAAATAAAAAAATAGGGAACAATTAAAATGGAATCTACGAATCTTTCTTTCTTTATGATCATAGTATGTATATAAGCACATAAGAACTCTGTACAATATTCTGACTAATAAATGCATTCTATTCCATTCTAATTTGTCCTGACCTGGTGGAGTGAAAAGAAGAGCCGTAATTTAATCAACGGTTACTAAGAAATAAAATATATAAGACGTCCGCATTATCTTTATTTATTAACCAGGTGGAAGGCACAGGTGTTCTGGCCGCTGTTCTCCGCAAGCTGGTGTCGAATCTCTCATCAGCCCAGAGTGTGCGCGGCGATGTCACGAACAAGATGTGTGTGCCGCACCCGCGCGCCATGCCGCCGATATACTTCCTCAAGATATACGGAGGATATGTGTGGATACTGTTGCTGCTGTATTTTAATCCTTATACGATGAGGCTCAGCAGGTAAGGCAGAAAGAAAAGTGACCAATTGTTATATTTTTTTCATTAAACTTAGGTACTCGAAAACCCGCTTTTAGGCACGCAATTTACTGTATTTCGCACTAGTGCGGAAAAGTGTAAGAGCTCGCCCGCGCTGCAGTTTTAGGCTAGACGCGCGTTAAACCCAGTTTATCTGTATGTTCGCAAGTGTATTGAAATATGTCGTTGGTGGATTTTTTTTAAATTTATATAACTAAACTAGCCAGACTGCGATGCCACCTGATGGTAAGCAGTGATGCAATCATTGACGGTGAGGCGCACTAGTTTATTAAGAGCCTATTGACTCTAGCCTCTAGGACTGGTAGACTGCAGTAGGCAAACTGTTCCAGTTTGTCACAGTAACACTCTCGCCTTGTATCAAAAAGAATTTCTGGTTAAAGGCATTTGCATTAAAGTTTGCCTTTTCACGAACTATTAATAGTATCTATTATGTTTCCAAAGCGATAACAGTGCAGCTAAAAGACCGATAACGCTCTTCCTTTTTTAACATTAATCACACTAATTTTATAAAGGCGATAGTTTGTTTAATGTATCTATCAGGGGGCTTTGACAAAGTCACATTCTCACTAACGATAACGAAATTCGAAACTCCGAAATGTATGGAACTGACATAATATATCAGTTCCATACATTTCGGAGTTTCGGCATATTATGCCTTCGAAAAGTCACGTGGTCAAACGTTTTCGATTCGCTAATTGTTATTAGTTGTTTATACGTCAAATTTGACGTTTTAATTCGATTACCATAGCCAAGATGTTGTTATTTTATCGAACCAACACTTCGACTTATCGATATGTTAGTCGATGTCACTTTGTCTACCATTTTGTGGTCGACATCGTTAAGGCGAAATCGAACTTAGAAATTGATACGACACGGAGCGATTGCCACTTGTCTAGGGCCCCTGCTCTCTAATCTATGTGCTCCAAATTAGAATAAGATCGATTGCCATGTTGTGACGTCATGTTGTAATGTCAAACCGAAGAAAATTTGTTAAAATTGAAGAACTACGAGATGAGTATAATTGAAGAACTTGATTCTGATAAAAAAAAAATCTTGAGGAATTTAAATGCACTTCTGAAAGGTCAAGAATAGAATATAGGATTTTTATCCTGCAAGGATTTACAAATCCTTACCTTTGAGATTATCTTCGTCAGAATCTGTTCGGCCTTCGTCAGAATCTGTTCAACCCAGTCAAAATTTAGTGCGTTCCAATTAAGAATAGGAGCTATTGCCGTATTGTAGAAATTTTGGCTAAATTGAAGAATTCGGAGATACGTAAAATTGAAGAACTGAATTCTGATCATTTTTTTTTTATTTAATATTACAGTTCATATATATTGAATTTTAAAAGTTTATTGTTTTGTTCACCCTAATAATTCTTCAATTTGGCCGTATGACGTGACGTCAGAACATAGCAATCGATCCTATTTTCATTTGAAACACATTGTGGCACAGAAGTAGGTAGGTAGTTCTGTGCCACTATTGCAACAATAGTTCGTTTCAGACAAATCTGCAGTTACTTCTACCCTCGTCGGGAGAAGCAGCGCGTATTGCATCTTTATAACGACATCCTCAAGAAACGGATGAAAATGGATAAAACATTGCGAAGGTACGGTTCCTATGCAGTAACTTAAACATTTATTTATTAACACTTTATGCACACAAAAGGTACCTCCTACCTACAAAAGCAGCATTTTCTACCAGTCAACCTTTGACATCCTAAAGAGGTGCCCTGAGCGGCTGAGCCTCAACATTGGGAACATTTGTTACTCTACGCTCCGCTATCACATTAAATTATTTTTGGTGGGTTGTCTGAATTTAAATCAATTATGGATCAATAGTTGCCTGACTAACCTATATTTATCAAGAAAAAAAAAGCCCGCGTTGTGGATTACGATGCGAGCCTTACCCACTCCTAGAGAGGTGACCTGAATCCCAGCTGTGGGAACATTACAAGAATGAATACGTTGTTTTTTAAACTGTATTTTTTAGCAGTTTTTTTTTTAGAGGTGGGATAATTATCCAATTATTTATTTATTGCAGACATGTTGTAAGTAGATGTTACAGAGATAAATTGTTTCAAACATGGGCAATTACTACTCGGACTAAACGACTAGGTACTGCCCCCCTAGTCAAGTTGCAATCGTTTTGTTTAGAGTTAGCGCTTGTAGATAGCCACTCCCCCAATTCCTTTGTTGATATGACGTCCGAGCAAGGACATTAGGGGCGTGGCCAACTACAAGCGCTAACTGTAAACGATACGACTGTAACTTTGCTAGGGCTGACTACAATCAGATTCAATTGGTTTATTCAGGAAAGCGGTGCAGGCCGTGCGCGCTCATTACCTCTCAGGCGAGAACCTCCTTAGCTTGAGGATGAAGTTCCCATACCTGCTGGGTTGGCTGAACGCACTGCCCGCTGCCAGGATGACCTGCCTTATTTGTGGCGAGACGGAACCCAGGAACGACGATGGTGAGGATAGTTATAACCTTATAACTAATGATTCTAAATTGTATAACTATGAGTTTTAGGACCAACACTGCGTAAAGCGGGAACCCCGGCTCCCGACCCCCTAGTTCATAATATCGACAGTCACTACATAGACGGTCTCTGTAACGAAAACGTTCCATCGACGGGCTAATGTATCGACAGTACCCCAAAGCGATGCTCGCAGAATAGATTGTTTGAGGGACGAACATTTCTAGAGTGGCGACTATGTTCCGAAAGACGCAACGTTGGGGAGGCTTTCCAATGTTGTGTCATAAGGTGGACCGATGACTAAGAGAGAGTCGCAGGAAACCGATGTATACAAGGTCCACGGTACCGATCGTTATGCGGGGTCTAGTTCATAATATCGACAGTCACTACATTGATGGTCGCTATATCGAAAACGATCCATCGACGAGCTAGTGTATCGATAGCATCCCAAAGCGATGGTACTCAAGACGATGCTGTCGCGTGTTCGCATCGATACAGTCGCGATGCTGTAGGGCGTTGGCATCTTTTGTATAACGCGCGCACAATGCGACGGGCCGATCGCGTTTTCATATAAAGCGGATGTTTTTTTTATAGTAGATAAAAATCATCCAAAGACGAATCCCGCTCTTGGGTAGAGTGGGAAACAGCGTCAGACTCTTACTGACTGAACAACCTACCCCGTTCCTCCCTTGCCTTATTCCCAGAGCCCCGGTATAACGCTTTCGCACCAACCCTCGGTTCCAGGAGGCTTCGACCCTGAAGGGCCCCTACAGTTTGCTGACAACTCCTTGAGGCGCGCGGGAACAGAACGCGCCGTCGACGACTTAGGCTCGGTCTGGACTGTTACCAGATAAACGGACGGCGAGCTATAAAGCGGATGTAAATACTTACTAGATTCTGCAACGCATATATTTTTCATTTACTTTCTGATCAGTTAACATCAATTTTCATCGCTTTCAGGCCGTTGGCACTGCTGCTCCGTGCCCAAGTGTCCGTTCGTGTACTGCGCGGAGTGCTGGAAGGAGGCGGGTGCTCGCTGCCTCGCGTGCGACCCCAGCCTCAACGAGCTCAGCGATGTGGACTCGCTCAGTGATGATGAGCAACTCAGATATTGAATAACACCGCCATTTACTGCCAACACCAACACTAACTCATTTAAATGGAAACATGCAGTAGGACTTAAGTGGTAGTCAGCAGGGCACATTGCTCGCAGAACAGGTGGTTTGTGGGACGAATATTTCTAGAGTAGCGACTATGTTTCGGAAGACTCAACGTTGGGGAAGGCTTTCCAACGCTGTGTTCAACGATGACTAAGAGATAGTTGTGGGAATCCCGAATCCGATGTATACGAGATCCACGGGGACCGGTCGCTATGATGACACTTGGAAGAGGCCTATGTCCAACAGTGTACCTACATCTTCGGCTGAAATGATGACGTTGTAGGACTTTCAACTTACAGCACTGAGCCTATTTTTCAAAATACAACAGCGTGAATTGGTCATGTTAGGACCAACATGCATTAGACCGCATTCTCACAAAAATAACTTTCGCTCATAATCAGCTACTATAATCAGCAATCAGTCGGAACGCTGACATTATTTTTTCCATACATTATGACCCTCGCATTCGGCGATTAGTTTAGTGTGATAATGGCTTTCATAATCAACCTTTTGAATGATCCCACTGCTGGGACACAGGCCTCCTCTCTAGCAGAGGGTAGTTCTAGGACATGCCGGTTGTCCTCACGATGTGTTCCTTCACGTGATAAAATAAACTACACAAAGTAATGCGCCTGGCTGGGTTTAAACCCCGCGACCTGCAACTCGTAAGTCGGGGCCTTTGGTTCCAAAATATATTCTTTCTGCACATCATTATCGCGTAGTCAGGCAGTTGTTTTGTTTATATATGATACCTATTGGTTAAGAATAAAATATTTATAGAACCACACGAAATCTTTAATTTTTGCACCCCAAAACTGGACAACCGCTTTTTCTTTTAATTAAGTTTACTCGTAAATTATATATAGATGTGTAAGCTCTTTAACACTTTTGCACTTTTAGTATTTTACTATATAATTATTACTGGGCTTGTTTCATTATTTGATCGTCACCAAGTACAACTCCCCTGGTTCAGGCCATGGTCCGCAGCGAAGAGGAATGGCAGGCGGTCGCCTCCTTCTGCGAAGCAGTAATGCTCGTAAAGGAGGAGGCCGACCGCATAAGGCAAAGGCAACGGCGTACTCGCCGTAGCCGTCGCCGCCGCGATCCTGCCGATATCCGGCCACCGTAGACACTGGCTCGCGGACGGTGAGCAATGGGTAGCTCGCCGTCCGGTCGTCTGTAAGACCGAGTCCTAGTCGTCAACGGCGCGCACCGTTCCCGCGCGCCTCAAGGAGTTGTCAGCAAACTGCAGGGGCCCTTCAGGGTCGAAGCCTCCCGGAGTCTAGAGGGAAGTGGGAAACTGTTACCTCGACTCCAGGAATAGGGCAAGGAAGGTACGGGGTAGGTTTTTTAGTCAGTAAGAGTCTGACACTAGTCTCCCGCTCCACCCAAGAGCGGGTTTCGTCATTGGATGATTTTCACCTACCATAAAAAAAAAAAAAAAAAAAAAAAAAAAAAAAACCAAGTACAACTCAATCATTTGAATTCATCCTTTTTTTATCTTCTACACTAATATAATAAAGAGGTAAAGTTTGTTTTTTTGTTTGTAGGAGGTAATCTCTGGACCTACTGGTCCGATTGGAAAAAAATTATCAACAATAGAAAGCTGCTTTACTCCTGAGTGACATAGGCTATATTTTATGTACGCGGGCGAAGCCGCTGGCAAAAGCTAGTATAAGATATTTATATCCGACCTCATCAAGTTTCAACGGACGAAAAATAAAAATTGACGTGTTTTAGTTGTGTAGTTTGTAAAAATTATTTTCAAAATTAAAATTATTTATCATTTTTATTTCCAAGATATACATTACATACATTTGAGTAAATACATAAACTGTTTTTATGTTTTTCATACACAGAATAACGCCAAAAAAGTTCATCTACCTCTTTTGTTAGTCTCTTAACGCTTTCTTCTTTACACCTTGGACCTTACTGCATGGCCACTATGGCTCTCAACTCGCTCCCACACAGAGCAAATAGCCGAAACCATTATTAAAAGTACCTTTCAATAAAAACACAACAGTTTCCAACGCCGAGGGGCGTGGTGCCCCGTCCAGGGCTGACCGGTCGTATAGCAGGGGTGCAAAGGGAAGGGTGTGATCTAAGGGTACGAAGAGACACGGGGTTCGTCTGAGCTTCTGTAGCAACGACTGCCTTGCCCTTGGTAACGCGTCCTTCACTTATTTGATCATAGGTCGACAAACTATTGATCCGTCTTCTGAATTTTGACAGACTGTACTCGTGTTGCGAAACTGGGGAAGATTTTTGAGTAGACATGTGGTTGTGATTCGTATTGTTTCAACTGTCCCTTAGGTCGTGGCTATACTGGCATGGCGGTAACGATCAAGGGAAGAAATTGTAATCTTCTTATATACATAGTATAAAACAAAATCGCTTCCCGCTGTCCGTATGTATGCTTTGATCTTTAAAACTACGCAACGGATTTTGATGCGGTTTTTTTTTAGACTGATTCAAGAGGAAGGTTTATATGTATAACACAATATATTTAATATCACTATTGCACCCGTGCGAAGCTGGGACGGCTCGGTAGTAATATTTAAAAATGATTAGCTGTTCGTTAGTCTCGCTAAAACTCGGCAACGGCTGGTCCGATTTGGCCAGTTTTAGTCAATTTTGGTCTTGGAATATTTGCTCCAGGAAAGTTTTAAGATTTAGATAAGTTTACTATTACTATAATAAGGCAGTACGAAATTCGCCGGATCAGCTAGTGCGTAAAAAAATGCACTTCGCTTTTGACGCGGTACGTGTAGGTACGCCGCGGCCATCATAAATAAAATTATGGATTACTTTGGTGTTATATCGAAAATCGGTAGGCATCGCTACTATTGCATCTTTACGATTGATCGCCTACCAATTTAACGTTATGATCTTTTACGAGGTATTAATAAACATTTCAATAGATAGGTACCTCTTAGATTTTAATAACGCGAACTTAAAAACCATTTACTATATCCTTCAGAATTAATTAGTTATGGTTTTAGAATTATTATTGAAGTGTAGGTACCACTGCTATGGATGACGGTAGACCTTTTATATGACCGTTTCTACGTATATTTTTTTTTTATTTAAATTTTGTACGAGTAAGTATCCATTTTTAAGTGTTTGCAAGCTCTACACGCTGGACTAAGTGACGGAAAACAAATGTCCTGCTGTGATTATCCCGTCCGATTATAATTAGTCTTCAAGGTTAGAGTGAATAATATTTAAAAAACTAGTGCGCCTCACTATCAATGATTGCATCACTGCTTACCATCAGATGGTATCGCAGTCAAGCACAAGTTTTTTTTTTTTATCTAGCCTATTGTACGTCCAATTGCTGGACAAAGACTGTATATCTGTTTTGTTTTAACAAACTACAACCACTCATTCTGAAACATATCTCCGACATTCGTTTCGCCGTTTATCGGTTCACTGTCAGAAGGATTCACTTTTAATTTTTTTTCCGACAAAACTTTTCAATGACGAAAGTTTCGCGAAATATTGTGTTTGTGTCTTATGCTATACCGAATATATTCTTTTTCTTTCTTTCATTCTTCTGTCTGAATAAAACACCACCAAAAAGCATAAACAACTAACTATATTTTAAAAGAGTCCGTACTCCAGCTGTTCGCCGACAGTGAGGTTGCTTACGAACTGAATGTTCTCAGCGACGTCATTGCACATGGCTGCTAGCCCCGTGACACGGCCTTCTTCTCCTGGGTTAAAGTTGTACACCAACTGGAAATTATGGTAAATCAAGCTTTTAGTAGGTGAGTAAAAGAGGGATGAATGATTAAACAAGTTTTCAATGAAAATATTTTTTTTCATAACAAGCTTTTATAGCGGTGGTCTATACTTATATAAATAAAACTCGTCAAGACGATTCACACGAGCCCAAACTCGACGTGGTTGTGCCGTTTAATTACAGAGTTCCTATGGCTACCTCGCGATTTCATCATCAGATTAGCTCCATGTCATCATAATATTGCATTGTCATCCGAACTAAACGTGTATACCAAATTTCAGCTCAATCTGAAACCGGGAAGTGGATCAAATTTAAGTTGCAAGATTTGATTACAGAACGACAGACAACGGGACAGGTGAAACTAAATAAAAGCTTGTAAAAAAAGCCAATCGAGACGCGAGACGGACCGAGCCCAATGAGGGTGTTCTAAAATGTCGTTCACCAGGTGGCAACACTGAGGCGTCAGGTCCAGGCTGTCAACTGTCAAAACACTTTTGTTACTGACATTAGCTAGACATCAACGTCAACGTCAAACGTTAGACGTCAGCGTCATGTATAAGTTTTCAAAGGAAAAGACCTGACGGCTAAGTGGCGCTAACTGGTGGTGTGAAAATTCCTAAACACCCTCATTCGTCAACAGCGTTGTACCACGCGCTTATCAAAGAGACGTTTGAAGAAGAGCTGTTTTGTTTTTCAACAAAACGTTGCCGCACACTAGGAATTAATCCTGTGTCGTGGGTGCGTTCACAAACACGTAAAGTCACATACACAAGATACCCAAACCCAGAACATCTATCTGTAGGTCATACAAATGTTTGTTCCGTGCGAGAATCGAACCCGCGACCCTTAGCGCAGCAGTCAATCGCTTAACCACTGCGCCAGCCGTGCTAGAAGGGCTGATGTCTGCTAGGGCCGCGTAGGCTTCGGCGTAGCGTCGTAGACGTCTTAGCGATGTAGAACGGCAGCGGGATATTTGGACATAGATCATAGTACAGAAAGAGCAACTGAAGGAACACATGAGTAATGTGAAAATGAAACCCGGGGCCCTAGAACGAAGGCAAAGAAAGAACAGAAGTTGGTTTTTAGTATGTAAAAGTCTGACATGATCTCCAGCTCTGCCCAAGATTCCCGGAGCTGAGGGTTGATGCGAAAGCGTTACACCGGGGTTCTGGGAAGTCAAGGAAGGTACAAGGTAGGTTCTTTAATCAATAAGATTCTGACACTGTTTCCCGCTCCGCCCAAGAGTGGGATATTATTCGTCATTCGATGATTTTTACCTACCATAAAAAAAAGCCCAAGATTGGGAGAAGTCTTTCGATATTTTTCCCACCTAAAACAAAATGTGTTCTTTAATCAGTTAAACACTGCCTGTCTGCCTGCCTGTTCAGTAGAATCAGTTTACTGAAAGTTAAAAGTCATTTAATAATTTCCCAACAAAGAAAAAGCGTCGTACCTACACCTTCCCTTGTATTGACACACTTTTTCAAAGGAGTTGTTGTGGCAGAGATGTTTCGTAACCGTTACCGTAGCGACAGAGGTTTTGTAAGAGTTGTAGCTGCGCAGATTCCATAGCAGGCAGATGTTTCGTGGGCGGTGTTAAAGGGTGGTGATGTTTCGTAAACGCCGTACAAAAGACTGTTGTTATTATTATTACTGACCGGGCTTCTTTTCAGTGTTTCTGTTTTCACATTGCGCCCTTTAACATTTATGTAACAATGGATATTCGCCATCATCAGGGCATAAGTCTAAATTACAGACTAGGTAATACACTCTAAGTCGTTCTTCTACAGAAGATTTGGCACATAATTCTGGTTTATTTTAGCGAAAATTCGCAGCTTTAAGAAAAAAAAATAAGAAGAAGAAGATCGAAGATTTCTAACTTTTTTGTATCAAAACCACTCGAGGCGAGACCCTGTTTACGGTATCGTAGGTTTCTCCAATCCCTGAGAAATTCTTTTAATTCCTTGAAAATATTTCTACGCATTTAAGGTTTTCGTACTATTACGCATTTGAGGTTCTTCTGAACACATTAAGTAGACATTGGAGACGTTCCGGATGATTGACCTGTCAGTCTAGTAGATCCCTGTGATGCTGGAGGTCGTGGGTTCGATTCCCACCCAGGAGACAAATTTAAAATATGTATGTATTTAGAAATATATATTGTCTAGTACTCATAACATAAGCTCTGCTTACCTTGAAACTAGACGGTGTTGTGTGATCGTTGTAGTTGTTCTGAATGCCTCATAGGCACGCATACGCTGCCGTTGGACCAATCCTCACTTATACTTGTGCTTATACGCTAGACCCTCTTGCACAAATTCTAAGACACGAATGCACTCACCGATAGAAACTCGTCGTAAGTGATCCAGCCGTCGTTGTCCGTGTCTGCAAGGTTGAACTTCTCTTTGCGGACATCCATGCCGCTCTCGTCACCCAGACTTTCCAGCACTGCACCGCTAAATATGGCATACAGCAATATAACATTTCAATTATTTATTCTATTATTTCTACAACTGATGCCCTATTGTTAACTGAACTGTTCAAGGAATGGAGGCTATTATATAGGTATGCATAACAGTGGTTCCCAACCAATGGTCCGCAAAAGCCAAAATATGGTTCGCGAAATGTCTAAAAGTAAAAATCTTGACCTCAGTAACATCCATCACGAACTGATTTTAAGTTCCTAGTGGAGCGTGTTTTCTAGGACAATGCTAGTTACTTTGGATTTTGTTGAATTTATGATTTTTCTTCAGACTTCTGGTCCCTGCTATCCACAAAGAAAACAAAGTGGTACCGGTCAAAATAAGGTTGGAAACTACTGATATATTGGACGCAATTTTAACACTTCTTAGTCAGATACATTCTGCCTTAAATTTTTGGTCAGTTAGATAGTTCCACACATTTTTAGGAACTAACTTCCTTTGGTTTAGACAAAGTTGAGAACCTTAAAGCACCAATGTTTTAGGATGCGTTTCCCCTGAAACAGGGCTAGGTCAGAGGAAAAAAACGGATCGTGAATTCATCAGTGGAAACAATGTCGGCGCGGAATTGCGGAGTTTCAAGTAAAACAAATGAACAGCAGCTTCGAGGTGAACAGAACGGAGTCGAGTACCGAGGTCACAACCCTGCCCCGCTTCAGTGATCGTCACTTTTCACTGCTCGTCTCTGTTCCACTCCGCCCACCTATGATTCAGTGAAAACGCATCCCTAAGGGCCAACGCTGCGTTAAGCGGTGCCCGCGCAAGCATCCGTCGCGTGTCATCGCGCGTATCGTTTTGCGGCAGTCCCCGCAATATCATTACCTGCAGTGTCGCTAGTTCAACTTTACTGCTACGTAAATGTAGTCAATCATCAATATTGATGGAGAACTTTAATGTACCTATTATTGTAAGGGGGCGCGGGGCGCCGTTGTACGTGGCCCCGCGCGGCGTGTCCGGACTAGGCTCTTTTGTGTGGGACCGCGCGGGCCCCAGCAGTACGTAGCGTTGGCCCTAAGTGCTTGTTTACGGAGATGTGGCTCGTTGGGCCTTAAAGTTTTGTTTGCGCGTGCGATGACGCGGCCCGCTGCTGCAATATACGATAAACGTCCAACGCGCTGCGTGTCCGTAAACAAGCGGTAAGGCGGAAGCTACGGCCCGAGCGCTTCCATGTTCGCGGTAACGTAGCGATGAACCTTTTTTGTAAGCTCCTAGCATTTTTGACAAAAATAGAACATCGCACTTCATTGAACGTAATCAAATGTATGTAGATTGCCTCAAACCTCACATAATTCTGATTGTTCATCATAACATAGTATAAAGCAAAGTCGCTCTCTGTCTGCAACTGATTTTATGCGTTTTTTTTTTAATACATAGAGTTCAAAAGGAAGGTTTATATGTATAATACATGCATAATCAGTACCCGTGCGACCCGTGCGCGGATCGCTAGTGTAGTATAATATAGGTATACCTACATTAATCATAGTAGGTACTATACTGAAGCACTATAGAATCATTTTACCATCTATTGAAAACATATGAGGCCACCTTCGAGCCCTAGCTTTCACCTCATAGCTAAGAATTTTGAGTAACCATTTGATTTAATCACACAGCAAGTTGTCAAAGAGTTTGATCCAATGACACTACTATTGAAAACCGGTCTTTTGTTGCTTCGTTAGGCAGTAGGAACGTGCTATTGGCTACACTATTCTGGGAAATATACACTAATATTATAAAGAGATAAAGTTTGTTTTTTTGTATGTGGTAATTTCTGAAAGGTCTGTTCCAATTTCTAATATTTTTTCACCTACAGAAAGCTGCTTTATTCCTGACTAATATAGGCTATATTTTATGTACGCGAGCGAAACCGTGGGCAAACAAAAAAAAAAAAAATTTAATATAATATTCCACAACAGTCACACAACGTCATCTAGTCCCAAGCTAAGCAGAGCTTGCGTTATGGGTACTAGACAACTGATAAACATACTTATATACTTTTTTTTTTAATAAATAAATATAAATAAACTAGCCTTCTGCCAGCGGCTTCGCCCGCGTGAAAGTAGGGTTCTCCATACAAACTTTTGAAAAACTCTTTCTTAGTATTCGCCTACGTCATAAAAGGAAGCCTTGTACAAAATTTCACGCTCCTAGTCCCAGTAGTTTCGGGTGTGAGTTGATGTCAGTCAGTCAGTTTCCCCTTTTATATTATAGTCAGTCAGTTTCCCATTTTATATAGATAATTAATTACACTCAGACACAGAACAATTGATTGAGTTCATCACACAAACATTTGTCCTGTATGGGAATCGAACACACAACCTCCAAGCTGGCAGTCAGGGCCACTAGCCACTAGACCAGTCAAAAGCTAAAAGGTACCTATCATAAAAAATTCAACTAACAAATCATCAAATCCGAGCATGCCATTGGACTGGTTGTCGAAGAGCAGGAACAGGCTGTGCAGGTTGGCGATGGTGACCTCGTTCCAGCCGGGGAACCGCTCCACCACCTTCTGCATGCTCCATCTGCGATCTTTCTCCTTCATCTCCTACGATAGGTATAAGATTGTGACTTTTATGTAGATGAGTTAGACTTATTGAGGGCTGTAAGTTGTTTAGTAAGTATCAAAAGACCTGGCGCGCTATTTTCTAAGAAAACAGCCTTCAGCGCAGCGCTGCGTTCACAAACATCTAACATTCACAAGATACCTCAACCCAGAAAAACTGCCTAACCATATTTGCGTACGGGAATCGAACCCGCGACTCGCAACACAGCGCCAACCGTGCCAAATTTCACCAGTCATCGTGAAGAAACAGTCATTCAATGAAATTTCCAAGTTTAATTCATATTATTCACCAGATTTAACTTTCCTACCTATGAATGTGGATGGATGGAGAGGGAGAGGGAGACCAAAGAAGATATGGATGGATTGTGTGAGAAGTGATATGGAAAACAGAGGAGTTAGTGATAGCATGACGGGTGACAGGACAGAATGGAAGAAAAAAACATATTGCGCCGACCCCAAATAAAACGGGACAAGGGCAGGAAGATGATGATGATGATGATGACCTATAAGCACCTACTCACTATCAACGATTGCTTCACTGATTACTATCAGGTGGGTTTACAATCAAGCACTTTATATCAATCAAACATCTTACATGGTTATATTGACGTTGTTCCGCGAGTCTCGTGTAGAACAGATCGACCAGTTTGTCGTAGTCCGTCTGGATGTTCCTCTGCTGATCCGTTGCTTTCTTGTGAGCTTCCCCTGATGCCAACGGACTTCATTCAATTATGAATATTTTAATTTGACCCAGATCACTGATATAGGTAGATACACCTAGATAACGCAACAGCAACTACTTCGCGTGCGTAGCTTACGTACAAAAATCGTAAGTGGTCACTTTAGCGATCAGTCTGCATCGGTGTACAGCGCTAGTAGTTATAAAAATGGTAAATTGTGCTGGCAAGGCGGGTTGGAACGAGGAGGACGCCGTCTTAGAATTGATTTTCCCATTACAAACAGTGCTTGTGACACCATAATAGGTAGACAAAAAATGGCACGCTTGATTTCCATACAGATCATGATGCTTGCGTTATCTAGGTATATCTCGACGATGAAGTACCTAGGACTTGTCCTCGACAGCCGATGGAATTTCGAGGAGCACTTCCGACGTCTGGCCCCCAAACTCAATCGGACGGGGGCTGCTCTCAAGCGGCTCCTGCCGAACCTTGGGGGTCCAGACGCCTTTTGCCGGAGGCTCTACGCCGGCATCGTCCGGTCCATGGCCCTTTATGGGGCACCAGTGTGGGCGCCGACGCTACGTAAACGCCCGGCGGCCCAGCTGAACGCCTGCCAGAGGGTCATGGCCATCCGGATGGTGCGGGGATACCGCACGGTGTCCCGAGAGGCGGCGAGCCTCCTTGCTGGCCTACCACCATGGGATCTGGAGGCAACAGTCCTTGCACACATGCACGACCAGCGCGTGGAGGTGCAACGCCGGGGCGAAGATCCGCTGCCCGAACATGTCGAGGCGTGGCGGAAAGAGCTCCGGCGAGATCTCATGGTGAAGTGGAAACAGCGACTGTCGCAACCCAGCGCTGGGCACACCGTAATCTCAGCGGTAGTTCCCCTCTTTGAGGCGTGGCTGGATAGACCTCACGGCGTCCTCACCTTCCGCATGACGCAGGTTCTCACCGGACATGGGAAGTTCGGGAGATTCCTGCACCGGATTCGTGCGGAGGAGACGTCCGGGTGTCGCCACTGTGAGGCGAGCCCGGAGGACACGGTGGAGCACACGGTGGAGGTGTGCCCTGCTTGGGAAGAGCATCGCCGTGTCCTCGTGGGGGTGATCGGCGGCGGCGACCTCTCGCGCCGGGCCCTGGTTCAGGCCATGGTCCGCAGCGAAGAGGAATGGCGGGCGGTCGCCTCCTTCTGCGAAGCAGTAATGCTCGTAAAGGAGGAGGCCGACCGCATAAGGCAAAGGCAACGGCGTACTCGCCGTAGCCGTCACCGCCGCGATCCTGCCGATATCCGGCCACCGTAGACACTGGCTCGCGGACGGTGAGCAATGGGTAGCTGGCCGTCCGGTCGTCTGTAAGACCGAGTCCTAGTCGTCAACGGCGCGCACCGTTCCCGCGCGCCTCAAGGAGTTGTCAGCAAACTGCAGGGGCCCTTCAGGGTCGAAGCCTCCCGGAGTCTAGAGGGAAGTGGGAAACTGTTACCTCGACTCCAGGAATAGGGCAAGGAAGGTACGGGGTAGGTTTTTTAGTCAGTAAGAGTCTGACACTAGTCTCCCGCTCCACCCAAGAGCGGGTTTCGTCATTGGATGATTTTCACCTACCATAAAAAAAAAAAAAAAAAAAATCTAGGTATATCTATATCTGCGACCCAGATATTTGCTTCTAACATAAAGGCCCTGCTTAGTAGCTAGAAGACGCACATTAATATGCACTTTCGTCAATTTATTTAGAAGGAGGACCTATGACCTGGTGAGGGTTACGGCAATCCAATGGAAGCGAGACACAGAGCAGCAGTCACTGTGGCGACACCTGAGTGGGACTTATCTACAACAGTGGATATCTCTTGCTTCAATAATGATGATGACTGTTCCAGTGATGAACAAAGGCCTCTCGAAATTCTCCTAAATATTCTTAACCAGGTTCTTCCAGAAATTGTCAAGAGCTGTAATTTAAAAAAATTTAAATGCCACATGCGCCTAGGTGACACTACTTTTCGAGACAAGCGTATTGCTGTTAATCTTTGGACTAAAATTCAGACTCTACCTTTTCGAAATAGACAAACCTGGGGATCGAACCCAAGCTGATCCCGAGCCATAGGATTAGATTACCACATTTTATTACGGTATCTTACCCGTTGCACTAAAGTCCTCCTGTCTGTAAAAGCAAATCGGTTTCCGCTTCACTGGATACTCGAAGAATCTGCCCAGACTGGAGAACATGGCACTCACTTGATGACCCATCGCCGGCTAGTTTTATGGATAAGAATTCTATAAATACGTATAGCACGTAATTTTCTTAGAATTGCTTTTATGTAGTCTCACCAACTGACACGATTGTCAAAAATGCCAACCAGAGTTTACAATCTGTCTGGCCATGAAGCAAAAGTGGCCTAGTGATTCAGCCTCCAGCTCGATCGAGCACAAGTGTGGAAGACAACATCGAGGATGTCGGGTTGTCTTAGAATCTAAATTTCGGAGACTTTGGCATCTACCAAATTGAGTTTTTAAATCAGAAAAGTGTGTATCAGAATTAATAAAGTGTAGGTGTAGGCTTGCAAAAACTTTTTTATAATTACGCAGAACGGACAAGAGCGTCTTTCTTCCAACAATATGACTTATTGTAGGGTAAGTGTGCGGAGAAAAATAAAAGACCATTGTTCTATCAATCACTTGATTAATTTCTCATACAAAATTCATTTAAAAAATTTCAAAAATTTGACATTATATAGCGTCGTACATAAATTGATAGGATTATAAGGATGAATGTAATGTAATGTAATGATGCATGAATATGTATCGAAAGTAAAAATAAAGTTAATGAAATAACGGTAGGCAGTAAAATAGTCTAAATTAAAATATAGGAACACTACTAAAAAAAATTCAGTCTCATTACACACATTAGAGATGATTACAATAATTACGTAAGCTAAGGTAGATAATATAATCTAGAGGGAATGTCTGTGGACTCATTCCCAGGTACTTGCTCTGTCACCCACGCTGCCCACTGTCCACCGCTGACTGGGCCACGCCGGCGACAGCCTCGTCCACAGTCATTCCCTCCAGGCACTTATAATAGAACAAGACTGTTGTCCACTCGCTATGTCAATTCGTAAGCTGGACTACACTACATGAATATATGTATATGCAATTGCTCAAGTCGAACTAAATGTGACAGTGTTATGGACGCTTCTAAGATTACATTCTAGAGAAAACTAAAAATTAAATAAAATCGTAGACAATAGGCTTCTAAAGCGGTGATCAAACCACCATTCCACCATTCATGGTTACTTAATTCCGTCAGTCTTAATAACTTTACAAAAAAGAGGTAGTTTATGGTTGATCTTCGAACACCACTAGGTGCCTCGCGGGGTGTTAGGACCAAGTCTGGTCCTAGCGCACAGCGAGCCACGTGTACAAAAATACTACTTACTGTTACACATTGATATTGACAATATCATTCATCCACCCTTTGCCGACGATGTAGTAGTCCTCTGCGTGCCATCTCGCAGGCACTATTGAAAGAAGCAAAGCAAGCATCGCTCCAAACCAGCTAATGCACGGTGCCCACTATCAAGATTCGCGTTTGATCTAGCAAGTTTTGAGGTTTAGTTTGTATTGGCAAGTCGGATTGCCGTGAATGCTTCTATAGTGCAAGTCAGCTGCGGACTGCGGATAAACTTGTGCAATAATCTTGCTAGTGGACATGGTGCATTAGGTGTGTCGATAACGCATAGACAAGTCTGATTGTGTTTGTCACAGCTGGATGACGCGACATTAGCCAACAGTTGCCCACTCGCGCAGCTTGTCTACGCGCTATCTGTTGCTAGAAGCGAGCTTGTTGCAGGGACACTCGCCAAGGGGAGATGGATGCACATAATTTCTACACTAAGACTAACACAACACAAGCTCCTAGTTAAAGTTACAAAAATAGCACGAAAATGGCTTATTACATTCGCTAAAATCTCATAATTGTATCATTATTATTATGCAGTTTTAGTGTTGCGTCTCACTTCGCTCCCACACCCTTACCACAACATTGTGACGTGTCTCGACTAACTGCTGAAACGTTCCGAATGCTTTTACAATCGTCGTGATAGACGTCAAAAACTTGTACAAAAATTATCATTAAGTTCCAATATTATTTAGTTCTCAATTTTATTGTATTATCACAAAACCACAATTATACTGCTAGCAGCTAGCAGGTCTCACAAAGTACACATCGCTTCACGACAAAATATACTTTCTGATTTTGTGATCATCGCCGCCGTATGTTTACTAGTCGAAATTGGTTTAATATTGTGCCTTACATATTCGGCAAAATATTAAAACAAATGCGACACTTAATGTTACTTCACTTTCATTTCATTTGAAAACAAGTAAACACACTTTGGGATTCCACAGAACCATTTGAGTAACAAAATAATTTTAAATAAAAAATAACCAAATTATATCAAAATTAAATGCAGTCATAAAATTAAGTAATGCTTCAGCAGCTTTCAGCTCAGTTGTACAATACGACCTCGGGTCTAGCTCATCTAGGTGATACCAATACTCGACTTGTTTGATGAAATGATAAAATTTACAATTTTAAACAAAGGTAACTCGTAGTTGTGTGTATGTGGTAGTCAAAGATCAGCGCGTAATATACCCTTGATCAGAACCTGCGTATAGTTGCTGCAAGGAGCCCTGACACAGCATGCACACGGATCAGTTAAAAGGTTCGCGACGCGCGCGCATTCCTCGAATGCGCCAGTCGCTGGCTGGAGGGACTTGCTTTGCAAATCCGTTACCTAAGTTTCAAACGACAGTAGAATCAGTATTACTATAATTATGAGATTCGTTGTCGGCTAAAAAACATACTGTGATCAAAATTAAGAAAAAATATTGAAAGTATAATTAATAATGATAAAAAAATGCATTTCATGCAACACATTATTTTAAAAATAACGTAATACTTTAATAATGGCACTGAACAAAAAGTAAACGTTAATTCCATCACTTATTTACTGGAAAAGATAAATATTTTTAATAAAATTCTTTATGCGGAATTCGTCAAGTTAAGACGCAAGACACTGCACATACTAACCTAACTAACGCTTGCTCGGCACGGCTTTCGCTTTAACTATTTCAACTAACTTGGTGTTATCATATAGGTACGTGATTATCTTATTATATTAAGGTAAACAATTCACACTATTTTATTTACATTCCTGTATACGAAAATAAAGTAAGTCTATTTACTTATGTACATTTGAAATGCGTTAACTGCAACGTTATAGTGGATAGGACACATACTTGTAATGTAACGTGTAATGTAACCTGGGCTCTAGTGTAACACGTTTCATGGACGCTCAACAAATAAAGGACAAACAAAGAAACTTATTCTATGGCAGTGATCAGATAAACATTGGTTGGGAACCGAGCGTTCCATTACACGAGTATGACTGATCGTCTAATCATTAATGGGATGCGCGGGTCCATGGCACTTCGTTACAGCCAGTGTTACATTACATGTTACAAAGTACTGTACTTAGCCTAAGAGAAGCTTTGCTTCAAAACTACGAAATGCTGAATAAGATTAAATTCACTTTAAGTGGGATAAACGTGATTACGATAATTAGTAGAAAAAGTCACTACACAGTTGTACCTGATAACCAGAATTATTCACTTTGTAATGTTTCTGGGTTCTTGTAAAGTTACTATGAACAGTATGTAATAGAAAGCTTGTCCGATCATCGAGGTGAGCTGAGATCTTTATAAAATATTTATGTTATGCATAAACGAATATGAGATCAAATTTAAAGAGTAATTGGAAGCGGACAAATGTAATATACATACATACGTATGGCAACACTGATCAAGTCGCCTCGTATCATAAGCGTGCGACCGCTATGAGAATATGCTCAGTTTAGGCCAATTTAGGCAAACGTTGCACATACACATTTGGTGATTTGGAGAACAATTAAATGTGGAACTAAACGCAATGCGGGCAACATTTTTACAGCCGCCATCTTGACAAGCGCGACTTTACAGCGCTTACCTTTATCAACGATTCTATAAAAAAAAAATAACAAAACGCCCCTCTCGAGCCGGACAGCATTTCTATTACAAATTGTACTGTTAGATATGGCTTAAAGCGCTGACGATACACATAGTGCACCGTATAACAAGAATATTAGGTAATATATTTGTTTACTTATCCTATTAAGGGAAAGACTGCTAATAAATGCGAAAACCATACCTGCGCGAGCGTTCTTAGACCACGAATAAATAAAATGCACCCAACATTAATTCTACCAACGTCTTGTGACACATAGACTTCAAACAATAATTTCCCCCTCTTAAGTAATTAATTTCAGACTCATATTCCAGTCAACGTTATCTATAATTATCAGTACCTTAATTTTATGTCTACTGTCCACACCGTTACTAGAAAATTTTTGTTTGAAGCATCGAAATTTTTAGGAATACCACATATTTATTTAGAAGACTTAACGCTACAATAATCCTAAGTACAAACGTGAAAATGTATCTCTAGCCGTATAGTAACTTACAGTAATTTTATTATGCTTTAGTTTATTTTATTGAGAGAAAGTATTAGCGTTGATTACGCAATATACGAGCTAATTACCGCGAAGGGATAACAAGAGCTACCGGACAAAGTACACCACGCAAGAGTTGCTCAGTACTTGAGACGCTGCGCACACGTGGGCCACGCACGTCGATCTGGGCGCGTCGGTCTCCATACATTTTATATGGGAACTGGACTTGTAGAGCCACACTTGATCCACGACACGCAACGCAATGCGACGTCGTTCTACGTACAAATCAGACGTGGCGCACGTGTGCGTCGGTCGAATGTAGTTCTAGCTTAATTCACTGCCCGTAATGAAAGCAAGCTGGTTATATTAATCCAGGTAGCCCACAACACAATCGAGTTTACGCTGTGTGACTCAAATTAACTGCTTTATACAATCAGCTATTACAAGGGCACGTTCAAGCAGTAACTTGCAGATATAGTTTGTCCAAGTAAACCTTCTCAATTTATTCAAGCTAAATTTATTTCAATTCACTATAAATTTGATTTACTTATACATATTTGGGGACTAACAAGCTGTAACAGTATCATATTATAATACGTTAATCAAAAGCGGAATGGAGGAAAAGATTTTGTGATGAAACAAAAGGCTGTAGGAAAGGAAAAAAGATATTAGAGCTATGGATTTTAAGATGTTTTCCGTGCTCATTTGGAGAACTGTTCGGGACAGTATAAAGACTTTTATATAAGCTAGCCTGGAGCACAAAATCAAAGCCATTGCCCGCCTGTACATTATATCGAGAACAAAAGCTTTTCCTCCAACTCAGCTCCCGATTATGACATTACATAATATACCATATAAGAATAAATCCCGTTTAACATACATGGTTTTCATACAATCTGTCTTAACTGAACGATTCTCTAACTACATCTCATCAAAAACTGCGCAAATACTTTGCAAACGATAAATTGTAGGATAACTTAGATCGGTCATTGTTTTTGAGACTTGACGTTAGAAAATAAATAATATAATAGATAATTATAATGATAACAGATTGATGGTAGGGCAGTAAGTGTGTCAAATTATTGAAAACCATGACGGGAACCGCACACAATGTAACACAACGACTCGAGTGTACTGCACCGTCTCGCAGACGTAGCTCGCATGCAACTAAACTTAGTTTAAATTAGTTATCTAACAATTATATTAAGTGAACACATACTGACTGAACACATAGGGATTCATCTCAAAGTCATCTAACATACGTTTTGAAAAATATCATATCGATTTAATAGTTTGTTTTATTTTTTAATTTAAAAGAATTTCACTACAATATTTGAACTAAAACGAAAAAATTTGTATACGACCACGCGAATAAAAACTAATCGAAATAATATTAATTTAGATAGAAGATTATCTAGAAATTAACTAGTGCAGTGCGTGGAAATAGCTTGCGGAGGCACGCACTCACAACATCCGATACTCTGTTGTACGCGGCGTGACGTACGTCGACTTCACGCCCGCAACATGCGCTATAATCACTAATTATCAAAATAAATAAATCAGTTTAAAAGAACGCCATTCCATTCTCACTTCACTCTAATTCATTTCTAACATTACGTTTAATAAACCCGATCAAGCCGGCAGTCATAGTTTTGCGACATAAAGAAAAATACGAAATAAAATAAAAAAAAAACTTTCACATTTTACGTATGAAAATAAAAATATCACGTCTCATAAGCAAATACGACGATAAGATCATCAGCTTAGATTCCAAACGAGGTTCGTTTGTATTTGCCAAGTGTTACAATAATACTTAGAATTTTGGTTTCCCCGCGCGGCCCCGCCCGCTCGCCCGCGCGGAGCCGCCCGCTCGCCCGCGCGGAGCCGACCGATCGCCCGCGCGGAGCCGCCCGCTCGTCCGCGCGGAGCCGCGTGCCGCCGCCCGCCGGTCGGCCCGGCGCCGGCGCAACTCAACTTCTTTAAGACAGTCTTCTAAAGTCAGTCTTAAAGTTTTATTGCATTGATTCTTTTGCTCATCCATACATTTTCACATCCCATCGTATCAAGCCGCGAAATAAACAGAAGAAGCCTTCGAGCGATAAGAAGTAACTAATACGAACATAATCTAGCCGGCGCAGCACCGCCACTGTGCGCGCCTAACTACATAAAAATATTATATGCACCTAAATCATTATGCAAAATAACTTATCATAAAAATACATATCAACGTCTGCATTAATTAATTAACCAAGTTAAAAAACGCAAAATATAACATTGTGGAAAAATACTTTTCAAGTTATCCTTTAATTTATCTCACATAAAAACATCTTTTACATCACATTGTGATTCTTTATTATAGTTTACTTTTACGATCTGTATTCGATTACATTAGCGATACATCGCAGGGATCGGACCGGAGACTATATTATTTATAAGTAATCGACATTAAATATTTAGTGCACCGACTATGAGTTTGGTGTGTTCTACAGTTATACAGATTAATGACAGCTATTTATAATTGCGGCATCTAAATTACTTCGTAAATTACACTGCAAACATTGTTTGGTCCTTAGAGACTAGTCAATTACGGAAACGAAAATCAAAGTACTGGTAACGAAAAATCATACATCAGGACTCATGGAGAACACATGGCTTGCGCATCGACCTAGGTCAATGGGCAAACTAGAATTCTCCGCGCAAGCTATGCTCGATTGAATTTTTCCAAACGTTAATAATAAAATTGGCACATTGTCAAATAAATCACAAATAAATGAAAAAAAAAATAAAACACGGCGGACCTTAGGTCCACGAACTTAGTTGGCCTTACCATTAGGTACAATAATATAGTACTAATATACTTTGATGTATTGCTTGCCGTGGGAGGAGATGTCGCGCGCGGTGTCGGGCAGCGTCTCGAACAGCACCACGAGGTAGCCCTCGGGCGTGAGCGCCACGTCGCTGGGCCGGTCCTTGTCGTCCAGCCCGGGCGACTTCAGGTCCACGGCCCACAGGATGCGCAGCTCCGACGTGAACACTAACACTCGGTGGTTCTTGGAATCGGCGACTATGATGCGTCCGTCATCGTCAGTCACTATCCCTGATGGGCGATTGAGTTCGCCGATTCCAGAACCTTCGCGACCCACACAGTGCAGCACTTTCGACAGAGTCGGGTCCACCATTAACAGACGATGATTCTCAAAGTCCGACACTATAATGTTGCCCGAAGTCGTAAAACACACACCTCTAGGAGTCGTAGGTCCTTTCAGCATTTTAGCCGGGTTAGCACCTTCAAACACGAACTTAGTTATGTAAGTTCCGTCACTGGTAAACAACTGAATACGATGATTACGCGTATCAGTCACAACTATATTTCCTAACGTATTTACAGCAACATCCCAAGGATATTGGAATTGTCCACACTCTTTGCCAAATGAACCGAACTTTAGAATAAAGTTTCCAGAAGATGTGAATATTTGAACTCTATGATTGTCCTTATCAATCACAATAATGCGTCCATAAGTGTCCGTGGTGATGCCCGCCGGGAGGTCGAACTCCCCGGGCCCGGTGCCTTTAGATCCGAACATTGTCTTGAATTCTCCTCTACTATTAAATATTTGAATACGATTGTTTCTTCTGTCGGCAACAATAATATTTCCTTCTCTATCTACACAGAGACCCCAAGGTCTGGACACTTGTCCTTCGTCCTGCCCCTCGCGAGCGAACGAGAACATTGGCACTCCAGGAACAGGGCTTCGTGTCGGTCTCACGGATACAGACATCCAGTAACCAGGTATCGCTTGACCAATGCCGCGGCCAGGGTTTGAATCCATAGCTAGACTGGATGAAATGCTTTGGTCATAATAATTAGTCGATCTTGTGTGTGAGCCATAGTCAGGTAATGATCTTAAGCTGCTAGATCCTGACATGTTATAATTTAGATGCTGAAAGCTCTGCGCTGACTGTAGTGACTGTAAGGATAACAAGGACTGGCGGGACTGTATCGATGATGTGGAGCCGAGTGAGTGCAGTGAACTAGACGGCGCAGACTGCACGTCACACTGCCTTTTCAACTGATCCACTAAGTCGTAATTAGGAGGGATGAACACGATTCGTTCTTCTGTTACGTACATGTTCTTAAACATGCAAGAAAAATAGTCAACTTGTGCTCTTCCTTTTTCTTTAGCCATGAACAAATCGAGCCCTTCTGAGTCCATGCTCCGTACTAGAGTTTCATTAGTATGAGCTAATCCGGCTAATATACCTCGAAGTGTATTCATATGATCTGTTAATTCATTCATTTTAGCCTGACGCATCTTTTCTACTTTATCCAATAAATATTTTTCACGATCTTCGATAGCTTGAGCATAACATCGCATCGCTTTCCTTATTTTCATGTTGGCCTCTGCCGTTTCTTTTTCATAAGCTTTCGACATGGCAACTGCACGATCTATGGCTGTTTTTATCGCTTTTGTTCCTGTCTTTGTATCTTCAATAGCTCTAAAAACACCAATACGACACATGTCAAGAGCTCCTTTAATGGGCGTGTAATTATGATCTTTATGCACCCACAGCGTGCACTCCTGACATATGAAGACGATGCAAGGTTCACAGTAATATCTCACTTGATCGCCGTGTATGTCGCAGAACATGACTTCTTTCTCGTTATTCACCGAGTTAGGCCTGGCCCCGATGGGCGATATTTGGTGTATCGGGAGCAGTGTATGCTCTCTCAGCTGGCAGTCAGATGTAACTTTGTGACAACATTCATGACAAAATAGATCATTACATTCGAGACAACGAGTCGTCGGCGAGCGCTCCTCGCAGCGGAAGCAGGTGATGGACACCGACGACGACGTGCCGGGCGAGCCGCTCGAGTTGTCTTCTTTGGATTGATGCTGGTGATTGTTATTAGAGGTAACGTTGTACTCACGACTGATGGGGCCATGCGGGTTTTGCAGGGAGCTGCAGGCTGGCAGTGCCCAAATGTCGTATGGCATGCTGGACGATGAAGAGGTGGAGGCTGTGGTTTGCAGGTTCGATGGCTTGTTCATGTTTTCGAGGAGATTGCAGATGATGTGGGTCATGGCAATCGGGTCCTCCCGTTCGTTGGAGCTGTGACTGTGACTGGAGCCGCTAGCCGTGGACGTCGTAGGTAAACTTGATGCTAATGACTGTGTCAAGTTAGCGAACGACGTCATTCTTCGCGTCGCTCGTTACGTCATTAGAACTGTAACAAACAAACACGGTGTTATTTTCGTGGAACACTGGGAGGTATTAATAATCAGGACGGATTTGGAGATTGAGAAACGCTACAGATGTTTTGGTTCGTAAAATACCACATGGTCTTTTTGAAATAAAAAACTTCCAAACTATATTAAATTAAGTGTGAAATGAAATTCCACAAAAACAAAATAATCCTCTCAAAATCAGTTCTGGGGATGTAAATTATATTAATCCTATCCACAAACTCTAACGCTCCAGTGAGTTGTAATTAAATAACTGTTATACTCACAATTAATGACATAACGCTAGGAACATAATGTTACTGCTGGTGAAATAATAACAAACTGCTGACACTATCACTAACACACAACAACTGATATATTTGACCAAAAACAAATGAATTTAAACTAATAACAAAATGGCCGCAGAGGCGCACCCCATCGATGGATGCCTCTGCGATGAACTGATGGTTGCACTGAATCTTTTCATGTGGTGCAGTTTGCGAAAAAAATCCATCCCAAAATCTTTTGTGCGCGCCCTACTACTACCCCTTGTGATATCGTAGGTAGAGGCAGAGTGAGATAGCAACACTTCATAGACGTGGGTGCGATAGGGAGCGTCTGTGTGTCGCATTCCAAAATTTTCCATAATTTAGATAAGGAGGTTTGCTATGATTAGGGTTGGCAAGGGACGGGACTATGAACGCCCGAGTCAAAGAGAATTTCGCAAGAGTTTGGAATTTGTTTCCATTTTCCCTGTGGCCTAACCACGTGGAATTTTAGCATGAAGTTAATGTTTTTAACAATGCATTGTTGCGAGGGGGCGTTGTATACACCAAACTTTACACACGTAATGCGAATTTATTAAATAGTTATAAAATTCAACAAAAACCGGATTTGAGTTCAGAGCTTCCTAAAACAACAACCAAATTCAACTTTAAGAGCATCTATCGCTGTCTAATAGAACACATCATAGAGCGGACGTGGGACAGAGAGCACGGGTGGTGTCGGCAGTGTCATAGAAAAGAAAGGGACAGCAACTATTTCCTATTATCGAGATTTTGTATTTTGGGAGGCGCAGCGTTGGCGGCACATGCACCATGACCTTGCGAGGCGAGTGCGCGTGAGGCAGGTCTGGGAGACCCTACGCGGCCATCTTGACGCCCCCGCGCGCCCCGAACTTTATACAAGTGCGTAGGGTGCCGAAAATCGATGCCTTCCCTAGCTGCCTGCCCTTACTTTCTACGAAGGGCGAAACCGCGGATAAAAATGCTATAATAATATCACGATAGAAAGAGTCCTTTGAGAACACTGCCGATTGTAGGACAAAAATAGAAAAATATTTTGCCCCAATTCTGATATAATTGTGCGATTGGGTTAAATTTCTGTTATACAATACATAAAGTTGTGCCAGAAATATTGGGAACAGCATTTTTTTGGGTTGATGAAAGCAAAATCGATCATGATTAAATTTATCTACAAAACCCCTCAATAAAACCAGTCTAAACAAAACATCTCGTACTAAAATGCTGACGAGAATGAAGGCGCTGACGAGAGAAATTCAGAGACCAATACAGCACAGCGATTTGCATTTCATCCCTTTAGGGCAGAAAGGGGTAAGATATTTTTACAGATAATACGTAATACAGAGAAGAATAAAGTAAAGACGTACTTAATAAAATATAAACAGCTTCAATTTTAAAGATTCTCGAATGACTTTAAAACAAACAAACGATGTAAATAACTAATTAGTGCGATGACAATGAAGACGCCATTGTTATTATTATTTAGTTTTTAATGACTTGACAAACAGTTTAGCTAATGTGAATGTAAATGATTCTTATCTTTTTTCGAGAATCTTGTAAACAAAATTTACGAAAAAAAAAATCGAAAAAAGACTAACAGAACTAATCGAAAATACTCCTAGATATCAAATACTGCTGCGCACATTGTAAGAGTCGCTTGAAGGAGACTCCGGAATCCGTAGACTATGGACTACTGACGCCATTTTACGCATAAGATAACACTCAGAACGAAGCGTCACTCACGTACATATCTAACTATAGACCCGGAGAATGAGCATAACTGAAATCAGTCCAAATCAATAGAACAGCGATAACAGGCCCAAACAATGAAACCGTACCTGCGATACCTATAAAACAGAAATTCTTAGTGTAGAATGGCAGTTCGGTACACGCACACTAATAAAATAAATACAGGTGGTAGAAATGCATTGAAATGTATACAATATACCTCTTGTTCAGCACATACACCATTTTCTAAGTGCAGGTAGCGTTCTTTGTAGATTTGTAGCAAAAAAATGGAAGCCAAAAGTTTTTTGTGGATTTGGTGTTGGAGTGAAACAATGGGTTTGTGCAGATCGGCCATGTTGGTACGGACCCAATGCTTCGCCCACCGCCCTTCCTAACGGCGTAGTGGTAGCTAAGATTGCCAAATTTTGTTTGAAAGCAGTTAGCAACAAAAATATTTAAAAGGAAAAAAGCACGACCAAAATGTGTCCTTGGCCCAAAAATTAAAAAGATTTTACTCGTGTTTCCATATTGATATTTTAGCGTACTCATTAGGTATCTATACAAAATTTAAGGAGAATTTGACAGACATACAAACGCACATCAAAAACTACTAAGCACAGGAACGTGATATTTTACACAAGGTTTTCATTTTAAGGCGGCACTCAAGATTTTTTCAAAATTCAATCTCTAATGGGATGAAACCGAGTTTGAAAGTTTGTGCCAAGTTCCGCTGGAGAAGCTAGTATACTACAACTACACAATATAAGGGAATCTTCAATAAGTCCTGGGATTATATAAATCAAAATTGTTTTTGCAAAGCAAACCATTGACCGAAATAGAACTTAATATTCCGACGTCAAAACCAACAACAAGGATAAAATAAATTGAATATTATAAAGAGAAACAAAAGCACGACTTGAAAGCAAAACAATTGAGTTTTACATGAATAAAATTAAAGTTTAGTTCATCTAAAATATTGAGAACCGTTGGACTGTGTCGGAGAAACTACCTGAATGGACGGCCAGATGTGGGCACAGGCGCTGGCAACAAGTTTCATTAAACATTACAACAAAAGAACATTTAAATAATACTTTGAACAGTTCTCAAACCATCAAATTTTGTTGGTCTGAGGAAGCGTTATCCACCGACTTCAAAAATGAGGAAGTTTTATGTTCGGCTGTATGTATTTTTTATGTGTTCATCGATATCTAGGTCCCTAGGCCCTACAAGGTGGACTGTCGATCTGGTGAAGGTCGCGGGAAGCCGCTGGATGCGGACAGCACAGGACCGATCGTTGTGGAGATCCTTGGAGGAGGCCTATGCCTAGCCGTGGGCGTCGTTCGGCTGACATGATGATAATATCTAGGTCAATTTAATGTCACTTAATTTGAAATTATTTGTTTTGATTCAAAGATTATACTCCTAGATAAGTCCCATAGAAATTTTGTTTAGATCTGATGATGGACTTCGAAGATATAGAACGAAACTCTTCAAAAAATCATAGCAGACCTGTCGCAGCACGAAAAATTGTTTGTTTATACATGTAGTCGGTGACTGACTGAAGGAAGGAGTGGGGATACATAGAACTGATCTGATGATGAAGCCGGAAGGTAGGTATGAACCGGAATTCTGTAATATATCAACGTATCTAAGTCGTGTTTAGTATTATTAGAATTGTCATGATGATTTGATGATGGACCGAATGGCGCAAAGAAAAATTGCAATCTTACGAGAACCAAACAACAAAACTAGACTACTTGTATATGCAGAGTCAGGGAAAGTAGCCACAACCCTGAACAGTTCATCGTAACTGGCATAGTTGATGGCAAACGACCAAGAAGCCGCAGACCAGAAAGATGGGCAGATCAAGTACGCTCGACAATGGACGCACAATTGCACGTCGCAATGCATGACACCAAGAATCGTCATAGATGGTGAGACACCATCAATAAGAAGCTAATCCATCGAGAACTACACAACCCAGTAGTGAGGAACACGACTTAAGAATGATGATGACACCAAACATGGAACGGAGATATTACAACATCTATCAATCCAAAACACGTAATAAGATCGCCAAGAAGCGATTAACATTTCAAAGTTACACACGTTTTTAGCAGTCGCAAAGTATTGTATTTTTTTAGATATGTGAATCATAACCAGCAGGTGATTGGTCTCAAGACTGAATGAAATATGATACTCGCAGCTTCGTTTGATACGCTTTCTAGAGATGACTAACGTCAGTGTTAGTGGATAGGTCGTTCAAATAAAAAGTGTTGACAACATTTCGCTATTAAGAACCTGAGATAATATACAGCGACAGTAGTATAAGGAGAAGTAGTAATTAGTCTCAGTCAAGTTGAATTACTTAGGTTTTTTTAAGCTCGCGCTTAATAACTATATAACCTGATGGTAAGCGACAAGCTTGTCTAGAAGTAATCTATTCACTCTTGGATTAAAGACTCCCAGGTTGTAGTTATCAGGAAACACAAACACCGGCAGAGAATTCAACTCCTTAGCTGTTCGCGTAATGAACGTATTTCCGCAACATTTTGTGAGTTTGGGTGGAATGTTCACCATGTTGAATTGTGGAGGTGGTTAGAATAATGGAACGCACTTGTCGGAATTCCGACGCACACTCCTCGAAATGAAGCCAGTATAAAACTTGTAAAATGCTTATAAAATAAAAAATATTAAGACAAAAGAATTTTGGCTGACCTACAGAAGTTTGAAACAAAGTTTCTCGAGCTCTTTGTTTTCGTAAAACCGAGACTTTGTCATCTACTACATAGAAGGCAAACAAATAAACTGGCCACGTGATCTCGGTTCCGGAAACCGCCCCATCACGTCCTATGGGTGTCGTAAAAGGCAGGCCAATCATCTGTGCACTAATGTCGAATTGGGATATCTAGTTTGACAGAATTATATGATTGTCATTAGGGAATCCAATTCTGAACCTCTTTTGCGGGATCAGAAATGCGGGATTACTCGTACAGGATTAGAATTTGGTATTTTTTTTAAGAAAAATTGGACGTCATCAGGCGGCCCTTCCCCACATGCCTAGATCGTCAATGTCGGGCATGGTTTAAAAGCTTGTTGCTTCATTCAATGCGATCCAACGCGATGTGTGATGAAAGACTACACAAAAAGAGAGATAACGCCTGAAAACTCTGTTGGCAACCGGCAATTTCATGATTATTTTCATAAAACTTGTTGGAGGTGAGGAAATACGTGTTTTTTTTTTAAACCTTTAAATTTTTGAGAAAAAATTGTGGTTATTCTGAATCTAGATTAAATGTACGTATGTATGTAATAGATGTACGTCTATAGAAGCCTTTTTGTATTTCTATTATATGAATACATTAGGGAAGGTCAAAGTTCACGTAAAATAGTATATTTTCCGAGGATATTTTGATTTCTATACTCGTTGAAGCCTAGATAATGTCTACAAGATATGTATATCCAAAACATCTAGAGAAACATGTGTTATAACATCATTCACGTAAGAGAGGTTGGAGGAAAATGTACCTGATTTAACAACATTCAGATCTTTCCATGGAACTAGTAATTTTCCTGTAGAATTGGTAACTATAGGAAATATTTTTTTAATTATCACAGCTAATCAAATTTTGAATATCTATATTGTGTTAAGCAAGTCCTAAATCGGAAGTGATTACAATTTTCGATTCTCGATTTTCAACAGGATACATTTTGGAGAGTGTGCACGAGAATTGTACGATTTGATTCCGCCATCTCCGTTTTACCATCGGAGAAACGGCGTACGGCAAATATCCCCTTACGTTGTTGAGACATCTACGGTCCGGACTAAGCGTTTTGCCTTGTCATTTATACTGCTTATATCAAGGGACTGGAACAGTTTGCCAGCTGCGGTCTTCCCGTCCGATTATAATTTAGGTGTTTTCAACGCTAGAGTGAAAACACTCTTAATAAACTAGTGCGTCTCACCATCAACGATTGCATCACCGCTTACCATCGGATGGTATCGCAGCTAAGCACTAGTTTATACTTTACTAGCTTTTGCCCGCGGCTTCGCCCGCGTTGGTTTGGGGTTTCCGGGATAAAAAGTAGCCTATGTGCTATTCCGGAGTGTATCCTATGCCTGTGCCAAATTTCATTCAAATCCATTCAGTAGTTTTTACGTGAAAGAGTAACAAACATCCATACATCCATACATCCATACTTACAAACTTTCGCCTTTATAATAGTAGTAGGATATCAATAAAAAAAAAGTTTATTCCCTAATTGTCATCGTATCTCTAAACACATGATTTGACAGTAATGAGATTTCTCTATAAACTCCTGGGTGATATAAATGTTAAATCCGGAAATGCGATCTTACTTTGGTACTTGCGTCTGCCTAAGGGCTTAGATCAGAATTTCCGGAATGCGATGAAACTTTGTTGGGAATTGTTTGACGGGACAGGAAACGGCTGCGATCCCGACGGAATAAACTGTTCTCTTTGTGATACATTGCTCTAAGAGACTACTACTTCGTGAAAATTTACGACAATTTGCTTTCTCTGCTTCACCGACCCTACACTTTTTTTGAGGTAATAAATCATCTAAAGTTCTACTACTCCTCTTGTTTTTTTTGTGGGCAAAAATTATCCAATGACATCTCCACCCGTGGGGCGAAGCGGGAGTGTTAGACTTTTACTGACTAAAAATCCACCCCGTGCCTTCGTTCTAGGGCCAAGGTGTTCACTTTCACATTTATCCATGGTCCCAGTAGGCTTCGACTCAGCTGGGTGGCTTCGACCTACAATTAGCTGACAACTCCTTGAGGAGCATGGGAACAGTACATGCCGTCGAAAACTCGTGCTCAATCTGGACGGTTACCGGACGGTCGGACATCGAGCTACCCATTGCTCGCCGTTCGGAAGCCCATGAGGATCTCGAAATACTTTTTCAAATCAGCCCATGGCCCTAGCAGTCGTTGTTGGGCCCCTGCAATTTTGCTGAATCCTCTTTTAAGGTACGCGTGGAACACTAAGCGTTGTCGACGACTCTAGTTCGGTCCGGATGGTACATAAGGCATAAGGATTCCTTTTATGACGTAGACGAGTACACTAGGAAGGTATTTTTGGAATTTCAACCTTTAAGGGAGGAGGAATCCCGTTTGTTTGCAAAATCACATTTACTATGCCAACATGCTTCAAAGTTAGCAGAAACATAAGTAAATAACAAAGGTAAATAAACTTCAAACTTGGCACAAATAAGTAGAGTATGGTAGAATGGAGCGAGCCAGCCACGGGCAAAAGCTAGTTTAAAAATAAAAAGAGGTTAATTAATTAAAACACTATTTCCTGAAAGAAAACCATAAATGGAAATTTCATAATCGACCATAAACTAGTTTTGGTCGGACACTACAAACTACAACCTACACTAGAAAACTAATCTCTTTAGATGTAGGTAAAGATGCTGTCTGTAAATTAACCTAGTGTTATAAATAACAACGATAAGATATGACGTACAAGACCATATTATACCTCAAAATATATCTTATACGTATTCTACGTATTAGAAAAGGTAGGCAGTTACCTACGTAAATAATTCCTGATGTAATACTATGGAAATCGACCATGACTCAGCTTTAAAAACATAATAACATAATCGATTATCAAAACCACTGATATCATCGGTATTTTAGTATTTATCAAACAAAGGAATATTTGACAAGTGAGTTCACGTTGAGCTTTCTTGTGGATAAGTTAGGGCAAGAGACTATGGTCCGGTATCCACCAGGAGAGGAGAGGAGACGAGGAGATGTAATTGAATAAACCAATCTGATTTTCGTTATTTCCACATCTGTTCTCTGCTTAACTTTGGTGTAAATGGATCAAGCAGAAAGGAAAGGATGTCTAATTTTTCTATAGATTTCAGTTGGTATCATACCATTCCATTACCTCTTATATCACACGGTTATATCTGTTTGATTAAACCTGTAGCATCATACCAATTGAACAACAGGTAGGTGTATGACCGGCATTACAGCTCACGTCTCTGCTACATAAAGTTCACATCTCTCCGCTACACTTCTCCTCTCCGCTACACTTCTCCTCTCCGCTACACTTCTCCTCTCCGCTTTGGTGGAAATTACCTTTCAGTTCCGCAACACATCTCTTATCTCCTCTTTTTTCCGCTCTTGGGGATACCAGGCGTAAGGCTGGCCTATAAATCCGGCATGACTCTGGATTTATAATCTGAATTCATATTGTAAATTCAGAGAGACCGTATGGCGGTCTTTCTGATTTTTTCAGATTATGATTTTCAGATCGATTTGTACGAATGATAGATATCGCTGTTAGAGATTAGACCGCTATTGTACCTATAGATTTTAGTTTGTGTACAATAATATTTCGTGGTCCACACACGTCAATCTCCAAAAATTTAAATGGAAACGTGCATAGCTTGATCCACGCCATGCAACGTCGTTATCCCCGTGCATGTTATACTGTCCTGTGTTCCAAGAGTCTAGTTTCCGCATGTAATTCTAGCTTAACTAGAACTACTGACACCTCGTGCCTCGGAAAGCACATAAAGCCTTTGGTCTCATTTGTCTTTCTGTTTGTCAATATCTTTAACAGACTAATTAAGACGCCAGGAAGTCTGACCATCAGCCCAGTCTTGGAGACATCTGGATAGTTAGTCGCTCCATGTAAAGCATACTTATTCAGACGCCTCCTCCGGTTAGATTGGAAGCAGACCCAAGTTAGCCAGGAAAAGGTTACTAAGGTATTTCAATTTGAAAATTAATCAAGTTTGAAACAAAACTCTACTTGAAAGGTATTTCAATTTATCAGTTAGTTAAATAAATTATAAATGTAAAAAGAGCTGCAAAAGTTTAAGGTTCAAATAACTTGACCTTTAGTCTTGAACTTTTTAACACATAGCTACGTCACTCGAAAGCTGAATTAAACTAAGGTTTCTCGATCGCACTAAGGTTTCGTACATTTGTACATTTTGTGCGTCAAACTTTGTTCTACGCACTCACGCACGCGTTCGACTTAATTGGTAGGGTCAACAGCAACGGTAGTGATGCATCATGCGTTGAAAAAAACACTCCCTCTATGTCTATGGTATTGATTTCTACTCGTTCGCTTTTCAAAATAACCGGACATGCTGTGAATAGTTCACGGCCATTTCTCTAATGGCTGCTAAATATAGATTAGTGCCGTGAAGCTCCGTAAACTGGCGTGAATGTGAATGTAGATGGTTTTCGCGGAGTACGACTTGTGTAGTTTATTTATGGCGTGAATTTACGTATATTTTTTATTTGGAAATAAACCCGAAAACCATAGATTTTATTTTGATATTTCGATTTTTTTTTAAACTGCTTTAATATTTTAAATGAACCCGTCAATGTCGGCTTTTAGATAATTCATAAATAATGAATTCCGCAGCCATCTCGTACGCATAGATAAAATTAGAGGGGTGCTTCTAACGTTAGCGTATCTTAGTAACCCTTGCCGTTTATAGATTTTCTAACAAGCGTGGGACATAAAGCAACTGTCACGTCCTAAATAGACGACTCAAAAATAGCGATTTACTGTTTTAAAGCCTTTTGGCTCTAAAATTTTAAAATGTACGTATTTTAATAGAGATTTTTCGCCATACACCAAAATGTGATTTAGTTTTCGAATGTTATTACATTCTAAAATCAAATCATATTTTAGTACTAACGTATAAGACGACGAATCACCAATAGAAATACGATTTATTTGAGTGTTGTAAAATTCTAAAATCAAATTAGACGAAAAATCGCCAATTGATATTCTAAAATCAAATCATATTTTGGTACTTCGTTATAAGACGACGAACCGCCAATAGAAATATGATTTGATTTTAAAATGTAGTAAAATTCTAAAATCAAATCAGACGAAAAATCGCCAATAGGATACGTACAATACGTTTCAAGTATTGTAGGTTCCGTAGATGCGTAGTAGGTACATATACAGTATAGTTATGTACATATAATTGCGGAGCGAGCACGAGGGGTGAACAGCGCTTGGCGCATGCGATCTCGCATCCCTAAGGGTAGGCAGGATTACCTTGCTTGAGATTACGAGAAATATGCCCCCTTACACAGAGCTACAGAAATCAATAGTTTTCCTTAATCAACACTTGAACTCAACCTCCCTTTTGTTTTAAATGGATTTTACAGGGGTCGAAATTTTTAACAATATTTTTCTTTGAAATACCTAAATGATTTTGTAAATTTGAATTTTTAAATAAATATACTTTTGTAATATTGTACAGTTCATTTCTATTAATATTACTAGCGACCCGCCCCAGCTTCGCATGGGTACTGATATTGAATATATTATGCATGTATTATGCACATAAACCTTCCTCTTGAATCACTCTATCTACTAACAAAAACCGCATCAAAATCGGTTGCGTACTTTTAAAGATCTAAGCATACATAGGGACAGCTAACTTTGTTTTATACTATGTAATGAAGATGTCATGCTAAACATGGTTTCCAACAGTTATGAGTTATGTGTAATAATTACCAAAAATAACAACAACAGTTGCTAGTAAGTACTTATAGTTCTACTAAATACCTACTATCAACAGTTTTTGCTACCAAATAGTTAATTGGTAGTACTACAAATACCTAATAACAAGTTTTTGTTATCATTACTAGTTCTTTAGTTTTACTTCAATACTTTAACTCATTAAATGTTACACTTTCGCTAGAAGAACAACAAATATTTAATTCTATTTGTCTAATGCTTTTAAGGAGACAATCACTTAAACAGAACAAAGTTACTTTTTCACAAGTCAAAGCATTTATTTGTGTCAAAGCATTTATTTCAGTGTTTGTTTATCAACACACAACTCCTAAACCAAGCAAGGCAATTTTATGCCATTTTGACCAGCAAAAAGAGCAATAAATGAGGATTTATGTATATAATTTAAACCCATGAGAAGCCAGGTCGTCTCACCAGTTTACAATAAGATAATTGTGTTTATAAACATCATCATCATCATATGCATAATCTTGACCCAAGTTTGTGAACATAACATTTCTCATATGAAACAAAAAGGTAACTTCAATAGTTTTGATACTTGACACAGAAGATCTCTCTTCAAATGACAAACTAAAACAGGATAAGAAATCACAAATATAGTGTCTTTTTTCCACAGTAATCTTTACTATTTTTCATATCCAAAATTCAATTTGTAAAATCGTCATTTAGTTAATAAATTGCCTGACTAACGCACAATGCAATAGTCTGCCAGACCTTGCAGTGACCCTATTGAGGTCAATGATTCTCTGGTACAGCAATTTATTATTATACTTACTATGTGTGAATTTGCCAGTCTAAATGTTAAGATTTAAGACGAAAATTTATATGAAAATTTACCTTTTTTATTATCAATTGTAGTTGTTGTTGTTGTTGTATAACTTTTAATTCGTCAAAATTAAAAAATCAGTACAAATCAAATTCAAGTAGAAATTTGAAATCATAATTACTCAAATGAGGTAACTTAACATGAGGTAGATAAAGAAAAAAAAAACTTACTTGTACTTAATTTCTCTCCAAATAAAAAAACCAAAACATGTAATTGGATTATTTTCCAGAATAATCACTTGTATTCAAAATATATCAAAATGATAACTACTCAAATCTCATGATATTGTGTCAGTTTTTACAAAAGTGTAGGTACATTGACTTGCAACAAAGGTCACTGACCTCTCACCTCAATGGCCCAACATGCAAATATGAATGGGTACAATTCTTTTTATTTAAAATTGGAATAAGGGGATGTCTCTAAACAGAATAAACCAGTATTTTTTAAACATGTCATGTACCATTCTTATTAGGCATCTTTTGGATAAAGGAAAGCAATTAAATTATAGAGAATGCCTAATAATATAAAAAAATTAAAATAGATCTGCTGTTCTAAATATAAATTTAAAATGTTGACCAATGACAAGCATGTTTTTTTTTATTATGAAAGAAAATCTCAAGCATCTCAAGATCAATAATGTAACTCTACCTTGAACTTTGAAGAGGGAAAGTGAAAAGGCCATGTTGTTATTGATTCTATGTAAAGCCATAAGTTGAATAGTTATTCTCATATTAAAAACAATTAGTGAAAATTATAATTTGTGGGTAATCTCACCCATCCTAATAAAAAAAAAATTAAGTTCATGATGAAACAATGTTTTTTTTTGTTCCATTCATAAACAACAACAATTATTTTATTTTGGCATATATTAATCTGGTCTGTACTATAATATGTAGGGATTAAATTAGACTGGCTGCTCTCATAAAGATAATGTGTCGGGATAACTTCAATTATAGATTTCTATTCTACTATCAATACTTTTATTAAATAAAAAAATGTACCCCCACATTTGCATTTTATGCATGGTATTTTCAGAAGAGTGATAATTGTATATCACGCGTGGAGTCTCATCTAGTTAAATATTAATCGCGAGCACTGTACACAGGACCTTTACAATGGAAATGCATGTAGAGATAAAATGAATCATCGCGGTACCTACCGATACTTACCGAAATATCTTCAGTCCTTGTGGGAGAACCGCTGAATCACAAGTAAACATCGGAACTACGCAATAGTGCGTATTCACTTTACATTGTCCATTTAATACGTATCTTATTTGTCCCGTCAAAGATAATTATTCACGAAAATATTTTCTACGATGCAGGTAGATTGCACAAAGATAGCTTTTACAACGCCAATCAATATTTTAGCATAGAACATTGATTCTGTTAATTTTATTGCACTAATTTTAAATACTGCTGAGCATCACAATCGCTTTTATTTCGCAATTATCGTTATATTTATTTATTATCATAAAATAACACCGTAAAAACATCAGCGGTGAATGAACGATCAATTGATTTAAAAAAGATATTTGTCTTGCCTATGGAAAGTTGACAACAATAGAGATGTAACTCAAGCCAGAGACAAATCCATTTAGTCGATTAGTTCTGGTTTTCCTACAGCCAGATTCTTCCCATTGCTAGGAATGCATTCATCGGCATGGATTGTCCATGATCGTCGGCTAGTCTTTGTTTTGAAATATTAAAAAAAATGCTAAACATATTTTGTAATATTATTATTCACGATTTGTTCATTATTTAAATATTAAGAAAATTTACAAAAAAAATATTAAATCGAAACGTTAATCGATTTGTGTGAATTACGGACAAACTGACAGTTGCTGTCAATATTTCGCGCCAAATGGAAAGTAACCTATTGTGAGTTCGCCGCGTTTGTTTATTAGTTATTTTGAAAACAACGTTATAATTGTGTTTGAGATTATTGTGAAAAGAAGAAATGTCTACTCCATCGAAGCGCCCGGCATCGCAGGCGTCGTCGGACGCTCCGACACCGTCGCGGAGGACTCGCTCGTCGCAACAACTTGTTGTTCCAGAAACTCCACAGCGTTCTTCCGGCACCGCTTCAAATAGTACGTTTCACTAATTGTAACTTGATTTTGATTTATTTTCCGCACTTTCCTTCTTAGGTATTACTTTGTTATTACTGTCCGAGCTTCTTCTTTTCGAATCGATGATAAACTTCTTAAACTGTTGGGGCCCGGTAGGACGATACGATAATTGCAGCATCGGTGGCATTAATTAAATCCTCCATAGTGCAGCCCCTAAGACGACCCACTGACCCAGGTGTGTGGGTACTCAGAGTATACTCCTACATACTCTCCACTGTCCAAGCTATGATTGGTTTAAGAAAAAAACATAATTTAATTTTCAGATGGAACCCCTGGTACTCCTCAAGGCACTCCGCAGACGCCTGGCACGCCTCGGAGGACGCCACGTACTCCTCGGGGAGCACCGGGCACATCACCTGCCCGTGCCCTAGCTTCCAGTCCACTTGGTAAGTTAAACTATAAATAAAACTGAGTGTGCATGCCCTAAAACTAAAACAAAACAACTAGGTAACTAGGAGTTAAAGTAGGTAGTTACGAGATTTAGATGAAAATAACTTAAGCATTTGACTAATGCTATTTGTATGCCCTTATCAAATAAAAAAAATACAGTTACAATAAGCATAATACAATTACCCAAAAGTTAAGAGAACATCACGGTGAAATTATTTAATTATATCAAATATCAATAATTCTAATAAATACTGCTTCTACAGTGTGCTAAGATAAATTACTGAGTATCATTGTTTAAAAGTGTGCATATAGAATTTTTTGCATATCTGTTACAAGCTGTTGAGGCTGGGTGGCAAAGGCTCCAAGTTGTAAGTTGTTGGTTCAAACCTGACAAGGCACATTCCTTTATGTAATTTATTTCATCCCCACTGCTCTCAAAACGGTGAAGGAAAATATCATGAGGAAAGAGGTATGTCGTTTTAAACCAAAAATTCACAAATGCTCACATGGTGGATTCAAGCCTCCTGTCTAGGAGGAGGAGGACTGAGTCCCAGCAGTGGGAACGTTATAGGACTAATATTAAGCTATGCTATCCAGCTCTCTATAGATCAGTGGCGTGCCTAGGGTTTCAATATAGGGCAAGCCCAAAAATTTTAACCAATTTCAAAAAAAGAAAGTTCAGTTTTGGATTGAGTATGGATCATGGCAATTTTCTCATAAACTACTGGTTAGATACAATAAATTAAAAGTGAATTCATCCATCTTCTTTCCTATTTTTTATTCAATTTCACTCACTGAAGGCATGCTAGTACTAGATTGAATATAATAAACATATCAGCAATTGCATACCTCCGGTGGCTTTGAAAAAAGCCATTTGGTTTGGTTCATTGCTTGAGGAAACAAAATTATGGTAAGTAGTTGATTGCTTCCTAACAGGACTAACAGGTTACAGACAAAAACAAAACAAAGTTCCAAAACAAAAGTAAAAAAATACCTAGATATAATATAAAAAGGAATTTAAATTAATTATTTATATTCTAATTGGAATTGTCTATCTTTCTGAAATGATTAAATTACATTACAGCCGGAATAGTTAAAACAAGATACACTAATTTTAACAATTCGGGAAAGGCATCTTTGAGGTTATTCTCATGAATGAAATCAATTAATTCCAAAACATTACGATCTTTTAGATCAGGACTATTATAGAATACAGGCAAATCAATTAACTGTTTATTGTTTTTTTGTCGAAATAGTTTGCATAAATGTCAAATAATGAATCTAATCCCTCTGTAGGAAAATGTGAGTAATTTATATATACACTGATCTATTAAATTTTCGTTTATGCGATTTACTAGGCTGAGAAATTCAAAGATTAGGCATCGGTTTTAATGAAGAAATTAACTGTTTTTTCTGAGCAAAGTTTAAAGATTTTACCTTATCTTCGCCAATCAAAACTCGAACGCATTTTAAATCCTCACAAGGTACAATTACCTCCATTGTTGTAGGTAAGTCACCAAAACAGTTACATATAACACTGGGAAAATCTAAGAAAACACACAACAAAACTTTTCCAACTAAAGCAAATAAAACTGAAGTTAGTTGCACTCGAGTGTCAAAAACTATTTACGCAAAGTTCCAGTGTTGTCATTTATGCAAAAAAAGTCGCCAGGTATATGAAAAATCTAGCTAGATGTCACATTTTTTTTATTTTTAAGTTAACGCTTGAATATTTAATTTCGTTATTTTTAAAAGCCGCTAGTTTTTACTGTTGCTAAATCTTAAAAAAAGTCTCCAAACTCGTTAAAAGTCTCCAAGATCTCACAAATAGATGTGGCAAGCTGACAAGGTCACGCATCCGCGTACAACTTCATGCGTAAGCCCGGCTTAAATCTTCTATACTGATCGATTTGTAGACGGAAAACGTCCTAAGTACTTATACGGCACATCGCTATGAGTGCGAAAGAGACATTGAAAGCCCGGTAAAAGCCGGTAAGTGTAAGCGAGATAGCTATATGTATGCGAAGCGTGCGAACAATCGCGATGTGTAATGCAGCGGGCGGGCCTAAGTACGAGTAGATACTTTGTGTTATTTTGATAAGAATTAAGCGCGCGAACTTTTAAATAGTTCGGGTTTGATATTGATTCTTATCGAGCATTTTAGTAAGGCAAGCCGGGCTTTTGGGCTTGTATGAAGGGACCGCCACTGCTATAGATCTCCATAGCTCCATTTCCTAAACTGCATGACAGTTAAAATGTGCCTGGAAATGGTCAATCTATATACAATCCGTTCCAAATGAGAATAGGATCGATGGCAATGTTGTGACGTCACGTCGAACTGTCAAATCGAAGAAATTAGGTAGAGTAAACAAAAAAAGATGTTTAAAAAAAATATTTTACGTACGAATCGTGAATGAAAAAAGTTTAATCAGAATACAGTTTTTTAATTTTGTTTATTTCTGTTTCACTGTGTGATGTGTCTGAGTAGTGGCAGATAGAAGAAAAAGGCAAATTGTTTCTAACAATGAAAATAAGAAAGAAAATAGTTTTTCTTGTAAACTATTTATGACTTAAAACAATATATTTGGCAAATTTATATTAAACCCTAACGTTTTTACTTCAACTAGAATTAACTAAAATTTAGTAAAAAAAACTTTTTATTGATACGCAAATAAGATTTTTTTGCAAACCGTACTTTTCACTCAAAATTTGACAGATCGAGGTTATTGACTTTCCTGTTCTTATTTGGAACGCATAATATATAAAAATAATTAGCTGTTCGTTAGTCTCGCTAAAACTCGGGATCGGCTGGACCGATTTGGCTGATTTTGGTCTTGAAATATTCGTGATAGTTCAGGGAAGGTTTAAACGGTGAGAACGAAAAAAAAAAAAATAGGCGAAACGAAGTTTGCCGGGACAGCTAGAACCGATTTAGCTGAAAATTGGCAGGGAGGTAGTTTAGAGCCAGGAGAATGACATAGGATACATTTTTTTTTTTTTTTAGAGTGGGGTAGAGTAGGGTAGAGTAGGGTAGAGTAGAGTAGGGTAGAGTAGAATAATCTGTTGCCGGGAGCGAAGCCGCGGGCAAAAGCTAGTCTTATATATAAAAAAGAATTGCAAAATGTGTTGGTAAGCACATAACTCAACAACGCTTGGACCAATTTTACCAATTCTTTTTTTGTTTTGTTTGTTATTATCTGGAGAAGGTTCTTATGAAATAAAAAAATAGGGTAGAGTAGGGTAAAATGGAGTAAAGTAGAATAATCTGTTACCGGGAGCGAAGCCGCGGGCAAAAGCTAGTTTCTAATAAATACCTTGAATTCAAATCCCCTGATTAGAATAAATATTATTAGGTTTTTTTACTAAAATGTCTCAGTAGCAGATGTGAACAAAGAGTTAGATGGATTTTTAGAGGTCAATTATTACCTCCAAAAATCAATTTATTTAGTTCAATAAAATGGAAGGTCAAATTTTTTGCGAATGCCATTTCCATGACTTAATAATGCTACCAAACAACTAAAAAAAAATATATTGAGAACTGCTTCAACTTAACAATACTTACCCTCCATAACTTTCACCACAAGATCAACATTATTCTGCCTGTGTATAGGGAATACAGGCATGAACTTCATGCCTTGTTACCTTAATTGAAAGTAACACAAGCAATGTTACTTCCAATAAATATGATGAAATTTGTAAACATGGAATTCCACAAAAGACATTGCACTAGTCAGCAATGTGAAAAAAAAGTTAGCACTTTTATTATTTATGCTTGCTACTACTTCTCCAGTTAGTTTAAATCTTTGTCTTATACAAATCTTACCTTTGTATGTTTGCTGCTAAATAAAAAAAAAAAAAACAAAAAAAGCATAAAAAAAAACAGCCAGCTCCAGCTTCCGGCTCTGCTTTGAAATATCAAAGTAGAGCTGGAATTGAGAAGTGTGAAATTTTGCACAAGGTGTCTTCTTCACACAGACAAGTACTAAGAGAGGAATTCCCATAAATCGCATCCTAAAATGATGAAGGGTGTCCAAAATTTGGCAAAAGCTGGTTTTTATAATATTTATTAGAAAATACAATCGAGAGTATCAGTTCTAATAAATAACAAAATTAATTTTATTCCTATTCAGGTACAGACATAGACATGAGTTCCCCACTCAACTACGGCACCCCCAGTTCCCTGAGCACTCCTCGCTCCAACTTGCGTGGGGTCATGACACCTGCTAGACAGCGAGCAGACCTGAAGAGCAACCAACATGGCCGCAGTGTGCCTGCTCCTAGTGCTGCTACACCTACCAGACAGGTAAGCATTGCATATCATAATCAGACTACCACCTTCACACTTTGACACCATACTGCTTCTTTGCTTAATACCCATTGAAAAACTGATCATAATCAGATTGGTGAACAGAATCTAGAGAGTTATCAAATTCGGGACGAAACAAGTCGCAGTTGTGGGCGCAGTCACTACAGAAGTGACGGTCACTGAAAAAAGTGTGCTCCTTTTGGAGGCACCTCGCACTGGGTCCTGGTTCAGGCCATGGTGCTAAGCGAGAACGAATTCGATGCGGAAGCCTTTTGCAAAGATGTTACAAGTGAAAGAGATGGCCACAAACATGATCAAACAGATGGAGATGAAAGAAGGCAGGACTTGCAGAGCAATCCATGGCCACTGCAGGCGCAAGCTTGCGGCAATAGCGACGAGCAATGGATCGTCGTTCGACAACGAAAAAGAGATGTCAGCAAACCGTATGGGCTCAACAGAATCAATGCTCTCTAGGGCATGATTAATTACTAAAAGACACAAGTGTGGTTTTCCAGCTTATAGTGTGAAAAGTCGTTAGATGATTCCCAACATCAAAAAAGACCAGTAATTTGTTACCACAGATCAACTCTTGAACTACAAGTAAATGCTGGTGGTTTCACAAACTATTTTCTTTTTATCTCCGGCGGTCGCACTCCTATCTTTCTTGTCTTTTAATTGTGTCTGTAATTACGGTCTTCAAAAAGTTAAATTACAAAAGGCTAGACTAGGTGTGTAGAAAAACAAAGAAAACGTGCTTTGCTTGCTGCTTTATTATAAATATTAAATTAACTGTTACTGTTACACATTACCGTATCTCTGAACATTATTATATCACATATTCAATTTGTCAGATGGTTACGCATGTTTCGGAACAGGTCTAGTAGCGGCAACTTGAGCCATCTCACTAGACAGTACAAGGCAGGGATGAGCACACTGATCTTGAGACAGTATACCATCGCATTGTTTAGGTCTGTGTCGCTCATGTTGGACATCTCTGTGAACGTTTTTCTGAAGTCTTCGTTTGATGAACGTTTTTCTCTCTGTTGAAGTATAAAAAAAAAACGAATGGTTAGGTGGGCCTTCCTGACTCGCCTCGAGGATGGTTTAAAAGCTTGTAGCTACATCTAAAGCAATCCAATGTGATGTTTGACGCAAAAGTAATGCGAAAAAAGAGACATAACACCTCTGTTGGCATTCTGTAATTCTAAGATATACTCGAATATTTCACAAAACTTGTTCCAGGATATACGTGTTTTTATTAAACCCTTAAGGATTTTTGAAAATAAAAGACATTATTTAGTATCTCGAATAAATGCGCTAGGCTTCTATAGAAGTACTTTTTTACATTTAGAATATAGGAGTACATTATGGAGAGTCAAAGTTCACGTAAAATAGCAGATTTTTAGACGTCTTTACTGTATTCGTACACAAATTTACGTTTGGGTTTCTATAGAAGCCTAGATAATATCCACAAGATATCTGTGTATCCAAAATATCTGAAGAAAGATGTGTCATAACATCACAATCACGTAAGAGCGGTTGTATGAAAATGAACGTCGGGTTGACCGCTCTCTTTATTCCACCTAAGTAACGGAAGAGAGACGAGAAAGAGTATTTAGTCGTGGCTGTGCGACCCTAGTGAAATAAACGAGTGTTCGTGGTATACATTGAATATATCCACGGCGGTTATAAGTCTAAACTAGATGAGACCGGTGATTCCTGACTACACTGAGAAGAAACACCGAAATAAATTAGATATCAGTGTCTTATAAAGTCTATACAGCAAACAGTACGTACAGTACGGTCGTCGGATCTTGGCGAGTCTATTAGGCTCTGCGAATTTTAACGCTTGAAAACTCGTAAAAAAAATAACGGTTTAAACACATGCAATTTGCAGTTGTGTTGATATTGCTGTTAAAAACTGTTATTGGCTTCTTTTTTTAATACCTTTATTTTTGTACGAGTTTTCAAGCGCTAAAATTCGCAAGTGTCTAACTTCAGACTCGCCAAGATTCGACGGCCGTACTATACATTCTATGTTTTTTCGGAAGTTTTAGAGCGTATAGGTGGGATAACCACCATGTACAGAGATACATCTGGTGGTTTGACGAAGAACAAGCTTGATAGAATTAAGTACTAAAGTATAGGCCTTAACATCCATTGCTACATACGAGTACTAGCTTAATAAGTCTGGTGTAAACTTCACAGAATCTAAGCTAACATACCTTAGCAAATTCCACGTTGAAAGCGCATGCCCGGCACAGCGGACACACGATATAATCCGGCTTCTCCCGGATCCGCCAATACTGTGTCAGGCACCTCTCACAGAACCTGTGACCGCACGTCAGGGCTGCCGGGTCCAGGATCGAAGATAGGCAGATCCTGCAGCTGCTGATGATTGAAGATGCCTTCACGTCCAAGCTTATAAAGAAATATAGAACGTTACAAATAACCAGGCTTAAATAAAATAGATCGGTCTAGTAGTCTAGTAGTTTTTTTCTCAGAACAAGACTCGTTATCCAAATGATTGTCAGACTAAGACTAAGCACACTGGCTTGCGGACGATGAGCAATGGGTAGCTCGGCGTCCGGTCGTCTGGTAGCAGTCCAGACCGAGCCCAAGTCGTCGACGGCGCGCTCCGTTCCCGTGCGCCTCAAGGAGTTGTCAGCATACCGTAGGGGCCCTACAGGGTCGAAGCCTCCCGGAGCTGAGAGTTGGTGCGAAAGCGTTACACCGGGGCTCTGGGAATAAGGCAAGGAAGGCATGGGGTAGGTTGTTCTTTAGTCAATAAGAGTCTGACACTGTTTCCCGCTCCGCCCAAGACTGGGATTCGTCATTCGATGATTTTTACCTACCATAAAAAAAAGACTAAGCATTTCATAACATGAATGCATGCATGTTTCTTATACTTATACTAAGTATGATAAACGTACTATTTTTGCAAAGGGCCAGTGGGAACAGGTTGTGTGTGTCTGTACTGCAGAATACATGCCGAAAATTAGATGCATTGCTCGGTCCGTGCGCGCGCTGCGTCCGCACTTATAAAATGCTCCTTTCATGTTACGTTACAGCAGTCTTATACAATAAACGGGATATAAGTTGAACTAAAATGCTGTTTCACCTTCAATCAAAATTGTTTTTATTTTACATAGGTCTACATGGGCACTTATAAAACGTCAGAAGCTAGTGTATGGTTCCAAATTGATCATTTTTATAGAGAAGAACTGGCAAGAAACTCCATAATCGAAGTGCGTCACAGCGGGGGCTGGGCGGAACCATATCAACGACAGCCATTTTATTTCAACTTCTTTTCCAAGTATAATACTCACCTTTATAACATCAATTTATGTATAACCATACTAGCCTTCTGCCAGCGGCTTCACCCACGTGAAAGCAGGGTTCTCCATACCAACTTTAGACCCCCATTACATCCCTTTAGGAGCCAAATTTTTGAAAAACCGTTTCTTAGTGTTCACCTACGTCATATAAGGAAGCCTTGTGCAAAATTTCAAGCTTCTAGCCCCAGCGGTTTCGGCTGTGCTTTGATATGTCTACCAATCAGTTTCTCCTTTTATATCTTATCTTACTAATATTATAAATGCGAAAGTTACGATGTTTGAATGTTTGTTACTCAATCACGCAAAAACGGCTAGACGGATCTGGATGAGATTTGCCACAGGCATAGGATACACTCCGGAATAGGACATAGGCTACTTTTTATCCCGGAAACCCCAACCCCAACCCCAATAAAACGCGGGCGAAGCCGCGGGCAAAAGCTAGTATATAGAAAAACAATCACCAACCTAATAGCAGACTCGTATTCGCTACGAGCGTATGAGGGTTTCAACTGCAAGTCACATGTGGAATCACGCATTTTTTCATTACTTTTTTTTTCTCTGCCTCTCACATTTTTTTGTATTTTTCCATATCTTGAAAGAAAGAGACACGTCAGTTGATATTTTGCTTTTTTATGAGTTGTCAAGAGTTCGGTTGAGGTTTTATTTGCTGTGCTAAGAGGAAAGAGGTTGAATCATCAAATATTTAAAGACCTTATTGTCCAGATATTTTCGGAATAAACAATACTGAATAAGGGATGTTACGGTGTTATACAAGAAAATGTATCCTTTTCAAACTTCAACCATATTGTTGCTTACCATTAGGTTAAGTAATAGTAAAATGTGAGATATTTATTTTTTAAATGATATTTAAAAAAAAATATTGCTTTGTTGGATGTAAGATGATTTTGCCATCAAAAAAACCACCTATTTAAGACTAAATATAAGAACTGTAAAAACCATTTTTTTTGTGTGAATCTAGAGATTGAGAATATTCAGTTTATTCTTCGGACGCATTTTTTAAAATATTAATTACACTATAATACGAATTTTTTGCAAAAGAAATGCGTGGTCAGAAAAAAAATGCGTTGCCGTAACAGTTTTCCCTTGTCTCTCTAATAAAAAAAAATACATGCAAATGTATTGACACCCTTTTTTGGGTTTTATCAAATAGTATTTTATTACAGTTCAATAATGGTAAAATCCAAATATCCTAAGTCATGTCATTTCTCAACAGGTCGACGACACCGGCGCTGAGGTACCTTCGGGCGAGCCACAGCTGGTCGTGTGGGGTACGGATGTGGCCATCGCCGAGTGTCGCGACAAGTTCATCAAGTTCCTGCAGAGGTTCGTGGAGCCCACCGCTCTAACCAATGAACCGTTGTACGAACAGAAGTTGGAAGAGGTGAGATATACCTAATACATTTTGATACCAGTAAATAAACTTTGACATTGCAACTAAGGCGGAATTCGCCTTAGTTGCAATGTCAACTAAGGCGCACACAACTCGCCTTCGGAGTCGCAGGCGAAGGTATTATGGAGCCGAGTGTTGCGTATCAAACGATGTTTTTCAGTGCACTTACGAAGAAATAAATAAACTGGTGCTGAGGACTGCGCGACCACCTGGCATATCAAGCTGACCGCCGTGCAGATGTGATAAATTGTGGCAGGGCCAGCTACCGCACTATTTCGCTTTTGAAAACCTCCACCAGACAGATATTATGTCTGATCCAACCAACTGCCTGACACATGATTTCAGGCTGTTGTTTATGTTGAAATCACGCAAAGACCTGGGACTTTACGATGCAGGATGTTCGTGAGGAGCAGGAGTGTTTATTTTATGAACAGTGTTGTTTTTCCCCTCTTTTGTTAACTTTCATTTTATGTGTCATTCATCAATCCTCATGTATCACAATATTCATTGAATATATTAATTCAAGTTATATATTAATCAAAGTTAGTTTTAAATATACTCAACAACTTTTAGCATTTACTGATCAAGTTTATTTCTTTTTCAGATAAACACATTAGAGGAGCCATTCCTGGATGTGGACTGTGAACATATCAAGGCTTTTGATTCCAAATTGCATCGTCAGCTTGTGTGCTATCCTCAAGAGGTTTGTTTCAAAATATAAATACTAAGTATCAAAGAAACATCGGGTTTTTATCAAACAGGGACCTAGCTTTGACGTGTTAAAATATCATTTGGCTTCTCTCGGGGCCATAGCTTTTACTATATATGTTACTGCTAGCTGATATTAAATATATTATGCATGTTTTATACACATAAACATTCTTCTTGAATCACCCTATCTATTAAAAAAAGCCGCATCAAAATCGGTTGTTTAGTTTTAAAGATGTAAGCCTACATAGGGACAGACAGTGGAAAGCGACTTTGTTTTATACTATGTAATGATGTTGTAGGTGGTCCCAGCATTTGATGCCGCAGTGAACGAGCTGTTCTTCGAGCGCTACCCAGCCGCCGTGCTGGAGCATCAGATCCAGGTGCGACCCTTCAACGCGCCACAGCGGCACATGAGGGACTTGAACCCCGAAGGTGAGATACTGCCTACTGCAACTTGTAAATATTTGTTGATAATTGAATGAGATGTAGAAGATGGTAAATGGTTCTGTTAAAGCAAAATTGGGCATATTTATGTTTTCAGGAATTTTATTTTTCAAAACCGAGTAATAAATAATTTAATTTCTAAAAAACAATAAGTACTTAAATCATAAATGCGCCGTAACAGTTTTTCGAGGTTAATGCAAGTGCGGGGATGTATATTATTTTTTTCCATTTATTCCCACTGAAATTAAGACAAGCTGTGAAACATGTAAAACTGCCACTTTTTTTTTTTTTTCTCCCGTTCCGTAGATAGGAGAGTGTTGTGGCTAAAACTGCCACTTCTGCATTTACTTTTGTCACCAAATTCGACGAACATACAAATCAGTTCCATTTTTTTTTTTTAGACATTGACCAACTAGTAACCCTGTCCGGCATGGTGATCCGCACGTCCAGCATAGTGCCGGAGATGCGCGAGGCGTTCTTCCGCTGCGCCGTGTGCGGCGCCGCCGCCACCGCCGAGCTGGAGCGCGGCCGCGTGCCCGAGCCCGCGCACTGCGCGCACTGCAACACGGCGCACTCCTACAACCTCATACACAACCGCTCGCACTTCAGTGATAAGCAGCTTGTGAAGTTGCAGGAGTCACCTGGTAAGGACTGATTCATTTCTGGATCTACATCATTTGTGGCAGCAGCGGGTATCAGTAACCAGTCAGAACTCACGTTAATTTTATTCCACAGATGACATGCCAGCGGGCCGAACCCCTGCCACGGTGAGCGTGCTAGCTCACGGAGCGCTGGTGGAAGCCGTGGCAGCAGGTGAACGTGTCAGCGTGACCGGCGTGTTCCGCGCCGCACCCGCTACTGTGCACCCGCGCAAGGCCACGCTCAAGGCGCTGCACAGGACGCACATCGACGCGCTGCACTACAGGAAGGTGCACAGCGACAGGCTGCTGGAGACCGAGGAGGGGTATGTACTATAGTGTCGTGACCGGCGTGACCGCGCCGCGCTTGCTCCCGTTTTTTTACATATTTTATTATCTTGAACGCAACTTTTTTTCAATTAAAAAAATAAAATAAAATCGGTTCACGCAATCCAAAATTACCACCGGGTATAGCGCCATCTTTCGGGCAATTAGGGTACAAATTTATACATTGAAAATTTTTTGATGGCCTGAAGTTACGGAACACTACATTGAGCGTGGTTTGACACGCTCTTGGTCGGTTTTTTGCAAGTAGACTCGTCACACTCACTGTAGCGTAAGAGCTATTAGCAGTTTCCAATTAACACTTTGTTTCTACTACATATCCACTAAGTCACTTTTCTGTTTTTATTATTAATAAAATATACGTTTCCTTACACAGCAAGGAGCACCGCTTCCCTCCGGAGCGTATAGAACTGTTCAAAGAGTTGGCTGCACAACCAGACTGCTACGAGCGTCTTGCGCGCGCCATCGCGCCCTCCATCTATGAGAACTTGGACATTAAAAAGGGCTGTCTGCTACAACTTTTGGGAGGCACTAAGAAGAACTTTAATGCTGCTGGACGGACGCACTTCAGGTAGGTTTTTGGATTCTTCTTTTTTTTTAATCTCAGCTCCACGCTAGCTTATTATTCCTGCAATGGCACCCAGACCCTAAAGCCCTAAACATCTATCTATAAGCCATATAAATATTTGTTACGTATTTGGAATTTTTAATGGAATTCAAGACTTTTCTCTATTGTTCAATTTTTCATCTGGTAACACCACTCGCGACCCAATCGTTTTTCCGCTTAACGAAACGCAGGTTCTCTTCAGACCTAGCATCTGATTCTGCGCACCACCTCAAGTCTCGGTGTGTTTAAGACCGTAACATTTGCTCCTCTTGTTTATATATTCTCTTATATTCTACACAGACCTTAATGTTTTTTTTTTTGTTGTATATAGTTCATTATTAGCTACATCATCGTTCCGCACATTGCAGGTCCGAGATCAACATCCTGCTGTGCGGGGACCCCGGCACGTCGAAGTCGCAGCTGCTGCGCTGGGTGCACGCGCTGGTGCCGCGCGCGCAGTACACGTCGGGCCGCGGCAGCTCCGCCGTGGGGCTCACCGCCTACGTCACTAAGGACCCCGACACTCGCCAGCTAGTACTGCAGACGTGAGTGTTACTTTTAGCAACCTACGGCGAAGATCCACCCCTTACGTTGTTGACACTTCTACGGTCTGGGCGCGTTGGCCTCGTCGTTTATACCGCGTACTTGGAAGGACTGGAATAATTGTCTGCAGTGGGTCTTCCTGTCTGATTATTATATTATATATCGGGCTGGTATCCGCAACACCACATCTAAAGCGTGTATTTTGCGTACGATAAAACTCTTGCCTGATTATAATTTGTGTGTATTCAAGGCTAGAGTGAATAAGCTCTTAATAAACTAATGCGCCTCACCATCAATGTGGTATCACTGCATACCATCGGGTGGAATCACAGTCAGCACTAATATATATCAATAAAAAAAATCAAAATTAAGGCCAGAAGGATATGAATTAAAAAAAAAAGATTTAGCGGAGTGTGCATCCTAAAAAACAATTGCATATACTAATTCCGTCTATGCCCGTTCCAGGATATGGTTACCGGATACCTGGTAGACATACCACCCGTACACACGCACATAACGTAGTAATTCCCTGCTAAGTAAGGTCTTATGTTACCTGATAGCTACAAATTCAACATAATAGTTTTTTTTCTCTCATTTTCAGTGGAGCACTGGTGTTGGCAGACAATGGTATATGCTGTATCGATGAATTCGACAAGATGAATGATTCTACTCGCAGTGTTTTACACGAAGTAAGTATGCAAACGTAAGAAAGACAGAATATCAGTATTCCATATAAATGTACTTTTAATGAAACAGTTTATTTGTGTCTATTTTACAAAATTGGTGATCTAGTTTTATTGTTCATAATATTTAGGAGAGATGTTAAACCAAAAGGCAATTTTTTTTTTTACTTTTGGGTAAAAAGTAAAATATGTTATGTTAGCGCATTCGACAAATTTGGTCACCCAGCAGTCTTGATAGTTTTTATCAATGTTATTTTACAACTTGACTCTGATTTTTCGAAACCCAACGCACACATTGCGTAAAGCGGGTACCAGTCGCGTGTCGTCACGCTTGAGTTGTTTTCGACGGGCCCCGTAGCGGAAACCGAATTATTTCCTGCACACTTACTGCTACACAGCGGCAGGGCTGCGGGCGCGCCTGCCCGTGTCGTGTGCCAGCGAGCCCAGGGGGAGCACTTTTATATGGGACCGCGCGGGCTCCCGCATTATGCTACGTTGGCCCTAATAGTTTATTAGTTTTGAAAAACTTTCCTGCAGTTTATAAATGATGGAATGATGTTCCTAGGTGATGGAACAGCAGACTCTGTCGATAGCGAAGGCGGGCATCATCTGCCAGCTGAACGCGCGCACGTCCATCCTGGCGGCCGCCAACCCCGCCGAGTCGCAGTGGAACAAGAACAAGACCATCGTGGAGAACGTGCAGCTTCCTCACACACTCATGTCCAGGTCACTCATCTATATATAAAAGGAGAAACTGACTGACTGACATATCAACGCACAGCCGAAACTCCTGCGGCTAGGAAGGTGAAATTTTGCACAAAGCTTTCTTCTATGACGTAGGCGAACACTAAGAAAGGATTTTCCAAAATTCACCCCCCAAAGGGGTGAAACGCGTGTCAAAAGTTTGTGCGAAAACCTATTTTCACATGGACGAAGCCGCTGGCAGAAAGCTAGTTCTTGTATAATGTACTATCAATATCGAGGGCGGGCATCATCTGCCAGCTCAATGCAATTTACCTTTTAATCCCGAACGCTAGTGAGGGATTTATATAATTAACTCCCGAGCAAACTAAAGAGTTTAGAAACCTGAGTGAAGTGAAGAATTTGAGCCGCCAAATATACAGATAATAACAAAGAAATATTTTATGTTAAAAAAGAGAAAGTAGTGCCTTTAGGATATTATCACAAGTCGCCCACAGCTTCACACGTAGAACTTAGATGTAGGTAAGTACATAAATTATGTTTTTTTCTCACAAACAGATGTCGTAATAGAATAGTTGAAATGGTTTCTAATTGTGACATTCGCCTTTACTTTTGTTTAACCATCATCATTTTAGGGTCTGTACACACCGCGTTTTTTAAACACGCCGTCGTATCACTACAAACGCGCGTTTAAAAATATGGTGTGTATAGGCCCTTTTTTATGTGGGAAAAAATCATCTAACGACAAATCCTGCCCTTGGGCGGAGCAGGAAATAGTGTCACTCTTACTGACTAAACGACCCATCCAGCTCCTTCATACCGGGGTCGAAACTTCCTTTCAGAAACTGGCCCCAGTAGGCGTGTATATAGTTACGTGTCCTATCATTCGTTTTTTAATTCTAGATTACGATTTGACAACTCAGCATGTCACACCCTAGAAATATGTTCCCAATTTTCTGGAGTTTGACATTTTAAGTTGTCAAATCGTAGTCTAGGATTAAAAAACGAACTATATGTTACTTGTTGTCATTGCAACACATTTTTCTTTAATTTGCATTGATATTTCAGGTTTGACCTCATATTCTTGATACTGGACCCACAAGATGAAGTTTTCGACCGACGCCTCGCCTCGCATCTCGTGTCACTGTACTACAAAGATTTTGCTGATTCACAGGAAAATGAAGATATTGTTGTGAGTATTCATAAATTACCTTTGGACTCGACAAACCTTGGCATATTTTTTTAATTCACTCAAGCCCAAAGCGAACGCCGGCGGTCGCACACCTATTGTTTTGCTATTGTGTCTAATGACAGTATTCGTAGAACTATCGCTTAATTTTATAGCAAACATTGGATTATACAAAATTGCTGATAACATATAATTTCACAGTAAGACACAATAATGCATATACATAGTCCATTCGAAATAAAATTAGACATTCAAACAAATCTTTTTTACCGTCCGTTCAACCGATTTTGACCTTACTGCGTTAGTAGCAAGTACATAGTTTTTGTTTTTAATGCAATCCTTATGCCTACGGAATAGAAGTTAAAATCGGGTAAATGAACGATAAAAGAGATTTGTCTTCTTTAAAATGGAGTATAGCGGTAGATACTATTAAAGTCTGTATTATTTAGACGTTTATTCTAATGCATTGAATTGTTCAGGACATGGCGTTGATGCGAGACTATATAGCGTTCGCGAAGGAGCACGTCCAGCCGACCCTCAGCGAAACCGCGCAACAGAGGCTCATCGACTCCTACGTCGATATGAGGTAACACAACACACCATCGGCTTATATTCGTTAAAGTTAGTAAGCTAGTGAACATCTAGTTCTTTTTGCGACTTGTAAGTTTTTTCGAAGTATGGGGTGATTTTCTCTCCACAAGGTGGACCGATGACCTGGTAAAGGTCGATCGTTTTGGCGACATTTAGAGGGGGCCTATGTCCAACAGTGGACGTCTTTGGGCTGAAGTTATGATGATGAGATCGTCAATAATTGGGAACATATTAGAATCGAAACTGGTACTAAGAAATTCTCAATGAAAAACTCATTATTTTATCGATTTGAATCGAGGATCAAAAAAATAGGAATGCGCTCAGTATAACTAAATATGCTGACACAAGACGCTACCCGTGTATTTAAATCTTCGTCAAAGTTCATAATGATACTGCGCTTATGGTTTAAAAAAAAGTAGCAGCCACAGACCAAAAGTGGCTGCCGCGCGCTTCAGCTACTTTTATTTATTATGTTTTTACCCCTGAATTTGTTTCGGTGTTTCTTCTTAGGGTAGTCAGCTAGGAAACACCAGACTCAACTAGCATAAAAAAAAAAATTCGTGTAAAAGTGTTTTTTAAACCTATTTACAAAATAAAGATCATTTATTTATCATTTATGAATTGTGTCCGCTTCTAGTATCTCGTTGCAACGTTTGTAACTGTAGTGCGTAGGCCGTGTGTGACAACACTTATAAATGTCGTTTGTTTGTTGTTTCCAGACGCGTGGGCAGCGGCCGCGGGCAGATCTCAGCGTACCCGCGCCAGCTGGAGTCGCTCATCAGGCTCGCGGAGGCACACGCCCGGCTTAGGCTCTCGCCCGTCGTCGAGATATCTGATGTGGATGAAGCTTCCAGGTCAGTTGACTTCACAGATGTCTTGTCTCAACTATTTTTTTTATATATAAATTTTTTCTTGGGGTTTCGTAGCTTAAAGAAAAAAAACGGAACCTTTATAATATAACTATTCCAAGTTTTCCTCCTGTTTTAATGTCAAATGAAGATATAAACTTGGCATGGCATAAAAATATCACAATTTTGTAGTTAGCGCATTTATCTTCTAGACCATCAATATGATCACTTGGTTGCCCGTCCGTCTGCAAAGACCCTTTATCTTGGGAATATCTCATATATAAAAAAAAAATACGTGTGGCACTCGGGGACTGCCGCGGTAAAGCTATTGCATAGCATTCTGTATCAACTTATGCAATTATAATTATTTATTTTTTATTTTTATTTTATTCATACAATATTTCTTTTTCTTTGATATTAATTCAAGTTACACTTTTTGAGCGTGGTGACCGATATGAAAACAAATTTTTCTTTTATTAAATAAATAAATAATAAATGCACTTTGTTCATTCATATTCAAAACACTTTATACACAAATTTTACAAGTACAGCCGTTCACTGTTGTAGATAAATACTTATGCACCTATATACTTTCTCACAAACAGCTGATTATGTATTCGTCCGATTTCGGAGCAGCAAGTCACTTTTTCAGGCATCTTGCGGACATTTCTCGTACTCATTTTAGCAGACATTGTTTTTTTGTGCGTTTTTCCCCTAATTTAGATGTCTTTTTTATAAGTGGCAATAATTAATATCGGGGAAAATATAGTTTAGTATAATGGCAACACACCTGTGCACGAATTTCTTTTGATGTGCCAAAATGCTATGTTCCAAGTCGGTGGAAAGAATGAATGACAGACGTAAATCAAGTGTCAACCAAGTTCCGCTACTCCCTGACAGATGTCGCTATTTCACTATACTGCTTTATCGACTTGTTTGAATTCAAATAAAAACAACGAACAGCTGTTGTGGGAATTTTCTTTATCACTTATCCTGGACGTGTTTTATCACCACACTCCATTATAATTATGATTATTTTGTAGGCTATTGTCTTAAAATTTATATATTTACACTTAAAGCACTGAGTTTATTGAGTTTTTAGTCAATGTTTATATATTTGAGAATCAATGTTTATATGATAATCCGGTATTTTTAAACTATGATAACACTGTTACTGTTTGTTTATGAGTCTATCATCACATCACATTTTGTTTAAATATTTAATGGTCCGTATGGTGTTCGGACCTAAAGAATGACACCATCCCATGTCTTCCCGTGGGTGTCGTAAGAGGCGACTAAGGGACACCAGAGAATGGGCAGCAGCATTCTCTGTGGATTTTTTTTTTTTTTTTAAGTACCACACTGCGATCGCCAACCCGCCTGCCAAGCGTGGCGATTACGGCAAATCCCCCCACATAATGAGCACCAAAAATAAGAAATGGCCCCTAGTACCCGGCAGCTCGTCTAACCTTGGCTACGGTAGCGGTCAAGGTAATGGCGTGGCAAGGGGTGCTAAGAATCTCCGGACGGGATCCGGCTACCTTAATAGAAAAAACCGACTGGACCTGGCAACATATAACGCACGTACTCTGAGGACTGACGAGAAGATTGCCGAACTTGAGGAGGAATTGAGCAGGTTACGTTGGAGTATTGTAGGATTATCTGAAGTCCGAAGACAGGGGGAGGACACGATAATTCTCGAATCCGGTAACCTGCTCTATTTCCGGGAGGGTGATCTTTTATCCCAGGGTGGTGTCGGGTTTTTCGTCCACAGGTCCCTTGTGAGCAATGTGGTGAGAATCGAGAGTGTGTCGACCAGGGTGGCATTCCTTATACTCAGAATATCTTCAAGATATTCGCTGAAGGTCATACAGGTTTATGCCCCGACCTCGACACACCCCGACGACGAAGTAGAGGCCATGTATGAGGATGTATCCAGAGCCATGCATGGTTATAAAACTCACTTCACTGTGGTCATGGGGGACTTCAACGCGAAACTGGGCAAACGAGACGGTGACGAGCTGCGAGTGGGGCAATTTGGATTTGGACGTCAGAACCACCGGGGACACCTACTGGCTAGTTTTATGGAGAAGGAGGGCCTCTATATGATGAACTCCTTCTTCAGGAAACGTGAGCATAGGAAGTGGACCTGGCAAAGTCCTGACGGTGCAACTAGAAATGAGATTGACTTCATCCTGTCGACCAAGAAGCAAGTATTCAATGATGTCTCGGTGATTAATGCGGTGAAAACTGGAAGTGATCACCGCATGGTACGAGGCACATTGAATATCAATATCAAGCTTGAACGGTCTCGACTGGTGAAGTCTACGCTCCGTCCAGCACAGATCCAGATCCAAAACCCCGAGAGCTTTCAGCTCGAACTCCACAATCGTTTCGAGTGTCTAGGAAGCTCCGTGGACGAATACAACGACGGGTTCGTGGAAACTGTCCATACGGTCGGGTCTAAATTTTTCAAGACCCACCGTACAAATAAAAACAAAAGGCTCTCTGATCCGACCCTCGAGCTCATGAGGGAGAGGCGTGAGATGGTTCTGCAGTCTTCAGACGCTACGTGCAGATACCGGCAGCTCAATAGGCGGATCTCGAAGTCTCTGAAACGTGACCTTCGCCGCTGACGCCGACGTCAGCCTGTACGAGATTAGGATGGCTCTGAAGCAGCTTAAAAACAACAAGGCGTCGGGTGAGGACGGAATTACGGCTGAACTTCTGAAGGCGGGTGGAAAACCGGTCCTTAAGGCCCTTCAGAAGTTATTCGATTCCGTCATACTCGAGGGAGAAACGCCACAGGCATGGAGTAGAGGTGTGGTGGTGCTCTTCTTTAAGAAGGGTGACAATGCCCTGCTTAAGAACTACAGGCCCATCTCACTTCTGAGCCATGTCTACAAGCTGTTTTCCAGAGTCATCACGAACCGTCTCGCGCGCAGGTTCGACGACTTCCAGCCTCCCGAACAAGCTGGATTCCGAAAAGGCTTTAGCACCGTGGACCACATACATACGCTGCGGCAGGTTATACAGAAGACTGAGGAGTATAATCAGCCTCTCTGCTTAGCGTTTGTGGACTACTAGAAAGCCTTCGATTCGATCGAGACCTGGGCTGTACTGCAGTCTCTCCAGCGGTGCCAGATCGATTATCGGTACATCGAGGTGCTGAAGTGTTTGTACAGCAACGCCACCATGTCAGTCCGACTTCAGGACCAGACCTCGAAACCTATCCTCTTGCAGCGAGGTGTGAGGCAGGGAGACGTCATTTCTCCGAAACTGTTCACGGCTGCAATGGAGGATGTCTTCAAGGTTCTGGACTGGAGTGGTCTAGGCATTAATGTCAATGGCGAGTACATCACTCACCTTCGGTTTGCCGACGACATCGTGGTCATGGCTGAGACTACGGAGAAGCTCATTACAATGCTCGATGACCTCAGTAGAGCCTCCGAAAGAGTGGGTCTTAAAATGAACATGGACAAAACCAAAGTCATGGTTAACATCCATGTAGCGCCCACTCCTATCAAGATCGGAGACTCTACACTCGAAGTAGTAGACGACTACGTCTACCTTGGACAGACAATCCAGTTAGGTAGGTCTAACTTTGAGAAAGAGGTCAATCGTCGAATCCGACTCGGCTGGGCAGCGTTTGGGAAGCTACGCGGTGTCTTCTCGTCTAATATACCGCAATGCCTCAAGACGAAAGTCTATAATCAGTGCGTGTTGCCAGTGATGACGTATAGCTCAGAAACGTGGTCGCTTACAATAGGCCTTATAAAAAGACTCAAGGTCACTCAAAGGGCAATGGAAAGGGCTATGCTCGGAGTATCCTTGCGTGATAGAATCAGAAATGAGGATATCCGCAAGAGAACCAAGGTTGCCGACGTAGCGAAAAGAATCGCCAAACTTAAGTGGCAATGGGCAGGGCACATTGCACGCAGAACGGATGGCCGCTGGGGCCGAAAGGTTCTGGAGTGGCGACCGCGTACCGGAAGACGTAGCGTTGGAAGGCCTCCCACAAGGTGGACCGATGACCTGGCCAGGGTTGCTGGAAGCCGATGGATGCAAGACGCACAGGACCGGTCTTTGTGGCGGCGCTTGGGGGAGGCCTATGTCCAGCAGTGGACGTCTTTCGGCTGAAATGATGATGATGATGATGATTTAATGAATCGGTTTCCTTTGACGACGTGCTGCTCATGCGACTCTAGTAGTACCTAAAAATTAGGTCTAATGTTACTATTGTTTTCGCTTTTGTGAGTTGATGAATATTTTTAATAATTATTTATAAAAAAAAAACTTTTCATTTTTTATTTTTACTGTATGCTTCGAAAGTACTCCTTATGGCAAGTCATTCTGCCGCGGGAAAACAACCATTTAAATTTCACGGTGTAGAATGGGGGCGGCAAAATGGGTCTCACGCCCCGGGCGCCGAGATTGCACGCTACGCCACTGCGACACACAGCGCCGTGTCGAAGACTGCCGAACTGACACGACGTTAGACGATGCACGGCCTTCAAACCACACCTCCGTGCCCGTCGGAGTGGGGAGCGTGAGGTTTTTTCGTTACGGAATTGCTGGATTTAGTCCCCGCGCTCGAGGCCTGCGATAGAAGCTATGCAATAGCTTAAAAATTGAACGAAATCGGTAAAGTCCTTCTCAAATTATAACTTGACTAAGGGAAATAGGGTTTATTTTTATATACAAGTCTATTCTGGACTTCGATCTTCTTGACAATCCCTATTTTTTTTTCGATAACTATATTGGTATTTGTAGACTGCACCGCGAAGCCCTGAAGCAGTCGGCGACAGACCCGGCGTCCGGGCGCATCGACGTGGGCATCCTCACGACGGGGCTGGGCGCGGCGGCGCGGCGGCGGCGCGCCGACCTGGTGGCGGCGCTCAAGACACTCATCGCGCCCTACTCCAAGCCGCACACCATCACGCACTCCAAGCTGCTGCAGGAGATCAATACCAACTCACAGCTTGTAACTATACTTTTATTTACTTGATGATGATGTCTACGAAATCTTCCGCCCATAAGGTAATTATAATCGCCGCCGCACAAGGAAATTTGGAAGGAGAAAGAGGAGGCCTTTGTCCAGCAATGGGACACTATAGACTAAGAAAATATTTCTACGTAATATCAACATGCCAGCATCCATTGCTCCTATTTTATATAAGAACCCCATGCAAATAATAGGTATTTCTCGTTAAAATCCTGTGCTTAACTTAGTAATACCTAAATGATCTGCAACTACTAGCCTTCTTGTGGCCCAGTTAATTCGACGAACCAGATATAGCCAAAATGCTGTGGCCGCAATCAAACATCTCAGTGATTTTATCATTTTACGACTGATATCAAAAAATCTTTTAAGTTAATGATATAAAAGATAATGAATCTTGTGAGAAGTGATGTGAGAGAAAAAGGTGTTAGTGATAGAGGACAGATTAGAAAAAAAAACGCCTTACATAAAATGGAACAAAGGGCAGGAAGATATGATTTGTTAACATTTAAATCTGTCATTTAATCGTGACCATGGTATGTTGAACACATTTAACTTTGTCCAGTTATTAGGTTAACATCTTTTGTGTTAAATTCAAGTGTATTATTACGAAACTAAACCACAAATTGTCTTTCAGACGGTATCCCGAGAGCAGTTAGACGAGGCACTCCGCGACCTGCAAGACGAAGGCAAAGTGACGATCGTGAGCCACACCCACCTGCGACTATGTTGATCTGAATGTTGACCACCGTGTTGATTTCATTGTAACGTTCCATTTAATGTTGTAATCTGTTCAATATAAGCCATATTTTTTTATAAAGCCTTGTTTTATTTCTACCAATCTCGGCCATCAAGCTATAAGGCTGCGGTTCCACTGAGGCAAAGCAGACACGAGTTGTGTCGCAATTCACCAATCACGTCTTGAAATTCATATTTCTTCCAGCATTGACGAAGAGATACACACACAACTGCAACTGCATACTTGTATTTCCATCAACAAATAGTCGGACGGAAAGAGCCAAGTATGTAGTTTGCGCTTGCTAGTTTAGTCATTAATGGGTCCGTTCCGCTTGCGGTGGAAACCGTGCTGAATTGTTTAAAATATCGGGGAAAACAGGCTAGGTTAAGCTTGCACATAGAGAGGAGCAACGTGGTGCGTGACAGTGCAGAGCGGGGCTGCTTACTCACGCGCATATTAAAGAATTCACGCAACAGGCGATGAGAATAGGCAAAACAGCTCCGCTTCAGTGGAAACTCCACTCTTCACAGCTCAGCACCGCTCCACTTTGCCTTACTCGTAACAACCCCCCCCCCATTCCTCACTTCACTTGATGATGTTCCTGTTATATTCAGTGTGAGTCGGCCCTAACTTTAAAATGCCACATTGTCCCAACGGGCCGTTTATTTTTTGTCAACTGTAGGCACAAAATTCAGTAAGACAGACAAGGAAATAAAATACCAAGTATTCAATAAATTATGTTTATTTACACAATATTTCATTCCGTGTATCAAAAAGCCTGTGGCTAAACAACAATACTCAACGAGCTCGCGTTACTCTACACATAGTCAAACAACACCGTTGTGCTTGTTAAGATGAAAGTCATCACTTGCTAAATGTTTTGTGTTCGTCCTCTCAATATGACTATGTACTTAGGCGAGTAAATAAAACACCTATAGGGATAGCGATGGCGATATGAGATCGATTAATCGAAGTACGTATCGATTTTATAGTAAAACAAAATCGATAATCGATTTTTTCTTCCTGCGAAATACAACCAAACAAATGGGTGCATTAAGTTGTTAGATGGTGAAAATTCACGGTCTAAAAACTTAATTTGAGGAAAATGGCTGCTTTGAACGTTTTTGACATTCTTTTTGTGTTTGTGCATTGTAGGAGTTTTAATACCGTGCTGGATCTTTAGTTATGAAATCAGTATTTTAAAACCCAAGTTATTACAAAATCAATTATGTAGACTGGCATTCAAATCAATTCAGAACAGATCTTTAGGAACAATGGCCATCCCTATTTCGATCGACATGCCAGCAGATAACCACGTGTAATTATTAACTGCCAACTTCTTCACAATGTAGTAGAAGAAAATTAACGTAATTTGACGATTAGCCGTACCGCACACAAGACATTTCAGTGACATACTTTCAACATCTTAACAAAGTAAAAAAAAGTTGGTGGTTAGAAATAGTCCTATTATTTTGTGATCCCTATTCTGTTCAAAGCAGGTACTGGTAGCTCCACAAGCCAAGTATAAAACCTTATAGAAGAGGCGACGCCAAAAATAACAGAAGTTTGAAGAATATTTTTCTAATGAGGTTTAGAGAAAGAAGTCTATATTATACGTGTTAGCCAATAAATAATAGAAGTTTTAATAGAAGAGGGGATTAGTTTTTAATACTAAAGGCACTGATATTTAGAATTAAAAATACCAGAATATGGAAGTTTTCATACTTAATATTATACTGTAGAATTGGTCGTGTTTTAAAACTCTGCTGACTAATAATAAAATACAGTTTGTTTTTAAACATAATTAAAACATCTCATATTTTCATAGTCAAACTTCAACAAAATCATAGCTTTTTTACCCGTAACCTGTTTTTTTATACATAAAACAAATCCTTCGAAGATTTTTATTTAAACATAAAATCATAAGTAGCCCTTTCGTTTATGAATATAAGATTTTGTTGTCTAAAATAAAATAAGTAGAATAAACTGAAAAGTTATCAAATTAATTGAATTTCTAAGAAGATTGTCTGTTAAATTGATCTATATGAAGCATATATAGTTGACTCGCGGTAATCCGACAAACATTATGAAAAGCCGTATAGAATTTATAAGTCGGACTACAAAGTACTATCTCCTAGAGTATGGCCTTTGTTTTGAAGAGGACTATGTTGTCATTAAACATTTATACTCGTATTTATACAATCTCTATGTATAAATAGTACGATATGCGACTTGGGTTATTAAACAACAATGTGCATAAAAAAAAACTACAAACAAATACATAGGTATGTACGATTGTAAAGAGTGCCGGATTACCGCGGGTCAACTACAAATAGCATTAAAAAGGGTTTCAAAGATTCAATTACTTTAATACTTTCCTTCGTACTAACTAAGCTATTGCCTCTTGTGACAATCAAGCCACTTTAGGCCTCACTTAGTGTTGCCACATAAGTGACAAATTTTTGGACATTTTTAGTCGATTAAACCAAATCGACTAAATCAAACACACATTCATAGATCTCTTAAGAAAGAACAATAACAATATTCTTGTTTTAGTGAGAAGCAGTTAATGGAGGATCCGTCAGTCGCTGAAATTGCTCTATTATTATCTGCAGATATCCGTTTTGGCAGTGAGAAACGATAACGGTGGTATCTTCACACACATAAAATGTATAAAAGTGTTGTATAAAATTGCTGTTGATCAACAATTGATGAACATTATTCAGCCGCAACGGATCAATCTGATAGTTCGAAGACATCAATCGACTAAAAATCTTTGACCTTATCCTCCATTCACTACTCCAAAAAACACACACTCAACTCAAACTCAAAATAGTACAAACATCGTAGCTATAAACGAATGTGCGTAACAATTTGTAATAATAATAACTAACATACTGTTATTATCAAGAGGTTCGCGCTTCGGTGGTGGACTGCACCTTGCCGGGGAGGTTGTCGGAGGTCACGGGGGTGGGAGGGGCCTCTATCGCGGAGGTGACGGCGGGGGCCTCCACGGCGGCCGACTTCTTGGCGCCGGCCAGCATGGGCCGCGGGTCGTGCGTGTCGGCGCGCGCGCACGCTTCTAGCACGAACTTGTTGAACTGTTCGGGCTTGTCTAGGTATACGTGGTGGCCGGCGCCGTTTATCACCTGTGGGTAGACAGAGAATTCATAACATACAAGTAGTTCTCAGACGATACAAGTAATTGAAACAGCAAACAGTCATTTAATAAATTAATAATCCCTTTTTTAGGGGTTGGAAAAACTCCTTGTCCTTTTTGGAGGACCGAGAGGAAGTGTCAGACATTTACTGATAAAAACCAACTGACTCCTAGGAAAACTCCTTCAAATAATTTACCAACAATATTTAGTACAATCCGTTCCAAATGAGAATAGGATCGATGGCAATGTTGTGACGTCACGTCGAACTGTCAAATCAAAGAAATTAGGTAGAGTGAACAAAAAAAGATGTTTAAAAAAATAATTTACGTATGAATCGTGAATGAAAAAAGTTTAATTAGAATACAGTTTATCAATTTTGTTTATCTCTGTTTCACTGTGTGATGTGTCTGAGTAGTGGTAAATAGAAAAAAAGGCGAATTGTTTCTAACAATGAAAATAAGAAAGAAAATAGTTTTTCTTGTAAACTATTTATGACTTATAACAATATATTTGGCAAATTTATATTCGACCCTAACGTTTTTACTTCAACTAGAATTAACTTAAATTTTGTAATAAAATGCAAAAAAAAAACTTTTTATTGATACGCAAATAAGATTTTTTTGCAAACCGTACTTTTCACTCAAAATTTGACAGAGCGAGGTTATTGACTTTCCTGTTCTTATTTGGAACGCATAATACTTCATTTTTCAATCTAACCTGACAAAGCGAACCTATACTTAAAAATTCGTGTCATCGTCTCACTTTCATCATCATTTCAGCCGAAAGACGTCCAAAATTGGATACAAGATTCCCCTAAGCGCAAAGCGAACCAAAAAAACAAAGTCATTCGGTCAAGATGGACCAATAATCTAGTCAGGGTTGCTGGAATCCGATGGATGCAAGATGAATACTAATAATATACTATAACATAATAGCATACCTGAACAAAGGTATTGGCAGGTCCCCTATGCTCGACCAGCACCTGTCCCGTGCTGTTGTCGACCCAGGAGCGGGAGCCGTACAACACGGTGATGGGCAGCGCCGGGTCGATCTCGTCCACTCGTCGCACCATCGGGTTCTTGGCCCAGCCGAAGCCCGTCATCAGAGTGTGGAAGGCTGCTTCACCACTGTGGAAAATTTACCAATATTTTTTAGAGAAATGCGGAAACAGAATGACTCGTAAACTTCTTATGAAAAAAGAAGATCCTCTGACTAGACGGGTTTTGTTTGTGTCTGCTTTACGTTCTCCTAAATGGTCAAAATGTATTGAACGTGCTGATTTTTTTCACGATTTTAGGGGGCCTACCACAAGCCCTTATAGCAGTATTACTTCGATATTACTTTCAGTGGGAAAGAGACGGCGCTAGACAACGTATCTAACGCTGTCACTTGCACACTCTGGAACAGGAATAAAACGATCTTACTTTAAATGGTCAAGGTACAGGTTTGGTCCCATAGTCAATTTTTTTGTTGTCATGACTAAAATCTAAGTATCGATCACTAATTAGTAATCACCAGTCACCCTATATTGGTTGTACTCAGAAATGTGAATGCAATTCTTGAACAAGAATATTTGAGGTTAAAAACTCACCTAGGCGTCTGCGAGTTACATTGATAAATATACTCGGGTATGACCTTCTCCGCGTCGGGTATAAAGTTGAGGTACTTCCTGGATATGTCTGGTCGGGTCTTGCTGACCAGCCACTTGCCGGCAGGACCGGCTGCGCGGACCGCCCACAGCGGGTTCAGGGGCTGGACGGCAGTGGCGATGGCCCGTACCCACAATGGAAGCTGGGCTTTTTCGTACGCGTTTGGTGGACGTTCTGCAAAGCCCCATGGATCGGCTAGGACTAGATGGCGGACTCTGGAAAATAATGGTGTGGAGTGAGTTATGGAAGTCGTAGTTGGTCCATTTGATTTTTAAAGAGTGCTTGTACTGTATGTACTGGCAGCTATATTGTTTCAAGATGTGAAATAGCAGTGCGCACGGGTCCCCATTTTCCTTGAATTTAAGTGTATAAAAGTAGGAGTTCTTCGAGTCTCGCTTTAGTTGACATGAGAGTTATTTGCTATAATGTCTTGAATAATAAGTCCAAAAAATCAGGTATCCTCTTAGTTTCCTTTGCAAATTCTGCACGCTCCTCTCAAGACCTTTTTGCAGTTTTACCTTTTTTATACGGCATTTATATCTTCAAAAACACTACAAAAAATCAAGAGTGAATAGGTTACTTCTAGGCAAGCGTGCTCCATCGCCGACGACATCATCGCTTACCATCAGTTCGTCATTTATTATTATTTTCTAGCCCATACTGTTCCACAGCTGGGCAAAGGCCTCCCTCCATTCTTTCCAGTGTTTTCGGTTTTGAGCCACTTTATGCCAATTCCCAAGAAAGGCATCCAAGTAGTCCCGCCATTTCCTTCCTTCCAGTTCGTCAAACGCGAGAGAAACAGAAAAAGGGTTTACAGATTAGTCGATATAGTTACCTTTCAGGGTACTTGATAGCATACGCTGTGGCGATGTACCCGCCCAGGCTGTGTCCCAGCAGGATGAACTGCCCGATGTTCACTTCGCGCCGCCATTCCTCCACGGACTCCACCCACTGCGCCTCTGCCTTCTGAGCGTCTGATGCGAACTTAGGACGGGAGCTGCGACCGAAACCTGGACAAAGTGGGGCGTAGTTAGTTCTCTTACCTGAAGAGCTGTATAGTACCTACGCGGTAAATAAGATGAACATTGGCAATAATCGTACGCAAAATACGGGCTTTATGGTAGGTTTATACGCTTGCCAAGCGTTGGCCAGCCTCGGCCAATCGCCATTGTGTAGCCATTGTATAAATGGGGAAACCCCGTAAACACAATGGCGGTTGGCCGAGGCTTGGCAAGCGTGTAAACGAGGCATTAGACGTGGAGTTGCGGACACCAGCCCGATATACTATACTATACTAGTTACAATTAAAACCAATTAATGGTTATGGTCGAGAGCAGTGATGGCTGAGTGGTAAAGGTCCCGACTTACGAGTTGTGGGTCGCCGGTTCAAACCCAGCCAGGCGCATTACCTTGTGTAATTTATTTCATCACCACTGCTCTCAAAACGGTGAAGGAAAACATCGTGAGGAGACCGGCATGTCCTAGAACTAATAATTCGAAGACATGTGACATCCAGCAATTTGCACTGGGCCCGCGTGGTTGATTATGGCCCATTCCCTCTCCTAGAGAGGAGGCCTGTGTCCCAGCAGTGGGAACAAATTAAATAAAGCTGATGATGATGAATGGTTATGTTGTACTCTTCATCACAGAAGTTGTACCATTATGTTGGTCGACCTTAGTTGCGCTATCGATTTTCGGGACTCAATCGATGTGGGGACTTTCGTGTAACCATAGCGTATGGTTCAACTTATTTAACGCGTACTGTACTCAATTCGAAATAAGATTTGAGATTACATATATAAAACAAACCTTTTTTGCTGTCCGTTCAACCGATTTTGACTTTTTTTTTATCTCATGATGAATTTCTAACAATTAGTAAAAATTGCATAAAACCCGTTCTGTAGTTTTTTGAGTTCATAGCCCATAGACAGACGGACGCAGTGCCCTAATTTTGTTTTATAAAAGGCAAGAAAGCGCTCACTACTCCGTTTTGTTTAATCATTTATTCTGTTTTCATCTTGAGTGAGTGAGCTAGTTGGCCCAAGTCCAAGTTTCTTCCGCATTACAGATTTACACGTGGAAACTACTATATTATGACTTTTCTTGGTAATATAATATGACGCCTCTATTTACCAAAAGGTAAACATACTCAACAAATTTCTCTACATCTACTCTCTCTTCATTACCAAATTATGGCACATTTATCATAATTACTCGGCTACCGCTAAAAAAACTTCATGGGAAACCCAATAACACTTTGCCAACTAACTTAACCTAGCCACTCATCCATCTGGTCCAATTTTGGCAATAGGCAGCTGAGTGGCTAGGAACCAAACATGCACAGCATTTGTGCTAAGACCAACTATTGAGAGAGAACAGTGGAAATGAAAAAGATTGAACAGTTTTCCGGCTGCAGTCTTTCCGTCTATTATAATTTAGGTGTCTTCAAGGCTAGAGTGAATAGGCTCTTAATAAACTAGCGCCTCACCCTCAACGATTGCATCACTGCTTACCATCAGGTCGGATCGAAGTCAAGCACTAGTTTATAGCAATAAAAAAAAAGATTTTTCTTACCCAACAAATCTATAGCATACACCGGCCTGGAGGCAGCAAACGAGTCCAGGTTAGGGCACCAGAGCGCCAGGCCTGCGCCCATGCCGTGCAGCATCACCAGCGGGATCTTGGGGGACTCGTCGTTCAGCGATATCGTCCATATCTTGTCGCTCTGCCCTACCACGCTGCCTATGTCCACGTAAAAACGTTTGTATGCTGTTTTCAAGCCTGAAATGGAAAATCTTATTTAAAATTGCTCCCTTGTAAGAAAATTGGACATAGCTAGAATAGGTAAAGGTGCAGCAGGTGCTAAAATGTTCGCGATAGGTTCCGTTACGCTTAATCCGGTAAGTTGAACGATCAACCCCATATAGACTGAGGTTTTTTCTTAAGGTGGGTAATCTTCCAAAGACAAATCCCGCCCTCAACTGGAGCGGGAAACAGTATCAAAATCTTACTGTCTAAACAACCCACCCTGTCCCTACCTTGCCTTTATACAGGGCTAGAGCCTTTATTTCAGTCACGAAACTTTGGCCCCAGTTCCAAATCATGCCCTAAGCAAGTTTGATCATGATTATAAATACGGTTTAAATGTTGACGACCTAAATGATGTTCAACCAACTGTGCGCTCTCCGCCTTTATCTTGAAAACTTTTCAACGTACATTTATATTAAAAAAAAAGTAGGGAATTGAATCCCCTACAATGAATGAAAATAAAACAAATATCCAAATACCTGAAGAAGTGTAAAAATTTATAGGTAAATAAAACGATTCTATATAAAAAGGAAGTGGCTCAAGACTGGAAAGAATAGAGGGAGGCCTTTGCCCAGCTGTGGGACAGTATGGGCTAGAAATAATAATAAAAAAAAACGATCCTTTTTTACATCGCAACCTGTCACTCTTATGTATTCGAAAGCACACGATAAAAACAAAAGACACGCTATCAAACAATTTCGCTCAAAACGCAATTTCATGAGTCATGACATGTTTAAACTTGCGCATCATTAATCGAGCGTGTGCGAGTCTTCAACCCGCAGTCCCTATTTCTTATCTCGTAAGGACCGAAATCCTTTAACAGAGGCCCTTCTACTGACGACCTAAAGTGAATTGTCAAAAGGATGGAGCTATATACAACATTAGTTTTATTTAATACTAGCTTTTGTCAGCGGCTTCGCCCGCGTACATAAAATATAGCCTATGTCACTCAGGAGTAAAGCAGCTTTCTATTGTTGCTAAAATTTTTCCAATCGGACCAGTAGTGCTAGAGATTACCTATTACAAACAAAAAAACAAACTTTACCTATTTATTATATTAGTGTAGATATACTACTTTGGTATATGCGAAACCCGAAATACGTGTCTAGTACTTTATGTAAAGAATCTATGTACAGATTGTACATCACTTCATAACTGTATCACGAAAAATTATTAAGTTATAAGCTTGTTATGTTACCTGGTTGTCCCCACAAAATACATGGTCACCGAACGACTGAGGGAGGGGTGGCGGTAACTCAGCTATACGCTGGTTCCTAATACCCGCTATGGCTTACCGTGACATGAATCTAAGTTTCGTTGGTATGGGGGCGTTCAAGTATTACGTAACGCGATTTGGGGGGGAGGGGGTGTCTCGTAAAACGTTACGATGCGTTACAGGGACGGGGGGGGGGGTCTTTCTTACTACACGTTACGTAACATTGTTTTTTTTTTTAAATAAAAAATTAGGAAATCAAAACTCCCAAAATGGCAACCTTTTTCATATACGTGGTACTTTTTACAGGAATCCCTCGATTGTATTAGTCTGGTCTTAGACAACGGCTAAAAAAAGCTGAAAAATAAAGAAAAGTTTAGGTAAAAATGCTCACTTTGAATGTTACGTAACGTTTAGAGAGGGGGGTACAGAAAAAAGTTACGGTGCGTTACAAGAGGGGGAGGGGGGGTCAAAAATCTTCAAAAATTGCGTTACGTAATACTTGAACGCTCCCTATCCAACTTGTGACGATTTAATAAATATTATATATAATATAACAGCGTAAAACAATATTGGAATCATTTCATGAACTACGACTATGACTAAGTATTTAGTGTTTCTGCACATACTATATTATTTTTTCACATATCATTACATAGTATAAAACAAAGTCGCTTCTTATGCTTAAATCTTTATAACTACGCAACGGATTTTGATGCGGCTTTTTTAATAGATAGAATGATTCAAGAGGAAGTTCTATATGTATAATACATGCATAATTTATTTAATATCAGCATTGCCCCGTGCAATGTTGGGGCGGGTCGCTAGTGTATACTAAAAATAATGTTGTATATACGTGTACCTATACGCATAGCTCCACCTCGAGTATGGCCTACTCACTCGCAAGTTTGACATTTTAACAAGTCATAGTAAAGCCCCAGATAGCTATTATATGGTAGTCGGTCGATATCACATCTTTTAATGCCTATCTTTTTTAAGCCGAGTCACGATTACTTGACAAAAAATAACAACATACTGCCTATGTAATGTTTGATACTAAAATTGAGATGATATGATATGTAATTTTTAGGCGACCTTGCGTCGAGATCTGATTAATTATTTAATTAAAATCTGTCCATTGTACACTTGTTTTTTTGTAAATGTTTATCCTGTTCACATTATCATGCCCACAATAAAACATTTTTAGGACTAATAAATAACTTGTTTAACACAAAAAATAAGGTACCGTGTGAATCTTTTGTGTGAATATTTATAATTTAACCATTAATTTAATTAAGTTAACAGGGATATTAAAAAATAATATTACAGCAAGTTCTTCTCAAATCTTGATTTTTAGTGGTAATTATCAGTTATTTTTTTTAAAGGATGTGCGAAATAATGTATGTACTTGAGTAGTGAAGACTTACTTCTATCCTCGAAAGAGATAAGGTAAGTTCTTAGTGTATACCTAGGTACTCAGAAGATACCCAGATGCCGAAAAATCGTCATCATTTCAGGTGTAAGAGCGAGACGAAGCTATACAAGACATGTACTCTATCCCTTTTTCACATATGATAATTTAAAAAAAACAGAGAACCAGAAACCCGTCTAAGACCGGTAGGGCTATGGTTTCTCTTGTTGAAGTTTAACAAGTAAGGAGTTTCGATTCGGGTCTACTTTAAAACAAGTGAGTGATTGTCAAGATCTATGTCAACCAAGTATGAACGAATTTAAGTTAGTTTCAAGGATAAATCACTAATCTTCGTAGGCAACGGATAAATGAATCGCGAAAATACGATATCATTACAATATTAGATAACAAAAGTTTGGAACCATTTAGGTAAGTAGAATCAAATAAAAGCTACGAAAACTGTCTATTTTTTTTTGCATTGTTGATAAATGATATTTATTTTTGCAAAGAGGTTTTCCGTAACACCACGTAATTTTTTTTTGACAGTTTAAACTAGATGAGTCCGGTGTTTCCTAGCTACTGACTACCTGAGAAGAAACACCGAAACAAACTCAGGGGTCAGTCTCTTTTAAAGTCCATACAGCAAACACGTAACAGTCAAATCATATGAGAACAATGCAGATTAGTGTCTGATATGGTCTTTTGAGGAAAGAACCATAGAGATTTGAGTGGACCTGTCCAGCAAAAAGGGATAACTTTGTGTATAATATAAAATTTTATATTCTTCTAAATGTCCTTTTTTATAATCTCTAATATGACTATCTTAACTTTTTCCAGCACAAGACCGATTAAGTCATAAAACACGTGTTTCGTCAATGTCAAGGAATTTATTATAACTCGATAAATGTGGAATGATAACTCTTTTGTATTGTGTAAACAATCGTAGAGGAACATTAAACTTTCTATTGCTAATTTTCCCTCCTATTGTCAGTGATGTTTTAATTAAAAAACTAATACACTTTTGCATCTAAACGATTTCGAAGCGAACGACAGAAGAGAGAGAGAGAGGATGCTAAGTTTCGATATGTTGAACTCCAAACGAAATGGTTGCTAAGTTTTAATCCCGAACGTAGTGAGAGGGATTTAATAATTAACTCCCGAGCACTTCGAGTTGTGTCACTCAGACCTGGGGAGGTTTATGTCGAACCGTGGACGTATTTCGGCTGAAATGATGATGATTTATTGTTTCTTTACTAAGCAAATAACTCTTAGATTTCCTACTTAGCTTAGCTGCTTAGGTCTTTTTCTGATTATAAAAAAAAACAAAGGGTCCCCCTTTGTTTTGACACTGGAGCGATAAAAGCTTAGTGCCAATAGCATACTCAATGTTTCTTATACAATTGTTATTCTATAGTTATAGCTGTTGCTTAGAACCTATAACTTTGTCAGTCGTTGTGGGAGGTCCAATCGACTTTTTTTAATACCAGAAATTATTATTAACTACGTAACTAATGTTCGATAACATTCCCCTGTCAAGGTTGAGTATTTACGGGATTACTAATCGGCAAACCAGCTAAGGTCACCTACTGTATAATTTTGATATTGTCAATCTTATCGTTGCACTTAAAGCAGGAAATTGATAAAAATACAATAAATAGAAGTTGTTGAAACTAAGGAGGTTAAATAGGTCATCAACATAGTCTTTTGATCTTGAATAGATTGACTACGGACAGACAGATTGACTACAACAGTTGGGACCCATTAAAACATTTTTTTTATAGCCCACTTTGTGTCCCACTGCTGGGCAAAGGCCCCCCTTTCTCCTTCATAAAAATAATCATTCCATTAAAATAATTAAAACTAAAATCATTCCATCCAATGTGGGTCCAGAATGTATTATTTGTTTTATATCATTAACAAAAATGTGTGTAAATACAATTGAATTGGTTTCTACACTACAGGACTGAACTTGTATTTTTTTTCAGTTTTTATTGAAAATTAGTTTTTGCGCAGTCGTTTTTTTTATTCCGAGAGAGAAACAAGCAGTAAAAATATTGGTAGTAAAAGTACTGATTTGGAAGACACACTTAGACTGAAAAACCAACATACTATTTTTCATATTTAATATTAAAAACCCATTCTAGAACTGCCAACATACTTCTAATCATCTATCAAAACAGTCCGTTAGTCATAATGTGATCTCGTTGCAGGCACCGCAGCAGTCACCTTGTAGGCAAGGACTAAAATATCCTGCTCCAAAGTCCAAGTATATGAAAGTTCATTATACTCTGAAAAGTGACACTTATCGCATTGATAACTCGTCATTCTCCTGATTGTTATCAGCTATGGGCTTGTGCGCACCGCGTACATGTAGCACGTTATCTGGACAACTCCATCCCGGAACATAATTGAAATGATAACACTGTGTCTGGGGAACAGAGTGTTTTAGCAATTAATTTCCTATGTTTCAACTTTTGCAAAAGAGCTTTGAATTCTCATATGGAGTTACTAGCCTTCTGCCAGCGACTTCGCCCGCGTGAATGTAGGGTTCTCCATACAAACTTTAGAACTCCATTACATACTTTTAGGAGCTGAATTTTGAAAAACCCTTTCTTAGTGTTTTCCTAAAGGAAGCCTTGTGCAAAATTTCACGCTCCTAGTCCCAGTAGTTTTGGCTGTGTGTTGATATGTCAGTCAGTCAGTTTCTCCTTTTATATATATAGATATATTATTTTTTATCGTAACTAGCTGACCCGGTACACCAATATCGCCGATTTTTTTTTTTGTTCTCTTCGTTTAAACTTTCCCTGAAGTATTACGAATATTCCAAGACCAAAATTAGTCATCTTGGTCCGCGGTTCACCCCCTCGAGGACACGGCGATGCTCTTCCCAATCCGGGCACACCTCTACCGTGCTCCACCGTGTCCTCCGTGCGGTCTATATTGTGGCGACACACGGGCGTTATTGTTTCCTTAGGAATCGGGTGCAGGTAACTTCCGAACTTACCATGTTCGCTGAGAACCCGTGTGATGCAGTAGCATTCACCTACTGGTGAGGACGCCGTGAGACCACGCCTCAAAGAAGGGACTTACCGCCATGATTATGGCGTGCCCAAACCCAAGGAGACTAAGTAGTCATAGCCTATTTTCCAACAATATAACATTCAACGTATCAACGCATTCAACGTAATGTCCTGCGCATGTAGTCCCCCACAATTATAAAGACATTACCGCTCTATGGGTATGGGCTCAATGGGCATATTCCGGCATAGACCGTCGCCGTCGTAAGGGGAGGGGCGTCAAAACATTATTTTATTATTTTTATTTAGTTTTTAGATACAATGTTAATTTGTTTAGACTGTCCTCAGATATCTTTTAATATTGTAATATGGAAATATTCTAAAATCAATTCTTGCCGATTCTTCGCCATAGGAAACGACCATTTGGAACCGTACCTATGTGGACACTGGACATACATGTTCACATAGGCCTGCAGAGTTTATAAGCTTAAAGGCCTATGTGATTTTTTAAATTATTAATTAATTATTGCTCAGCTTATTTCAAAGTGTAAATGCACTGTACTTTTTAACAAGGTTTGTAGCTACTGCACGTAATATAACGATTTCAGAGTCGTTTGCATATTTTTAGTTCTAATTAATTTATTAACCCAATCATCATCATTTCAGCGGAAAGACATCTATTGGATATAGGCTTTTCACCAATGGATGAGTAATTTTTGAGGAAGGTTTAGGTTGTTATTCACCGTTCATATAATAATAAGGACAGTATAGAAAGGCCAAGAATTTCAAAAACACACATGCGAAGCTGGGGATGGTCGGGCCGGTAAGGATAACTACCTACCTACATATTTAAGTCAAAGTCAAAGTCAAATCAAAGTCAAAGTCAAATCATTTTTATTCCAAATAAACCATTTACAGGCACTTTTGAAACGTCAAGTCTGTCTGTCCTAAATAATGATGCTAATTGCACATTCCAAAGCGTAGATCTCTATGGAGAAGAATGTGCAAGAAACTCCATGGACACTCTTTTCAATTATGGTAAGTATTACAAATAATTCGGTTACATGTTTCTTGTCGATACTAGTATGTGAGAACAATGTAAATAATAACTAAAAAGAAACAATTCTAAATATAGATATTATATTAAAATAAACTACTGACAGCTAAGAGATGACCAATCTCAACTGACATCGCCCGTTCACGGACATGACGCATACATCAGCACTACTCAGCTCAACCATTTTATAGGGAACCGAATAATCCAATACACGCGCCACCGTCAGTGAGACATTTGAGTGAGCATGACAAACTCTCAGCTGCCGAGCTCATTTACGTCAAATCAAACAAGTCCTATAGTAACCTAAAACCATAAATTGTTCCATGGTACTCACATTTACAAACTTTGAAAAAAAAAAATGAATTTACATTATACAATACTATTATAAAATAAATGACCAACTTTAAAACACAAGAAAAAAGTTATTTTAATGCCAATCCATTTGTACGAACTACGGGTAGTGGAGCTGGACCAGCATTAAGCCAAGCATTTTTATCTTGAATGTAATCCTCCAACTTATAATATGCCTGCCTGCATAGTGTGCGTTTAATGCAAGATTTAAATTTCGTTTCATTAAGTTCCAATATGTGGGAAGGTATTTTATTATAACATTTTAAACAGTACCCCATGAAAGAAGAGGCCACTTTAGCCAGTCTGAAGCCTGGTTGAACTAACTGATCCCTATTTCTTGTAACATAATTATGTCTATCGCCTCTTTTGCTAAAAAGATGAAGATTTTTTCTAACATACATGATGTTTTCATAAATATATTGACATGCCACCGTCATGATATTAATATTCTTAAACAGCTCCCTTAGGGAATCGCACCGCCGGAGATTATAAATGGCTCTAATTGCTCTTTTCTGTAGTATAAAAATTGAGTCAATGTCTGCAGCCCGTCCCCATAGTAAGATACCGTATGACATAATACTATGGAAATAACTAAAATAGACTAGTCTAGCGGTATCAACATCCGTTAATTGACGGATTTTTCTAACAGCATATGCAGCTGAGCTAAGTCGTCCTGCAAGAGATGTTAAATGAGGACCCCATTGCAGTTTTAAGTCAAGCGTAATCCCTAAGAAAACGTAGTGAGAGGGATTTAATAATTAACTCCCGAGCACTTCGAGTTGTGTCACTCAGACCTGGGGAGGTTTATGTCGAACCGTGGACGTATTTCGGCTGAAATGATGATGATTTATTGTTTCTTTACTAAGCAAATAACTCTTAGATTTCCTACTTAGCTTAGCTGCTTAGGTCTTTTTCTGATTATAAAAAAAAACAAAGGGTCCCCCTTTGTTTTGACACTGGAGCGATAAAAGCTTAGTGCCAATAGCACACTCAATGTTTCTTATACAATTGTTATTCTATAGTTATAGCTGTTGCTTAGAACCTATAACTTTGTCAGTCGTTGTGGGAGGTCCAATCGACTTTTTTTAATACCAGAAATTATTATTAACTACGTAACTAATGTTCGATAACATTCCCCTGTCAAGGTTGAGTATTTACGGGATTACTAATCGGCAAACCAGCTAAGGTCACCTACTGTATAATTTTGATATTGTCAATCTTATCGTTGCACTTAAAGCAGGAAATTGATAAAAATACAATAAATAGAAGTTGTTGAAACTAAGGAGGTTAAATAGGTCATCAACATAGTCTTTTGATCTTGAATAGATTGACTACGGACAGACAGATTGACTACAACAGTTGGGACCCATTAAAACATTTTTTTTATAGCCCACTTTGTGTCCCACTGCTGGGCAAAGGCCCCCCTTTCTCCTTCATAAAAATAATCATTCCATTAAAATAATTAAAACTAAAATCATTCCATCCAATGTGGGTCCAGAATGTATTATTTGTTTTATATCATTAACAAAAATGTGTGTAAATACAATTGAATTGGTTTCTACACTACAGGACTGAACTTGTATTTTTTTTCAGTTTTTATTGAAAATTAGTTTTTGCGCAGTCGTTTTTTTTATTCCGAGAGAGAAACAAGCAGTAAAAATATTGGTAGTAAAAGTACTGATTTGGAAGACACACTTAGACTGAAAAACCAACATACTATTTTTCATATTTAATATTAAAAACCCATTCTAGAACTGCCAACATACTTCTAATCATCTATCAAAACAGTCCGTTAGTCATAATGTGATCTCGTTGCAGGCACCGCAGCAGTCACCTTGTAGGCAAGGACTAAAATATCCTGCTCCAAAGTCCAAGTATATGAAAGTTCATTATACTCTGAAAAGTGACACTTATCGCATTGATAACTCGTCATTCTCCTGATTGTTATCAGCTATGGGCTTGTGCGCACCGCGTACATGTAGCACGTTATCTGGACAACTCCATCCCGGAACATAATTGAAATGATAACACTGTGTCTGGGGAACAGAGTGTTTTAGCAATTAATTTCCTATGTTTCAACTTTTGCAAAAGAGCTTTGAATTCTCATATGGAGTTACTAGCCTTCTGCCAGCGAAAAAAGAAAGACATCTATTGGATATAGGCTTTTCACCAATGGATGAGTAATTTTTGAGGAAGGTTTAGGTTGTTATTCACCGTTCATATAATAATAAGGACAGTATAGAAAGGCCAAGAATTTCAAAAACACACATGCGAAGCTGGGGATGGTCGGGCCGGTAAGGATAACTACCTACCTACATATTTAAGTCAAAGTCAAAGTCAAATCAAAGTCAAAGTCAAATCATTTTTATTCCAAATAAACCATTTACAGGCACTTTTGAAACGTCAAGTCTGTCTGTCCTAAATAATGATGCTAATTGCACATTCCAAAGCGTAGATCTCTATGGAGAAGAATGTGCAAGAAACTCCATGGACACTCTTTTCAATTATGGTAAGTATTACAAATAATTCGGTTACATGTTTCTTGTCGATACTAGTATGTGAGAACAATGTAAATAATAACTAAAAAGAAACAATTCTAAATATAGATATTATATTAAAATAAACTACTGACAGCTAAGAGATGACCAATCTCAACTGACATCGCCCGTTCACGGACATGACGCATACATCAGCACTACTCAGCTCAACCATTTTATAGGGAACCGAATAATCCAATACACGCGCCACCGTCAGTGAGACATTTGAGTGAGCATGACAAACTCTCAGCTGCCGAGCTCATTTACGTCAAATCAAACAAGTCCTATAGTAACCTAAAACCATAAATTGTTCCATGGTACTCACATTTACAAACTTTGAAAAAAAAAAATGAATTTACATTATACAATACTATTATAAAATAAATGACCAACTTTAAAACACAAGAACAAAGTTATTTTAATGCCAATCCATTTGTACGAACTACGGGTAGTGGAGCTGGACCAGCATTAAGCCAAGCATTTTTATCTTGAATGTAATCCTCCAACTTATAATATGCCTGCCTGCATAGTGTGCGTTTAATGCAAGATTTAAATTTCGTTTCATTAAGTTCCAATATGTGGGAAGGTATTTTATTATAACATTTTAAACAGTACCCCATGAAAGAAGAGGCCACTTTAGCCAGTCTGAAGCCTGGTTGAACTAACTGATCCCTATTTCTTGTAACATAATTATGTCTATCGCCTCTTTTGCTAAAAAGATGAAGATTTTTTCTAACATACATGATGTTTTCATAAATATATTGACATGCCACCGTCATGATATTAATATTCTTAAACAGCTCCCTTAGGGAATCGCACCGCCGGAGATTATAAATGGCTCTAATTGCTCTTTTCTGTAGTATAAAAATTGAGTCAATGTCTGCAGCCCGTCCCCATAGTAAGATACCGTATGACATAATACTATGGAAATAACTAAAATAGACTAGTCTAGCGGTATCAACATCCGTTAATTGACGGATTTTTCTAACAGCATATGCAGCTGAGCTAAGTCGTCCTGCAAGAGATGTTAAATGAGGACCCCATTGCAGTTTTAAGTCAAGCGTAATCCCTAAGAAAACCGTTTTATCTACAAATTCTAGTTTCTCATTGTTTAATATTATGTCACAAACACTACTCTTGACATTTGGTAAGGAAAACCTTATGCATTTAGTTTTTTTCCCATTTAACACTAGATTATTAGCAGTGAACCAATTATGGACCTGTAGTAGGGCGTTATTTACGTCGTCAAAATTAGTAGCCCTTCTATTTATCTTAAATATCAAAGACGTATCATCGGCAAACAATACCATATTAAGTTTGTTTTGCAATAAATGGGGTAAATCATTAATATATACTAAAAATAAAAAACCGGCCAAGTGCGAGTCGGGCTCGCGCACAAAGGGTTCCGTAGCAGCAAATATAATAAACTTATTATGTCAATTTATACACCTGGTGAATGGAGCCTAAACTCTCCCGATATTTTGCCTTGTACTTATAGGTTCAGCCATCGTTTTCAGTGTAAGCACAATAACTTAACCAAAATTACAGTTAAATCAACCTATCTCAAAAACTATAAGAGATACTTTGATCAAACCAAAAATCGTTGAAAGAGTTAATTAGCATGCATCACCTCTATTTTTTTTTAGAATTTTATACCCCGTAGTTATAAAAATAGAGGGGGGGGGACATACTTTTTACGACTTTGAGAGCTGATATCTCAAAAACCGTTCACTTTAAGAAAAATGTTTTTTAGAAAACTTTATATCATTTTAAAAGACCTTTCCATTGATACCCCACACGGGTATGTACATCGAAAAAAAAATTTTCATCCCTCAGTTACATGTATGGGGGGCCCCACCCCCAATTCTTTTTTTTACTATTTAGTGTCATAATTTTGTAGCGGTTCATACAACACATATTCCCATCAAATTTCATCACTGTAGTACTTATAGTTTCCGAGTAAATCGGCTGTGACAGACGGACAGACGGACAGACGGACAGACGGACATGACGAAACTATAAGGGTTCCGTTTTTGCCATTTTGGCTACGGAACCCTAAAAAGGACCTAAAATTGAGCCTTGGGGTACCCCCATTTTTACATTTAACCCCGAAGAATTCACACCGTTTATCTGAACTAATTGCTGTCTATCGTTTAAATAAGATCTTAATAAGCTTAACGATTTTTGACCTAGTCCGTAATGCTCAAGTTTCAAAAGTAATGTTTCATGAACCACACAATCAAATGCTTTAGACAGGTCGCAAAAAATACCAATAGCATCCTGCGCCTCCTCCCACGCATCAAAAATGTGTTTCAGTAAGGAGACACCAGCGTCAGTCGTACAACGTCCTTTGGTGAAACCAAACTGTTTATTGTGCAAGAGATTATTGGAGTTAAAATGAATCAGCATTTGATCCAACATCACCTTTTCAAATATCTTGCTGAAAACTGGCAACACAGATACTGGTCTATAATTATTTGTATCTTTACTGTCCCCGGATTTAAAAAGTGGTATCACTTTACTAAATTTCATTAGATCCGGAAAGATTCCTTGATCTACACACAAATTGAATATTAAGGCTAAGTACGGTGCTATTGTCTCAATAATTGAGGTACAAACTTTGATAGACATACCCCATAAATCTTCAGTTAATTTAATTTTAATTTGTTTAAAAGCTTTAATAACTGTGATGGGATTAATATGCTTAAAGTTAAATTCTGTTGGGCAGGCTGCAACATTCTCTTGCAATAAATCAAAAGCAAGCGATGGCGATGAGTTTAGGGCTTCAGTAGTTTTAATTGGTATACTGGTAAAGAAATTTACAAATTCTTGCGCAACTAGTTTGTTATCACTAACAAGACCGTGATGAGTCTCCAATGTGTAATCATTATTGTGTGTTTTGTTCCTATTGGTTTCATTATTTATAATTTTCCAAACGGTTTTTATTTTGTTATCAGCTGATTTAACCTTGTTGCTAATGTATAAGGCCTTAGCTGCTTTACAAGTATTTTTAAACATTTTTGAATACATAGCAACATACTTATTAAAAGTGTCAGTCCTAATGATAGGTTTAAGGCCATACAGTTCGAAGAGTCTTTCCCTACTTATTCTGATTCCTTTAGTCGCCCAATCACTAAATCTAAACTTAGGGTTGATACATTTAGTCTTCTTCTCAAAATTCTTGTTAAATTCTGTTTGAACTATTGAAAAAAAATTATTATACAAAATATTACTATCATTCTCTGCAAGTTTCCAATCATTTAGCTTGTTTACTAAAGTGCTATTAAATTTATTTAATTTACCGGATGTTATTGGTCTGGAATGTATCTGCACTTGTTGTATAGGTATGTCGGATTCAAAAGTTACCATCAAGCCGCTATGATCTGAAGGGAGATAATCTACAATGGCTTTATCTAAATAGTTGCAATAACAAAAAACATTATCAATACATGTAGCAGAAGTAGTGGAAGTTCGAGTTGGTTCTATAAACACATTTGATAAATTGAATGATTTAAAGAGATTTAAAAATCTACAGCTTTCTGAATTATTTTCTAAAATATTAACATTGAAGTCTCCACATATAATTACTAGTTTGTTACTATTTGAAAGTTTTGCCATAACATCTTCCATGACTGACTCAAAAACAGAGTAGTTTTGATAATTAGGGGGCCTGTAAACGCACACTATGATATGCCTATCCAGCTCAACACAAGACAGTTCAATGCTATGTTCAATGGACAGTGAAACTATGTCTTTACGAGTTTTAAATTTAATACAATTTTTAATTAGGATTAGTGAACCTCCACGTAACATTGATTTTCGATTAAAACAACTGCCCACATTATAATTCTCATAATCGTTGGATAGGTTGTATAGTATAGGTATGTATGGTCATGAGCTGAATAAAAGTTACTATGGCACCAAGTTCCAAACCATAGTTCTTTCAGAGTTATTCTCGGTTTAACATGTTATTTTTGCCAATAACCAAGTATAGCATGCAACGCGTAACCATAACAACGACAGCCATTTTGTTTGAAAATACCTAACCAACAATATAACAAACATAACTATTGGAGGTGGGCCCAAATATGGCATCCTCCTTTTTAAATAGTCAAATAGTGGTGAAATATTTTTGGGTAGAACATTTACTATTTTTGTAAACACGAATTACGAATCTAACCATAGCTATACTGATTTTCTTAGGACACATTCTAGATGGGACGAGAAGGCGTGACAGACGTGATTAAAAGCCCATGTGTTCGTTCAGTTACTAACTCTTTCAAATGTTCTCGCAGATTATCCGGCTGATGTTGTAACATAGTTAACTCAGTATATTACATAATAACACACATACATCAGCCATTACAATTACTCCATTGAACTTGCCCTGCGTGTTATTACAATTGCTGCGGTCACGGTCACGAACAAACACAAAATTATAACGTCTTATGTGCCAGTAATACCGAAACTAAATGCCTAACATTTTGTAGTACTTTAATTCATCGGCAGTTAATGCCTTTCAAAGCGAAGGACGCTACGCAGCCTGCTATAAATACCTAATCGTTTCGGTAAATCGGTATTTTCCCTACAACATTTCACGATAGCGTAGATCAGTGGAGGGCAAACTTACTTAATAGGGGGCCAGAAAGTTAAAGAAATTTTCGAGGGGCCAGTTTAAAAAAGGTATAGTTTAACTTTTATTCCAAGGTAAGGGCTTTTAGGCCATGGTAGGCGTGTGCGCAACACAATGATGAATTATGCGGCTAGTCTAGCTGGCTCTGTTCCTATTCGTCTATTATTCTATTAAGGAGACTCTATGCTACTGGACCGTCAAAATATAACTATCGCCATATATGTATTCATGTCGAAGGACCGCCAGCGGGCCACATTAAATGCTTTCGCGGGCCGCAGCTGGCCCGAAGGCCGTAATTTGCCTATCACTGATGTAGATAAAGGTTCTTTATTTACACATATCATAGAACTATAATATGTGGATGAACGGTTTTAAAGTATAAAACTTGGCAAGAGACTAGACCATTACCTAAGTTCATAACACGACATTTTTGTAAAGGCGTAGTCAGTGGCAAAAGCTAGTAGGTATTGTACAGCCTCTTTCAATAGTACCTCTTTAACCGGTTTAGCACTTACCTACACTTATAATTGAGACTAATTTGAAAAAGAAGACAAACACGAGTTTTAAAAAATAATTTGAGTTAAAAAATAGACTAAACTGATTTTTAGAAAGCCTAATTCGTATTTAAAAAAAGACTAATTCAAGTTAATTAATTTGCCATAAAAAAAAAAAAAAAAAAAAAAGTTAATTAAAATCATTGTCACTGTCAGACATCGGTCATTAACATTAGTCATCTATCAGATAAGAGGCCAAAACACGTCACGCGAGTTATTCTACATAATAATAAATAAATCCATGAAAAATAATATTTTCGACGGGACCCAAGAACCAAATCGTTTATGAAAAGATATCGGTTTGCTTGTGAGATTTAAAGTTTTGTGAATAAGGAGTAACCTCCGGTGCAACTCTCTGCTCCAGGGTCGAAGCCTCCTGGAGCCGAGGGTTGATGCGAAAGCGTTACACCGGGGCTCTGGGAATAAGGCAAGGGAGGAACGAGGTAGGTTGTTTAGTCAGTAAGAGTCTGAGACTGTCTCCCGCTCCACCCAAGATTTTATTCGTCATTGGATGATTTTTACCTGCTTTAAAAGAAACTTCCTGTGCTTACAGTATAAAACATTAAAAGAGTCTTACATGATAATATTTTTTTCTCAACATTACGTAGCATCGCATCTGACTGCCGGGTCCAGCTGAACCACCCGCCGGTCCAACTAGAAAAACAAAACAAAAAAATTATAATTAAAACCTGAATTGGTAAATGGGTATTTTAGACTAGACGAAAGGTATTTGTTTATTGAGCCACACATAAAGACATCATTAGGGTTGTTCCCAAAGGTGCACAAGTTCATTGTTCTCAACCAATGAAAGTTTGACATCATTTTAAAATATTAAAATTCTTAAAAAAAAAAATCTTTTCTAACGAGTCCATGAGAATGTTTGCTACAGTAAGCAGTAAAAGCTTTGATAAGGTTTATTGTAAACTTAATTAACTTAACGTTTAAACGTTTTATTCTATTTCGTTTATCTTCTAAGCGATAGTTTTATAAAAGATACGATCTTTTACAAACTTTTTGACTTCCAAGGACAAGAAAAATACATTTTGATAATGAATCTGCGTACCGGAAAACGCAGAGTTGGAAGGCCTCACACAAGGTAAAACGATGACTTAGTAAGAAGCGCGGGAATCCGATGGATGCGAGACGCACAGGCAACACTTGGGGATGAAATTTTTTTTTTATTACTCAAAATGATGCGCCTGCCAGGTTTAAACCCACGACCGGACTTGAAGTCGGATTCACCACTGTTCTCAAATTTTAATAATTGAAATAAAATTAAAGTTTTTTTTTATTTATGTTTATAACAATAAGTTGTTTGTGACAATAAGTTTTGGAAAGGTTTTAAAAAAGTTTTTTCCTGCAGATTAAGATGAGAATAAATTAACTCCCTGATAGTTGGCTCAATAAACAAATTTGTTTCACAGACCAACACACATTCAACTAAACAGTAAAAAAAAACTTAACAAAAACTTAAAACGCAAATAAAAACAATGTTAATTATTTGGTATATTGGGTTAGCTGGTTCTAGACAAATAAGCCTTAGTATTGTTACCATAAAATTAGCCACAGTTGATTAATTACATTGAAAAAGGAACTTTAAGCATAGGTCAGTAAGTACAATTTTGCTAGAAACAAACAAGGTCGATCAAAATCTGTGAATCGTGAATTTAACAAGTAGTTGCTAAAAAATATCCTAGACTAGACAGACTATTTTATATTAAAAATACAGTTTTTTTTTTATAGAAACCTATTTAATAATTCAAATTAATTGTAGATTTTTTTTTATTAAAAAATATCCTAGACAGAGTATTTTATATTTATAAATAAGTACAGTTTTGTTTAAATAGAAACCTATTCAAAAATTCAAATTAATCTGCAACAAAACTCGATCTTTTTATAAGTATTCAAAATTATGCCAGCATCTAATTCAGTATTGGTTCATATGTTTTGTTATGTTTATAATCAATATTTCTCTTTGTTCACTACCGGTTGACCGGCCAGTGAAGGTCACGTCTAGGCGTAGTCCAAGGTCACAAACAGGCAGTCATTATAGACGATGACTAACAGAGCAAAGTTTGAAATAAATGCCCTATCATGTTAGAGAATCAGTAATAGGTATAACAAAAAAAGTCCTTGTCTTAATTTAAAATGGACATTCGCCTTTTTTTCTGACGTAAGTGTATATTTTTTTACGGCGGTCATCAGCATGTAAGTGGACATCACCGTCTTAAAGACATCTAAAATAACATATTTTCGTTTCGGTGGCCACTACCGATTGTAAACTACCGCTGTTCTTTTAGAACCTCTTTCTAGCTACCGCAGCCCTCAACCCTCGCAGATAGGAATACCTGGCAAGACCATGGTCTCTACAATTGTATGGCCTACTCTTAAAAATTTTCATGGATATCCTCCACTTGGGATGAAAGGAATGAATGATGGACTCCTACCGATTAAAAACGGTGTTTCTCCTGCCACCGAGAGTCGGGAGTTCGGGGTTGCCTCACGTATGCACCGCGCCTCCAATAGGAGTAATTCTTTTAGGATGGACTACAAAAGTAAAAAAATTAACAATTTCGAATCAATATAATTTTCAAAGTTCCGTCACGAATTGTTAATTTAAGCGATATGCTAAGCGAGGTTATTTTTCATGAGAAGAATATTTTACATATTACGAATTTAAAAATCATGATGAAAAGGCCACAGATAGACATGACTTGCAAAAACATAAGGATATTTTTTCATGTTTTGCTTGACTGCTTGCCCATGATACCAATTTTATAAAATGTTAGTCATTTAAGAGTTTAATGAATACAAACTGAATTCAGATATATTGTATAAGAGTCATTTTCTGTAACATTCAAATTTCTTTTTGTACTTCAATACTAACAGAATAACCCCAATTGATTAGTATAGGTAGATAAATAAAATAAATAAGACAAAGCCCAAAATAAAGAAAAGAAAGCATTGAAACTAAAATGGTGACATCAACTGGAAATATATCTTACTTCCATATAATGGATAAAACAGTTCCAATCCATGTCCTGCTAACTGTACTGAAATTTAAAAAGAAAAACCATCGATATTTAATTAAAAAAAGCTATATAAATGTGAACAATTTGCTGGGCTACAGGGAGTACAATACGACACACAAACTTATAGTAAATAATTTGTATTATTTTTTAAATTATAGCAAAATCATGCTACTTCTAGACAAGCAAACTCAATCGTCAACCACATTATCACTTACCATCAGGTGAGATAGTAGTTGAACGCGAGCTTATTAATAAAAAACAAGATAAAAAGTAAAAATATACATATACACGAAAATACGGTATACCAGGCTTAATTTTACTTTTTCTTTCTGTCCAATTTTTTCCGTTTTTTAAATTATTGGACAATAATTATATTATTATTATAAAGTATCTCACATTCATTACATTTAAATGTTGTCTATAACAATATTATGAGTTAAGTATATCAGAGTTTTATCAATTCAAGTAGGTACTCCAAACACATGAATCATGGTATGTGCAGAGTTAAATGTGGGTCATTTATACAATCATGCTAAGTTATACACTGGCATCATGCATGTATAAACAAAAATTGACTCCTATACATATGGTGTAGTGGCTATTACAATTAATTAGTACCTCTGATAGATTGGGGAACTTATTTAGGCTAACTCCTTTAAAAATCCTTCGAGTTTTATTGACTAAATAATTGATTTGAAATAAACTTGATGACTATTGCATCTTCATGTATGACAGTGCACAATTCTTATTTATAAATATACAATCATCATGAATGCATAGTGTGGATTTGAAAATTATTTTGTGAAATAAACTATATTATGGCCAAATTTATCAATAAAAAAAAAATTAAACACAAGCTACATAAAAATGTAATATATAAAAATATCATGTATTTGCTATTGAAATTCTTCAAAACCACTTCATTGATTTTTATGATCTTTTTTTGTGAATAATAGGAAAAAATAAATAAAAGGCCATTTTAACACTCTTACCCCCGCCCTCCATTTCTTTGTTGATAATTTATACAACAAAACAATGTTTGCTGAGTCATCTAGTTAATGTAATGTTTTTTTTAATTTTCCTAAGTTAAATATTTTTGTATATGACCATAAATTTTGCCAGGAGTTTCTCTATCATCAGGTAAAAAATACAATTCTAAATATTTTTATTTCACTTCTATAGGCCTACATGGGTACTTATAAAACATGTGAAGCTAGTGCACAATGCCATAATGTATAGGAGCCATAAAACAACACACTTGACATCTAGACCACACAGAATGAACAACACTTAGGCTAAATAACTTGCTTATTGTCGAACACCATTGGTGCTTGCCGAGTTATATTATTATCTGTAAGAAGATCAACATAATGTTATATATTGATTTCCTTGTACATACGTAAACAAAGTACAATATGTGCAGTATAAATTGAACCAAACGCTAGTCAAACTTGAGTAACAGTTAAGTAGTTGAGTCTTACTTGAAGAGGGTTGCACATAAACATATAATGGGTTCAACGTATTCACTGTTAACTATATCAATTGTGAGCATTGCGTAAGAATTTTATTTAAGTACTAATTATATAAAATTCTTAGGCTATAATTTTTAAATAATAAAAATTATTATTTTGTATTTTTTTACACAAAATGTAAAGCTAGAATTTATGTGAAGTATGTTTTAAAATTAAATTTGTAAAATATAAAATCACTTATCTAAATTAGGCAGACAGACACACAAAAACCTAATATTTGAATTAGGTACTTTCTACAAAATTTCATTTGCAATAAATTTAAAATAAAACTTGTAATAAAATTTCTCATATACTTGGTCTTTTTTCAATGGTTCATATCTTGCTAATACTATAGAAAATTGTACTAGAACTGGTTTGAGAGCATGACTCAGGTATTTTCTTATCAAAAACCTTACCTATGTATAGAAATAGTAAGACTTGTTTGATGCAATAGTTTGAAATTGACATTTCAAAGAATGATAACAAATAACACATGTTATTTTAAACACACATTTCATAATGTTTATAATTTATACTGCTTAAAATATTGTACTAAAATAATTATTAATTAGGATGATTAAAACATGTTACTTACAAATTGATACTCACTTACCTGAGAGTCAAATCTCAAAACAAGAAAGTCAAGGATGGACAAAACCCATCCTAATTTTGTAAGAATAATTTATTATTAAAATCATTTTTACACACTGATACTCTCATTTTAAACCACCTTGCTGTGCATCTTTTGCATTGAGACTTGTGATGAAGAAGTTGTAATGTTTCTCAATTCATGAGAGAAAGATCAATAAAAATAGCTGCAGTGCAATTTTATAGACATGTAAGTGAAAGAATAAATTATGACTATGACAATTACCTTAGGAAACCAATAATGACATGATAAATGAACGGCATGAGATATTGAGTCCAAATAAAACAACATGGAATGTGAATTCTTGGCATAACAGAGGCATCAAGTGCGGACTGATGAATACCTAAAAATATGAATTCCTAAATCATTACATTAAAAACAATAGAAGCGGAGGCAAAAGCGGCTCGATGCGAAAATTATGAAGCAATTGCGCAATAATGATAGGCCGAAATAGCTCGAGATCTCGAGAAACAAATTAAAATTAAAATATTTCAAGGTACCTGGATTCCGTAGACTCAAGATTCAATTCACTACCCATTTGGACACTGGTACTAATTCAATAAACACATAACACTTCCGCGGTAATAATGATACTATAGTTATCGGCACGATTTCAAACAAGCATGTTATTTCTCTAAATGCGTAAAACAAAATGCCAAAGCCCAAAAAATAAATTGACGATTTGACGTTGACGTACGAATTTTAACACTGTCAACTTGACGTTTGTTTTTTTCTTTTTAATGCGTTCAAAATATTATTGATTGATAATTTGACCTTTATTTTCAACTAATTTTATAATTATTATATTTCTATTATTACTATAAACTATTATTTTCCAAATTTCCAAGATATTATAAGTTAACTAGTCATTAAATTAACAATGTTTTGTTTAAATATTCAGTTCTTGAACGTTCAATAAACATTATCGAAAGATTATACTCTATTGCAATCTATTTTTTAATTCTGCGCCGAAATTGAACAAATAAATTAATTGGTCTTAAAATACATTAGGACTATTCTATATATTTATATATATTACGTACTGATACAACACTTAATGCTGCCATGGTAACAAGTACAGAAACATGAAAAGCGAATAAATAAATTAGTATAATCAAAACAAAACACGCTCGTGAACAAAATGCAACTATCAACGGTTCAGCCTGTGTTCAAGTTGGAGTTGAATCACAAAGTTACGCCAGATGTGGTGACTATTGCGAAGTATGATGGAACGCACCCTTGTCTCACCGCATCTGCTGGATTTGATAAAGTTAATATCCATAGTCAATAATTCAATATTATATCACAGGGACCCTTCGTGAATGGTCCCTGTAAACGTAAAACACCACAACATACTAGTTTTTCTGATAAAGCAGCAGCCAAATGCTGCTTTATAAGAAAAAATAGTATGTAAACCAGTTGATGACTGAAGCCCTAAGATTTCAAAAAAGTTCTTACAATAATTGATAATTTAGAATTACGAGTTAGGCTCATATTCAGTAGGAGGAACCTACGTGCTATCAAATTGATAAATAATATAACAAATTCTGAAACTCGCAGATAATAATTCATCACCCTCACGGAGGCATCGCCAGTGGGCGAGCACAGCGTTCTCAGGCGCATGGTGAGGTCTCAGAACTGAACCTGAGCCAGGCTATTATAGCCTTGGCGGCTGGACCATTGCGACCTGATACTGGCAGAGACATGCTGCTTATTGGGTCTCCTACTCAGATACTAGGTGAGAGTTGTTCTTAGGGATCATTTGTTTGTGGTTCTTTCTGACATACTTAATCGTTTACTACCATTTGTGGTAAGTTCCTTTGCTGGGACCACTACCAAAATCTCTCACCACATCTCAATTTGGTATGATAATGTGATAGACTTCACTTATTTCAGCGTACGATGTCCACGAAAATACAGATCTTTTTTTCAAAGAGGCCCCTGACGGTGTCAACGTAATCATAACTGGTTTCTTCGGCAAGTATACAGAGACCCTGGCTATCATTGGTGGCAACAGTTCCGTGCAGGCTATCGACTGGGAGGGGAACGAGGTCTTTTGGAATGTAGTTAGTGGAAAAGTATGTGCTTTGATCACTTTCGACTTTGATAAGGATGGAGAGAATGAGGTAAGGGAAAGAAATATCACAATTGATAGCTTTTTGCCAAGACTGCGCGGCGCAAGAGAGAGAGCGAGGAACCTAATAAGGTTTTGAGCTTGATTGAAGTCATAAGTCCTACCCACTAAATAGAAATAACCTTATGTTCTACGGGGACTTTTTTAGGGTTCGCAGTGGTATCCTAAATGAGCTATTTTCATATAAGATAATATGATTCTTTAAGCCTAATTAAAGCATGTTGGTAAATAAATACTAGTTTCAGGACCGCCTGCATGATCATCGGTATTGTTACTTCAACAATAATTGTTTTTACTTCCAGCTTCTCATCGGGTGTGACGACTCATTCATAAGAGTTCTTAAGAACAATCAATTCATAGCTGAAATCGCTGAAACAGGACCAATTCTATGTCTGTCTCCAGTCAACGAAGTTAGATTTGCGTATGGACTTGCTAACGGAACCATTGGAATATACGAAGAGGGGATTCGACTATGGCGAGTGAAGGTGTGTAGGGTAGAAGAGATGTTATAGTGGTAAACTACCATCATACTTCCACTGATTTGATCTTTCCTCGTAGTCAAAACAGAACGCACTAGCCCTCCAATGGTCAGGCGAGACCCTAGCATGTTGCTGGTCAAACGGTCGAGTAGACTGGCGTGAAGGTACCACAGGAATCGTGTTACGACGGATCCAGATGCGCGCCAATGCAGCAGCCATGTTGCTAGCGGACTACCGGTCCGTTGGAGCCCCTGATCTTGTCTGTGTGTCTGATAGGGGTGAGGGTACGTATATTAGATACTGAATTTATTTGATTACAATCCCAGATCCTCATCCTTTTTGCAGATAGGTCTAATGTCGGCTCCAGATTACTGCCGTGAAGTTCCGTAAACAGGCGCGAACGTGAATGTGGACGTTTTCGTGTGGGGTTTGAGGTGTAATTTATTTATGACGTGAATTCATAGCACTAATGTCGAGCCGTCATTATATTGTACAATTCAGAGAAGACTATCTGCATTGTTAATATTTAATATAATAGTACATAACGGTTGCTATTTTTTTACCATAAGTTTCCTTCCTAAACAAACGTCTTAATTCTCAACAGTCTTAGGATATCCACCCTACCAAGAGAACACCGGCTTCAACACAGCCTCTAAAAACATGCCATCAGAGGAAGACCGTTTAGCTATCACGGAGTTATTCAACCAGAAGCAAGCACTCATGGTGGAACTGCAGCACTACGAGGCCAATGCTGCCAGTGGTAGTGTGGAGAGTCTGGAGAGGCCAACTTCGGCCATGCCTACTAACACGAGACTGCAGGTGGCTATCCTGCATACTGCTGATGAGGTGTGTCTTTGTTTTATGTCTGTGGGTAATCTAAATAATTATTTAAGCATTTCTTCCCACAGTTAGAGCATCGTGAAAGTTTCCAGTTGACTACTTTCACCTTTTAAAAATAGGTTAGAAAGTCGATCACCTCATCGGTTACTTTCAATACTCTCGAACCATTTCAATGCTGAGACTACCTACGGTCAATGTATGGATAATCATTTGAAATAGTAGTGGAAGTTAGATCTGCACGACATTTTTCAATACACTTACGACTTGTGAAATAAAGAAAAAATGTTTGATCGCATCTCAAACATACAGTAGAAATATAATGATAATAGCATTCAAATCTGCTCTGAACAGTTTCTAATTTCGTGGGGGTCGCCCAGCGCCCGAGGGGGCGACTCGCGCCTGATTCGATACACTAAGTAAAAAAAAATATCACCCTTGACCGTGACGATAAGTAATAAAAAAAGCCCTTGTTGGAATAAACTGAAAAAAGTACTTGGGTGATATACATGCTATATTGAACCTAATAAGAGTGCGATAAAAGGCAGTTTTCGAGTAAGTGTAAGTATTGGAAAGTTCTTTGCAAGTTGCAAAATAGTTGTATGTTGTTTCTAGGGCAATATACAACTAGCTGTATCAACAAACAATGAGACAATAGTCCGCGCAGCACTGGTCCTGGCCGAAGGTATATTTGAGAACGGAGAAACTTTGGTGCGTCACCCTCAGCCCAGTCAGCTGAGATCACTGCTGCATGTGCCTCTGAAGCCTCCGCGTGATGTTCCCGTTGACGTTCATATCAAGGTAGGATCGTTTTTTTCTAAAGTCGATGCGTGTCTAAATTCGCTGTCGTATTTCACCGAGTCATCATGAGTTTACCCTAGGGTAAATAAACGAAAGGTTCTAGGCGACCATGTTCGTCTTAAGACGCCTCATTAGGAGGCCTCCCAAAAGGTAGACCAATGTCCTGGTCAGGGTAGCGAGAATCCGATACTCACTGGATCGGTCGTAATGGCGACAATTGGGGGAGGCCTATAAACAAAATGGCTGCCTTTCGGCTAAAATATTTGAACCTGGTGAGTTGAGGTCTCAGAACTATCGTCGATCCACTTTATGCGGACTCATGCAGCAGTGTGATCGCGATCGAAAAAGCAGCGCTATATGTGGTCGCATTTACTCTTGTAGTTTTGTATTAAGTACTAATTATTTTTTTAATACAGGCTCTCATTGGCTACCCAGATAGTGAACAGTTCCACATTTTCGAGCTGACAAAACAGCTCCCAAGATTCGCGATGTACCAACTCATCAACAAGGAAATTCGTAACAAAGGGAACAGCTATGTTACCTTCCGTATCACAGAAAGGGTCCAAAGAATCTGTATTTGGATAAACCAAAACTTCCTACTAGAAGAAGAATTGGACTTAGAGACAGAAGAAACCAAGGAGCTTCATATAAATCTTCTATGTTTGAGAGACCGTTCCTTCCTGTGCATGGACTTTGGGCCTGATGGACAGGTGAAGATTAGCACTCATGATATCAGGCTGGCTGGAGATCTGATACAGAGTTTGGCTGTTTATTTGAATTTGAGTGATTTGCAGGTTTGTTCATTCATAATTATAATAATTCTTCTGTATGTATTTGTCACCCTATACCTCCTACACCGGTTTATTGATTTGGAAGAATTTTGATTTCATGTTTATTTATATAATTAATGGATGATGGTTTGAAAATACAATTGAACCTGGTAGGTGTTGCTGCAATGGTGTTCTCAATTTTATTTATTTTTTATGAAAAATCCAGCTTTGGGACAGGATGTCTGAAGGGAATAAAGTAGGAATGTCTATATTATTCAAAATCTATTTTTTTAAAAGATGTTGTTCTTGCAAATCACTTGTATCTAGATGTTTTTACATGCTAAGCACTTGTGCACAAACATCCTACTTAAAAAAAAATAAAAAAGCTGGAGTGTACTTAAATAATTTATTAGACTTAAACCAATATTGCTTACACTCTACACTGAATAATGAATCTCACTGACCATACAGTTCAACAAAACCAACGCACTTGACAGGGTTGAAGAAGAACATATTGTTGTGAGGCGGTTCTCTCTGGCTCACAGCCTTTACCACCTCCTGTCCAATTACACCACCAATGACAGCAGCAGCACCAGAAACTGTACCAAATACATCTAGGAGTAAAGCATCAACGATAAATCCAGCAGGGAGAGACAGTTCCTTCACTAGCTCATCTCTCATACGCAACAAAATCTTGGTATCCTCTTTCCTCTTAGCAGGGTCTGGATTCCTATTGTACTCATCTTTGAAACGTAATAGAATTTTCATAACAAAGTACGAAGGGTCACCCCGACGGAGCCTGGAACGCATCTCAGGTCGGGTCCAGTCCACGGATAGGGCATTCTGTAGAGGTACATATATTGCTCTGCGTTTCACATTAATACTGACAGTTTCTCGTGCATTTTTTTCTGCGTCGTCAGAGCCGCGTTTGACGGCTTTATGTTGTACAATTTCTTCGGAGTACTCATGGTCGACCAGGTCGGCGAACATGTACCCGTACATCCCCCAAACATCACCGCATAGGAACTTCTTGTTGCTGTCGCGGCAGGCATTGTTGATGCGCTCAAGTTGCTCTTGCTTCAAGCCTGTTGCACAAACAATATCAAACTCTTGGAAGAATTTATCAGGAAGGTTATCGACAGATTTCGTCTCCGATGTAATCTCTACCATTGGGTTCAAAGCCCTCGCTTTCGTCAGCGATGCTTCTGCTCTATTTTCCCCGATTTTGTCAGGCGGGGCTAAAAACTGAGAATACAGATCTATTTCCTTTAGCTTCTCGTTGTCTAACAAACAAACACTTTTGACTCCGGATAAAATTACATTCTTGGCAATTTCAGCGCCGAGGCCCGCTAGCCCGATGATCAAAACTTTTGATGCACGTAACCTTTTCTGAGATTCTAAGCCCCACAGACGGATCTGACGGTCGTATTGTTCTGCCTCGGCTTCAGACAATTCGATATCGTTATTTTCAACCATTTTAACTTAGATCTTTTATCAAAATATCCCAAAGCACCGGTTTTAACGATTCACAGAATTTGACAACTTCCCCACGCCGACAAAAAGTCAAAAACTGACGCGGCAGCCATTTAATTATAGAGATGTCCATAGTACAACCAAATCTATTTAGATGTTAGTCTATAGTAAAATCGACTAAACTAGTAATAGTGCTTTACATTCAGTAACATAGACAAATTTTGTTTTGGCGGGATTTTAAAAACTGTTGCATACTTTCAGTCAGTGGCACAATTCCCAGAAGCAGAAAATAAACTTCGTGAGGAAATGGAACACGTATCGCAAATAGGAGAAATGAGATCTCGGTTAGCTGCAGAGACAGCGGAGCGCGCACAGCTTATAACTGCACTACTACCGGCAGCTCAAGATGCGGCAGCTTATGATTTGTACGTTTTGTTTTAGAAACTTTTTCTTATTTATTTGTATGCAGTACCTAATGAATTAAAAGCGAGTTATTTCGTAAGAATAACATTGAAATTGACATTTATTTCTAGGAAGGAGATGTTGAACCGGTACAAGGAAGTGGTCATGCTGAATGAGGAACTCCTCACAGGATGCTATATCAGACGTTCTACTCAGGAACAAGCAGTTATTGCTTTGAAAAGTTTACACACAATTTTGCAGCAAGCAGTTAGACTCAGAGGTACTTTTTACGTACTTGGATTCAAGAAGCACAATCATTTAATAATAAACTTGCAAAGGGATTTCATAACAATACACCGTGAAATTTTAATGGTTGTTTTCCCTCAATGAAATGGTTGTGTCTTGATAATACAAACGTTTGATAAAACTATAAAATATTAAAAACAAAAAATGGACCTGTGGAGTGCAAGCTAATTATGACGTATCACAACGTGCGAGAGCTTATTTTGGTTTAAATACTTAATGAATCGGTTTCCTTTGACGGCGTGCTGCTCATGCGACTCTAGTAGTACCTACAAATTACGTCTAATGTTACTATTGTTTTCGCTTTTTTGAGTTGATGAATATTTTTAATAATTACTTATTTATAAAAAAAAAACTTTTTATTTTTTTATTTTTACTGTATGCTTCAAAAGTACTCCTTATGGCAAGACATTCTGCCGCGGGAAAACAACCATTTAAATTTCACGGTGTATATTTTATGTTATCATATTTTTTTATTCTTTAACAGTTGGCAAATATGGCAAGGCAGTGGTGGCTGCAAGCAGAAAAGCAGTGCAAGATAACAACATTGAAGCGCTAATCAAGATTATACAAGTTGGGGACTCCACAATGAAATAATTGTAAAAATATTGTACTTAATAATTTATTATATCATTAAAAAACTTACAACTATCAGTCATTTTAAATAACAGATCACTAAGTCAATAGAAAACGTTAAAAAAATAATAATTATAAAACCAAATGCGTACTTTACAAATCTCATAGTTATTTATTAAATGCATGTCTAAAAGTTGTACAAAAATAAGGCAATTTGAAGATGCAACGTTGTCTCCAGGATATTGCAAACTGCGTATAAAATCCTTTTTGACTTTTGTCCAAAAATATATAAATTGTAAATTCGTTTTTTTAACCAGTAATAAATGTTCAACAAAGTATTTTTTTAAGACCATGATTTTTTATCTTTAGGGCCAACATTAAAGTTCTTCATCGATGTGATTACCTGCACACTGTTGAACTAGCGACATTGTGCAGGTAATAATAATCCTGCTACGGGGATCGCCGCATACAGCATACGCGTGACGGGAGCCTGCGCGGCATCCCGCTTTACGCAGAGTTGGCCTTTACAGTTCATACAAAAACGTTTTTAGTAAAACAAATTATTTGCCTCCTTATTCCGATCACTTGTAGGCTAAGAATTCATACAATAATCTGCTTCGTAGCGTAATGTACATCGTCAGCACTAATATTCAACAGCAACCTCGGCTCAGCCGGTTTAGGTTCTAGTAGCAACAGCCTTAGAGCTGCTAGTCGTGTGCATATAGCCTGTGCTTGCGATGGAGTGGGCGCGCGGATGCTCGGGGCGGTCTTGTACGGCCGGCCGTCCAGTGAAACTATGGCGGCCGCGGTTTGTAGCGCGCGGGACAGGGTTGTCTCATCGGAGCCTGTTCTTTCTACCTGAAAAAATATCACGATCACGTATTTAGTGTCGATCTAATATTAAAATTATACACTATTTACTTAAAATGCGTTGAGTGACAGTCAGAAGTGGAGTATGACATATCAACATTTTTTTAGGTCTGTAGTTCATGTCTCATCAAATCATTACTATAAACAGTCGGGCGCACTGTACAAGTGCTTGCCACGTGGATTTACAAACAACATCGTATGTTGTCATATGTTTTGCTAGGAGCGACGCGAGCCGGTGCACGAACCGCTTTTCTGTACACAGTAAAAACCCCCTTACGCTCTGTGAGACCTCCTTAACCTTTCGACTTTGGTAATTACAGACATAATTAAAGAACAATAGAATGCGAAGGCCGGTTTGCTTGGGGCTCAAAAGTTTAAACAAACACTTAGGGCCTTGTTGACTGTCCAAATAACAGCTAGGGAAGCTCACCTCAGCAGCCACAGCCCTCAACATGAGCCTCTCAGCCGGCGAGCAGTTCCTGATAGCTCGCACAGCTGCGCTGGAGGCAGCTTCTCCCAGCGCTTGCTGTACTTCCTTCAGGCCAGCGGTACCAGGCCCGGCCAGCTCTAATGCGCGGGAACAAAGGGCGAGCGCGCGCCGAGCGTCGCCGGATACTGCTGCTACTTTTCTGAAACAAATAGTTCATATTATTAGTATTTATAGATCATCCAGATTATTTGATATTAGATTTATATGTATTTTCTTTTTATATGTATTTTCTTTTTTGTTTCTGTCTCTTTAGTAAATTTAGCGTATGTCTGGCAATTTGAGTATTTGACGACCTACTCAAATGTCCTTTCCTTGGTATTGTTCGTCGGGTCGTGTTGAGCTCCTTAGTAGTCCTGAGTTGAGCTTTGCGAATACTGACAAATGCTTGCACTGACTGGACAGGTCTACTCAAATTTGTATGGATCTTTCTTCAAAAGACCATCTCAGACAAATCTGCATGGTTCTTATGTGATTTGACCAATACATATTTTCTGTATGGACTTTAAAAGAGACTTTGACCCCTGAGTTTGTTTCGGTGTTTCTTCTCAGGGTAGTCCGCTAGGAAACACCGGACTCATCTAGCATAAAAAAAAAATGACGTGTAAAAGTGTTTTTTAAACCTACTTGCAAAATAAAGATCATTTATCATTTCTGTGAAATTATTACTCACACCACACCACACCATGGTCACACCTCTCTTTTGGTGTATAATAAAGTTAGAGCCTGCGCGCACTAGCGATTTAAGTTGGCCGATAGTTTGATCGGTCAGAGGATCAGTATAGAGTTATATGGCAGTGTGCGCACTTGATGATTAAAAGTTGTAAGACCGAACTATTAAATAATAATCATACGATTGTCTACTGACTACTACTACTGACTATCGGCCAACTTTAATCGCTAGAGCGTGCAGGCTCTTAATTCTATTCACTAACTCCGCTAAGCGGATGGCCGCAATGCGCATCCGTCGCGTAAAAAAGCGCGTGTGTTCTATGTTCGGGTCCCGTCACAGACAGCGGATTTTTACCTGCACAGTGTTGTTAGTTCAACTTATCGGAGTGCATGTAGTCGTGTAGATGGAGAACTTATATACCTAGCAAAAAGGGTTCAACATATTGTTACGAACGTGAGTAATCAAATGCCGGTTTACTAAGAGAGAGTATATTTTCCACAAACAAAACACCACTTTAGTCCAATCGCCAATAAACCACTTCGTAATGCACTCTAGAGATCCGTAAGAATATCGCTTAGCTCGTCGTATGTATGAAAACGTTCTTCACTTGACTTGGATATTCGCACTTGATCGCAGTCGAAATCAAACTGACTCACGTCCGGCCAGCTGACACGTATTTATACTCAGAGCCAAGAAAATTCTAGATACCGAAGGTTCGAGGCCACGCCAGAACAAAAGAGAACAAAAGAAGTTTCGCGGAGCAATAAATCATTTTTATTACCGGTAAGTAGGTACCTACACTACCCCACGTCTCATACGAATTTCGACTCTATAGTAAAAGACGGAAGGTACAAATTCCTTTACCAGGTTACTTAAGTACCTACAAAAGTTCTCGGAATTATTTAGTACCTACTTATTGCCTCACAGATTTTTTCTAGAATTTGCTAGGCCCTGGTACGTACTTCTATTCTGGAGGTTTCGATTAGCAATGCGTTTTAATTATTCGGTGATATTCTTGACTTGTCGAAGAAACGGCGTGTTGCATTTTCACGGCATAACAATATATTTGGGGTTCGATCGCTACCTGTTGTAGCATCCATTGCTATGGGCCGAGTTTGTATGAGTTCTTTCTGAAGCTACATACCTGGCAATAAGCTGTACAGCATCAGCAGTAACATTAGCGCCAACTAGTCTGGTCGCCACAATATTCTGCAGCTGCGTATGAGTGTAAGGCGGGAAGGTGAGGCGCGTGAGGCCTAGGCGGGAGGCCACGCGCGCCGCCAGCGCCCGCTCGGGCAGGTCCATGGTGTTGGCGACGGCGAGCACGCTGAGCAGCGCCGTGTTGTGCGCCGCCCACTCCATGATGCTGTACAGGACGTCTTGGCGACGCGTGCAGAGGGCGTCTAACTGGGAAATTTAAGTTGTAATGATGATTTTTAGATGATTGTTGGGGAATATGTTGATATTCTGATTGAGGGTACAGTATGATCAAAGCATGTTGGCCATTCAGGACTTGGCGTTGCATTCCGTTCATATACACCGTTAAATTTGGTCGTTTTAATCTTGAAGAGGGTCGATCCGGTAGAATAAACACTATCGATTTGTGTAGATAAATTGTGTAGATTTGTATTGATATACGCAATTTATTATAAAGTTCATTTCTTTAAGAAAATGAGTCAATGACCTCGTAGGTAGCTATCGATCGTTACGTACTAACTACCTATAGGTAATTGAACTGGCCCAGCTGAGAAATCAATTTTGAAGGTGCGTAAATTAATTCGAGTTTAGAATAAAAGTACCTACTTTATTTTTTTATTCTAAGTTTACCAATTGAGTCTATGGTCTTTGGGATTAAAACGAAACAATTTAACGGTGTATACATATGTATAATAATATATATTACGTAAGGACTACAGGGGGCTTAGGAGTCTTTGCTTTGCTTTTTTTTGATGACCAACACTCATGGGCGAGAGGTCTAGGTGGTGATTACGTCAGCAGTACATTTCTTTTAAGTTGTGTAAGAGGACAATGTTGATGTTTCAAAATCACAAGAAAGTGAGACACATTAAGCAGCATACAATGACATCTAATGTCATTGAAGACCTAAGAGGGGAGGGGGGTAATATTAGCAAAACATATAGTATTAGGGGCTTGAACAGCAGAACATTATGTAGTGTTACGAGAATTACAAGAATAATACTCAGTTACCTCATCTACAAGCAATACTGTTGGTGTTCTTCTAGGTCCAGGATTCGTGAACCTCTTTTCTAATAATGCACAAGCCTGTTCCCATACCACGGATTTACCTGTAAAATAAATAAAACTTATACGATTTTGTACCTTATGCCTATGGTAATAAAAACTTCTATACAAAAGACTTGTTTTCTGTTTTAACTTGCAATGTATGTTTAACTGTATGTTTGGGTCAAAACTTGCAATTGACTTTTCAAGCACATATCTTCAACTAACAGAGCTGAAATTTTGCATGCATGTGTAAATCACATGACAATGCAATTTTATGGAGATATGGAGCGGATCTGATGATGGAGCTGGAAGGTATACAAACTCCGCAATAAAACAATACGACTCCATCGAGTATGGACTCGTTTATATTACTACAGCGAAAAAAAGAGTGGGGGTGTGAACATACATGGCGGAATGGAAAACAATGTCATTCCTTCTTAGCCTTCATACAAGAATCGGACCTTCCTTTCAGAAACTGGACTGGGGCCCCAGTAGGTTTCGGCCCTGTAGTTGGGCCTCTCAACTCCATGAGGAGCGCGGGATCTCTAACCAGACATCCGGGCGGCGAGATAACCGTTGCTCACCGTCCGCAAGCCCGCGCAATGTGGTGGAGGTCACACCTGGTAGTTCAACCCTTAGTCTTACCAGTAAGCTGTTTGTATATCTGCACGTAAGCCTGCCGAGGCTCAGCTATCCTCATGCCATTGACCTCAACCAGCTGGAAGTCAGGCAGGTCTACTTCTTCCTTCAAATACTTGAGTGCTGAGTTGACAGTTGCTGTCTTGCCTGTGCCAGGTACACCTGATATGTACATGCAGCTGTAAAAAAAAAAGAATGAAGCATATTGTTGTGACATGTGTGAAGCCATAAACTAAAATTGAAAATCCAAATTCAAAGAGTTTGAGAGCCTAGACCAGACACAATTCCCGTCAGGTCGGAGGTTCCTTCCTTTTTAATGTGTTTTCTTTTTTGTGGGCAAAAATCATCCAATCAAAAAATCCTAGTAGGCTTCAGCTGGCCTGGGCCTCTGCGATTGGACAATTCCTTGAGGCGCCAGAGTTCTCGGGCGCCCAAGTCGTCGCCGGTGCTATCTGTCCAGATAACACCGGCGACGACTTGCGCACAGTCAAGATGGTAAGCTACCCATCACCCCTTATAAAATATGCGTGCTGTCTATAAACAAAACTTACCCACTGGTACCATCCAAAAGCTTAGATCTTACAAATGAGAGGATTTCTTCCATTTGACCTTCTCTGCCAGGTAAGGCTTTGTTTTCTTTTAAGAAATCTGGAAATACAGTTGAAGAAACCTAATTAATAGAAAATAAAAACCTTTCATTGTTAGGGAATATCAATTAATTACATTTTATTATTCCCAAGTCTTATTTTAACTGCCAACTGTGATAATTTCTATAATTACTATCCCATGTATGAGAAAATGTAAATTGGAAGACAACCCTTCTAGACTTTCATTTCATAGCAGCATTGCAAATTTCATAGCTTGGCTTATTAATAAATAGATGGCAAAATTTGTAATGTAGATTTTTGGAAAAATATACCCTATATTAAAGAAAGAAAAGATATTCTATATTCAAGAAAACAGAAAATATTAAATTTTCTTACCATCAATATTATCAATAGAGTGAGCCCTATTGTGTAAAGTAGGTGTAAGCTGGCTAGTCAAGATCCTTTTAGTCACACTGCGCTTAGGAGTTTGGGCTGGTGTCCGAGTCTTAGGTGTTTTAGGGGTCTTCGGTGTCTTTGGCGCCGGCTTAAAGTCATCATCACTTTCAGACATCTTACGTAGAGGCTTCCTAGGAGTTCTCTTCACTGGTGAAAGTTCTGGTTCTTGATAGTTAATAGAAGCCTTGACTCTTCCCCGTCTAGTAGTAGGTGTAGTCTGTTCATCGTCTTCAAACAATAAAACCTTTTTGGGAGTCTCCTCATTTATTATTTTAGAAATAGACTGCTTTCTTTTTGGTGTAGTCGGTACATGTTGCCTTATGATCAGTGTCGGAAGCTCATCATCAGAATTCTCTTTAAGTTCCATAGACAAAACATCTTCTATGTTATTTTTGGTTAATTTTTTAGAACTCTTTGGTGTGTCTGAGCCTTTTTTTGGAGTTGATTTTGGTGAAACTTTTTTAGGTGACTCTTTTTCGTTTTTATCAGCTAATATTGCTCTTTTTAGCAATAATTTGGTGCCATCATTTTTGCTAACACTCCAGTTCTTTTCCGAGATGGATACTCTACTCATTCTTTTGACTAAACTGCTAGGAGTTTTAGGTGTAGTTGTCTTAGAAGGTGTCCTATTAGGTATGTTTAATAATGCCATAGCTTTCCGTTCTTGTTCAAGGACCGGTTCTATCTGTGCCTTGCGTCTGCTCATGGCTATTAGACGGTATCTACATATGTAATGGTATGGTTCATTTATAATTTCATCCATATCTTTGGTGATTGTTAGCGTGATGGTGCATTTTTTGAAGAATGTTTCTATTGATACGTCTTGGTTGAATGGCCGGTGGTCTTCTATTACCTGGAATTGTTGTTGAAGGCTTTATAATTGTAAAATTTTACAGGAAGTTTGACTTTTTTACTACTTCTTACATTCCACTATTTTACATTTAATTAGTCGAGTCCTTGAGTGTAATTTACTTAATTTATTAAGCCACAGACACAGATGTCCTCTTGGGGCTTAATGAATTAATGATTGTAAGAATTTATTGTAACTGAACCACACACAGATAGTGATTATTTGAAGTGTTCAGTATAATTTTTGAGCTTCATAACCCTACAACTAATTTTATTTGAAATTAGTAAAGAAAGTTAACAAGTTATAAACTCACCTCTTTTTCATAAAAACTAATTGGTTCCATATTACTGAAACACCAGTTAGGCAGGTCACTGGGCCTTGAGTACCACTGGACTTTGGCTCTGAATGGATCACTGGTGTTAGTGCCATCTTCATACAATGAGATAATACGAGCTGCATCACAGCCTGCCTCTGTATCCGGTTCCGCCGCATCAGCATTTGAAATAAGAACACAATCTCCAATTCCAGCTATGATGTTTCCAAACTGAAACTTCCTGAGTAAAAACAGGGAAAATATAAGCCGGAGAAAGGAAAATATTGTTGTTTTGCATTATTTTGTAGGTTAACTTACTCGTAATGATGAAACGACGGGGTTAAACTCTGTGGTTCTTGTATTTCCTCACTCAGCCACGTTACTGTTTTCGGCATTACTTTCCTTCTAGGCATTTTGTCAGTAATCTTTAGAATATTTTAACGTTTTTTTGTCGACTCGTACTTAGTTTGTCATGTCAAAATAATAACTTCGTTTTCGCGCCAATTTAGGGATGCTAATCTGAAATAAAATCGACTAATTAAAGAATTGATTTTATAATATTTCAAACAATTTCCAATCTTAGAGCATATTCCAATCAATCTTAAAAAATTGATTATTGCTGTGAATCGATTTCAGAAACTTTTAATGATGCAATAATTGGCATCATCAAAATATGCAAAATAGACACATAGGATACGAAACTATATAAATATAAATGACATTTCTGTCATTATTTCAATCAATGGACGTCAATGTCATATGTCGTAAACACGTGAAGGCGTTTGTTGGTTAAAGTTTACAAAATAATTCCAAAATGAAGTCAAAACAGAAGAAAACACCACAGAAGCTGCTATCGGATAAAATAGCTGATGCCCTAACAGTAAAACCTCGTGCTGATATAGAAGACGACCAAGTTTTCGGCACAAAACCGAAAACTGTTACACGTGAAGATTTAGGTTCTTCAGACACCGAAGTTGAAGCGGCTATTAGTGATTTTCGCAAAAGAAACGTGGGATTATTGAGCGAGGTTAGTAAAAAGTATGAGGGACAAGTTGTTTCTCGGAAAGATCTCGAAGACTCCGATGAAGAAGGCAGTAGTTCAGACGATGATTTGCTTCAACAAAAGCAACCTCAAAAAAACAAACAGGACTTTTCAATCGACTCAGAAGGGTCAGACTCGGAGGATAACCTGTCTAAACCAAAAACTAGCGAAGAAAACTCATCAGATTTAGAAGATTCAGATTCAGAAGCCGAAAGTGAAGACTACAGCATCACTCAATTCCAAAAACAACTAAATGCCGATTCGGAAGATGACGAAGAAGGGAGTGGTGATGAGGAAGGTAGTGATGAAGAGGAGGATGATGATGAAGGTGAAGGATATGACATCAGTCAAATGGATGAACCGATGAAAGAAAACTTTGAACATATCAAGAAACAGAATATATCTGAGGAAGCTAAGAAGGGTATTTGTGTGAGGAACCAGCTGTTGTTATGGGAGAGCTTGCTGGAGATGAGGATCCATCTACAAAGGTGTGTGAACACGGCCAATCAGATGCCAATGCCAGACGCTTATAATGAGTTGAAGGAGAATGAGGAATTTTTAGAAGAGACTAATGCTACTAAAGCTAATGTCACCAATGTTTTGGACAAGTAAGTTCAATTTATTTAACATTGAGTATTATAATTTGTAAAGCTATGTTTTAATGCTATTAGAGTAAAATGTTAATTTTAATTAATCATTCCAGTGTCCGCACACCTATTGTCTTTTAATTGTGTCTGTAATTACGGTAGTCATAAAAAGTTAAGAAGTCATTCTTTTTGTGGGACTTCATGCTATTGTAAATATATGTTATTTATTTATTGTGCATACTACAGTGTCATCTTTATTACCCAAATATTGACTGGTAGAGAATATCCTTTTGCATTAAGTTTTCTATGTATGTGAGGTTAAAATAAATAAGTAAGTTAATGTAATTATTTATGCACTAAATATTTTTCTGTTTACCTTTCCAGGTTACTCTCTCTCCAGAATTTACTTTTAAGTAAATATCCAGAGACAAAGACACTTTGTAACAAGAAACTAAGCAAACAACAGGCAGATGCAAAACAAACTGTGAAAGAAGACAGTGATGAGGAAATCCCAAGCGATACAGACAATGAGGAGATACCATCAGACACTGACGCTGAAGATGAGACTACTAAAGAAAGCCAGACACCTAAAATTAAAACTAAAACTCCACCAACCAAGAAACGCAAACTTGAAGAGTATGAAACTGACATTTCAACATCCCACAAAGCATTCAAATCATTCAGAGACTCTTCAATACAAAAATGGAATGAAAAAACCCGTCTTGCAACCGCGGCTAATGTAAAAAATGCACCTACAAATACAGTACTCCAACAAATCTCATATATTTTGTCTGATAAAGAGAAATTAGTGAGACGTACACAGTTGAAAAGGTCAGAATATGACATTATTGGGTACAAGAAAGATATCTCAAAAGAAGAAGAAAGTAGAGATCCGGAAGGGTCAGAAATAAACCCAGTGTCCAGAGACCGTAAGGACAATGATGAATATATTCCAGAAATTTTTGATGATAGTGATTTCTACCATCAATTGCTTAGAGAACTTATCGAATGCAAGTCTGCGGATATTTCGGACCCAGTCCAGTTGAGTCGTCAATGGATAGCGTTGCAGCAAATGAGAAGTAAGATGAAAAGAAAAGTGGATACCAAAGCCACGAAGGGAAGGAAGATAAAGTATGTAGTACATAATCAGTTGGTCAATTTTATGGCGCCTGAGAAATCAGTCCAGTGGACTGATGAAAGCAAAAATGAATTGTACAGTTCTCTATTTGGTAAATTGTTTGAGCAAAGTAATATAGGATTAAATGCCAATGTAAATGGTTTTAAGTTAAAAAATTGAATAAAAATTATTTAATTACAATGGTTTTGTTTTACTTTTTTTTAATTGCGTTTATGCACAAAGTCAAAGTAGTGTATCATCAATGTGATGTGATCAATAATTTAGAATATTAGAAAGAGAAATTAGTTTTCATTGTATAAGTGTTAAATCGCTTTCAAGGGCTAACTATAATGTTTTAAAATGTCAAGCATGCACACAAAAAAGAGCTGAGATAAATACACATGTATCATATGTATATAGCTTCAACTTATCAGTTCTGCAGGTCGTCAAATCTCTTAATTTTTATATATTTTTTAAGTAGTTTTTTTTTATAAAACTTGTTAATTAAGTTAATTAATAAAGCTAAATTAAATGAGATATCATACATAATAGGTACCTACAAAACGAGGTCGCTTTTCACGTCTGTCTGTTCATCCGCTAGATCTTAGCCACGAAACATTTTGATGCATTTTTCATAAGAAAAAAAAAAACGAAAAAAAATCTTTTAAAACTTTCGCGTTTGTTCGTAGTATTTTATAGATAATTTACACTTGCACGATGTACATAATATCTCTTAAACGAAAAAGTACCTAATATTTAAAATTAATACTAATATCTCTAATCACCCCTTTAGCGCAGTGGTTTATGTAATGGTAATGGTTTCATTTTATATTTTTATCAAACATAATTAGTAATTAAGTACACAGTATATAAGTAGGACATTTATTTATTTGTCGGTCGATCAGTGTGCATTCCTCTCATCCACTTTTTCGACTCATCAAATGAGCATCAGCACCCATGATGTTTCTTAAAAGCCGGCGCCCCTGTTTAAAAAATTGTCTATTATCTAATTTTAAACTTCTCAAAACATTCAAGTCTCCAAGATGCTTTTTACAATATCGATACAAACTCATGAATAAAACTGTAAGTAACAATAAATAAATCTTTGAGCCGAGTGCTTCCGGGAGCATTGCGTAAGGCGCTCGGGGCTCGGGCGTCTCGAGGCGATCGTCCGCTGTTTGTAAGCGTGATGGGCACGTGCCCGCGCCGGTGCTCGTGTCACGGTCATATGCGGAGCCGCGGCACTGCCCATATGTCTAGGACTGTATGTATTGGACTGTGGACTGGACCATGGACTTATACTGAGTCATCGTGACTACTCATGATTGTACTTGGATAGGGGTGTTATGGACTTATTATGGGTACTCTGGCTTTAGGCGTGTAGGTCACATTATTATGATTATGTTTTTTTTATACAGCAGGAACTCATCAAATTAGGTTCCCACTCTTCTGCTTGGATGGAGCGAGAGTGAGTGTCAGACACACTGACTAAAACTCGTTTGTATCTATTCTTTCAGGTAGGTACCCTCTGCGTTCCAGAGTGGAGTAATATTTTTTAAGTGCATTTAAAATGTTTCGGTAAAATTCTTCTGCGAAGCAATAATGCTGGCAAAGGTGGAGATCACACGCGTGAGGCAACGCGCCTCACGTCCCCGATTCCGAACACCAGTAGGCGCGAGCTTGCAGACTGCGAGCAATGGATACATCGCCGTCGGAGCGTATGGTACGTACCCAGCAGCGTCAAAGCTTACTTAGGCCATGGGTAATGTGAAAGTGAACCCTGGGGAAAGAAAGAAAGAAAAAAAGGAAATAAACATTGATTGTAGATTCTTATGTTTGTTTGCTTTTCTCTTTTCTGAACGTTTTCAGACATCTTTTTAATCGTCCAGTTTTCCGCGCGCCCTCAACTCGCTATCAGCCTCAGTAGCGGAGGTCGAGAGAGGGTTATCTGCCGCCTCACAAACAACACATATGTATGTATGTGTCTACCTATCTGCTAATAAGAAACCACTTCATTTTTGTGATACATAACAAACACATTGGCTAATTAACGCATTTAAAAAGTTGCACAGATTGACAAATGACACATTGGAGTTTTTAGCTGTCATTATAGATTCAGTTGATTTTATTTTGGATATTGTAGTGTTAGTGGGATGTTTTTCTATCGATTACCAATCTTGTGCATCATCTGTCGTTTTCTAAGTACCCATGTAGGTCAATGTGAAGTAAAAATATTTTGACTTTGACCCAGGGGGACTCGTAGGGACTGTGCAAAAGGGTCGAAGCCTACTGGGGCCCAGGGTCTCCCTTCTGAAAGGAAGGCTTGGCCTCAATACGAAAGGCAAAGAAGGAACAGGGTGGGGTGTTTAGTCAGCAAGAGTCTGACACTGTTTCCCGCTCTGCCCAAGAGTGGGATTCGTCATTGGATGTTTTTTGTCCACCATAAAACAAAAACCAGGGGACTTACCATGATTGAAATCGCAAAAAAAAAGTGCAGCACATTTTAACCAGTTAGGTGAACATAAATGTAGTGACCAGCAGATTTTTTTTCGCGATTTTAAGTTGCTCCTATAGCAAAAATTCATTGTTATTATAACAACAATCACGTGTTTAAGTATTCACCCTATATAATTCCAATAAGTGGACAACAAGTAATGGGTAGCTCGCCATCCGGTCGTCTGGTAACGGTCCAGGGCAAGCCAGGTTGTCGACGGCACGCGCTGTTCCCGCGTGCCTCAAGGAGTTATCAGCAAATGTAGAGGCCCAAGTGCAGGGCCGAAGCCTACTGGGGCCCAAATTTTATATTGATAAAAAATGTAGGATAATATTCTTGTGCCTTATTTATATTTAATTCATGCTTCCATTAATTTTATTGGCCTTTCGAGTACCGTAATTAGAGACATAATAGAAAGACAATAGGTTTTCCCTCGGGGCTCAAGAGTTTAAAATTTACTGCTATTCCGGTAACCAAGTGTCCTAAATTACGATGCCCCGGATTTTCTGGTTGCTCTGGATACCTGCTCACCTGGCCTCTTCCTGTGTTCAGTAATTGATATAAGCAGGTACTCAGACTGCGACACTCGACGAAGCCTACCCTCCGAATTTACAGTAGCAAGTAGACTTGAAGTTTTATTTCAGTAACTACGATAATATTTTGCTGAATTAATCATAACATAACATAATATATAATATTAGGGTTTTTGATAAAATAAACTTAATTATAATTATAAGTAAACATTGGTTTTCTTGGTCTGGTACTCGCACGAGTAACGATCACTTGTTGCTCTCGTGGACGACTGCGTAGGTGTTCTTACGGGGGGCTGATTACGAAATTTTCAATATCAGGTGCTGAGTGAGCTGTATGCTGTTTAACCTTTCGACTTTGGTAATTACAGACACAATTAAAGAACAAAAGGTGTGCTAACGCCGGCGTTCGCGTGAGGCTCAAAACTTAAGTGCTTAAACTTGATAAACTAGTGCGCCTTACCATCAACGATTGCATCACTGCTTACTATCAGGTGGGATCGCAGTCAAGCACTAGTTTATTGCAATTAAAAAAAAGGTGGTAAAGTTTTCATACTAAATGCCTTAGAACAAATACAACTGCCTCTTTCGCTAAAACGTCGTTTACTATGGTGACCGGCGACCGTACGGGTGTTTTTTTTTATGGTGGGAAAAATCATCTTATGTTTAATTCCGCCGTGTCAGACAGTGTCAGACTCTTACTGACTAAACGACCCATCCCTTTACTTCATCGCCTTCATACCGGGGTCGGACTTTCCTTTCAGAAACCGGACCGGGGCCCCAGTAGGCTTCGGACCTGCTGTTGGGTCTGTACATTTGCTGACAACACCTTGAGACACGCGCTCTTAAAATTTCAGATCATTTTGAAGAATTTATTTATTTTATTTATACATTTATTCAGGTTAACCAACAATGGTTTATACTAAAAATGTCTAATTTAATAGCTAGGGTAACATTTTTTATTCTAGATGGGCTTGCGTTTGATGGTAAGCGTTGATGTGGCCAACGATAGAGCACGCTTGCCTAGAAGTAAGCTATTCACTCTTTACTTAAAGACCCTAGTTTGTAGCTATCAGGAAACAGAATCCGCGAGGGAATTTCAAACCTCGTTTGGCCAACTTTCTTTAGATCTTTTACTATCAAAGAAATCCTGTTTCAATGATATGGCTAGAGAATAAATAATATATGGCTAAAAGATTCGACTGGCCTGTCAGTCCTGACTGCTATGCCGGAGGTCGTGAGTTCGATTCCCACCCAGGACAAATGTTTGTGGGATGAGCACGGTTATTTGTTCTGTGTCTGGGTGTAATTTATCTATAACTAGCGACCCGCCCCAGCTTCGCACGGGTACTGATATTGAATATATTATGCATGTACTATGCACATAAATCTTCTTCTTCAATCACTCTATCTATTAAAAAAAAACCGCACCAAAATCCGTTGCGTACTTTTAAAAATCTAAACATACAACAACATCAGCAACTTTGTTTTACACTATGTAATGATATGTATGTATTTAAAAAAATATAGAAGTATGTTTATCAGTTGTCTAGTACTCATAACACAAGCTCTGCTTAGCTTGAGACTAGACGTAAAAAAAAGAAAGAATTTCAAATTCCATCTACGTTTTGTCCCAAAGTTGGTTTTTCTATAAACAACTTTATGGTGGGCAAAAATCATCAATGACGAATCCCGCTGTTGGGCGGAACAGGAAGCAGTGTCAGACTATTACTGATTGAATACCCCAGCAACCCACCCCGTACCTTCTTAGCCCTTCGCACTGGGGCCAAGCCTTCCTTTCAGAAAGAGACCCTGGGCCCCAGTAGGCTTCGACCCTTTTGTAGAGTCCCTACGGAGCGGTTGGCCTTGACTTAGGTCGACAGGGTAGCAATTGCTTGTAAATATTATCACTGCTGATTTATGCAAATAGTTCACCTATTTGCATAAATCTAATTTTCATAATAAGCTGGGGACATCGGCTTGATCTGCGTTTTTTAAACTTTTGGATACATAATCAGTTTGTCTGTGGTTCAGCTAGAAACTTAGGTCTTGTTTACGGTGACGCGGCGCGAAGGGCGATGCGTTGGGCGTTCGTCGTACATTGCAGCAGCGGGCCGCGTTATCCCACGCGCTAACACAAACATACGGCAATGTACAACAAACGCACAACGCGCCGCGTCTCTGTAAACAAGCACGTAGAGAAAATGAGATAAAAAAGCGCAATTTTGATTATTTCATCATCTTCTTGCCCTTATCCCGTTTTATTTATGGTCGGCGCAATATGTTTTTTTCTTGCTCCCTCTTGCTGTCCTGTCACCCTATTTACCAGTAACTCCTCTTTCTTTCAATAGCAATTTTGATTATTTATTGATGATTAATTATTGACTTTGAAATTAGATTAAATTCAAAGTAGTAAAATCTAATGATCTTTCCCGCTTTAGTACTCTAAAGCGGGAAAGATCCACTCTACTGTGTGGGAGGACATTTCGGACACCTGTGTCATTCAGGAGCGGTCTTAGCGGGCATCGGCCCCGTTGGGCCCCTACGGTCACTCAGCATTTAGTCAAAAATTATAATTTTGTGTACTAAAAAATCAAGACATATTTAAAAGAAAAAAAAAGCTTTTTTAAAGATAATATTATAAGAACAAAACCTCCGAGCGTTTTTCCGCCTGAATTCGATGGTAGTTAGTTCTTTTGTTCAGTTGTTAGCGGGCATCGGCCCTTATGGGCTCCTACGGTTTGCTGTACTTTAGTCAAAGTGACACAATCAAGATGTGTCAAGATTTGTTTTTCATAACTTATTTCGGATTAAATTGAAGTGTCGAATAATTCTCAGAATTACTTTTAAAGATCAAGTTAAAGTCGACAACAAGGATGATGTGATGTAATTCATGACTAATATGTTGAAAGATCTGTGACTTGTCGCTTAATCATTTTCCTCGTTACAAGTAAACAAATTTATTTATTGCTTGCAGATAAAGGTGGGTACACAGGCGGGCTTTATGCCTTAGGCATTTTCTACTAGTCAATCTCTTCGAATTCTCTCAAAAACGTTCCTATTCCTGGCCTGGCCATTTATTTTATTTATTTATTTTTACTTTAACAAAAACGGCTATCCGCCAAACACATTAGATTTATAAGACTCCCACACTCATCTCACAGAACTCCAGGCATACTGACATGATCGCCTTCCATTCGTCCGCAAACACATCACATTCAGGGTGCGTGTCCAAAAGAGTGTTGAGCGCAAAGAGAGTACGAGGGACAGGAGACTGTGCTCGCGCAACAGTGTGACTCGCAGGCACAGCGAATAAGCTATGTTTTCTGATACGGCTATATTTTATTGGGGCACAAAGTTGAGACAGCTCGGTAAGCAGCTCTGGAGTATCAATTTTTCCACGGAGGATTTTTAACATTGTTATTAAGTATTTGGTCATTTTTCCTTATGATCTCTAGTGAGTTATACCCTACAGAACCTAAAAGACCATACCATATTCATAGCTTTAAGTCCGAAAGTCCCCTCTTTGAAGAGTGGCTGAAGACATGTTACGTCTTCCTCACTTTTCGGATGACGCTGATCCCCGCCACCCCCTGTATCCGATGCAGGAACCTCCCGAACTTACCATGTCCGGTGTGGACCTGCGTATATCCAGCAGTGGTGGTCTTTCGGCTGAAATAATGATGATGATGAATTCATGACTATATTGAACACGTTTCTAATAAGTCGATTATATTTTCAAAGTTGTTATGCCTGCCGGAGTCTGTTTTCTGATAGCTTTAATCTAGGGGTCTTTAAGTCAAGAGTGAATAGGTTACTTCTAGGCAAGCGTGCTGCAGCGTCGACAAATAATTGCTTACCATTAGGTAAGATAATAGTCGAATGCAATATAATAATTTAATTAGTCGTTTTGTCACATATTGTCACAAAATGAGTCATACATTTATCTTTGATCTTCCTTGTTAACTATTGTACGAAGCAATGCAATGCAAGTAGGGAAATAGCGTACATACAAGATTACGATTCTTACACTCGTATTTATAAACAAGTAAAATTAATTAATTGAGTAAAAGTTACTACTTAAGTACTTAGTAACTACTTAAGTACCTAAGTAACAATTTCATTTTTTCATGAAGATTTCTAACCTCAAGTAAAAACTTAATAATAAGAAATTACTTAGCAACAAGGAATTAAAAAAAGAACTACATATATTTAATACATATTCCTCAAACCAGCTGCGTCTAAACGTGCAATTAACAGTTTTTCACATTAGTGCGGAAAAAGCGCGTCCCCGCCACAACTTTATTGTAATGAAATAGTTTATCGTATCAGGCTGGTCGCGCGTCAACCTCCACCAGGAACGGGTCAATCCCTACAATTCGTAAGTGTATTGAAAAACGTCGTTTAACGCACGTGTAAATTTGTCACTACAGCGCTCAACTCCATAACACACTCGCCTACAGTTCGTACGAATTCCGCCTCGGTCGCAATGAAAAACTTTCTGCACTTATCAAAATGTACAATTGACGTACAGGTATGTTATTTAGTATTTAGTCATCTTCCTACAATTCTGTTTGTTCTAGTAGTCTGCGTAAAAACAAACAGTTAAGGGGGTAGGTACCTACGTATAGACTGCAGGCACCTTTGCAGCTCTCATCATTAAAAGCGACGTGTTTACGAAGTGCTTAACGAGTGAAACAATTGACGGCAACGGGGTGTCCTGTGCGAGGGGGCGGTGCAAACTATAAGATGCAGCGGGTATATATATTTTGATACAAGAGCAGAAAGTTTGTCGAAGGCTACGGTCACATTATCGCGAAAACGCGAAGATTTGTGTCGTCGTGACACGTCTGACCAAAACCCAAAATCACCATCGCGAATACGAGTGCCGTTAAATTGCCGCAAATCAAAGGGTTTTAACGCGACAAAGTTCGTGCCTTTAGCTAAACTTTGCACGCTTCAGTTGACTGCGAGGCGCCGAGGAGTTTAAACGTGTATATACTTGTTAATCATTATCATCATCCTCTATCATCTCATCTATCCATCAGCCTTTTAATGTTCCCACTGCTGGGACACAGGCTTCCTCTCTAGGCGAGGGTATGGGCCATAATCCACAACGCGGGCCTTGCGGCGGCTTGTTAATCATGGATTGGATTAATGAAAGAATATTAGAATTTATACAGAATTATGAAAATGAATCAGTTTTGTGGAACCACCTAGACTCAAACCACAAGAAAAAGTTTTCCGAAATGAATTATCACGTCGTAGCGTAAGTTTTATTATGACGTGGCCAAGCAAGCCAACGCGAACACAAATCTTCACCTTCAAGTCTGGCCGTAGCGACCGAGGCGGAATTCGATCGAGCCCTAGGCGAGTATGTTGTAGAGCCGAGGGCTGTTGTAACAAATATGCACGTGTGTCTTAAGTTTTTATATACAACTTGCTTTTTCCAGGGGCTTCGCCCGCGTACATAAAATATAGCCTATGTCACTCAGGAGTGAAGCAGCTTTCTATAGTTGCTAAAATTTTTGCAATCGGACCAGTAGTTCCAGAGATTACCCCCTACAAACAAAAAAACAAAAAAACAAACTTTACTAGTGTAGATTACGACTTGTGGGGACTGAACCGAGCTTCGTGGGGGCCGACGAGGGCCTAGCCTGATACGACAAAAAGACGATGATGTGATGGAGCGAGCACGCACAATTTTCCCCATTAGTGTGAAATACAACCTCTTCTAAACGCAATGGGATAAGAGCGAGTTTTCGACTTAGTGTAATGAAAACATGTTTACGCATTAACAGTTTTTTTATTGTTTAATCGGGTCTTACTTATTTAAAGTGACAAAGATATAAAAAAATACACATAATTACTTTCTTTCTTATTTTCATTGTTGGCTGCAATTTACCTGAAATGTAAATATGAGCGGTATGAGATGTCGAGATAAGCGGTATTGGAGAGCTAGAGTGACATCATAAATACAGGTAACAATGCCCATTTTTGTTTAAAACAACGGATAGATAGATAGATAGATATACTCTTTATTGTAGGTCCACCATAAACACAATTTGGTACATTAGGACACTTGAAATTACTACGGTGTAAAAAAAGATTTTTTAAAGACAACCTTTGGATGGATTTGACAGAGGAGAAAGATACACGGGTAGTTTGTGGCGTACTATTTACATATATACAATACATAACTAATGAAATTCATATACTACAAAAATAATATATACGTATATAATGGATGGTAAAATAAATATTTATAAGTTGTATTAATTCATGTTAGGGGAAAGCTGCTGATTATAGTGGTGAGGACCACTCAAACAGTGATGCAGACATGAGCGGAATTGAATAACAAAATTCTGATATTTCTCTCTCTTTCTTCATAGCCCATGAAGGAGATGGCGGGACCACTTGGATGCCTTCCTTAGGAATTGGAAAAAAGTGGTTCAAGACCGAGAACACTGCAAGGAATCGAGGGACGTCTATGCTCAGCAGTGGGACAGTATGGGCTAGAAATAATAATAATAATCTTCTTATCTTATATATATAAATGATTAGCTGTTACCGGGGCAGCTAGACTGTAAACAAATGGTATTTAAGAAATATCTGTAACACCTGAAACACCTGAAGTAGGACATATGTTATTTTTAACTTAAATTTCTGCTTTTTTCGGGCGAATTTGCTGACGGAAGCTAGTTCTAGTATGAAACACTACATTTAAGTAATTAAGTCTAAAGAATATTTGCATTTACTCGTATGGAATAAAAAATGACCTAAAACAAATCAACGCTGTCGCTCTTCGCTCGCGGCACGACAAATGGTACTTCTGAGATAACATCTGGGCGGGCCGCCCGCCCGACAACACAACCAGTAGCAAGACCGCGCGCGTACGAAACAAACGTACACACAGTTATCTCTTATCAGTACAAATCGATCACTAGTGAAAATAATCGACTAAATAAATCATTATCACTAAATAGTCTAGTATTAAAAAAAGTGAAGTGATTCGAAATTTGAAAATTAAAAGTGAAGTGAAGTGCTGGTTGGTGAGAAAAAAGTTTGGATGTGAAAACTTTTTTGTAAGTAGTTTTTTTTTCTCGCTTTATGTTAACGTTGGAATGCTTTTACTGGGAATTTTGTAAGTATTTTAATATACTGTTTTATTCCAGCTTTCGATTATTGAATTTTTAGCCCGTACGAAAACTTTTATTATTGTGATGCAATGAAAAAAATATTTAAAAGAGGAAATAATAAAATAAATCGCAAAAAGAAAAACACAGTTTGTTTGCGCAGATATTTAGGTTTCTTAGGTACTTTATAACGATAACAAGTATCGACTGATTGAAATGTTTTGAAGATGACTCCAATTATATCGGAGTGACATTTAATTTAAACACTAATTGCCAACGAGAGATATTAATACTCTCTTCTATAAACAAACTTTAATTAGTCAATTGTCATGATTTTTGGCACCTGCTGCGTTCTTTGCGATTATTGGGAGTACAGAGGAACCCGAAAAGCTGTATTTGAAGGTCGAACGGAGGGTCCAATTACTGAAACAGTTTTTGAAGCGTCTAAAAGTTTGTTAATTATATCAAGTTAAACTGACAAACTGACTTCTAAACTGACAAAAATTAGTGACGTGTAAAACTGTTATATATTGCCGTTGTGTTGATGTTTAAAATAAAAATACATATTAAATTGATTATTCTAATAAAAAAAGTAACTTGTAACCAATAATGCAATAGACATACCTAATTAAATAAGTATCTAAGGAGAGTTAGTTATCTCCGTGGTATTCAAACTTTTTTGTAAAACTCTTTCATTTGTTTTGACCACAATGTAGGAAAGCACACAGCAACTTCATTCGATTTTCAAAAATATTAAAAAAAAGTTGCGTTTTCGTTTTAGTTTGCCCCAAAAACTCGTACGATAGTGGTTCTAAAGAATGTATGTATAGTCACCGAATAAGTTAATCAAAACCAATAAGTTTCGTAAACGACACATAGTCATCTGTACTAATGTATTAGTACTGATTAGTAGTAATTATGTATAGTTTCGTGTTAATTTATATGAGAATAAATGTATTACATCAGTCTACAATTTTACATTACATCAATTTCGGTGTTTTCGACCCTGACTTTGTCGTAATGTGTCTTTTCATAACTCTCAATTAACGAGATTGGCATCATTGTTTTAATGTGCAGAATTTAAACACTGATGTAATTTAGTTTTGATTTAAACCGTACTGCGTCTTTCTTTTAATGGGCATAATTTTGAACTTTGTCCAATTGGTAAAACCCTGATCTTAGTAGCGGGTATTAAGGACTATTATGGGTAAAATTTTCCTTTGAACTTAAAATCTAGAAAAGGTTTTGAGGTCATTCTAAAACATTAAATGTTAATTGGGTTTCGTATTTTAATCATTCAATAACATTTATTGCATTCTTTTCGATGTCGAACAGTCAATTTTTTTAAATGTATGAAGCGATGAATTCGGAATTTATTTCAAAATCATTAAGATTGTGGCTGAGTGAGTTATGTAGTTTATTTTCAGCACTGTGTTTCTCTTACTTTGTTTGAATAGTTCATCAATTTACATACCTATACTAATGTATAGGCATAACACGTATGTATTTTCATATATATATGTTACATACCGATAAGCAATGTCCGGTATAGTGCGCGGCCAATAAGTTGAACCATTCACCAAGCTACACCCAGTCCCCCACCTCGGCTGAGATCTGAAAATCGGTAATAATCCTCGTTACACATGTTGAACCATCATGGCGGTCGACCTTAAATGAGCAGTAACCGATTTTCAGGTCTCAATCAAAGGTGAGAGGGGGGGGGGGCGTCAACCACAGCAAATGGTTCAAGTTATTTGCCGTGTACTATATATACCTGCTAAAGTTGCCAGTGTCAGGTATCTTAATTTGTCAGAAACTCTGGATATGCGTGTGAATTTATAAAAAAATCGAGCAAGCATTTGATCAACAATATTTAAACAAGGTTTAGTAATGTTTGAGCTATTATGTTATTTATACATTTAAGTTGTTTTTTACCTTTTAAAAAAAAACTATATTTGTTTTAACGGTACCGAAATCGTATATGTTAAGGCCGGGTCAGATACACGCAAATACACTGATTTGTGACTGTGACACACAAATAAAAAACCGATGAGCCGGTATAACTTCCGCAATAACCTCCGCTTCAAATTAATCCGAAACCGAATTTGTGAAATCAACCCAAAGCCGATAACCGTAACATCTCTAGTAACTAACATTTATTCAGGGTATTGAGTGTGAGTTGTTTTTACGTTAACGTGACGTTTAGCACGTTCCGCTCTCTGATTGGTTAAAGAGCTTGGAGCGAGCCAATCGTAGCGCCGAACGTCATAAACGCGTCAATCGTGTTAGCGTAAAATAAACTCACACTAGGCACTCGGTTACTATTATGACGGAACTTCTTAAATCTGTATGTCGTACATTGAACTCTGACTTTGGCGTTTGTATAGAATGTCTCAGGTTACAAACGTGTAACGCGTGTGCTAATATTGTCACTACGGTGTTTTCTTGTAGTTTTGTTTTTACTCAGAAAATTGGAGTAATGGAAAAGTATCACGGCTTATGACCATTGATTTAGGAGTAATAGTTGCCTAAACTATAATGGACTTCGAGATACAAATACCTAAGAAAAAATATCTCTCGCATAGACTTGTTGCTTAATTAAAAAGGGTAGTAAAGTAAAGTTTTGGTTTGCCGCCGCAGGATGCAAGCGAATTATTTTTTAAGTGATCAGTCAGAAATAACTGCGATAGTCTTCGCGATACTACATAAAAACTAAGCTTCATTTACCGAGAAATTATATTGAAAAATAAACTTTATCACTATTATCTTACAGTGCAAATGAGATTGCAAATACGTCCTCAAAGACCCCTGACAAGACGTTTGATGTTTGCAACAATAGCTAAGCACGCGTTCAAGTTTGCACTTAAACGCATTAAAGATAAAGTTCATTATTCAACGTCAACAGTATCATCCTCTCTTTTCTTAGTTTCCAGTGAGTATTAGTGGACCTCTTGACCCATGAGAAGTAATATCTATCATCGCTGACCTGCTGTATCAGGGTCACGTATCTTCTTAAAGACTAATCACCGCTGGGAAATTGTTCTATACACTTTAGAAATAATCTTGTAATGAAAATTACTTCCTGAAACTGAACTGAACTTAATTTGATTAAGTTGCTCTACATTTTCTTTTCAGGAAGTCTAATTCTATTGATGAATTATATAAATTATTGGATATTTATTATGTTAATAAAGAATGTTTTAATTCGGAAGTCAGGAAACGGGGTCGACTATAGTCTTCTTCCGGAACCCTGGACTTCCGAAATGGAATCTCCTAGTGAATGTTGAAAAGCAAAGGCAATCAACATAGGTGTAGTTTCAGTTAGTAAAATTTTGATACTCTCTCCCATTCCAACACAGCTGAAATGTAAAGGTAAAGAAGGGACGTAAGTGGGTTTTTAGTCAGTAAAAGTAAACCCTACGCTCTTGAGTGAAAAATCATCATCAGCCTTATTAATGTTTTCACTGTTGGGACTCAGGCCTTCTCTCTAAGAGAGGGAATGGGCCATATTCCACCACTCGGGCCCAGTGCGCATTAGGGAATGTCACATGTCTTCGAATTTTTGGTTCTTGGACATGCCGGTTTCCTCACGATGTTTTCCTTCACCGTTTTGAGAGCAGTGGTGATGACATAAATTACACATAGTAATGCGCCTGGCTGGTCTTGAACCCGCGACCTACCACTCGTAAGTCGGGGCTGATACCACTCGGCCACCACAGCTGTTTAGTGGAAAATATCAACTCCCAATTTAAAACAAAACCTCTTTTTTTGAGCTTATGCAATAAATACTGAGTATTGAAATAATAGACAAACATTAATGTAAAAAATTTAAATAAAGAATATTGCCAAAAAAAAAATAGAATTATTGACAGCTGTCAGGTAGATAGCATAAGACGCTTCTCAGATGGTTCAATCCGAGATTACAGTGAGCCTCTTTTGGGTAAAAATAAGACATTTTATCATGGGTAAAAATATTATAACGAAGGTTATAACGTTAAAACGCGATTTTCTGAATTTCCATTTATGATTTTTCCTAGAATTGTCCGCGAAACGTATCTTATGTAAATTCGGTGAATTTTTGTCTCGTTAAAGTATAAATGGCTTGAAACGATTTTTGCACATTTTACGTGGGAAATTTAAAAATGGTTTTTCCTGCTACAAGAGCGAAAGGGTGTGTTAGTCTTTTACTGACTAAAATCCACCTGTGTTACTTCATTGCCATACACTTCACTGGTCATCACCCTTACGGACGTAGTAACTATTTAGTAATCTGTGCTTACGGGAACATTAGACTAAAAATGAAAACGCACTAACTACTAATCATATTTTGAGCAGCTGGGCTTTATTCATTGCTATTAGTTCGGTCCCGAAGCCCTACCATGAGATCCTTACGCGATTGATTTGAAGACCTAAACTGAACTGTAAAACGGAGCTATATAGGGTGTATCTCTCTACCCCTCTTTAAATATTTTTTATAATTTAATAATAATTAATTTTTACAAGAGTTGCCTTAAAAATTATCGTAACTTAATGTAATGTAATTATTGACAGCTTCATTGTGTAAAATAAACGGTGGTCTCCAAACTCGGAGAAGCCTGTAGTCTCACTCGCATTCTTGATATTTTAACATCTCATGGTACTTAGCCTCTGCTAATTAAAAATCAGAATATGCAGTCCATTAAGCACACTCGCAGTACAAGTGTCAAAACAATCCGTCTCCCTCTCCCGACCTTGCACCGAGCGAGATAACAGACCGATACACTCCGTGTTTTATATTACCGGGTCATCTTACAACATAATTATCTATCTCGATTGATTTATTAATGTTTTAGTGCGCTTCAACTAGATGTGCTTCTGTTTTATTTAATTGAATTTAAAAAGATTTGTTGTCTATCTATTTATCATATATCAATGTAGCTATCAGAGTCTGGTCTCTCCACTTAAGGTATGACTACATCGGGCACATGTGGTGTTTTTTTAACTAAACACCCCATCCTGTTCCTTCTTTGCTCTTTGCACTGAGACCAAGCCTTCCTTTCAGAAAGAGACCCTGCGCCCCAGTAGGCTTCGACCTTTTGCAGAGTCGCTACGGATCCCTTTAGGAGGAGAATTTTGGAAAATTCTCTCTTAGTACTGGCCTACATCATAGGAGGTTTCCTCATATGACTAAACAACCTACCCCGTGCCTTCCTTGCCTAACTAACTGTAACGCTTTCGCACCAACCCTCAGCTCCGGGAGGCTTCGACCCTGTAGGGCCCCTACGGTTTGCTGACAACTCCTTGAGGCGCGCGGGTTAATTACAGTGTAAGATTATTGTATTATTATTATGCTTTGATAAATCGGCCAGTTTCTCCTTCTTTATACATAAATATATATCCTAAATATAGATAATTGTATTATTCATACGAAAAATGGCTAACCGACATAAACAACATTTAACTTATCTAAAGGTTTCGACCCACTGATGCGTGTCATGTTGTCCGATGCTCGAAACTATTTCACTATCGCGTTTACAACAAAAACAATTTGTACTCACCTCTACATTCGATTTATATTTCGCTTACTGGAGCAATAATTGACTGAAATGATTGCTAAGGTTCACCAGGATAGAATTTTTTTTCCAGTGGTGGAATTTTTTGTCGGATTTTTCTTATTTTTTAATGAATTTTTTACGTTTTTTAAATTAAACTGAATAAAAAGGTCATTTTAACATTATTTGCGAAAAAAATAGATGGATTATAGTCCAAATTAAAAATGTCATCGGGTTTGATTAGAATAATGACTTTATTTCGAGAGGGGATCCAGAATCAGGTACTGGATCTATGGTATTCGTTTGCGTTACAATGTCAATTCCCTGTACAGTTCGGTAGCTCTGTCTCACATTGGAATTATGATGTTATTCAGGCGTCATTGTCAGCGCTCTGATGAAGGATTAATAAATGATAAATGAAATTTATTTGTAAGTCATTTTAAAACAACACTTTTACATACACGTCTTTTTTTCTTTTCGTAAGTTAAACTACCCTGAGAAGGAACACCGAAACAAACTCAGGGGTCAAAGTCTCTTTTAAAGTCCATACAGTAAACATGTAATGGTCAAATAAATTGTCTGGTGTAGGTATTAAAGTTAATGATAGGTAGTCATTAGTGTGCGCTTTATCGGTGGTAGATCCCACGACTGTACCACTCCAATTATGTAATTTTAAAAGGTGTTTCTTATCTTACCGGCTCATTAAAAATAACGTCGGTAAGAAATAAGAAAACGTGGGTATTGATAACGGAACTTTAGCAGAAATGAACTGAATAACATTATGTCCGGGTCAAAAGATCCGATATGAAAAAATATAATTGGATGCCAAAATCTCAGCACTTGAACTCGCTGTCGAAAAGTTCGAGTTGTACTTAACAAGTAGGAGTTATTAGTAATATATACTTTTATTATTATATATTATTTTATTACAACGGAACACAAATACTTTATTACATTTAAACTAATAAATAACTTTATAGATGTAAGTTATATAACATACAAAAACCGGTCCATAGACGAATTAGACGATAGAGTTCTGAGATCACAAATTAAAAATAAAATCTACACTATCTACACTAATATAATAAAGAGGTAAAGTTTGTTTTTTTGTTTGTAGGAGGTAATCTCTGGAACTACTGGTCCGATTGAAAAAAATTTAGCATCAATAGAAAGCTGCTTTACTCCTGAGTGACATAGGCTATATTTTATCTACGCGGCCGAAGCCGCTGACAAAAGCTAGTATACAATATTGAGAGACTCTTCCTTTTGTGAAATCGGTCGAAAAATCTGGCTTTTTATGTCATTATTAGCACATTTGCAGTCGTAATTTTGTGAGATCGTCATTCTCTACTACGAAAATTCGCATGACGGAATTACGTAGGCTTTGTGCCCTAAGTTACCTAACCCACCACTTTAATAGCTTTTCAAAGGGAGAGAGTAAGGTAATTTAGGGCACTGACTATACGACACATCAATGGAAAGGTAAATACGTTTCTAGTCAAAGGTTTATTGCTGAACACAACGCAATAATAAATAAATTTTTGGGTGTTTCTGAATACGCAGGTCAGTGTGCGCATTAAATTACAAATTAGATTCCATATTTTAGATTGTTTTTAGTAAGTTTTTAATTAGTATTCATTCATTTTAAGGTTTTAATTATTTTTTGTTTCAGTTTACAGATAAATTCATATTCAGTAAAGAGCTTTTTAAATGAATTTTCATACAAAATCATTTTTTATATGATAAAAAAATAGTTTTCTATTTAAATAATGATCGTTATGATTAATCTATGAAATTGTAATCAATCAAAAATAAATTCAATAAATGTTCTATATCAGACTTAGAAAATATTAATTATAGTATTATTATAAGGTCCATTGCAAATAAATTGAAATGATGTAGGTTCGTTAGCTTTTGTCATTGATACCTATTTCGAACGATGCTGAGGTTGAAGAATATATTAAAGTTGTACCTATTGCACCAGTCTCATCATCATCATCATCAGCCTTTTTAATAGTCCCACTGCAGGGACATAGGCCTCCTCTCTAAGGGAGGGAATGGGCCGTAATCCACCACGCGGGCCCAGTGCGGGTTGGTGGATGTCACATGTCTTCGAATTTTTGGTTCTAGGACATGCCGGTTTCCTCACGATGTTTTCCGAGCAGTGGTGATGAAATAAATTACACAAAGTAATGCGCCTGGCTGGGTTTGAACCCGCGACCTACAACACGTAAGTCGGGGCTGTTACCATTCGGCCACCACTGCTCTCAACATTGCACCAGTCTACGAGGCTTTTATTCTGAATAAGAAAAGTATTTCTTCTCAACAAATGAGGTGATCCAAATTCAATGACATTTATGATTATTAATGGCTAGCAAGTTGGTCTAAAAACTATAAAATATTTAATTGAACTATACACTAGTGCACTAGCTTCTGACGTTTTATAAGTGCCCATGTAGGCCCATGTGAAATAAAAATTTTTGACTTTGACTTTGACTTTATATCTGCTCTTGTATATGAAAAAAGTTCGAGTGAATCCGCTATGTGCTCATAGCTGTCGTTCTGGTCGATGGTTTAAAAAAAATAACGGTGTGTGTTTAAGACATTGCTACATTTTCAAAGACACTTTCCGTGATTAGAGGCTGGAACTTTCTTTGCTCAGAGAATTAGCATTGCCATTCAACGTGGCAATGCTGCCAGCCTTCTGGGCACATTTCCAGATGACAGCGATGTGGAGGAGTACTTTGACGTCTAAGTGTGTTTTTGTATTATAATATATGTAGGTACATAGTTAGGTTTAGTAAAAAAGTTATGTATGACCGTTTTAATGAAAATAAATTAAAAAAAATATTTTCAAAGTAAAGGTCATCAAATAAATTTTGTATTCTTTTTTACAAAAAGCTATAGAATCCACTGGTAGAACACGTTATGTTTATTTTGTGTTATTATTAAAAGTATATAACATTCAATATTTTGATGTAGGAAATAAAATTCTAGGTGTGTAAACCCTGAAACTAAGGCTAGTTTAGTCAGTAGAAGTCTGACATTATCTCCCGCTCTGCCCAAGGGCGGGATTCGACATTCGATCATTTCTCCCACAGCAAAAAAAGGTGTGTGTTATTACGAAAACCAACAAGCAGTGCTTCAAAAAGTGTTAAAAGCTAACGCCCATAAACTTCCCATAAAAATCATTTTGCTCGGCTTTAATAGAATAAAATGTATAAAAAATCCACCATAACCGAAATGAAGCTAATTTCCTGCGATGTGCCGATAGATATGACGTAACGATGTGACGCCGATGGAGGGCAAACAGGCAGCTTGTTGATTGAAACCTGATCTAATAAGATGATAAAGCCCAAAATAGGACCAGCTTGACTGACAAAAAGTTCAATGAACGATTTGAAATTAACTCAAAATCATTATCTCGTTAAAATACTTCGGCAGGTGTAAATCTGAATAGGTTGCGTCCAGGCGACGTTCCACTCTTTTCTTCCTCGTATAGATTACATTAATACTTATTATATTTCATAATTTTCTGACAAACATATTTATTTTAAAACGTGATGGCTATGTTCTTAGAAATGTCTTATCGTAGGTATTCTAAGAAACATTGGAGAAAAACAATATTATAACTTAGGTCTATTGGAAAAATCGTAGCAAGCTCATTAATTTCGTAGCAGTGCTACGAGAACTCGTAGCAAATTCGTAGCAACGTAGCCTTAACAAAATATTGCTTGTTATTCTCGACGCCTAGAGGGTCACGGATTTTTCGATTACGTTTGTAAAATATTATATTCATATTTTCGCAAATGAGGTATCGTAAGGACATCTTAACATCTTGAGTATATATTACTCAAGATGTTGCTATGAGCTTGTATAGGTTTAAAAAAGTCTGCGAGTCGTCACTGAGGGTTCTGTACAATTTACTGATGAAAACATGAAATTTGGCATGAAGCAAGGACTTGTAGCATAAGTACTCCTATCGGAATAAATTTGACAACTGTATTTTTTTTTAATTAGTTGTATATACACAAATAAGTTAATCTCCACTAGTTAATCTGCGGGTTGAAAAAATACTAGATACTTTATGGTTGGTGTGCACAATAAATAAATAATGTATAACTTATCCTCTAGGAAACAAACACAGTAGGTAGTATTCAAAGGAATAATACTTAATGTGTTGAATAGATACGTTCGGTAGGGTTGAAAACGTTGACAATACACCATATTAATTAATTGGTGAAATATGAAAGAAAGAAAGAAAATGAAAGAAAAGAAAATAATGTTTATTTTGCCCAAAACAGACACACAAAATACAACAAAAATATCGGCCATGTATAAACCGGGTACTGTATTGCACCATAAATACTAGGCAGAACACAGTTGCCTTGACCGAGTGAAATGCTAACCTTTTGACCCCCAATGCGAACGCCGGCGTTCGCGGATACTACAGCGAACGCCGGCGTTCGCGGGTACTAACAGCGAACGCCGGCGTTCGCGGGTATCAACGGAAAGTTATTTATCTATAAAACTTTTAATTTACGTTCTTGGATAAATATCAAAATACCCTATAAAAAAAATGCTCAAATATTATACATTCTATTTTTTTAAATTTGACAACGGCGCGCGGCGCGAAATCATACCGCGAGCGCCGGCGCTCGCTTGGGTGTCGACCGGTAAAATATGGTGTACGATAATAGGAATATATGTTTCGGGGAAAAGGTAATGTTTATATAAACACTTATATGGTTAAAGTCAATACAAAATAAAATATCCAGGACATAAAATATTTAAAATCTTCGAAGTGTAAAGAAATGGACTTGTGTTTGCTTTATGATATACTCAATGGACGACTGGGTTTCCCGGAATTGGTCGTACACTCGTACAGTGAAGTTTGTACAATCCCCCGTGGCGCACTCGCCACGCGTCAAAGCTGAACGTGCCTCCGCACTCAACTAGGTAATTTGGGTCATGGGGTCATCTCTTTGGTTTGGGACCGCGGTCCCAACTTCCATCTATAAAAATAATATACTGGTACAGAGTAAAAATAACAACTAATCTATTAAATTCTTGAGCCCCAAAATCTTTTCTTTTTATGTTGCCCCACACTAGGAATTACTCCTGTGACGTGGGTGCGTTCACAAACATGTAAAGTCACATACACAAGGTACCCAGAAACGGAACACCTAATTGTCCATCTAAATATCTGTTCCGTGCGGGAATCGAACCCGTGACCCTCAGAGCAGTCAATCGCTCAACCATTGCGCCAACCGAGACGTCAAAATTGTGTTATTGTCTTTCTATCATGTCTCTAATTACGGTACTTGAAAGGTTAAATACGACGCGTCAGTGGCGTATTGCACTGAATCGTGACGTCATTCATACATGTAGTCTTCCTCGAAAACACTGATACACGAGCTCTGTTGTTAGCTGTTAGATAAAAAAGACGGTACGCAAAATACGCGCATTAGTTGTGAAGTTGCGGACATCGGCCCGGAATACAATAATAATAATAATAATAGGCATTTATTTTCTCTACACAAGTTACTTAAAGCTAATTTTACAGTGGAGCACAAACAAGGAATTAACTTTGTGAGAGACTGGTGCCCGTGATAGGTCTCAATGAAACCTGTATTACAAGTCACCAGGGCCCTCCCGACAATACAATACAACAATAGCTAAAGTGTGTACCACAGGATGAGCACAGAGTTTTTTTCTGACTAAATGGCGTGTACCACTCGTGGCTATGTCACACTAGACTAATGACAATTATTATGTAATCATAAGTTTGTGATTATTTACTGAATAAAAAAAAATAGAGATTTTCTAAAGAGAAATCTACATTTTGGAACATGGAAAAAACTTTACATTTTGTGACTGACCGACTTAAGGGTCGGTTGTAGTCTGAGTATTTTGTATGATCTCAGCCCGGGCCTGTGTCGCCTTCGCAGCCTGAAACAGTGGTTTTATTTTATATGTATAAAAAAATGGTTGCCTGTAAAGTCGGTTTTACGGGCGAAGATTTTACGTGACAACGTCCTAATTCTCTAGTGCTGCGCGCGCGGCAGACCGATCATAGTTGAGTGGGAGAGAGACGCAAGGCATTCGGCGGGCCTCTCTCTCGTTCGGTGACTCATCGTAACGTTACCGAGCGTTACACTTTTTCATAAGTGACTCCCAGCCGCAACCTAATTTAAGACGTTGTCACGTCAAAAAACAATCAACTTTTCAATATTTTTATTTTTGTGAGACCTTTAAAAGAACATGATTTTTTGTAACTTTTTAATAATTCCATGATGTAATCTCGTGAAATAGATTGAAGTCGTAAGTTTATTTTTTTATCGAAATAACTAATTTATATCATGTTTTGATTCATGCCGTGTTCTATTAATTTCTATTCGTGTATATTTGTAGATTGTCAGAGGTTTAAAAAAGTTCAAAAACATGTATACCTGTCTGCATGTGGTTTCTGCATTGTGTGTGTCTATAATAATATGTGTCAAATAAAATTTTTTCTTTCTTTCTTTACAATCATTCAAAAGTGCCTGTAAATGGTTTACTTGAAATAAATGTTGTGATGACTTAAAGTTGTATGATTTAACGAAACGATTACTTTTATAGAAACAATGTATAATATTGATGACTATCCTAAGACTAGATGACTAAGCATCCTAAGACGAGTCTGACTTCGGTCGTAGAAATTCTGCAAAAGGGTTGAAGCCTACTGGGGCCCAGGGTTTCTTTCTGATAGAAAGGCTTGGCCCCAGTGCGAAAGGCAAAGAAGGAACGGGGTGGGATGTTTAGTCAGTAAGAGTCTGACACTGTTTTCCGCTCCGCCCAAGGACGGGATTCGTCATTGGATGATTTTTGCCCACCATAAAAAAGAATTCTGACTTCGGCGCAATTCGGGTTTTAGTGGAGATGATGTACCGCCATTTGCCCGGTAGGATATGAAATACTAACTAACGAGGGGTGTCTCTGAACGTGTCAAAATATTATTCTTGTGTCACAACTTTATGCCGTTTTAAAATGTTTTGAATCTTTATTCTCAATTAGATTTTCAAGAGTTAAGCAAGTCAAGTTCCTATTTAGACGTAAAGTAAAAAATTCCAGCGGTCCCGAGTTTCATGGCGAAGTTTTAATTGGGTTTTTTCATTTACAATTTCTCAATACGAGCAAAAAGTTGAAATTCTTTCGTGGTGGTTGGAAATACGTTTGTTGACCCATTTATCGAATTCCTCCTGTATCGTGGATACGTTCACAAATATGTAGACTCAAGTATAGAAGACAGACCCGGAATAACGGCCTATAGACTAGAGACAACCTGTACCCAGTGGAAATCAAACCAACGGGTTTGATTCCCACTGGGTACAGCAGCATGCAGCGCAGCAGTCAGTAACACTAAGGCTTTGCTAGCCATTCTTGAGGAATGTGTGTGAATATAGTGTGAATTTATCAATGACTCCATGTACCAGAAGCAAAAAGCGAAAGAAAGTCACTTTTTTATTGTACGGAGCAAATAAGTTGAATTAAAATGGCGGTCGTTGCTGAGACCTGAAAAACTATAACTGCGTAATGAAGGTCATAGTTACGTGTCACGAATCTATATATATAAAAGCGAAATACCAGTCAATAATTAATCACGAAATCTCAGAAGCTAAGATACACACAAACATAAAATTTGGCAGATAGGTTTCTTATAGGGTGTAGACGTCAGTTAATAACGGATTTACGAAACTCAAACGCTAAAGGTCTAAAATGGGGGTTGGAAGTTTGTATGAAAAACCGGCTTTCTTGAGGGCAAAGCCGCTGGCAGAAGACAGATATATTTGTAGCAAATGTAAGCAATAATTCATCCTGTCGGCCGACATCGATATCACCTGGTTAGCAGAGGTCATGTTACTTCGGAGAGGTTCTGCTGTAATTTAAGTTGACCCGGATATATATAGATGAGTATGTGCAATGGCTTTTGAAACTTTATACCCGACCTATATTGGTTTTTTATCATTTTTCCTGTTCCCAGTAGTGTGAGAAGGCAGGGATTAGTATTTAATCTACGTGGTACACCCGTTGTTGTTAAATTCACATTATACTCTTAAGCCAAAAAAAAAACTTTTTAGCCCCAAGCGGTTAAACATTTAGTATTGTTGAAAACCATATAAATATGCGAAAGCTAAATAATTATTGGTCATCCGGTGCAGGAAGTATGAAAATTATTTCAACAATATTAAACTTAGCTAGCTTTAACTGAGGTAGCTCATAAGTTCATAAGTTCCTAATTAAACTCTTGAGGCCCGAGTGAACGCCGTCGTTTGCACATCTATTGTCTTTCTATTTCTATTATCTCTCTAATTACGGTACTCGAAAGGTTATTTAGGTATCTTAACAGAGTTGAAAGAGAGTTTGTTTAAGTGCCAAATTATATTATGATTTCTTCTGCTGTAGGGGAGTGATAGTCGTAGGAAATGTCAGACTTGACAAACACAGTTTCACAGTTGGATTCCTTTGAGAGTTTCGAAATATACGCTTATTTAAGATAAAAACAGCTGTAGCTTGTTTCCTTATAGCTTCAAGGGACCGCAGACCTATATAAATTGATGTAAAGGGTGTTGACAGGCAGATGGCCAACAAAGTGTTCTACTTTTCGTATTGCGGTACGAAACACTAAACAATGAGTCGAATACCCAATTTCTATTTCCATATTTTTTTCCAATTAAGTTTCATAAATGACAGCGCTTCAAATGAACAGTCTGCGTTTGATAACGAAATTCACCCACAGAGTTGATTAATATTCCGACTAAATTGCATGCAATATATGTAGGTAAATATTGCAGATAGAACAAGCTTTTGTCGCGACGTCGCTTCCATGGCAAAAGTCATCAAGTAGCTGCCTATTACAGAATCATTACATAATATAAAACAAAGTCGCTTCCTAAACAAAGCTAGTGAAATATTTTCACTAGCTTTTGCTGGTGGCTTAACCCGCGTGTAGAGAATTGTCCAAAGGTAAACTCACTTTATCACGGGATTATTAACAGGAGTTACCGTGGCCCTGGAACAAGACTGAAGGAACGCTGGTGGGTTTTAGTCTGTGGACTTTTCACCCCAACCAGAGCTGACATCACCTCGAAAAAAGGTAAAATACTTCCTGAATTAAAAGTATCCTATGTTCTGTACCAGGGCATAGTCTACCCGTATCCAAAATCCATCCAAATTCGTTTAACAGTTTAAGCATGATGGAGTAACACACAAACACAGACTTCCAAACTTACGAATTTATAATATTAGTGAGATTAGTGGGCTTTCATATCATTCGGCGACATTTAATATATTGCCACGACATTGTCTCGTGGGCGATAGTCATTTAGATTGATAACCGTCGACTATAGAGTACAGTTATGTCTTTATGGCACTCATACTGATAGCAGGGCCGGTACTAAGAAAATTAAGCCTTTTTTCTACCTTAATTACAGACACAATTAAAGAACGAAGTTTTCGAGCGCCGGCAATCGATTGGGGCTTAATGAATTAAAGCGATTCCTCTAACTGTGGCTGGTCTATATATAAAACAAAATTTTCTACCTATGTATGTGTGTGTGTGTATGTGTACCTGTGTTGTATGTTGTGTGTTAGACTTAGAAACTTACTAATCGATCTACCCCAAACGGATCCACCGTAGGCGTGGGCTTGCGGACGGCGAGCAATGTGAAGCTCGTTGTCCGTCCATCTGGTAACCGACCGCACCGAGCCCGAGTCGTCGACGACATGCACTGTTCCCGCGCGCTTCAAGGAGTTGTCGGTATCTGTAGGAGCCCAGCAGGGTCGAAGCCTTCTGGGGCCAAGGGTTGATGCGAAAACGGAACACCGGGGTCCTGGAACTAAGGCAAGAAGGAACGGTGGGTCGTTTAGTCTGTAGGCGGGATTCGTCATTCGAAGATTTTTCCCACCATAAAAAAAACCGCTACAAAAATTCAGATTCATTTTTTTTTTAGTGTAGTACTTAGTAGACAGATATCTGCTAGTACGTATTATATCTATACTAATATTATCAAGCTACTCTTCAGCTTGATAATATTAGTATTTTTCGTTTGTTTGATTGATTCGACTCGCTAATCTCCGAAACTACCAGTACGATTTGAAGGTTATAGGCTATATAACATAGTTCTATGATTAACAGAAGTAGAATATCTACAAAAAATGCAAATAAGAGAAATTTTTTCCATGTGAGAAATTGTATTCATAGTCAGACATGTGGGCGGGCGTTCAAAGTACCCTCTCAGCGTAGTTTGGATACTTAGCCAAAGTATTAAAACATTCCGGAAGCGACAGGCGATATCCTGAATCTAATCTCAGTCGCTGACTATCTATGTAGGTTTTTAGGTAGCTTTTTAATTCAAAAAGTGTCCATCAGCTTATAAGTTACGAGAACTTGGAGAATTTTAATAAAAAATGTCGTTTGTTTTACTGTAATCCTTCGATCAAAGATTGGGGAAGGTTGCTTTAGAATCTTTAGATGGACCACTAAACTTTTTGATGTAGTATTTCCAAGGTTACGCATCACGCATTGTATCAACCTGTAGATGGGTGACCCTCTTAACATACTGCGATCCCTCCGTGTCTCGGAAAACATTTTAAGCCTGGGGTCAAGGTTTATTATTCGTAGATCTTTGGCATACGTATAAACAGCGACTTTTTTATGGTGGGCAAAAATCATCCAATGACGAATCCAGCTCTTAGGTGGAGCGGGAAACAGTATCAGACTCTTACTCCCCGTGGGTGAGGGTTCTAAAGTGTATTCTAACAATAAAACGAAATGCAAAATGTCCTATAATTAATAGATTTGAGTTGAAATTCAGCTCTTTGTAATGTAAATAAAGTTTGTTCTGTTGAAGCAAGGAGCTTGAAGTTCGTGATCGCATATAATTAATGAAGTTACGTAACCACAATTATACCAACTACGTACTACTTGCAAGTTTACTGTTTGAGTTAGCTAAATGGGATGTGTTGCTATAATTCAAAGTTCGAAGCAGTTTGAAGACAGCGCTCAAGAAATTTGTTATAGTCGTGAAACTACAGAGCCCTACACTGAGCGTGACCCGCCACGCTCTTGACCGGTTTTTAAATAAAGTAATACACAGGAATGATAGTCGTGAATATGTGTGTTTCTTACAAGCTAATGTTACCTGGTAATAAAATTAAATAATAGCCAATAAGCCATTAGTAGGCAATTTGTTTGTTCAATTTGCATGCCATAAATAGCGGAATGTGATCCCTACCTTTAGATTATACAATGTGTGCCTACCATATTTGTCTTTATAGCCTGTGATGGCTGCATTCAAACAGATAAAGATATTGTATTGATAATTAGTTTAATAAGTACTGCGTTTAAATTGCTTTGGATGCATCATACATTGTATCGACCTTTCGAATACCGTAATTACAGACACAATTAAAGAACAATAGGTGTGCAAATGCGTCGGCGTTCGCTTGGGGCTCAAAAGCTTAAAACTGTTTTACGGGAGATGCCCCGGGCGTCGGCGCAGGACGATTTTCCGGACACCGTAAGCTTGTTTTGGATGCATTACGCATTGTATCAATTAAAATATTTGCTGCGATGCAGTTATGTGTTTCGGCCCTTACGGTCATGTAGTCATCATAATTATTTGAGACGAAACACGTCTAGAAAGAAAGAAAAAGAGTTTATTTGCGCATACCAAATATGTAGGTATACATATAAAAACAACAAACATTTTTTGCGCTACGTTCTATAGTTAGATAGTAGCGCAAAAATATGTGACACACCCGCACAAAACGGCCAGTGCTCAGAAAAAAGCTGGGGCTCATGTGTTAAACAGAACCACAACGCTGGTTTTCAGCACCAGCCAAATTCGATGGAAACATGCACGGCTAACATAAAATTACAAAACATAAACAAACAAACAACAACAACTAAACAACTAGAACCAACAACTAGACCACTTAACATACAGTCTACTGCTAGACTAAACCGTCCCAAACCGTCGTCAAATAGACCGGTCTTGTGCATCTTGACAAATCGAAGCGACCAAAAACGGCTTTTATGTCCCAACTTCAAAGTGGCAGATAAGCCTTGTCAGCTTCTCAGTAACCCAATATCAACATAATGTCATTATGTATCCCGTGTATATCTCTCGTGTCCGTAAAAGGGTACCGATATCTTGGACGTTTTAAGTCCCATTACTGTAAAATTTACACAATTACGGACGACACGCCCCACAGTCTATCTATATGTAAAAATTTAAAGGATACGTAAATCTTTTAAATTTTTATTTTTCAGTGAATGTATTTTATTATTCCTGAAACAGGGTTGTTCTAGAATCAAAAATTCGAAGACATCCACCAATATGCAGTGGGCCCGCGTAGTGGATTACGACCAATTCCTTCTTCTAGAGAGGAAGCCTGCTTTTCAGCAATGGGAACTATAAAAAAGGCTGATGATGATGATCGATGGTGTTTGTATGTTTTTAATTCCTTCGTGTACAAATAGCTGAATGGATTCAGTAGACCAAGTCTTGGAACACCCCAAAAGATACTTTTAATACTACAGTATATTCCTTTGGGATCTTGTTCTCATTTTTTACAAGCTTTTATTTACTTTCACCTGTCCCGTTGTCTGTCGTTCTGTAATCAAATCTTGCAACTTAAATTTGATCCACTTCCCGGTTTCCGATTGAGCTGAAATTTGGTATACACGTTTAGTTCGGATGACAATGCAATATTATGATGACATGGAGCTGATCTGATGATGGAATCGCGAGGTAGCCATAGGAACTCTGTAATTAAACGGCACAACCACGTCGAGTTTGGGCTCGTGTGAATCGTCTTGACGAGTTTTATTTATATAAGCATAGACCACCGCTATAAAAGCTTGTTATGAAAAAAAAATATTTTCATTGAAAACTTGTTACACAAGCGAATCCGCTAGCAGAAGTTAGTAGATTGTAAACAAAATAAATTACGTTCCAATGAATGGATGTTGTTATTAAAAACTACGCGTTACATGATTCACGAGGTGGATCGAACATTAGATAACATTTTTTATTGCTTTCCTTGTTTATGATGGAGCTAGGAAGTTGCGTTGTATGTTTGTTGGGTTTATCCACAATTAGATTTCGCTTTTAAAAAGAAAGAATCAACTGAATTGATAACCGTCTCCTTTTTCTTGAAATCGGTAAAAAACAAAAAGAAAGAAACACGAAAAAGAGACACGGGAATTTAACTTTTATACACTCAAGTTTGGATGGGTGCATATGGGGCCCCATTACGATCTTCGGGGCCCAAGGCAACCTCCCCTGCAAGTTGGGGCACCTGCCGAACAGCAGACGAGGCTCTGGCGCTGGCTTTCCCTTTTAGGGTTGGGAGGTCAGACGGCAGTCGCTCCCGTAAAGGCCACAAAAGCCAATAAATATGGATAGTATAAGAAGGTTTGTTTAGCGGACCCCGGGCACCGAGGTGAAAGCTAAGGAAGCAACCGGGACTAGCGCTGAGATGATGATGATGATGAAGTTTGGAGCGAAAAAGGGAGTTAGTGATAGTGTGACTGGTGACAGGACAGAGTGAAAGAAATAAACTTGTTGCACTGTCCCCAAGTTATATGGGATAAGGGTAGGATGATGGTGATGACACACAAGTATGCAGCAAGAGAGCTTGTCAGACTTTTATTTTTTAAAACCACATCTGTGACCTTTAGTTGTCTTTAGTTGTATTCTTAGGCCACGGGTTTTGTTTTTACAAATTCCCCGTGGCTCTAGAGTACCGAAAACCGTAGTAGCCCATTAGGGCATCTACGTTTTGCTGACTTCTGTTTGAGGAGCGACACACTGGTCGCCGATTATGTTTCGGTACTTACTAGATGGATATGTTCATTTGACCAGAAATTTTATTTATCACACCTGATATTTATCGCCATTTTAGTGTTGATGCCATAAATTAAGTTTACCTTGTAAATATAAAAATATATTTATATAATGTCGAGTTTTTAATCAGAAATCAACAATTTATTATTATTCGATTACTAAGTCTAAATTTATTTAGGTACCCGCAAATAGGAGACCCCCACTAAATCTTACTCGATGTTCTCTTTACATAAGTGAATACCTAGGAGATTTGATTAGATCCCAAGGTTATGATTTATTCAACTTATAAAATAGATTGAATAAAACAAACTCGATAAATATTATGCGAGTCGATTGAAATACTGAGAATCTCACAGGTTAGACTGATATTTCTGTGGACAGAAAATTAGTAATATGTACCTAGGTATTTTATTTACTATTTTATTAACTTAAGACCTTTTTTTCATGTTTTATAGGTAATTTATCGTCACAAAAAGCATTGTTTTCTGTTCACAGAATTCATACACAAACTTATTTCTTTAAAAATTTACTTTTTGTAAAATTTTTAGGGAGGATTTTGCTAAATTTTGTTTTCAAATTTTTTTTTGTTTATTTTTAGGCTCCATAAAAAATATTTTTGTGTAATGATTCTTAGACCAAATTAGTATACACCGTGAAATTTAAATGGTTGTTTTCCCTCAGCGAAATGGTTGTGTCTTGGTAATACAAACGTTTGATAAAAAAATAAAATATTACAAAACAAAAAATGGACCTGTAGAGTGCAAGCTAATTATGATGTATCACAACGTGCGAGAGCTTTTTTTGGTTTAAATATTTAATGAATCGGTTTTCTTTGACAGCGTGCTGCTCATGCGACTCTAGTAGTACCTACAAATTACGTCTAATGTTACTATTGTTTTCGCTTTTTTGAGTTGATAAATATTTTTAATAATCTATACTAATATTATAAAGCTGAAGAGTTTGTTTGTTTGTTTGTTTGTTTGTTTGAACGCGCTAATCTCAGGAACTACTGGTTCGAATTGAAAAATTCTTTTTGTGTTGAATAGATCATTTATCGAGGAAGGCTTTAGGCTATATAACATCACGCTGTGACTAATAGAAGCGAAGAAACAATGGAAAATGTGGAAAAAACGGGGAAAATTATTCATCTTTGAGGGCTTCCGTTGCGTGCGCTGCAAAAATGGTTCAAGATACCAAAAAAATATGTATGAAAGAATTATTCCTCATGAAATGATCTAAAAAAATGTCCGCGGCAGTATATGTCTATCTTTTAAGATTAACTCACTAGAACCGTTTTTATGGGAATCAAATTTGGCCAAAATTAATGCATTATTTGTTAGAGTTGTATCAACATAATAATATTAATCTTTATCCAAATAAATGTATTGTTGATTAAGAGTATGTAATTGTGAACAAAATTGTCTTTGACATCACTTATTTTCAATGAACATCTTAGAAGATATTACAATTTTAAAATAACTCCGATATAAAATTCAAATGCAAAATATGACGCTGCGCCTGGCCTGCGGGCGACGAGAGAGGTTGCTTGCGGGCGGCGCGGAGGGGTTTTTTTATGGTAGGTAAAAATCATCCAATGACGATTCCCGCTCTTGGGCGGAGCGGGAAACAGCGTCAGACTCTTACTGACTAAACAACCTACCCCGTTCCTCCCTTGCTTTATTCTCAGAGCCCCGGTTTAACGCTTTCGCACCAACCCTCGGCTGCAGGAGGCTTCGACCCTGAAGGGCCCGCCAGTTTGCTGACAACACCTTGAGGCGCGCGGGAGCAGTGCACGCCGTCGACGACTTGGTCTCGGTTTGGACTGTTACCAGACAACCGGACGGCGAGCTACCCATTGCTCACCGTCCGCAAGCCAGCGTCTACGGTGGCCGGATATCGGCGGGATCGCGGTGGCGACGGCTACGGCGAGGGCGCTGTTGCCCTTGCCTTATGCAGTCGGCCTCCTCCTTTATGAGCATTACTGCTTCGCAGAAGGAGGCGACCGCTTGCCATTCTTCTTCGCTGCGGACCATGGCCTGAACCAAGGCCCGGCGTGAGAGGTCGCCGCCGCCGATCACCCCCACGAGAACACGGCGATGCTCTTCTCAAGCGGGGCACACCTCCACCGTGTGCTCCACCATGTCCTCAGGGCTGGCCACACAGTAGCAACACCCAGGCGTCTCTTCCGCACGAATCCAGCGCAGGAATCACCTGAACTTCCCATGTCTGGTGAGAACCTGCGTCATGCGGAAGGTGAGGACGCCGTGAGGTCTATCCAACCACGCCTCAAAGAGAGGACTTACCGCCGAGATTATAGCGTGCCCAAGGCGGGGTGTAGCTCTATGAAGTACTTTTAGATAATTATGTTTTTTTAAAAACTAAATTGTCTAAAATAATAACAGAAATTGACACGGGCAAAGTCGTGGGTAACAGCTATAATTTATAAAGCTGAGGAGGTTAATTGCAAAAATAAATATGATGCCCAAAATAACTATTCCACGCGGACGAAGTCGCGGGCACAGCTAGTTATTTATAAAAAAAAACTTTTTATTTTTTTATTTTTACTGTTTGCTTCAAAAGTACTCCTTATGGCAAGTCATTCTGCCGCGGGAAAACAATCATTTAAATTTCACGGTGTATATATATCGCTCTCCTGTAAAATAAGCTTTTCAGTTCTGATAGTTTACATAGGAACAGGTCAAGTAATGTGACCAACGAAAGGGCTGAAATTGTTCGAAAGAGTTACCACGACCCTGAAACGCAAAGGGGTTACTAAAGGAATATATATCTTCTCAACATATATCATTCAAGTATACAATACCAACATATATGTATAATACAATTTTGGGCATGCGAATGAAGCCAATGTACTATAATACAAGCTATTAGATTTGTCCAAAGTCAACGCAAACTAAATTAATTATTTTATTATCCTGCTGAGTCGGTGTTACCCCTTCATTTATATATCAAATTGTGACGTTGTGAGAATAGATATGAGCCACAAAAGCATTAGCACTAAATGTGCCACCGTTTTACGTGGATATAAGTAAGTAATTGAAGAACAAGCAGTATTTATTTCTGGATCTTACCTCTATATTTATTTTGTATTTATGACGTTCGTGACTCTGGAAATAATAAATATACGGTTGTCTATTTTAGGACTGATTACTTTTACGTATTACCGAGTCCCAGTCTGTTCCACGCTTTATCTCCCATTTCCCGCTCTTAGCTTTAATTGACAGATGTCAAAAGTGACAGTTACCTGTCATCTTGTACTTATGACTGCATTTACACACCAAATAGGTACAATTTAGCAAATTATCGTTCTACAACTCCTATCCTAATTGAATTAAAGCAAAAAGCTATTACTACTACTTTTTCAAGGACTTCTGAATATTAGGTATATTGCCCTGTAAGGCCCAGCGCACACCTCTGGAAGCGCGGCGGAGTGCAATTGCAGTCAACAAGCTTACTAATATTATAAATGCGAAAGTTACAATGTTTGGATGTTTGTTACTCAATCACGCCAAAACGGCTGGGCGGATCTAGATGAAATTTGGCACTGGCATAGGATACACTCCGGAATAGGACAAAGGCTACTTTTTATCCCGGAAACCCCAACCCCAACCCCAATACCACACGGGCGAAGCCGCGGGCAAAAGCTAGTTTAATATAAACCTTAACTACCTTGACATACGTTCTGCAAAAGAATAAATTCGCATGCGGCGCTCGGAGCTCCTTCAAGCTACTACAAGATCATGCGCGCGAGTGTTTGTAGACCATATGCCAAGGAAGTTAAGTTTTAAATTAAATTGTTGTCTTCAATTGCGCTCCGCCGCGCCGGAGTGCGCTGGCCCTAAGACAGGATTCGCTGGAATAATGTACGCATAAGTACAATGACACTGTTCGAGAGCTCATTGACACGATGCGATTCTGTTCAATTTAATTCGAATCGTAATCGAATTTCAAAAGCGATAAATCGAAATAATTATATTGATAATAAAGCTAGAGTGTGCATAAAATATAGAGTGACAGTAATCGTTTTCGTTAACTGCGTAAAAGATTATTCGCGAGTGATTGTCTGTTCAAAGTTCATGAAGTTATCAGTGTTTGAGAAAAAAAGACATACTTATTGTACTAATTTAAGCGCATTTTATAATGAAGCGATATTTATTTAGGTCCTAAACGAATTTTAATGTAAAATACTTATATCTATTTCGTAAGGTGTTTTGTTTATTTTCGGTTGGTTATTTATTTGATTTGGCCGCTGGGGCCGAAAGGTTCTGGAGTGGCGACCGCGTACCGGAAGACGTAGCGTTAGAAGGCCTCCCATAAGGTGGACCGATGACCTGGTCAGGGTTGCTGGAAGCCGATGGATGCAAGACGCACAGGACCGGTCTTTGTGGCGGCGCTTGGGGGAGGCCTATGTCCAGTAGTGGACGTCTTTCGGCTGAAATGATGATGATGTTGATGATGATGATTTATTTGATACGGTACATTTAAGTATCTATATGAAAATGGAACAATCAAAGGGGGAGGCCTCTCGTAACTTAAGCAATTGGTTCAACTTATTTGCCACGTACAACTTTGTCTTTTTTCATACTATTAAGTAAAGAACAAAGATGAAATGATGATATCCGCAAGAAAACCGAGGTTGCCGACATAGCCCAAAGAATCGCCTAACTTCGGTGGCCATGGGCAGGGCACATTGCTCGCAGAACAGATGGCCGTTAGGGCCGAAAGGTGGAAGGACAAAGTGTTGGAAGGCCTTCAACAAGGTGGACCGATGACCTGGCAAGGTTTGCGGGTATCCGATGGATGCGAGATGCACAAGACCGTTCATTATGGTGACAATTGCCCCCAATTGTCAAATAATGAAGGCTTATGGCCAGCAGTGGACGTCTTTCGGCTGAAATGATGATGAAGTAAAGAACGTGGGTTTTCTTTAATTGAAAAGTTCTACCCTTGAATTAAATTGGGTCAGTTGGAGTAAAGTGGTTTCCATAAAAGTGCCATAAAGAGTAATAGGATTAATTGAAAATAATTAGCAGTTTGTTGTGTAAGAGTTGTTGTTTTTAAAGAGAGCTTATTGTGTTACATTATTGTTTTAAAGATTTGCACTTCAGTGTTTTATGAGTCAGTAAGTATTTGTTGTGTGTGACAGTATATATAGTATGTTATCATTATTGTTATCGACATTATAATTATGATAGTGAGTGTTTCAAGTTTAAAAGCAATGCATTTCCTGACAGTTTCATACTTTTCCTTATCCCTTTTAATCCGTGTACTAAATTCCTGCAAATAAATTGTTTTTCTTTCTTTTGTTTTGCGTTTGCTTTACCTATTATAAAACAACAACCTCTACTGCATTTGACTATCTGTATGCCCGCGATGAAATCGCAAACTTTTATACTGATTTTAATGCAATATTTTCACCAATAGCCAGAGTGATTCATGAGGAAGGTTGAAATGTATATAATACATATTTTATGTATTGTATTAGTTTAATAATAAGCACCAATTTGTATTAAATTATATAATTGATACACAGATACGTAATTAAACTATACAGGGTGGCGCCGGCGATACGACAATAAATTAAACTTCGTATATCTCATGAAGTTCCCGATCTATTAATCTGTTAGTTTAGCCTCAGGACATCATAGCATAATAAAATTTCTATTGACTAGTAGATAGCACGAATATTTTGATTTACTGTCGTATTGTCGGTGCCACGTTGTATTTTTAATCTATATATATATATATAAATGGGCTTTGAGCTTGGGCTTGGCTCTCCTAGAGAGGAGGCCTGTGTCCCAGCAGTGGGAACATTAAAAAGGCTGATGATGATGATATATATAAAAGGAGAAACTGACTGACTGACATATCAACGTTCAGCCGAAACTACTGGGACTAGTGGAGTGAAATTTTGCGCAAAGCTTCCAAAAGGAAGCTTTGTGAAAAATAAAAATGACGTAGGCGAACACTAAGAAAGGATTTTCGAAAATTCACCCCTAAAGGTATGAAACGCGTGGTCAAAGTTTGTTCGAAAACCTATTTTACGCGGGCGAAGCCGCTGGCAGAAAGCTAGTAAATACATAAATACATACATACCAAATACATAGACAATAAAAACAAAATGGCGACTATCGATGATATCATAAAGACAGGTGAATGTGACTTTCAAATACATACACGGTAAGTGTATTGAGCCTTTTCTTTCAGCAGTTTTATTTATTTTACATCTAGAAAGCACATGTTTATGTTCAAATTCCTATTGAATGTTCAATTATAGTGTCTGACGGCTCGAAAAGATTGTAAATTATAATTTGTTTTGGTTCTCGAAAATATTTTCTGTTTAAACCGTAAAAATCATCCCTGGGGTGAATAGATTCCAATAGTATAATCACTGCTAACCATCAGGTGGGATCGCAGTCAAACACTAGTTTCTAGCAATTAAAAAAAAACTAATCATACTATACCAAGCAGTCATTTTAAGGCTGATTATTTATTATCAATCAGTCTTATAATGTTTGCCTGCTGGGATTCAAGCTTCCTCTCTAAGAGAGGGAATGGGCCGTAATCTACCACGCGGGACTAGTTTGAGTTGGTGAATATCATCATTGGTCTTCAAATGTTTCAGTTCAATGACATGCCGGTTTCCTCATGATGTTTTCCTGCACCTATTTTGAGAGCAGTGGTGATGAACTAAATTAGACAGAGTAATATATCACCACTGCTCTCAAAACGGTGAAGGAAAACATCGTGAGGAAACCGGCATGTCCTAGAACCAAAAATTCGAAGACATGTGACATCCACCAATCCGCACTGGGCCCGCGTGGTGAATCATGGCCCATTCCCTCTCCTAGAGAGAGGAGGCCTGTGTCCCTGCAGTGGGAACATTAAAAGGCTGATGATGATGATGATGAATATATCAGGCTAGAGTTAGAAACTGCGACCAAAAAATAACTTGTAAGTCGGGGCCGAATCTACTGGGTTCACCATTGGAAGGAGCTGTGCTAAGGAGGCCACATTAGTTCATTAAGCCCCAAGTGGACACCGGTGTCCTCACACCTATTTCTATTTTAATTGTGTCTGTAATTACGGTAGTCGAAAGGTTAAGAATTTTTAACTGTTTTGTTTGATTGCCTAACTGAAAATATTGTAAGTCAGGCCAATACATACACACGAGAAGGTATATGATCGGCAGTGGGAGTAAAAAAGTACATATGATTGCTATGTAACTCAATGATAAAGTAGCGGCCTACTGGTGAATGAATTCTCTTTACGGAATTGAGTTGATATTAAAACCATATACCATATAGACCTTTGAAGCTGTGAAAAATTCGAGCTAGGCAAGTCAAAATATTTTTATGTCACATAGGCCTATGTGGGCACTTATAACACGTTAAAACTAGTGCAATAGAACTTCTAAGTTTATGTAAAAATAAGATACGGCTGTTTATGATCCAAAAAACATATACGTCGAGATTCTCAAGGGAATGAAAATTCATAGGATATATTTGTTGACTTAGTAGGTACCCTAAATTTGAATAAATCTGAAAACTATAAATTTGTAAGTACACGTACGTCACAAAAAAACACTTTTCGACTAGAAAAAAATGATTTAGAATTGAACTATTTACATAAATAAGTTAGTAATTGGTACGGGACCCTTGGTGTGCGAGTCCGATACGCACTTGTCTAGTTTTCTGTCTACTGGGGTTTGTTCAAGCGCCTATTTACAATATTATATATTTACAATATTTATATAGCGAGGGAGGAAAATACTCGTATGATGTGCCCTTTTAAAGCCTTTATTTGGCTACCTCAGCTAACTACCCACAGCGAACTTATTAATATAAATATGTAAATCGGTTGCTTTTGTGTTTGTGAAGGATTATCCCGAGTTTTCGTTTGATTAAAAAAATATTATTCTGCTAAAAAGATACAGTATTTTGTATTAATCTACTTGCTATCCCTTGAGATATACCTCGAATCTTTCCCTTAAGGGAAAAACATCAAGAAAGATCTTGTTTCACTAAAATCAATGACATAAAGGCGTTTGAAGGTAAGGCTTAGTGGTTGAGCGATTGACCGCTGCGCTGTGTGTCACGGGTTCGATATCAAATTATTTGTTTGGCTTAGGTACAAGTTGTTCTGGGTCTGTCTTGTGTAAGGCAATAAAGTAACAAAAAAGTTTGCGTCATTACGCGTAAATAAACTGTTTTTCTATGTGTTTTTTTTATTTACATATTTTTCTAATTCTTCATTATATTCTGAAAAACTTACAGTAATACATTTATTTGACTATTGATGCACAAAAGCGAGCTTTACTCAACAATGAGTTTTCTAGCAGCAACCGCACACCAGGCATACAATTGTTTCTCCACAATTGTAGCGCCACATTTGAAACGCAACACATTTAACGCCCCCATATATTCCTACGTGAGCCCGCACACCGAGGAAACATTTGTAGCGGGCGCACTTTGTGGTGAGACGTCATCCGCGCTACAATAATTCAAGATCGAACCGGTTCGTTTTTTGTGTCGCATTTCAAATGTGGCGCTACAATTGTGGAGAAACAATTGTATGCCTGGTGTGCGACCGGCTTTACTCACGTATTATAATTGGTTGCTATATTACGAGTAATTTGCTAGCCACTTATTGACTTTCATTATTATTCACAAGTGCCAATGGTCTTTAACTCCGATCATAAAACCGATGACGGATTAATGATGCTATTAAAAGCTTTCAGCGTAAAATTCAATAAGCATTATATTTTATTAAGGCGAAATGGCACAAACGTTTCACTTCTGTCTTCCAATGAGGTTGAATCAACCCAGTAGAATCGTGTAAATATTGCACATACCGTACTGCACTGCACTATCTTCAACTACCTCAAAAATGACATGGTTGAAGATATAGGGCCAAATTCACCAATAAAACTAAACGCGATTATTTAAAACAAAACACAGTTTAACCTTTTGACTATACGACACAATTAAAAGACAATAGCTGTGTGCGGACACCGGTGTCCTCTTGGGGCTTAACGAATTAATCAAGATTATAGCTTCATTTTGTGTTCCAAACAAAACAAAGTTTGTGTTTTGTTTTAAATAATCGCGATTAGTTTTATTAGTGAATTTGGCTCTTAATCATAAACCATATGTTTCGTGTTTCAATCTTCAAATATTGTACGTGTACCTACTATATTATTAAGCTTTTTTTTAAGGCGTGAAATCATCCGATTATTTTTCCTGCTCTAGAGGGCGAGGCTAGTTGGAGGGCGAGTTAAACATTTTCTAACAAAAATCACACCGATATTTCTAATTTGCTATGCTTTTCAGGACCCCGGAGTTGTCGTTTGGAAGTGATGCGCACGTGGTATTAGCGAAATCTTAAGGGCCCAGTAGTGTCGATGCCCGCTACGGCCCCGGGGAATTTGTGAAATGAAAACTTGTAGGTCTAAAATGCAAAGGGTAACCGAATGACATAGGTGTGGTTGCACTAGCTCCTGACGTTTTACAAGTGCCCATGTAGGCCTATGTGAAATAAAATAATTTGACTTTGACTTTGAATCAGTAAAAGTCTTACACGCCCCCCGTTGCGCCCTGAAGTGGAAGAAGTTATTGATGATTTTAAACCTCAAAATAAAAAAAAAAAGTTGAAGCAAAATAGAGTAGATACACGGCAATTACGTAGATCCCTTTGTTTTGTTTACCCAAAAATCGGTAATAATCCTCGTCACACAAGAGCCATTATGGCGATTAGTGGGAGGGAGCACTTAAACACAGTAAATGATTCAACTTATCTGTCGCGTACTATCCACATGTCAAGTTAATACTTCTGTGACACGTGTCACTTGCGCTTTTCCTTCCTGGAGTATATTAACAAGTTATTACAGTAATAACCACGGCTTCAAATATATTAATGCGTGGAATGTTTGCAGACGTGAATAATCCATTAACATTTACAGACTATCATAAAATGGAGTCTAGGCGCCAAATATCTTGACAATTATGGTGATTAACCACAGTAATTAAACGACGATTTGTCGAAGTTCCACGAAGGTCAGACAGCTTTGCAAATAAAAAGAGAATTTCGATGAAACGCGTCGTTGATAAAACGAGATTAAAAGTGGAGATGCCCCGTATCGTGGTTTCACCGAATAACCGAATATTATTGGGTTAAGTTATCGAACCGAATATACAGTCGGTTCTCTTTCGGTTACACGTTCCATAGTTCTGTCCCGCAAACAACGTATGTTTTCCAAGGTGAAGGTAGGGTTTTATTTTTTCATAAAAGTGTATGAAGAAAAAAGAAATAGGCACCACATAGAGCCCAAAGCTGCTTCATTATAAATATTACATTTTAATTAAAAATAATCTTAATTTTTAACATTGACAAATTAATGTTAAAATTTATTGCCCCGTGCTTGAGAAAACAAGATAGTTGATTCCTTATGCCTAAGTAAACCTTTCCTATTATATGATTTTTAGAATATTTTTTAATTTTTCTTTTTATTTATTTTTTGTCTAAAGTATGAATTACAATGTTTCGTTATGCCTTTTCCGAATACGAATACCTCAAAATTCTGCCGAATACGGAATATAAAAGGAATATTCGGCGCATCTCTAATTAAAAGCCAATCTAATTTTAAGTTTAATTTGGTCTTCAAAGTCGATGAATCGGTTGTAACTTTGGAAGTCAAATATTTCATTATCATTGATTTTAGTTGACATAAGAAGCGGTAGAGTAGTTTACCTGCTTGTACTTTTCTGAGGAAAGGTATGAAGTATATCCAGGAAGCTTCGACTCTATTATTAAACTTTTTTGGACGAAAATAAGTAACCAATTCGATAGACTATTTATAGATAATCCATTTTAGTCTATTCTATGTTATATGGTAGGTACATGTTACCTCTTTTAGTTTCCTCAATAAATGATGTTTATTTTGCAAGTAGGTTTGTCTTTTGACACATCTTATTTTTCAATTTAAACTAGATGAGGCCGGTATCAGTAAAAAAACATCTTTATCTTATTCTTCAATCTGTATTTATTATTTTCATTTTTAAGTACCTGTCTGTGTGTACATAAACAAATTAATCAAAAATCCCTAAATATAAATTACCCTTTTTTGAAGAGGTGGGTATCATTAATTAACTACGCCAACTAAGATGGAGTGAGAGGGAGTGTTTTTTTACTGCCTAAAACCCTCCAGTGTTCCTTCAGGGTCCCTTTTTGACGGGGCCACGGCAACTCTACCGAACAATGCCACAGAGGAAATACAAAATTAGTTACGTTCCAACTATTTTCAATAGAAACTTTCTCTTGAGAATGATAGAGGAAAAAGGGATAACTATCACCAACAGATCCCTCCCCCATTCCCCTTCTCCTCCCCTTTTCCTCAGATTTTTCGTACAAAAAGTTGTTGGAATTAGGATTGACCGATCAACACGCGGCAACTTCCTAGGTTGTTACGATTTTTCTGCTGCCAACAGAAGAAATGCTGACGCGAAAATATTACTGTGAATTGGTTCTATGTTTAGAAACTGTTAATTTTAATTAATCTCTATTATTCAACAATATGATTTTGCTCACGACTTCGTTCGCGTGAACGTCGCTTATTGTGGACGCGAAAACGCAGTCCAAATCAGATAAAAAGTGCCCTAGAGCTATGTCCTTGGGATTCAAGCATGTAGGTACTATTTTACCAAAATTGGTTTCATCATCATCATCATCAGCCTTTTAAATGTTCCCACTGCAGGGACACAGGCCTCCTCTCTAAGAGAGGGAATGGGCCGTAATCCACCACGCGGGCCCAGTGCGGGTTGGTGGATGTCACATGTCTTCGAATTTTTGGTTCTAGGTCATGCCGGTTTCCTCACGATGTTTTCCTTCACCGTTTTGAGAGCAGTGGTGTTGAAATAAATTACACAAAGTAATGCGCCTGGCTGGGTTTGAACCCGCGACCTACTACACGCAAGTCGGGGCCGTTACCACTCGGCCACCACTGCTCTCCAAAATTCCAAAATTGGTTTAGTAACAATGAAAGCTTCCTTTCTTTCATTTGCAGTTTGTGTCGTTTTCTTTTCATACTTTTACTAGAATCTTCTTACATATGTAAAAACCGGCCAAGAGCGTGTCGGTTCACGCTCAGTATAGAGTTCTGTAGTTTCTCGACCAAAACAACTTTCCCACAATGTGAAGTAGCCCAAAGTCCAGTGCCATATTCTCTCTGGAAAGTGGGTTACTAATTTATACAAACTAGACGGGTTATGAATGTTGGGTTCATGTACGTGCTTGTCAATCGCTAAGATATAAGTTGATGATTTTAACGGAAAAGAAATAAGGCAGTGTGAAGTTTGGCTGGTGAGCTAGTTATACTCGTATTATAGAAATATCATCCTAATAACCTTTTGAAATCGATTCAAAGTTTTAATTGTAAGAAGTTAATCCGCTAAAAGGTTTTGATCGACAGTTATTGTGGCGGTGTATTTTAGAAAATCCCTCTTTCCTACTTTATATAGTTAATTTTAGTTTTAATTATAAAAACAAATTTATAGGAAAATGATTTCATCGTCATTAATTAATTAACTACATTCTGCACTAGGTCCACCGGTTGTAACTTGTGGGACACCGTGGGGGATTACGGCCGATTCCCTCTAATAGAGAGGAGGCCTGACTCCCAGTACATTAAAAGGCTGATTATTATGATACTATTTTTCTAAAATATAGGCATAGTAAACTATTGTACGTTAATATAGTAGAGGTTTTTTTATGGTAGGTAAAAATCATCGAATGACGAATCCCACTCTTGGGCGGAGCGGGAAAGAGTGTCAGACTCTTACTAACTAAAGAACCTACCCCGTGCCTTCCTTGCCTTATTGCCAGAGCCCCGGTGTAACGCTTTCGCATCAACCCTCAGCTCCGGGAGGCTTCGACCCTGTAGGGCCCCTACGGTGAATATGGTAGAGGTAACAACCCTAGTTAGCGGTAATAGCTTAAATCGACAAGAAAATTAATATTTTCCTGAAGAAAGAGATTACGACCGATATTTCCGATACAGATCGGTTATCAAAAGACAATTTTCATCATGATAAAAGGGGCGGCAATATATTTGTGAGAAATATCCAAATATTATGAGCGAGCGAATAATATATCTGTAGATAAAGGCCGACAGATGTAAGATTCGATAGACGAGGATGTGTAATATATCAGAGCATGAAAAATATGTTGATCTCTTTGCTGAAGAAGATGAAGATTATTTATGTATTGGCCATTAAATTGTACATTGAGTAAAATAACATGATTAAATCTTTCTTTAGATAAGTCTACATACACTTGCTTATGTTGGATGTGACGCACGTTTTTGGTATTTTTGTTATTTACCTTTCATATTTGTTAGACGTTTTGAGGGTTATAGCTCTGGTTTCTGTCAAGCAAGTATATAAACTCGAAGCACAATATTTCAATCTACGCTAATAAAAATATGATGCCGATAAAAGATTTATATTTTTTTTACGTGAACAAATTTAAAAACTATTAATTTTGTAACATTTTTCATGACAAACTACTGGATAGATTTCGTAACTTTTTTCATCATTAGAATGCTATAAGCTATATTTTCTACTTTCGCGATGGCGATGTCTTTGACAGAAGTTAGTGTTTTTTAATTTTCGCCACACCCGTTACATCTTCGCATCAAAACTGACGATTAAATTGTTTACGTATCAAATTCAAATAAAATTCCAAATTTGAATCACCGATTAAAAGTATATTTGTCTAACCAGCCATTATGATAAAAAGGTTTTTTTTTTTTACGTTTCATATGCGACCTCCTTCGATAACACTATACAATATATACACTTTCTATTTTTCTTCGACTTTATTTTTTGTTTAGAAACCATAGAATTCATTCTTATTTTATTCTTCAACCTAACCAAAGAAAATATTAGGCAAAGCTGTTTTGAAACTTTAAGAAAACTTAACAATGTAATGCTTATATTCTTAGGTAGGTCAAAGTCTAATTACTTTCGTAACTTTGTAAATTGCTAATCTAAGTCACTTTGTGTAACTATTCAAAACATACAAATTCAGCGAGTTAGGGGAATTTAGGGATACTATCTTTTCATTCGGGATTATTCCGAAAAAGAGGACTTGGGAAGTAGACGGTATCTAAGGCAACGAAGGGATGGGGTTGGTTTTTAGTCAGTAAAAGTCTGACACTATCTCTCGCTCCGCTCAAGGTCGGGCAATGTCATTGGATGATTATTGCCAATCAAAAAAAAAGCAGAAAAGAGAATAATGCGAAAACTCATTCGGAAAATATTTTTAGGTACTATTTCTTTTCTGTTCCGTGTGTTTTTGGCACCATGAGTTTTTGGTTAAAGTTAGTTAAGAGTATAATCAATACATAGTATAAAACAAAGTCGCTTTCGCTGTATGTCCGTATGTATGCTTAGATCTTTAAAACTACGCAACGGATTTTGACGCGGTTTTTTTTAATAGATAGAGTGATTCTTAAGGAAGGTTTGTATGTATAATAAATGCATAATATAGTAGAGAAACACTGATAAATTTAAAGGTTTCTAATGTGATGACGTAAATAAGCACGTTTTTTTGCGCTTATATTGCAAACGCTGGCTGAACCCTACGAGATAGACCAAAATAATGTACTATAGTATTGTTCACCTTAAAAAGTTCAACAAAAAAGTCCGCGATGGTATATGTCTATCTCTTAGGGATAACCCAGCATAACCATTTTTATTCTTTACTAAAAAATGGTTATTTACGAAGTGATTTTAAACAATACAGCATTAATCCTTATCCATTTAAGTACCTTAAATAAATTTTTCCGGTAAAGATAGCTTTTGCAATGACCATTAATAAATCGCAGGGTCAAACTTTTAACGTTGCAGGATTAGACTTGAGTGTTGAGTGTTTTTCACATGGCCAATTATATGTCGCGCTGTCAAGAGTAACGTCTAATCAAAACATGTTTGTATTGGCTAATGAAAAAAAAGCTGTGAACGTTGTGTATAAGGACATTCTGTAGTAGGTATATTTTGCATTGCACCCGTGCGAAGCCGGGGCGGGTCGCTAGTAATAATATAAAGCTAAAAAATTGTTTATAATAATTGTAAAACATATCTTTTTAATGGCTTTGTAACAGCTTTATAAAGTTCCCACTGCTGGAAAACCGGCCTCCTCTCTAGGACAAGGAATGGGACATAATCCTCCACACGGGCCCAGTGCGGATTGGTGGATGTCACATGTTTTCGAATTTTTGGTTCTAGGCCATGCCGGTTTCCTCACGGTTTTTGCCTTTACCTTTTTGAGAGTAGTGGTGATTAAATAAATTATACAAAGTAATGCGCCTGGCTGGGTTTGAATCGCGACCTACAACTTATAAGTTGGTGCCTTTACCACTCGGCCACCACTGATCTGTTTAATCTATCTATCTGTCTAATATATAAAAATAAGCGGTATTTTTCGTTTTCAATTTATAACTCAAGTACGGGCGCACATATCTCAACCAAATTTTCAGGGTTTGTTCGGACTATTTAGTAGATGGTTTCTGTGAAGTTTGCACAAAATCGGTCGAGCGGTTGGCGGGTTGCGGGAGCGAAGCCGCGGGCAAAAGCTAGTATAATATAATATCATTGAGTTAAACCCATTTCCTATTAGTCAGTCAAGCTCCTTGAATACTCGAAAACGATTGAATCAGTAAATTCATTGAAAGCTTTAAGGAGATTCTGCGAATGTGATATTATCAATCTGGCATTTCTGAGAAAATAAAATATTTCCTTCGATATCTTCTTCTAACGTGTTTTTCGGCGATTTTTATTCGAAGGCTATTTTTCAGAGCGTGAAAATATATTCAAGGAAACCTTATTTTTTAGTAATGTTAAACAAAAAAAAAAATCGTATATTTAATTTAAAAAATCGGCTGTTCATTCGAGGAGTTCAGACGATATAGTCGATGCAGTGGTTGCTATGTTGTAGTCACCGGTTTGATATTCGCACGGAATAAGTATTTGTATGGCTTAAATAAACATATGTATGGCCTAATAATAGTTGTTCCGGGTCTGGGTGTGTAAGAATGCATTCATGATATAAGAGCCAATCTTTTTAGTTCCTTTTAATTTTTTTTCAAACATGTTCTTTTTTTAAACTCACACACTAAGAATAACTTCTGTATCGTGGGTGCGTTCGCGAACATATAAACTTAATAAACACAAGACACTCAGACCCGGAACCCTTACCTGTATACCATACAAATATTGTAATGTACTGCTGATCTTTCGTTATTTTTCAGCGATGTTTTTCTTTCTTTTTTTTTAACGTAGCCCCAAACTAGGATTTGCTCCTGTGTCGTGGGTGCGTTCATGAACATGTAAAGTCACATACACAAGATACCCAGACCCGGAACACCTATATGTTGGCCATACAATTATTTGTTCGAACCCGCGACTCTCAGCGCAACAGTCAATCGCTCAACCACTGCGCCAGCCGAGCCGTCAAATCATCTCTGAAATACCAAAATGTATGTCATTTTTATGGCTTTTAGTTCATTTAGCCCCAGGAGGATACCGATGTCCGCAGTCCGCACATCTATTGTCTTCAAATCGTGTCTGTAATTACGGTAGTCGAAACGTTAATTCATTGGCAGTGACTTTGGAGGTAAAACCACTTACTTTTACTTGAAATCTTTTAAGTTACCTTGGTTTTATACTGTGGAATTGTTCGAGAGAGCTTTTCTTTTCTTTTATTTACGGCATCTTTTTTTTAGTTTACTGTATGTCTATTTCTGACATGACCTTTCTGTATCTTCCTGACACCCGAATTTGTTATCTACTTATTTCTTTATTTTTTACTAGCTTTTGTCAGCGGCTTCGCCCGCGTACATAAAATATAGCCTATGTCAGTAAAGCAGCTTTCTATTATTGCTAAAATTTCTCCAATCGGACCAGTAGTTCCAGAGATTACCTCCTACAAACAAAAAAAACAAAAAAATAAAAATACTTTACCTCTTTATTATATTAGTGTAGATTAGTGTAGACTAGCGACCCGCCTCAGACTTCTCACTGGTGCAATGGTGATATTAAATATATTATGCATGTATTATACATATAAACCTTCCTCTTGAATCACTATCTATTAAAAAAAAAACCGCATCAAAATCCGTTGCGTAGTTTAAAAAAAATAAGTATACATACGGACAGCGGGAAGCGACTTTGTTTTATACTATGTAATGATTTGGGATTTAGGCGCATATTTGTCAGTAAAGTACACATACATGACCACATTATATTGGACTAACAAACGGATACATTATATTTGGCCCTGGAATGCAAAGGGGAACTGAAGGAACACAGCCCACATCTACGGTGGCTGGGATCGCCTTCCGATTCTAGATGCCCGGGGCGTCTTGCGGTTACTGGCTCTTAAGGTTTGACCTGCCTAGCATAGCTGTGGATATGTTTCATACTTGTTTACATAATTTGTGGTCGGTTTGTATCTGCATAGTTAATATTACCTCACTAGCTTTTGCTCGCGGCTTCGCCCGCGTGGTATTGGGGTTGCCCTATACAACATGATAATTTTACACTTGATCAAACGAAATGTGAAATCCCACAGGAACCTTATGTTTTCCGGGATAAAAAGTAGCCTATGTCCTATTCCGGAGTGTATCCTATGCCTGTACTAAATTTCATCCAGATCCGTCGAGCCGTTTTGGCGTGATTGAGTAACAAACATCCAAACATCGTAACTTTCGCATTTATAATATTAGTAAGATGAACTAACTTAGGTTTAAAGAAAACATGATATAATTTTTTTTGTATACAAAACTTTAAAAACAATTTTAATTTAAGTTCATGTACACTCAAGGAGTTGTCAGCAAAGTGAAGGGGTCCTACAGGGTCGAAGCCTCCTGGGGCCAAGGGTTGATGCGAAAGCGTAACACCAGGGCTCTGGGACTAAGTCAAGGAAGGAACGCATTACCTATTTTCATAAATTCTTGGGAGTATTTGTGTTTATAGCAATCTCAAATAATGTTGATACCGATACCGATGAACTACCAATATTATTTGGCAACTCTTCCTACATCCATTTAAGTAGAATTTCAGCGCTTAAACTGAGATTGTAGCTTAAAATTTTGAATTCCGAATTTTATATTATATATCACTATCATTACATAGTATAAAACAAAGTTGCTTAGATCCTATGTATGCTTATATCTTTAAAAGTACGCAACGGATTTTGATGCGGTTTTTTTTAATAGATACAGTGGTTCGAGAGGAAGGTTTACAGATATAATATATCACCTTTGCACCCGTGCGAAGCTGTGGCGGGTCGCTAGTATACAATAAATAAAACCTATATATACGTATTTATGGGTCATGTTGACAGGAAATGTTCCCTAATTCTTCCCCTGAAGACCTCCTACAGAGGGTCATTATATGTGCGTGGGAGGATTTCAAAGGTTGATTTATTTTAAATTGCGCGACCCCCTAATGGGCCTTTGTTCAAACGCTACCAAATTAATAATGTAGATATATACCTATATATCAGTATACATACACTGATAGGTACCTACCTACCAGTGTATGTATATGGGTAGACCATGTCTTAAAATAGGACATGGGATACTTTTCGTCTGGGGTTATGTTGCATTGGAATAATTTTCCGTTAACACTCGGGTGAAGCCGCTTGCAGCAGCTAGTTATGTTTTTTTTTTTTGTTTTATTCCACAAAACTATCACCCAACGCCGTCCAGTCCCAAGCTAAGACAACTGATAAACATACAAGACTTACTTTCATTTCATTTCACCCAGAGACGGAACCAATGATCGTGCTCATCGCACAAACATTTGCTCTGGATGGGATCGCACCCACAACCTCCGGCCTAGCAGTCAGGGTCACTAACGACTAGACCACCAGGCCAGTCGTAGGGTAGCCTCCATTTCGGCATTTCTTTTGCAGGATGCATTTAGGAGAGTGCGCGAAAATAGCATGACTCGATTCCGCCATCGCATTTCTACCATCGGACCCCTAAAATCTCTACGGTCCGGACTAAGCCTTTTGCTTTGTCCTTTATATCGCGTACATCGAGGGACTGGATCAACTTCCTGTGGTAGTTATCCTGTCTGATTATAATTTAGGTGTCTTCAAGGCTAGAGTGAATAGGGTCTTAATAAATTAGTGAGCCTCACCATTAACGATTGCATCACTGTTTTCCATAAGGTTTTTTTTTATGGTAGGTGAAAATCATCGAATGACGAAACCCGCTCTTAGGCGGAGCGGGAGACCAGTGTCAGACTCTTACTGACTAAAAAACCTACCCCGTACCTTCCTTGCCTTATTCCTAGAGCCACGGTAACAGTATCACACAAACCGGCGGCTCCAGGTTTTCCATCAGGTGGGATCACAGTCAACCACTTATTTATATCAATTAAATATATATATAGGATAACCTCGACAGAACAAAGGAGGAAGCTATTAAGCTAATGACAGTAGCAGAATAATGAACATAATGAAGTATCAAATTAAACGAACGTTCCTGAAGGAAGGACAGCCTTTCCAAATAATGAGCTTGTTTGAAAAGGAAATAGTAATCATAAATTGAAAAGGTAATCATAAATTTACCTTCGTTAGTTCTACTATTTGAGGGATCATTTGAACGAGATATGTGGCCTTGGAGAGAAAGGGCTACAGAAGGAACACACGTGGGTTTTAGTCTGTTATTCTTTCTTTTTCCACCCATAGTAGAAGATATTATTTGGAAATTTGTTTTCTCAAAAAACAAAAACAATAAGCGCTTCTGCATGAAGTTCTCAATTGGATTTTCGGGTCAGGAATATGTCATTGAATTTTTATTATTTAGGTATTTATTAAACACTTAATGCACAAATGTACAGAGGCGGACTTAATGCCTTAGGCATTTTCTACCAGTCAACCTTAGGGTGATGGAGAGACAAACAGTGGTAGGCGCAATAAAATAGGAAAGAAAAGAGTTTACAAGAATAGATATACTAATAAACCATAAGTATAATCTATTTGTATATTATATATATACACACAAATAAATAAACTATCGACCATTGGAGAACATTAACACTGTGATGAGACTACTGCCAACCTCTTACGAATAAGCTCACGAACTTTGGTTTTCAACTTAGTATTTTTCAGTAACATCCCGGTATCTAGATTATTCTATGCTTATATATTATAGATATTGTTCAACTTCTTTTACCAACAAGGGCGATATTTGATTTCTGCCAAACCCTTTCGGGAATGAATGCGTGATGTTTATGTCATTTTATTCCTTCTACCTATGAAAGCATTGATATATAAACTCATCGACGTCTAAATAAAAATCACGTACCAAACATGAGATATCATCAGATTTCATAATAATATGATTGAAGCAACAAACACATAAAATATTCGTTATAAATAAAATGATTTACGACTACTAAATATTTAGGTTGGTAAACTAAATATACGATAAGCCACATGATCAAAACACGCAGTTTTCTTGTAGCATACTAGTTGTTCCCTCGGTTTTCCTGCTGTAGTAACAGAGCATTTCCTGACGTACGAAAAAGCTTTTAACATTCGCTATGTAGCTTTGTTTTCATCATATATTATTATAATGTAATAGTGCGCTTTTTAGAAAATTGCATAAAAAATCTCCTCGAAAGCCGATGGTACACACGTTTCTACAACTTGAATTATGACTTTAAAAAAAAAGCTAATTCTCGTGCTGTGCACATGAGTGTACTTACAAAATTAATTTGGTCGAAAATTTTGGTTTCTATATATTCTTTTGTCCTGGAAAACCGGAAGAAAAATAAGGAAAACTTTTATATAATCCTCAAAAAAGCACGCAATTACGTAATGATAATACCACCCGCGTGCGAGTGGTTAATGTAGATTGGTATCTCTTTCCATGTACAAAATAATTAGAAAAATACTTGACTAAGGCCTAAGACCCATTTTAATAAATTGAAGTCTGTCCCTTTCTTACCTCCCTATAACTAAAGTAATCATAATTTTTTTTTGTTGCAAATTTTATTTACAAGACACATCAAACTAGACCCTAACCTTAACTAACTTCTAACTAAATTTTAAATGACTGTTTAGTAATACCCGAAACATTGGTTTTTACAAATACAAATTACGATGCGATAAGCTACTCCGGTAAACTTCGTACCGCCTAATAAAGATAATTTTCTTACTGTTTAAACCTTCCCTTTCAGCTTTCACGGTCGGTCAAACGTTTTAAAATTTTAGCGAGACTAACGAACAGCTATTCATTTTTAGGGTTCCGTAGTCAAAAAGAAACCCTTATAGTTTCGACATGTCTGTCTGTCTGTCTGTCCGTCCGCGGATATTCTCAGCGACCGCTAGCACTAGAAAGCTGAAATTTGGTACCAATATGTATATCAACCACGCCGACAAAGTTCACAAACAAAAAGTGGTAAAAATGTTTTGTTAGGTTACCTCCCCTACACGTAAAGTGGGAAGTGATTTTTTTTTTCATTTCTACCATAACGTGTGATATATTGTTGGATAGGTATTTAAAAATGATTATGGGTCTCGTAAAATAATTTATTGATAATGTTAATATTTTCGGAAATAATCGCTCCAAAAGTAAAAAATGAGGCGTCCCCTCCCCTCTAACTTTTGAACTATAAGTTTAAAAAATATGAAAAAAATCTCAAAAGTAGAACTTTGAGTAAACTTTCTATGAAAATTATTTTGAACTTGATAGGATGAACAGTTTTTGAAAAATAAAAAAAAAAACGTTCTGAACTATTTTGTAAGTTAACCGTACATGTAAGCATTTTTTTTTTTTACTTTTTTACATATTTCGTTATCCTGAGCAAATCTACTTTTATATAAAAATACAAAAAGAATAAAATCGGCACACGCAAATTAAAATTACCACCGGGTACAGCGCCATCTCTCGGGAAATTGTGTTACTAATTTTTACATGATTCTGGGTTCTGGGCACTACTGGGTTCTGTTACATTGTAAGAAATTTGCAACGGACGGAAAACTACAGAACCCTACAGTGAGCGTGGCCTGACACGCTCTTGGCCAATTTTTATATATAATAAATTAGAGGTATGAAAAAACAAACAAGTTTTCTTTTTCCTTATATCAGTTTAGATTGCGCGTCAGTCAAACTCCAATATATTTTCTATTACGTCAATGTAATTTTATACTTACATACATACGCTCTAAAATTACCGTAAGGGTGCTGATCCAACGGGAGCGGTGGGATAATTCGAAAGAATCATTGCTGCTGTAGAACACAAAGGGCTTTTGAAGGAACCAAGGAGTGGAATTCCTTGCCGGAGTCAGTGTTTCCTGATAGCCACAACCCGAGAATCTTTAAGTCAAGAGTGAATAGATTACTTCTAGGTAAGCGCCATCCATCGTCGACCGCATCGTCGCTTTCCATCAGGTGATATAGCGGTCAAGCGCAAACCTATAATCAATAATAAAAAAAACACGGTCGAGTTCTAGACAGTCAAAGTCTGACTCTCTCGCTCCACCAAGTTTGCGAGAGTTAAGTAGTGATTATCTATTCCAAAAAAGAGTGATGTGCTACCAGATACGAGTATATCAAGATAGCTAGAAAGTGAGAGCATATGTGTAGTAACGTTGTGAAAGTGCATGATTGTTATCCAAAAAAGCTAAAATATCTAAAAAAGCTCTTAAACACATCTACACTAATATAATAAAGAGGTAAAGTTTGTTTTTTTGTTTGTAGGAGGTAATCTCTGGAACTACTGGTCCGATTGGAAAAATTTTAGCGACAATAGAAAGCTGCTTCACTCCTGAGTGACATAGGCTATATTTTATGTACGCGGGTGAAGCCTCGGACAAAAGCTAGTTATAAATAAAAGCCGTATATCAAAGTATAGGCAGTTAAATTATCTTTTAGTTTGTGAAAGATACACAAAAATATAGCCGATCCCGATATAGCCTAATGTTAGCTTTTTTGCTGTGTTAGACATAACTTTGAAAATAAATTATATCGAGTGCAATGACAAAAAAAAAATGAAAATATTCGTATATAAAATTGTTAGAGAAATAGTCTAGTTTTTTTCACGTGATGTTCGATTTAAAATCATCAAAAATAGTATGTCTCCGCCTTAACTATTTCCACACTATTTCGCTCATCTGTGCGTGGAAATGCACCTAAAACGAAGAATTTGTAAAACAAACTAAATAGTACACAAGTTTAGTCAATATTGTGAAACGAGATCCGAGACAGTATTGTGTTGTATAGCAGCACGTGCGAATATAACAAATACCAAGAAAAGGGAATTCTCTTAAGTTTACATTGTGTTCCAAAAATAGACTAGAGTAATTATTACAGGTAAGTGTTATTTATAGTTCAATAGAACGGTACAACTCTGGAGTTGTGTGTTACCTACACCAATTAGGTAACATAGAAACGTGCAAAAAATCCAGTAAATTGTAATAATTAATTGTGTAAAATGTATAGCGTGATTGGTAATTAGTGACCGATACTTAAACATATGATTGTAGTCATGATAACAAACAACTTTTACTATGGAACCAAACTTGAATTCTTGAAAGAAATCTGATGGTCAGTATATTTTTATGTTCGCTTGTTCAATATGTACTGACTGAGTAGCTGATTTCACGACTACAATGACGTGTTAACGCATCAGTAATCCTATTTAGCCTTTTGACTATCTTAATTACAGACACAATTAAAGAACAATAGGTTTTCGTGCACCGGCGCTCGCTTGGGGCTTAATGAATTAATTTAATAACAAAAACATAAAGCGTAAGTTATAGGAGTACTATATTGAATTAGTTGGACTTTTGAATGTCTATAGGGCGTTTGTATAATATTGGTATCGGTATCTTAACCAACATCATAAAGCATAAGTATTTGATGGTTCCTCACCTGAAAAAAATTGCATAAATACAATTAAAATAAAAAAAATAACACGTAAAGTCATCCCAAATAACATTCCTTGCTAACTTTCTCTAACAGAACGCAAGATCGTTGTCTTTAATTAGTCCTCAAAGACATCACATTCAAAATAACTCAGTTTCAACACAAATTATTTGTGAATATTGTATGTAGTATCTACATCAAAAAACAACAAACAACAAGAAACATGCAAGATAAGTTTTTTAATTTATTGAAAGTGATGACGTACTATGAAAAAATTTAAGTAAGTATGAGGTTGGTGTAAGTATAAGTATAAGTACGAGTATAAGGTTGTTTTCAATGCCGCGGAGCTGGGTAGAGGGGAGAGTAGCGGACTATGAATTGTGAGTGTTAAGCTTAAGGGTCGAAGCCAAGGGTTCGCGTGTGAAAAGAAGGCTTTTGCCTCGTTATAAAGGTAACGTAGGAATGGGATCGGTTGTTTAGACAGTCAGATTCTGAAACTATTTCCCGTTCCGCCACATGGCGGGATTTGTCAGTGTATGATTTTTACCCACAATAAAAAAATCCAGCGTCAAGTTTAGAAAGTATTTACAGTCACTGAGTTCTATTAGAATACTGATGTTACCTACCGAATAATATTTTACTGTTTTTCTAGTTTGGCAGCAAATGCAGCGAGATAAACTTCTTGACCAGCTTCGCTGTGGTAATAAATACTAGGGGAGAGTGTGGTTGAAAGAGCCATACAAAGAGTAAAATTGAATTATGGTAGGATTTTGTTAAGTGGGAGATAATCGCATCGGCTCTTTCAAAGCTTGGCTCTTTCATACACACTCTCCCCTACAATGTATCGAGATCGTGTCTTTTCCAATGATCCCACATATTGTATAATTTTGTATACTAGAGATAAAATGAGCAATGAGCAGTGGTGGCTGAGTGGTTAAGGCCCCGATTTACGAGTTGTAGGTCGCGAGTCCGTGATATTTATTTTATCACCACTGCTTTTAAAACGGTGAAAGAAAACATTGTAAGGAAACCGGCATGTCCTAGAACCAAAAATTCGAAGACATAGGTATGACATCCACGAATTCACGTTGGGCTGGCGTGGTGGATTATGGTCCATTCCCTCTCATAGAGAGGAGGCCTGTGTCTCAGCAGTGGGGACGTTAATAAGGCTGATCTAAATAAATGTTTTTCTTTCTTTCTTGATGATGATGATTGAGAGATAAAATTCCAAAGATGTTTGAAATATCGAAGTTCCGTGCTAAAAACAGTACGTATTGAATCATTGCATAACAAAACTCATGACAAGCGGTCAGTGTGTCAATAAGCCGCAGACTGTAGTCTATCACAATAATTGTGCCAATAATTGTGTCTACACGCGAATTTGATTGCCATAACTCTCTGAGAAGGTTGCCGACCACGGGCTGGAGTGTAAAGTACAGACGAGTACAGTCAGCAGCACATCAGACTGACTCACTACAACAAACTGTCAAAATTCTGCAAACGATTTTCAACTCTTAACCATAATATTGACTGGCCTGTCAGTCTAGTAGTTAGTGAACCTGACTGCTATGCCGAAGGTCGTGGGTTCGAATCCCACCCAGGACAAATGTTTGTGTGATGAGCACGATCATTTGTTCTGAGTCTGGGTGTAATTTATCTATTGTATGTATTTAGAAATATATAAGTATGTTTATCAGTCGTCTAGTACCCATAACACAAGCTCTGCTTAGCTTGGGACTAGACAGCGTTGTGTGATAGATGTGAACATATTATATTATGTTAATATAACAAGGTTCAAAATGTATTGGAGAAATCTGACAGATTTGTATAGTCTGATATGCTGCTGACCATACATCGGCGGGTACGTTGTGGGTGTGTTCATACGCAGTTGGCCGAGTTACGTAGTTTGTCCTATGTCAACACTTGGGTTATCTGTCTCTGATTGTTTAGTGGCTCAAGGGTCATACATAACCGCGGTGAAAATATGACATTGTGAGCTCTTTGGGAATATATACCTATAGCATCGTTTTTGGGAATATATACCTATAGCATCGTTTGCACTAAATTGGTATTGAATTTTGGTATTACAATTTTTAGGTAAATCTTTAACTTTTTAATGTATTCATCTTATTAGCGCGTTAGTCTTATTAGCTAAAGATTGTACATTTGTAATCTGAGTGTCGGTATTTGTGCGATTATTTAGTATTCATCATCAATAATCGGTGAATATTTACAACTTCTTTTCGATCAAATAGAGAACTACAGATGGTGTCATGGTCACACAATTGGTATAGCTGTCTGTACACTCTTTTATCAAATCGCCTTTTTGGTATACTACCAATTTTCTTTTATTTTATTTTTATTGATTATAGGTTTGCGCTTGACTGCTATCTCACCTGATGGAAAGCGACAATGCGGTCGACGATGGAGCGCGTTTACCTAAAAGTAACCTATTTCTACTATATACTATACTCTACTACTACTATAATCTTGACTTAAAGATGTTGTTATTCTATGTAATGTGAATGGCCAACTAAATTATTTAACAAAGCAAAACTTTTGTTATAAGTCGAGCTGCAATTAACTACTTGGGTTCTGTAGTTTGCTTTGAAGAAAACCCTTCTTCCTACTCGACAATTAAACTAAACTACAAGCGTTCTTCGGGTTCGTTAGTTAATTTTTGGGGTTTCGATTTTGCTCATGTGTGCTTCTGAAAGTTTTGGACTTGGATAGAATAGAAAGTGTGTTCTTGATTAGTTTTCTAAAACGTGGGAGCCACCATCTTGTGTACTTAACGTATACACAAGATGGTGGCTTTGAACACATACTTTAACAAATTCAATTGTGTATATAGAGTACAATTCTACTAACTACTAGACTAGAATTATCACACATCGTCTACTCTCAAGCTAGGCAGAGCTTGTGTTATGGGTACTAGACTACTGATAAACATACTTATACATTACTAGATACTTTTGACTTACTAATTAGTATAATAATTGAACTGATGACCTCTTGCATAACAGTCAGGGCCTCTAACCAATAGACAAACCAGCCAGTCAAAGACAATTATTATTTACTAGCTTTTGTCAGCGGCTTCGCCTGCGTACATAAAATATAGCCTATGTCACTCACGAGTAAAGCAGCTTTCTGTTGTTGCTAAAATTTTTCCAATCGGACCAGTAGTTCCAGAGAGTACCCCCTACAAACAAAAAAACAAACTAACAAAAAAACAAACTTTACCTCTTTATTATATTAGTGTAGACTAGTGTAGATTAATTATTATTATAGCAACCCGCCCCAGCTTCGCACGGGTGTAATACTAATATTTTACGCATGTATTATACTTATGAACCTCTCTTATGAATCACTGTACTTATTAAAAAAAACCGCATCAAAATCCGTTGCGTAGTTTTAAAGATTTAAGCATATATAGGGAAAACGAGACCTTGTTTTATACTATTGCATCACTGCTTACCATCAGGTGGGATCGCAGTCAACAACTAGTTTATTGCAATTAAAAAAAAAACTATGTAATGATGATGATGAAAGAAAAATAAACAATCATCATGTTTAACGTGACATCATAAGGTTACTTATAAAAAATGCATGAGATAAGATGATAGGAGTCTGAGTGGCACAGAAACAAAATTAATTTAACCTTTATGGTTTATATTTAGCCGCACTCCAGAATTCAATACGCGAGTTAGCAATGGAAGAGTATTTTCATGTAGGATTTATTTATTATCTTATGTATTGCTTCCGATACAGTATTCTGGGAATAAGAATAAGCACTAAGGTGTCTGCACACGGCGGCGACGCGACGACGCCATACAGATTCGAGGTTACCGTCGCGCCGAGCGGGACGGCTCTGTGTGGCGTCGTCCGTACTATCTAGTACATTACAACTGCTCAGCGTCGCGTCGCCGCCAGTTCCGCCGCACCGCGCCCGCTGTGTGCACACACCTTTAAATAAAAAGTCTATTCAGATATAAGGAGAAACTGATTGACGAATCAACGTACAGCTGAATCTACTGGGACTAGGAGCCCGAGATTTGCATTAGGTTTCCTTTTATGATGTAAGCGAGCACTATGAGAAGATTTTCTATTTTAAAGAAATGTTAGGAGGTCCAAAGTCTTCGTGCGGAAGACACCCAGGTTTCACCACTGCACGGAACGCCCGGAAGACACAGTGGAACACATGGTAGAGGTGTGCCCCGTTTGGGAAGAGCATCGCCGTGTCCTCGTGGGGGTGATCGACCGCGGTGATCTCTTGCGCCGGGCCGTATAAAAGCCATGGTGCATGGTTCGGAGCAAAGAGGAGTGGCAGGTGGTCGTCTCCTTCTGCGAAGCGGTAATCCTAGCACAGGAGGAGGCCACACGCGTGAGGCAAAGAATGAATACGGATAGGTTTTTTAGGCAGTAATACTCTGACACTATCTCCCGCCCCACCCTAGGGCGCGGAGATGTCATTGGATGATTTTTACCCTCCTACAAAAAGAAGGTTATCCAAAGTCTTTATGGACAAACTTACTACATGCGGACGATGTCCCAGGCAGAATATCTATCTATACATATAATATACTTTGTCCTGAATGAATTACGGATCAACGCACAGCCTAAACTGTTGATTGATGATCTGAATCCTGGGGGATATGCTTTTTGTATGATGTAGGCATCAGGGTCTTTCCAAATTCTGCTCGTAAGGGGGTTAAAACGAGGCAAAGTTTGTATGGAGATACCTGTTTACACGCGGGCGAAGCCGCTGGTTAAAGCTAATATACATTATGATTCTACAGGACACGCATTTTTTCGCAACCGTTCCGTTCAGGATGGAGCTTTTCACGTCAATTCTAGGTAAAAAGTACTCTAATTAAATTAATAGTTTACGTTTAGTTAGTTTAATTATTACTTTACGTAAGCACGAACATATTTTAACCAAAATTTCCACGCCCAGTACCTATCGTTTTATTTTATTTTTATTTATATGTGAATAAAGTATATTTTCAATATGTTATGACAATCAGCTAAGCAATAGACTTTGATCTAGAAATTTTCAAGAGATGATACAGGTACGCCGTTAAATTCTTTGAGATTCGAGAAACAAAATATTTACATGGCAAGTTTATACGTAACTTTCGGTGCGTCAGTCCGACTCACACTTGACCGGTTTTCAAATATTTATACCGAAACCTATTTTTGACTAGAATCAACTCCAAATCCAAACCTTTTTTCCTTAATTAGAGAAAAACTCTTTGTTAAATCCTTATCGGGTTTCGTAATGCGAATTATATTTTTACATGGACGAACTTTCAGCACTTTTGATGTTTCAGCGATCCGGAAGCTGTTGAGTTAATGAATAATAAAATGACATTTGTGTTCAAAATAATGTAGATGATTCTTTGAGTAAAAACGAAGATACCAGCCAGTCTTATATATCTCAAGCGGTGGAAATGTAATAATCTTCCGTTTGGGGTTAAAACTCTCGGATCGTGAGGTCAAATTAAAGAACGTTGTTGACACGTTGCGTGTCCTAAGGGTTGGCTTTTACCTTCGGCAGAGAACAAGTCAGCCATACAGCGTGGTAACACCACCAGCCATGTGGAGATAGAGCCACATAACGATGTGATGGAGTTTCTTTACGACACACTTTAGATTACTTTTAGTTAGTTCTTTTTTTCTTAGTGTATAAGGATACTTAAGTGTTTTTTTTAATATGTAAAAGCTATAAATCTTTATTGATAATATTTTCAGGTTTTAGTCAGTAAAAGTCTTACACTCCTCGCTCCACCTCAGAGCGGAGGAAGTCATAAGTTGATTTCTACCACTAAAAAAAAACTACCAGACAGTCTGAATATGACGTCTCTACTGTCACCTTTGTTTTATTTTTTGTGGAATAGGTACTGAATGATTATACGCGTAGGTCTCGAGAATAGAACCAAAAAAACCTTTATTCGTGTCTTTACTTGAGTGTAACTCAATTTTCCTAAATGTATTGTGAAAGCCCTAGTATATCCTTCAGACAGTTTAGTTTCTTTTTATTTATAATGGTAGGTAATAATCCAATTGCCAACGCTAGATAAAATCCGTAACTTTGACAATGGGTCACCACAATAAATAGATATATATTTATAAACCTAGGAGTCTTTAAGTCAAAAGTAAATCAGTTACTTCTAGGCAACCGTGCTTTATCGTCGGCCACAGCATCGCTTACCATCAGGTGAGATTGTGGTCAAACGTTAGCCGATCTAGAATAAACAAAATCTACGACAAAAACATCAACAAGAACATGAAAAGAAAAACATGACCACGATTTTCATATTTACATTTTTGTTGACTTTATAGTCTATGGTTTTCTGAGTTATTTCTTTGGTAATATCAAATTTTCGTTATCTTCGTTTTGTTTCTTTTTATGTTCATACAATTAGTGACAATTCCTTTATAACTTTTCCTTAATAATCTACCAAATATTTGTTAAAAACTTTTTATTCACAAACTTTTTCATTTATCAATAATAAAGACCCTCTTTCCTTATACAGTCTATTAGTACATTCGTATCAAGAAGGCGGCATCATAAAATAAAATGTCTTTAATTAGAGTGCGGTAAACAGTGGATAATTAACCAGCGTTAAATCATAAATCAATTCTGGGATCCGATAGCGGAGTCAGACGGGTCATATAATGTGCGAATCATTAGTACGGATCTGTCACGCGTCCGGGCGTATGGACTTGTCTCTGGGTGACTAATGCTTTAAATAGGAACATACTTATTTTTATGAAGACTGAAGTACCTTTATCGTGAAGTTTTTATGTAAGTGCAGTGCGTCTTTGGAACTGTCTGCCACGTTTCCCTCATGACAGCCTATCTCTGGAGGCCTTCAAGAGTAAAATTAAAGAGTACGTTCAATCACAACAGAGATAATATTTGTATTTACAAGTATCTACGCAAAGTTTTATATATATGACTTATTGATGTAGGCTTATATATGTAGGTTTATCTTCTACACTTGATTGTTGTCTCTCTCTGTCACTCAAAGGTTTGGTGGGAGACAACTCATTATTGAGTTAAGCTCGTCCTTGTACGTGAATTGTCTAACTACTGTGTACTGTATTAAATGTTTTGTGTAAATCTACACTAATATAATAAAGAGGTAAAGTTTGTTTTTTTGTTTGTATGGGGTAATCTCTAGAACTACTGGTCCGATTGGAAAAAAATTAGTAACAATAGAAAGCTGCTTTACTCCTGAGTGACATAGGCTATATTTTATGGACGCGGCGAAGCCGCTGACAAAAGCTAGTATAGAATAAAGGATGATCACTATTTATTCTCTACTGTACTATAAGATCACAACTGACGTTCAGAAATGTTCTATGATTTCAGTTTTGTCTGTTAGAACAGAATATTGTCGGTTCTTCTCCATAGGAAACGACCAATTCGGACCCGTGCACTAGCTTCTGACGTTTTACAAGTGCCCATGTAGACCTATTTGAAGTAAAAAGATTTTGACTTGATTTTGACTTTGATAGTATGATGATTCCATCAGCCGATTTCGGCTACAACGACCGCATTTATTGACTTCTCATGGCGGTTGCGAACTCTATTGTTATACAGAATAGTACAGAATATACACAAAAATTGTTACAGAATTTATATACAAACTTCTTTCAAATACAATAGCAGTCTTACTTATCGCAAAAAGCGATATCTACCAGAAATCTCTAAGAGAAATTACAAAGACAAAAAACTTCACGCTCATAACAGACGTAATGATCGCCGAAGGTCAGTTCTGTTAATTTATTTCGTACTAGATCTATCATATCCGTGAATAAACTTACGTGTGTTTACAAAACGGCATTTTTATTTCTGTTGTTTAAGAAATCTAATCGTGGCATTATGATATGCCACGATTTGATTATTGATCTGAAACAAACAATTCTGCTCTTTTCTTTAGATGACTTATAGCTGAAAGTTGCTATTAATATTTTCTAGTCTTGTTTAAAAAGTTTTTCTTTTTTCTTGTATCAAGGACGCGGAATAAACTACGAAGCGAAACGCTAATGATCTAAGATACATGGAACAAAGATTTAACATCATTGGCACTAAATTTAGCGAGGCAACCTATTCGCAATGTATTAATAAATGCGTTATCTAGCATGTAATATTTACCATAATCGAATAACATATGAGGGGTCATCCTTGTTCTATGTATCTCGTACTATAAGTCCGCACCGTAGAGGTTTCAACAACGTAAGGATAGATACTTGCTGTGCGTCGAGTTGTCCGATGACAGAAATGATATGGTAGAATTCAGTCATGTAATAGATTTAGCATTTTAGATACATAAATATGATTCAGACACAGAAATTGGTATCTCAGCTGCTCAGGTGTGTATAATACCTAGTCAACTTGATAATCACATTAACTAAATACCAGTTAAATCGCATCATTAGTGTAGTTAATCCGAAATTGTATTACGTCAGTCCCTGTCCCAGACCCAGCGTTGATAGGGGCTAATTATGACGATGGTATTCAGTGCGGCGCCTGTGTTGGTAAACAATACGTGTCGGCTGTGTTACAATGTAGCGACATCTTTGTCGCCACATACGAACTAAAATAGAGCGGTATAGATAGATAGATAGATAGATTAAACTTTATTGTACACCAAAAAGTTACAGAACTTATACAGAAACTTAAATCTATGGGTACAAAGGCGGTCTTATCGCTAACAGCGATATCTACCAGTATTGGAGTTCTCGAGCGCGATTAAAACACATGCAACAGGCTAGAAATCAACTGTCAACAGGAATGAAAGTTTCTGGAGGGAGAGTCCTCAATTTTTATTGCAGGTTGCGGATACAAAAATCGGAGCTATCGGCGTTAAAGGCTCCGACTTACGAATTGTAAGTCGCGGGTTCAAACCCAGGCAGGCGCATTACTTTGTGTAATTTATATCATCACCAATGCTATCAAAACGGTGAAGGAAAGCATCGTGATTAAACCGACATGTCCTAAAACTAAAAATTCGAAGACATGTGACATCCACCAATCATCCCGGGGCCCGCGTGGTAGGTTATGGCCCATTTCCTCTCCTACAGAGGAGGCCTGGCAGTCACAAATGTGTTCAATATGGGATTTGGTACCTACATGTGGAATCCTGGAGGAGTTTTGTCCACCTTGTAAAGTTACAATCATTTCGTTTCTATTCTTAGGTGCCAAATTTTTCCTTTTAAACGCAATACGCCCCGAGTATGTAGATACCTATCTACAATGGTCGGATGCCGCGAGTGTTGGTGAAATAAATCACATTCCACGAATATCTCTGTAGCAAAAACCGATACTTTATTGGAATTGTCGCCGTATTTCACACCACTGCAATACAGGCTCTGTTGCTATGAGCTTAAGGCTAAACGTTTTCAGCAAGGAATTTATTAGTTAGTGACGTAGGTCCGCTCCATTTGACACAAATTCTCCAAGATTTTATCTAAGTAGATACTCTAATAGCAGTTGCACACTTCGAGCTAAGGATAAGGACCTTGCTCTTCTGAAATATTTAAGTTTCGCATGTTGTTATGTATTTTAAACGGATGAACGGGGACCCCCTGTAATGGGTTTGGATCGGATTATAGGATACTTTTCATGTTGACTCCCAGCATCTCCATTTTATTCCATTGACATAGTTCTTTGTTTTCTTATGAGTGAGTCATGGTCATCATACAATTCTAGCTGAGTATGTGGCAGAATATGAAGAACAATTTATTATATCTACATCTACACTAATATAATAAAGAGGTAAAGTTTGTTTTTTTGTTTTTTTGTTTGTAGGGGGTAATCTCTGGAACTACTGGTCCGATTGGAAAAATTTTAGCAACAATAGAAAGCTGCTTTACTCCTGAGTGACATAGGCTATATTTTATGTACGCGGGCGAAGCTGCGGGCAAAAGCTAGTTTTATATATACGTGGTAAATTATTGTTGTAGAACCATAATGACCGACGTTGCTATGGTTACGCTCGATTAAGACCTACCATATTTTTCAAGAAAAAAATTAAATTATAAAAAATAAACCAGCCAAGAGCGTGTCGACCTACACTCTGTGTAGGGCCCTATTTGTCGGCGTGATTGATAAACATATTGGTACCAAATTTCAGCTTTATATGCTAACGGTCGCTGAGATTATCCGCGGATGGACAGACAGACAGACAAACATGGCGAAACTATAAGGGTTCCTTGTTGACTACGGAACCCTAAAAAAGGCTAGTAAGTGTAGCAGTAAGTAGCAGTGAGAATAACAGCATCAAAGCTACTGAACCATGGTTTAATTAGATGAGGATGATCCTTCGTGTCTATCGCCATCTAAGCCCTGGATTAAACGCTTACCAAATGATTAAAGCTAATTGTAACGTAATCCTATTGTTTGGCATTTGGTTCATTAATGGTTTCATGAATTCATGACACAGCCATTTTGAAAACATTTTATAATTGTCGAGGATTATGAAATTCTCATTATAAATTTAATGGTACAAGCGAAACAATAATGAAATAGAAATTTAAGCTGTAATGTTACAAGGCTGGTTGTTTGTAACCGAGAGGGTGTCTCATTTGTCTGGCCTAAGTATTTCTTTACAATTTGCTATTTTTATTGTGTGTGATCAGGAGATGATGATGTAGATGTATCAAAGGCACTAATTTACGCCCAGGAATTACGACACAAAATAGATAATATGTAGGCACGAAAGCTAGGCCAGATGAATGAGACGTTCTCTCTGTTTCATCGTAATTTTTTTTTTGCGAGTCAGTAAAATCTTTGAGGAATTATTTGGGAATGGAACTATTTACATATGCAGATACTTAAATTTGTACGGAACCCAAAGTACGCAAGTTCGACCTGTCCAGTTCTTTTTTTTTTAATTTGATGTTTGTGATTAATATTGCAGAGCCAATAAGTCACCGTATGCCCCTGTTGTTCTATATTAGCAAATGAGAGATACGACCGATGGCAAAATGATATTTGAAAAGTACTCACTCCTGCAAAGAAAGAAAGAAAAAAATGTTTTTTTTTTTTCCAAAATAGACGCACATACAAGTACATGTAGGTAAGATCGTAAAAATTTAGACCTACAAAGAATTTATTTTTTCTTTACATTATAAAAAATATGTAGTTAGGTATTACAATTACATTGGGTCGTGAAGTATAGGTGGCGCAACTTTTAAGGCCCAGCGGGCGCCCCGGGCGGCCACCCATGTCACTCCCTCCTAAAACCGGCGGCGGCGCTGAAAACGAGAATGATGTAATGATATACATGTAGTAAGATAGTTGGGTAACGGGTGCTTGTTACAGTCCTCAGGGTCAGACCTTCATCTGAAGCAGTTTTGAGATATCTTTGTCGACCTGTCAGTCTCTTTGTTACCCTCATCATACTTGCGCTATCACCCTCATTTCCTAGAGGGAAATTTATGGTTTTCAAGTTAAGGCTAAGGAACCCTATCGGCTGTTTTTTTATAGTAGGTAAAAATCATCGAATGACAAATCCCACTCTTGGGCGGAGCGGGAAACAGTGTCAGACTCTTACTGACCAAACAACCTACCCCTTGCCTTATTCCCAGAGCCCCGGTGTAACGCTTTCGTACCAACCCTCAGCTGCGGGAGCCAACCCTCAGCTCCGGGAGAACTCTATCGGCTGTGGGATTGAGGGGAAGAGTTACCGGGACCTGGGAACACAGGTGAAAGTCTTTACGCTGATTCTTTGAAACCGAGAGAATGTCTCATTCGTCTGGGAACTATGAACATAATCATCATTACATAGTATAAGACAAAGTCCCGCTGGCCCTATGTATGCTTAGATCTTTAAAACTACGGAACGGATTTTGAAGCGGTTTTTTTTAATAGATAGTGTTTATATGTATAATACAATATATTTAAATATCACAATTGCACCCGTGCGAAGCTGGGACGGGTCGCTAGTATATTATACGACGCCTTTTCCGACTACCTACTGTCATTTATTTTTTAAATTATAAGACCAAGAATCTTATTTCTGAGAAGTCCTCTAACAACTTTAGATTGCCTACGACTTATGTGTTTCGAAAGACCACTTTGTAATTTCTAAAAAAATAATACTTACTTTTATTTGAATGCTGTCGTTTTATAGTACCTGATTCTTAGAAGGGATACAAAAAGTGCTCGTTAAATATTTTTTTTCAACTTTTTTTGTGTAAAATTTAGCAAGGATTATTTTATTGGGTGAAATTTTCCTAAAACTCTGTAAACCAGTAAAATTACGTTAATTGGAAGGAAAATAAAACGGGTATTTTACAGGAACGCTAATTGTCTAGTTCTTTATTTTAATCTGCTCCGTAGATTTAAGTTTTTGTATAAGTTCTGTTACTTTTTGGTGTACAGTAAAGTTTAATCTATCTATCTATCTCCGTACCCGCTAGTCATGTATAATGTTATGTAGCCTATAAACTTCTTCGATAAAAGTTTATCCAACCCTTCTAATTCGGACCAATAGTTTTAGAGATTAGCGTGTTCAAACAAACTAAGGTTTATTTTTTTTTAATTTAACCTGTTTCTTGTGAAATTTTTCATCTATGTCGTTGGGTCTGTGAATAGGTCATAAGATATTTTTGATCCTCCTATTAACCTGTAAATTTTTTCTTTAACAATTTATGTGGCTGAACCACTTTTGCAAGATTAGGTAGTGTACTCTAGAAATATATTACGTTTTAACACATTAGTCATTATTACTATTATGTTAGAATTCTTCTGATTGATGCCACATGTATACTCAGAACGTAAGGTTCTAGTATAGATGTGGTTTTAATCAAAACGCAAGGTTCTAGGATCACTCTTGTAGGTTTCGATATTGCTAGGCTCCTGCGGTTTTGCTAATATCTCTTAACTGTTTGCATACAGTAATTAGAGACATAATAGAAAGACAATAGGTATGCGAACGACGGCGTTCGCTTGGGGCTCAAGAGTTTAAGGTGTGCGTGGGTCCTTACGCGCCGTCGACGACTCGGATTACGTGCGAACGTTTACCGAATGGCCGGACAGAGGGTTTTTTTATGGTAGGTAAAAATCATCCAATGACGAATCCCGCCCTTGGGTGGAGCGGGAAACAGTGTCAGACTCTTATTGACTAAACAACATACCCCATTCCAACGTTGCCGTATATACCAGGGACAGAGGGTTACCTATTGCTGTTCGACTGAGTATAGCCAACTGTGTTTTTTCCGCTACCTTTGCATTCCACACCCACGGTGGATTTTCTGGAAAATTCCATATTCGCCGAGTTTATTTTAAGCTTTTGTACAACAAACTCCAATTTTGTGTGTGCCAATAGTTTGTTGTGCCCTTTCATTACAATACAATGTCGACTACACCCTTTTAGTGGCCGGCAAACAATGATCCTTTAATTATCTCGGCCTGATGTTTGAAGATGAGGTATTTGGGCTTGAATGGTGAAAGGGGTAGCTAATACTGAAAGCTAATCTAGTTACTCAGGTTACGATTGGCTGGTTAATGAGCTGGTAATTTGAGTAGCGGAAGCCATAGATATAAATGTTACCAGCTTCTGCCTGCGGCTTCGCTTTCATTAAAGTCTCTTTCTCCATGCAAACTTCTACGTCTACACCTAATAAAGACACTACCTGCCAAGTTTGTGCTGTTTAGTTCTTCATTTTGAGATTTCGTGAGTGGTATTTTTCTTTCATATTTAGAAAGGATCTTTATCACAAAAGAAAAAATAAAATCATTTCTGCCGAAAAACGTAGGATCATAAAAATTGGTTGATAGTATAAAATCAACCCTCTGTCATCACTGTCACTGCCGTCTGGTAATTGATCAAGCCTAGTCGTCGACGGCGTGCACTGTTCCCGCGCTCCTCGAGGAGTTGTCAGCAAACCGTAGGGACCCTGTAGCAGGGTCGAAGCCAACTGGAGTCAAGTGTACGTGTCTAAAAGGAAAGCTTTAGCCCTGGTATATATTACGACATGATAGCGACGTAGGAACAGGGTAGGTTGTTTAGTCAGTAAGAGTCAAACACTGTTTCCCGCTCAGCGCAATGGTGAGATTCGTCATTAGATGATTTTTACCTGTCATAAAAAAAACCCTAGTAAAAGCTTTCATGAAGATACTATTAACACATTTAAAATCCAATTCAGCAAGTATAAAAATCGTAAAGGGATCCAATTAATTTGCAATTAGGTTGCGGTTGTAATCAATTTCTACGAAAATTGGATTGAACGGATTTATTGACGAGATGTTAGGAGTAGGCATGAAACGAACGAGTTATTTAATTCTGCTTGCCTTCTTTCAATTTGCAATAAATTTACCGATAGATATTCTAATGACGTGAAGTTCCGTAGGGACCCTGCAGAAGGGTTGAAGTCAACTGGGCCCAAGGGTTCGCGTCTGAAAGGAAGGCTCAGGCCCTGGTATATACGGCAACGTAGGAACGGGGTAGGTGGTTTAGTCTGTAAGAGTCTGACTGTTTTCCGCTCCGCCCAAGGGCGGGACTCTTCATTGGATGATTTTTACCTACCTTAAAAAAAAAACAAATATGCGTAGTTTTTATTGTGACGTAACTACCTATTTACAGTTTTCGGATTTTTTACTATACTTGTGCTATGACACATTGCTTCATGAGACCGCAGAGACTTGAGCACATACATATATTATGTTTAATTTCAACTCGACACGTCCACACGTTCCTGAGATAAAGGATCTTGACAGACGGACTACTAAATGATGGTGTAAGGGTTTAGTATTTTCCTTTTAAGATACGGAAATCTAAAAATAAATTGTTGTGTTATTGTTCACTTATATGTAAAGAACAGACGATATGTTTTAAAAGTTGTTCTGTTTTGAGCCCGTGATAGGATTGAACGATTTGAACGAAAGTTGTAAACTACTGCAAAATCACCCTGTAGTTGATTGTGAGAACTTCAGTCATGTGATAGAAATGGATTCATCATCATCAGCCTTTTTAATGTTCCCACTGCTGGGACACAGGCCTCCTCTCTCGGAGAGGAAATGGGGACCAGTGCGGGTTGGTAGATGTTACAAGTCTTCAAATTTTTGGTCCTAGAACATGCCAGTTTTTCACGATGTTATCCTTCACCGTTTTGAGAGCATTGGTGATAAAATAAATTACACAAAGTAATGCGCCTGGCTGGGTTTGAACCCGCGACCTGCAACTCGTAAGTCAGGGCCGTTGCCACTCGGCCAATTTGATACAAATGGATTACGTTGTTAAGTAAGCCAACTTTTGAATGTCGCGATCTGCCTTTGATATATTATTCAACAAAGAGAGATCTTCTTTTTTAGGGAAAACTATCGGTAAAAGCCCGTGATAAGATTACTCGTCGGTACTTGTCTGCATTCCTACACGAGTTTTGGCTTAGTAGGAATTCAAATACGTTTTGTGTCATTGATTTTTGTTACAAAATAATGATACATCGCATTTCTGTCCACCCCAAGGTTATCAAGTAGAAAGAAAAGAAAAAGAAATAAAAAATATTCAATTTTGACTCGCAAAAAAAAATTAAAAGAAAACGATATTAAAATATTTAAAAAAGACCTTTGTAAGGTCAAAAAGTCTCCTCTCTCAAATGCTGCCATATTTTTATACAAAAAGTAAATAACGCAGCACTAATGAACAGCTGATTGTGTTCAATGACCGTAGGTAGTTGTCGGTCGTTGCGTACTTCCTACGGTCATTAAACACACTCAGCTGTTCTTTACTTAAAGAAATTAATTTCGTATACGCGTTTTATTTTAGTTTTAGAAAAAAATAAGTACTTTATTTTTTAATTTTGCCTTTACAAATCGATACTATTTCATTTACCGTATCAACTCTCCAAGGGTTTAAAACGATCAAAATTTTGCGGTCTATATATAGATTTTTAATGGAATAACTAATTAATACTACTGAGAATATCTTTTCCCGGAAGCTGGATACAAATTTTTTAACCCAAATTATTACTAAGGAAAGTTGATTCACCCTTCTTGTTTATGTTTTAACAAAGTTCAACAAACTGTCGTGAACTCTAATGAGCCAGTGAGCACGCTAATGAAGTCATTAGCAACTGGATTTAATTACTTATTATTTAAATATCGTAATTTAACAAAGCTTTTACTTCCACTATTTGAACTACCGATTCCAGCCATCGCAGGCGCGGGCTGGTGGTGAGCAATGGGTAGCTCGCCGACCAGTAGCCGTCTGGAGCGAGTCTAAGTTGTCAGCGGCACATAGTGTTTGACGCGCGCCTTAAGATGTTTGGAAAACCATAAGGGCCTAACAGGGTAGATATAGTGAATTGTATTACAAGGGAGCAAAATATTTTTTTTGCGTCGACGGCGTTTTTTTTTAATCCTGAGCGAAGTGAGGGATAGGGCTACGTTCAGGACGCTACTGAACGTAATGAGGGATTCTAGAGTAGAGTCCTGAACGTAGCGAGGGATTCAAAGGACAACCTACACTCTACGTTTCATCACCCTGTAAAAATAGAGTAACCACTAAATTGAAATTAAATAGTATTTAACAATAAAACCACTAAAACTTTATATTTATACTTGAGACATTTTCGCAATTATGAAAATCTAGTTGTAGTCTTTATTCAAACAATATTTGCGTTCGACTTTTTTTGAACGCTGTTCCAAATTCAAAAAGTGCGCCGTTAAGATGATTGAGGCGCACTCATAAAGAGGATTTAAAAAAGTGCGCGGCAAAGATAATTGCGGCGCACTTATATAAAGAGGAATAAAAACTCATTAGGTACTGGCCACTATTCTTATAGGAAACACCAAGTTTGGGTGCATTTAAAAGCGAACCAAGTCGTTTTTTTCGAATAGGTGGGATCAAAAGGTTCTTTTTGGTGGGCAAAAATCATCCAATGACATATTCCTCTTTTGTGAAAGTGCCTGACTGAAACTTTTATGGAAAACCCATTCCTTTCCTTCGTCGCCTTCGTTTCAGGGCCCTGTTGTTCACTTTCCCATCAACCATGGCCCCATTAGGCTTCTACCCTGCTGGTGGGCCCCTACAGTTTACTGACAACTCTTTGAGGCGCGCGGGAACAATATGCACCGTCGGCAACTTGGGCTAGGTCCGGTCGGTTACCAATCGTTTGGACAGCGAGCTACCCATAATCATTGCTCACCGACCTAAAAATGGGCAGATATTACATATATTATACTACATAAGTGATGTTTTGTTATGTAGATATATATACTTACACTCCACACAAACCTTTTTTATTGTCCGTTCACCCAAATCCGACTTTTATTGCGTTGGTGGTATGACAGATAACAGCGAGTAAATAGTTGGTATATGGAATTGTTCTTTTGCTTTCAATGCCATTCTTATGACTACAGAATAAAAGTCGAAATCGGTTAAATGGACTGCAAAAAAGGTTTGTTGAAAATCTCGAAGAAATGGAGTATAATATCGCTGAAAATACATAAGTTCACTGTCATTCCCAAATCGGAGAGCCGGAAAGGTCACGTGCGACTATTTTAATACGATAAGAAAACGGTTAGGTACTCGTATGTGTCACGGACATCGTAGAACGAGCCAATTCTAGAAATATCGACACGGAAATGTTAAATTAGAGGGGTTTTGTGAGCGAGTGTATGATACAAATGTATGAAAGTATAAACGGGAAAGAAGGCAGCGGCAGAACAAAGGCTGTTTAAAAAAAACTCCTTTACAAAAGACCGGCCTCAAGTCTGCTATTACAATAGTGTCAGAATAGTTGATCATTGATTTCAAAAAGTGTTCAATGAAAAATTTTTTCATAACAAGCTTTTATAGCTCCGTATATTATATATTTGTATTTGATATTCATCAAAACCTTTACAAATACGTTCGGGTTATCTTATTGTACCTATTACCGAGTTTCTACGGCCATCTTTCAGTTCCATCATCAGACCCTGACTACCATACAGGATTAAAGTATTCGTCAATACAAATCAAATGGGTTGAATTATTTCATTGCTGAGTTCCTTTGGCTACCTTCCAGCTCCATCATCAGATCAGCTCCATGTCACAAAAATATTGCATTGTCACGCGATTTACACCTGCACGCAAAATTGTAGCTCAATCTGTGGAAGATATGTGCTTCAAAATTAAATTGCAAGATTTGAGCCGAACATACATAGTTACATTGCAAGCTAATAAAAAGCTTGTAAAAATGTTGATTTTGACAAGTTCGGTAACCTACTAATATGATGGCGTCATCATGACTAGACTCGTACCAAATGACAAATGAATATTTGACATAATATATGCGGTAAATTAATAAAATTTAGATGGTCCCTTAAATCACTGACTTACATTCAGAATGTTAATGCAGTTATTGTTTTTAATTCGTTACAAAACAGCTCTTACCACAATTCTATTACCACACCACTGACCGCCCAATGATCAGCCATTATGAATCAACAGATTACGAACTTTTAGCAAAATGACAATGGAATCGTGTTGGAATGACAATATTTTGAAAATAGCAGTTTTGGGCCCCTGGCCATAGCGGTTTTTACTATTTATAGTACGCAGCAAATAAATTGAATCCCATGGAATATGGTTGTGCTTAGACCCTACTCGATTGAGACCCGGAAATCGGTTACAGTATATTCAAGGTCGACTGTCATGATGCTTCAACTTCTGTGACGTGAAAAATAACCGATTTTCAGGTCTCAATCGACGTGGCGCGTAGCCATAGCAAATAGTTCTACTTATTTGCCACGTACTATATTGTGCATTCAAAGTCGCACGCCATTTTGGTTCAACCTATATCTACGTAAGTTCTTCTTCTGTTATTTTTTTTCGTATCGATTGAATTGTGGTCTTTTTGGGATAGCAGTTGAAAATGAATTTAATATCGAAAAAGATTTATTACTTAAGTTCAGTATAGGGCAATAACTTCGCGCATATTTTCTTAAGTTTCGGGTAATTTAGAAGATGCTTATAAACAAAAATAATTGACTTGAATTCCTTTTAAATGTCTATAATAATAGTGGCTCATAATAGACTGTAATAAAGCGGAAACTGTGACGTAAGACAATGGATACAAATATTGTGAGGCCAAGTCAAATGTTTATGTACACAACTCGGGATATTACTCATATCATAGTAGGCATGCGTAATAGATCAAACAAATAATACATTCGGTCAACATTACATTATATTCGTAGTACATAATTCAATAAGAAAGAGATTTATTTATTGTACATTTTTAGAATTCCGGATTCTGCTGGCAGAAACGAGTGCTTGTATATAGAGATGCGGCGCGATGGGTGACGCGTTGTGCGTTCTTCGTACATTGCAGCAGCGGGCCGCGGCATCGCACGCGGAAACACAAACATATCCTCCGTAAACAAGCACTTTCAGAGTACCGTATTATTCTTTAGGGTGGAATGACTACGCTTATGGTTCTAAACCATTTTGATTCACTTGCCGACGCTCGGAGCTCGTTCGGCACTGTGAATACGTAGACGCCAAGACCCGAGCGCCCGCGCCCGCTCGCACCTACTAGCGGGTGCGGGGTCTGCTTATTCCCAGTATACGCTTCGGTGGGCGAATCAACATGGTTTAGAACTACGATACGGGCGGACTAAGCTGTTAGAAATTCTCGCGCCACCTCCACCCGCGCCTACCTCATGAAGACGTGCAGCTCGCGGGAGCACTGTGAACGCAAATGGCGTCTGCATACATTTTGAATTACACGCGCCCGCGTTAGCAATCTCACCCGCCTCCACTCTGAGAGAGTACTAACTCTCAAAATACAAGTTTGACTTAATTTGGGAGTAAGTAGATCATTTACTGTATGCTACTTTACAAATAACCTTAATAATTATGTATACATACATACCCTTTTATCCAAGTCGTCAACGGCGCGCACCGTTCCCGCGTGCCTCAAGGAGTTGTCAGCAAACTGCAGGGGCCCTTCAGGGTCGAAGCCTCCTGGAGCCTAGAGGGTGGTGGAAAACTGTTACCTCGACTCCAGGAATAAGGCAAGGAAGGTACGGGGTAGGTTTTTTAGTCAGTAAGAGTCTGACACTGGTCTCCCGCTCCGCCCAAGAGCGGGTTTCGTCATTGGATGATTTTCACCTACCATAAAAAAAAAAACATACCCTTTTAAGATTATTGTAGGTACTTTTGGTGCAAAATAAATTATTATTATTACTTCTGACCACGGCCGCCGCCACTGCTTTATTTCTAAACACAGCAGTTTTGTGTGCTAACCTTGGTCCTTTACAAACATATACCTCGCTACGCATGGCATGCATCCTCATTCATTTTGGATGGAAAGCAGCCTGAAACGCGTTGTGAAATAATTATGCTAAAATTTTTTACATACATATTCTACAAAGCTGAAGGGACCACCGCGGCAGCCGAGGGTGAAATCCGCTTCCGGAGTTCTTAGCCTTATAGGATCACTTTGGGTTTGTTCGTCTGTTAAGATCTTTTTTTTTTCAGGTAGAAGGCTAAAATAAAATGAATATCAAATACTCAGTTTTTTTTTGTCGAATCGAAATTTATTTATTAAGTAAATGAATCAATGACTTTGTAGGTTAGTTGTTGGTCTTTTGTACTAACTACCTATAGGTCATTGAACCCGCCCAGCTCACGTTTACTTAAAGACATTAATTCGTACATGCGTAAATTGATTCGAATTTAAAAAATAGTACTTTAATTTTTCATTTTGTCTTTATAAATCGATAGTGTTTCATGTACTAGATCGACTCTCCACGGTATTAAAACGATCAAAATTTAACGGTGTATTAGATTACGTAATCTTAGCCTTAGTCTATCTTAAGTTTATCTCGATGCCGGCACCTCAATGATCGATTTAATTTTGTGGTTCGAGCGGCTCTGTCGATCCACTTCACTTTGGCGCCTATTGACGACCAAATTATGTTAGATAATTGCTTTCCAACTTTGATGGACTCATCAAGAGAGTAAGTTTAGGTATTTCGTACAGCCGTATAGCATAACCTAAGCTCTGTTTCTTGAAGTACTGAATGTACTTGAGTACGCAAAACGTCTAACCTCATTGGCTGGCATTTCATGAAAAAATATTGAACTGCGAAGTGTTTCAAGGAGTTGTCAGAAAATGGAGAGGCCCAACTGCAGGGCCGAAGCCTACTGGGGCCCCGGTCCGGTTTTTGAAAGGAAGTTCTGACCCTGGTATGAAATCTAAGAAGGAATGGAAGAAGGAATGGGTTGGGTCGTTTACTCTGTAAAAGTCTGACACTGTTTCCCGCTTTGCCCAAGGGATTCGTCAATAAATGATTTTTCCCACCATAAATAAGAAAAACCTCATTGGCTGAATGTTTCATGAAAAAAAAAATTCAACCGCGAAGTGCTTATTAATGATTTTAGTCTATGACTTTAGTGATTATAATTTCGTAAGTAAATTTCTAGGACTGGAAGATTGTTCCAGTCCAGTCCGCAGTAGGTAAACTGTTCCAGTACTTTTATGTACGCGGTATAAACGATGAGATGATTCGCCTAATCCGGGGTTTAGAGGTTTCAACAAAGTAAAGATGGATACTCGCCGTATGTCGGGTTGTCTGGTGGTAAAAGGAGATAGCGGAATCAAGTCATGCAATTCTCGTGCACACTCATCTTTCAAATAATCTACACATTCATACATTAGCCACTCTTCACTCACATACATCAAATTGAACGAGCATTAATCTTGAAGAAAACGCGACTAATCTCAATACGTTATCACCAACATAATTACCCACTTGTCGTTGACTTCCGCGTCACTCTTATATCTCATTATTTTATTTATAAGTTAGACTCTACGATACTTATTATGAATAGATAGTTTGTTAGAATATGAATAAATCTGCACACCAAAAAATGTTTTTGTTGAGCCTCACCTCTATAGGTCAGTTTGTATGGAAGCCAAAGTTCCCTTGGGACAATTTTCTCCTAAAACGCAGGTGATACCGCTGGAAACACTAGTATTAAGTAATTCTGGAGTAAAGGACAACGGCTCTGCATTTAAAAGTTAAAATACTTAAAAACTGTGCAGTCTGGAAACTTTTGAAAACCCACACTAAAGTCTGTGAGTGACACAAATTAAATGCAAAATCAAAGAACTTAATGAAAAATTCATCAGTTTTAATAGAAGTGATTAGATTAACTTGCAGCGTTTTCTGGTCGAATTCTTTCTGGCGAAAGAATGAGGAACAAGAAGAAGAAGAGAAAATCATAAATATAGAAATGAAAGCTACCAGGCTAAAATGGCAATGGGCGGGTCACATCAGCAGCATACACATTGACCTAGGGCGAGAGTCTTCATAAAGTAGATCTATCAGTAGTAGTGACCTATGAGAATTGAGTACGCCGCATAGGTCGACCTGGAAAGAGGTGGTGAGGTGACCTACACACCTACCTCAAGGCTGGTTCGAGGTGGCTTGAGTAAAGAGTACCTAGAAGAATTTGGCCACTGTTGGGTAAAGGCCCAACTTCTTCCAGGTAAAAGGTCAGTGGCTAAATAAAACAATGAATACTTCAAAAAGTAAGCTGCTAGCGTCTTCATTTGATCAAGACCACCCAAGCCCAGTGCAGCCTTCAAACTGCTATTTCGAATCAAAACTGGCCCAATTGATTAATTTAATACGCTACTCAAACAATTTTGATCCAACATAGCTGAATTTCATGCACGGATGGTTTTATTGTGATCCAATGAAAATTATTTCAATACAAATTGGAATTCTAAATTATTATTCAAGGTTTGTTTGTAACAAGACGTTTCCGAAAACTTTTTTGCTTTATTTCTACTTTTAAACTTTTAAAAAGCTTTATAAACTCATATCAAGGTTTTTGGTGAGTTAAATGTATCGGTTGCTTTTAATAAGTTCTCATAAATTGATTCTTGGCGAATGTTAAAATTGTGTTATCTTTTACTTTTTTTTCCGGCCTGTCAGTCTTGTAGTTAGTGACCCTGACTGCTATGCCAGAACCCGTGAGTTCGATTCCCACCCAGGACAAATATTTGTGTGATGAGTATGATGATTTCTTCTGTGTCTGGGTATAATTTATCTATAAGATGTAGGTATGTATTTGGAAATATATAAGTATGTTTATCAGTTGTCTAGTACTCATAAAACAAGTTCTGCTTAGTTTGAGACTTGATGGCGTTGTGTTAAAGTTGTAGAATCATTACATAGTATAAAAGAAAGTTACCGCTGTATGTATACTTAGATCTTTAAAACTACGCAACGGAATTTGATACAGTTTGTTTTATAGATAGAGTGATTCAAGAGGAAGGTTTATGTGCATAATACATGCATAATATATTTAATATCAGTACCCGTGCGAAGCTGGGGCGGGTCGCTAGTATTATATATATAGTTTAATTTTCGAGCGTGCTTCTAATTAGTAAGGCAGACCACAAAGGAGTTGTCGGCCCTGATGTGGGTCATCCCTCACCCTTAACTCATCTGCGGTTTACCATGGCTGTGTTGCTATCTCAGGGCATCAATCCTGTATTTTATGAGCCACAACTTGTCGGATATGGGGCAGACATGTCCTGCCTAGTCTCCATTCATATCGGGCAGTCTTTGAGTCACATCAACGATGTGACTGAATTTTTTTTATATTTTCCACACGTTTTGTTTTGTTCTTGTAATACATGACAGATGCTAAAGACAATACATGTATAATTTCAATGAGACCTGCACCTCATTCTGTCTATGGTGCAACACATCAATACAGTTCTCATATCCGACTGATTGTTCTATTTTGTGCGTTTATTTTGGGCTGAATAAACATTGTTTTCTTTCTTTCTTTTCTCAGATAGTATTAAGATTAACGTGACATTTTTACGTGTGCTCTATAGTACGATGATAATCCGTGTTTTTGGACTTTTGGATATTAGGTAAACTAATCCTGTGTATGATAAATCATGATGAGCATGATGCACATATCCATTAAGCATTCTTTTTTTATTTTTTGGTACTAATAAGGTGTACCAATTATACATTTTCAGCGATAAGACCGCCTTTGTACCCATTCATATAAGTGTCTGTGAAATTGTTACTTTGTTGGTGTACAAGAAAGTATTATTCTATTCTTGACATACTAGACTCTCAGAAAATCATACTGTGTAAACGACTACATATAACTAGGTACTTATATCATATCTAACGCTTCAGTGACGGGGCAAAACGCTTTACAAGGCTATTTCATGGACCAGCAACTCAACCAGGCTTTTTCCGCTCAGCGAATTTCTTTACCCTGTAAACTTTTCTTGTATATAACTGCCATTTCAACACAAACTAAGACCTTTCCTTTGACAAAGTTGTTTTGATTAGGGATAATCCTTTTCTCCAATCATTTCTCTGTTTTTATCCTGTTTAACAATGGCGGTTATGTTTTCTGTGACGTCATCAATCTCTGGCCTTGTCCAGCTGAAAATCGGATTATAACTGGTTTTTGTTCTCTGAAGTTGACTCGTTAGGAGAACAAATAACTTGATATAACTAAATCTATATGATATACTCGTATACTAGTGTTTTCGGCAGATGTAGTCTTGTCCAAAGGATTTTTGCAAAATTGCAAATGACGCAAAAGCACTTGTAAATGAGAACCATTTACGGACCCACTTAAATAAACTCAAAGTTATATCCGAATTGGTTGGAAACACTACAAGAGTATTATATACATAAAAATAAAAGAAGATATCTCTACCTATTAATATGAACACACAAGCCAATGGTTTTTAGAAGCGTGAAATTTGTACAAAACTTCACTTGTGGGCAGAAGCACGAGCACTAGAAGGGGTTTTGAAAATTCTACTTTTGAGGCGGTGATAAATGAAATTTTGGTTGTAAAGAAAATATGATTCCGAGGGTTAACATTTCGACTTTCGAGTTCCGTAATTACATACACAATCAAATAACTGGGACTAAAAACGTGTATTTTGTACAAGATTTAATTTTAATCTAATAAGCAAGTATGCTAAAACTGTACAAAATTAATTAATTTAAGAATATACATTTAATTATACTAAAAATAACCTAAATAAACTAAAAATACAATAATATTTACAAATGATTTATTGGGCATCAAAAAATTCATCCACATCGATATCAATGGGAAAAGTGCCCAGAACGCTGGCAGCATTGCCACGCTGGATGGCAATGCTGATTCACTGACAAAAGTAAAGCCCAGCCCTCTGGTCACGCGAAGAGTCGACCAGCTGTTTGCTGATGTCGCGTACAACTCGATGAGCGCTCGGACCCCATGGTCCTAGTGTTTCAACCCCAAACGGCTCAAACATATAACTCCCAATAAGGTTATTATCCTCGCAAGGGTGTCGACACATGTTGCATCCCACACCAGAGGCCTACCCAACTTCCAAAAAAAAAAAAAAAAAAATCAAATAACAATAGATGTGCGAACGCCGGCGTTCCCTAGCGGCTCAAGAGTTATTGGAAACGGAACGAATAGTAACCTAAATAAATAATATAGCTTGTCATTGTTTTTCAATACCGATAAGACGATTTGTAACACAGTTGACAGCAAAATAGTAGTACTGGTAGTAGTTACATTAAACCTACTTACATAGAATAAACAAGAACATAGCAAATCCTTATTGATTGACAGTAGTGTCTAGAACACTACTCACCGTACCACAGACTAGAATTCAACATCAGAAGGTTCACTTCTCACCAATCCTGTATTTTAGGAGCCACAGCTTGTCGGGTATGGGGCAGACATGTCATGCTTAGTCCCATTCATATAGATTGGTCTATAGCTTGAGACTAGACGGGCGTTGTGTGATAGTTGTCGAATATTAGATTATTATATTGGGCAGTTTTTTAAGTCAAATCAACGATGAGCGGATAGTTCGAAAAGTCACCGCGGCTCTGAAACGCAAAGGGTAACTGAACGAACATTATGTTTTGCAGACGCAAATAAATAAGATCGTCGGTTACTATTAACGAGTATTTAATGAAAGCCATCTAACGACGCTTAAAAACTAATACCGTGCAGGATTTTGAAAATTCCTATGTGAACAGAGATATGTGTATACAGAGAAATTAAAATTAAAATATGGAGTCTCTAAGTAGTGCCAGATTAGGCCAGCGTGGGACCTTAAAAAACGGTTTTCAAATCTTTGCAATTAAAACAAAACTTTTTTATTTTCCTAAAAGACCGCGGGCTCTTATGTAACGATAGGTCCATATTTCCTTAGGTAGTTGCTTCTATTATGGGAATTTCAGAATGGTTTTTTTATGGTGGGCCAAAATCATCCAATGATGAATTCCGTCCTTGGGCGAAGCGTGAAACAGTGTCAGACTCTTACTGATTAAACTCCCCACCCCGTTCCTTCTTTGCCCTTGATACTGGGGCCGAGCTTTGATTTCAGAAAGATACCCTGGGTCCCTACGGGAATTTCATAATAATGTCATGTTTTAAGTCCAAGCGGGGCCCATCCCACAGCCTGGGGCATGTAGTACTTGCTACGGTGCTGATCAGGCACTGATATACAATCACAGAAACCCTATCTATATCTGTTTTCCATAAAAACTAAAAGTGTACCTTCTACTTCGTCCTTCCGTTCTGTTTGGACCTGTTACCGTCGCGTGACGTACTAATGAGGAGCGCGTGAGAGATTGCAATTTTTCCTGATGTTCTTACTTACGCAAATTGTTGCGGTTTACCTGATCGATGTTTTTCGATGTCTAGTAAAGTCTAGTTGATGTAGTTCATGGTTATGCAGGCTTGTCTAGGACTTGGTTTCTAGGTGGTGTAAATTCATCTATCCATTATTATTAAGGCAAAGGTTTAGAGTACGGCCTCTGGGTTATCACTTTTTTTGGACCCCTTAATTTGTTTCGGGGTTTCTTCTCAGGGTAGTCCGCTAAGAATCACTGGCCTCACCTAAACTCGTTAAAACTGACGAAAAAATTTTATGTGTAAGAGTGTTTTTAAAAAATCTACTTACAAAATAAATATCTTTTAACATTTTAGACATATGACTTGTTGCTCAACTGTAGGTACTAATACTCACGTATTTTAAACCCAAATTAAAACATAGCAGATGACACACAGTCACAAGACTAAGGAGTATGGAGTTGCTTAGAAACTGGGTTGTATTGTTCTGATAGGTCTCTCCATGTCAAACACAGGTAACAAGCTGTATTTTTTTTTATTATGCATAGGATCGCGCTTGACCAACGATCTCACCTGTTGGTAAGCGATAATGTGGACCATACTTGCCAAAATGCAGCCTTTTATTTCTAGACTTAAAGAGCCCAATGTCATAGCTATCAGGAAACACAGACTCTGGCAGGGAATTTCACTCCTTAGCTGTAAATGTAGTGAATGCATCCGGTTAGACTGAAAGACGAGAAAAACGCTATGGGGAGAGGATGATAGGAGAGAGAGGAGATGATAATTATAATGAACATAACAGATGACGGCATAATATTCAACAGTCAATACACGTGGTGTCAAATAAATTGTTTCCCAATCAAAACGATTACAAATAGTGTCAATTAAACGGGTCAGGTCAGTATCTGACGACGTCATGACACGCCCTCGCGTTTGTGACAGCATTCTGACGTCAATCGGTCAATTGGACCCAGTCTACTGCCTACTGCCTACCGTCTAGCTCTCAACGCTGGCCGTATATATATATAAATATGTTTAAGAATTGTACTTTTAAGTAGCCTAGTATAGTCAACAATACAATTTGACGGCATGGTTGGTACAGTGGTTAAACTGCTTTTGGCGTTGTGTGTTATTTTTTTTATGGTAGGTAAAAATCGTCCAATGACGAATCCCGCCCTTGGGCAGAGCGGAAAACAGTGTCAGACTCTTACTGACTAAACAACCCACCCTGTTCTTTCCTTGTCTTAGTCGCAGAGCCCTGGTGTACATTGTAGGCTACAGTTCTCTGCCCGAACATACAGTATAGGTAGCGTATAGGTAAGCTTACAGCTACGAATAGTATTCATTGGTACGCTATTGTTCGCTGACCCATATATTTACCTAAGTGAGGATCGTGAACAGTTTCCTTACTGTTTGTCTCCGATTCCTGTTGCTTATTGCAGTATTTGGTAGAAAATGGATAGAGTTAAGCCATAATCGCACGTACCGAGGAAAAGGAAGAGTTTTTTATTTTTTCTTATTTTTCTAATATTATTTTAATTACACTAGTAAATGACCAAGTTGCTATTTTAAAGCTTCCTCAGATATATACCTACTAAGATTGTTGTTTCCAAGCTGGTACAATAAATAATGCATAGGATCAAATGCATGTCTAGTAGGTGCTTTTTATGCAAAGAATGACTTTGCTAAACGCTTCCTATCTGTGCTCGCATTGGTGCAAAAAAGGTCAATTAGTTTACAAGATTTGATCACAAACATCGGGACAAATGAAATTAATATAAAGCTTGTAACAAACCATTTACATGAAAATGTAATGTATTTGCAAATAATTAAATTGATTATTTGCGAATAATTTAAACAGACACTGAAATCCACTAGTAAAATGCACAAAATAGCCACTACTGGCTTTTTAGTCAGTAAAAGTCTGATACTATTTTTTGCCCCGCCCAAGGAATGTAGATTATGTCATTGGATGATTGTAATTTGTTTTTAAACTGGCTTTCTCAACAGCTACAAACTGAATTGGTACCACTATTATGGTGTTCAAGGTTTTTTTTTAAATTCTATATAGGCTCATGTTTGATCGCAATCTGACCTAAACTTATAAATAAATCTACTTACTAAATTGTATCAGATTTAGGTAGTTATGTCTATAAACTTTTTAGCGGAGTTTCCTTAAGATAACTTCTAACTTGTTAGGAGCTATCTAGTAAACAAAATAAAAACTACAAAATCTTTTGATCAAACTACAACTACAGAGGAAAGTAGAGTAAATACAAAGTTATTTGACCCTGTACCAGATATTCTACACGTGTAACAGGCTCCGTGAGAGTTACATGTTTCGATGGACGGCACGCGACCTTCGAAATACAAAATCTATAAAAGACATGGCAATTTATGTCAAAGACACGTTAAGGACAAAAAAGGACATGGAGGGATGTAGAATTGTAAATGGAAATAACTTTGACGAAGGTATCTAAAGAAGTTCAAGTTACCGAAACCATATATACCTACCATAGCCCAAAAAATAGCCAAACTTAAGTGGCAATGGACAGGGCACATAGCTCGCAGAACAGATGGCCGTTGGGGTTGATAGGTTCTGGAGTAACGACCGCGTATCAGAAGAGGCAGCGTTGGAAGGTGAACTGATGACCTGGCAATAGCATGGATGCGAGATGGGAAGGATCGTTCATAGTGGCGGCACTTGGGGGAGGCCTATGTCCAATATTGAACGTCTTCACCTGAAATTATGATCTAAAAAAGTTTTTCTTTTTTTATTCAATGTTCTGGAATTTCTTTACGTAATTAGTAATCTTATAGGTCCTTCCGTTTTAGGTACAGCGAGATGGAGTATCACACTCTCTGTATGACTTTTATGCTAGAACTATACAGAGCACACGTGTGCAATAAATGTAGTTTGCAGTTGTTATTGGTGTAAAGAACTGTTATTGGCATTATTTTTTTAAACTATTTATTTTTTTACGAGTTTTCAAGCGCTACAATTCGCAGAGTCTAACTTCAGATTCGCCAAGATCCGAAGGCCGTATTGTACAGATTAGACTCTACACATATGCGTCAGTCTAGTGTATTCTGACTTTACTGACCTATGTTCTTTTAGTCTCTCTTTCCATGGTGGTAATTCTTTTTAATCGAGTTTCCGTAAGATAACTCTTAACACAAGTAAAAAAAAAAAAAACTACAAAATCTTTTGATCAAACTACAAAGGAAAGCTGAGGAAATACCAAGTTGTTTGACACTGTATCAGATGTTCTACTCGTTTCTCTTTCTCATAATCCCGCAGCCCTAATGTTACCCAGTCTGTAAATTGAGAGTAGTTAACATCTAATGCTTAAGTCAGACAAGTATCTACACTAAAAAACTTAGCAAATTAATCTTTAGTATGAATCTTCGAATCTCAGTGCTAAATCTACTGGTTAGTATTAAAGGAAAATGATGACTTTAGGAAATGGAACGACTGCGGAAATTGCTAGCCATTTTTGAGGCTAACAATTTCCTCAATCAAGCCTTTTCATGAAAGATGTCAGTGCCAGATGCTACCCTATACAAAGTAGGGTATATACATGATTTCCCATCTCAAAAAGGCACAAGTACAGTCAGCGTCAATAACTAATTACTACCTTTTATAAAGTGGGTCGAAGCCTTCTGGAGTCAAGGGTTGATGCGAAAGCAGAGGCCATGGAACTGAAAACAAGAAGGAACGGTGGGTCGTTTAGTCAGTAGAAGTCTGACAGTGCCTCCCACTCTACCCAAGGATGGGATTCGTCATTCGATGATTTTTCCTACCACAAAAAAGCCTTTTATAAAGTATTTGAATGTGAGAGAAGTATCTCTAAAATTGGTATCAAATTTTCGTTTCTCGATGCCAGGGCGATCAGCAAAAAAAAAACTTGTAATGATAAAAACAATACTGCTTAAATCAGAATTTTTCTACTTTTCTTAAATTCCGAAGTAAATACTCGTAATTCAAATCACCGTTAAGTTCCCTTGATTTCTATGTAATTCAATTTGTTTCGACTTTGCGTACCTAAATCAAAATTTTGCAATGTAAGAGATTTTTTATGTGAGAGGAGTGATGGCTGAGTCTAACGGGCCCGATTTACGCGTTGTAGGTTTTTTTTTATGGTAAGCAAAAATCATCCAATGACGAATCGCGGAATTCGTCATTGGATTGCCTTGGGAAACGAGAAACATTTGCATTACTTTGTGTTTATTTATTTCATCACCACTGCTCTCTAAACGGAAAGAAAGAAATTCGAAGGCTTGTGATATCCGCCAAACCACACTGCTCGTGTTTGGTGGCTTACGGCCCATTCCGTCTTCTATATTTGAGGCTTGAGTCCACGCAGTGGGAACATTATAAGGCTCATGCTATACTAAAGCATTATAACTTGTAGACGATTGATTTACAAACCGTAAGGCAAATCTCCTAATATTTTTTACATCGCAAGCGTGGGTTGTGAAAAATATTTTTGTCGAGGGACAATAATAATCCTCTGGGTTCTGAATCTTTTTTTAAAAATCTGTTTTTATTTAGGGCCGTTCTGATTTTTACTATCGAATAATATCAATATAAATACACTTACAAGCCGACAATCTAAGAGATGTAGACAAAAAGATATTATTTCCGAACATAAGTACCATTTGTTTGAAGAAATTCTAAAAACTCTTTCCGTTCTTCTCAAAAGAGTTGTTATGGCGTGACATAAAGTTTTAAAAGCTTATTGCTTGTTCGACTTCAAAATTTTCATTAGAAAAAGGAACAAAGATTAAAGTATTTTGCAAGACTAGAAGCAACTTCTGAGAATTAATAGGCAACAAATGTTTGGGTGTACTTACATCAAAACATTTATTAAATAGATACAATTGTATTCATTTCATATGAGTATTTTAGCTTACAACAAGGTCCTGTCATCCGCCAGTTGTGTCATCCGCTTTGTAGTAATGTAGTAAAATATCCTAAACTATACTTATGCTTTAGATTTTCAAACAAAGGTTTGTTTTATAAAACATTCACAGTTTGGAATTCACATCAACCTAACTTAGAACTTATATATTATATTATTATCTTAGTAAGCTCTGTAATACTACGGTAATCTACACTAATATAATAAAGAGGTAAAGTTTGTTTTTTTGTTTGTAGGGGGTAATCTCTGGAACTACTGGTCCGATTGGAAAAATTTTAGCAACAATAAAAAGCTGCTTTACTCCTGAGTGACATAGGCTATATTTTATGTACGCGGGCTAAGCTGCGGGCAAAAGCTAGTTATAACTAAGTCTAAGGATAAAATTGCAGTTTGAGACATGAGCATGACTTGAATGATAATATTCCAGTGACCTTAGAGGTCACAAGGACTTAGTAATAAGTGCAGGACATTTTTTTTATATAAAAACAATCTGGGGCCTAAGGGGTTAAATTTATAAGATACTAGCTTTTGCCCGCAGCTTCGCCCGCGTACATAAATTATAGCCTATGTCACTCAGGAGTGAAGCAGCTTTCTATTGTTGCTAAAATTTTTCCAATCGGACCAGTAGTTCCAGAGATTACCCCCCTACAAACAAAAAAACAAAAAAACAAACTTTACCTCTTTATTATATTAGTGTAGACTATTGCTTTTGCCTGCGGTTTCACCTGCGTTCATAAAATATAGCTTAAGTGACTCATGAATAATGCTGCTTTCTATCGGTAAATACATTTTAGAAATCGGACTAATACTTTCAGAGATTACCTTATACAAACATAAAAGCTTTACCTCATTGTAGACAAAGCCTTTTGAGGCATAACAGTAAAAGTAAATATTCACCTATACGCATAACTAGTTGTATCTAAAACACGCAAGTGTACACTTTCAGCTTCAAAGTACGCGGTTTCCTCTGTTTACAATATTAACCCTATCCTTGAAACTGAAGAACGTACGATTACGCAACGCCGGCATCATATCCTTGACAGATTTACGGGTTAACTTGATACAATTAGTGACAGTTCACCTGCCACCGCATAGTGACGACATTACGTCGACAGTTTAACGTGGTTAGCCTTTCGAATACTGTAATTAGATACATAATAGAACGACAATATGTGTGCGAACAGCGCGTTCGTTTGGAGCTCAAGAGTACTATACTCGTTACAAAATAAAAGGTCCATTTTGAGATTTGAGAAAGACCCAACGAAAAAATAACTTGGAACTATATACACCGTGAAATTTAAATGGTTGTTTTCCCGCGGCAGAATGACTTGCCATAAGGAGTACTTTCGAAGCATACAGTAAAAATAAAGAAATTAAAAAGTTTTTTTTTTATAAATAATTATTAAAAATATTTATGAACTCAAAAAAGCGAAAACAATAGTAACATTAGACGTAATTTGTAGATACGTAGCCCGCCGTCAAAGGAAACCGATTAATTAAATATTTAAACCAAAATAAGCTCTCGCACGTTGTGATACGTCATAATTAGCTTGCACTCTACAGGTCCATTTTTTGTTTTTAATATTTTATTTTTTTATCAAAAGTTTGTATTACCAAGACACAACCATTTCGCTGAGGGAAAACAACCATTTTTAAATTTCACGGTGTATAGGTATAATTAGGGTCAGGGGTTCGAGACTGAAAGGAAGGCTCTAACACTAGTTTGGATGGCAATGTAGGAATGGGGTAGGTGGTTTAGTCAGTAAGAGTCTGACTCTGTTTCCCGCTCCACCCAAGGGTGGGTACGTCATTGGATGATTTTTACTTACCATAAAAAAATATAGATATAAGAAAGTTTGAAACGAAAAAAATAAAATAAAGTGTTTTAATTTAATCGATAAACCATCAATGCAGCATCAATAATCTTTAAACAATAAAAAAAAATAGCAAGTGATAAAGTAATACTCGCAATATGCATAAAATCAATTAAAATCAGTACTAAAGTACATGAGATGGTCATCGGTCGCTACGTACTTTCTATCGGTAGGTTATTAGACTCGCTTAGCTGATGTTCACTTAAACAATTTAATGACATACATGCGTACTTTATTTTTAAATTTTGTCCATACAAATCCATCATGTTTCACGTACCGCATCGACCCTCCAGGGGTCAAAAAACGGTGTATATATTTAACAAACACTGTCCTGGAATTAAACTACCCCATTACAAGTTCATTGACCGTTGCTTAATTGTTTAGAAATTCAATTTGGAACCTATCGACTTTAAAATGGAAACCTTTCAACGATCGGAAAGGTTACTTTGAACGCTCTCCTGATTTGTGTTACTAATCGGGAAATACTCTCGCTTTTTAGTGAAAGTTAAATATATTAATACCAAATAGAAGAACAATGTTTAACATCAACAAAACTACGTTCGTAGTATTCACCCTTACGTTATTTAAATCTCTAAATTACAATAAATAATTTTATGGAAAGGACATAATATACGGAGATTATGTCTGCGGTGCAAATCCGAATGCGTGATGAAATGTGTACGATATTAAAAACACCTTAGGGTCAGTTCACATCGAGACGCGATGCGACGCAACGCTGCACGCACATTTTAATAGAGTGACTCAAAATAGAACTTTACTAGCTTTTGCCCGCAGCTTCGCCCGTGTGGTATTGGGGTTGGGGTTGGGGTTTACGGAATAAAAAGTAGCCTATGTCCTATTCTGGAGTATATCCTATACCTGTGCCAAATTTCATCCAGATCCGTCCAGCCGTTTTGGCGTGATTGAGTAACAAACATTCAAACATCCAAACATCGTAACTTTCGCATTTATAATATTAGTAAGATTTACTACGCGAAAAGATACACATTTCATTGTGAGAATGTAGAATACGTTGCTCAATGCAGCGCTACGCCTCGTGACGCCTCGCGGCGTAGCGCGACGCAGCGGTGCATCACTGGTCGTGTTGCCAAAGATTTTACTATGCGCCTCGCAACGTTACAATGCGTCTCGCGGTGTCGCGCGGTGTACCTCGAAATCACTGGCCTCTTCCTGCATCGTCTCATCGCGTCTCGGTGTAAACTGGCCCTAAGGGTATTTTCCAGTACATTATGACGTTATCCACAAGCCTTTTAAGTCAATCACGACCTACACTAACACGAAGCACATTGAGAACAAAACGTGATGGTGCCATTGTGAAGTCACGACACAGGTGCTTTCAACGACAATAGCATGGCGCCTCCATGACCTTGCACGTTTATGAGGACTTTATAAAAGGCATAAATAACATAAAGGTATCATGAGCGTAGGTCGGTCAAAGTGTATGTTACTGTAAAAGCCCGAAAAAGGGTAAATAGTATTTTAACCTTTGGGTAATACAGAGAAACATGATGGCAGGTGCAATAAAAAAAGAGAGAAAAAACATGTGAATATAAAAAGGTATATAAATCATATTTACATTAAAAATATTTAATATAAATACAATTATATAAACTAAATATATTCATACAAATATAATACTCGAAAAATTACTTTCTAAATACTACTAACTATAATACTACAAGCTAGGAAATTACTACCGTTTTCATTTCAGGGCCTCTCAAACCGGCGAAGGAAAATCTTGAGGAAATCGACATGACCGAAATCTGAATTGAAACGAAACTGTATTTTTTTCGTTAATTATATTAGGGTTAAAGATCCAATTTTACAGTTTAATTAAATTTCTATATTAAATATGAAGGGCCATTGCAATATCTCGAAGACTTTTAATCATATTATCTCTCAAAATTCAAAATTAACGCGCTAGTGTAATTAATACTTTGGCAACGTTATTCGGTTGAGAGATATTTTTTTCTTAATACATTATTGTACACAAAAATATTACATATAACACAATGATTTTATTAATGTACAAAGGTGAGCTTATCTCAACAATGAGTTTTTCCCGGCAAACCTTTGAGTTATAGAGAGATTAGGTACATATTAGAGGGTAGGATCCAGGTCACAATACAAACCAATATTAGGTACATAAATATATCATTCATACTAATACTATATCAATAATGAAAGGGTCTCTTTGAGATTTTATTTCATTAGCTATTCATAATATCGTATTTATATTTGTCTTTTGAAATAAACTAATATATTATAGTAAAACTTATTTTTTATTTTCACTTCAAAAACTGGAAAACGCAAGACGTTATTCAAATTTATATTTATATATACATAAAAATCAATGCCATTTTTAGTTGTTATTTTATAGCTCAAGAACGGGTTCACCTATCAAAACCAAAACCAAAAAAACAAATGTTTAGTCTTTGTTCGGACTATGTAGTAGATGGTTTATGTGAAGTTTGCACTAAATCGGTCAAGCGGTTCTTCATTTATCACATTTTTCTGTTGCCGGGAGCGAAGCCACAGTCAAAAGCTAGTCTACACTAATATAATAAAGAAGTAAAGTTTCTTTTTTTGTTTCTTTGTTTTTTGTTTGTAGGAGGTAATCTCTGGAACTACTGGTCTGATTGGAAAAAATTTAGCAACAATAGAAAGCCGCTTTACTCCTGAGTGACATAGGCTATATTTTATGTACGCGGGCGAAGCCGCTGACAAAAGCTAGTATATTATATTATTGCTCCATAGCTTAACTTCAGTTATTTTTTTAGGTATTATCTATAACAAATTCATACATACTTGTAACAAACATAAACCCGAATGTTATTTAATAGATATTATTTTTGTTTTGCCGCCATCTTTGTTTTCAGCAAAGATATGGAGCATGAGATAATTTATGAGATAATACGTTTTTTGTCACTCACCGTTCTTTCAACTGTTCATGTTTCTCTCTGTTTATGGTAATGTAGGTATGTCTTTCTCGACAGGATTAAACCATTAAAGAAAATGGGTTTAAGAACCTTGAATGATGAGGAACTAGCGGCTATAGCGGCTTTAAAAACATACTCAAAAGTTTAAAATACTAAGTGTGATTAATGAGATGTATTTTGAGTTTTCATCATCATCATCATCAGCCTTTTTAATGTTCCCACTGCTGGGACACAGGCCTCCACTATAGGAGAGGGAATCCACCACGGGCCCAGTGCGGATTGGTGAATGTCACTTGTCTTCGAATTTTTGGTTCTAGGACCTGCTGGTTTCCTCGCGATGTTTTCCTTCACCGTTTTGAAAGCAGTGGTGATGAAATAAATTACAAAAAGTAAAGCGCCTGGCTGGGTTTGAACCCGCGACCTACGACTCGTAAGTCGGGGCCACCACTGCTCATCACTATTTGGTATTTTGAGTTTTATTACGTTGTAAATGGCTCAATTAAATTCTCTTTTCTTTCTTCCTTTGTTTTTCTTTTGTCCTTCCTTAACAAATCATAATTGCAGATCGATTATAATGTTCCTACAGTTGAGGACTTCGACCACCTCCCTGAGGAGGGAAATGTGAAGGATTGGGGCGCAGTGTAGTTTCCTTAAGCCATCCTCATAAAAGTCTGAGTGTTAATTTGATTCCAGTTGTATTGATGTTATTCCAATTAACTTTATCTTTACAACTTTGTTTTGATCGTTGGTTCAAAATTAAGTTACCTACAGGTCAGATGCTATCGCCGTGCCCGGGAGGGAATGCAATCAAGCGGATAAACAATTTACGGACGTACTGCTCGATATTGCGATATTTTTGCTGTTATTTAGAAAAGTGATATTTAAACTCTTGAGAGCCAAGTGAACGCCGGTGTTCGCACACCTATTGTCTTTCTATCGTGTCTCTAATTATGGTATTCAACAAAAAATTTGTGTATTATTGATTTTTTCCCGGTATTTTCCTGACTGAGTAGTATGACTTATTTCGTGAGTATTACAAGACTACCAGTGCATCCTTATCTGTTTTGTTCACAGTTCCCAAAAACACGCTTATCTTAAAAAAAAAACAGTTAAATTTGTTTACATGGTCAGTGGCCCAATTAACGAGAGTTTAAGACTGTCAATTAATATTGTGTAAGCTTAATTTTGTCTGTGGGTTTTATGACTTTATTTACTTGTTATTTTTCCTCAAGACAAAACCTCGACACTTGATATTTTACAGAGAAGCGGAAGACGTTGTCGAATATAAGTGCTAAAATTAAAGTACCATCGAAGACATTTCTGCTTGACAACCGTTAAGTTCATTTTTGCTTGCACTCGAAACGTAAACTTCAAAGGTTTAGTTTGGCGACGCGCCACAGGATTCAGGCGAATTTTTATTTTTATCGACTAACTGCACCCTCGGTAGGTACATGCTGAGTGTGTAGTTGCTGGAGACACACCGGAACATCATTTTATAGGCGTTTGTTGTGCAGTTACCGAACTGTTTCTGGCACCTTGTTATAGAAGAAGACTTTTGCCACAGGGCGTTATGTTCCATCTCTTCGGCGGACAGCACCGAGACAATATAGGGTAAAATAAAGTATTACTAGCATAGTTTTAAATCATAGTTACTAATAATATAATTTAATATGTATAGTAATAGAATGTTAGTCTATAAGGTATTTATAATATGGGTGCTGTTTAGCTGAAACAAAATGATTATTATTTCCTCTATTTGTTTTCTTTCTTATATTTTTAAATATTTCCTAAATACGTTTTGGGTGTGCCAAAAAACTATTTAATATATAAAACGAAGTCGCTGGCCAACTGCTATTTACAAAATAGTACAAAATTTCATCCCAATCAATTTAGCCTTTTAAACGTAAAGTAGTAGTATGTAAGTAGTGGTTACAAATGTAATTATACATGCGAATTTTCTTTTTTACAATATTAGTGTGGTAGTAAAATTTCGTTTTTTTTTTTGTTTCAGGTTCACGGAACGTTTTATTTGCTGCCACTGATTAACTTGACACTTGCATTCGTAAGTTAATTATGTTTTTTAACTAGCTTAAAAGATAATATATATATATATATATATATATATATATATATATATATATATATATATATATATATATATATATATATATATATATATATATATATATATATTATATATATTATCTATATATAATATATAATAATATATATATTATATATTATTATATATTATCTATTCGACAACTATCACACAACGCCATCTAGTCTCAAGCTAAGCAGAGCTTGTGTTATGAGTACTAGACAACTGATAAACATACTTATATATTTTTAAATACATACATACTATAGATAAATTACACCCAATAGTATGCATATCATATTATTAAACAGAATAACAGATATATTCTACATTTGCCGGTCTCTCGAAAATATCAAATTCACATACCTACTGTTCACGAATAATTAAATTATAAAGAGGTTTTTAATGAGAAAATTGAACTGTAAGGACCATGTTAATGATGACACAGAACATGTATTCGTTTATTAAAACCAAAATACACAGCTTATTGAATTGAATACATAGTAGTGATGGTCCAGCCCTCATTGGAGCAATCGGCAACAACTTCTCGCGCTGGGCCCTGGTTCAGACAATGGTCCAGAGCGAGGAGGAATGGCAGATGATCAGCCTTCCTTCTGCAAAGTAGTAACGCTAGCGAAGGAGGCGGCCATGCGCGTGAGAACTCCCTTACGCATCAGCTACCGGGATCCCGACTACAATTTCCAGCTCCCGCAGGCGTGGGCGTACTTATAACAAAAGTTACGTCGCGATGGACTGTTCGGACCAAGACCATGCCAAGATGTGAGCAAAACACTAGGGGCCCAGGTCCCTGCTGGGCACCCAGTGGGACCCTATGTCCCTTCTCCTACTAAGTAGTGATCAAACGCGAACCTATAAACATTTTTTTTAAGACATTCATGATGAACAGTATTTAAATGTATTTGTAGGTTAAACGATTCAGTTTAGTCATTCCTACGCCCTTGAATAGTGTGGTATGTGTAACAATTTGTCTGAAAGCTTTTGTGCCCTTGTTGAACTTCACCTGGCTGTATAAATATGCTAATACTCCTAAGATTTTACAATAAAACAGTTGAAAGTTTTCAATCTTGCTAATAGCTACCCTTTCACTAGACGTTAATCCTGCTAGTAGGTAAGTTTTAATCATTGGAAAAAAAAAAGTACATTTAAAAATTTCTAGATTATTTTTAAATAACAGTATCTCTGCAAGCCCTAACAGTTATTCTGTATATATACAACAACAACACAACTAATTGCAGCTAAATCGTAAGGAAACCAGCATATTCTAGAACCAAACATTCGAAAACATGTGACAACCACAAACCCGCTCTGAAGCCGCGTGGTATCCACCACGGCCCATTCCTTCTTTAAGAGATGAGGCCTGGGTCCCAGCAGTACGAACATTATAAGACGAATGATATATACTGCAGCAGTAGTAAATATCTAATCATCATCATCATCATCTTCCTGCCCTTGTCCCGTTTTATTTGGGGTCGGCGCAATGTGTCTTTTTCTTCCACTCTGTCCTGTCACCCGTCTCGCTATCACCAACTCCTCTTTCTTTCATATCCCTTCTCACACAATCCATCCATATTTTCTTTGGTTAATATCTAATAGAATTAGGAATTATAACATAACCAATTTAGTTATTGTGTGACTTTTCATCTAGCAAGTTCTGTAAGTTCCCAGTTTCAAAGTGACGTAGCCGTGGAAAAAAACGTAGAGAAAACACAAAATCAAAATTTCTGTCTCAATGTTGAAAGAAGTATGTATGCTTAAAAATATTTTTAGACATAACCTTATGTTTTATTAATTAAATTATCATCAATATTATACTTACACATGTATATAAAAAACTTAAATATTAACTAAACTATTTATACTAAAAGCTAACTATGTACATACATAGAATACAGCGTCGAAGTACTCCTTCATATCGCGGTTTTCCGAAAATGTATGTAACTTTTAGGTAACATTGCCACGTTGAATGGCAAGGCTAATTCTTTAGGTGAAGAACGAGCCCGCCCGACGTTCACGCTGTGTCGATCGGTCGCCGTGAAATTTCCTTAAAAAAGGAGACGCGCACTCGGACCTCATGACCGAAGCGTTTCGACCCAAAACCAACCAATTAAAAACCAATCAATTAAACAATTAATTACATTATCTTATTTATTTTAATTTGTTCCTAACATAAACATGATCATACACAAACAAACAATGACAAATAGGAGTATATTATTAAAAAAGAAACATCGCAGCATTGTGAGATGTGTACAAAAACAAGATGTAACGTTATCGCATTTCGGAAGGTCGCGAGATGACCCGGCTATCTGCTGTCAACGTGAATAGGTCGCGGATTGGCGTGATACATACAGTACATAATGCTTTGATCACAAGTACCGAGTAAAAGAGTGAGACAGTAAAGTGTTACTCGGCCGAGACAGTGACGTAAGCCAGTTATGCCTTGATCACACGTACCGAGTAAACGGATGAGACAGTGCTCTCGGCCTCTCTCGGACTCGATAGGTACACACTTCCAGCCGCTATGGCGGCTCCTTTACTGTAACTGCAGCGCATCTCTGGAACTCTCTTCCACATTCCCTTGGCGACAGCCCTTCTCTGGATGTCTTTAAGAGGAAAATTAAAAAGCACTTTCTCAATTGATATAATACTAGCATTTGCCCGCGGCTTCGCCCGCGTACATAAAATATAGCCTATGTCACTCAGGAGTAAAGCAGCTTTCTATTGTTGCTAAAATTTTTCCAATCGGACCAGTAGTTCCAGAGATTACCCCCTACAAACAAAAAAACATAAAAACAAAAAAACAAACTTTACCTCTTTATTATATTAAGTGTAGATAGTGTAGATTAGTATTTATTAGTATATGCATACCTATATATTTATGTATCTATATATATGTTAAACGTATTTATCTTGGTTTAGATTGTACACTGGTTTCTACCCTCATATTTAAAGACTCTCTGGCTGGGAGAGAACTCATTATTGAGTTAAGCTCGCTTTTGTACATGAATTGTCAAATAATTGTAACCATGTTAAGTTTTTATGTACAAAAAAAAATTAAAGAATAAACGTTACGCCGTGTGCTAATCAACAACTCGCTTACATCACCGTCTCGGCCGAGCAATATTTTACTGTCTCGCCATTTTACTCAGTACGTGTGATCAAGGCCTAATAGTGATAAGCGCTTAGCCGAGCACTAGGCGTTACGTTCATACGTACTGAGTATTCGGCCGAGAGCACTGTCTCTCCGATTTACTCGGTGCGTGTGATCATGGCTTAACAGGGATTGTACATACACGATAGGACGAAAGATGATAAACAGGAAAACTAGTGGGATTTAAACTTTTGTTGAGATTTTATGTTTGGTTATTATTAATACTGTGATAATATTTTCTTAAATAAACACGCGTAAAAAGTTTATTGAACATAAATCAACTGGAAAACTAGTACAGGAATGCTAGTAATAGCTCTCAACGCGATTCAGTTTACGATCTAAACTGAAATGTTAAAGAAGCGGAGCTATATAGAGCATATAGCTCCATCTCTCTTTCTCATTCGCACAACTGACATTTTATCACGTTATGGTAAGTCCCTTGATATAAGAACAAGTGTAACCATTTTTTTGTGGTATGAGCTTTTATGTAACTACTCTAAATACCGAAATTAGAGACATAATAGAAAGACAATAGATGAGCGAACGCCGGCGTTCGCCTGGAGAGTGTAAGGTAGAGTTAGGGGCAGTGTCAAACTTTTTTGGGTCAGAGTCGAGAGCAGTGGTGGCCGAGTGGTAAAGGCCCCGACTTACGAGTTGTAAGTCGCGGGTTCAAACCCAGCCAGGCGAAATCCGCACTGGGCCCGCGTGGTGGATTATAGCCCATTCCCTCTCCTATAGAGGAGGCCTGTGACCTAGCAGTGGAAATAATTAAGTAAAGGCTGACGATCAGACTTTTTTAATAGTTGTAACACTTGTAACTTACATTACAAAACACGTGTAATATATTTTCCTCTATTATAAGTGTTAATTATCACGTAACTACCCGCTAACCGGCAGCTAATAGGTCACCCCCCGTGGGGGCTGCAAGGGTAGGAAACTAATTGAACGCTTATGGAAAAGTGGGGTCAAGATAGCTGATTATCACTGCCCTGGCAATGTATGAAAATAATTATATTACGTAACAATGGAAGACTACGGATTAAGTGAAACGAAAAATAAATGATATTATTTATTAAGTGTACTATATATTTTTTTTATTATTTATTCAACAAATACATAGGTAGGTCAAAATTTAACAATCAACAGAACACAAAAATAAAATTGTCATTGAAACCTATCTGTAAAATTTTAAGATTTTAATTTTTATGGGTTCTGAGATTTCCTGATTAATTAGTGAGTGTTTTATAAAAATAAAATGCCCACTGCCATTTTACTGAGAGCTTGCTCTAATGATTCCACATATTCAGCTGCCCAGGAATTTAAGACACTACACCAATTTTATATTACAATGTCCAATAAAAATTAGTTTACGAATAAATAAAACAGCTACTAAACTTTATTCAAGAAAATCCAACAAACAGTCCTTTGATACGCAATAAAAAAAATAAAAATGCTCACAGAAATCTTTCATGTCCAGTTCTTTCGATATTACTGTTAAATAACCGGTATTGACATAATATTATATTCGTTATTCTTTTAAAGAAAATAAAAATAAATTAAACGGATATCGTAATATACTTTTATATATTTTTGTTTTGTAAAGTATATTGTAATATACTTTTGCAATATTTTTTTTGTTTTTAAAAAACTTACATCACACTACTAGAAGAAGCTTTTTAACCAAGTCAAGATCCCAAGTCTAATAAATTCTCTTCTCTCTACTGTCTACAAATCAGTCTCGAAGTTAATTTAAGGTAAATTGTGTCTTCAATATTTAGAAACCAGACAAATATTAAGGCTATTTTAATACCATTCCGCGGCGATTTTATCATTCCGCGGCTGCTAGAGAGGTTCTTGTTTGAGTATCTTAGGAGGGTCGGTAATATATGTTAAATATGTTCTACTTTTCTGCTGTCAACTGTGTTTCTAGTATACCCAACGACAACCTCTTTAAAAAGCGTATGAGCATCGTCTCTGGGAAGTTGACATCATACCAATATTTAGTATGAAGCCATTTCGGAAGTATTTAACCATGAAATAAAAAATGAATTGTCGAAATCGGTCAGCAATTGACCGAAAAATTGGTGTACATACATAAAAAAAATACATAGGTACATAAATTTCTTGTAGTCGGTTAAAAAAAGAATACTTGTACTTCACAACAAGCAATTCATGGAAAACTAAACGACCTAAAATTGAGTACCTAACAGCTTTTGATGAATTCTCTAGCCGCCAGTACCAGTATAAAGTGGATTTCAATAGGGATTCTGGGAAAACCTGTTAGCGTGGAGCGCCGTCATTCTACTGGGCCCAATTTGTTTAAATTACCCCTCTATCTATTAGTATAGGCATGGGCCTATAGTGCCTATAAAAAAAAAAAAATTTAAACAAGACTATGGAGTCTTGTTTAAATTTATATTTTTTTAAAGGTTACTAAGGCCCATAAATAAAACATATAATAAACTTATTAAGTTTTTTTTGACGGAACTCTTCTAGAATAACTTCGTTGGCCGTCTTTTTGTCAGCCTGTCTGTCGAAAACGCATGGAGGTATAAAATTGAAATTAAGAGTTTTACCTGCTCAAAAAATAATGAAAGTTTTAAGTTACCAGAAAAGAAGATACGGTTATTTATGTCGCAAAAACGTGTATTAAGATACTCTCAACGGAATCAATTAATAAAGTAATTATTTATGTATCTGGGTGTAATTTATCTATAATATGTATGTATTTAGAAATATATAAGTATGGTTATCAGTTGTCCAGTATAGCAAATAAATTGAACCACTTGGTTCAATTTATTTGCTTTACTACGCTTTCCTTACAAATAATAATAGTAGATGTGTTTATTGACCAAATAATTATACAGCCTAGGTACCGAACTTTTTGAAGCCCAGGCTCTTGAGCTAGGTCGCAAACTTGTGTTATGGGAGCTAGTGTCTTCACCCAGTTGTACTTTTTATGCCCAACTGGGGCCAAAGGTTCGAGCCTGAAAGGAAGCCTCTGGCCCTGGTATATATAGCAACGTAGGAATAGGTGATCTGTGTGAAATGGGGAGTCTGACACTGTACCCCGCTCCGCCCAAGGGCGGGATTCGTCATTGGATGATTTTTACATACCATAAAAAAACACATAGTGCGACGGCGCTGGTTTTCAGTGTAGACCGATGACGGTGTCGACACAAAGTCGTCGGAACCTTCAACGTAAATCAATATTCATGGTACAAATCTGTTTACCTTACTCTGAGTCGTAGTAAGCTGGCAACAGACTGCCCGTCAAGATCTCCAGATAGGACTAACGAGGTGTCAACTGCCACTGGTGACCTTTGGGGTCGCTTCGACCCCGCACGAGTTGCAGGACAACTGAAGTCTCTAGACGATATTATCGATGATACGAAGTTGATAAGGATTATACTTAAGTATTGAACATCGAATATATGTATAATAATATTTGTTGATGCGTGTGTTTTGAAAGGAGACAAATTATTCTTGCGTGAAATTATAATTATGCCACTCAGTGATAAAGTACCTATCTATTTATAGTACCATAGGTTCAAGGTTTTTTAATTTGGTCCAAAAGTTTTTGGTTTATAACAGGTATTTTAAAAATACAAATTTATAAACAAAAAGAGAATACCCAAACCCGGTAACTTGGTACCTACAGGTACCAAGTTACCGAGTAATAAAGGCTCCGACTTACGACTCTAACGAGTTGTGGTTCGGAATGTGGTCGCGGCTTCAAACCCAGCCAAGCGCATTACATTGTGTAATTTATTTCATCTCCACTGCTCTCGAAACGGTGAAGGAAAACATCGTGACACAACAGGAAACCGAAATGATAAAGAAACGAATATTCGAAGACACGTGTCATCCATTAATCCGCACTGGGCCCGCGTGGTGAATTACGACCCATTCCCTCTCCTAGAGAAGAGGCCTAAGTTCCAGCAGTGGGAACATTGTAAGGCTGATGCTATGCTATACTCGTTTCAACCATTCGTCCGTTTATATTTAGACAATTATTTTAAAGTCCAAAGATTGTGTGAGAGCATTTCTTATACTTCTTCTTAGTCCTGCACTCTTGACAGAGTGGTCGTGGTCATGTGTCGGTCGAGTCCTGCGCCACCGCCTCTCTCGCGATGCGACGCCATGAAGTTCTATGTTTGGCGGCTTGGGAGTTTTCGTTGACGTTGCAATGCGTCACCGTTTTGATGAGGTCTGGCCACCGTGTTGGAGAGCGTCTACGTGATCTTTTGCCCTCAACTTTCCCTTGCACTACCACATATATAAAATCTCATCTACATATATAAAAAAATCAATGCCAGTTTTCGTTGTTATTTTATAACCCCAAAACGGGCCTATCCAAACTGAATCTTAAGCTTTATACAGACTATTTAGTTGGTGGTTTATGTGAAGTTTGCACAAAATCGGTCGAGCGATTCTTCATTTATCACATTTTTCTGTTGCCGGGAGTGAAGCTGTGGGCAAAAGCCAATCTACACTAATATAATAAAGAGGAAAAGTTTGTTTTTTTGTTTGTAGGAGGTAATCTCTGGAACTACTGGTCCGATTAGAAAAAATTTAGCAACACTAGAAAGCTGCTTTACTCCTGAGTGCCATAGGCTATATTTTATGTACGCGGGCGAAGCCGCGGGCAAAAGCTAGTTGTAAATAAAGAGTAATTTGTTTTATCCGCATTAATGTTAGGAATTTTTTCTAGAGCCTCTAAGACACGATTTTAAAACCATTTTAAGCATATTTATAAACCTCAACTCATGCCAGAAAACAATAGTGCGGTATCATCCGTATATAACACAATTTTAGAGCGCCAGACTGCATAGTTCAATTGTGTAGATTAAGAATAATGTGGGCTCCAAAGGACCCAGTGCGAAAGGTAAAGAAGGAACGGAGTGTGGTGTATAGTTAGGAAGAATCTGACTCTGATTCCCTCTCCGCTCAAGAGCGGGATTCCGCATTGGATGATTTTTGCCCTCCATAAAAAAAAGAAAGATCAGAATTGAAGCACTGACCTACCTATTTTTACATATTGATGACAACCTCTGAGGTCTATGGCTGAGATAGATCTATAGAAACCTTGCCCATTTAAAATGATCAAGTTTAATTAACCGTAGGCGGTCTTATCACTCGATTACACATATCTCGGGGGAATGTTCCCTCGGCACAATTTTCAAATTTCATGCGAATGAAGCCGTCTCACAGTTCATCAAACTTTATTGCATAGCTATTTCATGTAAAAATATAAAATACTAGCGAAACAATTATGAAATGTAGGTGTAGGTAAGGCTGTAGGTAATGTTACAAGGCTGGTTGTTTGAAACCGAGACGGTGTCTCATTTGTCTGGCCTAGGTTTTTCTTTACAATTTGCAATTTTTATTATGTGTGATCAGGAAAACTTGATATGCAAGTTTTTCCTGATCACTAAATGTAGATGTATCAAAGGTAATAATGTACGCCCAGTAGATTACGATACAAAATAAATACTATGTAGGTACGAAAGCTAAACACGATGAGTGAGACGTTATCTCTGTTTCATCGCGCAAAAAAATATTTTTTTTTGCGAATCGGAAAAATCTTTTAGGAATTAGGTATTTGGGAATTGAATTATTTACATATGCAAGTACTTGGGTTCGTACGGAACCCAAAGTGCGCAAGTCCGAATCGCATCTTCTTAGTTTTATTTTTAAGCTATTGCATAGCTTCTATCGCAGGCCTTGAGCGCGGGGACTAAATCCAGAAATTCCGTAACGAAAAAAACCTCACGCTCCCCACTCCGACGGGCACGGAGGTGTGGCTTGAAGGCCGTGCATCGTCTAACGTCGTGTCAGTTCGGCAGTCTTCGACACGGCGCTGTGTGTCGCAGTGGCGTAGCGTGCAATCTCGGCGCCCGGGGCGTGAGACCCATTTTGCCGCCCCCATTCTACACCGTGAAATTTAAATGGTTGTTTTCCCGCGGCAGAATGACTTGCCATAAGGAGTACTTTCGAAGCATACAGTAAAAATAAAAAAATGAAAAGTTTTTTTTTATAAATAACTAGCTTTTGCCCGCAGCTTCGCCCGCGTACATAAAATATAGCCTATGTCACTCAGGAGTAAAGCAGCTTTCTATTGTTGCTTAAATTTTTCCAATCGGACCAGTAGTTCCAGAGATTACCCCCTACAAACAAAAAAACAAAAAAACAAAAAAACAAACTTTACCTCTTTATTATATTAGTGTAGATTCAATAGTATTTTTATTTATTTACATTTAAACCATATTAAATACATTTTTAAATATTTTCTTAAAAAGAAAACATTTAAAAATATAAAAAATAGTTGCCCACCGGCATCGGGACAGGGTCCAAGCTACTGGTGGCAACTACAGCTACAGGCTCCTGAGAGAGGAACCTCCGGACAATACGCGCCATGTCCAGGAGTACTGCCTTCTGAATCAAGCCCTTGATCCAACTGCCTAACGAGAGCCTCCTCAGATGTTGGTCGAGGCTCTTGGCTATTAAGCCATTAGCCGTCATAACTATCGGCACAATGACTGCTGTGTCCACTTCCCACATGTCGACAATCTCGCGAGCCAAGTCAAGATACTTAGTTTGTTTATCCTTCTCGGCTTTCACGAGATTCTCATCATGAGGGACCGCTATTTTTATTATTATTGATAGACTCACATTTGACCACCATCTCAATCTCACCTGATGGTAAGCAATGATGTGGCTGACGATGACGCATCGGCCACCTATTCTAGAATTGCCAACATCCTTCGAGACATCTATCAAGAAAGTCCGTTACCTAATAAGTCCACTGATCTCTTTGCAGACACCACAGTACCTATCTGATGATGCTTGTTGACCTAACAGGTATACCTCTACGTTCTATATTCCCTAAATTACCTAGATAATTCAGGTCTGGTGCGTTTGACATGAATTATATCCAATTGAAATATAATTCTATCCGAAATGGTGGCGACCATGAGACTCAATTCTTAGTATTTCATGCTACAGAGCTTCTGCCAAATTAACATTCTAGTAGTCTAGCCTAAAGGAAAACCTTTTATAAATTTCTGCGAATAGATTAAATTACAACTTTATGCTTTATTGTCAGAGTATAAAATTACAAACAATCTATTTTGGCCTGTTATGTCTACTTGCGGAGTTTAAAATACTAAGGAAATAACCTCCTTTACGTTAATCCCTTCTTAACCTAACCTGTCCGTGTTGGGGTGCCCAAAAATTCTGACCTCGCTTCGCTTGCTCTTGGGTTAATTATTCTAATTGAGTTGAATGATGAGTGTACTTATAGATTTTTGACTAGACTAAAACTAAGTGATAAATCTGTCATTTTAGATACAAATATAACTTTATTGCTATCCATGATATTATACTTTTTGGAAGATTCTTAATTTCATTTTGTTGTTTCTTAATCACTATGACGTTATTTTTGTCGTTATTGGATGCTACTTGCGGTGTTTATTGACACTTAAGTTTTGAAAGACCTTATGATAAACTACAAATTTAACATATACAATGCGACATACTTTATTTTAACCGAAAAAAAAGTGTAGCCAGTAGGAAGATATTACATTAAACGAAGGCATGTTAGTCTGGGCTGTATGTACATTTACGAACCTACATATTGTTTTTTGTATGATAAACTCGTGCTCGACTGCGATGCCATCTGATCGTGAGCAGTGATTCCGAATCGAAAAGAAAAGGAAGGCGGTCGCGTCCTTCGGATGCATAGGGCCACGAGTTAGGTAAAAATGAACCCTGGCATCCTGGAATGAAAGTTAAGAAGAAACCAAGGAATAGGGCTTTAAGACTAAAGCCCTATTCCTTGGTTTCTTCTTAACTTTCATTTAGGGGTTTGTCAGACTTTTACAGACGTAAAAGTCTGACAAACCCCTACGTTCCACCCAAAAGCGGGAAATGTTGAGATGTGAAGGGAAGACCTACTTAAAAAAATAAAATACAATACGTTAATTGATATCAAACATATAAACCTGCAAAAACCTGATGTCTTTGAAAGAGGATGCCTTATGGATTGATTATATGAATAAGGAATTCCTTGTTTTATGAAATGGGAGCAAGGACATCATTTTCGGCATTGGCTCTGTTTGGTTTGCTAATTGACCAACCAAACGGACTAATGGAGGACGATTTTCTCAAAGTTTTATTTATATTTCTGAAATGATTCCACCATGGGCTAATCATATTTGTATTAAAATCTTATTTTGTAAAGAAACCCTACCGTTATTGTTATTGGTATTCAACATGGTGGTGGCTACGAATCATATGCGAAATTTTACGATGTGACCAGGATTGTGGAGAAGTTCACAGTGTTTTGTTTAAAGTTAAACCAGAAATCCAACCCAGGACACGCAGTATAGAAGCCAATCGAAGAACAACTGTGACAACCACACCACACACAAATATGGGTAAACCGTTGGGGCACAGTAGACCCTATGGCCGCTAGGGCCACGAGATGTTTGCAAGAGGGTCCTGAAATACAAAAAGCAACTTAAGGACACACTACTGCGTTCTGTCGCTTTGAGACTAAAACCCAACCCTGGTTTTAGTTAGTAATAGTCTTACACGACTTCTCACTCTATTTAAAGTGGGTGAAGATATTTAACCTTTCAAATACCGTAATAATAGACATAACAGAAAGACAATAGGTGTGCGAACACCAGGGTCCTCTTGGGGTTTAAATAAATAAATAAATAATAATATTTATTTATTTAAGCCCCAAGAGGACCCTGGTGTTCGCACTCGGGGCTCAAGATTTATAAATCACTGCAAAAAAATTACAATGAACTAATGATTAATAACCTAAATGTTACTTTTATGTGTCGTATTTAATAACATTATTCATTATTAATATAAGAGTTACTATAAAGTAATAGAAGCTTTGTGGTCGTTACTAAACAGGAGAATTACTATGACCTGTTAAGATGTCAAGCATGCGAGCGAGAAAGAGAGATCGAGCTATACACATTCATCACTTTAGCAATTCAGTTTAGGTCAAATGAAATCATCCAATGACGAATCCCGCCCTTATGTATAGCGGGAAACACTATTAGACTATGACTGACCAAACAACCTACACCATTCCTTTCAGACGCGAACCTTTGGCCCCAGTTGGCTTCGACCCTTCTGCACTGTAGGCCCCCCCCTACATTTTGCTGACAACTCCTTGAGGCGCGCGGGAACAGTGCGCGCCGTCAACAGACACATCACTTTTTAGGTTCTTGAGAGATAAATGCTTTTACAGAGAAGTGCGACGACACCGAAGGGATGAGAATATGACATAGAAATGTTCTTCGGTTAGCATATTCATGGATATTAAAAAAAAAAATCTGTGTCAACTTTTAAAAATAAAATCTGTTCTAAATCCTATTCCTACTTTTCGAGTCAATGTTAAACACCTTATATTGTTTAGGTGTAGTAGGTCACTACGTTAAATGCAGCATCGGTGACACCCATTAAGTCCCAGCACTTTAGAGTGCTGGTGTATATATGCACAAATGGAGCACTCTATCATGTGACTCATATTCTGAACAGGCACAGTGTCACATGGGGACCGAAGCTTTGCTGTGTCTTTGTCGTTTTGTTGACATCTCTTTGAGGCAATACTCGGACTCGGGCTTGGACCCATTGTCGTCCGCAAGCCTTAAGCCCGTCTTTTTACATCGTTTTTACTTGTGCACGAAATTTTAATAAATAAACCATTGCCTTTCGTTGGAAAACAAAAGCCTTCCAGCATAATATATTAATTTCCATTAAATTAAGTTTGTAAAGGATCTTTTATTACGAACACGGCCGCGTTGACATCGAGCTTATTAATTTTATTGTTGTCTGATAATTTTAATAAATGGGCTCCAAGTGTACACACCGGCGTGAATCTCATCTTTTGAAGCTATTATAATACTTACTGTTTTAAATTTAAGGTTGATAATTGTGTGAATAGTTGAATTAAAATGTGCATGTAGTTGATAGTTGTACTTAATCGTGCAATTAATGCAAATGAGGTCGTAAGGTCGCTTGTTTATAACTTGATGTTTTGCACAAGTAATACTGTGTTTCATTGTCTACAACATAGGTACGAGTATATATATGTATAATACTTATTTGCCATACATATAACTATTCTGGAATCTCAATTTAAAAACAGGAAGGCCTCTACACAACTTGAAGATGGGGGGTTTTTAGATCCGTTGTATACCTCAAGTGAGACTGTGCAGAATATGACCCACATGATGCAGTGCCTCAGTAAGAGTCTGACACTATTTCCCGCTACGCCCATGGGCGGGATTCGTCATTGGTGGATTTTTACCTACCATAGAAAAAAACAGATATGTGAGACTATAAGTATTATATAAATCAATTACTTGAATCAATGTGAAACCAGGTTTGATCAATTCGTTACGTTTCATTGAGCTGGGCATTGATCTGTAAAGTAAATTGATTCTAAAATTACATATTATCTAAGAAAAGGTTACGTATGTGATTTTTATTACCCACGTGAAACTCAATTTTGATGTAACGACGCGCGAAGTGATCTCTAAAAAATGTCGCTATCGTAATATTTTTGATCGCAAATATTTCAACTAATTAAGACGTAGTCGTAGGCTTCCTCTTATAGAAACTAATAAATTTTGATTTATTTTCAATTAGATTACAAGTATTTAATTAAGGAAAAATTACTTTCTACCGACGGTTTTATTAAGACTTCGCAACGTGTCTAGGTACTTATTAACAACAATTTTGTCAAATAAAATAATAATTTTATACTATCGCACTTCTAATATTTAATGTATTATTGGAAATTCATTATTAATCTTAAAACTACATAAATTAGAAAAGAAAAAACCAAATGAACTTAAATAAAAATGCCTAATCTAATAAAGCGTCAAAAACTCTTCCGCATATTTAATTGTATTTCAAAAAGTAAAGTTGGCGCGTAACTTTATTTTTTTTACATAAAAAGAAATACGGAAACAACAAAACAGCAATAATGCCTCATCCTAGAAAAAAATCTGTTATAATACAGACCGAACACCTGTTTCATACATGACCAAGAACCCGAACAAGTGTAGAGAATTTCGAAAAGACATTATTATAATAAATGAGAGGTAAAAGGGAATTCCCAGAATAAAGCTAATGCTTTGGGGATATATTCATTAATTCACTAGGCAATAAGTTTTTATTTTTATGTTACTAACACTCCATGGATTTTTACGTCGCAATCAAAATATTATTATAGTCTATTCGTAAATATTTCATTAAAAAAAAAAACATTTAAAAATATAAAAAATATTGTCCCACCGGTATCGGGAACAGCTACCGGCGGTCAGGGCTCCAAAGAAAGGAAAATTATTATTATTATTAATTACCTAACGGGTAATGTAAGGACTTTTCAATTTACATGTGTAATGTGCTTAAGTATTAAAAAAAAACATACGGTTGATTGATTGATTGATTGAAATGGTCTTCATGAGTCACATAATAAAGATATATAGGATGGATTAGGAGTTTTCCTCTTTTTTGAGCACATACGGTTTGAGCATCTGCTATATCACTTAAGCACCAATAGATATATTAACTTCGTGCTCAATCATCATCAGTAACCGCCATTCTTCGCGCGCGTTTTTGCCCTTGGTCCGTATTATTTTTTGTCGGCTTAACATATATGTATAGAACAGAATAGAATATAACTTTAACAATAAAGTTTACAACAATTAAGTTAAACTTTTTGGTGTTATACACCAAAAAGTTACACAATCTTGTATAACATTTTATTCCTCATTTAGCATCTTCGGTACGGTACTTTGTAATGAAGGTAAAGTATTGTGAGTTTCCTGGTACTCACATAAACTAACTACTTACATAATATAAAAATAGCGAGAAGCCTTATTCAAATCAATATGTTTCTTGAGAGAATTCACGGAATCCATGTCGATTTATTTCACCAATAATTGTTGTTTACTAAAAACTAAATTATATGAAAATTCGTACAGAAATGAACTACATATATTTTGTCTTTATTACATTTTTACAAAAGAAATTTTCTATAAACTGGAAACTATAATTTCTTTAAACATTGAGAGAAATAATGTAATAACTATTGAAATTACATACCAAAATGGGCATCATATTATATCTACTAAATAATTTCAATTGATTCGTGGAAATTTCTCTCCAATCCTAAAAAATCCTCACTAATATAGTCGTACAATAAAATGAAAATGAAAAATGTGCGACTGTTTCAGGTTACGCCACGAAATCAAAGCCGCTGGGAATGAAAGAAAAAGTCAAAGTTGACTTTCTCTTTTTGTCTGAGTTACATCCTAAAAATAAGTAAATCTGGAAAAAAAGCCGCCTACACGTATTTCATGAATTGTTATTTGCTTTTTATAACGCATGGATGATTTCGACGCCTGAGTGTATTTTGTTTTTGTATATAATTTTTGTACGCCCATCACTGCTCTCCAAAGGGTGAAGGAAAACATCGTGGGGAAATCGGCATTTCCTAGAATCAAAAATTCAAAGACATATGACATCCACCAATACGCACTGGGCCCGCGTGATTGATTATGGCCCATTCCCTGATGATACAATTTGTACGCTGTTAGGTTTAATATAAATTGTTTGTTAATGTTTACGTGTCTTGTATTGTACATAAGATAGACTTAATAACATAATCAGCCTTATAACGTGAGGCCCTGCTGCATCCAAGTAATGGGTGTGAAAACTTTGAGTTGTACGAAAAATCCACTACATTTGCGGTTCGGGAGTCCCAAGTATAACACTGAAATGATATACAATATTTTTAACCTTTTATGTCAATCTTCTTTTACGTGAAATTCGGTCATGTCACATGTCAGAAACAGGTTTGTTTATATTATTATTTATTTATATTTTGTCAGGACCCTGAGGTCCTGGACCTTTGGAAGGCGTACGAGGGGTGGAAACCAACTCGCAGAGGCCCTTTTAGATGTCTTTGATGGAAAGTGGTGCTAACTGGACAAAACTTTGAACAAATCTCCACGAGATTTGTCCTTTTGTTTGTGTTAAGAATTGATGTAGGAACATTTAAACAACGAATTTTATTTTCATGGATTCGTGGGGTAATGAAGAACTATAGAATGGATCATCTCCTCTGGGAACAAACCGGAAAAAAATATGGCGTTTTGCTATATTTGCTTCTAGCTTTTGCCAGCGGCTTCGCCCGCGTACATAAAATATAGCCTATGTCACTCAGGAGTAAAGCAGCTTTCTATTGTTGCTAATTTTTTTCCATTCGGACCAGTAGTTCCAGAGATTACCTCCTACAAACAAAAAAACAAACTTTACCTCTTTATTAGTATTTGCTATATAAAAGTTTTAAATCATAATCATCGCTGGTACCGTCCCGCTGGTATAGTAGAAAATGCCAAAAAAAATTAAAGATAAAGATGTAAGATCTTTAGATGTAAATAAAACCCGTGTGAAGCTAAGTTAGTCACTAGATTCATTTGAAATGACTACAGTTAGTAAACTAAACATTAACTAAACGAAATTAAAGTTCAGGTACTTACGGAATAAAATAAATAAATTGATTCTTTTTTATTATGTAATTGTTACCTTTTTGGTGTAGAATAGAATAAAGCTTTACTGCTTTATTCTATTCTACAGATCATTTTACAAAAACCCTTTAAATAATGTTTAACCTAACAGCTAACTCGTTACAAAATAATATTAAATCCGTTCAGGAAAATCCGTTTACGTTTGGATACACTAAACCTCAACCCAATATACTTACATTTCTCACCAAGCGATCCTATTTGAGTAAATAAATATCTTCAATGCTTTAAAAGGTAAAAAAGGTTCGTCGTTGAGAATTTATCTAGAAAAGTAATTGAAAACCGTTTTCTAGGAAGCGTTAAAAAAATTAAGCGCTACTTAAAATTTTTTTTGGATAGAATAGGATGACGTCATCGCGCTTCGTGGTCTTCAATCAATTTGCGCAGTAGCTACACTTTTTTAATAAACATTGAGTTGCTCTTTGCTAGAAAACCGTTTGTTAGTTTTCTATCGATCACATTTCGAGGAGCGTGTGCCAACTAAGCCCGTCTTATCATCAGATCACCAAACGTACGGTGACCATACCACCAATACACACTGGACACGCCACAATCATGGCGTAAGTCCCCTCTTTGAGAAGTAGTTGGAGAGACTTCATTACGTCTTCAACATCAGCATGACGTAACGAAATATCCTCACCGGACAAAAATAAGTTTATTAGGCGCGTAGCAATCGGCTACACAATTTGCTACGGCGTAGCACACTGCTACGACAACGTGATCGCAATTCAAAATCAAACAAGCAATTTTTTAATTTTGTTGAAGTGAACATTAAGAAGCCTTCTCAATTTTAGTTCTGTCTTCGTCATAATTGTCATATTTTAAGTTCTCTTTATTTGATATTTATCATAGTATTTATTAGTTTATAATATTAGCTTATATACGTATTTTATTATTATAAGTAACTTATTTAATTGATTCTACACTATATTTTAAATTTCTTTGTTATCCGATATTTATTTATTGTGCACACCTACCAGTGTTGTCTTTTTTAACCCAAAGGTTGACTGGTAGAGAATGCCTTGTTGCATTAAGTCCGCCTATGTACCACTACTGTACAAAAAAATTGTGATTAAAGATCACCACAAATTATTCCTATTTAAATTTTACACACTTGTACTTCAAGTCGTACGAGTATCAGACATGTAAATATTTTGATAGTTCAAATACAAACTAGCGACATGTTATGTCTGGTATGTACAAATTTTGGTTAGCATTTAGATGAGCAATCTTCGCGCCCACGTTATCGTGTGAACTCATGAATAAGTATTAGTTAGTTAGTCATTACTAAAGATATTAATTGATAATTAAACTATTACGAGAGGATGACAAATGGCACGTGTATTATATTATTTGCGCATTATCACTTTAGGGGAAAGATTTATTTATCTGTAAACAAAACCACTGTCATTAAAATTCGTCAGCCCTTTCACTCGTCTTCTCACAGAACCATAAACTTTCAAATAATAACGTCTGCCATTCGTCAGAAACCAGATCCAATCCAGGGATGGTCTCCATGATTGCATTGAGCATCATCAGCATACGCGGTATAGAATGAATCGAGCTACAGGACGATAAAATAGGACATAAAATAATGCATGCTTTGTAAAGCGATTTTATTATTCGAAATAAATAATTGTGTTCCTCATGTAAGTCGTATGCATCAGAGTACTCGTAACTGTTAAGAAATAAAAGTCATAAAACACCAAAACAGGCAAAATTTCTAAAAATACGCCGCATTGTATTCGACAAAAAATATACCAACAGTTTCACCGTGAGATATTTGGAAATTCGTCCTTAATTTCGAGAAAAATGAAAAAAACATGTTTATTAATTTGTCAATTCTGCGAATAGAGAAAGTCGATTTCGAAATTCAATTAATTCGTAGGTTTGCAAATATCTCTCGGTGAAACTATTGGCATATCTATTGAGATTCTTCTTTATTTACTTTGTGTAATTCAGATCTATGTAATATTAGAAACGTAAACTGTAAGAGGTTTTTTGTAAAGTCCACAGAAGAATACAGGCAAGCAACGAAATCTTTTTTTTTGGCAAAGGGACGTGGTAGGTGATTTTGTAATCGGGTTCTTAATTTTTTTTCTGTCAAAATGCCCGCTTTTGGGCAGATAATTAATCAATGCCAGGACTACTAGTTAGTTTATTACATTACTTTCGCTTATCGGTCTGACAACCGTCCTAGGTAATCTCATTTGACCCAATTTGACCGTGTTCTGTATTTCAAAAGTCGACATAGTATTTATTTGTTTTATGTATAATTTCCAAATCTAAAGCCTCTAAAGAGTTAGATACTGATGAAACAATTTCTACGACACCTAAGAGTAAACTATATAATAAAATTAATCTACTATAGTCTTGGATTTAGTTATTCTTATTTTACAATATAGATTAAATTATAGTTAATTTCGTTTTCAATTGAAATACCTCTTGGAAAAATGAGAACTTTCAAAAAAGAGAATAACAACGGTTTCAAAAATTTTAAATATAATTTGTCAGATTTAATCAATCAAAGCTAAATTAATAATTAAAAAAAAAACTGGCAAGTACAAATCGGACTCCCGAGTTCAATTCCCGAATCGAGTTTTAAAGAGTATTTCGAATAGAAAAAAAGTTTTTTCGTGACGTAACTAAAAATTATCAGTTTACAGTTTTATTCCTATATTGTGTTTATAAGACTTTACTTCATACCTTTCTGAATTCTGGATCAACTGGAATCTCATGAATTTTGATTCCCTTGAGTTTCTAAATATACGTTTTTTTTTTGCGACGAAGAGAACGAAGACTGAAGAGACGAGAAGTTTCATTTTTTTACAATTTTAAGTGTCCACAGATTCGAAAATATGGTTTAAATTCAATTCGATACTTCCACGCTTTCCCGTGATAAAGGGTTTTGACAGGCAGATAGACTGACAGACAGACAAACAGCCAAGAGAGTGATCCCTTAAGGGTTTAGTTTATTCACCCTAAAAATCAATTTACAACAAATTAAACAAGCGTATGAATTTTGATTCCCTTGAGTTTCTAAATATACGTTTTTGTGCAACGAAGAGAACTATTATAAGAACGAAGAGACGAAAAGTTTGATTTTTACAGCTTCAAGTGTCCGCAGACTTGAAAATATGTTATAAATTCAACTCGATACCTCTACGCGTTTCAGGTATAAAGGGTCAATAGGGTGACAGGTAGATAGACAGACAGACGGCCAACAGAGTGGTCCCATAAGGGTTTAGTTTATTCACCCTAAAAAATCAATTTACAACAAATAAACAAGAATAAACTTTGTAAGAGACGTAAACACTTATAGTTAACTAGTTGGTACAACTTCGATCCATAACTAGTTTGAAACTTATTCCATAGTATTCCAAATTATAGTTCTATTGCGAAATAACATAAGTTTCTACTTAATAACTAACTATTATGTGCTTAGTTAGCATAACAGATGTACTGACGAGCGTAGGAGAGTAGCTAAATATAAACTTACCTAGTTTCCAAACTATGTTGTAATACTAATGAGTAAATAATATTTCTCGAGAAAAATTTATTAAACATCTTCTTAGCGGCGTATCTTACTGAAGCTGGGCTTAATTAACCTTTTGAATACCACAGTTAGAGACATAATAGAAAGACATCACAGAATAGTTGGTAGAATGCTGGCGTTCGCTAGGAGCTCAAGAGTTTTAACTCTTTTAAATGTTCCTTCATGAATTTCCAACGTGTCCACGAGATTTGTCCAAAGTGAAGATATTAAATATTTTTTTATTTTGTTTGTCTCAATCAGTTTGTAAGGTTTGGGAGAAATACATTTTTTTTTTTTTACTTTGAAGATTTTGAACTGTAATCTTTAATTTAAGGTTAAAAGTACCATGTGACACCAGTATAACTTACTATTCATATTATGACCTAATTCACCTGTTTTTTTTTTGTGAAAAAGGAATCCTGTTAATTTTTTTAGTGATCTTTTACAAAAAAGATAAAATTATGTACTAAAAATTAAATTAATAATGATTTCTGCAGATTTTATTATAAGATTTTAATCTTTGTCAAAACAAAAACTCAAATCTTTCATTTTACAAAGAAATTATGATTAACTTTGAAACTGTCATTCAGTTGACAAGTCAAATGTTTAATTTAAGTTCTTTATAATTAACTGACGAAAATCAACTGCGTGTAACCCGATTCTTGGAAGACTCAACCGACACAATGTCAGGGACCTCGCAGCAAAATTGACATGACTTTCAATGAATGACAAGACGTCTTTCGTAGAATTGTGTCATTGTTGTCACTTTATTTTGCCGTATTCGTAGTCAATCATTATCATCATCATTTCAATCAAAAGGCTTCAACTGTTAGACATAAGCCTCCACCAAGGGTCGCCACAACGACCAGTCTCTTGCACGTCTCGCATCCATCGGATTCCCGCGACCCTCATTAGGTCACCGGTCTACCTTGAGTTATTTTTTATAAGAATGTTAATTTTAAACTCTTGAGTTCGCACACCTATTTGTCTTTCTATTACGAGTATGTCTCTAATTACGGTATTAAAAAAGTTAATTACTTTATTTTGTTCTCTAAATAACAACATAATTATGTACATATATCAAATTACTATCAACTACAGACTTAAATATCAAATAACTGATTATATTAAAGCTACCTACCTACGTACTTTTTTTTTAATATCGCTTCGACTTCTAAAAAGGTTAACCGTGGTTTTAAAATGTAAAGGCAATCGAACTTTTTAATAATAACTATTATATTAAAGTTTGTTGTTAAAGTTTAGTTGAAATATTTATTTTATACTGTAGTTTGCTCTGTGCGAAAGTCAAATAAATGTTGTAACTTGCTTTTTCAATATATATACAAATCAATGCCACTTTTCGTTGTAATTTTATAACTCAACAACGGGCTTATCATTCCAAACCAAATGTTTAGGATTTTTTCGGATTATTTAGTAGATGGTTTATGTGAAGTTTGCACAAAATCGGTCGAGTTTTTCTTCATTTATCACATTTTGGGCGGGCAAAAGCTAGTACATATATAAACACAAAATACACTCAGGCATCGAAGTGCTCATCTACATAGCTGCCATACAGACACGTGTCTCGAGGAGAAGCGGCATAAACACACTGGAACTCTATTTGGAGTGTTACGTAAAAAATCGAACGATGTTATCAGTGATAGAAAATGTATGTGATTGAAACTTATGTATTTTATTAATCGTAATTGTATAATTTATGCAAATATTTAATTTTCCCATATATAGGTACATTATGGGTAAACGGCAATAATGTTGCCTCAACTCTTGTGTTGGGGATCCGTTCACAAATATGTATAACTCATATGAGCAAGACAGCTAGATACAGAACAACCATCGGTATACCTTAAAAAGCCTATTGTTCCGTGCGGGAATCAAATCCGAGACACGCATCTCAGCAGCCAATCGGTTAACCATTCCGCCAATAATGTGGTCTATTTTTTATTTTCTGAATTTGAGTATCTCTTTAATCTTACTAATAATATTATAAATGCGAAAGTTACGATGTTTGGATGTATGTTACTCAATCACGCCAAAACGGCTGGACGGATCTGGATGAAATTTGGCACAGGCATAGGATACACTCCGGAATAGGACATAGGCTACTTTTTATCCCGGAAACCCCAACCCCAATACCACGCGGGCGAAGCCGCGGGCAAAAGCTAGTTTCTGCATAATTCAGTCTTCTGATCATGTAGGCGTGACTTCCCACCATTTCTCCTTGAGATCTTCAATCAACTATGTCACTACGTCGTCATCTTGTAATTATGACATGGCAAATCTCTAATTGGTATTGACTCATAATTATGTGAGCAAACACTTTTGTAGGCCTTTTCATAGTGTGGGAGTCTAATCCGGTTATTCAGCTATATAAAGACAGAAAGGAAATTTGGTAAAGCACGAGTTGGACACTTACATACGTAAATAGTTGAATTTTCGAATCGAGTTTATGTCACAACTAATAATAATATATTCCAAAACTATCAAACCACGTCGTCTAGTCCCAAGCTAAGCAAGGCTTGTGTTATGGGTACTAGACAACTTAAAAACATACTTATATATTCCTAAATACATATATATTGTATATAAATTATATCCAGAGACATAACAAATGATCGTGCTCATAACAAAAACATTTGTCATAGGTGGGAATCGAACCCACGACCTCCGGTATAGCAGTCAGGGTCACTAACCACTAGACCAACCGGCCAGTCAAATAATTTACAATATTCAGACTTTTTTATACCTACATACTTGTGCTATGAGACCTTGGTTCATGCCAAAGAGTATTCTAGGGCGACGAGCAGTACTTTATAAGTTTAGATTTCCAGGTGAGGGTCAAAATATGTGGCTAAACGGCCTAACCTTTAGATTCTATTGACTTAGAAGTTTGTTTTTCACTTCTATATCGATAGCAATAGCAGATTTGAGTAATTGATATTAATTTCAGTTCCGTGTATGCCAACTCAGGCGTAGAACTATAAATTTTGGTATGTCATTCGCACAGGACAAGCACCAAAATTATAAATAAGCTTTTATTATTTATACATATCGACGCTTGTAATGTGAGTAAACTTTACAGAAAATAAATGTAAAAATTGTAATTTAAATATAGATAATATTACCATGATCTTAATCAAACAAAAATTAAAAATTTGACTACTTCGTCATTTTCAATTTTATTTTAACTATAAATCACTCGTTAAGCCTAATCAATATCGCTTAGATATTTTTAATTTTCAAGAGTCGATATACAACCACTATTGTTTATCAAACATTAACATCATACGTCAACTCGTTTTGATTACTATTATAAATAATAATTCTGTGAGTATTTTACCGAAAACTGACCGGCCATTCTGTTAATCAAATAATACGGCATTGTGTTAAGATCTGTCTACTTTACCGTTCATGATTCTGGCAAAATTATGAGCAGGTACATAAATCGTATGAGAGAAGGCTATAGTGATCGAACATCCTTCCTATTTAGTATCTACGTAATAATATCGAGGAAAAAAGTAAAAGAAGCTACGATCAAGAATATAATAAAAGATCCCACGGGTCAACGTGGGTTGATCCTTTTCGTAAAAAAATGTTCTTAACTCTCGGAGCAAGAGTCTTACTAAAGAACCTTTTTTTTAATTAAATTAAGTCGGTTAAAAATAGACTTAAAATAAAAAATATTTAGTTTAGTTTATTTTAAAGTTTTTTTTTATATTGTATTATTGGCACATACTTGTATTTAAAGTGTTTTACGAAAATAAATTTAACAATTTATGTAAACAATAAATAACTTTGCGTAAAATAGATACTAGATTAGAGAAATACTACGCTGATAGAAATGCCATTACCAATACCATCTCCCATTCCCGTATTATATTATTATTATAGCTAGCCTGTGCTGTCCAACAGCTGGACAAAAGCCTCCATTCTTTCCAGTTATGTCGGTTACTCGCTTTGTCGTTCCAATTCTCAAGGAAGGCATACCCACTCCCGTACATTCTCAGAAATCTCAGCCAAAAAGCTACGCCACAAACACATTTCCCAATATAACTTTCACGTTCCAGTGGATGCCAAACTAATAGTGCCGCTACCAATAGCAACAAAGATGTGAAACAAAGGAAATAACACAAAAAATTGCTTTGATTTTCTTCTTTGCTTTGTGTGGTAAGTGTTTGCGTATGACGGTACAGCCGTCATCGATTTTTTTTATTGTAGGTAAAAATCATCCAATGATGAATCCCGCCCTTGAGCGGAGCGAGAAACAGTGTCAGACTTTTACTGACTAAACAACCTACCCCGTTCCTTCCTTGCCTTAGTCCCAGAGCCCTGGTTATTTACGCTTTCGCATCAATCCTTGGCCCCAGGAGGCACAGTCGTCATCGCTAAGTTTTTCTATCAGAGGTTTTATGGCGTAGGATAAAATAACAATCGACTTCACAATCGCTTTTTTTGACAATAGCTATTCTATGCTGCATAGCATCAGCCATATAATGTTCCCATACCTGGGACTTAAGCCTTCTTTCTAGAAGAGGGAAAAGGCCGTAAACCATCACGCGGGCCTAGTGTGAGTTTTTTTTTATGGTGGGTAAAACCATCTAAGGTCGAATCACGCCCTTGGGCGGAGCGCGAGACAGCGTCAGACTTTTACTGACTAAACGACCTACCCAGTTCCTTCTTAACCTTCATACCAGGGTCAGACCTTCCTTTCAGAAACCGGACCGGGGCCCCAGTAGGATTCGGCCCTGCAGTTTGGCCTCTACATTTTCTGACAACTCCTCGAGGCGCGCGGGAAGGCCTAATGTGGGTTGGTGGATGTCACATGTCTTCGAATTTTATTTGACACAAGATATATAATTTAGCAAAAACCAGACTTAGCTGTGTCCTAATAAGAAACATAAATTTTTTTAGGAGTATTTGAAGTACTCGACGGATTGCCCAAGACTTTCGACAGTGAACGTCGCCCCTCCAAACGATTACTCTCACGTTACGTCTACAAGGCTACGTTTCACCCCACTCCGGAAGTCAATTGAGTATGCTATTATCGCTAAAATATCATAAACGGAGACAAATGAATAAGGCTGAATGATCAAAAACCATTTGGCCACAAAGCATCTCATTCAGTCAATTTCATGAGATGAATTTGGAAATTTTGGAGTATTTCCATTGAGTGTAATTATGGAAAATATTGGAAGCTAATAATAATACTTTCTACGGATATGATTAATTTATATTTATTTACTTACTAGCTGCTTTCTGGCTTCGCCCATGTGTAAGTAGAAAATTGTCCCAAGGGAACTTGTGTAGACAAGTAGCACATAGGTTATTTTTTTTTTATTTGGGAGTAGTCCCAATTATAAAAAAAATATCCTATATGCTACTCTATGACAAGGTATCTCAGTGTGCATATCCAAATCAGTTCAACCATCATCCAGTGATTAAGCGATTGGCTATTACGCTGTGGGTTGCGAGTCGCTTATTCGATTCCCGCATCGAACAACAGGGTGGGTCTTTGTGTATTTGACTTTACATACTTGTGAGCGTATCCACGATACAGGAGTAATTATAGTATGGAGCGAAGTTTTTTATTAAAATAAATCTTAAAAACTTAAAAAGCGATTAAAATTTGTAACACAAAACAGCTCTTATTACCTTTTTCAGAATAACTGTTATCTAGCAGAAACAGGGGCGTAGCTACCGCCGTATCTGCCGTATCAATTATACTGGGTCCCCGCGGTACAGGGGCCCCGACCTAGGCAAAAATTCGCAACATGTTATCCACAACCGTCTCATAGGGCAGCTAAGCATCTGTAATAAAAATACGTTTTTTTATACGGGGCCCCCGAAGGACTTTTGATACGGGGCCCCTGTGGGACTAGCTACGCCACTGAGCAGAAAATAACAATTTGTCCATAAAATCAATCATTGTGTGCGTCCAATTTCCGAAAGACTACAAAGGGTTCTCAAATTGCGTATTAAAATGTTTCCGCCTAATCCCGGATCGGCTTACAACGTTACATTTCATAACTGTGTGAGAGTACCACTACTGTACATGAAGATTAAATAAATAAATAAATTATGAAATTTTCTTCCAATAACTTTCAAGGTTCAATAAAAACGTATTTCCTTGAAAAAGTTTTGTGAAATAGGCGAATGAGTGACAGAATGACCAAATGCTAACAGATCTTAAGGTGTTATCTTTCTTTTATGATGAAACAATAATTTTTTTAACTATGCTCACATTAAAAGTAAAAGAAACCTAAAATCGGTTAGCTTAATACGAGTTTAGTTTATGACACGTTATGACGTTCAGCGCTCCAATTGGCCTGCTCCAAGCTCTTAACCAATCAGAGAGCTAAACGCGGTAAACGTTTCTTACGCGTTAGAACAATCCCCACTCGGCACCCGGGAAAAGTCCTCTTAAAAAAAAAAAAACTGAATCAATCGAGTGTTAAAACAGATAAAGTTATCACAATATCCCATTATGTAATTTGCCTAAAGAATTATCTTTCCGCTCCGTTTCTCTTACAGATTGAGTTCTCTTATCGCTGCTGATACGTAAACATCTGGTATAAACTGTCATTTGTTTTTTAATGTAGGTCACTATCACACTATTATAAAGGAAAAAGTTGAGCTTTTGTGTGTTTATTTGTTACATCTTTACGCTTAAACTATTGAACTGATTTTGATGGAATTAGGCGTATGAGTAGACCATGGTTTAAAATAAGTTTAATTACTTTTCAATTTTACTAAACTTTTTATCCTGATAGTATATTCCTTTGCGTATGGCGATCTCCTTCCACCGTAAGCTCGGGTTTGTGAACGTCGAGCAATGTGTAGCCGTTCAAACGTCGGGCAAGGTCTGAACTCGAGTCTTAAACGGCGCGAAGTATTTATTGCGCTTCAAAGAGATATCAGCAAACTGTTGAGGTCGAGCAGGATGATGGGCGATGCCCACCAAGACCATGGGATTTTATAGGAGAGTGGCCGTAGAACGAAAAGGTTAACTAAAGGGCACGGGTTGGTTTTGTTCAGTAACGGTCCCCGCCCTCTCGCATCACTATAGAGCAAGAAAACTTATTTGACGATTTTCAATAACCTCAAAAATAGCTACACAAAAGTATGTTTACTTTTAGTCTGTTCACCTCCTTTGAATACTGTGTCAATACACACTTGACCGAATTTCGGGTGGCCGTGACCAAATCCTTTTCGAGGGCCGGGCCTGTGCTTGTTACGCAAACTGTGTAATAATCATTCGCTTCCCCACGTTTAGCGCGTTTTATTCTTTAATTCTCCTCTGGCTAGGCTGATGGTAGGAAACGATATCTGTTCCGGGGGGCTGACAATATAATATAATATATATATATATTACACAACTGTCCAACATCATTATCTAGTCCCAAGCTAAGCAGAACTTGTGTTATGAGTACTAGAAAACTGACAAACATACTTATATATATTTAGAAATATATAAGTACATACATATTATATTATAGATAAATTACACCCACACACAGAACTCATGATAATCGTGCTCATCATACAAATATTTGTTCTCGGTGGGAATCGCACCCACGACCTACGGCAAAGCAGTCAGGGCCACTAACTACTAGACCACCAGGCCAGTCACAATGAGATCTCCGTGAAGGAAGTCTTCGAGTGTAGTTCAGTGGCTTTTTTTATTACAGGCAAATTGATTCCTAGTGGTTAATGTGATGTAAAATTGGTGTAGTTTCGTATATCAAATGTCCGCTCAACTGGATAATATGAATTGGAATCATTGAAACGAGCGCGATATCGGTAAAATGGGGCCGAGAAGGAGAAAAGAGGTTCCCTTCTTGACATCGAAAGACGTTAGCTCGAATAACACCTGCTCGAAAACGTTAACTCGACATTTCTCTACTTCGATGCATCAAAATCCATTCCCAATCCGATTACGGCGCATTCCCTCTCCTAGAGAGGAGGCCGGACTCCCAGCAGTGGGACCATAGTAGTCTAGTTGCCTATATTAGCTTAATATAAAATTGTCACTGTGGTTGGAAATGTCTAATCAGGACAAATAATTAGGTGCACCACCACCATGTACAGACTTATTACAGACTAGCTTTTGACCGCGGCTTCGCCCGCGTACATAAAATATAGCCTATGTTACTCAGGGGCAAAGCAGCTTTCTATTGTTGCTAAAATTTTTCCAATCGGACCAGTTGTTCCAGAGATTACCTCCTACAAACAAAAAAATAAAAAAACAAACTTTACCTCTTTATTATATTAGTGTAGATTTGTGACGTATAGCCAATGCCTTTCAGCTCGGCGGTAAGTAAACGATTTCTATTTTGCAAGTAGTTTAAAAAATACACATCATTTTTTTTCAATGCTATATGAGTCCGGTGTTGCCCTGAGAATAAACACCGAAACAAACTCAGAGTCTCATTTAAAGTCCATACAGTAAATATGTATTGATTTGTCTGAGATGGGAGGAATATCATAAGGAATTATATTCAGTAAGTATTTTTTTTTAGTCCACCGTTAACTTTTTATCTGATGAAATCTTTAAATTAATTTTTAGTTATATTTTAATGATAAAGTAGAAAATTTACAGCCGAGCTTATCCTAAAAATATGATATTTTAAAAATATGATTCGAATATGATATTAAAATATCATATTCGAATCAAGTTTGGTGTAAGAATCGCCAAACTTAAGTGGCAATGGGCAGGGCACATTGCACGCAGAACGGATGGCCGCTGGGGCCGAAAGGTTCTGGAGTGGCGACCGCGTACCGGAAGACGTAGCGTTGGAAGGCCTCCCACAAGGTGGACCGATGACCTGGTCAGGGTTGCTGGAAGCCGATGGATGCAAGACGCACAGGACCGGTCTTTGTGGCGGCGCTTGGGGGAGGCCTATGTCCAGCAGTGGACGTCTTTCGGCTGAAATGATGATGATGATGATGACAGTAGTGGTACATAGGTGGACTTAATGCAACAAGGCATTCTCAACCAGTCAACCTTTGGGTTAAAAAGACAACATTGTGGTAGGTGTGCACAATGATTCATTCATTTAGAAAATTAATTACCTATAAGTGAATTATAAAGACATAATTTCTTTACTTTTTTAATATATGAAAACACATACATTATGAAGGGTCAAACACACCAAATAGTAGATCTACAGAGGTCTTTACAGGATTAGTTTTACACAAATGTATGTTTTGAAGCCTAGATATCTGTGTATCCGAAATATCGAGAAAGAGATGTGTAATAACGTCATAATGATGTAAGAGCGGTTGCATGTAAATGTATCTTGAGTTGGGCACTCTTAAGCAGAATACAATAAGCTAAATACAAATACGTCATAGTCTACCCATTGAATTTGTTTTACGGAATAATGGAAAAAATGTTGAACGAAATAGAATGTATACGTTCAGGCTAGAATGTGTGCTATTTTCAATGTTTTATTTACTGAGCTTTTTAAGGTAGGGGTAAAAATCATCCAATGACGAATGTCTTGGCCCTAGTTGACTTTGACCCTTCTGCAGTATCCCTACGGTTTGCTGACAATTCCTTGAGTGCGTGGGAGCAGTGCTCGCCGTCGACGACTGAGCTTGGTCCGGACGGTTTCTAGAAAATTAGACGGCGAGCTACCCATTGCTCGACATCCACAAGCCCGTACCTACGATGGCCAGAAGTCGGGATCAGAATCCCGGCGGCGTCTGGGGCTTGAGCACCGTTGCCTTATGCGGTCAGCCTCCTCCTTGGCTAGCATTACTGCTTCGCAAAAGGAAGCAACCGCCTTCCAATTATTCGCACCCGGGACCACGGTTTCTACCAGGGCCCGGCGCGAGAGATCGCCGCCGCCAATCGCCCCCACGAGGACACAGCTGATTCTTCTCAGCACATTAATGGTATGATGCGGTACACCAAACACATTCCTTTAGTCTGTGCTAAACTTCGTGCTGAAGAAATATATATTCTAAACTTCCTTTCTCTTTTGTTTTCTTTTGAAAAAAAGAACGGTTAAATAAGTATTTGAAAAACTCCTACCAAGTAATGATGACTTTTTTCATTGTTTTCACAGTTCCTAAACTCAGGCCACTGGACATATTTGTTTAGGTGAGTTTGGCCTTAGTTTGGGGACATTTTTCTTGGAAGGTTGAACTATAATGCGATTACAGTAAGGTAATTGTTTTAGTCGGAATTTCAAAGTCCCTTCGTAATATAACGTTTGAGGCTATATCAGCATAATTTATCAACTGTGGACTAAGTATACATTTGTAAATTTTAGGATGGTTGGTCAAGAGCTTTGGCCCCAATCGTTCGATATTTTCTTCGTATTTCATTCCATATTAGCTTCTACCAGTGGCTTTGTCTACATGGTACAAGAAAATTTGTCCCAAAGAAACATTCCCGGAATAAAAAGTATGTTCGGTTCTATTCTAAGATATGGTCTAACCATGTAGGTTTCCAAGGATCACATCTGTTTAGCTGTTCGCGACGAAGTAAAAAAAAAACACCATTAAAATATTAGTAAGATGAGCGTTGCCCCTGTTTTTTTTTGTATTGTTGATAGGTTGAAGCTGTCCATTTTCATCGACGGCCGGAATCCCGCAAGCAATCAATCAAGTACATTCAATGTACCATGACAATTAAAATAATTCCAATATTATAAAAATTTCCAGTATCTTCAATAAAAGTTCGTATTGAATCAGTTACAGTCTGCCAGAAATATCTCTAATTCCTTTAACTTGGTCTATATTTTCACAAGTGGTTGACATTGATCACCACTGACTACGCTATATATACTACGCTATATATATACGCTATGAATTTGTAACTTTCCAAAGTACGAAAATTGCCTTTCTTAAACGTAGAAAATTTTCCTTTCACAACAAAATTATACTTGTTGCTATACTCAAGTATTTACGACTTAAGAACAACTGAGCGGATTAACCCATAGGCCACTTAAAACTACAACAACCAAATTAAAAAAGAAAAGAGAGAGAATGAAATAAAGAAGAAAAAGAAAGAAAATAAAGAAGTATATCTATCTATTATAGTATTTGTGCGCAGAAAGCAGTGGTGACATTTTGGCGCATTACTTTGTGTGATTTATTTCATCACCACTGCCCTCAAAACGGTGAAGAAAAACATCGTGAAGGAATAGCCATATCTAAGAATAAAAAATCGAAGACATTTGTGACATCCACCAACTCGCACTGGCGAGTCATCCACATCTAGAGAGGAGGTCTATATCCCGGCAGTGGAAACATGGCTGATTACACTGTTATGCTAGAATTTGCGCCGTTTGAGGGCCTTAGCAGCCACAGTTACAGTTCAGCGCGACACGTAGAACATAAAAAGGTGCCAGGATGTCGACACTGCAGGGGCTATCCCACATTTCCATACCAGAGACACAGTTTGCTGAATCATGTAATTCTAGATGTCAGTCATCGGTGTCAAGATTTTCGTTGTAGTGTGCTTTCGTTGTTAAGTTTTTCGGATTAGTTAACTTTCGGGAAAACGTTATTCGATATCACATTTTTCGGGATCATGTAATTCGAGATGGCGTGGTTTCGTTGGTAAGATTTTTGTTGTAGTGTGCATTCGCTGTTACGTGTTTCGGGTTAGTAAACTTTCGGGAAAACGTTATTCGAGGATATACTTTTCGGCATCACGTAACACACTCCGTTTTTACACTTTCATGTTATTTTATAACTGGTGGCGCATATTATTAGAATTTCAAAATTTGTGAACGAATAACTGTCCCATTTTTATAAATAAACGATTATTATTATTATTATAACTACCTACTGCGTTCCACCATCGACGATTGTATCACTGTTTACCATCATGGATTGGACACAGGCGGAATTGTAATCAAGCTAATGCTTGTTTAAAATAAATAAAAAATAAAGGGCCCTAAAATGTCTTAGAATTTAAAAACGTATAGTAGACGTAAAGTCGTATCATCTTCGATCACCATAACAAGCCATTTAGGTAAGAAAATCTCAGAGTAAAATTATCAATAAGTTACTAAGCGATGTTTTGACACCTAAAAAGGAATTATAAATATCCCAGTAAAGTCACAGTCGCTTTTAACTGAAGGACAAACTAACAATAACTGAACAACACTGACTTACTGACCTATTTGTTTATGAAAACATGAAAAAGCACTCAAACTTCACAACGGACACTATTAACTGACTTGGGCGTGACGTCATCAGCCTAACCCCACTTAACTCGTTGCCTTACAATAATTCGACCCCTGTCCGACCTGCTCATTCATTATCTCGATAACAGAGTCTTTAAGAGCGTACCACCCGTCACGACTTTCAATACAACCGCTGTTACGTGATTATGACGTTATTACATACCTCTTTCGCTAGATAATTTTGTATTTGGTAAACAAATGATATCTTGCGGTTTTTATCTATGTTTCTTACATCTGCTATTTTGCACAATTTACTTTGAACTTCCCTTCGTAAATTAAAAATAAATATTAATATGCTTGTAGAAACCTTTAATTAAATTGAGTTTAATAATCCATAAAAAATCTTTTAAAGTTTAAAAAACATACTTTACTGAAACAAGTTTTGCGATTGAGTACGTGAATACCATCCGAGCAGTCTGGTGGTATTTTTCTTTTTGTGTTACTTCTTTAACAAACATTGCTTTATGACGTAAGATGAAATACCAAGCTTCAAGCTTGATTTCTCCTTTCGCAGGTCAGCTGGCAGAAGAATAAGTATAAGTAGTACCTTTGTACAATTATCTATTATGTGTTATATTTTTCTTTTTTGTAAGTATATAAATAGTAAAATGAATAAAATAAGCTTTTTAAGCGTGCTCACGTTTACGAAAGTTACGAACCGGGACGGGCGCTCTTAAGGGATGAATTAAGATGACGTCTCTGACAGAAACTGCTGAGTAAACTGATTTGGAGAGGAAATACGTGATTTATGATAATGAAAGGTTGGTTAGGGGCAGAATCTGAATGAGAATGGCGTAGGACAGTAGAGATTGGCATGAGAAAAGTGAGGCCTATGCCCAACAGTGGACAAAGTCAGACAGCGGATGATGATGATGATAATGAAAGATTGATAACAGTTAGTTCTACCACTTACTTCTACCCTGGTTAATTAATAGGAAAATTTTCGAAAAAGTCATTTAAAAGTGTAAGGCGAACTAAAAGGACTGTATTCATGACTCTTAATAACTAAAATTAATTGAATCATATTTTAACTTTATTCTGACCTGCAGGGAAAAAACTCCAATTTTACTTTGGCCCTTTCAATTAAAGATGATAAACATTGAGCACAGTTGATTTGTAATTAATTTTAAATCAACAATTTTTATTTGGATGAAAACTTTTCTTCTCTAGGTGAAATGAGAGACAGGGTTTGACTTTCAGTAACTGTACCCCATCCGGTAACTCTATCAAACATACCCGCAGCCCAGACCGACATCGGCCCTAATGGGCCCTGTCAATTTTTCTGACAGCTCTTTGAGGCGGTTTATCGGGCGAGTTTATCAGCTCTTGGGTTTATCATTAGAAGTCCCTTCGTGGCTATTAAACTACGTTTGCTCAAGTTACACAATTTGTCTGAGAGAATTTCTAACTTAATATATTCTGTATTCTATTTTTAAGGGTGAAATGGGTGTAACTCATTAAACTGCGGATAATATACTCAAGTTTCATAATTTGCTAACAGAAAATTTGAGACCTAATGTCTTCTATATCGCGCCGTTTGACCGTTCTGTAACCCTACGCACGCTTCAAAGAGATGTCGGCAAAACCGTAGGGGCCCAGTAGAGCCGTAGCCGTGGCCCCAGTACCATGGATACGCTTCGAAAAGGATTCCTTGGGACACAAGACAAAAAAGAAACATCGAAGTGGATTTTGATCAGTAAAAGTCTGACACGCTTCCCCGTCTACGAAAGAAGTCTTTGGTCGATTTCCCACTTAAAAATAAAATTATTTTCAGGGTGAAATAGGTGTACTTAATGAAATTAAAAACATAATGCGTAAAATGAATGCTGGAGTTCCAACACTTAGTCGTACATTAAATTATGAATATTTCAACACTTAAAATACTGAGGTTGTACTTTGGAACATAAAACAATTAATTGCTGACCAAGTATTTATCCTCTAAGCCCTTGTGAAGCTAACCGAATAAATTATTATAAAAAACTCGGCAGAAAATATGCCAACTTTACAATATTCTTTAGAATTTTAGATGAAGCAAATGACTGCTTAATTGAGGGTTTTATTTTCGACAACTCGTAATGTTCTCTGGTATCAGATAAACGACCTTTATTGATTTTATTTAGGTATAACTAGCGACCCGCCCCAGCTTCACACGGGTGCAATGGTGATATTAAATACATGCATGTATTATACATACAAACCTTTCTCTTGAACCACTCTATTTATTTAAAAAAACAGCATAAAAATCCGTTGCGTAGTTTTAAAGATCTAAGCATACATAGCGACAGCAGACTTTGTTTTATATATTGTAATGATGTAAACTTTTATATTCATTATAATCTGTTTAGGTATACTTAAAAAAAGATGACGTGACTCACTCTCATCAACGTCCTGCCCTAAAATCCTTTTTTTTTTAGGTGGGGAAGTAATCCAATAACATCTCACGCCCTTGAGCAAAGCGAGAGTGTACGTTAAACTTTCACTGACTAAAATCCACTTCGATGTTATTTCGTTGCTTTTCCTAGTAAGGGCCGAGTCTTCCTTTCGGGGACAGACCCTTGGCCCCTGTAGGCTTCGGCCCTGCTGGGCCCCTTCGGTTTATTGACATCTCACTGATGCGTCCGTGAGGTCCGGACGGTGGGACCTAACCCGATAAGTAAGTCAAAATTGAAGGTCAAATCAACGACGCTCCGAGAATGTAAATTACATAAAGACTTCATAAAAGTTCTAACAAATAAAAGAACTTCAGACCAATTATTATCATAAATAAATTCGTCTGTTATAAACGTTCTCAAGAGTACTATTATCTCTATGGTTACGAGCTATTTTAAGGTTTATTAGAGAATGAAGGGCGAACTTTATCAGTCTAAGACTAGAGACACAAAAAATCTTTCAATTTACTGTTAAATGTATAAAAGGTTTTTAGTTGTTTCAATTAAATCATTTCTATAAGAGGCACAGATTTTTTTTTTGGGTAACATTTCATTATGAGGGCACATTCCCGGGTGACAGCGGTGTGGAGGATGAGGAGGAGTACTTTGACTCCTAAGTGTATTTTATGTTTTTGTATTGTATGTACGTAGTTAGGTTTATTTTGACGGCTCAGCTGGCACAGTTGTTGAGTGATTGACTGCTGCGCTGAGGGTTCAATTCCCGCATGAAACAAATATTTGTTTGGTCTACAGATAGTTGTTCCGGGTCTGGGTGTCTTATGTATGTGACTTTACATGTTTGTGAACGCACCCACGACACAGGAGTAATTCCATGTGTCGAACAATGTTTTTAAAAAAAAAATAGTTAAGTTTATATTACATATTTTTATTTATCAAAGGAAATAAAGCAGAAATATCGTCCTTCAAATAACCCTGTTCTTACAAAGAGTCATGAAAAAAAAAGTTCGATGCCTATTAAAATGATTTCTGCGTAGCACGGGGAAGGCTACGTCAGCTACGAGGCTACGATGGCTACGACGTAGCACCGACCGTAGCCGCTGCGTAGACAACTGCTTAATGGCGCCCACTGACAATCTCATGACGCAGTACATCAACCCATTACTTTAGTTGATTGGTTTTGAAAGTCTTCCATACTTTTATGAAACTTTTATCTTTGAATGTGTCGATACGATATTATTGTGAATGTGAGGACTACGTAAACTGTTTTTCGTAATTGAAATCATCTATAGTACTACATATTTTTTTGACTGGTCTGTTGGTCTTGAGGCTTTGACTGCTATGCCGAAGGTCGTGGGTTTGATTCCCACCCAGGACAAATGTTAATGTGATAAGCACGATCATTTGTTCTGTCTGGGTGTAACTTATCTATAACTAGCGACACGCCCCGGCTTCGCACGGGTAGTGATATTGAATATATTATGCATGTATCATACACATAAACCTTCCTCTTGAATCAGTCTATCTATTAAAAAAAAACTGCATCAAAATCCATTGTGTACTTTTAAAGATACAAGCATACATAGGGCATAAGCAACTTTGTTTTATACTATGTAATGATACTATGTATTTAGAAATTTTGTAGTGTGTTAGTTATAAAATATATTATTTTTTATGATTTAAACAAAATCTTTTTCCTTTTTTTATAGGCCACAACGAATGCCAACACACAACTTGAAAATGTCACAACCCTCCTGGCTCCTCACCAAATAAGTACCAACCCTCCAATCATGGACATAGACGAGAAAGTATCGGGGCCTGGAGGGGCCTCGCAGAAAAACTGGTCACATCTGAACACCAGTGATGAACTGCCTTTGGACATGAGGTTCAACCATGGGCATATGGTGTCCATAACCGTGTATACTGTGCTGATGCTGATATCAGCGACTGGGAACCTGACGGTGCTGTCGCAGCTGATGAAGAGGAAGAGGGCGGGGAGAGCCAGCCGGCTGGATGTGCTGCTCATGCACTTGGCTGTGGCTGATCTTATGGTAAGCTGTTTTTGTTTTGTGATTTCCAGTTTCTGAAGGATTTGAAATAGCAGGAAAAGCCCCAGCGCCCGGTTTATTTATTTATTTAACAATTTTTGTACACACAAAATAATAAAAGAAAAGACAAGGAAACAGAAAAATAGTCATAAAGGTGATGCTTATTTCTAAAGAAATCTCTTCCAGCATACCTGCGACAGGAGTTTTCGGGTCTTATCCCAAAAAGTTTTTTTTATTTTTATTTAAACAAGGGATTTTCATAAAATTTGGCACACAATTAGGCCCGCATAGCATAATCAGCCTTATTATGTTCCCACGGCTGGGACTCGTTTGTAGGAGAGATAATGGACCGTAATCTAACACGCGAACCGTAGGCCTCCCCCTAATGTCACCACAACGAATAGTCCTGTGCGTCTCGTATCCATCAGATTTTCATGACTCTTACCAGGTCGTCGGCCCACCTCGTGGGAGGCCGCAATTTATAAAGTAAAATTAAATAATAAAAAAATAATAATACTAAAACTGCAGCTGAAAAAATATGAAACAAGAAAAAACGTATATAAGAAAAACTATAGTCACACGTTTTTTTAAGTTTTGCGGTAGTAACGTGTTACTACATGTCATATTACCTTCAGCGGACGATTAAAACGATATGTCATATGTCGAGTTATATTTCGAGTAGATTAGGAGCTATGAGGGAACAGTTGAACATACTCACATACTTACATAGCCTGTCAAAACCCAGTGGCACTACAGGGTGGCAAGGCTGGCATAATGCCACGGGCCCTTGGTAAAACGGGCTCCCAGCTTAAGAAGCCATGGGCTACAAGTAACCCGAAATTACAAATTTGATTAGGTAAAATTAAAACAAAACGAGGTGATTTTTTTTTGGGGCCTCATCCAATAAATTTGCCACGGGCCTCAGATGATATAGTTACGCCACTGTCAAAATCATAACCCTCCTTTGACTTTACCGTCGTCATTAAACAGGATTCACGCTACTATACAAATATCTTCGGGCCGATTACATCACACCAGGAATTTGAATGCATTATACTTACGAAAGCAGTGGTTTTTAGAGCAGTGGTGGCCGAGTGGTAAAGGCCCCGACTTGCGTGTAGTAGGTCGCGGGTTCAAACCCAGCCAGGCCCATTACTTTGTGTAATTTATTTCAGCACTACTGCTCTCAAAACGGTGAAGGAAAACATCGTGAGGAAACCGGCATGTCCTAGAACCAAAAATTCGAAGACATGTGACATCCACCAACCCGCACTGGGCCCGCGTGGTGGATTACGGCCCATACCCTCTCTTAGAGAGGAGGCCTGTGTCCCTGCAGTGGGAACATTAAAAAGGCTGATGATGATGATGATGATGATACTTACGAAAACACAAACAAATTAACAACTGTTAAAGTGATAACTTACTTCAAACTCCGGATCTGTTCAATATGTACATTTAATTCTATTGACACACCGACGACCGAGGCACTTAATGCAGATCATAACATAATTTACACAGTATTAGAATATCAAGTACCTCGGATAAATACAAGCGATCCGTAACAAGCTCATCTTTTATGTATTTTGCTTCAGACTCGCCAGTGTTTAAAGATGAGGCGGTTCTCTTTGAGATATTATATCGTAAACGAGTGGTTCCGTACCAAGAACTGGATAAATCACGGTTTAACCTTTCGACTTTTGTAATTACAGACAATTAAAAAACAATAGGTGTACAAACGCCGGCGTTATCGTGGGGCTCAAGAATTTAAGGGCTTCCTTTAATTTTATTTGTTGTTATAGTGGTAGGACACGCTGAGATTTTTTTTTCTTTTACTGTTTCTTCATTTACATTTTACCCGACAGAAGTCCACTTCTGGAAATGAGCCTCCCTCAAGTATCATCCTCCCACAACAAACGTTTACATGTGTTCACACGTCCATCGCCTTTCCGCAATTTATTTATGATATCTTGCAATTTTAACCATTTTACTAGAGATCACAGCAGAGGTTGTCCCGGCTTTTTGTCAGAAAAAAAATGAGCAACCGATTACAGCGACACTTACCAATTTTATTATATTTTCAAACTATCCAGGGATCCACTCTACAGACAATTTTATCCAAATCAGTCCAGGCGTTTTAAAGGAAATAGGTACTAAATACATCTGCATATTCATACAAGTTGACTAAGAAAAAACTCACTTAGTTGATGCATAAAAACAAATTACAAATGCATTTATTTACACTCGTTGAATTACAAAAATCGGAAAGTCAAGACATGGAAACTCATTAGTCAAAAACTCATCAACATTCCTACTCAACTTCCGAGGTGCGTGTCCATGAATGTCAGAGACCGCTTTGAAATGTGCCAGAGCCGCCAAGGACGACATTTGAATAATGTTGTTTTTTAAAGTATTTTCCTGTGTCTTCAGTTTCTGAAGTCATTTAACATCATTACATAGTATAAAACAAACTTGCTTACCGCTGTCTCTATGTATGCTTAGATATTAATGAGGTTTTTTTTAATAGATATAGTGATTCAAGAGGAAGGTTTATAAAAAAAAATCACAAGTCAGGTGTATAATACATGCATAATATATTCAATATAGCCGTGCGAAGCTGGGGCATAGCTAGTGCATATATAAAAACATTTACGATTCTATATACATCCGCAATACTAAGTATGTTTTTTAAGACACCTAGTATAATGTTAGCTCAGTAACTTATAGAACCCTAGCTATAACCTGCGACTTCGCTCCCTGCAACAAAAAAAAATGTGATAAATGAAGAATCGCTCGCCCGATTTTGTGCAAACTTCACATAAACCATCTACTAAATAGTCCAAACAAGGCCTAAATATTTGGTTTACAACGAACAGTGGCATTGATTTTTATATAATTACTAGCGACCCGCCTCAGCTTCGCACGGGTGCAATGCTGATATTAAATATATTAAGCTTGTATTGAACACATAAACCTTCCTCTTGAATCACTCTATCTATTAAAATAAACCGCATTAATATCCGTTTTCGTAGTTTTAAAGATTTAAGCATACATATGGAGGAAGCGACTTTGTTTTATACTATGTATTGATATTGATAGAATACAGCCTGGTGACAGTTAGACAGACAGACGGACTGACTGACGTACAACAGAGGCCTAGTAGCGTTCCATGGCTTACCCTTGGGGTTCGAAAACCACGGATCTCTAAACACAAACCTAATAATAAATTGTTTGCTTGGAACTGATGAACTGATTTTATTTATTGTTTGAAATATTGTATTTATGTTTGTTTAGGTACTGTATTGGTATACTAGCTTATGCCAGCGACTTCTCCTGCGTCTCTATGTCAATAAGTTTTAATGTCTCATTCTACTGGAAAAATATTTTTTTAATTGGGTTCTATAGTTTTTATTAAAAAATATTTCGTCACAATTGTATTAGTATAAAATTTGACCAATCTTTTCTTCTGAGATGAGATTCTCGTTCTAGGTGGGGCTAGAGAGGGTGTCAAATATTGACTGACTTAAACTCATCTGTTCCTTTAATAGCCCTTTACGTTTCAAGACCTCAGTAATTATTTAAAACATTCTCAAAGCACAGAGGTTCCCTTCTACCAACTTCGGCAAAGTATTTTAAACTCTCACATCTGTCCTACCTACTTATTATTTCATTTCAGTTTTCACCGGCATGTGAATGTTGAGGCAATCCAGCTGTTAGACAACACGGATTTAGTGCGTAGACTAAAGAGAACTAAACCCTTTGAGTTAGTGTAGTGTATAAGTTAGTGTATAATAGTGATCAAATCTGTGCTATGTATATGACACATGAACAAAGTGGTTTTATAAATATGAGACTCTAAGAAAGTGCTAAGGACTTCTATATAAGTGTTAAAGAACGCTATTCTTAGTTTTAACAAAACCCCTATTGTATAATAATAAGTAAAAGTTAAATTTCTTATTAGTCTCCTAGACTAGATTGTAATCAATTATTAAGAAATTTGTTCTTAATAATAAAGGAGAAAAAAAAATCAGTTTTACTTAATCTTTCATTCAAAGTATATTTAAATAAAATTTCTTTCCTTTGTATAAAACTTTTTTTTTGGTAGAAATTATTTCGTGTCCCTCAAAGTTTCTCATACAATTCCTTCGTTGTTATTCGCATGTACCATTCTGGCCTACGTGATATGAATAATAACTTCTCCACGAACTGCAACATCCGGCAATGGGTACTTGTTTATTAGCAACAGAACTGGATGCTATGAAAGGAAACAGAGCACCCTTTATTACTTATGAAGATATGGCCTAATCAGGATTTTTATACCCAAGTACTTCGCAATAGAAAGTGATCACAGAATTCCTCTCGGTTTTTGCTAAGCAGCAATCGCACCAATTACACATCGTTTTATCAAGTACGAAATATTTAAAAAATACGAAGAAATCTATTACTTACTTGCGTTTCTATTAAGAGTTTTATCAGAAATGCAAGTTTACCTAACATAAAAGACTCATTTTACTAGCCCCAACATCAAACGCCTATTTCAATAACCCTATCATCACACACACATTTTTCCTCCTGGAGCCTAGGGTGGTGCAAACTGTTACCTCGACTCTAGGAATAAGGCAAGGAAGGTACGGGGTAGGTTTTTTAGTCAGTAAAAGTCTGACACTGGTCTCCCGCTCCGCCCAAGAGCGGGTTTCGTCATTCGATGATTTTCACCTACCATAAAAAAAAATAAAAAAAATCACACACACATTTAAAAGGCAATATGTGTGCGGACACCGGTGTCCTCCTTTCGAACACCGTAATTAGAGACATATTTTTTTTTAAAGAACAATATGTATGCGAACGCCGGCGTTCGCTTTAGGCTTACGAGCTCAAATAATTAATAGTCCCAATATCACACCCCTATTTAGTTAGCCCCAACAACACTTTTACTACGGTTAGCAGTATTGTTGCAGGTGACGTTCCTGATGATGCCGCTGGAGATCGCGTGGGCGGGCACGGTGCAGTGGATGGCGGGAGACCTCATGTGCCGCGTCATGATGTTCACGAGGACCTTCGGCCTCTACCTGTCCAGCTTCGTGCTCATCTGTATAGCTGTTGATAGGTGAGTCGGCATGTGATTTTTTTAATATAAACAACTAGCTTTCTGCCAGCGGCTTCGCCCGCGTGAAAATAGGTTTTCGCACAAACTTTGGACACGCATTTCACCCCTTTAGGGGGTGAATTTTGAAAAATCATTTCTTAGTGTTCGCCTGCGTCGTAAAAGGAAGCCTTTTTGGACAACACATCATGACAAAACTAACCGCTGATTTCAAATTGGCGGCTTTCTTTTGAGAAATATCCAGCTCAAACGTGTCTTAATGCCTAATGAGGCCAAAGCTATGCTTCTGAAAGGATGACTTGGCCCTGGTATAAAAGACAACTAAGGAACAGGACTGGGTTTTAGTCAATAAAAGTTTTACACTATCTCTTGCTCCGCCCAAGGGCAGGAAATGTAATTGGATGATTTTCCAACCTAGAAAAAAACATGTCTGATATCAAACAAATCTGATGTGAACGTCAAATATACTAAACTTGAATAGTATTTTTGAGTTACGAAATCATGAATAACTTCTCCTACTCCAAGGTCCCCACTTTGGATTAGGAGAAGTTATTAGTCATTAATGAATTAGTATTTAATTATTAGTGACTAATGAAAAGGGATTACACGACTATTATAGCCTAATTAATATCCACCTTTCAGTTGCCCTTAGGGTTCCAGGAAAACGACGACTCTTTTAAAAACAATCCTAGTCTTTTTATACGTCATAAGAGCGTACTTATCGCGTAATACAAGAATAAGAGGGTGTACCTACACTCAACAACCCACTAGGTGCTATACTACAGCACCTAGTGGGTCGTTGAGTTGCCATAATAAGTCTGCTTTGAACTTTCAACGAGTAATTGCTTTGATTTTCTTTGAAAGAGCTGCTGTATCCGGTCGGATGAGAACACTTGATCTAAAATTAAACGGAAAGCCAGCTTTCTGGCCACATTTCTGGATGACAGAGATGTACTTTGACGCCTAAGTGTATTTTTTGCTCTTTGTATTCTATGTACATAGTTAGAATTAGTATAAAAGTGTTTATAGTGTAGTTTTTATTAAAGAATATTATAACCAGAGTATCTAATAATAACTTTAGTATCACTTTCTGAAAACAACATTTGAAAAAAGCATTGTCAAATGTCTACACATGGCTATAAGAATTTATCTGAAGGTTTCAGAAACTAAGGAATTAGGACTTATGAAAAAACACGTTAAAAATATTTGTAAGCTTGCTCTTACTACTTTCCTAACAATGTTGGTGACGGCTTCCTGCAGTCTAACCGGATGCAGCCTTATACTAGCATTTTAAATGAAACCACTACCTATCTGACCTTCACAATCCCGTTGCTGAGTTCTCCTCAGAACATCTAGAGTGGGAGGAGCCTTTTTGTCATTTTCATTTCATGTTGCACCGACCTATGTAAGTCATTAAGTCCTAAGTCATTCGTCATTTTATGAATCTTGGCTTTTTTTAGGGTTTGAATTAGAAATTATGGTATCCAAAAAGTAGGTAGATTCTATGGACAAATATTTTTCAGTCATGTTTCATAGACTTTTCCAGAGTTTTTGCTACTAATTCCTTGTTTGTCGTCAACAAAATTGTCACTAATTAAAAAGGGTAACTAGGAGATGGACTCTATCGAGTGTTTAAAAGGTAAAGCGACTTCAAGAGCTTTTTAAATAATTGTTTCTCTTCATTTATCCAAATAATTACCTACTACAAATTAGTTACTAAAATAATTGTCGTTTAATACATTTTGAAGTACATTCACCTCTCGTTTTGCTGTTTTCATTACTAACTGTAATTTACAAATGAATTCTATTTATTCTGGATCTCAAGCTTTTAGCCAAATCGAAATTCTATCAAAGAAAAATAAATAAATAATATATATACTGGTACATACAACAGAAATAATATTGAAAAGGACTATCTAGGTATACATGTTTTATACATATAAACCTTCGACCTCTGTAATCACTCTTTCTATTAAAAAAAACGGCATCAATATCCGTTACATAGTTTTAGAGACTTAAGCATACATACATAGGTAGGGATAAGTAGCTGTCTGTTACAGATACTTTGTTTTATACTATGTAATGATAATTAGAAAAGACAAGTATTTTACTTCGCTCGTACTCAGCTTCTCTAGTCCACACTACACGAATTTCAGCTCAACTCGCGCTCTGGTCATGCTCGGCTTCTCTAGAGTCGGTCCACACTACACGAATTTCAGCTCAACTCGCGCTCTGGTCATGCTCGGCTTCTCTAGAGTCGGGCCACACTACACGAATTTCAGCTCAACTCGCGCTTTGGTCATGCTCGGCTTCTCTAGAGTCGGTCCACACTACACGAATTTCAGTTCAACTCGCGCTCTGGTCATGCTCGGCTTCTCTAGAGTTGGGCCACACTACACGAATTTTAACTCCACTCTTACTCGGCTCGTGTTGAACTCCTCTGGAGTCATTCCACACTACACGAATTAAAGCTCGGATCTTGCTCCACTTACGTTTGGTGTACAATAAAGTGGTATTATATTCTACATCTACAATCTATATTAAACTCTCGAGCCCCAAGCGAACGCGTCGTTCGCACACCTATCTACATCTTTCTATTATGTTTCTAATTACGATATTCGAAAGGTTAAATAAAATCAGTTAACAATTTCCATTAAGTGGGCGTCTGTTTATTCACAAGCTTAAACCTAATCCACTTATACAACAAATTAGTTCAGTTTTTCGTTATATTGCTTAACTTTATATTAGAATACACGAGTATATAGCCCTTTGTTATTGTTTTAGCAATTAACAACCTGCCAAAGGCAAATTGAGAAAGTAATATATGAGGAAAATTATTATACGAAGTTTTTAACGAGAAACTGTAGCTTTAAAAGTGTGAGTGTGTGAGTTTCAGTATGTCTGAGGGTCTACTGAGAGAGTCGGAATAATTAGTTGTTCGTATTTTATAAAACACACATTACATAGTCATTACATAGTATAATACTAAGTCGCGATGTCCCTATGTATGCTTAAATCTTTAAAACTACGCTACGGATTTTGATGGATAGATTGATTCAAGAGGAAGGTTTATATGTATAATACATGCATAATATATTTAATACTAGCTCTTGCTCGCAGCTTCGCCCGCGTACATAAAATATAGCCTATGTCACTCAGGAGTAAAGCAGCTTTCTATTGTTGCTAAAATTTTTCTAATCGGACCAGTAGTTCCAGAGATTACCCCCTACAAACAAAAAAACAAACTTTACCTCTTTATTATATTAATATAGTGTAGATTAGGTTAGCGACCCGCCCCAGCTTCGCACGGGTGCAATGGTATGCACCCGTGCGAAGCTGGGGCGGGTCGCTAGTCATCATTACATAGTATAAAACAAAGTTGCTTAGATCGTATGTATGCTTAGATCTTTTAAAGTACGCAACGGATTTTAATGCACTTTTTTTAAATAGATAGAGTGATTTAAGAGGAAGGTTTATGTGCAGAATACATGCATAATATATTCAATATCAGTACCCGTGCGAAGCTGGGGCGGGATGCTAGTTCTATTATATAACTATAATATAGTTACAATAAGAATTCGGTCAAGTACAGTTCGGACTTGCGCACAAAGGGTTCGATACAATATTGCGTATCAAAATATTTATATTTTCTATTCGAGTTTTAATTTTATTTTTTTTCGAATCGTGAATTAGTTTTTTTTTCAGATGATTTCTTATACTTGTGCTTATACCATTCTTATGTCAAATTTCAAGATACTAAATCAATGGGAAGTACCTATCTTATAGGTTTTGATTTCCAAGCCTCTCGTTGCGCAATGGTTTTTTCTCTATCTTTAACTCAAAGAGAAAAAACTTGTAACTTGGAATTAAGCTCGCCTTTATACAAAAACTATATTATTTTGAGACTTGTTTCACTGTATAATAATTTAATGAACAAAGAAATAAGTTACTCAACATGTACTTCTTGGAATTGTCTAAACCTAGATACTATTAAAATATGGTCGTAATTGCTGGAGGAGTATTTTATTCAAAGAAGAGTCCACATTCATCATCATGATTATCATCATTTTAGCCGAAAGACGTCCACTGTTGGACATAGGCTTCCCCTAATTTCTTAATTAAATAAAATTGTATTTTTTTTTTGTATTTTTTTTTTAACTATCACACAACGCCATCTAGTCCCAAGCTAAGCAGAGCTTGTGTTATGAGTAGTAGACAACTGATAAATATACTTATATATTGCTAAATACATATTGTAGATAAATTACACTCAGACACAGAACAAATGATCGTGTTCATCACACAATCATTTGTCCTGGGTGGGAATCGAACCCACGACCTCCCGCATAGCAGTCAGGGTCACTAACTACTAGACTGACAGGCCAGTCAATTAATAATTAGATGGTTAAGTTAAAAAACTAACCAAATTTTGAATAAAACATATTTTTTTTAATGTTAAAAAATAATCAGGCTTGTTTTTTTATTTATTAATACAATTGTTTTCATTGCTAATGCAGATACTACGCGATCTTGAAGCCTCTGAACGTGACGTGGGAGGCGCGCGTGCGCAGAGCGCTGATCATCGCCTGGGTATGCGCAGGGCTCGCCAGTCTGCCGCAGAGCTTCATCTTCCACGTGGAGGAGCATCCCGACGTTAAGGGGTAAGCATATATTGTCAAAAAGTATTTGCAGCGCACCTATCAATTCCTGGACTCACATCTTTGAGGAATGGCTGGAAAGATGTCACGGCCGCTACCTTACTTTATTTTTCACATGACGGAGGTTCTCACCGGACATGGTAATGTTCGGGAGGTCCCGGTACCTGATTCTAGCAGAAGAAATGCTCAGGTGTCACCATTGTATGGAGGGCACTTAAAAAAACCGACCAGCGCCAAAGTCACTTCTTACTTTTGGTTGGACTTCTGACGCTTTAAATTATAGTAACCACGCATTAAAACAATATCTTCTTAGGTACAAGCATAAAGTTAGCCTTTTAGTTTCGTCACGATATTTTTCTTCATCATTTTACGACCTACAATTCCGTGTGTGTGCAGGAAATAAGTAATACTCGGAAGGCCCCTTATAAAATGTATATTTCCGATTTGAGTCTATAGCAAAAGTCTAAGAATGACTGTCTTGCTTGGGGACTCGGGCGCCACGCCCCATTCAGTCATATGATACAAAGAAATATGCATCAGCATTGCCACTACGATATCATTAAATTGTAAACATCACATCCCATGAGAGACGGGAAAGTTAACACCTAGCACCTCTAATAGGCAATTTCCATTGGGTAAAATCCCACACAACTCCAAAGACAAAAACAGTCTTATTCCCGTAAGTACCTTAAACTTATTTTGGCTCTACAGAACGAAGGGCTTGGGTCAACAACCCAAGATTAATATTCATCGACTATTAACGAATTTAGAACTGATGAAGGCTGTCAAAAGCTGACTTTATTAAAAATAAATTGGAATTATTGGACCTGTATGAATATTACGTACGTGGTTTAAAATAGAAGTAGGGTCAGTATCACTGCTCTGAGCGTTTAGTTATGCATTTGGTAAGGTCAATGAATCATCGTGTTTGCATTTGTCATAGTTTTTTTGCCTAAATTAAATACGCTTCTTTGGCAGTAGCGCGTTTACTTTTAGATCAAGAATCGACTGCATTAACAACCGAGATCGACAGGTGGATCGCATTCAATCGGTTAGTCACCTCTGCTCTAGAATATGTTCACGGAAATAAAGTCGCAAGTCAAGAATATACTCAATACTATTTGATCTGATGTTTCATAAACACGTGCTAATAGAAAGCAATTCCGGTGTAATATTGGCAGTGTTTCAGTCGGATTGTTCCACATTTGCACGTAAGATTTAGGCGGTAATCTAGCAGATAACATAAATGTTTATGATGATGATCTGACGAGCGATGATACGGTTTGAGCTCTTGTTGTATTAGGGCCTTCGCCCACGGTCTCTTGCTGTAGTAGACGAGCGACACTATCACTACCATAGTCGGTATCATTTACAACGTGATTCAGAAGCGATGTTAACGCGCTACTATCACGCCACAGCATCGCGACGACATCGGGAGAATATGGAGAGGGTGGCGTGAATGAAAAATTCTACATACAAAACTTAAATTTTTTGTCGTTATTGAATCGTGCGTGCATCGCGACAGAACCGAAACAGTATCCCGTTGTCTTGCGGCTGAGAATCGTGGTGTGGGTGAGGGCACACAGGTAGCGAGTTTATCGTAACAGCCTCCCGGTGCCATGGCTAATATGAAAGTGAACATCAGAGACCTATAACTAAGGCAAAGAAGGAACGAAATGGGTTTTTAGTCAGTAAAAGTCACTATCTCTCGCGCCGCCCAAGTGCGGAAGATGCCATTGTACGATATTTGCCCACCATAAAAAAAATCGCAAGTGTATCGATGCGAACGCGCGACAACTTCGCTCCTACGTATCGCTACAAAAAGACATCGTGGTTGAAGGGCCTTAGATATTGAAAATATGATGCGAGGTTTTCAGAGGTTTTTTTTTTTTTTTTTTATGGTAGGTAAAAATCATCCAATGACGAGTTCCGCTCTTGGGCGGAGCGGAAAACAAGTGTCAGACTCTTACTGACTAAAAAACCTACCCCGTTCCTACATCGCCATACATACCAGGGCCAGAGCCTTCCTTTTCAGACACAAACCCGTGGCCCTGATTGGCTTCGACCCTTCTGCAGGATCCCTACGGTTGCTGACAACTCCTTGAGGCGCGCGGGAACAGTGCGCGCCGTCGACGACTGGGCTTGGTCCGGACGATTACCAGACGACCGGACGGCGAGCTACCCAATGCTCACCGTCCGCAAGCCCACGCCTACGGTGGCCGGAAGTCAGGATCGGAATCGCGGCGGCGTCTAGGGCGCAAACGCCGTTGCCTTATGCGGTCCGCCTCCTCCTTTGCTAGCATTACTGCTTCGCAGAAGGAGGCGACCGCCTGCCACTCCTCCTCACTCCGAACCATGGCTTCTACCAAGGCCCGGCGCGAGAGATCGCCGCCACCGATCGCTCCCACGAGGACACAGCGGTGCTCTGCCCAAGCGAGGCACACCTCAACCGTGTGCTCCACCGTGTCCTCCGGGCGGTCCACACAGTGGCGACACCCGGGCGTCTCTTCCGCACGAATCCGATGCAGGTACCTCCCGAACTTACCATGTCCGGTGAGGACCTGCGTCATGCGGAAAGTGAGAACGCCGTGAGTTCTTTCCAGCCACGCCTCAAGGAGGGGCATTACCGCCATAATTATGGCGTGCCCAGCACTGGGTTGCGATAGCCGCTGACGCCATTTCGCCATCACGAGATCCCGCCGGAGCTCTTTCCGCCACGCCTTGACATGTTCAGGCAGCGGACTTTCGCCCCGGCGTTGCACTTCCATGCGCAGATCGTGCATGCGTGCAAGGACTGTTGCCTCCAGATCCCATGGTGGCAGGCCAGCAAGGAGGCTCGCCGCTTCACGGGAAATCGTACGGTACCCCCGGATCACCCGTATGGCCATGACCCTCTGGCACGCATTCAGTTGGGCCCTCGGCTGCTGCTGCAGCGTCGGCGCCCACACCGGCGCCCCGTAAAGGGCCATGGACCGAACGATTCCTGCGTAGAGCCTCCGGCAGGGGGCGTCTGGTCCCCCAAGGTTTGGCAGGAGCCGCTTAAGGGCAGCACCCGTCCGATTCAGCTTGGGAGCCAGACGTCGGAAATGCTCCTTGAAATTCCATCGGCTGTCGAGGACGAGTCCCAGGTACTTCATCGTCGACCCGACGCCGATGTGAACCCCCCCTACCGTTGGCTGGGAATCAGTTGGCGGCGCGCTCCGAGGGCCATAAAAACACATGGCCTCGGACTTGGGCAGCGCCACCCTGAGTCCCAGCTGCTGGATCCTACCAACGGCTATCGCAACCCCGCGTGTCGCTAGTTCGACCGCCGCCTGGTGCGACTCTCCCTGCGCTAAGACCAGCGTGTCGTCTGCGTAGCAAACCACGCTGACCCCGTCAGGGAAGTCACCTCGCAGCACGTAATCGTACCCGATGTTAGGTTTTCAGAGGTTAACGTGGATTATAGTCTTGTATAAATAACATAGAGTACGATGACGTAACGTTTAATAATTAACGGAAACGTGTGTTTTACACACACTTCCTGTGAATATTTGATCAAAGACACATTGATTTTACTGGAGGAGAAACAATAGGCAACATTCAGAAATTACTTTCGGGGTTTAGGACTATAAAGTGTATATTTTTATATAACAGAAAAGATATGGAAATAAATAAGCATATTTTGCCTTATAGGATAGACTGCAATTCACCATGCGGGCCATGTGTGAATTGGTGGATACCACATGTAAAAGCGATGAAACGCGTGTCCAAAGTTTGTGCGAAAACCTATTTTCATGCGGGCGAAGCCGCTGGCAAAAGGCTAGTAATATTATAAACTCGTTTCGCGGAGTTTTAACTATTTTACAAAGCCACTTCAGTTTATAGAAAAGGTAGTTTCTGAACTAAATATAACATTTGTGGAATAAATTATTTAAATAATACCACATCAAAAGACAGTTAGTCAGCGTAGTCACAACTCGGAACAGGGGCCCTACTCTAATTCTCCGAAATACGAAGTTTCGATCGAAATTTCGCGTATTTGCTACTCTGGTTAATTTCGTTTCCGAAATTTCGAACGAACGATTTTTTTTGACGTTCCGAATTTCTAAACCTACTCTAATTGTAATTGTTTCGAACGAAAATTTGATCTTGACAGATGGATTATTCGGATAATAACGTCAAACCGACGCAACCAAAAGTGTTACCTTTTGATTTTTGTAAAAAAATTGCTTAAAATGGCCTCAAAAAAGCTTTTCATGAAGCCAGCTGTACGTGAAAAACGTTTAGAGCGTACAAGGATCCAGCGATACTTGCTCAACCAATTTAAAATTACGCAAATATTATCAGACTCTTTCGGCAATTATTTGAGGACAGTTCGACTTGAAATTCACAACTTACCAAGAAATAGTGCATCAAAAATGCTTTTAATTAAAGGAGCGATACTATGCTCTTTACACCGCCAGAGACAGAAACAGATGGAAAAGGAAAAGTAAAGAAGCGCGGTGTTCACAACCTCCAGTATTGTGAAATATAACGCAAGGAATAAAAGATTACAAAGTTCTTACAATAATTATTATAGTGCTACTGTGTTGTGTTCAGGGTAGCAAAGCACCAGAAAGTGAAGTGCTACTGTGATGTGTTCAGGGTAACAAAGCACCAGAAAGTGAAGTGCTACTATGATGTGTTCAGGGTAGTAAAGCACCAGAAAGTAAAGTGCTACTGTGATCTGTTCAGGATACTGTCCTCAGTTGTTGTTTAATAAAAGACTTAAATATACGTTTTGACTTTTTATTAACTAGAACCCTGTAGGATTTAGGGATTTTTATGATACTGGTAGTCGACTGGCTGGTCATGCCTATCTTCCTGGCTGGGTCCTAGGTCCACAGATAGGTATATCAGGCTGTGAAATGTTTGAAGGTTGAATTTATTGACAAGAAGTGGTGAAGAATGGCATAGGTTCATTGACCTGAAAAGAAAAAGGATTAAATACCTAATAGAATCAAAATATTGATATAATGTAGGAATTGATAGAATCAACTTAAAATGTATTTCAAATTCTTCTTCATAAAGATACTATTACAAAGTTCTTACAGCCAAAACAAAACTTGTGGAGGGTGAAAATGCTACTACTGTTACACCAACAATTTGACTTGAACACACACTGTGTACAGCAAACACAAAGTATATAAAGAAGCACTTGGTAAAATGATGTATTAACACGACAATTGAGAAATGAACTTCAATTAAAATTCTCTCAAAAAATCCACACATAATAATTATCTACGTAGACCAGTGCTGCCAACTCTAAAATCTACTTTCAAAAATGCCAAAAATATGTTAAAATTTTCGGAAAATGCTAAATTAAAATGCTAATCCAGAAATAAAGATAAAAATCTAAATAATGTGCCAAAAAAGCCCCGAAATAACTAATTTTATGTAACGAATAAAACATGAAAACTGAAGCCACTCTTTCAACTCTTATGTAGTTCAATTCAATTCAGTTCAATCAACACGTTTTTCAGGGTTTATGTTTTGCATTTAGCGCAGTGGTGGCCGAGTAGTCACGACCCTGACTTACGAATTAGGTCGCGGGCTCAAACCTAGCCAGGTGCATTAGTCTGTGTAATTTATTTCATCAGCATCCCGCTCAAAACGGCAACAAAAATTCGAAGACATGAAACTTATAGCGGTAAGTCCCCGCTTTGAGGGATGGCTGGAAACACAGAACAGATAATTATTCTGTTCTGAGGCTGGAAAGACCTCACGGCGTTCTAAATTTCCGCATGACGCAGGTCCTCACCGGACATGGTAAGTTCGGGAGGTACCTGCATCGGATTCGTGAGGAAGAGTCGCACGGGTGTCGCCACTGTGTGGACCGTCCGGAAGACACGGTGAAGCACACACTAGAGGTGTGTCCCGCTTGGGAGTGATCAGCGCCGAGCCTTGGCAGAGGCCATGGTCCAGAGCGAGGAGGAGTGGCAGATGGTCGCCTCCTTCTGCGAAGCAGTAATGCTAGCAAAGGAGGTAGCCGACCGCATAAGGCAACGGCGCTCAAGCCGCCGGGATTCCGATCCCGATTTCCGGCTTAGGCGCGGGCTTGGGGACAGTGAGCAATGGGTAGCTCGCCGTCCGGTTGTCGGGTAACAGTCCGAACCATGCCAGTCGTCAACGGCGCGCATTGTTCCCACGTACCTCAAGGAGTTGTCAACACACCGTACAGAACGGTCGAAGCCAACTGATGCCAAGGGATCGTGTCTAAAAGGAAGGCTCTAGCTAGTATACAAGTATACATGGCGACGTAGGAACAGGGTAGGTTGTTTAGTCAGTTATGAGTCTGACACTGATTCTCGCTCCTCCCAAGGGCGTGATTTGTCATTGAATGATTTTTACCTACCATAAAAATAAGACATAGGACATTCATTAATCATCGCGTGGTGGATTACGGCCTATTTCTTCTCCTGGAGAGGAGGTCTGAGTCCCAGCAATTAGAACATTATAAGGCTGATGCTATCTAGATATTCAAACGCTTTTCGAATTTAATGAAAAAAAAATGCTAATTTTGTTAATTTATGGCAAATTACTTTGAACAATGCTAAACTTGGCCAAAATAATGCTAAATTGGCATCACTGAAGTTGACAATGTTTACAAGTTTCAAAATTGTTTTTTCTTCGCCCCATTTGGGCTGGCTAAGGTCTTAAACCATACCGCCTCGTCATCAATAATAAATACTTTTCTTTGAATTACATTTATTTTCTATGCGATCATATAATATGTAATATTACAAGAAATATTTAGTAAATTGCTTATTATATGCTAAAAAGTCATTTTAGGTCAAAAAGGGACAAGCTGGCTTTCTTACGAAATGTGTATCATGACATGTTACGTATGATTATACAGATATTTTTAGAAATATGAGCATTTAAAGTAGTGTGAGTAATTTGCTCGGCCGCTTCTCCTTGCAACAAAGTAAGTGGCTAATTCATTGAAAACTAAATTTTTGCAGCACATTCATATTTCATTTATAAATATTACAGATAATATTTAAACAGACCTCGGTCTCCTTTCTCCAAAACGAAATTTTCGTCCGCAACGATATTCATTCGAAGTTTCGCAACTGTACCTACTCTTGATCTTTTGCGGATAAGCTCAAGAAGTTCGGATCCACAGACAATTTTCGTGATTGAATGAAAAGAACAATATTGTGTTGGATTTTTTATATGTCGTTTAAAATAAGTTACGATTTTTAACCTAATTTAAAAACATGCTTCATTTAACAAAAATGGATTTAATATACGGTTTATTAAAAATAACTAGTAATATTTATAAATAAAACATAAATGTGCTGCAATAATTTCATTTTTAACAAAATTAGCCACGACCTTATAAAACACCCTTTTTTACAGTCGCTGTTACCCGACTTATTGAAATAGCACTATTTCATGCTAATCTTCGGTACTAACGTATGACAATTAAAACTATCTGTATAATCATGCGTAACATGTCAATCATAACATGTCAACTTGTATTTGACTTTAATTTGAATATTTTAAAAATATATTATGTTGCCAGTGCTTTTTTGAATTCGATACACATTCCGTAAGAAATTCAGCCGGTCCCTTTTGTAGCTAAAATGACTTCTGCATATAATAAGCAATTTGTTAAATATTTCTTGTAATATTTTTGCATACAAAATTGAATTCAAAGAAAAGTATTTATTATTGATGATGAGGCGGTATGGTTCAAGACCTGCCTGCCCAATTGGGGCAGAGGAAAACAATCTTGAAACTTGTCAACATTGTCAACTTCAGTGATGCCAATTTAGCATTATTATGGCCAAGTTTAACATTTTTCTAAGTGATTTGTCATAAATTCAGTTTAACAAAATTAGCAATTTTTTATCATTTTACTCGGAAAGCGTTTGAATATCTAAATAGTATAGCATAGCATCAGCCTTACAATGTACTCACTGCTGCGACTCAGGCCTCCTCTTCAGGAGAAGGAATAGGCCGTAATCCACCACGCCACAATGAACGTCTCATGTCTTCGAATTTTTGGTTCTAGGACATGCCGAATTCCTTACAATGTTTTACGTTGCTGTTTAGAGAGGGATGGTGATGAAATAAATTACACAAAGTAATGCACATGGCTAGGTTTGAGCCTGCGACCTAAGACGTAAGTCAGGGTCGTGACTTCTTGGCCATCACTGCTCTAAATGCAAAACATAAACCCTGGAAAACGTGTTGATTGAACTGATTTGAATTTAACTACATAATGGTTTATTATTGCAACAGTCACGTTGTCACCAAAAGGTGTTTTGCGTGCGTAAATGAGGGTTGTAAAGAGTCATTAAATAGACAATGCCATCAAAATATAACGAATGGTATCGTGCGGAGTGGACATTGATGTCAGATTGAAAGAGTGGCTTCAGCCAGTCGGCAACTCGAGCTAGATAGCTCAAGTTGCATCTAATGAAAAAGATAAGGACGAGGGTCTTCATGTTTTATTCGTTACATAAAATTAGTTATTTCGGGGCTTCTTTGGCACATTGTTTAGATTTTTTAACTTTATTTTCTAAATTAGCATTTTATTTTAGCATTTTCCGGAAATTTTAACATATTTTTGGCATTTTTTAAAGTAGATTTTAGAGTTGGCAGCACTGGTCTACGTAGATTATTATATCTGGATTTTTTGAGAGAATTTTAATTGAAGTTCATTTCTCAATTGTCGTGTTAATACATCATTTTACCAAGTGCTTCTTTATATACTTTGTGTTTGCTGTACACAGTGTGTATTTCAAGTCGAATTGTTGGTGTAACAGTATGAGAATAAAATTCTTTAAACCTAACAGTAGTAGCATTTTCACCCTCCACAAGTTTTGTTTTGGCTGTAAGAACTTTGTTACTAAATATTATCGTATATTTATATAATATCTTTTAGTTTGTTTTTATTTTTAGATAGTCATTCTTAGAATTCTGTTATTCACAATTTTAGTTCTGTCAAAATTTTAATTTCTACAATGTAATGGGTATTTGATTTTATTACCAAATATAATAGTATCTTTATAAAGAAGAATTTGAAACCCATTTTAAGTTGCTTCTATTAGGTATTTAATCCTTTTTCTTTTCAGGTCAATGAACCAATGACATCCTCCACCATCTCTTGTCAATAAAATGAACCTCCAAACTTTTCACAGCCTGAGGGACCTGTGGACTTAGAACCCAGCCAGGAATATAGGCATGAACAGCCAGTCGACTACAAGTATCAGAAAAAATCCTAAATCCTACAGGGTTCTTGATAATAAAAAATCGAAACGTATATTTTAGTCTTTTATTTAAGTCTCTAAAGAACAACAACTTAGGGCAGTATCCTGAACACAACACAGTAGCACTATAATGACCTTTGTAACAACTTTGTAATCACAATTATTTGCAAAAAAATCTTTGACTAGTGCTTTGGTGGGAAAAAGACTTTGGAAGCAATAGTGGCACTTTCTGGTACAAGTCCTCAAATAAATGGCCGACTGCGACTATCATTTCGCACAAACTGAAACTTGGAATTTGCGCAATTTCAAGCTGTAAACGTAAGTGACGCCGGTTTCTTGCACACTCTAAACGGCCTCTACGTAGAGCGGCTTTAATTCTTCTTCATTGCGTTGTCTATCTCAATGCTGGGGGTCGTGAACACCTTGCTTCATCACTTTTCCTTTGAATGATATTCCTTCATCTGTTTCTGTCTTTGGCGGTGTAAACGGCATTGTATATCGTAGAGCTGCTTTAAATAAAAGTATTTTTGAAGCTCTATTACTTAGTAACTTGTGAGTTACAAGTTAAACTGTCCTCAAAAAATTGCCTAATGAGTCTGATAATATTTGCGTGATGTTAGACTGGTTGCGCAAGTGTCACTAGTTCCTTGTACGCTCTAAACGTTCTTTACGTAGTGCTCGCTTAATGAAAAGCATTTTTGAGCCCATTTTAAGCAATTTTCTTACAAAATCCACACAAACGAAAATCAAAAAGTAACACTTTTGGTTTCGTCGGTTTGACGTTAATATTCCGAAAAATCCATCTGTCAAGATCAAATTTTCGTTCGTGACATTATCAATTAGAGTAGGTTTAGAACGTCAAACCTGCGAAATTTCGTGAATGAAATAGATCGTATAAAAAAAAACGTATTGACATCACTGAAATTGACACTGTTGACAAGATTCAAGATTGTTTTTTCTTTGCCCCATTTGGGCAGGCTAAGGTCGTTAATCATACCGCCTCGTCAACAATAATAAATACTTTTCTTTGAATTACATTTATTTTCTATGCATAAATATTATAAGATATATTTAACAAATTGCTTACTAAATTCAAAAAAAGTCATTTTAGTTCAAAAAGGGACCGGTTGACTTTCTTACGGAATGTGTATTGAATTCAAAAAAGCACTGGCAACATAATATATTTTTAAAATATTCAAATTAAAGTCAAATACAAGTTGACATGTTATGATTGACATGTTACGCATGATTATACAGATAGTTTTAATTGTCATACGTTAGTACCGATAATTAGCATGAAATAGTGCTATTTAAATAAGTCGGCTAATACAATGGCTGTAAAAAAGGGTGTTTTATAATGTCGTGGCTAACTTTGTTGAAAATGAAATAACTGCAGCACATTTATATTTTATTTATAAGTATTACTAGTTATTTTTAATAAACCACATATTAAATCCATTTTGTTTAATAAAGCATGTTTCTAAATTAATATAAAAATCGTAACTTATTTTAAACGACATATAAAAAATCCAACACAATATTGTTCTTTTCATTCAATCACGAAAATTGTCTGTGGATCCGAACTTTTTGAGCTTATCCGCAAAAGATCTAGAGTAGGTACAGTTGCGAAACTTCGAATGAATATCGTTTGCGGACGAAAATTTCGTTTCGGAGAATTATAGTAGCACCCCAGGTTCAGAACAACGTTGCGGCTTCAAAAACACGAAAGGCAACTTTATTTTGTAACAATATTAATAAATAATAATATCAAAGTGTATAAGGCCTGTGCGAGTTCAGTTTCCCTTTGTAACCTTCCAATAGTACAAACCCCTAGGGATATAAATAAATGTAACAGAAGTATACTTTGAAAATTTCGCAAATAACAACTCTAGATTCTGAATCAATATTAAAGTCGGCTTTTTATCAAACTAGTTTCGCCTGGAAAACCTGCCAAAGTTAGTGTTTAAAGTAAGGTGGCAAATCGAATTTCACGCGGACGAAACCGCTGGCAGATGCTAGTATGAAATATATATCTACGACTGTTTGTTTTTGTCCTTAACTCCATAGTGTTCTAAACTTCATAGTAGAATATAAGCGTAAGGCGCTCACGACGGGCCATTTTTTTTGCCTCGGCCGCCGCAGGAGAGAACCTTGTAGTCAACAGTCGCAAAATGACTCACGATTATCATAGGCACGGCCATGCGGACGACGAGCAATGGGTAGCTCACTGTCCGAAGAACTGGGCCCGATTGCTTTGTCTACCACACGCATATCAAAGTGCTTCAACATAAATGACGAGAGTTACCAGGACCGCTGCGATGCCTGTCTAGACTGTGGAATAATTCGGAAAGCAAATCCTGGAATCCAACTCTTTGTGCTACTGAAGAAATACGAATGGGTTTCATAAAGTAGGTACAGTACTACAGTTGGATCACAATACAGTACTACTATGGATGGTGAGTCTGAAGTAAGGTTCTTCGAATTGTAGCACTTGAAAACTCGTAAAAAAATAAATGGTTTGAACAAATAAATGCAATTTGCAGTTGTCATTGGTGTTCAAAATTGTTATTGGCTTAAAAGCTTCATTTTTGTACGAGTTCTCAAGTGTTAAAATTCGCAAAGCCTACTTCAGACTCGCCAAGAAACGACGGCCGTACTGTAAAAGTCTGATACATTTTATGATTACTGTCCAAAAACAATTGTAACCCAAAAACTAACGCTGCTCTGTAAAATTCCACCATCACCATCAACCAATGCCACTAATAAAATTTACATTTACGATATCAATCAGCATAGTACCCAATACCCATATATTTCATGGCGTTCCTTAAGTAAAAGAAACATCTACGCCAGCCGATACACGCCAATCGTAAAACTGAATTGATGTGATAGGGTTGTCGAGCTCACTACTCTTGTAACATGGAGTACATTTACATAAACACGACTAGGAACTCTATTTGTATTGAGGGAAATTCCGTTCCGTATATAAATAGTTTGTTATGCTTAGTTTACATCGTTAATGATCAGTAGTATATTAAATCCTTTAAGCTAGAACTACATTATAGTTCGTTTTTTAATTCTAGACTACGATTTGACAACTCAGAATGTCACACTCTAGAAATGTGTTCCCAATTTTCTCGAGTTTGACATTTTAAGTTGTCAAATAGTAGTCTAGGATTAAAAGACGAACTATAGACTTATTATTATTAGTCTCTAGCGTAAACTATTCAGTTTAGAAAAAATATTTTATTTTATTTTTTGTCAACCTATCCATTAGATAGTACACATGTATGGGTTTGACTGCCTGGACTACATGCCTGGGGCTGATTGCGGATCTGACCACCAACTATTGATTTCTAAGCTAAAGCTCAAGTTGACAGCACCTAGAATCATTAAGAAACCAAGAACATTGGAGGTGAGGGATGGTGTTGGATTTCGTTCGCTTATCGCACAGAAGTGGACGCAGTGGTTAGAGGCAGATTTGGCTGACGAAACACCCGATGCACTGTGGGACCGAACTAAGACACTCATTACCTCAACTGTCAACGAAACCGCACCACCGATTACAACTCACAAAAGACAGCACTGGATGACTGACAGTACCTTCAAACTCGTCGAAAAACGCCGGAAGATGAAAGCAACAGGAGCGGACATCAAGGATGTAAATAACATGTCGGCACAAATACAATGTAAATGTAGACAAGATCACAATACCTACTTGCGCAATATGTGTAAAGAGATTGAGGCTCATGCAGACAGATACGAGTCAAGAGACTTGTACCACAAAATCCGTCTCATTACGAAAACGTTGCCATCCAAAACCTGGGCCATCGAAGATCATAATGGCCAAGTAGTTACTGAACTGAATAAAATTTCGAAGGTTTGGAGAGATTATTTTCAGTCCCTGTTTGAAGATCCTCAGTCACGAAATTTTCCACCAACGGAACCTACGAGTGATATGCTTGAGCCGGATATACTGAAATCAGATGTGAGAGCCGCTATTCGACATCTGAAGAATGGAAAAGCCACAGGTAGAGATGAGATCCCAATTGAAACTATACGAGCATTGGGAGAGCTACGTACAAATCAGGCGTGGTCCACGTGTGCGTCCAACTAATCTTATCTTAAATTCTAATTCTAATCTTAAATTGACCTTAAAAAAAAAGTATTTCGCTAGAAGAATACCCTTAGATATTAGAAGAAATTTAGCTCTACTTTTTATTCATAACTTTTTTAATTTTCTCCCTTCAGTCAGAAATGAATATTACAATATTGAAATATCTAGGACGCTAAAAATATTGAAGGTCAATTTTATTCAAAGACAAAACCAAACGAATTCATGATTCATTTCGAAGTAATGAATTGATTCAGATAAATTATATACATTTATATACGGATAACCAACCGTACAGTCATTATGGCTCTCGATAAGGTAACGTTATACATTACATTATAAAAACTACTCACTTATATCGATCATTTAAATTGAGAAAGCGCTATCGTTACAAACATTTCTCGATCTGAGTTGAAGGTTATGGCCTGCTAGGGCTGCGAGATCATTCCAAAGAGTGACCCTGGAACGCAAATAGGTACTGAACGAACACAGGTGAGGTTTCGTCTGTAACACTCACACTCTATCTCTATCGTGAGGAAACCGGCATGTACTAGAACCAAAAATTCGAAGACATGTGACATCCACCAACCCGCACTGGGCCCGCGTGGTGGATTATGGCCCGCTCCGTCTCCTAGAGAGGAGGCCTGTTTCCCAGCAGTGGAAAAATTTAAAAAAAAGGCCGATGATGATGACTCACGCTCTATCTTGCTCCACCCAGAGTGGGATAAGTAGGTACAGTACGGCGGTCGGATCTTGACGAGTCTGAAGTAGACTGCGAATTTTAGCGCTTGAAAACTCATAAACAAATAAAATGTTTTAAACAAATAAATCCAATTTGTAGTACGACTTTTCAAGCGCTAAAATTCCCAGAGCCTAATTAAGACCCGCAAGATCCGATGGCCGTACTGTAATTTGATGATTTTACACATCAAACAATCTTTGTGTAACCAAGCAACCTGGCAGGCTGCGGGTTAGTTCCAAAGAGTTACCATGGCCTTAAAACGAATAAACCAACTCAAACACTAAATTAAAGATGTATTTGTCGGAAACGGCTTCGATTTGTTGACAACAAGACAAGGCACGCCATCTAGTGGCAACTAGAAGAACTAAATAAAGATGGCGCGCTTGACAGAGTCAGTGACGTTTCCGCTTTGCTGCGAGTTTGCGGAGGAGGGAACCCGCCCGGGGAGCGGACACTCTTAGCCAAGCCGTCGCAGAGTCAAGACGTTCTGAAACTGTCTGTTTTGTTGTAATTTGTGATAACAGTGCACTGTACCGAAATGTATTGAGAAGTAACTCCTACCCGTTGTTATTCATTGCACGATACCCACATAGACCCACATGATAGATCTGATAGACCAGAGCTCGAACACCATCCTGGACACGAGCCGACATATTTATAAATAAATATGGTTACAAAGTTCTAACAGTTAATACAATAAAAGGCACTCTTTTTTATGGTAGGTAAAAATCATCCAATGAAAGAAAGAAAAGAAAACAGTGTTTATTGACGAATCCCAAGATAGAAAACGAAAGAAAAAAAAACACAGATTTTTTATTACGAATCCCGCCCTTGGACGGAACGGGATACAGTGCCAGACTCTTACTGACTAAACAACCTACCCCATTCCTACCTTGTCATATGTACCTGGCCCAGAGCCTTCCTTTCAGACGCGACCCCTTGGCCCCAGTTGACTTCGTCCCTTCTGCAGAGTCACTACGTTTCGCTGAATAGGCACTCTTGATGTTAAAATTAATTAAGGGCAAAAATTAATTACGCGTAGGTATTAGATTTTTTAAATTTAATCTAGAAGAATTCTTGTATAGTGTACAAGGTATTCTCAATCAACCATCTGAGTAAAGCTCTTTGAAGCGGACCATTGATAATTAAAATAAGTTTTCAGAAACCTTTTCATAAATTTTAATGCTCATAGTGTAGCAACTTCGCCTATATAACTTTAGCTATAGCATGAAACACTAGAAAAATACACGTGTATTTTTAAGTTAAAATATCTATATCGATGATAATGAAAAATCACAAAGTTAAAAACTTATTATGTCGCCTGTTTGTCCGCACAAATACATGATCACCGGTCCATCCAGGCGATTTGGGGGTGGTTTTGCTCTCTGACATGTGTTGTACTTAGTCTTGGTGGTACCCAACTTGTGACTTTTAATAAAAAAAATTGTTTTTTTTTTGTTAATACTATTTATTCAGTTACAGTTTTCGCATATACTAAAAATTATCTTATATAGATGGGGTTAATCTAGTAAAAATGTGACCCTATATCGTGGTCCAGCCAAAATAGGAGAAGATATTTGACATTGGTACCAAAATTGTGGGATATAAATACACATTTCAACAGCCTTTGATATGAAAAAGCGATATCTTTGGTAATGTAAAAGTCCTAAGGCGCCGCCGCCAGTATACACCAACTCTCAAATTATGCCTTCGTCTTATTTTCTTACCAATATCAATAAAAGTTCTCTAATGTGACTCGGTAATAAACGACCGAAAGTTCGAAAGTGATTGATCGAATATCAATATGCGCTTACAAGTGAGTTTGTTTTATTGGTTATGTCGCCTCGATACGTCAATGATTAGGCCATGAAATGAGAATAATTTTGTATGTTTGTATTACCTACTTTTGTTTTTAGGTAGCTACTAATTATATTTTTTACTAGCTTTTGTCCGCGGCTTCGCCCGCGTACATAAAATATAGCTTATGTCACTCAGGAGCGAAGCAGCTTTCTATTGTTGCTAAAATTTTTGCAATCGGATCAGTAGTTCCAGAGATTACCTCCTACAAACAAAAAAATAAAAAAACAAACTTTATCTCCTTATTATATTAGTGTAGATTAATTCTAGATAGGCTCGCGTTTGACCACAATCTGTCCTGATGGTAAGCGATGATGTGGTCGACGATGGAGCACGCTTGCCTAAAAGTAACCTATTCACTCTTGACTTAAAGACCCCTAGGTTTTACCGTTGTAGCAGGAAACAGACGCCGGCAGGGAATTCCACTCCTTAGCTGAATGCATAATGAATGTGTTCCCAAAACGCTTTGTACGTATGGGTCGGCTCTCCACCATGTAAAAATTTTTTTTTATCTATTATTTATTAATTATAAAATCTATTTGACAATTTCTTTTTGAATTTGCTCTTATGTTATTTTATAGATTTTAGTATCTAAAAATAAATTTGAATTGAACTCTTGAGCCTCAAGCTAACGCCGGCGTTCGCACACCTATTGTCTTTCTATTATGTCTCTAATTATGGTATTCGAAAGGTCAAATTGAGATTGTAAGCACTACAAGTACTCATCATCATCATCAGCCTTTTTTAATGTTCCCACTGCAGGGACACAGGCCTCCTCTCTCTACAAGTAAACGATGATAATATTAATTTGTTCTGAAAATTACATAATCTAATTTATACACAGGGATGGTTTTAAGCGTTATTAGACCCCGTTAATCTAATTATCTTAAGACTAGAGACTTAATAAACTAGTACCTACGCCTCACCATCAACGATTGATAGTTTATTTAAATTCAAAACTGGGTATTTCTTGATTAATTTCAAGATTTAAAATAATATTTTAGATGTTTTATAAAAATGAACAATCACAATTTTATGACAACGGTAATGAACTTTGGTCTACGAGTACCTTTAAAGATTTTCGGTCAGTAGTCTTAGGGGCGAATTTTTGAGAATTGGTAGTATATACTTCGGGGTGACCAAAAAAAAAATTTTTGGGACTTAGAAAATTTTTCATTACTATCACCTTGAGTAGGGCTAAGGGCAGAAACTTTCACAATCAAAAAATTATTTGTTAAAAAAATTATATGTTAACAAAAAAATATTAATTTAATTTTTTTTCTACACTGCTCGTAGTACCCTTAAACGTATACTACCAACTCCCAAAAATAAAAATCTTTTTTAATTTTTTTTTTACCAAAAATTTTTGTTTCGTTTTCTTTGCTTCTCATAGTGCCCCTAAGCGTATACTCCAACTCCTAAAAATCCGCCCCTTAGACTACCCACTGACGTATCTTTCACACAAGTCCAGGGAGCCTGTCAGAGACATTACAAAGGCTCCATTCCATTTCCGAAAGCTCGGGACTTCCGATTAATTTAGTACCTTCGATTCCAATTTCAGTTAAGACTTGTGTAGGAAACCTCCGTTGTCCCGTGCCGCCTTCAATCGATTACTTACTCTTTCACTTGTTGTTTTGTATCGTATTTGGAACTTGGTTGTTTTGTAGGGTGTGTATGGTATAGGTTGGTAATCTATATTTAGGTATATAAAAGGAGAAACTGACTGACTGACATATCAATTATTTGTTCCAAATAATTACAATCGCTCTAGGAAACACAAATTATTTAATGTCCCATTTTGTCGAACTGTAGCCCGATCCACTTCCCCTATACCGCGTATGCTAACGATGCTCAACGCGCTCGTGGAGACCAACCCTGGATTGGATTTGTTTGCTGACGAATGGAAGACGATATTATTAGAAAGTTTGCGATTCTGTGAGAAGACAGAGTGAAAGGGTTAATTAATTTAGTTTTAATGGCTAATTTGCTGTACTAAATAAATAATAAATAAATGATTAAATCAACGCACAGCCGAAACTACTGGGACTAGGACGTAATGGAGTCTAAAGTTTGTATGGAGAAGCCTACTTTCACGAGGGCGAAGCCGCTGGCAGAAAGCTAGTAATAATAATATTTTTATTTCACGTGTTGTACATCAGAAAATAAAAACAATTTGAGTGAGCTTTGGTAGAAAACACATGTACAATACAGTCTAAGGACTGTAATCTGTACACAATAAGAGAAACCCTGCCTCTCAAACTAGGTTTGAACCTGTATCTTGAGAGACAGTGATTCAGCCGGAAATAGAATAGGTACTCACTGGGTAGGTGATGATTGAATAAAAGTCTTCGTTAGTATCTTCTGGTGTATTCTCCAAACACAACCCAACCACACAGTTAGAATAGAAGGCGCAGATAAGCCCAGCACTAACAGACAAATACGGCAGCGATCTCAGTCTTTATAAGCTCAGTTGTAGGTACAGAAGGTAGGTTTCGCGAACTACTTTTTATCGGCGCGAGCGCACGTGCGTCTCTCGGACAGTGACTGGTGAGAAACAAATGTAACAACGCGGCGGTAGAAGGAAATACATCGCCGGCGCGTCACGTCAAATTTCTGTACTAGTATGTTGTGATTAGTATTAGTATATATGTGTAGCGTTATCTCGGAAATATACATATATTTGTATATGTATACATAAATAGAATTAAACTCTTGAGCACACCTATTGTCTTTCTATTGTGTCTCTAATTACGATATTTGAAAGGTGGATGTTGGTGGTCTGTATATACACTTCTCATCAAAAAAATCGAAACACCTTGCAAGTTTACGTTTTGTCAGGATTATCAGAAAAATGTGTACATTTAGGAATAAATGTTAAATGTCGTTTAATAGTGAGTAATATGAGCTTATCAAATCTTAATGTTAATGTTCTAAATTTAAATGAATTTTTCATAGGTTTCGTATTTTGTTAAATGAGTCATTTTTATTCCGTATGGAGTATAAAGGAAATGGATAAAACAACACACGTAAATGAAAAAAAAGCTAAAAAACGTTTATTTAAGGCTAGGTGTTCCCGGTTTTGCCGGTTTTTGAACTCATTTTTGATAGGCAAGTTATAACTTTTTGAATCTGAAAATAATATATATTTAGGACACATTCTTTCTCTTTGGCATGCACTTATTCAATACACGATACCATACTATTTTGTCGATAGAAAAAAATACTGAAGTAGCTTAGATTTTGTGATCTTTTTTGCATATTAAACGAGTACTATAACGCTTCACATTTTATAAATAACATCAATATAGAGGTAATTAATTTTGGAAGCGATGCCACTGAATCGTTTTTTTTTAATTAAATTTGTGAATTTTTTATCGATTATTCAAGTGATTTTCGATCCGCGCGTCGCTTGCCAGTGTCCCGCCGGACGTTGCCGAGGAAGGACCTATGCCAAATTTTTGCGCGCGCGCTTCGCTTCTGTTCCGTAAAGAATATCAATTCGAAATAATACAAATTGTAAATAATATTGTACATAAAAAAGCTATAGTTTAGATTTACATTGTTTATTTCTCATTGTGTAAATAATTTGTTTTTTTTTTTTTATAATAAGACCATTCATACTGTAATTTGGTGAGAATGAGAAATAAAAAAAATAAAATTAGAAGTAAATCACGGTTGAAGGCAAAAAGAATCGCGAAATAAATTTGCCATATTTATTTCGCGATTCTTTTTGCCTTCATTACAATTTTTAGGGTTCCGTAGTCAAAAAGGAACCCTTATAGTTTCGTCATGTCTGTCTGTCTGTCCGCGGATAATCTCAGTGACCGCTAGCACTAGCAGGCTGAAATTTGATACCAATATGTATATCAACCACGCCGACCAAGTGCACAAACAAAAATTGTTTTATTAGGGTACCTCCCTTACACGTAAAGTGGGAATTGTTTTTTTTTTCATTTCTACTATAACGTGTGATATATTGTTAGATATGTATTTAAAAATGATTAGGGGTTTCGAAAAATATTTTTTTGACAATGTAAATTTTTTTTGGAAATAATCGCTCCAAAAGTAAAAAATGAGGCGTCGCCCCCCCCTCTAACTTTTGAACAATAAGTTTAAAAAATATGAAAAAAATCTCAAAAGTTAAACTTTGAGTAAACTTTCTAGGAAAATTATTTTGAACTTGATAGGATGAACAGTTTTTGAAAAATTAAAAAAAAACGTTCTGAACTAATTTTGTAATTTAACCGTACATGCAATCATTTTTTTTTACTTTTTTACACATTTCGTTATCCTGAGCAAATCTTCTTTCAAATAAAAATACAAAAAGAATAAAATCGAGACGCGCAAATTAAAATTACCACCGGGTACAGCGCCATCTCTCGGGAAATTGGGTTACAAATTTTTACATGGGCTACTGGGTTCTGTTACGTTGTGAGAAATTTGTGACAGACGGGAAACTACGGAACCCTACACTGAGCGTGGTCCAACACGCTCTTGGCCGATTTTTTATTAATTTATTTCTATTGACACACAAATTAGATCGGTACAGAAATCAATCTCATTTACATTCTTCACTTTTCATACCTACCTACGTCTTTGTGATATCGTGTCTGTGACTTCTGTGTCTGTCTCCTTTGTACCCCTTTAGTAGGTACTAAAGGGGTAAAGAAAAAGAACAAAAGATTACAGATTTATGTAGGTACATAAATCTGTAATCTTTTGTAACACTATTCTAATATTTCAGTTCAAAAATGAGTCGAAAGAATGGGTTATTTGTTATTGTGTTGGTTTCCATGGCTTAATTTCACCGTCACCTTTCTACCATCAAACGACCCGGCGAGCAACCCCTTACGTTGTTGAAATATCTATGGTCCGAACCAGAGGCGGCGTAAGGCGTGGGCGACGTGAGCGACCGCCCATGGCCTCGCGGTCCAAGGGGCCTCGCGCCTCGAGGGACCGTGAATGCTAATATATATATACCTAGCAATAAATAATATAGCAAGTATCTGGCAATGCCACTGGGTGCCCGGCCGCTTATGTTGTGTGATTGAAGCCTACCTATCGGTCAGGTACATCATCTACCCCGATCGCCCGGGAGAGTCGCAACGGCGAGAGATGACATGTTGTGTTCCACAGGGATCGGTACTACGACCACCCTTGTGGAACACTGGGTACCACTACGTGCTGCGCGGCTATTTTTCTGACGTCGTCGGTCCGTAGAGGGAGAATCGTACCAAGCGGCGGCAGAACTAACGACACGCGGGGTTGCGATAGTCGTTGGCAGGATTTAGCAGTTGGGATTCGAGGTGGCGACTGGCGCTGTACTAGTCTGAGGCCACGTGTTTCCACGGCCCTCAGAATGCGCCACCAACGGGCTCCCAGCAAATAGAGGAGTTCGCATCGGCGTCAGGTTGAATTGAACTACGATGAATTACCGGGGACTTGTCCTCGACAGCCGATGTAATTTTGACAAGCATTTCCGACGTCTGGCTCCCAAACTGAATCGGACTGGGGCTATTCTCAAGCGGCTCCAGCCGAACTTTGGGGGTCCAATCGTAGGAGGCTTTACGCAGAAATTGTTCGTTCCTTGGCCCTGTATGGAGGGCCAGTGTAGGCGCCGTCGCTGCAAAAGCAACCGAGGGCCCAGCTTAACGCATGCCACAGGGTCATGCCAATACGGATGGTGCGGGGATACCGCACGGTTTCCCGTGAAGCGGTTAGTCTTCTTGGGATCTGGAGGCAACAGTGCTTGCACACACGTTGCACGTTGTGCGTGAAAATGCTACACCAGGACGAAACTCCACTGCCGCGTCAAGTGGCGCGATGGCGGAATGAGTTCCGGCGGGATGTCACGATGTTATGGCGACAGCGACTGTCGCAACCCAGTTCTAGGCACGCCATAATTATGGCAGTAAGTCCCTTCTTTGAGGCCTGTCTGAAAAGACCCCATGATGGCGTCCTCACCTTCCGCATGACGCAGGTTCTTACTGGACATGGTATGTTCGGGAGGTATCTGCATTGAATTGATGAGGAAGTGAAGTGGGTTTCGCCACTGGACGAAGCACACTTGGCATTGCCGTGTCCTTGTGGAGGATTAGAGCATTTATAAATGCTCTAAGTGTGGAGGCGATAGGCGGCGGCCATCTCTCGCGCCTGGTCAAGACCTGCAAGCCTGTACCAAGTACAGGCCATGGTCTGGAGTGAGTAGGAGTGGCAGGCGGAAACGTCCTTTTGCGAAGCAGTAATGCTAGCAAAAGAAAAGGCCAACCGCACAAGGCATTCACGCCCCAGACGTCGCCGGTATCCCGATTCCAATTTAAAAAGCCACCGCGCACCGTACGCTTAGGCGCGTAAAAATTCGAGTCTCAAAAAACTTTTTCTCTTAACAAAATCGGTCCTTTTGCGTCGTCCTTCAGGGGGCCCTCGCAAAATATATCTTGCCCACATCAAATTTAGATCTTGCCCCGCCAATGGTCCGAACTAAGCGTTTCGCCTCGTCGTTTATATCACGTACATCGAAGGACTGGAACAATTTGCCTACTGCGGTCTTCCCGTTCGATTATAATTTGGATGTCTTTAAGGCTAGAGAGAGTAGGTTCTTAATAAATTAGTGCTCCTAACCATTAGCGATTGCGTTACTGCTTACCATCAGGGTTTTGCAATCAAGCACCAGTTTATGTCAATAAATAATGTTGAACCGTTGCAAGCTTGTGCTTGTGCTGCGGCGGGGGATGGAGTACTACATTCCATTCTCCGACGTGACAATGCCTAGCCAACCTCGTCCTTGGTTTGGTGCTGAGTGTGATCGCGCTAATGCGCTTAAACACGAAGCATACCGGGCCTGGGCCGACGCTCGCATGCGCAAGGCGAGTGACGTAAGTCAGAAGAAGAGAGCCTTCAACAGTGCTGCCAAGTCTTGCAAGAAGGCAATGCGGAGGTTTCGATTCGACCACATCAGCCGCATCGGGAACAAACTTGCTTCATACCTCGCTGGTAGCAAAGCATTTTGGTCCCTGGCTAAGTCGGTTGAATCGAACTTCTGCCGCCCCTCACTACCGCCATTGCTGAGGCCCGACGGTTCGCTGGCCCACACCGCTGAGGAGAAAGCAAATCTGTTTGCCTCCCTCTTCGCGGAATCTTCGCGTCTAGATCCCGGTGACGCGCGGCCCCCTGCTTATCCTGATGGTTGTGGGACGAGTATGTCAGATATTCGCATCCATCAGAAGGACGTCCGTAGGGTGCTACGTAACCTAGACGTGAACAAGGCTAGCGGTCCTGACGGGATACCGGCAATCGTGCTGAAAACGTATGCGCCAGAATTAACTCCAATCCTGACACGCCTATTTAGGCTTTCATTTGAGGCTGGAAAAGTGCCGAATGCATGGAAGCAAGCTAACGTACAGGCCGTGCCCAAAAAGGGTAGTCGGGCTGACCCAGCTAACTACAGGCCCATCTCAGTAACGTCCATTCTCTGTAAGACAATGGAACGTGTACTGAACACTAAACTCCTGGTATACCTAGAAGCTAATGAAATCTTGAGTGACCGACAATACGGATTTCGCCTAAATCGGTCAACAGGTGATCTTCTAGCGTATGCCATCCACATCAGGAGCGAGGCCATCGAGAAGCACGGGGAAGCGCTTGCCGTCTCCCTTGACATCTCGAAGGCCTTCGATAGGGTCTGGCACGAAAGCCTTATTAGTAAGCTTCCTTCATTCGGTTTACCTACTGGATTGTGTGTTTGGATCGCAGACTTTCTGAGGGACCGGTCCATGCGTGTGGTCATCGATGTTTGCTCATCGAGTCAAATGACTATCAATGCCGGGGTCCCTCAGGGGTCAGTGCTCTCGGCAACATTGTTCTTGTTGCACATAAACGACCTGCTTAAGCCCGGTACCTTTGGGTATGCAGACGACAGCACTGTTGCTGAGAGTTACACATCCAGCGCACGAGCTAGTGGGTCACAGATCCAGTCTCTTCGAGAGGCTATGGTTGGGCGCTTGGAGGCAGTCTCTGAATGGGGCGATGCCAATACGGTCAGGTTCAATGCTGCTAAAACTCAGGCGTGTCTATTTTCCGCTAAAAGGAGTCAGTTTAGCCCTGCTCCAACTCTCCGGGGTGTATCCGTGCCGATAACTGACCATCTTGATCTTCTTGGCGCTGACATCTACTCTCAATTTTGGGCCATACATCGAAACAAAAGCTCAACTGGCTGCAAAAAAGTTGGGAATCCTCGCAAGGGTTAGACAATACTTCACGCCGGAACAGCTGCTTAAACTTTATCAGGCGCAAGTTCGATCGGTTATGGAGTACTGCTCTCATCTTTGGGACGGATCTGCCCGATACCAACTTGATGCGCTTGAGTCTATTGAGAGGCGAGCCAAGAGGATCATTGGCGATGATGCACTTGTCGAGTCGAGACTTCAAAGTCTTGAGCATCGACGCCGAGTTGCTAGCCTGTCGGTTTTCTACCGGTTGCATTTCGGGGAGTGTGCGTCGGAATTACATAATTTAATTCCGCCTAGCTCGTTCCATCATCGGACCACCAGACGTACGGCATTGCGCCACCGGTACATGGTGGATATCCCACATATACGTACAAAACGTTTTGGGAACACATTCATTATGCGTACAGCCAAGGAGTGGAATTCCTTGCCGGAGTCGGTGTTTCCTGATAGCTACAATCCGGGTATCTTTAAGTCAAGAGTGAATAGGTTACTTCTAGGTAAGCGCGCTCCATCGTCGACCGCATCGTCGCTTTCCATCAGGTGAGATAGCGGTCAAGCGCAAACCTATAACCAATAAAAAAAAAAAAGCTTTCAATTATTTGATAAAAGTAAGAAAAATATTGTCCTAAAACCAATGATTTTTGTGAAAAAGTTATGGAACATATTTTTTTATTTTTACACAATTGTATTATTTTTAACTATCCTATCTTCTTGGCCAACGCCGTTATAATATTGTTTACGTAAGTGTGGTTTTACGCGCAACTTGATCGCGCGGCTCGACGCAATTTTTGTGACAGTGTCGCGACTCGCGACCCCCGTGCCCGCGTTCTCGCGTTGATACCTATTTTATTTGGAACACCGGGCTAAGAAACTGAAATGTCAATAAAAATAATTATTAATTTATTTATTTATTTGCTTATCCTCACATCGGAACGCCTTGCAGCAATTGCACCAATGGAGCACAGTTAGTTCAGAATCACATCATGTGCGCAGGGGAGTGGTACATAGTCTTCAAAGGAGCAGCGCGGCGGTGGGTCACTTACGCTTGCTCACGCAGTATCAGGCCAGCGCATTCCCAGGATTCCAGATGTATCCAAATTATTCATCATAACAAACAACACATTTTAAAATTTTAAAGCTCTTTTGACTAGTTTTTTAAAGGAAATTGATTTGAATTATAGATTAAAGTTTGTTACATTTAAAATATCTACTCAAATTAATTTATTACAAAACATTCTAACTCTTAGGTTACTACAAATAGTAATAAAACAAGCTTGATTACTACAAATGAAATCAATTCTTTTATTTTAATTTTAAAATAAATCAATAAGGCAAGTTGACCTGCTGCCTGCTTATCTGTACTGTGACACTATCCACGACCGGCCGCGCGACGTAAGCGCACGGCTCGCTTTGCGGCAGTCGCGGGCAACTCTTGGTAGCGTTAAATGCCTATTTTGATGAGTCCACCCGCCCTTAATAACTTGTATTCCCTCCCCGAGCTCTAATTACTGCTTCCATACGGTTCTTCATCGATCGGATGAGAGTCACGATCACATGCTGTGGTATATTGTCCCATTCCTCTTGGATTGCATCTTGCAGCTGGCTAAGTGTTTCTGGGGCAGGATCTCTTGCTCGAATTCGTCTCTTTAATTCATCCCATAGATGTTCAATGGGATTCATGTCCGGGCTTCTTGCTGGCCATTCCATAATAGAGATATCGACTTCGTTAAGATAATCTCGTACGACGCCCGCGGTGTGAGCCCTAGCATTGTCGTGCATGAATATGAAGCCGTTGCCAATAAAATGTGCATAGGGCATCACATGAGGCTCGAGACACTCTTCGACGTACCGATGACAGTTTAGTGCAGGCAGACGTGGCCCAGACACGAAAGCAAGCTCTGTCTTACCGTCGGCGCTGATTCCTCCCCAAACCGTCCACGAACCGCCACCATAGCTGACCTTTTCTTCAATGCAGCATTGTGCATAGCGTTCTCCGTCTCTTCTGTAGACCTTGTTCCTTCCGTCGTTACCATACAGCATAATTTTACACTCATCAGAAAAGAGAACTTTGCTCCACTGTAGGTATGACCAATTTAGGTGCTCACGTGCAAAGTTAAGGCGCGCTCTTCGATGGTCTGCAGTTAATTTCGGCCCATTTGCTGGCTTATGCGGTACCAGTCCACGATCCTTCAACCTTCTTCTAATTGTAGAGTCACTTACAGCCACCCTTCGTACAACACGAAGCCGCTGCTGCAGTTGAAAAGCGTTAAGGCGTCGATTTCTTAAAGAAGTTGTTACAATAAATCGATCATCTCGCTCAGAAGTGACCCGATTCCTGCCAGATCCTGAACGGCGCGTGAACAAACCAGTCTCCCGATAACGTTTATAGACTCTATGAACAGATGACAGGCTTAGATGCAGTCTTGCAGCCACAACACGCTGACTAAGGCCAGAATCCAGCAATGCCACAACTTGGGCGGCTTCTGTGGGCCAAGTATCCATACGTTTTAGAAAAAAAACCTTTTTTCAGACGTCCCAAAGTCACAGTATTGAAATAAAAAACAAAAAGTTTAAGGATAGGCGCCAATTTTTAGTTTTTAAACGCTAAATGTACTCCAACCCTAAACACACATTTGTCTCAAAACAGTGATTCATTTTGTTTATAAGATAAACAAATGAAATTCTAATTTTGAATTTAGAATTTTCGCTTATTACTGTAATGGCCAAACTGCCAGCTATAATATATGTATTTTTTTTCATCGTATGAATTCTTTTTTGTGTTAAATTCGGACAGAAACAATGAAAACGGAAGTGTTTCGATTTTTTTGATGAGAAGTGTATTTATTTTGCACTGTGTAAAAATATGTGAGTCACCCACGATTCGTTCTTTTTTATACCAATACAATTTTTTTATTAATTTTAGTAGTGTTTTTGTATTATATGTAGGTACATAGTTAGGTTTAGTATAAAAGTTTTTATAGTTATGTATACCCGTGGTAATTTTAGATTGCGTGATCCAATTTTAATCATTCTTTTTTATTCTAATAATAAAATATGTTTTTTATATTTTTAAATGTTTTTTTTTTATAGAAATATTTAAAAGTGTAATTAATATGTTATGTAACGAATAAACGAAATATGTAAATTAAATTTAAATATTAATACCTGTCCAATTACTTTTCCAGATACTACCAGTGCGTGTCGTACGGCTCGCTGCCGACGGAGTGCCACGAGTTCGCGTACTTCCTGGTCAACATGATCCTCATGTACGTCATCCCGCTGCTGTCCACGCTCTACTGCTCCTCCGCCGCGCTGCTCGAGATCATCCGGAGAGCCAACACTTCTAATGGTAGGAAATTAAAGGAACTCTAACTGTTATTTGTTTGTGTTCCATTTTTAACATTCACAACGCCATCTAGTCCCTAAAGAGGCAAAGCTTGTGCTACTAGACACCTGAAAAACATACTTAGACACTAAATATACATATCATAGATAGATTACACCCAGATACAGATCAAAAATATATTACTACTTGTACTACTTTGACTTTTCACTTTGAAATGATCAGTAACCTCTTAGTTACTTAACTTTTTCCCCACACTAAGTTAGGAATTACTACGAGGGTGTGGTCAAAAACACGTTAACTCACGTAGACAAGACACCCGAAACATAATATCTATCTGTGGCCAAACAAATATATGTTCCGTGCGGCAATCGAACTCACGACACGCTTCAACCAATCGCTTAACCACTACACCAAACGTGCCGTTAACAGTAGGTATGCTTTATTAAATTAGGACCAGGCATGGACCAGGCTTTCTATAGCCTTGTCCATGCCTGGTGCACCGACTGATGTTTATTATAAAGTTAAAATAACGTGTTATAAAATCAAATACTCTGGTTACAGATAAGATGCGTCGCAGCGGCGTGGGCATCCTGGGCAGAGCGCGGGCGCGGACGCTGAAGATGACAGTCACCATAGTTCTAGTCTTTTTTACTTGTTGGTCTCCTTACTACTGTTATTGTTTATGGTAAGTTGAATATAATTACCAATTTTTTTAATGTTGATAGTATCACCTAGTATAATTTAACGAAAAAAAATACTTTTTACCAACTGCCATTGCCATTGTCAAAAGAGAGACTCTAGGAATAAAAATCCTATGTGCTATTCCTGGGTATGATCTAGATATGTACCTTCATACTATTGTACCACTATTTTTCTCTGCATTACCCAAAAGTAAAATGTTCGAAAATGCCTAAGGCGTCTGTACTTTTGTGCGCATCAAAAAATGAATAAATAAATGCTAATATCACATCGTTCCTGACTTCCAGGTACTGGATTGACAAAGAATCTCTGAAGAGCCTGGACCCTGCCATCCAGAAGGCGATGTGGCTGTTCTCGTGCACGAACTCGTGCGCCAACCCCATCGTGTACGGCGTCTTCAACCGCAACCGGTGGACGTGGCGCGCCGGACGGGTGAGTTACTTTGTAAGTCGCCGCCATCTATGTACCCATTTATGTATCTGTGTATGTATCTATGTATTTATCTGTGTATGTATCCGTGTGTATTCGTGTATCTATCCATGTATTTATAGGTATCCATGTAAGTATCTGTGTATGTATCCGTGTATGTATCAAGTATGTATGCAAGTATGTATCCGTTTATGTATCCATGTATTTATCCATGTACGTATCTGTTTATCTACTTATCCGTTTATGTATTTTAAAGGAGAAGTAAAGGGTCTGTCTGCTTATCCGTAAATTTCTCCAAAGGCATTTTAGAGAAGTTTGCGGATATACAGACTGACAGACGGAAACTGGTTTAAAATCGAAATCGTAAACAATTCAGAAATATTATAAATTTAAGGTCCCAGTGCCTATTTAGGAATTTCTATAGTTAGATTTTCTATAGGGTTTGCACTCGTTACATTTGCAACAATCACTCGGAAGTTGCAGTCTGATTACCATAATCATCATAATTAACAATTGCCTCCTTCACTACTTTACTAACAAAATCATAATCACTACGCTTGTAAATCCTACAATCGACTTAACTTTTGAAACAAAGTAGTAGTTTCATTTTTTTTTAATTTCAGAACGTCCGATGTCGAAGCGGCAGCATGAGGCGAGGTTCAAGACTACCTTACGGTGAATCTATGGAAATTTCAGCAGCAACCCTGGCTAGAGCAAGAAACTCTATGGGAAGCGAGAGGAACGGCCGGAGGGACTCCCCGTACAACACACAGAACGGATCACAGAAACATTGGAACAACATCAACAACAACCATGTCAGTAACGGGATGGTATAGCTATCTCACTCTCTCTCGCCTTATAATTGTGCTATAAAAACCTTTTTGGGAAAATTATGACTAAATTTTGAAGGACATTCGTTTTTAGGGTTTTTAATTTGCCGATAATATGGTGGTCTATGCATTTAGATACTACCTTAGTTGCCTTTATGTTAAATCAAGATTTAAAAAAAATATTCGTCGATTTATTTGATCAAGACTATTTGGTCGTTGTATAAGGTTTTGACAAGTCAAGGGTGGGCAAAAAATAACGGTTATTTTTAACGAGTAACGTTATTTCAAAACGATATTTTTTTAATTTTCCTGAGCGTGATAGTTTGTTGAAATGGGATCGAAATCGTTATTGAATTCCTATGTGTGTAAAAGAAAGCTTTAAGGTGGAGTCTTGAAAACATATCTAGGTCGCGATAAGTTACACAAAGACTACGGTTCGTGGGGTTTGTGCCATGCCTTGTGAGTAGGTTAATTGTAATGTTGAGTGTTACGCACTGATATGTAACATTCCTATAAGTGACTTAGTTATAAATATAGTCTTTAATTATTTGCTGATAGCTAGTTTAATGAGGCTTCATCGATTGATATTGTTACTCGTTATAACGGCAATCGACTTTGCCGTTGTCTAGTTCGTCGACACAACTTGGATACTCATGACTTTCCAGCATGTTAAGTAAATACATTCCAATGAGAACACGCTTAAGTTATTACGTATATATTTATTCAATAAGACTGACTGACAGACGATAAGTCCTTAGTAGGTATTTTGATACCAACACTAATTGTTATTTCTTTGAAGGTTGTTTTTGTTTAAACTATAGTTTTAATGTAAAGATTCTTTTATTTTTTTGTTTAGTAGTGTAAATGTGTACCTTGGCTGTGAGGTGATAGAGACTCAGCTCTATACACACAAAGAGATATGAAATTTTTGTACCAAATCTTAATCCTAAGTTAATGCAAGAGCTAATTTTTTTAATAAACTTGAAAAGTAGTCGTGTATTTTTTTTAACCTTTAAAAAAAACAATTTTCACACAAATATTTATTTAAAATAACATCCATTTTAAATAAAAACAGGGAATCATGAGCCGACATCAAGTAATAATTTGTACTTACATTATAATATTTGGTATGATTTTAAACTCGGTAATATAAGACTTAGTATGACAATACATACACACAACGATAATACATAATCATAACAAAATAAGTTATTCCTTACCATATAATGATATTTGTGTAAAGATTCAATAGATGTTTTTAGACTTCCGTTAAAAATATCTTCGTCCCACGATAATACCTTCGAATTTTATTTTTAACGTTAATATTAAAATAACGGACTAATAATAATTAAAGTGCGGACTAGAGACTATTATGAACATTAAATCTACGTACATAAATGTGATTATATAATATCTTTATTTGGTAAAATATCTTACTATTCTTATAGTTAATATTTGGCCACAATTTAAATGACTTTCCTTCTGCTGTGGTCGAAAACATAAATTATTTTTATATAATTTACTTTGTCGTAACTTATTTAAATAACTAGTTTTCTAAATTAAATTGCTTTAGAGAATCACTTGGTAACTCATACATTACTAGGGACTGTTTCACCAATTCTGAGTTTAAATGAGATTTGATCAAAGTTGATTCATATTTTTGCTGTTCTATTTTTTTTTATTTAGAAACACGTAATATATTTAAAGAGACAGATAAAAATATTTTCTCAAAAAAAAAAATGTTACAAATCAGAAACTGGTGAAACAGCGGAGAAAATAAATAATTTTCAAACTACTAGCGGTAAATTTTTATATCGTTCGTAACGATGAAAACAATCCATAACAAATGTAAATAAATAGAAACACGACACTAAGTGTTATGTATTCGTTCGGAAACAACTGGAATGCAGACTGTCTTTTACAATACAACTTCGAAAGTTACTAACAACACATTTTTGATTTTACATACAGTTCAATGTTAATTTAAAATAACATAGATGGAACTAAGTAATGCAGTGAAACGATATTAAGTACTTTTTCGCAATAACGAAACTTGTCGAAAAGTACTAACGATTCAATCAAAACTACAGAAAATATTGAATAAAACGTTAAACAATATCCAATTAACATCATAGCTGTTGATAAAATCAACATTTTGCGCACAAAACTCCTACTTATAATACAACACATTACATATACATTTGACTCCACTAATGTACATTCATACAAAAATAGATGGAAAGTTTCAGCTACAGATTTTTTAAATGTTTCCAAAGATCGTTTTTATGTGCGTTACTTTTGTGTGCCCAACACTAGACAAGATTGATCCAATATAAATCTTAAACATTTTAAATTTTGTCTCAAAAACTCCCCAAAAAATGACAGGATAAGTATTGTAGTAGCAAAATTGCCGAAAATACATAGTAAAAATGTCATATGTAAATGTGATGAAAGTACAGGACTTACTTCTCTTAGCGAGAATAAATCTAAAGCGATCTGTACACATATTAACTTCAAACTCGATTTATGTAGACACGAATAGTTACTTTAACTATATAGAGATTCGAAAATTCTACACATCATCACGACAGCTACTTTAAAGCTACATAAAATGGCACATATAGAACACACCGACACGTTATATAAGCTCCTTCTAACATTTACTTCAATGTTTTAAAACATAAATACTGAATATTTGAATACATTATTTTCATAACCAACACTTGGTAATAAGAAAATCTTTACAGATTGAAACATGAATAATACAATCCATAAAAATACGACAGAAAAAACAAATGTTCCAAAAAAGAATCTTAAATAATACGCATAAATATATTTTTACATAAATATATAGGTATAAATAAGTAAATACATAATTTTATAAATGTTTTCAATAAAATTATTTAAAAAATATTTTACATAAATAAAATCATACATCACGTAATAACAATTTAAGCTGCAACGTTATTATGTTAAAAATAACGGTAACTATAACTTTATTTGAACACAAAACAGTTTTCGCATCGCGACGGATTGGAATAACGAGTTGCATAACGTTATTTTTGTAATATTAACACACCAATCGAGATAATCAAAGTTAGCTATTTGGTAATTATTCAAACAGTTCCGTAATTGTTTAATACGATATGATTTGAATTTAAAGCTTCCTGTCTTGTACTCGTTATTTTTTTCGTTATAACTCAGAACCGTTTTTACCGTTTTTAAGTGGATATTTTTCAATCAATCATTACGTTATTCCGTATTCACGTAACAGTCAGTGAGGGACGTATATTTGTGGTGTTTTTAGCTCAATGGTCTCCTTTCTCGAGCTCGGTGAGCTCATGGGTTGCCCCGTCTCGGAGGGCGGGTACCCCATCTCTTTCGTTGTTGAGAGCGCGTGTCTTCTCTATGTCACCCTGGGACAGTGACGTCACTATGATGGCGCCCAGAGCATCGCACACCACATTGATCGTTGTACGGAAGCGGTCGCTGGAACAAAATAAAAATTGATTCATTTAAATATGTCAGTTGTATCGTTTTGTTAACGTCGAGCGCTTTGTGTTGGCCACGCCCCAATCCCTTTGTTCTGACGTCGTCTCAATGCTCAGTCACGTGGTCAGAATAATTCCAAACGTTCGTCGTTAATGTAACGATAGTAACTTGGCTAGAGGGGCTACAGTCAAAAAACAAAACTTTGACTAATAGTGCTGACTACTTTGTTAACGGCACGTTAGCTTGCCAGCTGAAAACTGGCAAAAAGAATTCGCACAATTAGCTCCCCAGCATTTAATATTCAATATTAATACTTTTTTTATTTAATCAGGACAACATTTACACTGATTTTATAACATACAAATTATGTAAAATTCATTAAAGAAAATATGACAGATAATCCTGTGACTCTTCTCACAAATCACTAGACATCATTCTGTCGGTATCTCTAACCATTCATCACCGTATAGATCTATATTATACATAGCATCAGCTTTATGCTGAGACTCAAGCCTCCTCTTTACAAGAGATGGGTCGTATTCCGTCACGCGAGCCCATCACATCGGGTTGGTGGATGTCACATGTTTTCGAATTTTTAGGACATGTTGGTTTCCTCACGATGTTTCCTTCACCGTTTTGAGGACAGTGATGATGAAATAAATCACAAAAAGTAATGCGCCTGGCTGGGATTCAACACACAATCTACAACTCGTAAGTCGGTGTCGTTACCAATGCTCAATTAAGAATATGTATATATGTTTGAATATATAATATTATAGTTATTGGTATAGTAGCGCAGGAACTAGAAAATTAATAAAAATGCTTGTATAATTTAAGTCAATAAAAATTAGCATTATATCTTTTCCCACTAGTATACAATTACACAAATGACGATGACGTCACAACAGCTATATAATCGTTACAACTGTAATAGATAAAAGGGCATGCTGACACGATTCATCAAGTGGCTTGTGAATAAGCTGTATCAATTAATAGTAACTTTATCCTTATTCACATATAGGTAAGTATGTGCTATTCGCAGTAGATACGAGATCCAATTTGAAGTACTTCAACTGAACAGTTATATACTATACTAGATTTTATCAGCGGCTTCGCCCGCGTACATAAAATACAGCCTATGTCACTCAGGAATAAAACAGCTTTCTATTGTTGCTAATTTTTTCCAATCGGACCAGTAGTTCCAGAGATTACCTCCTACAAACAAAAAAACAAACTTTACCTCTTTATTATATTAGTGTAGATAAACGAGTTGCACATGGGCGCGTCCCATCCATCGAGATGATGCCATTGCCACTTTAAATAAACGTATTTGTTTCCTTTTCTTTTGCTATTTTAAATCCATCTGCACACTGCATCGTTTCCGTCGTCCTTATGTCGACACCGGCCAATGCCGACCACCAGCGCTGTGAGCTCATCGCATTTTGCATGGGACCACAGCATTATGCTGAGCGTTTGGCAGTTATTGCGCGAATGTAACGCATTTTTTTTTCTATAAAATAGTAACAATTGATTGTCTAATAGCTTTAAGGTTGCGTCATTTTGCGAGAAATAAACTGTTTTTCTTTCTTTTCTTTATATATGTGGAGATATTGTTAGTGATCGATACTTAAACACGTGATTGAGCAATGGTGGCCGCTTATTTCATCACCACTGCTATCAAAACAGTGAACGAAAATATCGTGAGGAAACCGACATGTCCTAGAACCAAAAATTCGAAATCATGTGACATCCACCAACCAGCACTGGACCCGCGTTGTGGATTATAGCCTTTCCCTCTACTAGAGAGGAGGCCTGTGTCCCAGTAAGGCTGATGATGAGGAGGATGTAGTTATGATAACAAACCATTTTTACTACGGGACCAAACCTGAAATCGCAAAAAAATCAGCAAGTTCAATACATTTTAACCAGTTAGTAGAACATAAATGTACTGAGCACCATAATATTTTTGTCGCCTACTGTTGGACATAGGCTTCCCTCAACTGTCATACAACTCACCAGGAATTCATTTCACCTTGTGGGAAGCCTTCCAACGCTGCATCTTCCAGTACAGTACGGCCATCGGATCTTGGCGAGTCTGAAGTTAGACTCTACGAAATTTAGCGCTTAAAATCTCGCACAAAAATAAATGCCAACAACAGTTTTTAACAGCAATAACAACAGCAAAATGCATTCATTTGTTTAAACCATTTATTGACGTGACAACGTCTTAAATTAGGTTGCGGCTGGGAGTCACTTATGAAAAAGTGTAACGCTCGGTAACGTTACGATGAGTCACCGAACGAGAGAGAGGCCCGCCGAATGCCTTGCGTCTCTCTCCCACTCAACTATGATCGGTCTGCCGTGCGCGCAGCACTAGAGAATTAGGACGTTGTCACGTAAAATCTTCGACCGTAAAACCGACTTTACAGGCAACCATTTTTTTTTTTACGAGTTTTCTAACGCTAAAATTCGAAGAGCCTAACTTCAAACTCGCCAAGATCTGACAGCAGTACTGTACGCGGTCGCCACTCCAAAACTTTTCAGGCCCATCGGACGTGTGTTCTGCGAGCAATCAAAAAATATTTTATAAAGGTACACTTACAGTAGCCAGTCCACAGCGAGGATGATGGAGACGTCTTCGGCGGGCAAGTTGACGGTGTCCAGTACCATGACCATGGTGACCAGGCCCGCCTGAGGGATGCCCGCCGCACCTATGCTGGCTGCCGTGGCCGTCACACTGGGAAACACGTCAAATTGTTTGTATTAGTAGCTGTAGATAACAATATGATGCCATCTTCCTATTTGTGGAACTATCCAAAGCATCAGGTGTTTGGATCCTTATGGATGTATAATATAAGACAGATGGGCTTTCAATATGAACAAATTTTACTATGAGACCAACCCAAAAATCACGAAAAAAAAGCCCCGCTGCTCTATTCATTTTGTCGAGTTATGTCATCTATGGAGCAGCGGGTTTTTTTTAAATTGTTCATATTGGTGTGTACAATTATCCTTTTTAAGGAAAGCCCATCCGTTGTACCAACTTTGTATAGTGTATAGTTTCTTCCGATTTCTAGTTGATACTTTACGCTTACAAATGTATAAAAGATTGAAGAAAGTACAGATTAGTAGTATGATGCACAAGCAACTATTGTTATTACAGTAAGTTTATATTCTTCTTTCTTCTGTTCTTAGTCGTGCACTCTTGTCATTTGACAAGATTGAGACATACACACGTCGTCGACGTGTTTTGTTGTTTTTGATTTGTCTTATGTTTTTGTCTTGTCTTGTCAATTCCATCTCAGTCCGGTCTTGCCCCACCGCTTCTTTCGTGATGCGACGCCATGTGCCTTAGTAGTTATCATTAATGTGGGAGTGTATCACAAATTTTGGTGATGCAAAGATAGCCTGTGAGCTTGTTTACGACGAGGCGCGATGGTCGGTGCGTTGTCATATATTGCCATATATTTGTGTTTCCTCGTGCGATGTCGCGCCCTGCTGCTGCAACGTACGACGAACACCCAACGCGTCGTCCATCGTGTCATCGAAAACGGTGTCAGAACAAATGAAGCATTTAGCTAGATACTAGATATCTCTAGCACTGGAATTGCAGTTTTGCATAAATATCATTAACAACTTATCAAAAGTGGACACATGTTTGGTAACCAATGAAAAAAAAATGCTCTCATTCTCACCTGACAGCAATAATCTTGCCAAACGACATCTCGACCTTCCGCAGCTGCGCGATGAAGATGGCGGCAACGGCCTCGTAGAGCGCCGTGCCGTCCATGTTGATGGTGGCGCCGATGGGAATCACGAAGCGCGTGATGCGCGGGTCCAGCCCCATGTCGTCGCAGCACCCGATCGTTATTGGCATCGTCGCTGAACTGGAAACAATATGATAACGGAAAGAATAGAACAGAGTACCTTAGAACATGGACACAACAAACTGAAACACTATTTCAGTTTTTACTAACGATGGTCTTCTTCTTCTCGAATCAATGGATTTCGTTTCTTTCAAAGGTTTTTTCGCTCAGTAGGTTGCCACGTTTATAGCGACGCTCTATCAAAACGATTAAGATAGAAAGAAATAACATTTATACTGATTACTGAAAAGATCTGAAATTGGATTTTGCCTGCCGGAGTCTGTGTTTCCTGATGGATATGAACTAAGAGGTCTTTAAATCAGCGTTGACCACATCATCGCTTACCATCAGTTGATAGTGGTTAAACGCGTGCCTACATATAATTTAAAAAGGTTGCTAATTTTGCATTGTATCAGTTAATGTGTATGAAATAGGTAGAAGAATTTTGTATGTTTAAAGAATAACAAAAAAATATGAAGCAAGGGAACTAAGGATGGCAGTTCTATTAACTTACCTTGAAGCAGTACCGAAAGCAGTAGCCATGACCTGTCCCATCTTCGCAATGTACCGGCAGGGGAGCTTCTTGGTGGCCAGGATGAACAAGATGCTCAGGGTGCCGAACCCGTGGAGGAACAGCCCCAGCAGCACCGTCATGAAGTACATGCCCAATCGACCAACCAGCTCCGCAAATGAATCGATCTCCATAATCTTTGCTGTCACCAGGAAGAACACACCGAGTGGTGATAACCTGCAAGTTGTAAGGGTTAATATTATTTTTCTGTTGGTCTAGGGTCAATAAAATTGTTACCACAACAATGAGAAAATGGAATGATTCAAATGTTAGTTTTAACACCTTTTTCCCGGCAAATAAAATGTTTTTCTTAATTCTTTCTTTCAAAATAAGATAATATTGAGTTGGACTAAGAATAACTGAGTACTTATGTACCATCGCGGTAATTTCTTTCTGCCTGATCACTTTAAAAAAATCGCTTTGATCTTGCGGCGTGGCCCCAAACCTTAAAGTAAAACTTTAAAGTTTTCATTTCGAGTGCAAGCAAAAATGTTCTTAGCGATGTGTCTTTAATGGTACATTTATGTAGGAAAACAATAAAAGCACAGTTTTCCGCAAGCACGACACCAATAACTATATCCTTCGTTACGGTCTCTCTCCCAAAATTACCCTGGGTTTCTGTGGTTGGGAAGCATTAACCCACTCAAATTCTATCAGCTGCCCTTCGCATACCAGGGCCACGGTGACTATTTCGAACCACGCGTTAAAAAATATATGCCTTACTTACCAAATAACCCATCCAGTGATGATCATCATGGCTTCCGACAGGGCATGGAAGAACTCCTGCAGCGGTTTGCTCTGGTCGCCCATCTTGCCCAGAGTGATGCCCAAAACGATACTGAAGCAGACCAGACCCAGCACGTTGCTGCCGCTCTGGTACTCGCCCGTGATCGTATACGTCTCTAACTCACCTAAAAGGTACAGAAATCAGGATTAGAAAATAGTCTTTTAAAGACCCATTAGTTCATTAAGCCCCAAGAGGACACCGGCGTCCGTACACCTTTTGTCTTTTAATTGTGTCTGTAATCACGGAACGAAAGGGGACTTGATGTGACGTGTTAAAACGTCAGTCGTGCGAGTGAGAAAGGACTAACACACACAACAAACAACAACAACACAGCAACAGCTCGTGGTATATATTTATATAAATTTTACCACGTTTTAATTTATCTAGGGGTAAATGTACCTTTATGAATAAACCTAGATAAAATTTGTTCAGAAGCAGTAACTGAATCGTTTTTAGGGTTCCGTAGTCAACAAGGAACCGTTATAGTTTCACCAAGTCTGTCTGTCTGTCTGTCAGTCGGTCTGTCCGTCCGCGGATAATCTCAGCGACCGTTAGCACTAGAAAGCCGAAATTTAGTACCAATATGTTTATCAATCACGCAGACAAAGTGCTAAGATAAAAAATGGAAAAAAATATTTTAAAAATTAATTGCGTCACGTTTTGTATACTTATAGCTTATTTACACAAAATATTCACGCCCGCAGCCGAGCGAGACGCACGGGACCGGTCGTTGTGGTGACGTTTGGGGGAGGCCTATGTCCAGCAGTGGACGTCTTTCGGCTGAATTGATGATGATGATGACACAAAAATATCAAACATGTATTTCAGGATCGAAGGCTTCAGGTTTCGCATAATAAAACTGATATTGTGGAAATGCAGAATACAAAATACGTCGAGTACATAACAATAATGATGAATTCAATTACTTCAGTGCCGTAGTCCTGAATAGCTGACTGTTCTATTTGTGAATAAAGACTCGACTCTTTTGTTCACGCAATAGAACGTCCATTCATCATCATTTTGCTATAAAAGTCATTGTTCAGTTAGTTCACAAATTGTCTACACGCGGTCGCTTAGTGCTGTTAGGTCACTGATTTAGTTTTTGTTTTTAAGTAGTGTTGGGTTACAATATTTGATGGATTATTATTGGTTAGGGCACAGATTACTAAATAGTTACTACGTGTTAGGGTAACATTTCCGTTTCTGGATTTTTGTCTAAAACTTATTTTTGGGATTGATAACCTAATAGAAAATCATCTCCAACTCTAGAGAGTTTCCGACTTTACTGACGACTTTGGAGGTAGGCCGAAAGTTAAGATTATGTTACTTCCTGTGTTCAGGAATTTAGAAATGAATTTGAATTTTAAGCCAACCTGAAAGAAAAAAATTAAAATAGAATTTACCTAGAGTCTCATTATATTTTGCCAAAACATAACGAGTTGTGTTCCGAATGCGACTCATCATATACTTCACTGCACCAGTGTGAGCTGAGCCTAAAATAACAGTGTAGCGCCATCTATGGCGTCACATAAGAACTACAGGAATCCTGCATCGCGCAATCAAAGTTCTCCGCAAGATTTGAACCCCGACGTGATCTACTGCCGCGCTAATTTGTTTTTTTTTTTCATATAATTGACGCACGTATATAGTTGCGTGACAGTAGCACGTTTTTATTTATATGGAATAACAAAACAGCGCTGCAACAGCACTGCTATCGCGCGGCACGTTAGGGCTAATTTGAAGGCGCCTTTAGAATTCTCGGAAGTGACAGTCCGGATAGTATAAAGTACAACAAATGTACCTAGTCGACTTCTGTTGTCTGTCTTGTCGAACACGAGCCGCGTGCGGTAGGATGCGATCGTCGCCTGCGCCAGGTTCTCAGGGAATACATTTCTGTAACAAACAAATAATAATTACATTAGTTTTTTGATTATTACTTTTCACCCGCCCCAACTTGGGTTGCATTGCACTCGCATGGGTTACGGGTATGAAAAACCTTTGAATTTTTCTCTACTATAATATGTAATGAAAAGAAAAACAGTTCCGTATGTTTGGATCGAAATGGAACATACGCTTAAAAATCTCACAACCGGAGAATTTGAATTGATAATTTATGATTTTAAAAAATCCTTTCATTTTTTGTTCCAGCTCAATCATAGAACGTGACAAACTCTGCTAATGCTCGATAATCATACTACCAACTGGTAATATGATTATGATTAAACATTTCATTTCACCTAAGTCTCTTCCCGTACCTAACAAACTCTTTAAAAATTACATAATTTAACTTGCTCCGTGCACATGCGTACTCTTGTACATTTCACCTTGAACCAGCCGCGATAACAGTCGAGATTGCAAAAGTGCATAAGTGGACAATAGGCACTGGCCCACAGCCAGTGACGAACGGCACACGAATCATGATTAACCTATTTTCTTATGACATGCGCCTCTTTATAATTTAACGGAAGACTTGTACATAATTTAGGCCCGTTGGTCTAGTGATCAGAGGCCCTGGTGCTATGCTGAAGTTCGTGGGTTCGATTTCCAATCAGGATAAATATTTGTGTGATGACCATATTTGTTCTTTTTCTGTGTGTTATTTATTTACATCTACACTAATATAATAAAGAGGTAAAGTTTGATTCTTTGTTTTTTTTTGTTTGTAGAAGGTAATATCTGGAACTACTAGTCCGATTGGAAAAAATGTTAGCAACAATAGAAAGCTGCTTTACACCTGAGTGACATAGGCTATATTTTATGTACGCGGGCGAAGCCGCTGACAAAAGCTAGTTTATTATAAAAATATTTATTATTATTATTGTGTTTATATCAGGATCAGGAACAATGTCAAGTTGGCGAGACTTGAGAACCAACCACAGACAGCTGCTATGTCAGGTCCAGACAACTTGCCGATAGTTGATTTGTGTTGCTGTAGATATATATTTTAACTAGAAACCGTATATGGCGTCACCGTTGTCGTAAATAAATATAATTTACATTGCCTAGATATTATATAAAATACATGGCGTTACCGTTACGGCGTTCAAAGGTTTACCTACTGTAATCATACTTAGTTACTATTTCTGCCCGACAGGAAAATCTCTATTTTTGTTTTATAATTAATAACAAATTATTGATACAAATAAATAATATTGTATCCTATTATGACATTGTCATTTTTGATCTATAATACATAACATTAATTAACACTTGTTAATAATAGCTAACACGTGAATTCCATAAACGTATGCATCAGCTATTATTAACAATAATTGTTTGTTTTATTTTGTTTCAGAAAACAAAGTTCTTGTTGAAAAACCCTGTGTTACAATAATAAAGCTATTTTATTTTGATGCCTGATATTTTATTTTCTTGAAAAAAAAACTGAATGTCGCTACATTCAGTTTTTTTTTCATGAATGAGAATGAGATGAGAATGTTGAGATGGATGTGTGGGGTGACGAGAATGGATAAAGTGAGAAATAAGTAGGTATATTAGAGAAAGTCTGAAAGTGGCGCCAATTTATGAAAAGTTGAAAGGAAATCGTTTGTCTTGGTATGGTCATGTGAACAAGAGAGATGAAACGCATCAACGAGGTCGTAGAACTCAAAGAGCAACTGAAAAAACTACTACTCACTCCACTCAGTACTGGGAAAAGGTATTTCAAGATATCTTAACACAAAAAAAAATCTTCAAAAATGTTGGCTTTTCTTGGCAACTTTAATTTTAAGAGCAAATACGTACGCCCAAAAATTAAGAGGGCTAAACGAATTTCGGGCAAATCGAATCATTCCATTTAGAGTCGAAAGTGGCTCCCGCCCCCGCGTCGGGGCAACCGCTACCAAATACAGTTATAGGGTGAAAACACACGGAACTGTAAATGGACGCGATGGAGTTTCATCGCTAGGATTTTTGACTATCTATAAATATACTATACTATCTATATAAGGCCTTTTGACTACCTTACTTACAGACACAAAGAACAATAGGTCTGGAGCGCCGGCGCTGGCAAAAAAAAACATCTTACTTTATTAGCGGTTCCGTTACTTCAAATCCTGCGTATGTTTCCACACTCATAGCGTGCCTTTCAGTAATCTGAGCATAGATCGAGCATGGTAGCAGGATTTTTTATTTAATAAAACTAATGTTTGATTATGTGAGAAGTGACATGAAAGAAAGAGGAGTTAGTGATAGCGAGACGGGTGACAGATCATAAATCGCCGATCATAAATAAAACGGAACAAGGACAGGAACATGATGATAAACTAATGTTTGATTGAGATACAGTCTGATGGTAAGCAATGATGCAATCCTTGATTGTGAGGCGCACTAGTTTAATAAGCCTATCCGCTCTAGCCTTGAAGACACCCAAACTATAATCGGATGAAAAGACCGCTGCAGGATTGAGTTACGTCACACCTGATGTCCGAGAGTCGCGTGAACACCACTATCTTATTTTGATTGATGCGGTTTGTAGGGCTGTCGACAGTGGCTATTTTTTAGGGTTCAATAATTTAAACGGAAAAAAGAACCGTTATGGGATCACTTTGTTGTCCAAAATTAAAAGCAAATAATTATTTATTTGTTTATTTATTTAACTATTTATGTACACACATAATATAATTAATAGATAATGAACATCACAAAAGAAACAATGTACAAAGGTACTGCTTAATTATTTACCTAATATCTATAATTATGGTTGTAGGTAGTTGGTTTCATTATATTTTTTTCAATAGACAGTTTTTATCAGTTCTCTCACAAAGTTGAATTTTACACATAAGAGGTCTTAAAATCGCAACGACGATATGTCAGTCAGTCAGTATTTTAATTTACTTTTAATTATTTTATTGTTTCATTTAATTTTGTATCTTATGTATGGACTATGTCTGAAATAAATTAATTCGTAATATTTACAGCTATACTTTTAGGTCTTCAGCTATAAAGTAACTAACGGTTGTTAGAAAAGGGTAGGTATAAACCTTGTTAGTTTGGCATAGATTTAATGTGACAGATTACATTTTATAGATTTTAAGTGTTGTTTTGTGTGTGTGTTTTGTGTGTTTTTTGTGTGTTGTTGTTTTGTGTGTTGTGTTGTGTTTTGTATGTTTTTGTTGTTTTGTGTTTTTGTTTTTGTGTTGTGTTTTGTTGTTGTTTGATTGTTTAGTGTGTTGTTTTGTGTGTTTGTTTGTTTGTTTTGTGTTTGTTGTGTTGTGTTTTTGTTGTTTTTAGTATTGATTGTGTTGTTTTTGTGTTGTTTGACTTTTCATCTCTAAAAAGATTAGTAGCAACAAATTCAAGTAAAAAATAACGACACTGTCTTGTGTCAGCCCTGGCTAGGATTCAAGATTGTTTAAAAGACTTATCGTGACCCTGGCACGCACAAGGTAAGTTAAGGAACGCTCATAATGGGTTTTACCCAGTAATAAGAATATTAAAAAGGAGAATAGATAAGACACACTTTATGGTTTGGCGCGCTCCGTTCCCGCGCGCCTCAAGGAGTTGTCAGCAAACCGTAGGGACCCTGCAGGGTCGAAGCCTCCCAGAGCTGAGGGTTGATGCGAAAGCTTTACACCGGGGCTCTGGGAATACGGCAAGGAAGGTACGGGGTAGGTTCTTTAGTCAGTAAGAGTCTGACACTGTTTCCCGCTCCGCCCAAGAGTGGGATTCATCATTCGATGATTTTTACCTACCATAAAAAAAACACTTTATGGGTTCTCAAAAATCTCTAATGATAGATAATCCGAACGACACCTTCCAGAGTTAGAAAGCTATACAATGGTTTATTCATCTTAACACAAAGGTACAAAGGGAGACTCGATATCTTAAGCAATCTCTACGATTGCATAACTGCTTACCATCAGGTGGGATCGCAGTCAAGCACTAGTTTATTGCCATTAAAAAAAAAATATGGTACCTTTGCAAATGCAAAGGTACCATCGAAGACACTTCTACTTGATCAAAAAAACTTCAAAGGTTTGGTTTGGCACCGCATCGCGGGATTCAAGCGATTTTTTTAAAGTGATCAAGCCCAAATAACCACGACGGTACGTGTGTGGTACGCAAGGCAAGCGTGCTCCATCATCAGCTACATCACTGCTAACCATCAGATGATTTAGTGGTCAAGCACGAGCCTATCACTACATAGTAAAACAAAGTCCCTATGTATTCTTAGATCTCTAAATCTACGGAACGGATTTTGATGCGGGTTTTTTAATAGAGTGATTCTAAAAGAAGGTTTATATGTATAATACATGCATAGTATCTACACTAATATAATAAAGAGGTAAAGTTTGTTTTTATGTTTGTAGGGGGTAATCTCTGGAACTACTGGTCCGAATGGAAAAAGTTTTGGAAACAATAGAAGGCTGTTTTACTCCTGAGTAACATAGGCTATATTTTATATACGCGGTCGAAGCCGCTGACAAAAGCTAGTAGTTAATATAACCATTATACTTAAGCAAAGCTGGGGCAGGTCACTAGTGAATAGTAAAAATAATCTTATTTCCTTTTTGTTTATATTTCTATTAAGTCACACCTGCCATGTTATGTTCCTGTACCATCGCAAGGTCGACTGGTAGAAAATAGCTACCTTTGTACAGTGTCTTTTACAAGTTACAAACGATTTCACTGACAGACATTCGACTATAGTTCATTTTTTAATTCTAGACTACGATTTGACAACTTAGAATATCACACTCTCGAAATATGTTCCCAATTTTCTGGAGTTTGACATTTTAATTTGTCAAATCGTAGTCTAGGATTAAAAAACGAACTATAACGTACGCAGTAGACGCCAGCCCTACACACTCGAATGTAGGGCGCAGTAAAAATACGCGAGTGAACCGACGAGCGTGAACTATGGCGTTACACTCCTCTCACACCGGCTGCAATTGACAATTACCCGCCTGTGTCGCCATGTTTCACGCTGACACGCATCGCATGTCACACATTGTGCGTGACAAACACGACTAATGATTGTCGCTGATGAATCATGGTGGAGAGGTGACCTAGCACTGAATGCATGATATCAATATACGGTTAAGAATATTCAGCTTTTGCCAGCTGTTTCGGACTCGTGAAAGTGGACAATTATCTCAAAGACACATTGTATTTATAGCAACTTAGAGATAGTGCAGTTACATATGTTATTATTGTTCCCTTTAATGATTTTATATACATTTGCCAAATTTTCAATTTTTTTTATACTTACCTATATAAAATTTGAAATAGCCCAACGTTTAGGTCCAAGTTAGAGGTCAAGGTTACTGAAATGCTGAGAGAGGAATCTCGTAACCATACGTGACCGTCTCCAGGAGTACTGCTTACTAGATCAAACCCTTGATCCGACTGCCCTATATACCCTGTCCCGAGTAGAGCCTCCTCAGAGGTTGGTCGAGGCTATTGACCTATTGGTTTTTTTTTTACAATCGAGACCTCAAATATCATATTTTATGTAACAGACGCGAGATGACAGATTTCGAATCAAAGAGGACACTGCTCACGTAGTTCTTATACCATAACATAGAGCAATCAGTCCTCAATTCATCATCATCATCAGCCTTTTTAAGGTTCCAACTGTTGGGACACAGGCCTCTTCTCTAGGAGAGGGAATGGGCCATAAGCCGCCACGCGGGCCCAGTGTGGATTGGTGGACGTCACATGTCTTCGAATTTTGGTTCTAGGATATGCCGGTCTCTTCTCTATCTTTTCCTTCACCGTTTTGAGAGCAATGGTGATGAAATCGCCTGGCTGGGTTTGAACACAAGACCTACAACTCATAAGTCGGGGCAGTTACCACTCGGCCACCACTGCTCTCAGTTCTCAATTATTTAAAACTAAAGGATGAAAGGTGTTAAACAATTGCCACATTGTGACCGCGGGAGGAGGGCAATGAAGCAATAAATCAGGTGATGGGCAATTATGGCCGATGGCGACGGCATGACCTCCGAACTCTGCAGGCCAGCGGAGAGCGGCGCTGACAATTAAAATATTGGTTGTATTTCGTACTTGCTGACCCCACCGATATTGGTTTGTCAAAATCTTAACATTAAATGGTAAACAGTAGAGAGTAATTTTGTAATTTAACCATACATGCAAGCATTTGTTTAAACTTTTTTACATATTTCATTATCCTAAGCTACTCTTTCTGATAAAAATACAAAAAGATTAAAATCAGTTCACGCAATCCAAAATTACCACCGGGTACAACGCCATCTCTCGGGAAATTGGGTTACTAATTTTTACATGGGCTACTGGGTTCTATTACATTGTGAGAAATTTGTGATGGACAGGAAACTATGGAACCCTACACTGAGCGTGGTCCGACACACTCTTTTTTTTGTAAACGCATATACCTATATACACCGTTAAAATTTGACCGTTTTAATCAAATGTAATAATAAAATAAAATAAAAAAATGATTAATCAAAAGCTGGCACAACATAAATAAAAAATGTCGCAAAATGCATAAAATCAGTAGCAACGCCACGAGTTACTTACAGTCGTCGTCGATTATTGCATACTATCTACAGGTTATTGACTCGCTCAGCTGATGTTCACTTATACAAATTAATTTCGTACACGTCCTTTCGTTCGACTACCGTAATGATAGATACAATTAAAAAAAAATAGGTGTGCGGACACCAGTGTCTTCTTGAGGCTTAACAAACTAATAAGTGCTTTATTTTCTTTGTATTTTTTACAAATCGATAGTGTTTCACGTACCGGATCAACCCTCCATCCACGAGATTAAAACTTAAGGCAAGAAAATTTCCTTTCTTGTAAATCTCAAACTTGATCAGCCCTATTTTTATAGTGACCACCTACCAACATGTCTAATAATTTTTTTTAATAATTGTATACAAGGATTGAAAATTAATCCTAATATTAATCAGACATATCATAATTAAAAGAGTAACTTACGTCGACGTCATTCGGAACCGGATACTACATACGTGTTACCTCGAAACACGTAATATTTAAATCATGCATATCATTTGTCGCACTAATTCGGCCGGGTCAGCCGGATGGCGAAATTACCCGCTATGTGGCACCTATTAAGAGTATTAAAACAATCAACCCGCGTCATATTATGCGAATTGTATGATACGGCCTAGTTAATGCGACTGTCATATGTTCTAGAAACGTCATGCGGTTTTATTTATGTCAAAATGGAAAGAATTACTTATGGCAAATTAACTGATACCCGGAGTGTGTTACTAAGTATATGCTAAACAAGTTTCAGAGCTATAGTAGCCGAGTAGAACAATGGTAGCCGAGTGGTAAAGGTTTACGAGTTTTTTTATGGTAGGTAAAAATCATCCAATGACGAATCTCGCCCTTGGATGGAGCGGGAAACAGTGTCAGACTCTTACTGACTAAACAACCTACCCCGTTCCTACATCGCCATACATACCAGGGCCAGAGCATTCATTTCAGAAACAAACCCTAGGCCCTAATTGGCTTCGACCCTTCTGCAGGGTCCCTATGGTTGCTGAAAACTCCTTTGTTGCTGACAACTCCTTGAAGGCTTATGAGTTTAAGATGGGGGTGGTGGAGGGCGCGGGTTCAAACATTCATTTAACTAGCGTAGCGACTTCTATTAAAAATTCTACTCGTGCGGAGTAGAACATATAAGTACAACAGTTCTGTAGTAGTCCAGACATACAAACTCGTAAAACCCGTCACTGTCACCCGTCGGAGGTTTACGGGACTTTACTTTCTGTTCCACATTTCTCTAAAAAACATTATTTCAATAAATACATAAATCACTCCAAACATTAAAACCAGAAAAAAAGAACAATGTACCATATTAAACATAATAATCAACAAAAGTCGTGTTTTTTCCGGGTTTAATATAGAGCTTGCCACAAAATTGCTTCGGATAATCCCGCGCTATTTTCCATTCAAACTTCCCTCTGTGCATAGAGCCTTTACTTCCCCACTTTTGTACCTTTAATATTATATTTCCGATTCTTAGAACACGAGAATATATTGCCTCGTGTATTTTTTTTTAAGTTCTTACGATTTACGGTCCACATTTTTGATTTTAGCGTTTTGTCTCGTCGTTTATACCGTGAAGCTAGAAGGGCTAGAACAGTTTGCCTGTAATTGCGGTCTTTCCGTCCGATTATAATTTAGATTTCTTTAATTTTTTTACACAATGTAATGTGCCTGACTGGGTTTTTAATTTAATACCTTAATAATGAGTGCACGCGATTTGAATGATATTTGTGTATAAAGTATAGTCCACGCTTAAAGTACTGATACAATGATGTCAAATTTTACATGCTTGCACTGTACGTCGTTCTGCGTACAAATCAAACGTGGCCCAAATGCGAGTCGCTCAAGTGTAGTACTAGCTTTATTCTATTCTATTCTATTAATAATATTAGCAGGTATCCTTGCAAGGGTATTGATTCACCATAGCAACTTCAAATAAACTTCCAAAACGCCTACATAAGTTGTAGCTCGTTAAATTTTCTTAGACACGTGTAAGGTATTATAATTTTTTCATTCGCAATTATTTTGTTTTCCTCAAATGGGTGTTATTCAGTCGTTAAATTTGGATTATGATTTTTTTTTAATTTATTATTAGAACCAAAAAATTTTTAGAATTTATATTATGATGATACTTAAGCTTTTAACATTTGTTTATTTAATTATCCTTGCACACGTGGGTATTGGACTGCGAGATTTTTCGAAAAGATTACCAGTGCCTTGGGACCCAAAGTGTGACATGAAAAAACACGGGTGGGTTTTCGTCTGTAACAGTCTGACACTCCCACTTACTCGGAGAAGTTGTTTCAAGAGAACGGTTTTGATTGATATTTAAACCGAAACTAGGTTCGGCTTCTCTTCTAGTCTAGTCTTAAAATATTCTTAAACTCTTATCTAGCCTTAAACAAAACCGAAGCATTAATCGAAAAGCTGTAATTTTTTTTAAATTGTATTACAATATTCTTATTTTTAGCTAAGTTTTGATGTGAATGAATATTGTGGTTTTCACAAACAAAAAATCAAAAATGATTTTATACAGACGAAAAAGGCAGTCAGTTTTTAAGCTTTTATAGCGACCGTCAACTTATTAACGCTAATTACGGTCGAACCGAATTCTCGGTCACTTTTTGGCTTTAAACTCAGCCGAAACCTGTTTTTTTTTTTTTGGCCGATACTCAACGAAAGCGCATCTTCAGTCGGTCTAACAGAAAATAAAAGAACAGCATTTCAGCCCCCCTAGGCAAGTTACAATCGTTTCATTTGGAGTTAGCGCTTGCTGTTCGCCACACTCCCAATTCGGACCTCATCTCAACAAAAGAATTGTGAGCATGGCCAACCACAATCGTTAACTCTAAACGAAACGATTGTAATTTGCCTAGGGCTAGACTTCGCGGAGATCTTTACATGAAACCAAATCATCAAATTTTATAGATAAGTATTCCTGTTTTTTATCAAATGGTAGATATTTTAAAAAAGACTGTCACTGTCATACATTATTTTGAATGTTACATTTTATTATCAACTCCTAGATTAAATCTCAATCAATTCATAATCGGATCAGCGTTTGGTCCGTGTTGAATGACTCAAAAATCACTCGATAACTAGACTTAAACATAAAAATTCAATACTTGGTAATAAAAAAAAAATGAAACACAGACCTGATCAAATCCAGCAGTGTGTCTGATGTGAGGGTGTCCTTCACGATAAGCTTAGTCGTGTTGGGCTGGGTGTAGGCCTCCGATGACTTGCCAGGCTTGATGGTGGTGACCAGCGCTATGCCCAACATCACGGCGCACACCGTCGTCGTCATGTAGTAGATGATCGCGCGGAGACCAACCCTGGAAGGAATGAGGAGTCAGTTGCTATTCGAGAATGTTGACTTTACTGATGACTGTGGTGACAAACAATAATTTTGTCAATTAGCCATTCTATTTACCCATAGAATGGCTAATTGACAGGCCTGTCAGTCTAGTAATTTATGACCCTGACTGCTATGCCGAAGATCGTGGGTTCGATTCCCACTCTAGACAAATGTTTGTGTGATGAGCGCGATTATTTGTTCTGTGTCTGGGTGTAATTTATCTATAATATGTATGTATTTAGAAATATATAAGTATGTTTAGCTTGAGACTAGACGGCGTTGTGGGAGAAAAAAAATGGGAACTCTTGCCTCCATCACAGTGCCTTTGAAAGATTTATAATCAATTTTAACCAAAAACTGTACCTATACAACGTAATTGGAATTACACACAACCTAATATACCCCAATTAGAAAATAGAAATTTACAATCATAATTCAAGCAGTGAATTTAAAAATAAAAGTAGTTATCCTAATTTTAAGCACACAATATGGAAATCAACGCACAACATTGGTATCGCATTGATATTGGTATTTACGCAAGCATAGGGGAGACCGGGTACAAAAGTAACGGCGGGTCGAAAGTAACAAATGCTCTGTAGGTATATCCAATGGTCAAACACTGCGTCGATGTCGTAAGTTCATAGCGGGGCGGTACCCCCCTCGCTTCTGTACAGTCGCTACACTCGCCTCGCGCTGTTTAGTTATGTGAGGAGACATTTTGTGATTTCGCAAACCAAAAGTAAGTATTTTGTCGTTTTCTTATTTAGTGTTTTCGTAGTCTTTTAAAAATGATACCAATCTGAATATTTGCATGTTAATTCTTGATTAGATTGATTACACAGTATTTTAATTCATTTTTGTCTAGCACATTTCATTTTAAGATTATCTTTTATATTTTAACAGAAATGGGGTCGGGTACAAAAGTAACATAGCCCTATGGGTACACAAGTAACATGTTACTATTGTCCCCGTAATGAGTTGTTCATTTTTTTTTGCTTATCATTGTTATGTGTGTATTTATTTTAACAGGATGCCGCGACAATGCATTAGAACTATCACTCGAGGAGCGAGGAAAAGCGCATGAACAGCATTCAAGAGATGGTATAAAAATTATAGCCTTGGCAAAAAAATATAATGTTTGCCATGTAACATTATACAAATATATAAAAAAATGAAGCAGGAAATATTAGTGCCGTGGTGTGTTATCATTGCGTGAATAGAGTTTTCAGAAAAATGTCTACGGGATTACTTGATCGAGTGCTTTGGAGTTTATTTCGGGTTACCTCCACCTGAAGTTTGTAAACTGGCATATGAGTTAGTTTTTTATGTATTTTGCATTTAAAATGCAACTTCTTTGAATACAAAGTTCTAAAATAAATAATATGTTGATTTAGTATGTCATATTGTTTACTTTACAAACCCTTTTGGCCTGTTACTTTTGACCCACAATGTGTTACTTTCGTCCTGCCTATGTGGTCGGAAGTAACAACTTCCCATTTTTTTTCAAGTCTCTGTAAATCATATTAAATGATCAATAAAAAGCTAAATTGAGATACCGATGTAAAGACCATAAATGAAATGTTTAAATGGTAGTATTAATTTCTATGAAATAATCACACCTAACAAGAAATCTAAGTAAAAGTACAAAATGTTACTTTTGTACCCGGTCTCCCCTACACGCATAGTTACGAAATCAAAATGTATCAAGAATTTATATGTCAAGTAAGTCACTTTATCTGTTGTTGGGTTCTTAAACCTACATATCTGTCTAACTTAAAAATCCACAGAGATATTTGTTGTCTGATTTCTACACTATATCCTTGATGAACCATTTGTACGTGCAACAGACCCATAACTGAATCATAACTATGTACTCGTAAGTATGTACTGTCAAATAAAAACCAACTCACTTGCCAGATAAGCTCAGATCCAGGGACCCAATGGCGGAGACGATACTGGACACCAGCAGGGGTACTATCAGAGACTTCAGCATCCTGAGGAACAGCTCCCCAGGGTACTGGAAGTACATGACGTCACGGCGCGACCACTCGTGGCCTGATGCTCGGAGCCCGCAGCCGAGGATGGTCCCGGAGACCACGCCGATGATGGTAAGCATCGTCAGCAGGTTGTCCCACACGAACGCCGAGCAACGGTTTCTTCGGATTTGGAGCGGCATCGTGGTTCGTTGTTGTTTCTGAGGGTAAAGGAAATTATGCATATTATTTTTAATATAAAAGCTCTTTTTTTAAGTTTCATTGTCTGTTCTTGTATTGTATAAATTTGTATATGGCTGTACAAAATATGAGTTATCTATATTTATATAAAAAGCCTTTGGACAGTCGGCAACTTAACTCGTGATAAACTGTGTTTTACCAGTTGCACTTCGATAGATACAATATCAAATAAATACAATAGAAACATACCCTTTCGAGTACCGCAATAAGAGACATAATAGAAAGTCCATAGGTATGCGAACGCTGGCGTTCGCTTGGAGCTCAAGAGTTAAAATAAGTGTAATGCCTACATAAAAGATAATTCAGGTACCTATAATGAATTTGAATCAACGCTTTTAAAAAATAAAAAGACAATAGTTGTGCGGACACCTGTGTCCTCTTGGGCCTTAATGAATTGAACACGTTTGTTTAATAACTGAATCTAATTATTTGGTTCTCTACAGTCACCCATCGGAAATCACTAAACAATCATTTAACACATATTCATTCATTCGCTGAATGACTGCGTTTGTAATGACAAACGCAGTTATTCAGCTCAAAACACTAATTAGTTTTTAAACTTGTTCTCGTCTAGACTATCAGAGCTTCCTGGGATTGTCCGGGACAAGATTGATCATAAATCATAATAATTATACGTTGATAAAATGACTAGACAATGCTTATCGCTCCCGATGAAATCAGGTCGCGTGGGGGGCTACGATTTAGATTGACGTGGGACATTTCATTTTACGGTAGCTAATGCAAAACTTCTGTGATATGCATAGGATCAATCGATTGATTGATTGATGTAGACCTAATTTGAGTATTTGACCTATTTCTAGTGTCTGTAGTCATACTAGAAATGGGTCAAAGCTCAAAAATTCTTCTTCGGCTGTAATGATGATGACAACATTTCGCTATTTGAAAAGAAAAACAGTTTTAAACAATCTGGATTAAGTAATACTAGTATATTAGGGTCGTTTTAAGTCGCTTGAGTATTGGATTATCTCGCTGAACTAATCAACACTGCGTGACCAGATAGCTCGTTCGTTCTTTGCCCAAAGAAGTCATCAAAAGATTGAGATAGAGGTTATACTTTCTAGGCATAAACTAAGAGAATCTGTTATCATAATTAATTTACGCATAAATTAAAAATAATAATTATTAAATTATTTTTAATTAAATCTTTAGAAATCGATAGTGTTTCATGTACCGGATCGACCGACCACGGGATTAACTGCTGCTGTACTGCCAATATCAATCAAATCCAGGACATATCCTGATGACACAGTATCCCGGGACACCCTACCGTGACCGCGCTGCGTTCCTCGGTTAATATTAGGAGGCGCACTTGGCAAGCCCGACGAACTATTGTAGTCCACCGACCACGTGCACTAATAACGCCCAATAAATTGATGCACAAGTGACTATTCAATGACCAATCACAAACTCGTTCATAGACCTTCACGCCTATATTCGCAGACGTATATACATGTCTGTGTCATATTTTTATTCCAGCATTGCTAGGCCCACGTGTTTCCCCGCATTTTTGGTTACTGCTCAGAGGAGCTTTGATCAAAGACCAGCTCAAAGATATCATTGTCCAAAAGGAGCGCCTATTCGAAGTAACTTGATGAAATCTTTAGCAATCCCGTTTCTCAATGTCTTGGGGCTTCTTTGGGCAAAACAAGGTTCAAGGCAAAGGGCAAGGTTTTCAACGCCCTAATATCCGGTATGCGATCAGCACTCCAGAATCTTTCAGCTCGCACTTTGACCCCTGACCTGAGCTTGTTCCGGTGTTTCTTCTTAGGGTACTGTAGAAAACACCGGCCTAATCTAGTTTAAATTGACATATAAAAGTGGTTTTTAACAGTCTATTTGCATTGAAAACCTGGGTTAAAAAAGGCTATATTTTCCTGTCAAAACTTTCGTCCAATCACCGTCCGTCGTAATTTTTGCGTAGCTGCGCGGCCGCACGTGGGAGCATGCGACCCCCCGCGCGGATGCCGGCGCGGAAATCTTTATTTAGCGGCATCGCTATCAATCCGCGGTCCCCTTCGCTCACACGCACCGCATGCCCTCATCTACCTACCTGCTACTACGAACTGTGACAAATGAACTAGAGCTATCATTTGGTTTTACTTTAACCTTTGGAATACCGTAATGACATACACAATTAAAAGACACCCGTGTCCTCTTGGGGCTTAATGAACTGAGGTAGGTTACATACAAGAAAAATTAAAGAAGCTAATTGAAAGGGGAGGCCCGACCCCGGTATGAGGGCTAAGAAGGAATTTTGTGGGTCGTTTAGTCAGTAAGAGTCTAACAATGTTTCCCGCTCCGCTCAAGGGCATCGTAATTAGATGATTTTTCCCACCACAAAAAAGGGGACGTACGGTAGAGGTCCAAAGTGCAGTAGCATTCTTCCAGACCTACCCAATTTTTACTACCCAATTCTTTTTCAGGTTCCTAAGTTAGATGAATCTATAGTATATATAAATTTGCTCAGCCATAAGAGAGTGAACTTTTAACCTAAGACTGTAGTTTCGAGAAGGGTCGAAGCCTTACTGGGGCCAAAGGTTCGCGTTTGAAAGGAAGGCTCGACCCCTGTATGAAAGGCAACGTTGGTACAGGGTAGGCACAGGGTCTGGCACTATCTCCTGCACCACTCAAGGGTGGGAGTTTTCATTGGAAGATTTTTACCCACCGGAATAAAAAGAACAAATACCTCAGACTGCAGTAGTAATTTCTAAAGTTCTTGTCATCACTAATTAGGATTTAAGAATTAGTTATAACTGAGTAAATGTTATGTTGTGTTGAGGTCATCATAATTATATTCACGCCTTTATGAGTACAAATGACTGGACTAAACTCATGAAAGTTCTATCGTGTAGGCACACATGACCTAGGAATGCCTAAGTGCTGCAAAGATTAGGCAAATTGTTAGTAAACAACGGTCGAAATGCTTTGGGGTGCGCCGGATGTCACCTGTGGGCGCCTAGTTAATATGCCCTGATAAAACTTTATGTTCAGGCTATAATCATTCTTATGGACTCCTTTTTCCACATGTCTACACACACACACACACACACAGACTCTTATAAAACGTTAAAGCTAGTTCAAAAACCAATTGAAAAATTTGTCGTTTCTAATGGAGAAGTAAGTTCTAGCTTACAATGGCGTATCTAGGGTTCATTTTTAAAGAGGCCTGATATGAAAGTGTTGTTGTACCCGAACATCATTATAATGAAGCCTCTAGCACCTAATGATGAAGGCTCTAGCACTCGCCTGAGTGCTAGAGCCTACTGGGATGAGCACGGTCCAATCGGCTCCTCTTCCCTTCTGTTTACGCTTATGCTAGCTGGTAATCTACCCCTTCCTTCTCTACCCTCTCTTAACAGTGATTTGCAAACAAAGGAAAAAAAATCGCAAATATTTCAGCCCAGTGGATCTTCTCATAACATCAACTATTTCAAAACAATTAATGGCACGATTAGCGTAATGGTTCAGCTATTTTTTTTTCTCGTTATCAATTAACCAAGTTTGAGCGCCAATAATAAATTGAAAGCAGCGCTGTGTCCCGAACGGGAAAAATATTTGTAAATGTATGTTATTTAATGTACGTAATACATGCAATTCGTCATACTTATAAACAAACATCCATACACGCGCAAGCAATGTAGTCAACGAGTAAATATTATGTAAATATGACAACATCAATAGGAAAGTTTTAGCAATTACCGTTATTGACGTATGCACAATTCTTATGGTAAAATACACAAGGTAGCATAAAAAGAGTAGGATCTAATTACTTTTTTTTTATTTTTGTTTTAAATCACTTGGCAATAATCTTCACCATAAAACTTGCAAAGATAGACCGCGGCGAATGTTGCGGGAAAATTTAGTTAAAGATTGGCTTTTGACAGAGAAGTTTAAAAGGAGAAGGAGACGCCTTTGCTTAGCTGGAGGAAACCAGTCTTCTTCTTCTTCCTGCTCTTATCCCACAACGACCAGTCCTGTGCGTCCTACATCCATCAGATTCCGGTAACCCAATCAATCCTTATGTATGAGACTTACCCACGCTGTGTTTTCTCTGTCACCCCATCGAACACCGGTTCTACAAGCCAAGCCCTGCCTACACAGAAGTTACCAAGCTTAAATAAAGAATTAAACCTATTACAATACGAGGTAATCAGACAGACTGCCCCCTGTATTACAAGTCCATACGATCCATCCTATGGTTGTCTGAAAGATATCGCTAGCAGTGATGAGACTGCCATTGTACCCATAGATTAATATGTACCTTAAGATTGTGTAACTTTTTGATGTACAATAAAGTTCTATTCTATTCTATCATTTATATATATATAAAAGGAGAAATTGACTGACATATCAACGCACAGCCAAAACTATTGGGAGTAGGAGCGTGAAATTTTGCACAAGGCTTCCTTTTATGACGTTAGCGAACACTAAGAAAAGGTTTTTCAAAATTCAGCTTCTAAAGGGAGGTAATGGGAGTCTAAAGTTTGTATGGAGAATCCTACCTTCACGCGGGCGAAGCCGCTGACAGGAGGCTAGTACTCCATACTACGCGTGTTTGTAACTTGTTAGTTATTCATCGACACGAGTCTATGATCACAGCTGCTTACGAACACTATTAACATATATGAACAACAGGATTTAGTTAGCTTTGGACCCAGTTTTCTATAGTCCGTCCGATTATAATTTAGGTGTCTTCAAGGCTAGAGTGAATAGGCTCTTAATAAACTAGTGCGCCTCACCATCAACGATTGCATCACTGCTTACAATCAGGTGGCATCGCAGTCAAGCACTATTTTATAGCAATTAAAAAAAAGTTACTTTTTTAGCTGAACAATAAAAACATCTATTTCACTTTTCACAGCTTTTATACCGAAGACATTCTCGTATTGTATTTTTCTCATTTTGTATTTTTTGTAGTGGCTGTTTCAGTTAATCGCAAATTAATTACTATTTCATATACGTAATAGTAGATTTTACAAGGGAGCAAAATAATATAACACCAAGTATGACCAAATAAAAGGCGCCTCATACCTATTTTATTAGGTTATCATTTAATAAAACATAGAGTAACCGCTAAATCGAAATTAAATATGACCTAATAATAAAATAATTGAAACTTTATATTTGCCTTTGAGACATTTTAGCAATTAGTCGGCGGCGTGACAATGGGCCGTCGTACCAGCCAGACTTTTGCGTTCTATTTCTTTCGAGCTGAACACTATAGGTATGTTCCAAATTCTAAAAGTCATTAAAAAAAAGTATTCTTAAATTATTTCTATCTCTATGTCATATAACCTCCACTGATACAACAAAATACCTCGGTATCACTTTAGATAAACACCTTAATTTCAAAGCACATATCACCCACCTTACTAGTCGGGTGCGTAAACTAATTTACTTCTTTAAAACACTGAGACACATTGCCAATGCCTCTGTAGTACGTACTGTTTATCTTGCCATGTGTCAGTCAGTCCTCTCTTACTGCATTACCAGTTGGGGTGGAGCAGCGAAAACCATATTAAAATCTCTGGAAGTAGCACAAAGAGCTGTCCTTAAGGTTGCTACCTTCCGTCCAATCCTCTACCCAACCTTTGATCTCTATCAAAATTGCAAAGTTCTTACGATTCGTCAACTTTTCATTCTCAATACTGTACTACAATAACACACCAAAACTCCTTTTTCACAATCGCAATCTTCCTCTAGACGAAATTACGAAATTTGCAGAGTACCATTTACACGCTTTGCCTTTATTAAACGTTTCTTTTATTACCTAGGTCCCCTTTTATATAATAAATTAAATAAAACTTTAACTATTCACCGATCTTCTTATAACATTTGTAAAAAACAGATAACACTCTTCCTAACCAACAAAAACTATGATGATACTGAACTTCTCCTCACATCACTATCCTAGCGCTTTTCAACCACTCCGTGTCCAATTTCAAACTATTTCTTACCACCGTTTATACACACTCACATACATGTACAAACACATCACACTACATACATTTTAACACTAAACACATAATACACACATACAAACGCACATACTTCCCAATTTAGATGGCATACTTCAATTTTTACTAGCTTATTTTAATAAATAATTTATAATTTCACCATTTTAGGCAGTCTCTCTGTATTTATAAATAACTATTAATAGTGGGAACTTGGGCTGGCGAACCTTAATACAGGTTACTGTGTAACCTAGCTAGGTCGCCAGGATGCACTTCTTCTACATTGTAACTTCGCATAATTATGTTATTGTAACTCATTGGACTGTACCTCATTTTTTGTGAATAAATTATTATTCCATTTATTTACATTACAATCATATTAAGTATATTTTTAAATATTTCCTTAAAAAAAAATATTAAAAAAAAAAACATTTAAAAATATAAAAAATAGTAGCCCACCGGCATCGAGACAGGGTCCTAGCTACCGGTGGTCAGGGCTCCTGAGAGAGGAACCTCCGGACAATACGCGCCGTGTCCAGGAGTACTGCCTTCTGAATCAGGCCCTTGATCCAACTGCCTAACGAGAGCCTCCTCAGATGTTGGTCGAGGCTCTTGGCTATTAAGCCATTAGCCGTCACGACTATCGGCACAATGACTGCTGTGTCCACTTCCCACATGTCGACAACCTCGCGAGCCAAGTCAAGATACTTAGTTTGTTTATCCTTCTAAATTATTATTATTATTATATTAATTGTACTGGCAATATAAAAATTCGGGTCACGGTTCAATAGAAATGTCAAAATAGAACTAGTTTTTTTTTCAATATTTGCTGTTTAAATATTAAAAAAACAACTGTCAGTTGTAAAGTAAAACTCTCTAGGGAGTAAAAGTACTTCTTCCAACCCTGTCCGCAGGCAACTTTACACCTACTTTCAGAGTATGAGTAATGAAATAGTACATTGTTATACGAGGGATGAAAGAAAGTTATTTAGTCCCGAGAAATTTCTTGGCGACCGAGCGAGAGCGAGGTCGCTAATAGTTCGAGGGACTAAATAACTTTTGAACCCGAGGTAAACACTGTGCTTTTCATTACGAATACGAGGAAAATAAAAATAATAAAAACCTGAGTCGTCGTCAAAGGCCTGAGTCGTCGTCAAAGGTATGTTTTTAGGTAGGTATATTTCTTTTGATTTAGGCGGTAAGCGTTTTTCTCCTCTTAAGAATCTTGCGTTAAATTTATAACTGAAGCTGATGAACACACGATAACGTGTTAATAAAAATTTCTTGTAACAGAGATTTAGCAAAATGTAAGCAAAACTATACACCTCGAAAAAAAAAAGGAAGATCAAATCGGCCACAGATTATAGAGAGTCTACCATTTACCCGCCAATTCTTTTTTTCAGTGTTCGGCTCCCTGGCTTTTCAGTCAATAGTTTTCATTTTGTCATTGTAAAAATGGGTCTGGTCAACATTTTTCTCAAATATATATTAGTTTTAATGAAATAATTGAAAGTAAATTAAAATAAAGTCATTAAAAAAAGTATTCTTAAATTATTTCTATTTCTATGTCATTTTAATTCGGTATAAAGTTTCGGGTCCCGGTTCAATAGAAATGTCAAAATAGAACTAGTTTTTTTTTTTAATATTTGCTGTCTAAATATTAAAAAAACAACTATCAGTTGTAAAGTAAAACTCCCTAGGGAGTAAAAGTACTTCTTCCAGCCCTGTCCGCAGGCAACTTTACACCTACTTTCAGAGTATGAGTAATGAAATAGTACATTGTTATACGAGGGATGAAAGTTAGTTATTTAGTCCCGAGAAATTTCTTGGCGACCGAGCGATAGCGAGGTCGCTAATAGTTCGAGGGACTAAATAACTCTTCAACCCGAGGTAAACACTGTGCTTTTCATTACGAATACGAAGAAAATAAAAATAATAAAAAAACCTGAATCGTCGTCAAATGTCTTCGTATGTTTTTAGGTAGGTATATTTCTTTTGATTTAGGCGGTAAGCGGTTTTCTCCTCAAAGAATCTTGCGTTAAATTTATAACTGAAGCTGATGAACTTTACTTATCGTGTTAATACAAATTTGTTATGACAGAGATTTAGCAAAATGTAAACAAAACTCTAAGGAAGACCAAATCGGCCACAGATTATAGAGAGACTTTACCCGCCATTTTTTTTTTTTAGTCGTCGTCTGGCTATTCAGTCAATATTTTTCATTTTATCATTGTAAAAATTGGTCAGGTCAACATTTTTCTCAAATAGGTATAATATTAGTTTTAATGAAATAGGTGAAAGTAAATTAAAACAAAGTCATTAAAAAAAGTATTCTTAAATTATTTCTATCTCTATGTCATTTTAATTGTACTGGCCGTATAAAAATTCGGGTCACGATTCAATATAAATGTCAAAATAGAACTAGTTTTTTTTTTTAATATTTGCTGTCTAAATATTAAAAAAACAACTGTCAGTTGAAAAGTAAAACTCCCTAGGGAGTAAAAGTACATCTTCCAACCCTGTCCGCAGGCAACTTTACACCTACTTTCAGAGTATGAGTAATGAAAAAAAAATTACTGCCCGCTAAAAGTTTCTTAGGGAAAACACACAACTTTGAGTGCATTTAAAGGCGAACTAAGCCGTCCTTTTCAAAAAGATGGAATAAAAAATTGGTATTACGTAGTTTTTTTATCTCAATTATTTCCATAACTGAATATTATGTGGAATCATTAAAGCAGACGTGGCCTCAATAAAAATAGGCTGAGAATTTTATTGTATGTACGTTTACACGGACAGAACGTTTTATGGCGTATCCACACATGTCGCCAGGTTTGCCGACGGCTTTCAGATCGCCTTTGAAATCTCGCGATGAAAAGATGCAAGTGCCGGGGGCATAGCCTGCGGCCTAGCCGTCAGGTTGGCCTCCGGCCGTGCCGTTGGGCATGCGAAAATATGCCATTAGAAACATATACATTGTGCGTACAGCAAATGAATGGAATTCCCTGACGAAATATGTATTTTTTGACTTATTGTTAAGATAACTATGTTATTTTTATTTTAGCTATAACCTAAACTATTTAAGTCAAAAGTGAATAGGTTACTTGTAGGTCTAGGCAAGCGTATTCCATCGTCGGCCACATCGTCGCTTTCTATTAGTGAGATAGATCATACCACGGCCAGTACAGGCAAGAGAAAAGTGCGAAGGTAGCATGCGATTTCTTTTTTTCATTTTTTTTACTCAGGGTCAAGTTGTACGTATCATCATCATCATCATCATCAGCCTTTTAATGTTCCCACTGCAGGGACACAGGCCTCCTCTCTCTAGGAGAAGGAATGGGCCATAATCCACCACGCGGGCCCAGTGCGGATTGGTGGATGTCACATGTCTTCGAATTTTTGGTTCTAGGACATGCCGGTTGTACGTATATTGAATAAAATTAGAATGTCGGCCGGAACACGTATTAGTTTATGAAATTATAAATAATAATTAAAATCATCGATACTATCCTCACAGTTCGTTTTGTTCCATTATACGACTTCTTCATGAAATAGCCATTCAATAAGGTAAAACATCTACTTATGGGTAAGACAAAGTTTGCAAAATAACTTTGACTTTTTGAATTTTGACGTTTGAATTTGATTGACCATAATTTAATTATGACGGATTACCGTCGTAATTAAATCATGACCTTTCGAATAGCATAATTAAATACATAATAGAAAGGCAATAGATGTACGAACGCCAGCGCTCAAGAGATTGAGTAAGTATCGTAGACTTTTACGTCGCCGCACGGTAAGGAAGACTCTTTGCTTCCCACTGTCACAGTTCTGAAATTGGAACCAATATTGGTAGCAAATATTCGTGCCAATAGTATTATCCAAATATTTGTGCCATGAATCGATTACGTGACCCGCAGCACAAAAGGTAGAAGTACCGCTGCTGCCTCCTTTCATGTTGGTATTTGTCCCAATCTCGTTAAAATTGGTTCCGTATCTCAAAGGGATATACCTACCTACTTAGGATCAAGTAACGCTAGCTTTTTCCGATTTCGGTATACATACATATATACATCAAATTGGATATATAATACCTGTATTAACCTTTTGAATACATTAGAGACATAATAGAAAGACAATAGGTGTGCGCGCCGACGCTCGCTTTGGGCTCAAGAGTTTAATTCTGTACTAGCACTAAGCTAGTACGACGGGGATAGAGCAGGAAGATGATGACTATGCTAGTGACTTCGTTCGCAAAGATGTTATCATAAAAACTTTAACTTCCCTTATATCTTACTTTTAGTTCATTATAAAACAGGCCAAGTGCAAGTCTTTGTTGTGCATAAAGTTTTCTGTGTTTTCCCTATCCTTGTGTTATGAGACCTTGCTTCATGCCAAATTTCAGAATCTAGTTCAATAAGATGTACCCTATGAATTGTAATCCCTTGAGAGTATCGAAATGTAAGTTTTATGCTTCATAAACTGCCATACCTATTTTTTTATAACTTAGAAGTTTGACTTTTTCACAGCTAATTTAAGTATATGGTTTTAATTTCAATTCCATACCTCTACACATTCCCGAGATAAAGGGTCTTGACAAACAAACAGCCAGATGGACAACAAAGAGTTGTGTTTTTTCCTTTTGAGGAATGGAACCCTTAAAATGTCTAAATATTAAAAAAAAATGGCGAAGCACTCCTTGGGGTAAAAAGTTTTTACTTTAATAGTGTACAGTATATTAAATTATTAATATTGAGTGTGTTATAGGCGAAAAATGCGTCTTATCAATCCTCCTCTAGACTCTGTAGGGCCCTTGATGCCCTCGAGCGATGGGGCCATTGACCCCTTTCTTAAAATAAACAAAAAAAAATAAGTAAAAAAAAACTTTCACTGTTTTTTTCTAGGAAAAAATAAAATATAAAAAACAAAATTTACAGCCAAATTAAGGAACCTAATAGTTTACAATAAAAATGCAATCAATCAATGCTAAAAGTCTGTATCAGAATTTAGTCATAAGATAAAATGTGTCATTGATATACAAAAAGCGACCTCAGCGCTGAGTATTTCAGCTTCAGCGACATAAAGCTTAATCCTCACTTGTGCCGTTTCGCGTCATTCATCAAGAAGCTGATGTCGACCTGCATTTTGAGCGGGATTTGAAGCTAATAACACCGTCTTATGGTAAGATATATCTACCCTGCCTTTTACAAAATAAGGTGATATTCATACGAAATATGTGTACATAATAACTTTTTTTCCTTTATCTATCTACGACAGGTATACCTGTTGTTTTTTAGAGGGATTGATATTTAGATTAAATCAAAGATATATCAATGGAGGGATTGAACCAGATCAGCTGTTCTTTGTCAGTTTTTTTTTTTTTAATTCTGACAAAGAACACCTGATCCTGTTTGCGCGTGCGACATACGACGCCCGCCCAACACGCCGTGAACGCGCCGTGTCTGCGTAAACAAGCCGTTAGGCTCATAACTGAAGGTGTACAAAATCCTTTTTCCTGTGACAGTTAAATAAATTAATTCTTAGTGAAGTCAAATTCACTGCCGCATCTTTTCAAATGATGTCGAGTAAGAGTTGTAAAAGAGTTTTTGCATGTGACTATTGTAATTCCAGATACCGGATCTAATCGTGAGCGCTCGCTGACACAGCTAAAATCTCTTTGCCCATCGTATACATAGGCGAGCAAATCAGTACAAGGATTGCACACCCCACCAATGAGTCTCACTTCATATTACCCGGACCAGAGACCCGATATTTCATGTCTGTGTAAGTGGAAATCAGCCATGAAGCAAAAAGTCAGCGCTTAAATCCGTGCCGGAATCTGTACATGCATCTGGCGTTTAACAGGCAGTTAAAGTCGAAATCAAAATTTAATTTTAACTAATGTATTGTATGTTTTTTTTTTTTTTTTTTTCTTATTACTCTTACACTACAAGACACTGTCTATATTACATTTTCCATTTGTCCTTTCGGGGGTATGATGGAAAAGATTTATATAGATACAAGCTAATGCTTGTATCTAAATAAATCTCTCCATTACATCTATTTTCCTGTTTCTTTCTTTATTAGAAAAAATATTTAAAGATATACAAATATTTGATGTCTTTGGGTACCAGCGACCCACCCCAGCTTCGCCCAGCTAAAAAAATAATGTGTTTGTACATAAATTATTCAATAAATAAAATAATAAATACCAATTCTAAAAGGCAGTTTCATATGGAGGAAAACAGCCAAAAAATCTCCTCATTCCTAATATTATGGAATCACAGAACATGAAGGTACTCAATCAACATCGCTATCGTATTTCGATAAATAAATTGACTTTTACATCAAGTCTAAAACTGCTCAACTAAGCGCAAAAGCGGTATCTCAAAAAATATCGTAAATATTTATTTTTTATTTAATTAACTATTTATGTACACACATATAATTAATAGATAATGAACATCACAAAAGAAAACAATGTACAAAGGTACTGCTTATTTCATAAAGAAATTTCTTCCAGCAGACCTGCGAAAGGAGAAATTGGTAGAAATGTAGACAATAGTGTGCAGAAATGGGAAAAGAAGAGGTGGTGAAAACTTAAAATTAAAATAATATATACTTATATAACTATATATACCTTAAACTAAAAATAAATACATATATAATATATAAAAACAAGAAAATGTATCATACTACAGAGGAAAGGTAGTGCTCTTTTACTTTAGCCTTAAAAAGTGAAATAGCTTTCAGATCACGAATGCTAGGCGGAAGAGAGTTCCACAACCTTACTGCGTGGACAGAGAGAGAAATATATGTTTCTGCATCGTGCATCATATGAATGATTTAAAGTAAAACTGAGATGGTGAAATCTTTCTTAAGGATATTTCTGTATATGTTTCGAACAGATGCGCTATAAGGCCTGATTATTTTTTAAATCTATCCAATGGTATTAAAATCAACTTTACTATTTTTCTATTATTATTTTTAGTCTGTATATAGGCATTATCTGTATTAATATAATTATAATAAAGAAAATAAATACAAATAATATAATAAAAAAATACTTATAATAAAATTAATATAAACTTTTCTGCGCTTAGTAGGGACGAAAAGTGCTTATTTCCACTCTATGAATCTTATTACAGTTTGAAACAAAAAGTAAATAAAGACAGTATCTTTGTTTCAAGCTTTGTGAACAAGTGAGCGAGTGCTCACGAGAGCAACTACTTCATAATCATAACAAAACCGTCCGATTATAATTTGGGTGTCTAGAGTGAATAGGTTAATAAACGAATGCGCCTTACCATCAACGATTGCATCACTGCTTACCACCAGGTGGGTTCGCAGTCAAGCACTAGTTTACAGCAATAAAAAAATAGTCTAAAATACTGCGTCCACGAGCAAAGCTTGCACTTCTATCGTGACATATAGGATTTTTGAAAATTCATCGCCGACATAATTATACCAAATATGAAATCAAAGTTTTTCTGAATGTTTTGTCCTATAACTCGTTTCAATCCGATGATGCGAGAAAATTGTTCGACTTTATAGTCCTGCCCCCCTAGCCAAATTAATAATCTACAATCGTTAACGCTAGTAAACCACTAATCAAATTTAATGTATGGAAATTAATTCATTTTAACAAAATTAGTAGCCAAGTTCATATCATTCAAAATGACAGAATGAAATAATCAATCATTTCTACAATGATCATCGCTAGATCCGGTTTTATGGTATAATTAATACTGTGATGACTGTAAAGAGATCACATGCGTTACTAATTAGCGCACTGGCTTGTAAGACGTTCGCAGACTATTCGTAGTTTGAAATATTTAGAATGAAAAAATAGTATGTGGTTTTATATTGGATTGTACGTCGAACCATCAGAGTAAAAATACAGAAAAAGTTTAAAACTTAAATTGCGTTTTATTGCTATTACCACGACCCTGGAACTGGGGCGCTTCTAGAGAGTACTCGAGGCGTCTCAATACTTACGTTGAGGCATTTCCATTGTAGAAAGAGACTCGTCACGAAAACATTGTAACTAATAATTGTCTTAGTGTACCTACAATACGCTGTGCGTTATAAAAGTCACAAAACTTATCATTACATAGTATAAAACAAAGTCGCTCTGTCCCTATGTATGCTTATATTTATAAAACTAAGCAACGGATTTCGATGCGGTTTTTTATTAGATAGAGTGATTCGAGAGGTAGGTTTATGTGTATAATACATGCATAATATATTTAATATCAGTGCGCGTGCGATGCTGGGGCGGGTCGTTAAGAAATAAAAAAAAACTCGTATCAATCTAATCCTGTCCGTCTCGTTTCTTGTAACACAAAAATCCATGAATATTTAAAGCATGTCAGTCTCAACATCCAATCGGACCCCAGCAACAGGCCGGGACATCATTAAAGAAGGTTTTATTTACACACACACAACAAAGGCAGCTCAGGTGCTTTGAAGGACACTTGTTGATTGCGCCTCACTCCTCCTCTTGCCCTCCTCACCCGGAGGAGGCTGCGTGGGAAATACCCTCTCAGGGCCACTACGACGGATAAAGTACCTTATTAGGACGCTTTTCTATGAGCCGGGACTGTGAACCTTAGTATAAGTGAAGTTGAGGAATTTTACGTACACGTACACGTCGAAATTTTTCATTCAGTGATATAGACAAATGCCGGTCAATACTGAACTTGATGAATGGAATATGCAATCGTTAATGAGAAGCACACTAGTTTATTAAGAATCTTTTCACTCTTGAAGACACCTAAGTTATAATTCTATGTGATAGTTTTACAAAGCTGGACATAGGCCTGACCACATCAGCCAGTTTAGTTCTTTGCATCATGAGACAGCAAACGCTAGCTACATAATGTAATTAAATTGTAAAAGGCCGAAACATAAACATTTAAGATACCGACTAATCCTGTTTTAAAAGCCCCTCATTTAACTGTATAATCTATCAATGTAACATGATCTAAAAGTCAACAAATTAAAACAAAACAGTCTCAAAGTGGAAAATAATAACGATAAGCCGGTAAATGTAAAGCTTTTCCACTAACGGAACCGGATTCCAGCTTCCCTGGGGATTCCGCGAATTCCGGATTATGCCAGAGCCCGGACAACAAACAAAGAAGCCATTATTTAATTAAGTCCTGTAATGCTCCATTGAATTGATGGGCTTCGTCAGAAGGCTTAAAGTCACCTAGAAGGTAAAAAGAATGAGATAAGGAAAAAAAGGCAAAGAGCTATTTTTTATGGTAGGTTAAAATCATCCAATGAGGAATTCCGCCTTTGGGCGGAGTGGGAAACAGTGTCAGACTGAATAAACAACCTACCCCATTCCTATGTTGCCATATACGAGTACTAGCTGTGCCCGCGACTTCGTCCGCGTGGAATAGTTATTTTGGGCATCATATTTATTTTTGCAAACAACTTCCTCAGCTTTATAAATTATAGCTGATACCCACGACTTTGCCCGTGTCAATTTCTGTTATTATTTTAGACAATTTAGTTTTTAAAAGAACATAATTATCTAAAAGTACTTCATAGAGATTCCTAGAACCAAAAATTCGAAGACATGTGACATTCACCAACCCGCACTGGGCCCGCGTGGTGGATTACGGCCCATTCCCTCCTAGAGAGGAGGCCTGTGTCCCTGTAGTGGGAACATTAAAAAGGCTGATGATGATGATGATGATGACTTCATAGAGCTACACCCCAACTTGGGCACGCCATAATCTCGGCGGTAAGTCCCCTCTTTGAGGCGTGATATCTATCACGGCATCCTCACCTTCCGCATGACGTAGGTTCTCAACGGACATGGGAAGAAGGAAGAGACGCCCGGGTGTCGCCACTGTATGGTCAGCCCGGAGGATACGGTGGAGCACACGGTGGAGGTGTGCCCCGCTTGAGAAGAGCATCGCCGTGTCCTCGTGGGGGTGATCATCAGCGGCGACCTCTCGCGCCGGGCCTTGGTTCAGGCCATAGTTCGCAGCGAAGAAAAATGGCAGGTGGCCGCCTCCTTCTGCAAAGCAGTAATGCTCGTAAAGGAGAAGGCCGACCGCATAAGGCAAAGGCAACAGCGCCCTCGCCGTAGCCGTCACCGTCACCGCCGCGATCCCGCCGATATCCGGTCTCCTTAGACGCTGGCTTGTGGACGGTGAACAATGGGTAGCTCGCCGTCCGGTTGTCTGGTAACAGTCCAGACCGAGACCAAGTCGTCGACGGCCTGTACTGCTCCCGCGCGCCTCAAGGTGTTGTCAGCAAACTGTGGGGCCCTTCGGGGGTTCGCCCCTGAAGGGCCCCACAGTTTGCCTCCTGCAACTGAGAGTTGGTGCGAAAGCGTTATACCGGGGCTCTGGGAATATGGCAAGGGAGGAACGGGGTAGGTTGTTTAGTCAGTAAGAGTCTGACACTGTTTCCCGCTCCGCCCAAGAGCGGGATTCGTCCTTGGATGATTTTTACCTACCATAAAAAAAACCCATCCGCGCCGCCCGTAAGCAACCCCTGTCCTCGCCCGCCGGCCAGGCGCAGCGTCAAGTTTAGCACATCATGCATCGCGTGTGAATTTTATATCGGAGTTATTTTAAAATTGTAATATCTTCTAAGATGTTCATTGAAATTAAATGATGTCAATGACAATTTTGTTTACAATTACATACTCTTAATCAACAACACATTTATTTGGATAAAGATTATATTATTATGCTGATAGAACTCTCACAAATAATCGGTAAAAATTGGCTAAATTTGATTCGCATAAAAACGGTTCTAGTAAGTTAATCTTAAAAGATAGACATATACTGTCGCGGACACTTTTTTAGATAATTTTAAGAGGAATAATTCTTTCATACATATTATTTGGTATCTTAAACCGTTTTGGCAGCGCACGCAACGGAAGCCCTCAAAGATGAATAATTTTCCCCGTTTTTTCCACATTTTCCGTTGTGTCTTCGCTTCTATTAGTCGCAGCGTGATGTTATATAGCCTAAAGCCTTCCTCAATAAATGATATATTCAACACAAAAAGAATTTTTCAATTCGAACCAGTAGTTCCTGAGATTAGCGCGTTCAAACAAACAAACAAACTCTTCAGCTTTATAATATTAGTATAGATACCAGAGCTAGAACCTTTCTTTCAGATGCGAACCCTAGGACTATGTTCAGAGTTGTCTTGCGTCATCGCCACAACAATGAAGCCCGCTGGAGAACCAAGGTTACCGACATAGCTCAAAGAATTAATAAACTGAAATGGCAGCGGGCAGAGCACGCTCTCAGAACAGATGGTCAATGGGGCCGAAAGGTCCAGGGTTTGCCTGTATTTTGATGGTTCTTTTCCAAGTTTCCAAGTAACACAGAACAGTTAGGTGAAAAACAAACTAAGCCATGATAATATTTATCATCGTAAAAATCTAGTTTAACTGAATTGACTACATTTTTACCAAATAAGATTTTTTTGCGATCCTTAAATTGGCCATTATCTAGATTTGAGTAAACTTAGTCAATTATTTCGTTGATTTGTATCATGGTAATTTATGTAAATACTTTTACGTTATTCTTTATTTATTTCTCCCACAAGATAAATATACCAGGATTACTATTAATTATAATTTGTACTTGTACAACTGATAATAGTCTATTAACCCACATTTATCGATGAAGCTTTTCAATTATTTTTCCACAATTGACACATTAATACAGGTATTATTAATATATTTATTTTAACTCTGACCTAGCTTTCACTTTGATTTTGACCTGTTAGTGTTGTGCTGTTTTCCTCCTACATTATTTTCTATTTTAGAGTTCCGTATCTCAACGGGAAAAAAGGAAATTTGTAGAATCACTTTGTTGTCTGTGCCATTATCACGAGAACACGTGGAGCTATCGAATTGAAATTAAAAGCAAATATTCAGGTCCGCGGTCCACTGAAGCTGTGAAAATAACGGAAAAAAGGAATATTTTTTCACTCTCAAGGAAATTAAAATGCTTAGGGTATTTCACGTTGCACTAGAACCCTGCTCTTTTTATTAGGTTTTATAGTACTGCTATAGGCATAAATAAATTTATTGTTACGACACAAAACAAAATCCTTTTAAGCGTTAAAACGAAAAAAAAAACGGTACTCTTATAGGATAACTTCGTTGTCCGACTGTCTGTCTGTCAAGACCCTTTATATCGAGAACCCGTGGAGGCATTGAGTTGAAGCTGTGATAAATCAAACTTCTGAGTTTTTTTTTGTAACACATAGGCTCGCGTTTGACTACAATAAAAAAAAAGATAGGGTCGTTTATGTCGCAAAAAAGTACACCTACAAGATTTCGACACTTCCCGCTGACCTAGAACTCTGAAACTTGGCATAAAGCAAGGCCTTCTAGCACAACTATAGGAATAAAACTGAAAATTATTCATTATTTCACAAAAAAATCTTCTAAACTCGATTCGGAATTTGTTTCCTACTTTCATAACTTGATTGGTACGAAACCCTTACTGTGCGAGTCCGTCTCGCACTAAACCCAGTTTTTTTCTTAAACCCACTTTCTAAACGTCAGTCACAAGGTCAAATCAAACTGCAAGAACCTACAAACCAGGAAACAAAAGCTCCATCACATCATGTTTACAAGTGTCAAGAATTAATCCTAACGAAGTATAGCGAATGCAATTTGCGACAACGAGCATTTCCGCTCAGTGCCAAGGCGACCCTGCCGGTGTCAACATGCGGACTGAGGGCCTGCATGCCGTGCAATCTATTTATTCTTATATTCTTTATTGCACATAAATTACAGAACAAAACCATTAACAAAAAGGTGATGTACACAGGCGAGCTAAAGAGGTAAGAGCTAAGAGGTTTTCGTACAGCAAACCTTTAAAAACATTGTGAAATTTTATAACAAGAGGACAATCCATACGCACAAAAGAACTTCACTCTAAACATAAATTGTATTAAACTTAAAACTAAAATAAACTACACAAATACATAAACATGCCATATACAATAATAAAAACTAATATGTACAAATTTATGGGTCATGTTGACTAGAAATATTCCTTAATTCTCACTCTGAAAACCTTCAAACGAGGGGCTATCCCGAATTGTATGTGGAAGAGAGTTCGACAGGCGCACAGCTCGAACAGTGAAAGATCCACTATATTTATTTGCTTATCTAGATTATAACATTCAAAGGAAAATGATTGGCTAAGTGATAGACAATCAATCTCCAATCGATCAATCTTCAATCTCAACCTCTCTAGTTACCACTAATTTGCCCATCTCTAGATGAGCAAAAAATACGGGCCACGGGCCAGCTCAACATGTCCTGGACTTATTAAGTTCGTATCCCGACTTTTTACTCTTGTATCGGGGCCGATAATCACTGAGCCCCCAGTCCACCACTGCCTTCTTTACTTGGTCTGAGGTGAACAAAATAAATCAATATACCTAATTAAATATGTTAAATATTAAGAGAGTCCACAGTATGATATTAAAAAATGTAATTTAATGAAAATAAACTGGGTAGGTGTGAGTCGGACTCCCGCACTGACATACAAACTTACTCGTACATGTAAATAATTGAAATAATTCATTTTCCGATCAGAGTTTAGAAGATTTATATGAATCACGTTACAACAAATTTACTGTTTTCAGATTTTATTCCTATACCTGTGCTATAAAACCTTACATTAAACAAAATTTCAGGATTTCAGGATAGTACACTATGATTTTTTATACCCTTAACAGTGTCGTAATATTTTTTTTGCGACATTTAACCGCCGTATATTTTTATTCTTTCATTTAGAAGTTCGATTATTTGAGCTCCAAGAGACCGCAGACTTACGTATAATGGTTTTAACTTCATCTCGATACCTCCACGCATTTTCGAGGTAATCGGTCTTGACAGAGAGAGAGCAGGATAACAAAATGATGCTAAAAGTTTTCAGTGTTTTCCTAACGAAACCCTAAAAAATAAATAAAATTTAATAGGATCAAAAGAGTTATTCAGTATATGGTGGCATAATGAATTAATAATCAAACAAAAACTCATATGTAAATCAATACACCAAGTCATGATGATACACCAATGACTACTGGGCAAATAAAAGTTTATTGTAAACTCGTTACAGTAGTTGTGACGAATTTACGATAAATGTATGGAATTACCAATTTTTGGCAAAGCATACTGTGACAAGTTTACAATACGGTTATCTTCAGTGTTTGTGCATTTCTCCGCAGACCATGTCCCATCTACTATCCTGCAATACGTGCCCTATTACCTGTTCACGTAAGGACCTAATGAGAGTGTAGCATTGCCGTGGCCGAATACTGGGCCAGGCAAGGAATTTAGCTGGTTTTGCCTTCGTCACGCTAAGAAGAAGAAGAAGAAGAATACTGTTGTAAACTTCACCCAAAAAAAAAAATAAGCGAGGTAAAAAAAAAAATTGTTTGCGGCTGATGATGATGATGATGATGATGATGACTCAAATGAGAACTAATAAGCTCGTAAACAAACATCTCTTTTTTCGTTTTACCCAGAAATCGAAATGAATTCGCCAAATCAAAAGTCGTAAATGTATATTTCAATACAATACGATGTAATAATAAGATGTAAATGTTCATTTCGCTACATTTTACTCGAGGGCAAAACAAAATTTTCCAATGTCAAAATAATAATATAACCTAAATGTAATGTATCTCCTACATCATCTACCTTTTGATCGCCCAGGGTCATGGGTTCATGTGAAAGCAAAACACCAAGACCCTGGAACTGAGGCAAGGAATAAACGGGGTGGGTCGTTTAGTTAGTAAAAGTCTGACGGCGGAATTTGTCATTGGATGATTTTTCCCACCATAAAAAAAACCCTTTTAATGAATGGACGGGGGTAGGCCCTGGCCACGTTTGTATCTACTCTTGGTCCCGAGGGCTTCGACTCTACCGGGCCCCTACAGTTTGCTGACAGCTCCTTGAGGCGCGTCGGAAACGGTGCGCGCCGTCGACGACTCGGGCTCGGTCCGTACCGTTACCAGACGACCGGACGGCGAAGTACCCATTGCACGCCGTCCGGTAGCCCGCATCTACGGTGGCTGGAAATCGGGATCGGAATCGCGGAAGAAGTGGAATTCCACTTCCATGAATCTTCTGTGTTTCCTGATAACTAAAACCTGAATGCGCTACTTCTAGGCAAGCACGCCCCATCGTCGACGATATCGTCACTTTCCATCAGGTGATATTGATGGTCTAGCACGAAACTATCAACAAAAATATATATGTCACTTTTACTTCATTCAGCCATGAGCCATCCAGCACTATCCACTAGCACACTGAACTACATTATTCAATTGACGCTCGACAATTTGCGAGGGGATTCCTCAGATCAATATAAGAATATGAATTATGAACCTTCTTGTTGAGATAGAACAAACAAAAGTTTTGTTTTTAAATTTTTATAAAACGGAAAATTATTGTAATCAGGATTGCTGGAATGGGTAGCGGATTTTGTGGGAGGCCTGTGTCCGCCCATGGACGTCTTTCGTCTGAAATGATGATGATGATCGTGGATCTGTTGTATTGTATTTCTGTTGAAGATCTCATAAGCCAGTCAGCCTTAATTTGTGTTACCGTGATTATTGAATTTTAATTTACCGACATTAACCAACCCAAACGACCCAAAAAAATGTAATCTTAAAATTTAAAAACTTCTGACCTACATTTAGTATTCCACTTGGCCTTTTGTTAACATTCGGTAGTTCCACTCAATTTTATCAATCCGTATCTTCTAAATAACCGAACCGATTTCCATTTTTCAAACTGCTTTCAAATAAAACAAACCATATTCATATCGGTTTATTCGTTTATGAGTAATAAAACTTCCAACCAAGCAACCTCGTTTTGCGTCAGCGGTTAAAAAAATGTTGAGAAGGAAATATTTCACATTCTGTATCTGCGTATACCAAAACTATTTCTAATACAATACTGCGACAATACAAAGACTCGGAATACTATACATTTCTTCGATCACAAGGGTAGAATGGCCTGTCGACGGTAAAATAGTTTTACGAAAGAGGTCTCACTCAGTTCTTACTCTTTGCCGAAACTTCGCAAATGAAAAGAGCGGATGTAAGCTTTATACAATTACGACTTTTCCCTTTTCAATTTGCCAGAGTGGGAAAACGAATAAGAACGGACTTTTGACCATTTGTGGGACAATGGATGGAACTAAAAAGGTCCTTCCATTGACCTAAATACTAACTTTATTATGATAGTCTGAACTTTGGACGACTGCAAAGAAATATTATCACTCTTCTAGACAAGTTCTCATCTATAGGTCTGATTGATTGATTGATATACTTATTAAGTTCATAGCATTGCATAGCATCAGCCTTATAATGTTCCCACTGTTGGGACTCAGGCCTCCTCTCTAGGAGAGGGGATGGGCCGCAATCCACCACACAGGCCTAGTGTGGGTTGGTGGATGTAACATGTCTTTGAATTTTTGGTTCTAGGACATGCCGGGTTCCTCACACAATGTTTTCTTTCATCGTTTTGAGAAGTGTACCTAGTGATGAAATAATTTACACTAAGTAATGCGCCTAACTGGGCTTGAACCCGCGACCTACAACTTGTAAGTTGAAGCCGTTACCATTCGGCCACCACTGCTCCACCTTATCCAACTTCATGCTGGCAAATAAAAAAGCAAAATATAATTCCATTTTTAAATAATTGTATAGTTAGCTAGAGCCCAATTTAACACTGGCAGCCAATACAAATCTGCTTGCAATAGAAAAAAAAGAGCATTGTTAATGTCAAAAAAATCCGCGCGAAATAGGCGGACATGAAATATTGAAGTATGGTTGCGGTCCCTCGCAAACTAGCTGCCTGGCGATTGATAAAAATAGAGCAATAGGGGGGATTGAATTTGTAATTCTATCCGGCAGTGAAACCACTTGTTTTATTTATTGATATACGCAGCTGAAGTGGCTAATTCCGTGGAAGCACTGAGCTCTTCCTGCGTTCGAACTTGTCTGGTCTAGATATTTTAATAGAGGAGGAGTTATTAACTTAAACTGCCTATATATTCTTCTTCTCAGTCCACACTACTGCACTACTCCTCGGATAGGTTAGATGCGGTTTTTGTGAGATTTCTTCATCTGTCTATCTCTATTTGTGACTTTGCCGGTACGTTCAATAAGGAAGCAGTTTGAAGATGTTTAAATGAGATTTGTCAATCTGATGGGTCATCGGCTCGGCTGTAATCGTTGGACCTCCACTTTTTATCGTACTGCTAAACGTTCCATTGAGCTTTAGTTGTGGATGACACGTCCAAACATCTTCAGGATTCATCATCATTTCAGCTAAAAGTCACCGATTGTTAAATAAAGGCCTCCACCAAAATCCGCCATAACGACTGGTCTTTTGCGCCTCGCATCTATCGGATTCCCGCAACACTTGATCGATCCATCTTGTCTGGGAGGCTTACCAACAATACATCTTTCGGTACATACTCGCTACTCCAGAACCTTTGGGGTCCATCGAACAATGGTTCTACGAGCAATATGCATTTAGGTATATACCCTGCTCTGCTTAAAATTTTAACTTTTCGTGCTATGTCCGTAACTTTGGTTCTCCCGCGGATATCTTCATTTCTGATGTGAGCACGCAAGGAAACTCCGAGCATTTAAACTTTCCTTGCACATTTGTACTTGCACAATATTTTTTGACGCGAAACTCTTTCATTTAAAATTATACAGACCTACATCAACACGAGCAAAGTTGGGCATTACTGTGTTATATAGAGTAATTAATAATTTTAGATCCAATTATCACGTCTTCCATAAAGTTTTTAGACATAATTTACCCCCAAAAACAAATAGATTAAAAGTGAATAAAAGTTATCTACCTTTTAATATCTGTAATAGGAAGATGAATTAATTTAGATGTCTAATAGTAAGGTGCTTATTATGCTGCGCAAAGTAAAAAGGCAAATAAAGAATCACCCCCGCAAAATATATGCGCCAATTTTTTTTTTGTACTATTTGAGTTAATTACCCAATATTTCGTTTAATAAGTTGCCATTGGTAAGTTACACTATTGGTAAATTAAAGTCTTTTTCAGAAGATAATGTTGAACCTAAATTTTTCAGGTTGCCCATATATGCATCAGAAAACAAATTTTCACTTTTCAGCTCTTAAAAATAATATTTAGTAAATTTCCAAAGAAAAATATCATATCTAAAGGAACTTTATGAAGGCGTTCTCCAAGGCATCATACTGGGTCCAAAACTAAAAGACTTGTTTAAAATATAAGTACGTGGAATATAAAATAATATTTGATAGTAAAATAATCAACGGACTGAGAAATTTACTAACTATGCTTTTCGCTACGATTCGTCAAACGCACATAAATAAATTGAAGTATTAAATTCGTCATTCTTAAACAATATCCGACTAGAATACTTACTTTTATAATGCATGCATAGGTTACGGTTAGGTACATTACAATATAATCTAATATATAGGAAGGTACAGGTAAATACGTCTAGCTAAATATACATTAAACACTTAGCGCATACATAAATAAATAAATTAATGTAAGCTAATGGAAGATAATGGGAATGGAAGCGAAACTATATCGGAACGGCAAACAGTCTCAACTCAACAGTTGGCTATTTTCCCGCGCAACTTGATCCAGCCAAAACGCGATACCTACTTGATTTTGCTTTTAAGAAAAAGCCATTTATTATAATAATATTTCGAGACACAATCATTTACGAATAAAATAAAAATATATGCACAATATATGCTGTAAATTTGATAGCCTATTTCTATTTTCAAACTGCGCAGAAATAATAACATTTAGATGCCATTCCTGTTTTTACTAACTAATTGCCCATTCAGTTAACTCGATTTAACTGTAACTAACACTAATCTAGTAACCCATTTTAATTGATAAAAAACGCAATTTTCATTACACGATTGCGCGTCATTTTCCGAAATTTTTAGTTACAAAAATAAGAGTGTTTTATGTAAGAAATATACAAAAAAAATAAGTTTTTCAGTACTTACCGTTCACAATATAAACAGCTGAGTAACAGTACAGTTATCACAAATCACTAGTTTGTTTTAATTGTAAACCGCATCACTTTCGTTTTCGAGCGGTCGACGTTGCGGGCGCCACATGCGTCGCGGTCGCCAGTCGGGACCTCACTGACAAGCCACTCTGTCTGGATATCCTCCTGGCTAGGGATCAGAATGCGGGGGGAGGAGGGGGAGGGACGTGACGATTGATCTGTACTTCCATGTCCTGTTGAATGGAAAGCGCCCTATTGCCAGTCGCGGTCGTCCTACGGCTGGAATAAGCGATTTGCGAAGATTTATGGCGATGATGACATCAAACAATTTATTGCTTTTGGAATTTTCAAATGATTGCAGTTTTATTTCTACAGATAAGTTTCTCAGCATTTACAATACGATTAAATTCTAAAATTATTGATATAGTGGCCCATTCCCTCTCCTAGAGAGAGGAGGCCTATGTCCCTGCAGTGGGAACATTAAAAGGCTGATGATGATGATGATTGATATTGTATTTTGATTGATCTCTTACGTCATTTAAACTAAATTACAGGACTACTTACTTTAATCGACCACTTAAAAACAAAAGTTTTGTAGGAATAAAAATACAAGGTCTGATACGCATATAAGTCGACCTCTTCTAACATCCTGACTTGAAACAACGATTTCCAACCTCTCAAATAGTTCGTGGTTCGATAAATTTACTGCCAATTATAAATAACGGTGGAATTAAGTCTATCAATTATACATGGCGTAACCATGTAGCTTAAATACAGTCTTTAAAAAAAATGCTTTTACTATATTTCACATTGCAATATTAGTAAGTTTGTGAGGACGATGTACAGTTGTACACCAGCCAATATTATACCTACAAGCACGATATAAAAGCATATTGCAAAAGCAAAGTATTAAAAAATATTACATTTAGCGTAACAAAACAAAAAATTCTTAGGTAAACTTAGCAAAGTAAAGTTGAACTTTTAAACCTTCGTAGCGCTACGAGATCTCAGCGATGATGACGTAGGCAGGTAACACTGCGTAGGCGGAAGCTACGAATGTGCTACGCTTAAAGATCGTAGCAAGGAATTAAGAAAAGCTTGCTTCGGAAATGAAATGAAATGTTTGGCTGTTGATTAAGTACAAGTTACTGGTTATTTTTATATTCAGTATTCGCTTAAATATTTAATTAATTTATTGGACTGTTTGAAAGAGATACCAGCTATAGAAGGACCGCAATGTTTTCTTTCGGGGTTCATCAGAGAAGAATTCCCGCTTGCCATAGGTACCCATCCCCGGACTAAAACTTTCCGTGATAAATAGGCTATCCAACTCCAACACTAAAATAATTTTTTGATTCAAACCTTGAGTTTCTAAGATAAGCGCGTTCAAACAAACAAATAACTCTTCAGATTTTAAGTACTATAATTACAACAGATTGAAGGATTAGTGGATGGCGAGCAATGGGATGGATTAAAACAAACCATATAATATTATCGTACAAGGTACATAATCATTTAACGACCTCCAGGAAACTTTTGATTCAATAAGGGTGGGTAATCATCCATCAATCCGCACTGGGTCCGCGTGGTAGATTATGGCCCATTCCCTCTCCTAGAAAGAAGGCCTGTGTCCCAGCAGTGGGAACATTAAAAAGACTGATGATAATGTTAATGAAATGTTAATTCGCTAGTCGCCAAAAATGCAGCGTTTCAGGAAACAAGTGAATAGTTTCATGAATTATATCCGACATTGAATATAATTAATTAAGTCGGATGTACTAATTATGGCGGTTAAGGTCGACTCATTTACGTTAATTATTTTTAATAGACGAGTGTTGGGTAAATAGCATTTGGAGCGAGGTTGTTATATAATACTTGTAACTCATGTACATAGACTAACAGGATCATTTTAAGGGTTCCGTAAGGAAAAAACGAAACCCTTATAGAGTACCCTGCAGAAGGGTCGAAGCCCACTAGGGCCAAGGATTCGTATCTGAAAAGAAGGCTCTAGCCCTGGTATAGATGGCGACGTAAGAACGGGGTAGGTTGTTTAGTCAGTAAGTGTCTGACACTGTTCCCCGCTCCGCCCAAGGGCGGGTTTCGTCATTGGATGATTTTTACCTACCATAAAAAAAAAACGTTATAGGGTTACTATGTTGTTTGTCTGTCTGACAGGACCCTTTATCTCAAGAACGCGTGGAGGTTTGGAGTTGAAATTAAAACCATATACCTACTCAGGGATGCAGCCCCTTGATGCTGAGAAAACATCAAACTTCTGAGTTAACAAAAAAAAAGATACGGCCGTTAGCTGTCACAAAAAACAAATGTCGGCACTCCCAAAGGAAGATACTTCCCGTTAAATAAAAATCCTTAAATTTAGCACGAAGAAAGATCTCACAGCACTAGATAGATATATTCTTTATTGCACACCAAAAATAAAAATAACAATAGGGTGTGGTAATTAATATGGGCAGTCTTATGGCAAATATAGGAAAAAAACTGAAAACTGTATATTTGTAGTCACGTTACAAGAAAAATGCGATTCGGAAAAATCTTCGTCAACTCGATTCAAGAATTGAATCGAGTTAACGGGGTAGTAAGAGTCTGACACTATTTCCCGCACCGCCCAAGGGCGGGATTCGTCATTGGATGATTTTTACCTACCATAAAAAAACCCTTACAACTTTTTTTCCATACGCAATCCCTGGTTAGGTCCGACGCCTACCAGGACTACAGATTTTTCAAAGAAGTTACCATTGCCCACGCAAAAGGAGTACCGTAAAACGGGGTGAATAGAAACAAATCGGGGTGAATATTAACATTTTATTGCTTTACACGTAATTTAAAAATTGTTTGCAGCATTTAAATTTATTTGAATAATTCAATAGTCAAAAATGCTTTTTTAAAATTGAAAATATGAAATCAAAATAAAAATCCCGATATTTTTTTGTTTCTATTCACCCACTGAGTTTCTATTTGCCCCATTTTACCCGATATCTAAAGTAAAACTGTGGGGATGATTTCCCACTCAAAAATGTAGGCTAAAGTTACTATTTTCAAGAACCCCGCAGCCCATTATCCGTCTACTTTTGTTTAATCACATAGATACTAAGTTGTTTAACATCGTAAACAAATTAAGTACCTTTATTTCTTACATGAAATTGAAATTATTACCTAAGTTAAATTAAATATTATTAGATATTGATTAATCTGTCAGTCCTATTCAATTGAATAAAGAAATTGTATGGTAAATCTTATCTGTAGTACTACTCTTGGGAAATATTTGAATTACCGAATGCCACCAGATTTTTCAATCATCGACGGCGCGCACTGTTCCCGAGCACCTCAAGGAGTTGTCAGCAAACAGTAGGGACCCTGCAAAAGGGGGGTTATGGGGGCTGAGTCACCCGCGTCCGTAGGAGAATACCCACAGATAGGCCCTACACGTGGTCCCCGGGTGGTGCTAATCAGGTGACACAAACTGGTGGTAGGTTTCGACCGATGGCTTGTGACCACCCACTGGGCAAAGACGTACCGCCAAGCGGCCTAGCCGTGTTCCGGTACGATACCCTGTGTAGCCAATTCTGAGGAGATGGGTCGAAGTGGCGGTTCCAATGCATGCAGACCAGCCGGCCTCGCGCTGGTATTGACGTATCGGGAGACTAGTCGAGGAGGGTAGCGGGATCCGAGGCACGGTGCACCGCTGGCCGACCGCAGTTAGTAGGGGGCCCAAGTAATGTGCTAGCCACACGTGAAAGGCTGCCCCGCCAACTGACGAAAAATCCCGGAATGCACCATCGTGCTGGTTGGCGACCAGATGAGAGGGCCCGATGGTCATTTCCGGGGGGGCTCGGGCGTCCCCGCAGTCTCCAGACTAGTACCCCAATGATGCTGTCCCACCGGTGCGTGACCGAAGGTTGGCAGCATAGGACTCCATCTCACTTCCTTCTCCTCATACCTTCTTCACTCTTAATATGCCAAGGTCCAAGAAAAAGAGAAACGGTATACAGCGGCTGCACTCCCTCTCACTTAAAGTGCACCTCAGCAATATTCGAGGTCTGCACTCAAATCTCTCAGCAGTCCATCACCACCTTGAGACGGAAAAACCATCCCTCTTTTTTCTTTCGGAGACGCAGATTAGAAGTCCATCAGATGTGTCGTACCTGTCTTACCCAGGGTTTATCCTGGAGCACAATTTTAAACCACACGCTGGCGTGTGCTTGTACGCTCGGGACGACATCTGCTATCTGCGTCTCCGCAACCTTGAGGATCCCAAGTTCTCAACGCTTTGGGCTCTGGTGGACACAGGCATCGATAAAATTATCTATGCTTGTGTCTACCGCTCGCACAGTGGAGATCAGGAGGTGACCAGGCTCACACAGTACCTCAGTGAGGCGGCGGATGCGGCTCAGCAGAGGTACCCTTCCGCTCAATTGGTGCTACTGGGGGACTTTAATGCCCACCATCAGGAGTGGCTCTTCCCATACCAGTGCACAGACCATGCTGGTCGAGAGATGCGAAAGCTTGCGCTGGCATTAAATCTCACTCAGCTGGTCCAGGGAGCTACAAGGGTGCCGGATGTTGATTCGCACACGGCCAATTGCTTGGACCTTCTGCTGACAACAGATCCAGACCGCTACTCAGTGTCGATATCATCACCGTTAGGTAGTTCCGACCACTGTCTGGTGAAATCTGTATCAGTCTATTCTCCGCCTGATCTCTGCCCTAGAGGCACCAGGCGGATTTGGCGATACAGGTCAGCAGATTGGGATGGCATGCGATCTTTCTTCGCATGTTATCCTTGGCAGCCTACTTGCTTTTCTTCGGATGATCCGTCGTCATGCGCAGATGCTGTGGCGGATGTGCTGCGGCGGGGGATGGAGTACTACATTCCATTCTTCGACGTGACAATGTCTAGCCAAGCTCGTCCATGGTTTGGTGCCGAGTGTGATCGCGCTAATGCGCTTAAACACGAAGCATACCGGGCCTGGGCCGACGCTCGCATGCACAAGGCGAGTGACGTAAGTCAGAAGAAGAGAGCCTTCAACAGTGCTGCCAAGTCTTGCAAGAAGGCAATGCGGAGGTCTCGATTCGACCACATCAGCCGCATCGGGAACAAACTCGCTTCATACCCCGCTGGTAGCAAAGCGTTTTGGTCCCTGGCTAAGTCGGTTGAATCGAACTTCTGCCGCCCCTCACTACCGCCATTGCTGAGGCCCGACGGTTCGCTGGCCCACACCGCTGAGGAGAAAGCAAATCTGTTTGCCTCCCTCTTCGCGGAATCTTCGCGTCTAGATCCCGGTGACGCGCGGCCCCCTGCATATCCTGATGGATGTGGGACGAGTATGTCAGATATTCGCATCCACCAGAAGGACGTCCGTAGGGAGCTACGTAACCTAGACGTGAACAAGGCTAGCGGTCCTGACGGGATACCGGCAATCGTGCTGAAAACGTGTGCGCCAGAATTGACTCCAATCCTGACACGCCTGTTTAGGCTTTCATTTGAGGCTGGAAAAGTGCCGAATGCATGGAAGCAAGCTAACGTACAGCCCGTGCCCAAAAAGGGTAGTCGGGCTGACCCAGCTAACTACAGACCCATTTCAGTAACGTCCATTCTCTGTAAGACAATGGAACGTGTACTGAATACTAAACTCCTGGCATACCTAGAAGCTAATGACATCTTGAGTGACCGACAATACGGGTTTCGCCGAAATCGGTCAACAGGTGATCTTCTAGCGTATGCCATCCACATCTGGAGCGAGGCCATCGAGAAACACGGGGAAGCACTTGCCGTCTCCCTTGACATATCGAAGGCTTTCGATAGGGTCTGGCACGAAAGCCTTATTAGTAAGCTTCCTTCATTCGGTTTACCTACTGGATTGTGTGTTTGGATTGCAGACTTTCTGAGGGACCGGTCCATCCGTGTGGTCATCGATGGTTGCTCGTCGAGCCAAATGACCATCAATGCCGGGGTCCCTCAGGGGTCAGTGCTCTCGGCAACATTGTTCTTGTTGCACATAAACGACCTGCTTAAGCCCGGTACCTTTGGGTATGCAGACGACAGCACTGTTGCTGAAAGTTACACATCCGGCGCACGAGCTAGTGGGTCACAGGTCCAGTCTCTTCGTGAGGCTATGGTTGGGCGCTTGAACTTGTCCTTGGAGGCTGTCTCTGAATGGGGCGATGCCAACATGGTCAGGTTCAATGCTGCTAAAACTCAGGCGTGTCTATTTTCCGCTAAAAGGAGTCAATTTAGCCCTGCTCCAACTTTCCGGGGTGTATCCGTGCCGATAACTGACCATCTTGATCTTCTTGGTATAACGCTGACATCTACTCTCAATTTTGGGCCATACATCGAAGCAAAGGCTCAACTGGCTGCAAAAAAGTTGGGAATCCTCGCAAAGGTTAGACAGTACTTCACGCCGGAACAGCTGCTTAAACTTTATCAGGCGCAAGTTCGATCGGTTATGGAGTACTGCTCTCATCTTTGGGACGGATCTGCCCGATACCAACTTGATGCGCTTGAGTCTATTGAGAGGCGAGCCAAGAGGATCATTGGCGATGATGCACTTGTCGAGTCGAGACTTCAAAGTCTTGAGCATCGACGCCGAGTTGCTAGCCTGTCGGTTTTCTACCGGTTGCATTTCGGGGAGTGTGCGTCGGAATTACATAATTTAATTCCGCCTAGCCCGTTCCATCATCGGACCACCAGACGTACGGCATTGCGCCACCGGTACATGGTGGATATCCCACATATACGTACAAAACGTTTTGGGAACACATTCATTATGCGTACAGCCAAGGAGTGGAATTCCTTGCCGGAGTCGGTGTTTCCTGATAGCTACAATCCGGGTATCTTTAAGTCAAGAGTGAATAGGTTACTTCTAGGTAAGCGCGTTCCATCGTCGACTGCATCGTCGCTTTCCATCAGGTGAGATAGTGGTCAAGCGCGAACCTATAATCAATAAAAAAAAAAAAAAAAAAAAAAAAAAAAAGGATCGAAGCCCACTGGGGCCAAGGATTTGCGTCTGAAAGGAAGGCTCTGGCCCTAATATATACGGCAACGTAGGAATGTGGTAGGTTGTTTAGTCAGTAAGAGTCTGACACTGTTTCCCGCTCCGCCCAAGGGCGGGATTCGTCATTGAATGATTTTTACCTACCATAAAAAAAAAAAGATTTTCAGGCGTTATGTCTTTTTAATTCGCGTTGTCTCTCCATCAAACATCACGACTCGTGGCCCCTGGGCGAACGCCGCCGTTCGCGCGGATATTAACGGAAAGTTGCTAATTTTTCAAATTTATTTGTATATAAAAACTTTTTATTCACGTTCTTAAATAAATAAATAAATATCAAATTACCTATAAAAAAATTCAAATATTTTATATTCTATTTTTGAAAATTTGACAACCGGATGGCGCGAAATCATGAGAAGCGGGAGACAGTGTCAGACTTCTACTCACTAAACGACCCACCGTTTCTTCCTGCCTTAGTTCCGGTGTTCCGCTTTCGCATCAACCCTTGGCACCGAATAGTCATCAGGTGGGATTGCAGTCAAGCGGTAGTTTATATTTAAAAAAAAATTTGATTACTAATCGTACTATTTTTATTGATACTTTTCTGTTTAACCAAATATTTAAAAAATAAATACATTTGAAAATATAACAACAAATAGGTACTAGCCCACAGCTTTGGGATAGCTTGGACTCTGTTGGTCCAAGATGCTGGTGGTCAGAGCTCCTGAGAGAGGAATCTCCAAACGTAAGCCCTCGCCCACGGCCTCGCTCCCAAATGGGCCTCACGCAAGCCCTAATACAGTAGAAGTTCCAATACAGCACCTGCTCTATTGGCACGAGGGATTGGTAACAAGATCTCGACGAATAATATTGTTGATGCTAGCGTGTTGTGCAATAAGACCTGCACTCTTAGAGCAGAAAAGGCAATAATGTCCTAGGCAGATGATAGCTTCGCCACAGAGGCATTGCGAGCTTATTTAGCAACTATTTATAATAACGCAAAGTAAAAAGAGAGAAAAACTAATTATCATATATGCTAAAACTATTAACATTTACGTGTAACGAAACATTTCGAAACTGACAGATATAATATTTCCTATGTCAATGTGACAGATTAAATCCGTAATGACATTGACATTGATTATTATTTATTGTCACAGAGTTTATTGTGTTGTTGAAATCGCGAGTGGTGTCGTGTTATTTATTGTAAATCTAGTTAAAATGAACACAAGAAAGTTGTGGGGCGAATTGGAAGACGAAAGAACGGACGAGACGTTACTGCAAAATGTAAACTTCAACCCTATCATAGAGTTGGGAATGCAAAACATTCCCGAAATATCCATCACAGTTAAATCTTCGCCTATCGAACTCCCAAAGCCGAATTTGATAACTCACACGATACAGCTTCATGCGCATGCGAGACAACTGTCTGGGATACTGGAGCAGGCTGAAGCAGCGGTGTACGAAGGAGCACGCCTCGGACCTGTGAGTTTACCAGTCGAGCCGCCAGAACCAGTTATAAAAATAGAACACGACACAGTACCACCAATAAACTTCCTCGAAAAAGAATACTGTGACTTTTCACTAGGCAAAGGACCCACTATTCTGCCTTTTACACCTGAAAGCCACAAAAGAGCATTGCGCCAATGTGCAGCCATAGCTCTTGGCCATGTCGGAGTCGCAACTACAACAAATGTCGTATTAACCGCCCTAGCCGATACTTTAGACCTGCACTTAACTAATATGTGCAAATTACTCAGGACAGTGGTGGATAAGGAAGCAAGCGGCTTAAAATCAGGATACCCAGATGCAGTTACCAAAGTATTTTCGGAACTCAATGTTGGAAACCTCCATGAATTTTATAATGACAGAGTTGTAAGGTATCATGCTAAGACTAAAAAGAAATGTGAGGACTTGAGAGCTCAGGTGGAAGCTTTAGCTATAAGAGAAATAGCACCACAGTTGAAATTAGAAGAAGTTCCGGAGTTGCACTTTCCTGCCGCCCTGGATGGTGCATTCACTCCATCTTTGGAACCTGGCTTCCAAATGCTACACAGTTTAGAACAAGAACAGCTCCAGGGTCTGGAACTTTTAGATGCTGTGTCAACAGAAGATATAAAAATAGAACCTATGGAGTTCTCACAGCCAGAGACAACGGCAAAACTACCAACATTATCACCCAGTGCTAAAAAGAAAAGAAAATAAATATTTTTATTAAATCTACTTATAACTTAAGTATTGTATACTTTTTAGCATTATTTTAAGTACTAAAATGAAAAATATACTCATTCAAGTAAAAACCTCTTTTTTTGCGAATTCCAATTCCAATGATTGTGATTGAGAGGTATAGTACAGTCAAGAAGTCAGCTCAAAATCATTTATTTCAAAGAGTCAACTTACAGGAACTTTTGAATTACCAATTATAAACTGTTAGAAGGTTGTTCATAAAAAAAATAGTTAAGGTTAGCTTCACTACAAAGCAACACTAAGATTCCAATTGATGAGAAATATTACAAATAAAATCCCACTTTTTTTTATTATGATACAGAGATATGGAAATAAATAAGCAACCTTCTTGTATTTAGCAAAAGCTACGGCGCACTCGCCGTAGCCGCCGCGATCCCGCCGATATCCGGCCACCGTAGACACTGGCTTGCGGACGGCGAGCAATGGGTAGCTCGCCGTCCGGTCGTCTGGTAGCAGTCCAGACCGAGCCCAAGTCATCGACTGCGCGCTCCGTTCCCGCGCGCCTCAAGTTGTCAGCAAACCGTAGGGGCCCTACAGGGTCGATGCCTCCCGGAGGAGAGGGTTGGTGCGAAAACGTTACACCGGGGCTCTGGGAATAAGGCAAGGAAGGCACGGGGTAGGTTCTTTAGTCAGTAAGAGTCTGACACTGTTTGAAATCGCTTTGCGACTACCGACTGGACTGAACTAGATTTCCACGCTTTCGCGAAATCGCCGTTACCGATTTGCTCCATCCAATCCGGGATATCTTGGCGATTCGCAAAATGGTAACAGCTAGGAGCTTGTCGTTTGAGGCCCAATGCTACATCAAGCGAGAGCCCGCGTGGGCTCTTATAAAACTGCTCCATCCGTGCTGGACACGCGAGGACCCGTCGCAAGCAGCCACGCTCCGCCTTTCTATGTGCCGGACGCCCGCACGGGGCCACTCACGGACGTGTACGTTACCCCAGCAGGAAAGTTGCACGTAGAGCGACGTGAGTGGGACGTATAATTAGAGCGCAATCTGCTGTAAATGTGCGCCGATTATAAAATTAGTGCGTCTTGTAGTTTTGGAAAAAAATGGAAAAAACCATTCCTGCTGCGGTAACGTTACCCCAGCAAGAAAATTTTTAAATACTTGTCGGAGAGACAAAAATTGTATATAGGCAGATAGCTTATGCTTATGCAAGAATGTGCCCCAAAAATAGAGTCGGTACGTCTTCAGGTTTTCGAGATATTGCGTTTCCTGCTGCAGTAACGTTTTGCAAAATCCCGGATCTCTAAAACCATTGCATGTGCGGCTATACGATAAGTACACACCGATAGCTCTTGCAATGTGCGTATTTGTGACAGAATTAGATTTCGAGAAATATTTATAATTTTCGAGTAATCGCACTTCTTTGAAAATTCAAAAAAATGCCACAGCGCTATAATGAGAAAACGAACAAGCTCCCTGAAAACGGTATTCAGTCCTGCTAAACGTTTACTATACGCACTAATCAGTTCCAAAAGCCCACATATATACGTTATTGAATAATATTGCTAAAAGTCGAGTCGACGGTGCCCTAAGTTTGACGTCAACGTACAAGAAACCGGCTCAACCTGAGATGTGTAGGTGTACAACAATAATTAGAGCGCTTAGTCTAGATTTGTAGCGAAAATTCAGCTTCGAATATTTCGCAAATAAGTAAATATAATCGAAATACCAAAACTGTAGATAATGGCCGTCCACCCGACCAAATTTGAATGATCACTAAAAAGCGACGGTTTAGTACATACACATGACCTTCTTAAATGAACATTATAAGTCTCTATTATTGTCCGTACATTCGTGTTCAAAAGTTTATTAGTAATAATATGACAATAATAGGTACAATAAATGTCAATTTGTAAAATCAAGGTTAGACCTCTAGGTTGGAATAAAAGGACTTGCCAGAATCTAACTGAGCCTGTAGTTAGTGGCCCTGACTGCTATGCCGGAGGTCGTGGGTTCGATTCCCACTCAAGACAAATGTTTATGTGATGAGCACGATCATTTGTTCTGTGTCTGGGTGTAATTTATCTATAATATGTATGTATTCAGAAATATATAAGTATGTTTATCAGTTGTCTAGTACCCATAACACAAGCTCTGCTTAGCTTGGGACTAGACGACGTTGTGTGACACTTGTGGAATATATTATATTATATAATTGTCTGTTATTACGGTACTCGAAAGGTTAAAGTGTTTTTTTTTTAATATTGTCAACAAGCTGTTCGCCCCAAATTAGCACGGGTTGCAAATCATTTACTTACCTACCTACATAATACAAACAAACCACTTCCTAGTTCTAGCATCAGGTTCTCATCATCATGAGAATTGAACAGAACTACTCAAACTTAGTCCAGGGTGGGTTCAAGAGAAAGGAACCTCCTGTCTATTTAAGCCGTGTCTAGGAGTACTTACCGCTTGCTGAACGAAGCCCTTGATCCAGCCGCCTAACTCGAACCTCCTAAGGTGTTGATCGACGCTCTTGGCTATTAAGACATTGCCTGACAAGTATAAGTATAATGATCACCGAGTCCACATCTCACATGCCGACGCCCTCAAGCTAAGTTAATACTCTCAATTTGTTTATCTTTCTTGGTTTTCACGAGATTGGTTATTATCCGAACAGCCTTCTGAGCGTGTTTGTGGACCCCTGAGGCTCGCCGATGTAGTGCCTCTGGATGCGACTATACACACTGAGAGCGGTCGCGTCCAGGGCCTGGCATAAACTGGTGCTACTGTGCGGTGCCGCTTTGTGTTGTCTGTGTATGTATTAAAAATAGTTTAATAAGGATTTCTTGTACTGATATCCAATATGAGTTTTTGTCTAAAATAAATACTATTATTATTATTTCTATTATTTTTATTTTCATATAAAGGTTTAATTATACTTTTTTATAATAAATATTTATAATTGGAATACATTTTAAACATTTCTTTCAAAAAAAAAAACATTTTTATTATTGTTATTTTAGAAAATGGTGGATTTCTTAGTTCTTTGGTTACTTTTTAGATTTAATACAAAAAAAAACATTTAAAATAAAAAGAAATAGTAGTAGTGGATTATTAAATCTATTATTATATCAACAAAATTTATTTTGTTACTTCTTTTCTACTTCAGTGTACCCAGGTACAGCAAGTGTCAATTGACTCATCAGTAAAATTAAGAAGGTCATGTGTATGTACTAAACCGTCGCTTTTTAGTGATCATTCAAATTTGGTCGGGTGGACGGCCATTATCTACAGTTTTGGTATTTCGATTATATTTACTTAATTGCGAACTATTCGAAGCTGAATTTTTGCTACAAATCACTTGACTAAGCGCTCTAATTATTGTTGTACACCTACACATCTCAGGTTGAGCCGGTTTCTTGTATGTTGACGTCAAACTTAGGGCACCGTCGACTCGACTTTTAGCAATATTATTCAATAACGTATATATGTGCGCTTTTGGAACTGATTAGTGCGTATAGTAAACGTTTAGCAGGACTGAATACCGTTTTCAGGGAGCTTGTTCGTTTTCTCATTATAGCGCTGTGGCATTTTTTTGAATTTTCAAAGAAGTGCGATTACTCGAAAATTATAAATATTTCTCGAAATCTAATTCTGTCACAAATACGCACATTGCAAGAGCTATCGGTGTGTACTTATTGTATAGCCGCACATGCAATGGTTTTAGAGATCCGCGATTTTGCAAAACGTTACTGCAGCAGGAAACGCAATATCTCGAAAACCTGAAGACGTACCGACTCTATTTTTGGGGCACATTCTTGCATAAGCATAAGCTATCTGCCTATATACAATTTTCGTCTCTCCGACAAGTATTTAAAAATTTTCTTGCTGGGGTAACGTTACCGCAGCAGGAATTGTTTTTTCCATTTTTTTCCAAAACTACAAGACGCACTAATTTTATAATCGGCGCACATTTACAGCAGATTGCGCTCTAATTATACGTCCCACTCACGTCGCTCTACGTGCAACTTTCCTGCTGGGGTAACGTACACCTCACGGACTAGTCGCTAGTCGACTCAACAAACGGGCCTACTAGTTTTTTTTTTTGCTAGTCGTTGACGTTTTGCTACATAAAAGTTCCCCAACACATGCACGTCAAAAGCTGAACTAGCAACGCTGACGGAAACCGTCCGTGCGCACGCGCCTGTTGCCGCGAGCGTAGCCCCACGTTACGCAGCGTTGGCCCCTGAACACAAAACCATGCCATGCAGGTCCTCACCGGAGGACCTGTGGGAGGAAAAAATGAGGACCCCGTGGCGCACCTCTAGCCACTGCTCAGATGGAATTACCGCCGTGTTTATGGTGTTCCCAAACTTTCTCAACTACATATGTGCAGTACATAAGGTGTACATTGGAGTATCTGGTATAAAATAAAACATCCGTGTAACATAGCACCAAATAATTTATTCCAATTACTGTGTTAGATAACAATAAGTGCTGCCAAAACGCCGACAATTACATCACTGTATTTACAACATGCAATCATTACAATGGTCTCGGATTATACAACATTACTTGGGAGTCAAACATTAGAGGTCATCCTATCAACCCCACTTCATCGCCATATTTTACATTCTCAAGTCAATACATTTATCACAATATTATCATAAATTCTACACTAAGGCACTATGTGAAAACCCCTAAAAATATATTACTTATGAAATCAAAAAAAAATATTATTAAATGATTTTACTGAATTGTATTATTGCTAGGACACAACCCTTTTATTTTGTTATTTACAATCAGATGATGAATTTAGCTGAAATAGCAAACATTATTATTACTAAAACAAAAAAAGGATGAAGGCCTAGCACATTGTTAATCAAAATATGTGCAGCACATAACTAGTTTAACACAATTCAAGTAGTCATGGTGAGTAGAGTTATGATTTTCTTAAAATGTAATGACTAATTAAAGAAATTAAAGTAAGCATTGATCTAAGACATGTTAAACAAGGTAGGGACATCTTTACAAAGGTAGATTCAACCATAATGGCGGCTATGAATTACGCATCTCACTACGCAGTACGCCACTTCTCATGTCCGCTTAATGAGAATGAAGCACTGCAGTGTCTCACTTCGAGTCCTCAGCAGTAATCAAGTTTGAATCTACCATTATCAAAATTGAAGTTCTAAAATAAAACTGCTTTCAATCCATGCTCCTTTTAAAAACAAACTTAATTATAATGGAATGAAGATCAGTAAAAGCCCATAAAATAATATAGTAGATATATACTATGTTAGTTGCTAGTGCCATACAACAAGTAACAATATTAAATATGAACCTGATATTATTATTAAAAATGAAATAGTATGTTTGAATACATAATTGGCACTAAAATGTGAGAATGTTGAGACAAAATTATGATTATTCAAGCCCCATTTATATACAGAATTCCTACATTGATTTATTATAGGAAGATCTTTTGATTTTTTCCCAGAATTGCTTCAAAGTCATTTTACTCAACAATCATGTGTTGTACATACACACCAACTTATAAAGAAATAGTTGCAAAATTAAGGATTCAAATATACAAAAACTTCTAAAGGTTCATATTTTCTTTTGATTTTTAATAAAATTGTTATGGAAGCTAGAGATTCATCATTGATTGAGATGGGCAACATTAATTAAAGCTAGAATTAATCCTAATATCATTAAGAACTATACATTTACATCTTGAGCAACTTGCTTTCATTGTTCTCACTTCTTTTCTTTTTTTCGCCTAAATAGCAGGATGTGAGGCTCTGGAAGGAAAAAAATCTCAATTTTAATAAATTATAGTTTGTTTGGTAATTTGTGACCGATAGTTACAACAAGTGATTGTAAGCATGATAACTAACAACTTTTACTATGGAACCAAATTTGATTTACTGAAAAAAATCTACTGGTATACATTTATTTTCGCCTAACTGGTCAAAATGTACTGAGCTTGCCAATTTTTTTCACAATTAACATTCTGTTATGGCATAAAATCACTTGGCTCTAATGATCAGTTTGAATACAACCTCAATAAATATACTGCAGATAACCTACTCATATGTACAGCTAGCCCCGTGGCTTTGCCATGTGTCCATATGGTCAGTTTTGTCCAAAAAAACTTTGGACCCGCATTTCATCACCTCAAGGGTTAAATTGCTGCTCATAAAAAGACCCTTTTGTAAAATTGTATGGCCTTAGTCCCAGTAATTTTGGATGTTGATATGTTAGTCAGCCTAAGACATAAGCTATACTAACACAACATAGAAATTCAGTTAGTTTTTCATACAAAATTTTTATTGTGTACTGAAAATCAGCCTCCCCAAGTCAGTTACAGATGTGTTGTTGCCTTGTGTTCATACTCAGTAATCCACTATGGAATGTCAGTCTAAATATGTCTAGTTAACTTATGTTTTATAAAAACTTCTGATCATTTTATGAACCGTAGATCCACATTGCTGAATGTAATATAGTTGTTACTCACCAGGTTGATGCGTCATGTAGTGCACCCATCCCTGGCTCTGCTGCACACCAATACCGCGCCACTCCTGCTCTGTCATCAGGTGGTTCTTTGGGACCAGCTTCACCATCTCTTTGGGTAGAACTACATGTCTAAAAAGAATAAAATTTTTTTAAGAAAATCTAATAAAGCGGATTCTTAGTTAAAGAATGTAGTTAAAATTACAGAAACTAAGAATCTTTCAAAACAACTTCTGTAATCTTTCGGACCAAAGACGACCATGACTCCCCATTTTCTAAATTGATTTGCAAGAATCATGAAAATAAAAATAGGGCATATACTTTTAAGGCTAATAGAATTTACTTCAAATAAATATTTATGTAAACAAAAAATTCATCAATCTGTAGACTTGTCTGGTTGTTGTTTGTTTATTAGTTCATATAAGACAACCATATCGATTTCGATCCAGAAAACTCTAGAAACATAACCAGCCCCATGACTTGACCATGCATTTTAATTCCTAGTAGGTATGTGAGTTTCATTGAACTTTTAACTAATTATACTTTAAATTAAAGATCAGAAGCAAAAATTCAAAACTTTTAAACCAGTATTAGGGTGCCTGGGTGCTTCCAAACTAGTCGCAAAGTAATAACGTAAAACGACATAGAACAAAAAGTAACCCCAACGCACTTATAAATTTTAGGGTTATAACATTACTGTGGTATAGATAATTACATTAAATAGTGTTAATTATTAAATTAATTACCTGTATTCGTGTTCTTCGTCGTAATATTTCTCAGAGTAATAAATTTCTCTCGCCGACATGGTGATGACAGTCACAATACTCTATCTTGCCGAAACAGAAGCAATTCGCTTTCTAGATAGATATACAATACTTCTCAGAAACTCCTTGACGATAACTATCTAAAAGCGATGTTTACAAAACAATTACTTTGCCCAGTTCTCTAGAAATTCACAAAGAAAACTTGCGCTCGTAGCAAACACGACAAGGAAGCGTTAACGATTTTAAAATTCGAAAATGTGAATGTTGCCAGAACTAAAAAATACTTTGAACCGATCCACTGTTTCAGCGATGATATTCTCAGTATACTAAAGTATTACTAATTCATTTTACAAGTTACTTATACAAATAAATTAATACTATTTAGAAATTAATAAAATGAGAGACTTCCTACATATTTAGTAATATGTGAAATATCATTAGATTATTAGGCAAGATTTATCAATAGATTTACATAATGCCGTTACTATTAAGTTTATATGGAGCGGAATCCTGCTCTATCATGCATCAGTGCGTGGGGACCTGAGAGGACATATGATAACAGTAGCAAACAAACAATAAGTATCTCTTTAGAAAAACATACTATGTCATGTTATATTTTGAGGCACATACAATATTATTTTTAGGGTTCCGTAGCAAGCAAGTATACCCCCAAGTATACGGGAACAAGTATAATGTTTGGAACTGGAACTTCACTTACATAATGTGAGCAAAAAGTGAGCCCGCGTTTGTAACGTTTGGGTCCGTAACGATACTTCGATTAATAAATGTTAGGTGAATCGTTCATTCGTAGTCGCGTTTGTTGATAAAAGGTTCTTTCGTGATAAGTTCTTTCGGCTCAACAGTCGACTTTCCGTTAATAGACCATGTGACATTCTAAGTATCGTTATGGACCCGCAAAGTTTATACTGTCTGTGAATTTCGAACTCCTCGAACGCGTTGTAACGCGGTCGAAGTTCACTTCGCACACTTACATAAAAATTACGTCGAATAGTCAGCATGTCTTCCATTCCAACACGTTCATACATTAGTGCTCGCCACTCGTGCGAATGTTTAAACATTGTGGCCAAAACTAAAGAAAGCAGACTCCCGTGACGGGCACCTGACGCGTGACAACGTGACAAAGAACGTCTATCGTTTGTGGTGGTCACCGTAGCGGAAACCGGATTATGACCGCAATATCGCTAGTTCAGCTCAGTGATGTGCATTTACACTTGTACAGTCGTGTCGATGGAAAAGTTATAAAATCAAGTAACAAAACGTCGACGACTAGCAAAAACGTTTATTGAGTCGACTAGTCCGCGCGAGCGCCCGTCATACGGAGGCGGGCCCCGGAGCGTGAGCGCGGGGCGAGCCCCACGCAGCGACCCTGCACGGATCACTTTAGTATAGGACTGCGCGAGCTCCCCATTTATGTAGTGTTGGCCCTTAGAGCTAACGCTGCGTAAGGCAGTCCGTCGGGGGTGGTGTAAGTGTGTAGTTTTAAGCAGTCCCTGGAAATCGGATTTTTACCTACGCAGCGTCACTAGTTCAAATATGTATAGCAATGTGCATGTATTCATATCCATGGAGAAATTTAATGTATAATTAAGTAGCACAAGGGACGCGGGGTGCGGCTACCCGCGATTGATCCACACGCGTTGAGCCCGGACGGAGCACTTTTGCATGACACCAAGCGAGTCCCGCTTTACGCAGTGTTGCCCCTTATATTGGATCACAGTGTGTGTAGATTACCTTCTTTGAATAAAATTCCCAAATTTTTTTTTGAAGACACATTTATTATTTGTTAGTTGCCGATTTATATCACCAGTAAAATAGGAATGAAATAAGTAGCTGTAATAGTTACTATTATTTTATGGAAGAATATTATAGACACTGAACAAGTATATTTACTTCCTGTATTTTCCTCACAAGTACTTTTCTAGTGTTGGAACGCGAATTTTAATAATTTTGTCTTTACATACAGTTTGGTAGGTATATCAGAGGTCAACTTCCACACCATTTACTTTGCACATACTTTGCAACTGCTAGCAGGCATGTAATATAACTTGGAGACAACAAAACTGAATACTAAGCGTTCCAAATAAGAATAGGATCTTAAACAGGATGTGACGTCATGCGCCGTGCTGTCAAATCGAAGATATTTCGCAAAATCGAAGGCGTGATGAGTAAAATTAAAAAACTGTATTCTGATTAAACTTTTTTCGTTCACAGTTCTTAAATAAATTAAGTTTTTCGTAAATAAACTGAATTTTAAAAATGTTTTATTTGACAGTAAATCGTGACGTCACAGCATGTCAATCGATCCTATTTTCATTTGGAACGCATTGTATCACACGGTATCGTGTGCAAACGGTTTGCAATGGTATGGAAGATACTACGTGTAACCGGCCCTTAACATACAAGTCGGGAATACATTAAAACTATTTTAAATACTTAAACTATTCCTTCAATCTATCGTTTACACTTTACATTGTAAATAGCTTACTTATAGACATACAAATGTTCCTATAGGTACATATACAAAACTATTTTTTTAAATATCATGAGTTTTAATATGCTTTTCTAACTCAGTTTTTTTAACAAATTCTGCCGGACAATGGTCACACGAGTATACGGTTTTTTCGTGTGTGAGGAGCATGTGTCTTTTGAGATGCGAAGCGCGGGTGAGCCGCAGGCCACAGATACAGCAAACATGCGGCCGGGCCCCGGTGTGAGTGAGTAAATGCTGTTTCAAATCGCTGCGAGTGATGAAGGCTCGACCGCATGTGTCACATTCGAAGTTCTTTTCACCTGTATGTCTCCTGAAATAAAAAAAAAAAACATGGTTTAGTAGAAACATTAAATATAGATATTTTTGTCAATTAAATAAAGAAGTGACACTACCTTATACTTATTATACAATGACTATCTCTCGCTCTAGGGCGCGAAAATGTGTATCAAACTTTTACTAAATAAAATCTATGCCTATGTTCTTTCTTTACCTTACATTCCAGGATCATGGGTTTCCCTTTACCCTTAAGGAAGCTAAGTCAAGGCCCTGCTAGGCAAGACCAGAGGCGTAGCTATTGCAGTACCAACAATACGGGGGCCCCGCGCTACAGGGGTCCCGACGTAAACAAAAATTTGTAGGTAGCAAAAAATTATCCATAAATGCCTCGTAGGATAAACCTAACCTTTGTAAAAAAACACCATTTTTTATACGGGGACTTATGATGCAGGGACAGTGGCGTAGTCAGTCTCCCCCTATGAGACTGACTACGCCACTGTCCACTGAGCAAGACATATCTTTGAGGCGTGCGACGAACGACCTACCAGAGATGTTACGGGATGTAACGGAAGTGGTTATAGCAGATCCGAATTCGGAACCAAAGTTTTAAAATTTGTTTTTTTTTTGCGGAATCGAAACCAGAATCTGAATATATTGTAGAAAAGAAATTAGGGTGCCGCAAAAACAAAACGTGATCGAGTCGCATTGTTTTATGAGTTATCCCTTGGGAAAAATCCTCTATGCTCATCTATGTCATAAAAGGAAATCTTGTGCAATATTTGACACTCCTAGTAGGTAGGTAGTTTCGGCTGTATCTACGTTGATATGACATTAAGTTTTTCCTCTTATCTACACTAATATAATAAAGAGGTAAAGTTTGTTTTTTTGTGTTTTTGTTTGTAGGAAGTAATCTCTGGAACTACTGGTCCGATTGGAGAAATTTTAGCAATAATAGAAAGCTGCTTTACTCCTGAGTGACATAGACTATTTTATGTACGCGGGCGAAGCCGCTGACAAAAGCTAGTAAATAATAAAGATAAGCGGAAGAAATCACGCGATTTCTTCTATTTCTAACTCACAATAGATAGTGTAAAATAAAATTAAAGCTTACCGTGTATGATACTGTAAGTGTCCAATAGTTCTAAACGAGCGTGGACACAGCTTGCAGCCGTAAGGCAGTACTCCAGAGTGCTTGCGTTTGTGCGCTGCCAACCCTGCCGACTGAGCGAATGCATCACCACATATTGGACACTGCAGCGGCTTCTCTCCCTGGAAATCGAAAATAAAAAGTAAATATTATCATCATCGTCCTCCATTACGCGCCATTGTCGTGGAGTTCCGGATACCAGCCCGAATTACAATACAATACATCATCGTCCTCCCCTTGTCCCGTTTTATTTGGGGACAGCACATCACATTTTTCCTCTATTCTGTCCTGTCACTCATCATGGTATCACCAACTCCCTTTTCTTTCATATCACTTGTAAAAAGTATATTATATTGAATAAATACATTTGGGTTCCACATCCAAAGAGTGAAAATGTATTCCTACTGCTGTCTGTCTATATGTCACCAGCTCATTTAGTTTTTCAGTTTTCAGCCCATGAACTGCGATAACTAGACAGTGTTGTTACACAGAGAATTTATTTCTATTGCCCTTATAATAATAAATAGGTAGGTACAAAAAACAGAATAAAAGAAATAAGAGGGGCTTCCTAACAACAAACATGACTTTTTTTGCTGTTTTCTCTGTGAACTGTATGGAACCCTTTCTTCTCTTTTCTAATTCCTTCAACTTTATTTAAGAAAACCACCTTATGCTTTAGCTTTGCCCTAATATTTGACTTAGTAATAAAATAACATTCCATTGGTGAAAAAAAAAAAATTTGTACTACTGCACATATGCACTAATTTAAACTACACCAATTTTTGCTGATTATTACGGGTACATTTTACTCACCGTATGTATTCTCAAATGTACTTTTAGGTTCTGTGCCAATGAGAAATTCTTATTACAATGTGGACAGGAAAATGGCCGCTCTCCAGTGTGTGTTCGCATGTGCGTCTTCAGGCGAAATCTGCAAAATACCACAAAAAAAGTTAGTTATTTTTAATAACCATTGAAATTAGTTATGGCTATCATTCAAACCTGAAATATGTAATTGAAGACGATATAAAAAACCATTGTCTCGTAGATCTGATATGAAATCATACATAGGCATACAAAAGGGTAAAATACAGTGGCGTAGCTAGTCCCACAGGGGCCCCGTATCAAAAGTCCTTTGGGGGTCCCGTATAAAAAAAACCTTATTTTTATTACAGATGCTTATCTGCCCTTTGAGACGGTTGTGGATAACATGTTGCGAATTTTTGCCAGGTCGGGGCCCCTGTACCGCGGGGGCCCAGTATAATTGATATGGCAGATACGGAGGTAGCTATGCCCTAGTAAAATAAAAATTTGATTACTTTTTTGACCCCAAATAGATCTGATGCTACTTGCCTTGATGACATAACTTTCCCACAAGTAAAGCATTGTTGTTTCTGAGTTTTCTTATTTATACTTTTCAAATTAATTTCTTTTTTAGTTTCCACCATTGTTTCATTTTCCATAAGTTCATTGGTTAATACTGTATGGTCCATAATACTGTGATCTATACTTTCATCAATGAATAAGACTTTATCCGCTTCACTTTTAGGTGAAAGTGAAGGATCATTATCTGATAAAAAGTGCTCATTTTCTAGGTGAGTGTTGACCATCATTAATTTGTCCTCTGTACATGTATTTTCTAATAAGGCCCTTAGTTTTCCCTCCGACGATTCACATAGCTCAATAAATTCTATACAATCATCTAGTTTTTGAACACATTTTGAACATATTGCGTCTGGAAGGCCGTCTTCTGGTGCTATCTAAAATAAATTGCAATAAAACTATTGTTATTTTAAGTCACAAAAAATAGAGCGCGAAAAAGGTTTGATTATTTAGTTGCCACTATTCCTTAGTTACCGATCTTGGAGCCTCTTCAAAAGCCTTTAAAATGATATTTGATACTTTTTACTTAGTATTTTTATTTATGAAGATTCGGATTATATAAATAAACAAACAATACCACCATACTCACGTGTACTTTAGCAATAGCCATTAATTTTGTAGATATCATGAGAAATCCTGTCTTTTTAAATATATCTACTAAAAAATCTTGACTTAAACAGATTCTACAAATGTTCGCCGTCATTTTTAAACGGTAAAATCTAAAATTATAAAAATATTACAAATGTTTTAGCAAAATATAAACATTGGCGATTTGACGTAAGCTCAGTATTGCCAACTCCATGGCTGTGTTCAAAAATGACCAGAGTAGTGTAGAGTTGTAACCCAGAGTCATTCCTTAATGAATCGAGTAGCTACGTAAGTGTCCTAATGTACCAAGTTTTGTTTATAGTGTACCTACAATAAAGAGTATATCTATCTATCTACCCTAGAGTTAACCAAAGTGACTCCAATTTCGAGCAGGGTCGGTTGGAGTAAGCCATTGATAATAGAACTTGACGTTTGCGTTAAAAAATCTTAGAACATTTATAAAAAATGCGAGAGTAGGCTCAAAAATCCATCTGTATTTACGTATACCACGCGGTATACGTAAATACAGTGGCGCATTTCAGAACTACTTCGAGAATCGAAAGAAGCGCTGACGACTTAAGTGAACTGTTTGTAATTATACTTGAGTGGGATTACTTTAAAGGGGACAAAATAGATATTGATGAATAAATAAAGACTTATGAAAAAAAAAATCGACTCTTTTACTCGAATAAATTAACCATTACATGAAAATAACAACATTATGGCTATAAGCAAACATGTCAGTCAGCTTTCAAATATCTATACCAACTGTGAACTCCTAGACTAGTCTCAGTTGAGTCGAATATTCGACCAAAACCGTAATTACAGCTGAAACCAATTTTTTTGGCCGAATCCGTAGTGTAGCCGAACCTTTGATCAGTCTCTACATAATTATGTCTAAATAAGAGGTTGCCACATCTAATTTTAAAAAGTGTCTAATTGTGGAGACATTAGAGTTACAACGTTAAATACCAATTTTTCGTCACAATATTTAATAGGAATCGTAAAAAAAATCTCCATTAAAAATCCCGCCAAAAACTCCTTTTCATACATATTCTTTCTAATATTTAAAAAGATTTAGATGATGGTATAGCTTTATTACAATCATGATGAATGAGAAAGAAGAAACGAAATAGCATACTGCAACTTTGAACACATTACAGTAAAACGTAATTTTTCATTCAGTTTTTCGGTTTAGTAGTTCACTGCTCGACTCGGTAGACGGCAGAGATTATCAGAGATACTTACTAGTTCACTGACCTTTTCATTCTTGTTGACAAACCTGTCCTCAGAGTTGCCAGATTTACGGGGATCTCCCAAAATCTGGTTTTATTTTTAACAAAAACGAGGAGAATCGAGGGTACAGTATTTTTGGGGCACTACGGGGAGGTAAAAAACTGGGTTTGGATGGAGCTGGAGGATTTTTGTAAACAAACATTATTTGCTTTTTTCGTAACTAAATAGTGTTTGATTAACTACAGAACATAACAATTGAACACAATCAAACCACTTACTAATCTACAAAAGCTAGCATACACAGGCACACGAAAACGAAACACAATGCTGCGTAGGTACTATTATATACATGAGTCTCCGAGGTAGTCGCAACCATAGATAATACATCAACCCCTCGTTCCGCCACGCGCATCGTTAGCGTCCACGTCTCGGTATTCAGACTATACGAGGAATTCAATAATGAAACCGATTCTTGAAATAGTATACAATTTTTTTTTCATTTAATAAATCTATAATCTGTAATGGGATATTTCTTCTTTAAAACCAGAATTTGGGTGATCTCGGGAAGGTTTAGAGAAAACTCGAGACGGTCATCTGGCAACAGTGGACTTTCTGTCACTTCACGTCAACAAGTTGCACTTGCTCAGTTAGCTTTCGCACTTGATCTGAGTTTATATAAATTCTTTAATATAATTTGTTTATAAAAATGACTGTAAAACTTTACCATTTTCCCGTCAGCGGCCCCTCGCGCGGTGCTCTACTTGCAGCCAGAGCAATTGAAGTACCCATAGAAGTTGAAATTGTTGATTTATTCAAAAAGGAACAGATGAAAGAAAGTTTTTTGAAAATAAATCCTCAGCACTGCGTGCCGACATTGGACGATGATGGTTTCATAATATGGGAAAGTCGAGCTATAGCGTGTTACTTGGCTGATAAATATGGAAAGGATGACCAGTACTATCCTAAGGATTTGAAAAAGCGCGCTTTGGTCAACCAGAGATTGCATTTCGATGGTTCCTCTTTGTATGTGAAGATTAGGGCTATATGTGTAAGTTATTTTTAATTATTATTTTTTTATCCCTCTCCTGCCTTATTTCTGTCATAATTTCCCAAAAAAAATTTCTGAGACTTGGTTGGGTATAAATGACTGAATATTTTATAAACAAATTATTATGTATTAACTTACATTCCAGTTCCCAATATTGTACCTTGGAGAAAAGGAAATAAAGAAGCCCCTGAAAGATGACTTGAACACCACTCTTGGCTTCCTGAACCAGTTCCTAAATGACAGCAAATGGGTTGCTGGTGACCATCCCACTATTGCAGACACTTCTATTTATGCATCTGTTAGCAGCATTCTGGTAAGGACATTTTTTTATGAACTGTCTTATTTTCTAAGAAGAGAGAAATATGTAACTATGCTTATCTACTATGTATTGTTTAAATAATACAGAAAATATATTTAAAAAATAATGAACTTTGTTTGGAAATATTACATAAATAATACACTAAAAATGTAGGTAAGTAATGTAAAATTATAATTGACCAAAATGTTCCACACGATGAAAATGGTTTTGCTAACATATAAACAAATTACTTTCCTACTCCAGCTTTCCCCTAAGATGTAAGCAAGTGTGTATTATTAATATTACATATTATTAAAATATTACATATTATTTATTATATTATAGTAAATATCACAATACAATATAATATTGGATTTTTATAAAAAAGTTTACTATACCTACACACTTACTTACTTTCTACTACAGTTTTGAAACTAACTTTTTGTGAAAGCTTAATGTTACCTATTATTTTATTTTCGATTTTTAGGCTGTGGGCTGGGACATCTCAGCTTTCCCAAACATTGAACGATGGGTGAATGATTGCTCTGCTCTGCCAGGAGCTGCAGAAAATGATGAAGGAGCTAAAGCATTTGGAGATGCTGTCAAAAAGAATCTTGCTTAAAAAACTGATATTTCTTAAATAGTGTATCTATTTATATAAAATATATTCCTGGTACAAATTACTATAAATTTTATTGTTAATAATTCTATTTTTATATTCTTACTAGCGACCCGCCCCGGCTTCGCACGGGTGCAATGCAAAATATACCTACTACAGAATGTCCTTATACACAACGTTCACAGCTTTTTTGTCATTAGCCAATACAAACATGTTTTGCTTAGACGTTACTCTTGACAGCGCGACATATAATTGGCCATGTGAAAAACACTCAACACTCAAGTCTAATCCTGCAACATTAAAAGTTTGACCCTGCGATTTATTAATGGTCATTGCAAAAGATATCTTTACCGGAAATTGTAGGCGTTTAAATTGGAACGGTAAATCTGATATGGAAGAAATACCAAGAAATATGGTTTTAAGCTAATCCTATCTAACCTAATGTACTTATAATAATAAAAATTAAAAGATAATCAACAACAAAAGATACTTATTCTATTCAGTTTAATTAATTCTTGATATTTTCCTCGCTAGAGAGCTCCGATAAACGCGTGCGATCGCTGCAAATCATAAAGTGCTATAAGGCGAAGCGCGTTTTTTTTTTTTATGGCCTCTCGCAGGTCAACCTATGAGGTTGTCGGCTGCTTAACCGGTCTTGCCTGTGGCGGCCTCGATACTAGGATCAAAGCCTCCAGCCAGGGCTTAATTACTTAAAAACTAAGCGACTACGCTAAGGGCACCCCAGGTGGGGTACGGGCCTCGGCTTAGGGCGTCGCTGGGGGAGGGCAGCAAGGGACGGGCTGGATCGAGCATACGATTATTTAGGGGATCTTTTAAAACTACGGCTCAGCGGCGCGGGCTGGCTCGAGCAAGGGTCGGGGTGGACAATTACGGGACTGTCGCGGCGGGCCTCGACGGCGAGGACGGAAGGACTGCGGTTTGTATATGTACCGACGGAGTGTACTAGTTTCCCTACGGCTCTCTTGGAGCAGGGTAGTGGGGTCGTCAGGAGTGATGAGGGTGTGCCTTGGGCGGCGAACCTTGGAGATTCGCGAGGGTTCGTATCGGGCGGCCGATACGATCAGGGGGTTGCGGTGTTTTTCAGCGGTGTCGAAGAAACGCTTGCAGAGGCGTTTCATGAACTGCTGGATGGTGGGGACTCTGAGATCTAAGTGTAGATTCTCATTACGGACGAAGTATGGGGCGTCGAGGATCTTACGGAGGGTCAGGTTTTGGAGGGTCTGCATCCTGTGAAGGTGACGGGGTTTAGCGTGTGCGAAGATGGCGCACGCGTACGTCATTATCGGCCGGATGACTGCCGTGTAGAGGCGCAGCTTGCACTTAAGTGACAGTTTGCTGCGGGCAGTCAAAAGGTAGTGGAGCCTTCCTCGAGCAAAAGCGGCACGCGAGCGGGCCTGCTTTGTGTGCTCGGCGAAGGTCAAGTGCTGGTCAAGGATCACGCCGAGGTACTTTGCTTGCTTCTCCCAGGGGATAGGCTTGCCGTACATAGTGATCGGTGGGGGAGGGGGGACGGTCCTACGCTGTTTCGTGAAGAGAACAGCTTGACTCTTGTCAGGGTTAACCTCAATCCTCCATTTCCGGAACCACTCACCCAGGGTATTCGCGGAGGTTTGGAGATTTTGAGCGATGACACTGGTGTCACGACCGGTGTAGTAAATGGCCGTGTCGTCGGCGAATAGTGCCAACTGGGCCTTTTTACTTTTGGGGATGTCGCTGGTGAACAGCGTGAATGCGAGGGGGGAAACCACTGATCCTTGTGGGACTCCGGCTCGTATAGGGTGGGGGGAGGAGAGTGCTCCCTCGATACGATAGCGAAAGGTGCGATTCGACAGGAAGTCTCGCATGATGAGAACGAGACGGTCTGGCACGCCGAGTTTGTACAGCTTATATAATAAGCCGTTGTGCCAGACCTTGTCGAATGCTTTCGCTATGTCAAAGAACAAGACGCCCGTCATCGAGCCGCGCTGGAAGCCAACGCTTAGGTGCTCAACGATGCGGTGGACTTGGTGAATGCACGAGTGTTCGGTACGAAACCCGAATTGCTCGTTTGGGATGAGACCCTTGGTTTCAGCGTAATCTTTGAGTCGCTTGTAGATAAGCCTCTCGTAGATTTTGCCGAGAACATTGAGGAGACTGATGGGACGGTAGCTAGCGGGGTCAGACTTGGGTTTGCCAGGTTTGGGAATACCGATGACAGTAGCCTGTTTCCACGCTTGGGGGAACATGTTGTTGCTTAATGCGCCATTGAAGATGGCGGTCATTAGCACTATTAATTGGGGGGGGAAGAGTTTGCAAACTCTGTTCGTGATGCCGTCGGCGCCTGGGGCTTTCCGGGGTTGAAGCTTTTTGACGATCTCCGCGACCTCGTCAGGAGTGACGGGGGCTAGGGGATTGTCAGGGTCTTCAACGGAAGGTAGGGAGGCTCTACGTTCAACTTCAGCATCCACCATGTCGATGTGGGCTTGGTCTACTAGTTGAGAGCTGGGCGAGCATTGGGATTCAAGGCTGTCGGCCAGGCATTCCGCCTTTTCGGAGTTATCAAACGCGATACTCTTGTCCGGTCGGACGAGTGGACTCTTCAGTGGAGCGTAGCTTCCTCTGAAGTTGCCAGAAGGCTTGGTGGGTGGGCTCAAGTTCGCTGAGCATCTTATCCCAGCGAGCGGAACGCAGCTCCACCATGCGCTTCCTTACAGTACGCTGTAATTTGCGCATGTGGGCCTTGTTAGCGTCGCAGGGAAAGGCGCTGTACGCACGGATGGCGGCGTTCTTCTCAGTCATCAGGGCCCGTATATCGTCCGGGATCTTCCAGCGGCGGTCTTCCGTCGCTGGAATCTCCCTAGAACATTCGTTCAGGACAGATTGTACGTGCTCGGTGAGTGAGTCAATCGCCGCCGTCGTGTCTGCGACAGAGACTATGTGGTCAGGGATAGTGTCCAATTGAGGTGACGTGGCAGATTTCAGCCTGTCGCTTACTTTCTTCCAGTCAGTGATCAATTGGGAAGGAGGGGGCTGGCCCGGGTCAAGGTTACCCGAGCGGGAGCCTAGGTGCATGATCACCGGGCGGTGATCGGAGTTGAGTTCATGTATTGCTTCTATGGATTGTAGGCGGAGGCTTACATTCTTTAGGAGCGCCACATCGAGAACATCTGGGCTATGGTTTGGATTATGGGGGAAGTGAGTAAAACCCATCGGAGCAATGGTGTCGAAGTTGAGGGAGGAACTTAAGTTATACAGGACCCTACCTCTTGGGTTGGTCGTATTACTGTTCCAGGCGGGATGTTTGGCGTTGAGGTCGCCCGCTAGTATAACGGAGTCGCTCAGACCGAATAGGGTAGTGAGGTCGCTAGAGAAGGCGATGGGGTCGTCTGCTCCTTGCGACGAAGAGTTGACCGGAGGGCAGTAGGCGGATATGACGGTGATCGTTTGATGACCAGTCATACCTAGTCTGCAGGCCGAGTATTCCAATAGAGATTGGGGTGCGGGTGGGGTCAGGGGGATGCAATGGAGCTCCTTCCTGTAATAGATTAGTGTGCCACCACGGTGACAGCGGGTCCTATCGTTGCGAACTATGCGATAGTTGGCAATTTTAGGATCTTTGCGGTGGGGCTTAAGGAGGGTCTCCTGGACCAGTAGAATGTCCAGCTGGTGATCGCGGAGGAAGGCGGCAACCTCATCACGCTGGTTGCCAATGCCATTGGCATTGAAGAACCCTATAATTAGGGATCTGGGTTTATGGGTGCATATTCCCTTTTGCTTATCCATTACGGTTAAGGCAGGGGAGGAGGTCAAGTTCCCTAACGACTGAGTCGTATTTTCGGAACAGGCTGGCGCGCACGCTGTTATCCAGCTTGCCGGCGCGCTTGGCGGCACTAAGCTCTGCTGACAAGGCTCTGGCCTCCGAGGTCATAAAGATGGAGTAATTCTCCAGAATTACGAGATCTACTGGGTCCTCGCTGCCACAGTCGCTAGGTTGCGCTTGCTTAGTTGCCGGGGCAGCTAGGCGTTTGGGCGCAACCTTGGGGGCTGTAGTGGCAGGGGCCACGGGGGCGGAAGGTGGGGCAGGGATGGGCGTGGCCATCAAGGCTGGGACCTGACTAGGGGTCGTCGCCAGAGCGGGGAAGGCTCTCTGGTGTTGGAGCATGTTCCAAGGAGAGGGCCTCTGGGGGGCAAGACGTTCGGGGAGTTTGGGGGCCGGGATGCTTGCCGGGGCCTCTCTCAACTGACGAGCGGCGGTGCGCTTGGCCAGTTTGGCGGGGATTCTCGGGGCTCTAGGGCAGCCCCGGTAATTGGCCGGATGTCCGGCTTGTCCGCATAGCACACAGCTGGGAGGCTCAGTGCACAGCGTGCGGTCTTTGGGGCGAGGGCAGTCGGCTGTTCCGTGGGAACCCAGACACTTGACGCATCTGGGTGTTGCGTAACAGTTACGTTGGGAATGCCCGTATAGTTGGCAGCGATGGCACTGTCCGACTAGTGTGGGGCGGAAGGGTTTTTCTATCGATATGCCCGATAGTGAGCATACCGATTTAATGCGGAAGATGGGGTGATGACCCTCTGTGGGGTCACAGATAACGAGTACCATGTCGTACTCTTCTCTGCCCCGAGCTTTGTGGAGGCGGTGCACTGCTTGCACCGGCACTCCCTGGGCGATGAGGTCGGACATGACCTCGGAGGAGGAGATCTCTTTAGGGACCCGCCGAATGACTACGCGGGTCGGAGTTTCTTCAGGGAGGGAATATGTGTGGAAGGAGACACACCTTTCCTTGAGGGCTCGGGTCAGGTCCCGGTAGTCCTGAGCCGTTGCGGTCTGGACCTTTATGCCTTGTTGGCAAGATCGGGCGTTAGTGTAGTGGATCTTGCGATCCACGCACATTTTGGACACGTCGGTCCACTTAGATTTCTCCTGTATGTACAGGGGAGGGGGGGGGGCGCTGCTTCTTGGGCGCAGAAGCGGGGGTGGGGCGGCTTGGGGAAGCCGTGAGAGCGGGCGCGGGCGTGGCGGGGGTCAAGGCAAAAGGCGAAGCGCGGCCATCGACGCGCTATTTATAGGCACGCGCCGCCCGGCGCAAACAACTACGACCCTGCATTTTAAATTTGTAATATCTTCGGTAATATTCACTTAAATTACATGCTGTAAAAAGCATATTGATCTATAATAAATGCACAATTTATTTAAGGTACTTAAATGGATAAGGATTAATGCTGTATTGTTTAAAATCACTTCGTAAATAACCATTTTTTAGTAAAGAATAAAAATGGTTATGCTGGGTTATCCCTAAGAGATAGACATATACCATCGCGGACTTTTTTGTTGAACTTTTTAAGGTGAACAATACTGTAGTACATTATTTTGGTCTATCTCGTAGGGTTCAGCCAGCGTTTGCAATATAAGCGCAAAAAAACGTGCTCATTTACGACATCACATTAGAAACCTTTAAATTTATCAGTGTTTCTCTACTATATTATGCATTTATTATACACTAGCGACCCGCCCCGGCTTCGCACGGGTGCAATGCAAAATATACCTACTACAGAATGTCCTTATACACAACGTCTTTATAATGTCTGTTCAAAATTTTATACTTAGGTACTCAGTACTTGATTAAACTCACAACTTAAAACTATACGTATGATTATGAACTAATTGCACTAATTATTGGTTAGTGCTGGAGTAAAAAATATTTACTTACTATTCGTTTGACTAAAAACAAAAGATTATCAACAACAAAATATACATATTCTATTCAGTTCTTCTATGAACTTAACTATAATTTTCAATAATTGAAAATGCTCGCCCTAATACTAAATTGCCTTAACTCTAAATTCAAATCAAAGTCTTAATGGAAGAAATACCAAGAAATATGGTTTTAAGCTAATCCTATCTAACCTAATGTACTTATAATAATAAAAATTAAAAGATAATCAACAACAAAAGATACTTATTCTATTCAGTTTGATTAATTCTTGATATTTTCCTCGCTAGAGAGCTCCGATAAACGCGTGCGATTGCTGCAAATCATAAAGCGCTATAAGGCGAAGCGCGGCCATCGACGCGCTATTTATAGGCACGCGCCGCCCGGCGCAAACAACTACGACCCTGCATTTTAAATTTGTAATATCTTCGGTAATATTCACTTAAATTACATGCTGTAAAAAGCATATTGATCTATAATAAATGCACAATTTATTTAAGGTACTTAAATGGATAAGGATTAATGCTGTATTGTTTAAAATCACTTCGTAAATAACTATTTTTTAGTAAAGAATAAAAATGGTTATGCTGGGTTATCCCTAAGAGATAGACATATACCATCGCGGACTTTTTTGTTGAACTTTTTAAGGTGAACAATACTGTAGTACATTATTTTGGTCTATCTCGTAGGGTTCAGCCAGCGTTTGCAATATAAGCGCAAAAAAACGTGTTTATTTACGACATCACATTAGAAACCTTTAAATTTATCAGTGTTTCTCTACTATATTATGCATTTATTATACATACAAACCTTCCTTAAGAATCACTCTATCTATTAAAAAAAACCGCGTCAAAATCCGTTGCGTAGTTTTAAAGATCTAAGCATACATACGGACATACAGCGAAAGCGACTTTGTTTTATACTATGTATTGATACAAACCTTCCTTAAGAATCACTCTATCTATTAAAAAAAACCGCGTCAAAATCCGTTGCGTAGTTTTAAAGATCTAAGCATACATACGGACATACAGCGAAAGCGACTTTGTTTTATACTATGTATTGATACAACAAATTGATTGCAATATTTAAAGATTTGTTTGATTTCACTCCTAACAGTCCTAACTACGCAAAACAAATAGTTTGGCCAATGTAGAAGTTTGACTCTGTTGTCGAAGTTTAGAGAGTTTTCGAAGATTTTTGACATGTCTAGCAGCAGGTACTCAAAGGTACCAATGCTCATACCTAAAATGGTCCCAATAGGTACAGTAGGTATTTTGAAACCTACTAGGCATACATAAAAAAATCTAGGTACCTATGCACCTAGATTTTTTCCCTGTAATTTAGCATATTTTGCTGACTATTTTTTCCAAAATCGTTGAATCAGAATATCTTGTAAAGTTAGGTATGGTTGATCTCTAGCACCTTTTTCCTGTATCTATAACAGTCAATAGTTAGGTTGTACCTGACCTTACAGACCCTTCACAAAAATTCACCCTGTATAATTGCAACTTTCATAAAAAAAAACACGAATAAGTCGACGATTCTTCGATCAATAATAGTACTATTATTGTACTATTATTGATCGAAGCGACGATTATATAAAAAATTATACTTAACAGTTTCAGTCGGGCCAAAAATTCGGCCAAAACCGAAACTGCAGCCGAAACTAAATCAAATTATTTTGGCCGAATCCAAACCTTAGAGCTTCGGTCAGTCTCTAAATTTTTTACGAACTGCAGTTTGCATGATGTAACGCTTTTTGTAATATTTAGCAACAAATCTATTGAGTCAGTATTCTTGAAAACTGTTGAGGAAATCGACACTACAAAAAATCCAAGCTTCATTTTACCGACATCGTGCCTGTTTCAATAATTCCACAAATTGTCCAGTTTTGTAGACTTTTGAGATACAAAAAGCTAAGTAGGTACGCCATCGACCGTGTCCTTGTGGGGGCGATCGGCGGCGGCGATCTCTCGCGCCGGGCCTTGGTCGAGGCCATGGTCCGGAGCGAGGAGTAGTGGCAGGCGGTCGCCTCCTTCTGCGAAGCAGTAATGCTAGCAAAGGAGGAAGTCGACCGCTTAAGGCAACGGCGCTCACGCCCGAGACGCCGCCGAGATTCCGATCCTGATTTCCGGCCACCGTAGGCGCGGGCTTGTGGATGGCGAGCAATGGGTAGCTCGCCGTCCAATCGTCTGGTAACCGTCCGGACCAAGCCCAGTCGTCGACGGCGCGCACTGTTCCCGCGCGCCTCAAGGAGTTGTCAGCAAACCGTAGGGACCCTGCAGAAGGGTCGAAGCCAACTGGGGCCACGGGTTAGTGTCTGAAAGGAAGGCTCTGGCCCTGGTGTATATGGCAACGTTGGAATGGGGTAGGTTTTTTAGTCAGTAAGAGTCTGACACTTGTTTCCCGCTCCGCATAAGGGCGGGACTCGTCATTGGATGATTTTTACCTACCTTAAAAAAAAAAAAAAGTAGGTACGCCAATTTTACATCTAATTGCAATTTGCAAATAAAGCAGCCCCATACTTTCACTGGAAAAAATCCCGCCAAAAATTTCGTTCGATTGGTACAGTACGGGCGTCGGATCTTGGCGAGTCTGAATTTAGGTTCTGCGAATTTTAACGCTTGAAAATTCGTACAAAAATATATGGTTTAAACAAATAAATGCAATTTGTAGTTTTTATTGCTATTAAAACTGTTATAAACAACGTAGACCGATGCGATGACCTATAAAAGGTTTGCGGGAATCCAATGGATGCGAGTCGCACAGGGCCGTTCATTGTGGCGACACTTGGGGGAAGCTAATGTCCAAGAGTGGACGTCTTTCGACTGAAATGACGATAAATGTAATATAGACTGTTACGTAAAGTAGGTAAATGGTAATGGCCTTTTTTGACAACTGTAGTATAAAAACTTCTTAATTGTTGTCACGGAGTATTTTTTCTATTTTTGTTGACTAACGTGTCCTCATCCTGTCTTGTCACTCAACAAGTCGTTCTTCAATAAATTCTTAAAGTAATATAGTTTCTTTATAAAAATGTCTGTGAAACTTTACCATTTTCCTATCAGCGGCCCTTCGCGCTCTGCTTTACTTGCAGCCAGAGTAGTAGAAGTGCCCGTAGAAGTCCAAATTGTTAATTTATTTGGAGGAGAACAGATGAAAGAAAGCTTTTTGAAAATAAATCCTCAGCACTGCGTACCGACATTGGACGATGATGGTTTCATTCTGTGGGAAAGCCGAGCTATAGCGTGTTACTTGGCTGATAAATATGGAAAGGATGACCAGTACTATCCTAAAGATTTGAAAAAGCGCGCTTTGGTCAACCAGAGATTGCACTTCGATGGTTCCTCTTTGTATGTGAAGATTAGGGCTATATGTGTAAGACGCATTCCTTTATTTTTATAAAATAATATTTCTGTATCCTTGTTATATTTCTAACTTGTCCCAGTCATACCTAAGTAGGCATAAAGTGTAACCATTTCGATAAAATACGGTAATCCACCTTCTAGTTCCCAATACTGTTCCTCGGAGAAAAGGAAATAAAGAAGCCACTGAAAGATGACTTGAACACCACTCTTGGCTTCTTGAACCAGTTCCTCAATGACAGCAAATGGGTTGCTGGTGACCATCCCACTATTGCAGACACTTCTATTTATGCATCAATTAGCAGCATTCTGGTAAGGACATTTTTTTATAAACTGTCTTATATTCTAAGAAGTGAGAAATATGTAACAACCATTCTATTAACTATCTAATGATTAAATTAATAATACTTACCGAAAATATTATTTAAACATTAAGTACATAGTTGATAAACATGGTTAAATATTTCTGTAAAAAGAATAATATTATAAAAAGAATAATATTCTTTGCTTCAATACCTACTCAATTTTTTTACCTACTATTTTATTTTGGTTTTCAGGCTGTAGGCTGGGATATCTCAGCTTTCCCAAATATTGAACGATGGGTGAACGATTGCTCTGGCCTGCCAGGAGCTGCAGAAAACGATGAAGGAGCTAAAGCTTTTGGAGATGCTGTCAAAAAGAATCTTGCTTATAAAACTGATATTTGTTGAATAGTATACCTGATTATACAGGGTGTTTGGTGCATCGTTTGCCAAATTGATTTGGCCGATAGGATAGAACATTTGCTATATCTTCAGCCCCAATAAATCATTCCTTGCCACACCGGTTTTTTTTAAACGTGTTTTTAACTTTTATTCTGAAAAACACCGAATTTCAACATTTAAGCTTACATAAATAAAAAAGTTATTAGTCTATCCAACAAAATTTATTTTTATATTTAAGTGTACTGTTGTATGGTTCTATGAAATCCAAAATAACTTGCTAGTAACGTGTAGTTTTTCTATAATAAACCTACAAAGTGTATGGGATATGACAAAATAATTTTAAAAGTCAACTTTAAATATCTGTAAAAAAAAAACTAAAAGCGTTGGAGATCTTCGAATTTTCCAAAAAGTTCTCTAGTTAATGCCCTTTCCAACGGTATGCAATATGCTAAAAAAAACCTTTTATTGACTTCACTAATTGGCTAAATGTGCACTCAAATCACAAAAGGCTGATATTTGATATTACGGTAAATGCACTAAGAAGTTAAAGAAAGAAAAATAACTTGCTCTAAGTAGGTAGATATTGATATCTCATTTTTACGCACATTATTTTTTTTTTACAAAGGTTATAACTTTCCTCAAAATTGAAATAAAAATTTATTTCACAAGCAGGTACTAAAATCACAAATCTTGTTCAAATTGGGTGCCATTGTAACGTATACATGCGCGACATCTTTCTCTTATCTCGAGTTGTAGTTCGAAGATGAATTTCTGCTTTAACGGTCACATCATCATCAGCCTTTTAAGGTTCTCACTGCTGAGACACAGGCCTCCTCTCTAGGAGAGGGAATGGGACATGACCCACCACGCGGGCCCAGTGCGGGTTGGTGGATGTCACATGTCTTTGAATTTTTAGTTCTAGAACATGCCGGTTTCCTCACGATGTTTTCCTTCACCATTTTGAGAGCAGTGGTGATGAAATAAATTACACAAAGTAATGCGCCTGGCTGAGTTTGAACCCGCGACCTACAAACTCGTAAGTCGGGCCCGTTACCACTCGGCCACCACTGCTCCGTTTAACGGTCACAAAAGCCGCCTCAATACGTTACACTTAATCATCTCTCGTGTCAACTTCCGTCGCATAAACCAGTCTTTGGCCCGACTCCCGACGTAAAAATCCAGCGGGTTGGGTCTGGTGAACGTGGAGGTCATGGAATAGGGCCATCTCTCCCAATCCACGAGTCTGGAAATGCGTCATTTAGGAATTGCCTTACAGTTAATCGCCAGTGAGCGGGACAACCGTCATGTTGAAAGACAAAAGACCTGTCCTCATTGAAAATTGGCAGTTCAGATAACAATAAGGGCAGCTCTGTTTGAAGAAATTCAAGATAATTATCCCCGTTCAGGTTATCAGGTAAATAGTGCGGTCCAACCACATGATTTGCAATTACTCCTGCCCAAACGTTCACACTGAATCGTCTCTGAAATGACCTCTGTCTTTTTACATTTAGCCAATTAGTGAAGTCAATAAAAGGTTTTTTTTAGCATATTGCACACCGTTGGAAAGGGCATTAACTAGAGAACTTTTTGGAAAATTCGAAGATCTCCAACGCTTTTAGTTTTTTTTTTATAGATATTTAAAGTTGAGTTTTAAAATTATTTTGTCATATCCCATACACTTTGTAGGTTTTTTATAGAAAAACTGCACGTTACTAGCAAGTAATTTTGGATTTCATAGAACCATACAACAGTACACTTAAATATAAAAATAAATTTTGTTGGATAGACTAATAACTTTTTTATTTATGTAAGCTTAAATGTTGAAATTCGGTGTTTTTCAGAATAAAAGTTAAAAACACGTTTAAAAAAAACCGGTGTGGCAAGGAATGATTTATTGGGGCTGAAGATATAGCAAATGATCTATCCTATCGGCCAAATCAATTTGGCAAACGATGCACCAAACACCCTGTATAAGATATATTTCTGGTATGAATTACTATAAATTATATTGTTTAACAATTCTATTTTTATATTCTTATGCACAAATTGATTACAATATTTATCTACCTAAAGATTTGTTTGATTTAACTCCTAACTACGCAAATCAAAAAGTTTGCGTAATGTCGAAAGTTTGACTCTGTTGTCGATATTTAGAGAAAAAGTTTTCGACGATTATTGTCATGTCAACAAGGTACTCAAAAGTATCTTAGTGCTCATGCCTAAAATGGTCCCAATACAGTATTTTGAAACCTACTAGGGATAGAATCGTAAGGCATAGGTACACATAAAAAAATTCTAGGTACCTATGCACCTAGATTTTTTTTCGGTAATTTAGCATATTTTACTGACTGTAATGTTTTCCAAATATCTTCCTTATATCCAGAATATCTTGTAAAGTTAGGTATGATTGACCTCTAGGATCTTTTTCCTGTACTTATCTACGACAGTCAGCAGTTAGGTTGTACCTGACCTTACAGACCCTTCACAAAAATTCACCCTGTATAATTGCAACTTTCATAAAAAAATAACACGAATAAGTCGACGATTATATAAAAAACTAGCTGTGCCCGCGACTTCGTCCGCGTGGAATAGTTATTTTGGGCATCATATTTATTTTTGCAAACAACCTCCTCAGCTTTATAAATTATAGCTGTTACCCACGACTTTGCCCGTGTCAATTTCTGTTATTATTTTAGACAATTTAGTTTTTAAAAGAACATAATTATCTAAAAGTACGTTATTGAGCTACACCCCAACTTGGGCACGCCATAATCTCGGCGGTAAGTCTCGTCTTTGAGGCGTGATATCTATCACGGCATCCTCACCTTCCGCATGACGTAGGTTCTCACCGGACATGGTAAGAAGGAAGAGACGCCCGGGTGTCGCCACTGTATGGTCAGCCCGGAGGATACGGTGGAGCACACGGTGGAGGTGTGCCCCGCTTGAGAAGAGCAGCGCCGTGTCCTCGTGGGGCTTCTGCAAAGCAGTAATGCTCGTAAAGGAGGAGGCCGACCGCATAAGGCAAAGGCAACAGCGCCCTCGCCGTAGCCGTCACCGTCACCGCCGCGATCCCGCCGATATCCGGTCTCCTTAGACGCTGGCTTGTAGACGGTGAGCAATGGGTAGCTCGCCGTCCGGTTGTCTGGTAACAGTCCAGACCGAGACCAAGTCGTCGACGGCGTGCATAAAAAAACCCATCCGCGCCGCCCGCTAGCAACCCCTCTTCTCGCCCGCCGGCCAGGCGCAGCGTCAAGTTTAGCACATCATGCATCGCGTGGGAATTTTATATCGGAGTTATTTTAAAATTGTAATATCTTCTAAGATGTTCGTTGAAATTAAATGATGTCAATGACAATTTTGTTTACAATTACATACTCTTAATCAACAACACATTTATTTGGATAAAGATTATATTATTATGTTGATAGAACTCTCACAAATAATCGGTAAAAATTGGCTAAATTTGATTCGCATAAAAACGGTTCTAGTAAGTTAATCTTAAAAGATAGACATATACTGTCGCGGACATTTTTTTAGATAATTTTAAGAGGAATAATTCTTTCATACATATTTTTTTTTGGTATCTTAAACCGTTTTGGCAGCGCACGCAACGGAAGCCCTCAAAGATGAATAATTTTCCCCGTTTTTTCCACATTTTCCGTTTTTTCTTCGCTTCCATTAGTCGCAGCGTGATGTTATATAGCCTAAAGCCTTCCTCAATAAATGATCTTCTCAACACAAAAATAATTTTTCAATTCGGACCAGTAGTTCCTGAGATTAGCGCGTTCAAACAAAAAAACAAACAAACTCTTCAGCTTTATAATATTAGTATAGATTATACTTAACAGTTTTCAGTCGGGCCAAAAATTCGGCCAAAACCGAAACTGCAGCCGAAACTAAATCAAATTATTTTGGCCGAATCCAAACCTTAGAGCTTCGGTCAGTCTCTAAATTTTTTATGAACTGCAGTTTGCATGATGTAACGCTTTATCTAATATTTAGCAGCAAATCTATGGAGTCAGGTTTCTTGAAAAACTGTTGAGGAAATCGACACTACAAAAAATCCAAGCTTCATTTTACCGACATCGCGCCTGTTTCAATAATTCCACAAATTGTCTAGTTTTGTAGACCTTTGAGATACAAAGAAGCTAGGTACGCCAATTTTACATCTACTTAATTGCAATTTGCAAATAATTAAAGCAGCCCCATACCTTCACTGGAAAAAATCCCGCCAAAAATTTCGTTCGATTGGTACAGTACGGCCGTCGGATCTTGGCGAGTCTGAAGCTAGGTTCTGCGAATTTTAACGCTTGAAAATTCGTACAAAAATATATGGTTTAAACAAATAAATGCAATTTGTAGTTTTTATTGCTATTAAAACTGTTATAAACAACGTAGACCGATGCGATGACCTATAAAAGGTTTGCGGGAATCCAATGGATGCGAGTCGCACAGGGCCGTTCATTGTGGCGACACTTGGGGGAGGCCAATGTCCAAGAGTGGACGTCTTTCGACTGAAATGACGATAAATGTAATATAGACTGTTACGTAAATTAGGTAAATGGTAATGGCCTTTTTTGACAACTGTAGTAAGTATAAAAACTTCTTAATTGTTGTCACGGAGTATTTTTTCTATTTTTGTTGACTAACGTGTCCTCATCCTGTCTTGTCACTCAACAAGTCGTTCTTCAATAAATTCTTAAAGTAATATAGTTTCTTTATAAAAATGTCTGTAAAACTTTACCATTTTCCTATCAGCAGCCCTTCGCGCTCTGCTTTATTTGCAGCCAGAGCAGTAGAAGTGCCCATAGAAGTCCAAATAGTTAATTTATTCGGAGGAGAACAGATGAAAGAAAGCTTTTTGAAAATAAATCCTCAGCACTGCGTACCGACATTGGACGATGATGGTTTCATTCTGTGGGAAAGCCGAGCTATAGCGTGTTACTTGGCTGATAAATATGGAAAGGATGACCAGTACTATCCTAAAGATTTGAAAAAGCGCGCTTTGGTCAACCAGAGATTGCATTTCGATGGTTCCTCTTTGTATGTGAAGATTAGGGCTATATGTGTAAGACGCATTCCTTTATTTATATGAAATAACAATTCTGTATCCCTATTATGATTCTAACTAATTTCTCAAATACCCAAGTAGGCATAATGTGTAACCATTTCGATAAAATACGGTAATCCACCTTCTAGTTCCCAATACTGTTCCTCGGAGAAAAGGAAATAAAGAAGCCACTGAAAGATGACTTGAACACCACTCTTGGCTTCTTGAACCAGTTCCTCAATGACAGCAAATGGGTTGCCGGTAACCATCCCACTATTGCAGACACTTCTATTTATGCTTCTGTTAGCAGCATTCTGGTAAGGATTTTTATTTTCTGTTAAATGTCTTATTTTCTAAGATAGTATGTGACCATGCATGCCATTTTTTAAGTTTGCCATCATTTCGTAATGGTGTGAGTAATGTTTTGTGTTTTGCAAAAATAGTAATAATTTTTATCTTTAGGCTGTTGGCTGGGACATCTCAGATTTCCCAAACATTGAACGATGGGTGAAAGATTGCTCTACCCTGCCAGGAGCTGCGGAAAACGATAAAGGAGCTAAAGCTTTTGGAGATGCTGTCAAAAAGAATCTTGCTTAAAAAAAAAACAGATATTTCTTACATACAAAATATATTTTTATTCCATATATTTCTATAAATTACTGTTTAACTTATTCTTATACAACAAATTCATAGCAATATATTAAAAAAACTTGTTTGATTTGACCTCTAGCTATAAACTATAACATAGAAGCAAAAATAATAATTATCTATGTCTTATCAATATTGCAAATTAGGAATATCTGCTTTACTTAAAAATCTTTAACACTAATTGTTGCTCATTTCGGACTTTCCTCCTTATAACTGTTTCAGATTTATATCCATAATTAGACATGATTTGAACAACTTCATCAGGAATGTTTTCTTCAATAAGTAGCAGATAGAAGACTCCATTATTGGCTAGCTTCTTTGGTATCATATTGAGTAGTCTGTCTGTGATCTCTCGGCCTTTAACCCCACCAGCCCAACTAGCCGTAATGTCACTTCCTCCACACTCCTCACTATCGGTTACCACATATGGTGGATTAAAGATGATAACATCAAAGACATTATCAGTAAAAGAACCAGCCAAGTCCATATTGCATGTTTCTAAATTAACTTTGTTATGAGCAGCAGTTTGCTTTGACATAACACAAGCTTTAAAATTAACATCAGTGCTCATACAAAATGTTTCTGGGAATGCCATACCAAACGCTGTAATGACTACTCCACTGCCAGAACCGACTTCTAGACAAAATGTGGGGTTTTTGTTCTTTAAATATTCTAGGTCTTTTTCTAAGGCATCTATGAGTAGGAAGCTGTCCTCAGCAGGCTCGTACACATGGTCGTAGTCAGCCTTGTCAATGTGGTTCTGATATGGAGTCTCCATGATGTCAGTTGATGCTTCCCCGGTCTGTAACCACTCCACTGGTGCTCTGTTCAGGCTCTTGGGGTGCTGGTTCAGGCAGTACAGCTGTGCGCACAGTTTTCTCTTTGCTTACCATGCGTCTTATTTCATTGAGTCTGTCCTAAAATGGGGTTAAAGTTTTTGTTAGCATTTACAAATATTATTTACTTGGTACTAATTATTTACATGTTATTAACATAAAGTGTTCTCATTTGATTCCAGTAGGATAAAATTAAGGTCACTATACTCTCTATCAATAGGAGGGAGGAAAGGTTTGTAATTCAGGTTATATTTGACAAACTGGAAAACTATAGGACTGATTTTGAAAATTTTTTCACCAGTACATTAATACTTTAACACCGAGTGACAAAGGCATATATTCAACTATCACATGGACAAAGCCACGGGCAATAGCTATACTCTGCTCAAAATAACATAACACATTTAAGAAATCCTTCTTGACTCTCCATTCAACCAATGTTGAATTTTATATACTGGTGGAATGACAAATGGAGTGCAGCCTCCATTAGTAAAGTGAGTTGGTTGAGTTTTTGACTACTTTTTTGCTGGTAATGCTATCTTTATACCTACAGAATAGAATCTATTGAACACACAATAGAAAAGGCTTCTTTAAAAGTCTAATCTCAACGTGAATAGGGTATAGTAGTTAATAAGTCCTTCTTTCTGTCTGCATACACATGTTTGAGCAAATAAATTTCTTATTCTTAAGAGCTATTAAAATATTTCCACGAACCTGTGAAGCCTGTAGCACATTCAGTACCACAGTGACCTTATGTTTGCAAGATATCAGCTTCTTAACATATGGGTCCAAGTCAGGGTGATTGTTCAAAGCTTCTCGAACATTCTGCAGCTCTTCATTCAAGGATTCTATTTGCTGTTTCAGCTCTAACTGGGATATTCTGGAAATTTTAATTTAAAAATTTAATTGGTTTTGGTCAGCACATTTTTTACTGTGGTGCTTTTGATTGGCATGGTCCTCAAATCTTGTGGAATTTCATTTTTCTTTTTAATATAAAAAAAATGTGAGTATTTATGCTATAGTGTAGTTTTATAAATGGTAATGTTGCGCCCTAAAAATCGACATTCACGCGGACGAACTAAGCGAATGTCGGTTATTGAGGGCACGAATATTATGTGAAAACCAGAAAAAGAAAAAAGCCTACGTCTTTCCTTGGAGTTCAAGCTTACACAGTACCAAATTTCATCAATATCGGTAACCATGAAAGCAGATAGTTCGCACGGGAAAGTATACTATTTGTATGGATTGAGATATCAAAAGTTTCAAGTAAATGAGGTTATAATGTGATGTTGTCGACAATTGTTCACAGTTACGAAAATTCAATCTTGGAGCTGTATTTATCAACATAAAGATAAACACAAAAATTCGCTAACAATATTTTGGAATTTAATACTATTTACCTTGTAGCTCTGACCCTGTCGTCTAACTGGTCCACAGTCGGTTTCAGAAGCCCGAGCAAGCCCTCCGCTAAAGTATCCCTTGTAGGGTTGTCGCACAAGTTACCGGTGTTCTCATCAGCCGATGTTGTAGTGCTCTCAGTGTCGTCCATTTCGTAGTTGCTTACAATCACTGCTCCATTTTACAGTGAAATTATAGTGAATTACAAATATTTAGGCTTTATTTTTTATAATTTGACACAAGCTTGTCATGTCATGATTGTCATGCTGATTGTCATTCAGCTGTTTTTGTTTGATTGATTGGTAGCATTGAAATTTTGCTGCGTTCATAATAAAGAGCGCCTAATACGACGAGTCATCGAGTGTAAAAGTGGAGAATACATACAATACAACTCTCAGTATTAATATGTATAATCTATGCATACAACCACGTATATTTATTATATTCTGGAAACCTCATAAATCACGCAAGTGAAACATTAGTACCTATATAATATTCGAATTAAATTACTGTGCTGTATGTACTGTCAAGTCAAGCGTGTACTCGATGCGCGATATTTATGCCCACCAAGAATTTTATATATTTATACTTAACTCCGAAAGGATAGATAAATCCTTGGTGTCGATGAATAGGCTTGACCAGCCTTGACGTGTCAATAATAAAATTATGATTTGCATAAAAACTGCTTTGTCGCTTATTGTTGACAACCATCGTTAAAAGTATTGCCTAGCAACAGCGCCTATACAGACCACACTATTGTCAGACATATGCGATTAACCTTCATGGATAATACTTTGTTGTCCTTGTTCCATCAAACACCTCGGTATATCTCTATACCTTAGATTGTAAAACATTTTGTTTTATAATCTAAGCTCTATACTTTACTAATACATAGAGAATTGTATCTCTAGAACTATATTTATTTGCAAAATGCTTAATGGATAACTATTGCAGAGAAACCGGAGTGAACCAACGTGCTTTCTTTATATGTTTTTTTTTTTAGAATAATCATAAACTGTAAAGAATATAGAAGGGCGTTATAGAAAGACAAAGAATGAGTTTATAATATTTCATCATCATGGACCATGGATGGCAATATGGCATTAATCATCGCTAGTCCTGTATAATCGCTCAAAATCCTATATGTAAAAATGAATAGTTGTTCGTTAGTCTCACTACATCTCGAAAGCGGCCGGGCCGTTTGACTCATTTTATTATTCATATTTTTATAACTACCCTGACCGGGACCCTAACCCCCTGGAGCCAAAAGTTCACCCAGAAATGTAACTTAGAAAAATAAATCTCAAACCTATAAGTAATTCATAATTTCTAATTCATTACTAACCAGTTTTATAGCTTTAGGAGCGTTGAAATTTGAAATAATTTTGAAACTCGCAACGCTTTAAATATTTAAATTAATGAACCTTTTAGCTGTACCTACATATGTGGCAGTATTTCTAAATACTTATGCTTCAATAGTGAAACTGAAACGATTTACCAACAGTCGATTGGCCCATGAACCGTTGGTCAACATTATCTTTAAACCATTATCTTTTCGTCCAAAGAACTTTTCATCCACGAACGTTTCGCCAACATAACTCTACGTCAGTGAATGCTTAACCAACAGAATGTTTTGACTAATTATTTTTCACCCAAAGAACAATTGGCCCATGAGACTGTTCTCCAAGAGAACTTCTCTCTTCCTTTCTGCTTTTTTCTTTTCTCTTCTTCTTTCTTCTTCTACATTTCTTTTTTTTGTTTTTTTCTTCTATTTTTCTTTCTTCTCTTTTTTTCTCATACATTTCTTTTTTGTTTTTTTCTTCTATTTTTCTTTCTTCTCTTTTTTCTCATTTTCTCTTCTAATTCTTCATTTTCTCCTAACTTCTTTTTTTCTTCTCTTCTCCTTCTTTGTTTTCTCCTAACTTTTCTTATTCTACTTCTTCCTTTTCTTCTCCCCTTTTTTTCTTTTCTTGTCTTGGAGAGACTTTGTAGGCAAGTTATTGGTTTTGTTTTTTGGTAAGCAAAAATCATCCAATGACGAATCCCGCTCGTGGGTGGAGCGAGAAACACTACCCCGTTCCTCCCTTGCCTTACTCCCAGAGCCCCGGTGTAACGCTTTCGCACCAACCCTTGTCTCTAGGAGGCTTCAACCCTGAAGGGCCCCTACAATTTGCTGACAACTCCTTGAGGCGCGCGGGAACAGTGCGCGCCTTCGACGACTTGTGTTCGGTCTGGACTGTTACCAGACAACCGGACGGCGAGCTACCTATTGCTCACCGTCCGTAGAACAATTCATGGGCCAATTGTTCTTTAGGTGAAAAGTAATTGGTCAAAACATTCTGTTGGTTAAGCATTCACTGACGTAGAGTTATGTTGGCGAAACGTTCGTGGATGAAAAATTCTTTGGACGAAAAGATAATGGTTTAAAGATAATTTGGACCAACGGTTCATGGAACAATCGACTGTTGGTAAATCGTTTCAGTTTCTTCAATAGTTCCTACCTAACAAAAATTAAAATAATACAAGAAAGGTCTATAAATGATTTATTGTTAAAATTAAGGAGGCACACGCAGGGCAGTTCATCACCTAGTTCTATTGTTATTCTATGACTAAGTACATAACTTATGAATATAAACGATTAAATTAGACCACTACAAATGGTTGTAACATCTGAGGTAAGTACTACAAAACATTACACATACTTTTAATTGATCAGTTTCCCTAGATTAGCTAGATTGAGCAAATTACAATACTGTTCAGTCGACAAAGTTACGGGTTGTGATTGTTTTCTAGACTAATCTATTGGTAAAGAAAGCTTATAAAAATAAAATTTGGGTAGGTATTTTTTCATGTTATTCGTGTTTGTTATTTTCGTGTATTACAACAAGTAAAATGAATTGACTAAATAGCCTGTGAAATTTTGACTAATTGTGAAATATTTTTGTTGATGCTATTCATTGTTGTAATAATCTAGATTTTGGCGGCGCGACATTTGACACTAATTCTATTCTAAGTAAAGCTATTTTTCTATTCTATTTATATTTCACATTGTGTCCATAAGCATCTTCATTTGCTCCTTCACATGTGTTTCCATGTCTGCGAAGTCCCTGAGAATGTCTTCAATCATTTCGACTAATATTGTCGGCCATTGTACTTCGAGGGCTCTTAGTCTTTGCGCAGCCCCACAAGCTAATTCAATTGCGTGAGATAGTTGACCGCGGCCACGAACACGCCAGCTCATGTCCTCCTGAGGAATAAAGACCGTTGAAATATTTTCACTCACAAATAACGACATAGTATGAAGGTATCCAACCCATACCATGCCATTTTGAATCATTGACACTCAGTCACAGTTGAGACTTATGAATTCAATTAATTGTAATCGGTTTTTTATTTTACCTGGGACACATTTCCTTTCTTGTATTGTAAGGCTTCCTTTGCAATGACGTCTCTTAAAGCTGGATCAGCAGCTCTTAACCAAGCTTTAGCACTGACAGCACTATTACCACTTCTTCCCAATCGCGACAAAAGAGGTTGTAATGGAGCATCTGGTATTGCTCGAAGTACAATATCAGTAAGTCCTGCATAAGTTCTATTTGCCATCTTTATTTCTTCATCCGTCACCTGAGGAATTTCAAATTCAATATCTTTAATTGCACAATATTACACTATTTCCTATGCTTTTTTAAATTACGTACCGGCTCATCATTGATCTCTTTTAAACCCCAATGAGCAAGCCTGTAGATAGCATACTCTCTCCAGATTTTCGTATAGATGGGGTTACCTTCCGGCAGTACAGTTAGGCCGGTGACGCCTCGCAATTCAGCTAAAGCATGCAATTGTCCAAGCCATTGCAGACCCGTGGCACGAACGGATATGTGGCTGACATTTGGAAACCTGATAAAACAAATTATTTGTTTAAATTTAATTCAAAACAAATTAAAAAATAATAATTTACATACTTGGATTTCAGTTCAGGTAGTGACTGTGCGACTGCGTTATAATGTATGTAGTGGTAGGCAGCGCGCGTGACGGTGCGCGCACGCTCCCAGTCCCAATCGCGAGCGAGACGTCTGACGGCACCAGCTCCCCATGCACTCACCACTCCGTCACAGACTTCCACTAGATAATCGACTCCTGTACGAAAAAGATTGCTGTAGGTACAGTAAAAATGTGTAGGAAGATATTAGATTGTATTAAAAAGGTAGCTTCTGTAACCGGTTTCGCCAGGATGAAAGTAAAAAATATGGAACTTATATTATTCAGTGATTGATGAAGAAATTATTAGCTGTTCGTTAGTCTTGTTAAAACTCGACAATGGCTGGACCGATTTGAAGTCTTGAAATATTAATAATAGCTCAAGGAAGATTTAAACGGAAAGAATGAAAAAAAAAGTCAGCGGTACGAAGTTTGTCGGCACAGGTAATCTACACTAATATAATAAAGAGGTAAAGTTTGTTTTTTTATTTTTTTGTTTGTAGAAGGTAATCTCTGGAACTACTGGTCCGATTGGAAAATTTTAGCAACAATAGAAAGGTGCTTTACTCCTGAGTGACATAGGCTATATTTTATGTACACGGGCGAAGCCGCTGACAAAAGCTAGTTACAAATAAAAAAACACAAAAATCTACAATTTATATACAGAAGTAGATTAAGAATTACCTTGTTCTCTGTCCTTACTCGTAGAAGCAGGCATTGCCTTTGGTACAGGTTCTGAAGATTTGAAGTTAGCTAAATTCAAATTCTTTACAGATTTTGTTCTCGCCGTAGATGCTCTATTTGCTGAAGATGCCCTTTCGTTTCTCCGAGTTATTGTTGCACTCCTTATGTTCCTGCTTGATCTGCTATTTAGAGAACCTTCACGTCGCAAAATCTTGCTGTTATGATCACTTCCTGATGTCGAGGAATTGGCGACAGAACCAACATTTGTACTACTTGATATATTACTAGTATTTTCACTTATATCTGAATTCTTGGATTTACATCTACGACTTTCTGGATCACAAACAGACTTTGATCTCATTGTACTAAAGTTTTCTCGCCGTCTCAAAGCTGTTGGCATGCGACGAACAGGTCTTTTCTTAGTTTCCTCTTCACTGTCACTACTAGAAGATGGTAGAGAGCTGAAAGAAGAATCAACTACGGGATCTACACTGGAAATACTTTCCCAGCGTTTTAGTATCGGTTCTGAGCTATCTGCAAGTTTAACATTTTCTAAAGATGAAATAATTGGTAATAATATAGGCGGTAGTCTCAAATCACTACTAGTAGATGTGGAATGGGACGCATCTGTGTCTTGGGAGGCACTTCTGTCAGAAAAGTTGACTCTTCTTTCGGAAGGTTTTCGGGCTGTTGAACTTCTTTGCAACTTTTTCATTGGTGATGCTTTCGGCACAATGTCTGTGCTTGTTTTTGCATTTGCGTCACTGTTGATTTTACAATCAGAGTCTTCGGTTTCAGCCTGTTGCAAAGACACAACAACATCTGGAAGTGCTGCTGCTTCCAATGTTTGAGTTCCGCCACTTTGTGTAATCGCTGTTGTCGCTTCTATGGAGAATTCCTTTTCTGCATCTACATTTTTGGTTTGACTAGTTGAAGGTATGAAGCATTTATTTTCTGATCTAAAAATAAAGTATAATTTATGTCAGTATTTTATTTTAATTTTATAATTTTCTACGTTTGCGTTTGATAAAAACCTAAGTAATTCCCAGTTGGTTCGAGCATTGTTGATGATTTGATCTCGCCTTGCTTCTTGCTGCGCAGCGCCCCCTAGTGCACAGTAAGCTGCGTGTGCTGCTTCTTTGTTATTTCGCCAAGCCATAGCAGCCTTGCGCACCTGTAGCAAAATTATTGTCGAAGCTATACTTTGTTTAAATATATTATTGATTTTTCGAATTCAGATAATACGATAAGGCCGCCCATTGTATAAAATAATGTGTTTTAGTTTCTTCTGTCTATGTGTAATGGTGTACAATAAAGTTTATAATAAATAAAAGTTAAAATATTTTTTAAATTCCACTTTAAGGATGGCCCGTTTTCCCTTAATGTTCAGTAATACATATTTATTACCTGCTCAGTAACATGCATGTTGCTCAAGGTGAGTAAATTAGGCAGATAAGATACAAGAAATGGTACGCAATCTCCACCCAAAGCCACAGGATTTCCATCTAGAGACACATCAACCAGAGATTCCGCTTCAGCAAGAGACGACATATCCTCAACACTGGAAATTATAAACAAAAAAAAATCTGCAAAATGCGTTTAATGTCATGAAGTCGACAAAAAATGTACCTACACTCTTGGATACAATACCTTTGTAAATCGTTATTACCAAGATACAGTTTTTGTAATTTTGGCGTGTTTTGAAATCCAAGCAGCTTTCTCAAGCGGTTCCGTTTCAAATTCAATTCTCTTAAAGATACAAGACCCTGAAGATCCGTTTGTCCGACACATTTGATCTGATTACCAGCTAAGTTGAGCACTTTCAGTTCACTTAAGTTAGATAAACCGCAAACTTTTCCTATCCTATTTCCATGTAAATCTAGAACTTCTAACTTTATCAAGTTTGTGAGGCCTTCGATCCTTTTTATCCTGCGAAATAAAAATGTAATATAAAGAATATTCTTTAATTACTAACAAAACTCAATTACAGTACAGCCATCAGGTCTTGGCGAGCCTGAAGTTACGCTCTGCGAAATTTAGCGCTTGGAAACTCGTACAAAAATTAAAGGTCTAAAAAAAATATATATGCCATTAACAATTTTTAACAGCAATAACAATAAATCGAGAGCAATGGCGGCCGAGAGGTAAAGACCCCGACTTACGAGATATAGGTTGCGGGTTCAAACCAAGGCGCATTACTTTGTATTATTTATTTCATCACCACTGCTCTCAAAACGGTGAAGGAAAACATCGTGTGGAAACCGGCATGTCCTAGTACCAAAAATTCGAAGACATGTGATATCCACCAATTCACACTGGGCCCGCGTGGTGGATTATGGCCCATTCCCTATCCTAGAAACGAGGCCCGTGTCCCAGCAGTGGGAACATTAATAAGGCTGATGATGAACTTCAGACTCGCCAAGATCTAACGGCCGTACTGTACTTCATCAAGTTAAGTGTTGGTTACCTGTTTTTTCCCATTAAAAGCACTCGCAAGCCGAACAGTCTTTCCAATGAAGTAATTTTGTCAATTTGGTTGTCATAGACATCCAGAAACACAAGTTTACCTAAGTCTAAAGGTGATAATCCTGACAAGCTGTTGATTAGATTGTGCTGTAACGACAAAAGCCGTAAGCAGGGCTCTCCGACTATGTGGGGTATAGACGAAAGGCCTCGTCTGAAATAAAATGGTAAACAATATATGTTACATCATAGGAATCTTACAATGGTATGTTCTAAAGACTTTTATTCTGGCCTTCTGGGATGACATCGACATGGAGAAAAAAATAACATTTTCAATACACTTACTCGAAAACTGCCTCTTATCGCACTCCTATTAGGTTCAATATAGCATGTATATCACCCAAGTGCTTTTTGAGTTTATCACAACAAGGGCTTTTTTATTCCTTCCTTATCGTCACGGTCACGGGTGATTTTTTTTTTTCTTAGTTTATCGAACCAGGCGCGAGGCGTCCCCCACGCGGCGCTGGGCGACCCCACGAAGTTAGAAACTGACCAGAGCAGATTTGAATGCTATTATTATTATATTTCTACTGTATGTTTGACATACGATTAAAAGTTTTTTCTTTCTTTCTTTATTTCACAAGTCGTAAGTGTATTGAAAAACGTCGTTTGACACGCGTGCAGATTTGTCACTGCAGCCCTCGGCTCCATAACACACTAGCCTACTATCTCACAACAGGGGGATTACCATGACCTCTTATGGAAATGTTCAATTCCCAGTAAGTAAATCAATTTCCTTTCAAAGCAGGACTGTTTCTGAAAAGTTTAACATCGTACTATGACTGCACAGTCGAATACCAATCTTCGTTCACAAAACAATGTAGAAGTGGTTCAATAGGCTTTTAAATACTTAGTAACTTTTTGAAGATCACTTAATTTGACATAACAGATGCTCAAAAAACGATTACTAGCTATCAAATAAAAGCGTATTTACAAAAACGTCGGACAGTTCAACTTCAGGCCTGCTATAACAGGTCATGGTAAGCCCCCTGAACAGTGTTGGCATTGACACGTCATAGGGACTATATGGAAGTTAAAAATATAAAAGTAAGTGTTTACGACAAGATATGGTACGGTCAGCAGGACATCAGACTACAACAAACGATTTTCAACTCTTAATCTAAATAAAACAAGGTTCAAAATGTATTGGAGAAATCTGACAGATTTGTATAGTCTGATGTACAATGACTGTACTGTTTGGGTGTATATGGGGCCCCACCACGATCTTCGGGGCCCAAGTCAACCTCCCCTGCAAGTTGGGGCACCTGCCGATCAGCAGACGAGGCTCTGGCGCTGGCTTTCCCTTTTAGGGTTGGGAGGTCAGACGGCAGTCGCTCCCGTAAAGGCCAAAAACAGCCAATCAACATGGAGAGTATTAGAAAGTTTATTGCCACGGATAGGGCGCCGCCGCAAAACGGCGCGCAGGAGTTTCGCCCGACTCCTGTGGCAAGTGGGCGAGGGCTACCGTGTCTGGGGCGAACACGGATAAAGACGCGAGCCCCAACCCGGAAGCTCCGCTTCGCCAGCCTGAACATTGGCACGCTGACCGGACGCGCGAGAGAGTTAGCCGATGTACTGCTTAGGCGAAGGGTGGCCGTGGCATTCCTGCAGGAGACTCGGTGGAAAGGCCGCAGATCCCGGCTCATCGGGAACGGCTACAAGCTGATCTACACGGGTGCAGCCGGTGGGGAGAACGGGGTGGCCGTTGTACTCTCCGAGGAGTTTCACGACGCAGTCCTGGAGGTGAAACGCTACAGTGATCGGCTTATGGTCGTAGGTGTGCTTATCGATGGGGTTATAACCCACTTGATAAGTGCCTACGCGCCTCAGGTCGGTTGCAGCGACGCTGAAAAGGCTGCGTTCTGGGATCAACTCGGTGAGGTGCTTCGTGGCATCCCGTTGTCGCAGGGAATCGTTTTGGGTGGTGATCTGAACGGTCATGTGGGTGACAGGTGCAAGGACTTTGAGCATGTTCACGGTGGCTTTGGATACGGTAGCCGTAACGCTGAAGGTGAGACTATCCTTCAAACGTGTGCGGCTGCCGGCCTTGCCATCGTGAACACGTATTTCAAAAAGAAACCCGAACACCTGATTACCTACAGGAGCGGGAGGTACGCTACCCAAATCGATTTCTTACTCACACGGAGGCACCACATCAGTAAGGTAGCCAACTGCAAGGTCATACCCGGTGAGAGTCTCACTGCACAACACCGTCTCCTTGTCATGGACTTGCGCGTCAAGCCTAGGGCCAAGGTTGTTGAGCGCCAACAACGCCGAATACGGTGGTGGCGACTGAATGAAGCCACGTCCCAGTCGTTCGCGTCGGCCATCGGCGATAAGTGCGATGGAACCGATGGCGAACCTGTGCAAAGCCACTGGGACAGGATTCAGGTTGCCATCACTGGGGCGGCAAAGTCGGTGCTCGGCTTGTCCTGGGGCGGCCGCAAGTGTGACAAGGAGACTTGGTGGTGGGATGACACAGTCCAGAGGGAGATCAGAGAGAAGAAAGCCCTCTTCAAAACGTGGCAAGCTTCCAAATCTCCCGAAGACCGCGACGCATACAGAACCGCAAAACGTGCCGCCAAGAGGGCCGTAGCCAGAGCCAGACGAGACCACTTACAGCCACTTTATGATAAGTTGGAATCGTCTGAGGGGCAAAAGCTCATTTATAAGTTGGCACGATCCAGGGTCAAAGCGGCTCTGGATATCTCTAAGTGCCGCTGTGTAAGAGACCCTGACGGCAATCTGTTATGCGAGGACCTCGCGGTGAAGGAGAGATGGCGCTCGTACTTCCACGAGCTGCTGAACAAGCAGCACAAAGAGGTGCTGTCTCCGGTTCTCCCTCCAAATCAGGGACTTGTGCCCCCGGTTACGCCTGAAGAAGTGCATGCGGCTCTTCGCCGCATGAAGAACCGGAAAGCTGTCGGTGCCGATGGAGTCCCCATTGAAGCCTGGAAGGCGATGGGTCCTCGTGGTGTGGGCATCTTAACCCACCTATTTAACCGCATGCTCCTCACCGGAAGGATCCCGAGTCAATGGAGACTGAGTATTATCACTCCAGTCTTCAAAGGCAAGGGATCGGTGCAGGAGTGTGGCGACTACCGTGGGATTAAGGTTATGTCCCACACCATGAAGCTCTTCGAGCGGGTGATTGACTCTCGGATCCGACAGGAGTGCACCGTCTCGGGATGTCAATATGGGTTTCGACCAGGCCATGGCGCCATGCATCCCATCTTTGCCCTAAGGGTTACCATGGAGGGATACAGATCGAAGAATACGCCTCTGCATCTCTTGTTCCTAGACATGCAGAAAGCCTTCGACTGTGTCCCCCGTGATGTGATCTGGTGGGCGCTGAGATCTAAAGGAGTGCCCGAGACCTATGTTGACATCGTCCGAGATATGTACCGAGACTCCGGTTCTGTGGTTCGGACCGCTGTTGGAGATACGAAACCCTTCCCCATCACCGTCGGAGTTCATCAGGGCTCTGTCCTTAGTCCGTTTCTGTTCAGCGTGGTGCTTGACGTGCTGTCCTCCACCATCAGGGACTTACATGAGCAGCCGCCATGGCTGCTCATGTATGCAGACGACATCGCGCTGGCGGACTCGGACAGTGGGCGCTTGGTTCAACGTGTGGCAGCGTGGAAGGAATCGCTGGAGAACGGCGGTCTGAAGATTAATGCGGCGAAGACCGAGTACTTGGCCTGTAACACAACTAACGCTGCTCCTGTTCGCATTGGCGAAGACACAGTTGAGCGCTCGGAACAGGTCAAGTACTTGGGATCGGTGCTCCACGAGTCCGGGGAAGTCGATTGCGACGTCGAGTCACGTATCTCGGCGGCCTGGGCGAAGTGGCGTGAGGTGGCGGGGGTTATCTGTGACCCCAAAATGCCGGTTAGGCTCAAAGGACAGGTCTATAAGACCATCATTAGGCCTGTCCTTTTGTATGGCAGTGAAGCGTGGCCTGTACTTGAGCGACATAAGCAAAGCCTGCGTGTCACGGAAATGAATATGCTGCGCTGGATGTCTGGAGTTTCGCGGAAAGACCGCATTAAGAACTCCCGCATCCGGGGCAGCCTTCAGGTCCGTGACATAGCGGATAAACTGCAGGAGGGTCGCTTACGCTGGTATGGCCACGTTTTACGAAAACCGGCAGACTACGTGGGTAACAGATGCCTCGCCATGCCGCCTCCGCCGGGACCCGGTAAACGAGGTAGGCCTAAGAGGCGTTGGATCGACGTCGTAAGGGACGATATGCGTGCAAATGGGCTTAAGGCAGAGGACGCAAAAGACCGAGCGAAGTGGAGACGACTAGGAAGGAAAGCGGACCCCGGGCACCGAGGTGAAAGCCAAGGTAGCAACCGGGACATACGCTAGGCTGATGATGATGATGACAATGACTGTACAAAAGCGGGCAAAGATAAAGGACTTAAGGGAAGCAACAGCAACTCGTCACCACTCAAAAGTGCTGGTAAGTTCATTAAACAGTATAGTAAACGTACCTATCAAGGCTGATCCTATCGGGCAGTCGGTCTTTTTCTTGTGGTGTTCTAGAAAGTTGAACTTTTCCTTCGCCCACAGCTTGCAAATTGATCGATTCATCTTTGCTATCTTCTTTAAGGACAAAATCATTACTGTAAATTAATATCACTGTTAGTGCTTCGGTTTGAAAGAAAGTATTTATAAAAACACACATTTAAACTTTTTAGTTCGAGATGCGAGTATAATCCTCGGCATTCAAATTGAAACATCATGACGGTCGACCTTGAATGCATAGTAACAGGTTTTCGGGTTCAATGGGTTGGGGGCTACTAAGAGCATAGCAACGGGTTCAACTTATTTGCCACTTACCCTGACAGTGTTGTGTTAGATCGTTGAGCAAGGGCAGCTCTAGGATCTTGTAGCGCTGGTCTTATTTGCAAAAATAAGCGTCCGTCACCACCGGCACCAGAGTCCACCCTAGGCCCACCAGCATCTAGAGACTGAGCTGATCTGCCTCTTGTGCGGAAAGCTATCTTCCTGACCTATAATACAATAAAAATATGCCTACAATCGATAGACGAAAAATAATTAATTTACATATTTATGTAATTTAAACCCGTCCAAGTTACTTACGTTTCCACGATTATATGTGATAGGCATTATCCTAAGATATTAACAACGATACAAAAACACTTAAGAAACAATTGGCCCCATTTGATACAATTTTATTATAATAAATTCGTCAAAAAGACAGTTTTGGTCCATTTTAATTTATCGCTCGGAAAAACAGGTTGCTTGGTAACGCTTTTATCGGCCTTGGACTATTTCGTAAATGTAGAATAAACTTATCGATGTTTTTTATCTATTTGGACTACTCTCTAAACAGTTTACATTAAGACAATGGGAAAATAATATTATGATGTTAGATTTAATCCTGCCGTTTTAATTAGTCTTTGATTCCTGTAGACAATAATCTAGGTCTACTAAAGCCATTAACAATGAAACGGTGCTTATTAATTGAGAACGCACCCGAATTGAATTGTTTTTCTTTTTCTTCTGGCTGCTCGAGCAGTTTGTTCAGTTGGCAATCTTGTCAAAGTGTCACTGAATTGTCAAATTTACAAAAACAAAACATAATCGCGTCTTGATATCGAAAGAAAGATTTGCTAGAGATAATATTTTACCCTATTTTATTTTGGTACATAGGTATATCAATAAAAGTTGCATTGATGCGTAGAAGCTTCGAAAAGATTTCTTCAACAGTACTTAGTACATTTAAAAGTTTGCTGGCAGTAGATTGGCTGTCCACCGTAACATATCAAGAGAAGATGGTACGATTCTTTCTTAACGCTTACGACGATCACAAGCCAGGAGAACCTTTTGCGGTTGACAAAGAAGAGGTGACTGCTCAAATATATGATCACCTCAACAGTATTACTAAACGCCTGAATCCTTCACGGAAGAATGTCGACGGAGGTCTGTATGTCGGTGTCACCGGCATTTCTTACATGTTCTATTATTTATCTAAAAACCCATTGCTGTCGGAAAATAAATCTGTCTACTTAAAAAAGGCGCTTGAATACTTAAAGCCAGCGTTAGAAGTGTCTGCTGGAGACAAGACGTCGTTCCTGTTGGGTGACGCCGGCACGTACTCGTTAGCCACTGTTTTGTATAAAGAAGCTGGCGATGAAAATTCTGCTGAAATGCTGAAAACTTACAAGTCTCTGTACACCCAATTTCTTAACCCTAAGTTTCTCAAATGTGGGGGAGATGAGTTTTTTGTTGGGCGCGCTGGCTATCTAGCTGGGGCATTGTGGATGACGCGGGAACTTAAAACACCAGTATTTACGAATGAAGAGTTGTACAAGATCTGTGATGTGATAGTCACCTCAGGAAAGGAGTACTCTACGAAACACCAAAGTCCTTGCCCCTTGATGTATCATTATTATAACACAGAATACCTCGGAGCTGCACATGGGATGAGCTTCATTTTACAGATTCTGCTATCTGTCCCTGGATATTTAACTTATAATAAGGCTGCTGCTAAGGATATTAAGGAAACAGTAGAATACTTAGCGTCATTGCAAACTGAGGAAGGAAATTGGCCTTGTTGCATGGAGGAAGTAGGGCTGACTGACCATAAACTAGTGCATTGGTGTCATGGTGCTCCTGGAACCATCTACACAATGGCCAAAGCATTCTTAGTTTACAGAGATCAGAGATACCATCAAGCTATGCTCAAGGCTGGTGACCTGGTGTGGGAGAAAGGGTTGTTACGCAAGGGCCCTGGTATTTGTCATGGTGTAGCTGGCAATGGATATGTATTCTTACTTCTGCATAGAATAACTGGTGACGACAAATACCTGCATAGAGCCAAAATGTTTGCAGATTTCATGGTTTCTGATGAGTTTATTAGAGATGCAAGGCTACCAGACAACCCGGAGAGTCTGTACGAAGGCACTGCTGGTACTGTCTGTTTCCTGGCTGACCTCCTTGTTCCTGATAAGGCAGAGTTTCCCTTCCAAGATGTTTTCTCTACTTACAGTTTCTAAATGTGTCTGACTGTTGAATTTGCTTGTCCTGTTTAGAATAGTTATTTAATATTTATTAAAATATTTCTGCTAAAAACTTGTTTTTGAAGCACAACTGTAAATGACAACTCTACAAAATGCAACTAAAGTTTTCTTTAAATAAGCAAGCAAATGTAGGTACTATTGCATGGTTTCTTATAATTTTTTGTAACTAAATATTCTTTATTCTTTCCATTAAAAACCATGATAGTTATTCTCGTCAAAGTCGACGTGATGTTGACGTTAATAGGGGCTCGATTAAAGTCAACAGAAGCTTTCCTCATGTTTTATTCATATCTGTTGACGTGCTGACAGTAAAGGCGCGATCTCATTGCGACGCGTAGCGTAACGCGTTTTATCGGTATTACAAAAGTTTTTCGGCACACATTGGTTTAGACATTGAAAAACTCTTAATCGTTGCTAATATATCGTGTTTCTAGCAACACAAAAATAATTATGTTGCGAATCATATACTTAGTGTTACTTATCGCTCTTACATGTAAATAATTATACAACTATTTAAAGCTGGGTACAGATTGCTGTAACGCAACATGCAAAGTAACATGAAGGAGCATTTCATAAGTGTGGAAACAGCGCGGCGTGCGCACGAACCGAAAATGTACTCGTTCAAGTTCAAAAGCTCTGTTCGCGCGCGTAAGGTGTCTAGACTGGGAATTCTGTAACATTGCGACTATGTGTACGGAAGATTCTTTCATTGGGTGTTACATTGCATGTTTCGTTACAGGATACAGCATTCTATGCTTGACTTTAAAAGTGTAAATTGTAGTAGCAAGAATCGGTGCATCTTGTGCGAATATGCGACTTGGTCCACATTCTTGTCTCTCATTGTCCCATTGTACATTTTGCACTTTTGACTGTATGTTATTCAGTGAGCAACATGTAATGAAAGAACGCTAGAACGTCATGTTTATGTTAAGCTGCCACCACGAACTAGTTATGGTAACTTTACTTACGCCGCAATGGTTTAGTGGCCTAATTCGAGGATTTTTATAATCACGCCCTTTTTCTTGTCAGTCACGTCTGTTATGGAACCGAATGTGATCACCACATGATTGAGGCTAAGTGTATTTACGAATAACTCTTACATAAGTCCCCGTTACTTCGAATTGTTAGTAGGTCTACTTCTTGAGTCAATAAAAAAGTAACCACAGTCTTCTATTCGTCTTTACTTAATTCAAAATGAATTTATTTTGCAACTTATTACTAAGTCTTTCAGTTACAGCCGTTCCTTTCATAATAGATATTTTTAAACATAAAAATATAAAAAATGGTGTAATATTTCATTGTTATGATAACTATTATGTGAATAATATGCATAAAATGTTCAACGATCACGATATCATAATCGCGAGTGCCAGGATTGATTATAATGTTACTTATAATGTCACGGAGTCTTATTCTAGAGTTGGATTGGTGATAGACACTGCCTGCGATGGTTGGACAACAGTGATGAACTCTAGCATGACAACCTTCCAGAGGTATTCGTATATAATAATAACAGAAAATCTGTCGGAAACTGCAGATATTTTATCACAGTATCCAATAGAAGTCGACTCAGATGTTGTCATTGCACATAAAATAAATGAAACGTTTAATCTGTATGAAGTCTACAACACTGGATCTACTTTCAAAGGCAAATATAATGTTAGAATGATAGGCCGTTGGGATTCTTCATTATTTATCAAAGAATCAAAGCGCTGGAACTTACAAGGTGCGTTCGTCACGACTGCCGTAGTAATTCTCCCGACGCCTAAGATTGTCAACCAGACTCTAGAGCAGTATATGGAGAAGCCTATTAAATCGCAGATTGATGTAGACACGGTGCATCGAATGAAATTTTTCATTATGTTAAAGTTTATGCGGGATATGTATAACATCAGGTAAGTTTTAAACACTGAATCGTTTTTGGAAAATGGCATACCTAAATGGCAATGAATAGGGACTGCCAAATTCGGTGACTGAGGGAAAGGTGACCATCTAGTTTTGCTCTCTCTTTTGAATCTGACATTATCAAATCAATTACCTTACAGCTACAACTTATTTTCGAAGAAACTTTATCTAAAGCATGTGACCGAGATGATTGGAAAGAATGGAGGGAGGCCTTTGCCCAGCAGTGGGACAGCACAGGCTAGGTATAATAATAATAATTATCTAAAGCTCACTGCTGAACGACATAATCTTCCTAACTGACTGCTCTTCATGTTTGGAGTCCTGTTACTTTCCTAATCTATATACAAAGTTGATACGACAGATGGGCTTTCCTTAATAGGAATAATTGTACATTAAAATGAACAATTTTTATTATGAGGCCAAACCAAAAATCGCGAAAAAAAAACCCGCTCCTCCGTACATTTCGTCAAATTTAAATATGAATATAAATCTATTGAGCGGCTGTTTTTTTTTTTCGTGAATTTTGTGTTGGTCTCATAGTAAAAGTTGTTCATATTTCCGGTTTGCCCATATGTCGTATCAACCTTGTACCTATATAAAAGGAGAAACTGACTGACTTCCATATCAACACACAGCCGATACTAGTAGGACTAGGGGAACTAAGAAAGGATTTCCCAAAATGCACCCCCTAACGGATAAAACCTTGGAGAAACCATCATACTCGCGGGTGAAGATGCTGGCAGAAAGCTAGTATACTGTCTTATAATGCTTTCCACTGTTTTGTTTATAGCTACGACTTGCGCCGGGTCAGTACATGGGGGTACTACCGCAACGGCAGCTTCGATGGGATGGTAAATGCTCTGTACACTGGTATGGCTGAGATAGGCGGAGCCCCCGTCTTCTACCGCATTGATAGAGTACAGCACGTGCAGTATATCTCTGAAGTCTGGATGTCTAGGTAAAACTTACAGCAACAATATTCACTTTTGATAAGGCAGAAGTAGGGACATATTTAGGACAAGGATGCTTTTCCACCCGAGATGCGTTGTTGCGTAACCTAGCATATCTATGGAAGCGTTTGATATTCATCAATATTATTCATTGGTCTAGCTTAGCTGAGTGGTAAAGGCCCCGACTTACGAGTTGTAGCCTTGTAGGCCGCAGTAGGTATCAAACCCGGCATTTGTGTAATTTATTGCACTATCACTGCTCTCAAAACTGTGAACGAAAACAACTTTACACGTACTGTAGATGAAGAAGAATACCTAATTCCGTAACAGAGTGACGATACGAATATAGGTAACTATAGAGATCTTCATTACTGTCGGAATACAGTATCCCTGTAGTAGATTAGGCGCTGTCTCCTCGATGCATAATTTAATATTCCTCTTCGTAATATAATATCGAACTGTCCTAAGTTTAGAATGTTTTCAAATAATTTTCGTACAAGGAAATTCTGTGATCATTTTCCTTTTGTTGATCTCATATTATGTTTTAATATTTGTATGCCAGATAATAGCGAAATGTGTCATTGCACTAATAACATGTATGCTACCATTTCCTGTACCACATTTGATACAAATAAATGTTTTGACTTTAATACAGGCACAGTTTCATCTTCCGCCATCCGAAGTACCCAGGTGGATTTTACACGATCTACACGCGGCCTTTGAGTGACGTAGTGTGGTATTGCGTTATCACTATGCTGATGGTGACTGCCGTCACACTGTGGGTCATGTTGGTGGTGCAGACCAATAGTGGGGATAATGAAGAGTCCACCTTGAGCTTGGCTGGGCTGGTTATTTGGGGAGCTATGTGTCAACAAGGTAAGTATTAATTGCTAAAATCATCTTAATTCAAGGAGTTGCCAGCAAACCGGAGGGACTCTGCAGAAAGGTCGATGCCACCTGGGGCCAAGGGTGTGTCGTGTCTGAAAGGAAGGCTCTAGCCCTGGTATAGTTGGCGACGTAGGAACGGGGTAAGTGGTTTAGTCAGTAAGAGTCTGACCAAGTCTGACACTGTTTCCCGCTCCGCCCAAAACCGGGATTCGTCATTGGATGATTTTTACCTACCATAAAAATAAACATCATCTTAGTTAATGCATTACTCCATCATCATCACCATCATCATGCCTAGTCTGTTAGGGTCGGCTTATGTTCAACCAGCTACAGTGAGGCATACAATTTGAACCAAAATGGCGATCGACTTTCAATGTACAGTAACAGATTTTCGGGTCTCAGTCCAAGCGGAGGGCTGCGTGTAACAATAGTAACGACGGCCATTTTGGTTCAACTTATTTGCTGCGTACAATACCATGTAGGTACCATTATTTTACTGATTTAAGTCTAAATAAGCCAGTTTGCTAGCGTAGGCAGTAATTAGGTATAATGTTGGCTGTTGGCGTTGCTGAGCTATAAATATAAGTAGGTACACCGTGAAATTTAAATGGTTGTTTTCCCGCGGCAGAATGACTTGCCATAAGGAGTAGGTACTTTTGAAGCATACAGTAAAAATAAAAAAGTAAAAAGTTTTTTTTTTATAAATAACTAGCTTTTGTCAGCGGCTTTGCCCGCGTACATAAAATATAGCCTATGTCACTCAGGAGTAAAGCAGCTTTGTATTGTTGCTAAAATTATTCCAATCGGACCAGTAGTTCCAGAGATTACCCCCTACAAACGAAAAAACATAAAAACAAAAAAACAAACTTTACCTCTTTATTATATTAGTGTAGATTATTAAAAATATTCATCAACTCAAAAACCGAAAACAATAGTAACATTAGACGTAATTTGTAGGTACTATTTATTAGTCGCATGAGCAGCACGTCGTCAAAGGAAACCGATTCATTAAATATTTGAACCAAAATAAGCTCTCGCACGTTGTGATACGTCATAATTAACTTGCACTCTACAGGTCCATTTTTTGTTTTTAATATTTTATTTGTTTATCAAACGTTTGTATTACCAAGACACAACCATTTCGCTGAGGGAAAACAACCATTAAAATTTCACGGTATATATATAGCAGCGGCTGATATGCGTATATATACGCATACGCTATCCCTTTCTATTAAGTAAGTATATCCATTCCATTTCTCTTCAGCTATATTCTTCATCACACGATTCATCTTTACCATGATCTGCTTTTTTAGCTTTTCATTTTTGCTAGTTTATTCTTTAAGATAACAGCCTTGAACGCAGCGCCGGCCGCAGCAACGAAGTCCTAATGATATTGAATTAACAATCCTATGTATAGGTATATTGGGTTAATAATCCAATGTAAGGTCAGGTGGGGTAAGAGAAACATAGTTTACTGGTTTTTGAACATTTTGACTTCCAGCTAGTATAAATATGTATGTATTCTAATAGCAATACAAACAAAGTTTCGGTAACGAACCATGCTAACTATTATTTTAACACAGAAATTGATTCTTCCAGCAATAACGGCACAATCGGAAATCAAAGCCAGATCTTTTAATTATTCCTCTTTCCCGAAATTTGGGGTAAGAGAAACACTTTGATTTGTACAAGTAAAACCACGTATTTTTATATGTATCTCTAGAAATTTGAGAACTGCCTTTCGGTCTAATGGAAATGAAACCATGCCATTGTTAAAATATGGTTTAATTTAGCTTTACCGAAGAATAAAGTAAATTTGGGGTAAGAGGAACATATAAGTAAGGTCAGGGGTGGTAAACTACGAATATTAAAAACATTTAAACACAGTTTTTAATAAAAAAATAAGAAAAACAAACGATGAATGTCTTTAAGTATTTATTTATTACTAATAGAAGTATCTAAATCACTTTCCAACTTCAACTGAATAAGAACGAATACAAATAATTGTGAAAATCTTTGTTGTAGGTACTTAAGAAACGTAAAAAAACTTAAATCACTTTGATTCATCATAAAGGTGACTTTACACCTTTACGATCATAAAACCGATTGATTGAGTATAGTTGCTCTTGGTATTCCATAATGTTTTGAGTCTGCATAACCCGACAGTGCACCAATTTTAACAGCTGCCAATGCTTCTAATAATTTTTCTTTTGGGTAAGAGTTCCGTTCCGTTTTTCTTATATAATTTCGAGGCATTTTACTTTTTCTGTAACAAATAAATATATATACCCACATCCAATACGACAAAAATTGCACTTCCACACAAATTAAAGCTGTATAATAAATACAGGCTCATGCACACATAGTTCCGAACACCGAGTTAAATTATCTATACCTACCTAATTTAAATAGGTAATATTTCAACTTGCAAAATGTTTGTTACTCCTAAAACCGGGAAAGAGGAACATGATGTTTCTCTTACCCTGGTATGGTAGTTCCTCTTTCCCAGCTTGGTGTTTTGTACGTTATGTTTTTGATGACATCGAAAAAACACTAAAAACACATGCTACAAGCAACATAACATGCGGAAAATAAAGATTCAACATTAAAATTATACTTACCAACAAAATTTGCCCTATTACAGATGTTTTTCATCCTTAAAAAATCGCACAAAAAAAACGCCGCTAGGTCACTATTTTATAGTTTGTCAACTGATTATTTTCTTTCTCTTTTACTCACGTACTGAGTGTGTTGTAGCGTCATTTATACAAAAATATTGAAACTATACCTGATACGGTTTTATCGACGTAGTAACCATAGAGCTAGGCTTTATAGTTTTCCATTTATGAGTTACTGTTCCTCTTTACCCAGCGTCCCTCTTACCCCGCTTGACCTTACCTATTTGCATTCCGTTGCTACACGGCCAGAGCCGCGCTCAGCTCAGGGAATAGCAAGATAAATGATCTTTATTTCGCAAGTAGGTTTAAAAAGCGCTTTTACACGTCATTTTTTTTTTCGATGCTAGATGAGTCCGGTGTTTCTTAGCTGACTACCCTGAGAAGAAACACTGAAACAAAATCAGGGGTCAAAGTCTCTCAAGGCTGCTTATTTTCTAGGCATCTCCATAAACCGCGAGTCTACTTCAACGAAGTTAGTGGTTTTCACCACATTCGTGTATGCTGTGACCCTGTACCAATATTACAACGCGACGATAGTGTCTTCATTGCTGTTGGAACCGCCCAGGAATATCAGAACGCTGAAGGATTTGTTAGACAGCGATTTGAAAGCCGGCTCTCATGATATTGTGTATGATATGGATTATTTTAAGGTATGTGAAAATTACTACATTTTAAGAAGTGTATAATGTTAATTACTTTTTCAATACACTTGCTCAAAAACTCGCTGTTATCCCTACCTCTTTTAAGCACGTAATTTACTGTTTTTCGCACTAGGAGAGAAAAAAGGTGCGTGCTAGCCTCCGCCGCATTTTTTTTCATTTCGTCAGGTCGTGCGCGCGTCCACCCCCAAAGTCAAGTGTATTAGAAAACGCCATTTGATACACGTGCACCGTTGTCACTGCAGTAAAATAAATTCTCTGTACTTGTATCAAAATGCAGATACTATTTCAATACGCTTACTCGAACACCCGCTATTATCCATTTTTTTTGGCACTAATGCGGTTAAGTGCGTAAGCTCGCCCCCGTCACAATTTATTACATTTATCATACCTGTCTGAGCGCTAAAGTCAGCTTCCAAACTGTCCGGATGCAGATGAATTTCCAATATTTCCATGGATCGACTAACCTGACTCCAACAACATAGGTACTCCTTCAATGCCAAATGTTTCTTTCTATATATCCCAGTCATATTAGGTGAAAAAAGGGGTCAACCTAGGAATGAGAGATAATAAGCTATAAATTGGTATAAACCTTTGTTTTGTCGTTCTACATGTTGTCTCAAAAGTCACAAATGATACCGTGTCCGCGTCTTAAGATATTGAAGGTCAAAGGTCATAAAAATTGTTTTTTTGTGAATATCTCGCTTTCTATTGCTTAAATGATATTTTTACCTTAATAAAAGTTGTAGAGTATAAAATTCTCTACAATTTTCGTCTTATGTTTTTTTTGATACGATCAACCGTTTTTGAGGTAGAGCGCGAAGAGTGCGCAGAATGGGGCTGGATGCTTGAAAATGGAATCCTGGAGCCCATAAGAACGTTATTACCTCCAGCACCAACCGAACTACTAAATATAATATTTTGCAATTGCAAAAATGGTTGTGGTTCCCGCTGTGGATGCCGAAAATCAGGGCTACTATGTTCTTTAGCTTGTGGCCAGTGCAATGGACAAGCTTGCCTGAACACTGCACAATATCCAAGTAATCCCGATGAAGAAAACGCATACGATCCTGAAATTCTGGAGGGTTTGGAGATAAATATGACCGATAATGAGGATGATGACAATGAATTGAACGTTTTCGAGCGACAACAAGAAGACGACGAAGAAGGTGAAGATAACTAGCTTCTATTCACAATTTTATTATAATTAAAACCAATAAAAAATCTTATAATATTTAAACTGACATTTTAACAAATGTATAGTATGGCATATTTAATGATAAATAAAGATATGCATAAAATAGATCCCCTTATTGTCTTTTTAACTTAATAAATAATAGACTTTATAAGTATAACGTACTGATAACTCTAACTCACGCACTCTTCGCGCTCTACCTCAAAAACGGTTGATCGTATCAAAAAAAAACATAAGACAAAAATTGTAGAGAATTTTATATTCTACAACTTTTATTAATGTAAAAATATCATTTAAGCAATAGAAAGCGAGATATTCACAAAAAAACAATTTTTATGACCTTTGACCTTCAATATCTTAAGACGCGGACACGGTATCATTTGTGACTTTTGAGACCACATTCAGAACGACAAAACAAAGGTTTGTACCAATTTACAGCTTATTATCTTTCATTCCGAGGTGAAACCCCTAAAATGACTGGGCTAATATTTATAAAAAATAAGACAAAGCAAAAATTTTTTTGCGTTGTGGAACCATCAAGTAACTTGAAATAGTTTCAGACTTTTTAACTAAAACCCACACGTGTTCCTTTAGTTACCTTATGTAATGCTGTATGTAATATAAAACTTTTACTTTTCAAGAAATATTGTAGTAACTACGTTGCAAATAAGTTACGCCATCACACTTAGCTTTCCACTTTAATTGAGACCTGAAAATCGGTTACAATCGGGCTGCGCGAAACCGTAGCAAAATGTTCAACTTAATTGCCGCGTACTGTAGAGACTAACACAGAGATTAATTTTCCAGCGCACAACGGACCCGGTAGCCATAGAACTGTACCACAAAAAGGTGGCTACTTCAACCCATTACAACTTCTTTACTCCCGAAGTAGGCATAGCGCTGGTGAAGAAGGGAGGCTTCGCTTTCCACGTGGAGACCACATACGCCTTCCCTTTGATTAGGGCGACGTTCACCGAGAGGGAGATCTGTGAGACGAATTTGGTGCAAATGTATCCGCTTCAGAGAATGGGCGTCGTGATAAGGAGGAACTCGCCGTATAAGGAGCATATTGCTTATGCGTAAGTATTCTATGTTTACGTTAATACAGTACGGTCGTCGGATCTTGGCAAGTCAGAAGTTAAAAAACTCGTACAAAAATAAAGGCTTTAAAAAAATTAATGCCAATAACAATTTTTAACAGCAATAGCAACTGTAAATTGCATTTATTGGTTTAAACCATTTATTTTGTTACTAGTTATCAAGCGCTAAAATTCGCAGAGCCTAACTTCAGGCTCGTCAAGATCCAACGGTCGTACTGTACGGTGAGCAATGGGTAGCTCGCCGTCCGGTCGTCTGGTAAGACCGTCCGTACGGGGTAGGTTTTTTAGTCAGTAAGAGTCTGACACTGGTCTCCCGCTCCGCCCAAGAGCGGGTTTCGTCATTGGATGATTTACACCTACCATAAAAAAAAAAAAAATACTCGGTCGTACTGTACATGTCGCGTGGCTAAACTTTTCCATTTTTGAAATCGGTTATTTCTTAGAATTATACATATCAGAGGAATAAAAATAAAACAAGGAATTTCAACGACCTACTAGATGTACTAGATGTGAGGTTACACCTGACCGATTCTTAACACGCACATCTTTACACATTCAGTGTAAAGTATACAGGGTGTCATTGACATCGTACCACAAACGAATACCATGAATTCAGTACATGATTCTGGACCCCCCGTGGTGAAATTTTGCGTCGGTTCCACAGCAAAATTGTAAAGGAATTAAATATTTTGTTCAATTTAAACATTAAAGTGGTGTTCACTTGACAGTTGAATAGGCGTAACTATGGCGGGGCCTTATGGTGCGTCCAGACCTGACGAACGCGATCTGGACTCACCAACGTAGCCTAGCGAACGATCGTCTATCGTTTTACCTTCAAGATTACGTTTAGCCTTTCCTGCCCGCTGCACTGCGGCCTAGTCAACGATCACTTTGGACATTAATCTTCTTACCGTTTCCCAGCATCCGCAAGATGTATGAAGTCGGTCTTCCTCCCCGCATTCAGTCAGAGATCGACGAGCCGATGCCGGAGTGTGCCCACACGCCTGACTCCAGTGTGTTTTGTGTGGGCATCAGAGAGTTCTCCACGCCACTGCTAGCACTCTCGCTAGGCATGATCACGTCTGTCGTGGTGCTGATGTGTGAGCTCGTGGTCCATAGGTTGGTGAAGAGCAGCGTTACAGATTTTAAGAATTGATTTTATGTAGTAGATAGTGTTTTGTCTAGCGAGCTTTATAATACATGCGTTTATGTATCGATACCAGAAGTAGATATGAATTAACGTAAGGGACTTTTACTTAAAATGTAAAAATGTTCCTTACGGTGATTGATATAAGGGTATTTTACGGAAAACGTAAAAATGTCCCTTACGTTAATTTATACTTCTGGTACCGATATGTTCCTTTTCGTTTCTAAACACTTCACATGTGTTTTTAACCTGGGCCCGACAATCGAGTCTAAATCTAAATACGCTTAGTTTCACTTATTGTACGATTCATATGCATTCAATGGCACCGAATGTGATAATGTTTCCAGGTTTAGGTACTATTTTGGTCAAATTAATTATGTATTTATATTAAAATTAATAGAAAGATACTGGTTCAAAATATGTTGGCCACTGAAGTTGGCACTCCAAATTAATTACGCATACACAAAAAACATACGGAGTATTACTGTGCAGCCAATTGTTCGAAATTCAGAGAGAACAAGATATGTCGGCTGTATTTTTCAGGTTAGAGACTGAATTCCCTTCGTTTCAACTATAGTCAATAATATATACGCAGTAAGGGTGGCTTTCGTGATACACTGATGTGTGGCGGTTGTAGGTTTTAGAAAGACGGAAGCCTTAGGGGTTTTAGGAAAATTATATTTTTGTAATATTATTGCTAAATATAAGTTTTGCTGACATAGTGATAAATCTTAAGATTTGTAGTGATGTACACCGTTAAATTTTGGTTGTTTTAATCCCGTAGAGGGTTGATCCAGTATATGAAACACAAACGGCTCGTAAAGATAAAATTAACGTATATTAATGGTTTGTTGTACACAACAACTTAACATTGATACAATGATTTCTAATTCCAGTTTTAGATTTAGATAAAAAAAAGTACTTTAACGACCCGCCACGGGATTTAAACGCCCAAAGTTTAACGATGTATTTACCTTGTAAGTTGTAGTTTTAAAAAACAACAATAAAAGGAGCGAATAATCTTCCATCTGTTTATTATTTTGGGTACATAACTTCCTCGCGTTACACAGTTACACTCCAGAGTGGATTCGTGAAAAAATTACAAACATCGTCCAAAACTGTACGGATATCCACCTTCTTAATAATTTATACTATTATCAAGTATGTATATAATACAGGGCAGTGTGGCTGGCTGGAGTTGGGTGCCTTCAGTCGGCCACATTGCTCGAGTGAAGTTTATATTAGATCAGTACATGGTTGACTATGAAACGGGAATTTAAACACAGCAGATATACGTCGCAAAACTAAACATTTTAAACGCAGCTCTTTGGCTATACTGTGATGTCATCAAATTGTTAAATGACGTTACTAAACTATATTTAAAACCCCGCTCATTGAACCCAGTTCAACATTGAATGTACAATATTAAGCTAACAATCATTTATTGGTATAAATGAAGATTTAAACGCTGCACTGAATACAAACAAGTGTCCGTTCATAAGACAGTATTGTACGCTAGAAAGCTCACAATCGCAGGAGCTCCGTAATCCGCGGTAGGTGCGCAACGCAATATAAACACTATTAATGTACAATAAGATTCAAATACGAATGATAGAATAACAATCATTGCTAAAACTCTCAATCTCAACTAAATAATTTGTTTGAAGTTACAACATGCATATAATACTATTAGTTGGGTATCAGACCGAAGTTAACAAGAATTTGTTTTTATTTTTTCGTAATTTTTCATTACGAATTTTACTTCGGTGTCTGTAGATACCACGTTTTTTAATAGCGTTATATTTCTTCTAAGGCATAAAGAATTACCGTGTTTCGCGTAAAAACTTTTTTCAAGGCTGCCTCGTTTACGCATTGTCTATTCTTCGCACCCATAGAGAATCGTTACCTTTCTTGTAATCTATTCAATGATAATCAATAATCATATTATAAAAAGCAAAGTGCTTTTTTATTGCAATGAAAATACACAAAAACTTCACCAGTAGAATGCTACTGTATCATCGTGTGACATAGGCGCATATTTTCTACTTTCATGCGAAGGCAGAAGCTAATTGGGTAAAGAGGTAAAGAGGCGGCCTTGAAAAGAGTTATAATGTTTACAAGTCGCCTTAAATGGCGTTTTCTATTGAAGCCAATGGTTTAGGACATTGCAATCCTAAAACACATTATTATACTATTGAAAGAACATAGTTTTTAAAATGCCGGACTAAAGTATGTCGTCTGTATATTTAACAGAAACTTAAAGAGTCTAAAAATAACATTGAGTGATGGCAAAATTAAATAACGATTGAAGTTTGGACGATTTATAAACTGACTAGTCATTATTGTTTATAATCAAACAAATAATAATTATCTCATGAATATAGCCGTTTGAAGATAGAGTCCATTATTTTCGTGAGACGTTTAGTATGTAGAGAGAGGGTCTTGAATCTCGTCCAGACTCTTGTGACTAAGGGCTATCCGGCAAGTATTCGCAAAAAAAAAAAAATTTTTTTTAGCCGTTAAGCCTACTTCGTTAAGCTTACGTCCAGTGTGCTGAATGAATGACGAATACGTGTCTTATTGTACGGGCCACACTAACGAAAAATGCCGTGAATTATCTCGATTATCGACGTTAGCGTACCTAACGTTGCGACGGCTTAACGGTATCATTTGAAAACGGCATTAACGTTGCCGTTTGGCGTTAGGCGATAACTCAAGCAAATTTCAAGTGTAGCCATCATTTAGCACGTTAAATTATCGCGATAATTATCGCAGTGAATATCGCGTTAGTGGGCATTGACGTTAACGGTTAGTGTGGCCCCAAAATATGAAATTATGTGGCCGTGACCAGTAGGATTTCATTATTAGATTAGATTTAGACTGGTAAATCTAAATCTAGTCTAAAAATGAAATCAAACAAAACCAAATCTCGCCGAAATAACGTCTAGTCACGTAATTAATGGACTTTCCTCTAACAGTTCTCTCTTCACATATGAAGATTCATAAAATCAGTGCGTTAAATTAATTTCAACCATACATTCACATTTCAGACTCTCCATCTATACTGATTCAGAAGCAATTTAAGTCGCAATCAAGGTCATAGTAAAATATAGTTGTGTATATTTTAAAATGTCTGTGGTCAAGTGATATTGTTCGAAATAAATAAAGTTACAATAATTTCTTTGTAAATTGACGATACAAAATATGAAAACCAAGGAAAGAAAAAACAAAGTAACGCCTGGTGGTTTTGTTTGAGTTGGACAAGGGTTTCGAATCAGATATAGTAAGATTAAATTTAAGGGGGTTATTCCAAGCTCGCAAAATTCAAACTTTCTTTAGTTATTTGTCTTTTACATCTGATATTTAAGGTTGGATGTCATGTACCATCGCGGTCATTTCAGCTTGATCACTTAAAAAAAAATTCGCTTCAACCCTGCGGCGCGGCGCCAAACCAAACCTTTGAATTGGCGCGGCGAACAGATTTTCGGATCCGAAAACCTGTTAATGCGCATTTAAAGTCGATCGCCATTTTGGTTCAACTTATATGCCACGTGTTGTACCCAATTGATGGTGCTGTCACGATAAAGAAGAGATACGATGTAAATAACACAATACATAAGAAAATTTAAATTTTGAGAGCTATTTAGGGAGTTTTACCCCAAAATTTGAATCTGGGTACGGCTTCTGGTTTCAAACGACATACATATAAGATGTGAGACAGTAGTGGAATGCGGCGGCTGGTGTGTTGCGCGGGAGAGTATTGCGTGCGGCGGACGGAGCTCGGCTCACCGCTCCTCCAGCATCACGGTTTCTTGCGGGTATAGCTTCAGAGCCTTCAGTGTGCTGCTTGGAGATTCCAGTGTGAGCTGCGAAGGGACGGATTGATAGAATAGAATAAAACTATATTGTATAGTTCATTTTTTAATCCTAGATTACGATTTGACAACTTAAAATGTCAAATTCCAGAAAATTGGGAACATATTTCTAGAGTGTAACATTCTGAGTTGTCAAATCGTAGTCTAGAATTAAAAAACGAACTATACACTAAATTAGTAAGAATTTCACAGAAGCTTATACGAATGGGTACAAAGGCGGTCTTATACAGTTGTCAGCGATAACTACAAGACAACCTTAAGATAGAGTATAAGAGCTGATACTAAAAAAGGAGGGTAGTTGATATGATTCGTCATGATCTTTAAGTCAAAGACGTTCTTTTTATTAGACCTAGCAGATTTGCCCTGCTATAACCGGTCCAGTCACTGACTTCTATTATTAAGCATTCTAAATGATTTTGTCCCCGTTTGATAATCGCCATATTGGCGCTGTCGGCCACGGTGACTGTAGCGAGTGTCTACGGTACTAAAACTGGTAATGTCGCATTGCAAACCTCAAATTAGTTCTATGGACGCTCGTGAGATAGCGCTTCAAATAGGTACGAAAAATGAGTTGTTAAACATAAAAAACAGCCTGTTAAAAAGTAAATAGTCGAGGTCAGGGGGTCCAGTACTTTTGTCCATCAAGCAAATCCCCGTGTTTTTCACCAGGTCGTCAGTTGGTGTACGTTTTGGGGTTCACTGCATATTTCGGCACTTGGTTTAATTTCAATAAAATATATTTACGGTCACTCACTATTTCGTAGTCGTAATCTAAGAATGATTTGAAGACATGTAATGGATTTATTTACACAGGAATATCTTATGCATAATCAAAAATCAGCTATATATTGGTGGTGTAGTATAATTTAAATAAAATCTGAAATAGGTTTGGTACTTACGTCTCTCCTAGGCCAGCTAGAGATGACCTTAAAATGTTCTTGTGGATAACCTTTAGACGCGAGGAAATCTAATAATGCCTGAAATTAAACACAAAACAAATGACTGAAATGTTATTATTACACGTCTCGTCACGTTACACGAATACACCCGGATAGATGATCACTAGACGTCTGACGGGGATCGAGGGCGACCGAAACGAAGGTGGTGTGACGATTTGGTGATATTTGTTGGGCTAACTTACGGGACACAAAAGGGAAGCCTTTTGCCCAGCAGTGAGAAACAAAACTATGCTATATAAAAAGAAGTTTAATGCAGTGTCCCAAGCGGGCGATTCAACGCGAATGCGATTGCTAAGCGTTTCGATACATAGTACGCGAAATGAATGCGACGCGATGTTTCCTACGTACGCATTACGTACGTTTTCCTTACAAACGTTTGCAAGGCAACCTGGACGCGAACCTCTGGATATACACCGTTCAATTTTGGTCGATTTGGATCCCGTGGAGGGTCGATCCGGTACATGAGACTATCGATTTGTAAAGATAGAATTCAAAAATAAAGTACTTTTTTTTCTAAAACTAAAATTAATTTACGTGTATACGAAATTCATATCTTTAAGTAAAGAACTGCTGAGCGAGTTCAATGGATGTAAGTAGTTAGTGCGCATCGACTGTCAACGACCCTCCACGGGATTAAAACGACCAAAATTTAGCAGTGTATTTGGGATGAACTGCTTCACAGTAGAAATATAAAATAGACAAAAAATAATAATATTTGTTGGTACGGACCGCGAGCGTGTCGTGCGCGTTGAAGCGCCTCTCGAGCGGCGTGTCGTGCGGCGGCGGCAGGCGCACGCGGATGCGCGCCACGTCGCCCCCCGCCGCCACGGGCTCCGGCGGCACGCGCCGCGCCGCCGTCTGACGAGACGCCTGCGGGGGGATACACAATATTACATTACAAAAACTATCATAAAAATAAATAACGAGACAATTAACACATACACACTCGGCATTTACAGTGCCCACCGTATACAGTCATCATCATCATCCTAGCGGTAGTCCCGGTTGCCACCCTCCTGCAGTTTATCCGCTATGTCACGGACCTGAAGGCTGCCCCGGATGCGGGAGTTTTTAATGCGGTCTTTCCGCAAGACTCCAGACATCCAGCGCAGCATATTCATTTCCGTGACACGCAGGCTTTGCTTATGCCGCTCAAGAACAGGCCACGCTTCACTGCCATACACAAGGACAGGCCTAATGATGGTCTTATAGACCTGTCCTTTGAGCCTAACCGGCATTTTGAGGCAGATAACCCCCGCCACCTCCTGCCATTTCGCCCAGGCCGCCGAGATACGTAACTCGAGTCGCAATCGACGTCCCTGGACTCGTGGAGCACCGATCCCAAGTACCTGACCTGTTCCGTGCGCTCGACTGTGTCTTCACCAATGCGAACAGGAGCAGCATTTGTTGTGTTACAGGCCAAGTACTCAGTCTTCGCCGCATTAATCTTCCACGCTGCCACATGTCGAACCAAGCGCCCACTGTCCGAGTCCGCCAGCGTGATGTCGTCTGCATACATGAGCAGCCATGGTGGCTGCTCATGTAAGTCCCTGATGTTAGAGGACAGCACGTCCAGCACCACGCTGAACAGAAACGGACTAAGAACAGAGCCCAGGTGAACTCCGACGGTGATGGGGAAGGGATTCGTATCGCCAACAGCGGTCCGAACCACAGAACCGGAGTCTCGGTACATGTCTCGGATGATGTCAACATAGGTCTCGGGCACTCCTTTGGATCTCAGCGCCCACCAGATCACATCACGGGGGACACAGTCGAAGGCCTTCAGCAAGTCTAGGAACAAGAGGTGCAGAGGCGTATTCTTCGATCTGTATCCCTCCATGGTAACCCTTAGGGCAAAGATGGGATCCATGGCGCCATGGCCTGGTCGAAACTCATATTGACATCCCGAGACGGTGCACTCCTATCGGATCCGAGAGTGTATCACCAGCTCGATGAGCTTCATGGTGTAGGACATAACCTTAATCCCACACGGTAGTCGCCACACTCCTGCACCGATCCCTTGCCTTTGAAGACTGGAGTGATAATACTCAAGTCTCCATTGACTCGGGATCTTTCCGGTGAGGAGCATGCGGTTAAATAGGTGGGTTAAGATGCTCACACCACGAAGACCCATCGCATTCCAGGCTTCAATAGGGACTCCATCGGCATCGACAGCTTTCCGGTTCTTCATGCGGCGAAGAGCCACATGCACTTCTTCAGGCGTAACCGGGGGCACAAGTCCCTGATTTGGAGGGAGAACCGGAGACAGCACCTCTTTGTGCTGCTTGTTCTGCAGCTCGTGGAAGTACAAGCGCCATCTCTCCTTCACCGCGAGTTCCTCGCATAACAGGTTGCCGTCAGGGTCTCTTACACAGCGGCACTTAGCGATATCCAGTGCCGCTTAGACCCTGAAACGTGCCAACTTATAAATGAGCTTCTGCCCCTCAGACGATTCCAACTTATCAAGTGGTTGTAAGTGGTCTCGTCTGGCTCTGGCTACGGCCCTTTTGGCGGCACGTTTTGCAGCTCTGTATGCGTCGCGGTCTTCGGGAGATTTGGAAGCTTGCCACGTTCTGAAGAGAGCTTTCTTCTCTCTGATCTCCCTCTGAACTGTGTCATTCCACCACCAAGTTTTCTTGTCACACTTGCGGCCGCCCCTGGACAAGCCGAGCACCGTCTTTGCCGCTTCAGTGATGGTAACCTGAATCCTGTCCCAGTGGCTTTGCACAGGTTCGCCATCGGTACCGTCGCACTTATCGCCGATGGCCGACGCGAACGACTGGGACGTGGCTTCATCCAGTCGCCACTACCGTATTCGGTGTTGTTGGCGCTCAACAAACTTGACCCTAGGCTTGACGCGCAAGTCCATGACAAGGAGACGGTGTTGTGCAGTGAGACTCTCGCCGGATATGACCTTGCAGTTGGCTACCTTACTGATATGGTGCCTCCGTGTGAGTAAGAAATCGATTTGGGTAGCGTACCTCCCACTGTTGTAGGTAATCGGGTGTTCGGGTTTCTTTTTGAAGTACGTGTTCACGATGGCAAGGCCGGCAGCCGCACACGTTTGGATAGTCTCCCCTTCAGCGTTACGGCTACCGTATCCAAAGCCACTGTGAACATGCTCAAACTCCTTGCACCTGTCACCCACATGACCGCACCCAGAACCCCAGAACGCAGCCTTTTCAGCGTCGCTGCAACCGACCTGAGGCGCGTAGGCACTTATCAAGTGTATGCAGTACAATAATGTATTTAGGGTGGTGCTGGGGCTGCCCTACTAACGCAGTGCGTCGGGCATGTTTGCGGAAGCGCTGGCCGACTATTTTCAAAGCAGCGTGTGGCGCGCGTTGTGCGTGTGCAGTGCGCAGCAATTGTAAGTGCTTGTTTACGGAGCCACGGCGCGACCAACTCCCAACGGGGGGACCCGATGGTTCATACATTGCAGCAGCGGGCCGCGTTATCACAATACATAAATATCTCCGTAAATAAGCCCTTATACTGTTCTGGCGATAATCGCTGGGAGATTACATTGTCCTTATCAATGGATATTGCTGTAGCAAACATGTATGATTATGTATTATTTAAATATTATTACGATTTGTGATTACTTTATAGGTGTTTTTTTTTTTATGGTAGGTAAAAATCATCCAATGACGAGTCCCGCTCTTGGGCGGAGCGGAAAACAAGTGTCAGACTCTTACTGACTAAACAACCTACCCCGTTCCTACATCGCCATACATACCAGGGCCAGAGCCTTCCTTTTCAGACACAAACCCGTGGCCCTGATTGGCTTCGACCCTTCTGCAGGGTCCCTACGGTTGCTGACAACTCCTTGAGGCGCGCGGGAACAGTGCGCGCCGTCGACGACTGGGCTTGGTCCGGACGATTACCAGACGACCGGACGGCGAGCTACCCAATGCTCACCGTCCGCAAGCCCGCGTACTTTATAGGTGTTACTGAATGCCTGAATTAAATGTTATTTTAATAAAAATAAAAAAAACATTTAATAAAAAAATAAATAATTAATAAAAGAATATTAAAAACAATTTTGTAATGAAGTAAAATTAAAAATTGATTTCGAAACGAAGCTGCAGTTAGCATTTAAAAGTGAGAAAATTTTAGATACTTACTTTTTGACACGAATAATAAAAAATATCAACTACTCAATTACTAAGATTTTCCTTTACAGTCTAGATCTATTACCACAACAAAAAAATTACCTCTTTTTTAGCTTCCTCCATTTGTCTTTCTGATTCCGCTCGTTCCAATTCTTGATTTCTTTCTAGTTCTATCTTTTTCTTTACTTCTTCTTTAGCCCTAAAAATAAAATAACAAAATTCTAAAAACTAAATTCCTACAGATAAGTATTTAAATAATTTATTGTAGATTATTTAAGCACTTATCACGGCAAAATTTTGATCATTTTAACCCTATGGATTTTTTAAAATCAGCCGAGCGAATCAATGACCTGCAGGTAGTTGTCGGTCGTTGCGTACTAACTACCTATAGGTCATTGATTCGCTCAGCTGATGTTGACTCATATAAATAAATTTTAAACGTATATAAATTAATTCGAGTTTAAAAATATATATATGTCGGAAACGGCTTCGATTTGTTGACAACAAGACAAGGCACGCCATCTAGTGGCAACTAGAAGAACTAAAGAAAAATGGCGCGTTTGACAGAGTCGGTGACGTATGCGCTTTGCTGCGAGCTTGCTGAGAAGGGAACCCGCCCGGGAAGCGGACTCTTAGCCAAGCCGTCGCAGAGTCAAGACGTTCTGAAACTGTCCGTTTTATTGTAATTTGTGATAACGGTGCACTGTACCGAAATGTATTGAGAAGTAAACCGATTTAATTAATAGCCGTTGTTATTCATTACACGATACCCACATAGACCCACATGATAGATCTGATAGACCAGGGCTCGAAAACCACCCTGGACACGAGACGACATATATTTTATCTTTATAAAACGATAGTGGTTTATGAACCGGATAAACTCGCTTCGGGATTAAAACGATCAAAATTTAGCCGTATATTTTGTGGCTGCTACAATAAATTGAAACAGTCAATCTTCACAATGTATCCCTTTAGCATCTAATACCAAGGAAAACACCTCATTTTCCATCTCATCAACTACAATATTATAATGACGTCCTACCTGTCAACTTCTAAACTGCGCTGGTATGCTTCGTCCTGCTCCCTCTTGACACGTTGTCGTGCGTCTCGCTCCCTCTCCATCTTGGCCTCGTCTTCTCGCGCCGAACTGAACCGTTCTAGCGCTTCTACTAGACCACCTAGTAACTCTGATACGCCTACGTTGCCTGTGTACAAGTGCAAACGTATATTATAGTTCGTTTTTTAATCCTAGACTACGATTGGATAACTTAAAATGTCAAACTCCAGAAAATTGGGAACATATTTCTAGAGTGACAGTGACATTCTGAGTTGTCAAATCGTAGTCTAGAATTAAAAAACGAACTACAGCTTGAGGCCAAAGCAACTTTGACACCACCTTTTGACAGCTACAGTTATGTATATATCGTGGCCGGATCATAAAAATTGACCAATTCATGATGTGGCCAGGTAAAACTGGATAGATAATTTTAAATGCTAAAGTTTGATTATATTTGAATCCTCGTTTGGCCTACATTCTTCAGACCTTTTAATACCATGGAAATTCTACATTTTGAAATCATCAAATGATTATTTCAAAATGTAGTTAAGTCAAATGTTAGCGTTTCAATGATCTGGCCAATTTTAGTTGGCCATATCATGAAGTGATCAATTTCTATGACCTGGCCATGACATATACATGACAAAGCATATTGTCCCACACATGGGTATTAACCTCCCACATTGAACTGCTTTGAAAATCGGTTGGATAGACATATAACGTCTCCAAACTATATGCAACACGCACATCAGCTAATAGCTGCTAGGGTTTACGAAATAATAGATTTAAAATGAACGACATTTAATTATTTGCCTTATTTTTATTACTATTCTGTGGCATTTAAAATTTTGTTTTCATGACATTTAATAATTAAACATTATTTTCAGTAATATTATGACTCCTGTCTCCTAATTTTGCTGTGCCCTACAGGGTCCATAAAGATCTTGTGAAATTTAATACCATCTGTGTACATAATATGGAATGCAATAAAGTATTGAGATATTTTTTTCATATTCAAAATTGTAATAAATACGACAAATAAAGAACTAATGATAATTATTATTATAATTAGTAGTAAACAGTAGTTACCATTGATGACGGAGTAGATCTCTGTGTTGGAGCGCACTCGCATGATGATGACGAGCGCGGGCATGCGGTCCACCGGGATGTTGCGTATCGTCATGCTCGCCACCGGACCTAACGCGTTGGCTACTGATGATAATAACCTGGATACATTGGCAAATGTTTAATGATTTTATTTAAAAATTAATTCTACATGACAAAGAAATGAGCCACTAGAGAAAACTCTTCGATACTCAATGAAGCATTCTAATGTTCCTTGTTTCAAAATCCAAAAATTTACAATATCTACTTTTGATGTTCGTAAGTTGTTGTTCTTTGTAAGGAAAATCTTATGTATTAAGGGCGGCTTGCACGACCTGCTCTTAAAACTAGATTTTGTTAAAGTCGCATTAGTCATTAAGCTCGACTTAACTTAAACTGTATTAGTAGCGTCTTGCTAGTGTCGAAATCTACTCGACTTAACTAAACCTAGCTTAACACGTTTCATTCTTTTCGTTCATTCATTTGCGTTTCATTTTTCATAATTTTGCTGGATATTTTACACATTTTTTAACTGTTTTGGAGGTATGGAACGTTTCAAATATAAAAAACCAAGGATTTTATAAAGGAATGACTGGAACGCTTACGACAACCTCAAAAAAGTTCTGAAGAGTAAAGTTAAAAAATGGGTTTTTTATCTCATTCATTTAGTGTGTCCAACAAGTGCGCTAAACAAGTTCGAGATGTTTTTGATGTAGGTATTATAAATAGATATATATCGATATAGATAGATATCCATTTAATAACGCAATGGTATTCGCACCGTGGTGCATGCTGTAAAATTCTGAGCTCTGTCCTAAAGAAGTTAAATATGTTATTAGTACAATAATTACATAGACTTATTCCCACTGCCGGACCACAGGGCTCCTCTCTAAGTGAAGGAATGGGCCATAATCCACCATTCGGGTCCAGTGCGGATTTGTGATTGTTTTTCCTTCACCGTTTTGAGAGCAGTAGTGATGAAAAAATTAAAAGTAATGAGGAAAACATAATTTAAAGGAAGATGGGGTTAAGAAATGGGGTAGCGAGGTAAGAAGGGGACCGGGTGATATTTAGCCGTTTTATGTCGCAAAAAGTTTGGTCAATATGAGCACGTTGTAACTTTACAAGTATTGGCAAAAATTGGCCTAAAAATGGAAGAAAAGCCTTTGAACACTGATAATTCTTGAGTGTGACAAACTCTTACAAATTGTTAAACCTTTCCGCCTTTGTTAACTGACTTTGACTACACTCCATGTTAGCGTGCTGTTTGCTGATAAAGAGTTTGTAATATTGCTTCGTCATCAATCCAGACTATCCGTAGGATAAAGATACAAGATCCTTGACGCCAACTGACGTTTGTTATTATTTATATCACTCACTAAATCTAGAATTAGCGACTTAAACCACCTACCATGCCGGTTTAAATTTGACATTTCTTTAAGTCTAGCTTTACGCTAAACCGATGTCGTGCAATGCGTTAAGTTCGATTTAAGCTTAAGTCGAGTTTAAATCACACTAAATCTAGATTTAACTGAGATGTGCAAGCCGCCCTTAGTGTTTTTCCTATTTGGATTAGATTATTTAAGTCAACATTATTAGTCCTCAAGTACACTGCAAATAGCCCCGTATTTTTTTTAATGATAAATGGGATAAATCATTTTAAACTAAAAACAAAAAAGGACCTAAAATTGAACCTTGGGGTGCCCCAATTATCACATTTAATCCTGACGAATTGACACCGTTTATCTGAACTAATAGCTGTCTGTCATTCTAATAAGATTTTAATAAGCTTAACGCTTCTTTGCCTAGTCTGTAATGCTCAAGTTGCAAGAGTAATATTTCATGAACTATGCAATCAAATGCCTTAAACAGATCGTATAAGATATATTGTATAACACTAGGTTTCTGGTTTCTGATTTAATTGGTTGTTGACACTAATAGTCAAAACAGTGTTTAGAGACTAATGCTCTATATGAAGGAGACTGATTAAAACCTACACGATCTAGCTTACAAGGTCGATTTTAGCTCTAACTGCTCTGTACTTACATATTATTGTTGTCGGGGTGTGTAAGGTCCCAGCCATATACTATAAAGTTGGCGGAGAGGGTCTGCAGTACTGCCTCACAACCCAGAAGTTGTGCGCAGAACACGTTGGATAGTACCGACTGTTCGTGGTGCAAATATACGCCTAGGAGTTTCCGCTGCAAATGTAAAAACGAATTGTTATGTTACAAATAAATCTTCCAATTTGAACACTCATGTTGGCAATTAAGACTACTAAATTTAATTTTAGCATATAATAAATGGTTAGTTTTACAGGCAAGTTTAAAAAATAGTAGATTAAAAATTGGCAATGAACAATGAGATAGTGATCAAAACTTTTATTATAAAAAGCAATATTTTTTATAGGCGAAGTTTTTATGTTTTTAGACATCTGAAAGTGCAAATGCAACTATAAAAAAAAGAACTGCTGAGTGGCATAAGAACATGATTTATTATAAAAACGTTCCTTCGCCTTTTTGTTTGTGCTCAATAATGAGTTTTTTTAAACCTTTTTTTTCCTTTAGACACAAAACTAACCTCTTTAGCAGGTTTGAGACAGGACTCCTTGATGGCGTCCTGCAACGTGCCCTCGAAGAAATGCGGCGTGTTGGGCCCGTACCGCGAACGGAAGCGCTGCGAGAACTCGATGCAGCCCAACGCTTCGTCTTCTACACTATCTGACACTGAAAATACACAATTGTTCAGTCAAATTGAGGTTTTATCGCTTAAGGTCTATACTCATTCAAGTCTCAAGAGGTGTCATAGCATAGCTTCAACCTTATAATGTTCCGACTACAGAAACTCGGCCTGAGTTGCTGTAGTTCGCTCAAAGGGAACAGGCCGTAATCCACCTCACGGGCCCAGTGTGGGTTCGACGATATCACATATGTTCGAATTTGGTTCTAGGACATGCTGGTTTTCTCACTATGTTTTCCTTCACCGTTTTGAGAGCAGTGCTGATGAAATAAATTACACAAAGTAATGCCCCTGATTGGGTTTGAATACACGACCTATAATTCGTAAGTGGGGGCCTTTACCACACGGCCACCACTGGTCCTGCAAGAGGCGTCGCTTAAAGTCAGGTGATAAAACGGTGCAGTAAGGCTTTCTGTTCATGGTAGCGTAGCTTAATAAACGCGTATTCGATATCATACGCTTGATATACGTCTGCTCACAGCTTATTACATAATAATAATATAGTAATATTCGACAACTATCACACAACGGCGTATAGTCTCAAGCTAAGCAGAGCTTGTGTTAGGAGTACTAGACAGCTGAAAAACATACTATATATTTCTAAATATATACATTTTATAGATAAATTACACCCAGACACAGAACAAATGATCGTGCTCATCACACAAACTTTTGTTCTGGGTGGGAATCGAACCCACTACCTCCGGCATAGCAGTCAGGGTCACTAACTACTAGACTGGCAGGCCAGTCCAATACAAACTATCAAAACATAACTATGATACTCTGTCGATGACGCGGCAGTGTCGTGCTCACAGACTTCATGACGCCTGCCGAACCGCATGTCATACCAACGTCGTTGCGTGCATCGAAAGCACGTGTTTTATTTCGCAAAAATGACGATAACGTCTTAGAGTAGAATTTTTTTAAGTCTGCGCGCGGCGAAAAAAGGAAACTAATTATTTGCCGTCATCTTGACATTTATGTCAGGTGTCAAGAGAATGTTTTGTGTTCCGTGTTTTTAATCGTTTCCAAAGTAAATAATCGTCATCATTATACCGAAAGTGGTTAAAAGTGCTGGTAAAGATATTATCTTGAAATTCAAACGTGCTTGTTAAAGGGAATGAAAAAATATCGGGCTTACGATACGATTTTCCAAAAGTGGACCATTTGTCAAATATTTTTTTCGGGTGACCAGAACAACAAATCTCCCTGAATGTTCGTACCCGAGTGGTGCTTGGCAGAAAAACAGAGTTGGTTGAAAATGGACTGCTACTATGTATTTGAATTTTAACAAGTGATTATTATAACGAACTATTTAAGAGTTTGTTGAAAATGGACTGTATTTTAATCTTAATAAAGTGACTATTATGACAAGCTATTATATATTAAATAAAGTACATATTTTCTAAGTTCCATGACTTTTTTATAATAATTAAACAACCTATAATTCAGTCTATTTGTTTACTTTCATTAAAGTAGTAATTATATAGATTTGGATCTATATCAATATCTACATCTACACATCTGTTTTTTTTTTATTTTTTTGTTTGTAGGAGGTAATCTCTAGAAGTACCAGTTCGATTGCAAAATTTTTTTCACTGATAGAAAGCTGCATCATTTCTGAATGTCATAGGCTATATTTTATGATTATGAATAATATAATAAAGAAGTAAAGTTTGTTTTTTTATCTCTAGAAATTGTATAGGAACAGAGTTAAATACGTTAAAACAAGAAATTTTCCGCGGACGAAGTCGCAGGCAGAATTTAGTATATTGTATAAAGATCAATGCAACTTTATAACTCAAGAACGTGCCCACCTATCCAAACCAAATGTTTAGGCTTTGTTCGGACTATTTAGTAGATGGTTTATGTGAAGTTTTTCAAAATCGGTCAAGGGGTTCTTCATTTATCACATTTCCGGAATCAGAAAGATTCTGGAAGCGAAGCCGCGGGCAAAAGCTACTAATATATAAAAGCGAAATACCACTCACTGATTAATCACTATATAGCAGAAACTATAACACCTACAAACTTAAAATTCGGCAGGTAGGTTTCTTACAGGGTATAGACGTCCGCTATGGACAGATTTTACGAAACTCCACCCCTATGGTGGTTAACAGACTTTCACGCAGGCGAAGCCGCTGGCAGAAGCTGGTATACCTACCTACTACAGAAAAAAGGCTGCGTGCGGCTAAAATTTGTTTTAATTTTTTGATAAAATTTGTTGTAAAATCGCTATCGCTACATCGTTAAGTAATCGTCATCTATAATTTTAGAAAACCTGAAGAACAAACTAAAATGTAATAATATGTAATGAAATGAATCGTATTTCCCATTATTGATTTCAAAACGTATTTCTTGTGCTTTGTTTACTTTGTATTTTTTTTATTATATGAGGGAAAGTAGATTAATTACACTGGCAACATTAAGCACTCCCCCAGCTACGCGCAGACTTAACGTAATCCAACTCTAGTCGTCAGACAGCATTGTCAAAAATGAATAAAAAGTAGAGTCTGTACTCTAACTTATTAATGGGGTTTGGTAGGGTTACCTAACCCATTTTAGTAGGTTTTCAAAGTTATTTTTAGAAAATTGAGAATTAACAATCCCCTTGTTTCGAATTGCGTCAAAAGCGATTATATCGCAAAACTTTCTTTTCTTTCTTTTTCTTTTTTTAAAAACGTTGCCCAATACTTGGAATTACTCCTGTGTCGTGGGTGCGTTCACAAACACGTAAAGTCACATATACAAGATACCCAGACCCGGAACATCAATCTGTAGGCCATACAAATATTTGTTCCGTGCGGGAATCGATCCCGCGACCCTCAGCGCTGCAGTCAATCGCTCAACCACTGCGCCAACCAAGTCGTCAGACTAACTGAACAAATTTAATAGTAACAAAATGTAAAGGCCATTGAGTAATAATGGCACACTGGTTGGATTCGCGATATAATCACTTTCGATGCAATTTAAACAAGGGGAATATGAACTGTTTGCACTGTTCAAGCAGTGAAAGTGTACTCACTGAGCGGCTGCAACCTCTCGGACTGCACGAGGTCCACGAACATGTCGTCCTCACCGGTGTACCCTTCAGCTGTGTCCTCTACCTCCTCCACAGAACTGTTTTCACTGTCCGAGCTCTCCACTATTATCTGGAATTTATAACATTCTTTATTTTAGGACTAAAGGATTGATATATATATATATATGTCGTGAAAGGTTGAGAGCTGTTCTTGATTTCAATCATCATCATCATCATCAGCCTTTTTAATGTTCCCACTGCAAGGACACAGGCCTCCTCTCTCTAGGAGAGGGATTGATTTCAATATTAAAGAATATACCCATACAAACATAAAATTCTACTAGAATAAACTAGAATTTTGTGCAAAAAAAACAGGGAAAGCTTTGCACTACACTGGATGTATAGGTTAGTAAATTTGACAAACAATTTAGAGAAGTGAAAAAGTTTTTCACTTTTCGGTTCGCCGACTCGAACCGACTTTACCCGAACGATCGTTAGCCAAGCGTGACGGCTTAGGTACACAATACCACTCATTCACACTATCAATATATGGATATTATGGATGTGCCCAGTGTACAGTGAGTAATGAAGTTTACACTTGAAAATGTAAAAAAAAGTAAAAGCCTAAGGCATTATGTCCGCCTTTGTACAGTGTTACATGCATAAAGATTTTATAATAAACTAGCTTCTGCCCGCGACTTCGTCCGCGGATCGACTTCTTGTAGTGATAGCTCGGTTAACATCCATGTTATATAAATAATTTATAGCCTATGTCACTCAGGAGTAAAGCAGCTTTCTATTGTTGCTAAATTTTTTCCAATCGAACCATTAGTTCCAGAGATTATCTCCTACAAACAAAAAAACAAAAAAAATAAAAGAACAAACTTTACCTCTTTATTATATTAGTGTAGATAAAAGTAGTGTATTAGTTAATTATAAAATCGTGGAATGAAAAGGTTTACCAATATTCAAATATATTCACTGCAAAGCATTTTTGGAATAGAGGCCGATACTTAATAAATATAAAAACGTAATATTTAAATCTCATGACATAGTCACTGGTTGTTATCCAATTCCTCCGAAATGGTCTGACCGAATTTTAAAAACTTTTATCTAGTTTTACCTGTTCCGATATTTGTGATCAAATTTTTGAATTAAATTTGATTCAGTTTCTAGTCACCGATTGAGTTAAAATTCTGCATGCATGCGTCAATCACATGACAATGCAAAATTATGTCGTGAAGTTCTAATCTAATCCAATCTAAATATTTTCATTGAAAACTTTTTACTCGTTTTTTTTTGTGTTTATTTGGTATATGGCATATGGCAGAACATTTGCCAGGTCACCTAGTATATTTTCAGCCAAAATTTATCCAAGTTAGTGAACCTTTTCCTCCACGCACAAAACCTAATAGGTTAGTAAAGGGTCCAGTACCGTACTATTTACCCTCTTATACTCCTTCTGCTTGGGGGCGCGCCGCACGGTCAGCTCGTGTTGCGGGAGGTCAAGCCCGGCCATCGCCAGCACGGTCTCGTCCAGGCCCGTTACTGTGGGCCAGCCTGTCCATTGCTGGGGAAAATAAACTAGAATTAGTAAGAAAGATAAAGCCTGCCTAATGGTACCTGTCTTGGGGGCCTACCACGAGCAGCAGTATTACTTCGATATTACTTTAAGTGGGAAAGAGACGGCGCTAGACAACGTGTCTAACGCTGTCACTTGCACACTCAGGAATAGGAATAAAACAATCTTACTTTAAACGTCATGGTCTAGGTCCTGGTCTATGGTCAATGGTCCAATAGACCTTATATGTCCAATAGTCTGCTAGGGCGCTTCATTGGCATTGGTCATCTAATAAAACTTTTAAAACGGCGCGCTCACACAGCCTGAACGTCAAAATTACATTAATGCTATCAATGTAAAGGTTTATGGCGCCTAATCTAGTTCGTAGTACATATATATCGATGTTTAGATCCCAATATGTAATTATCCAGCTGAGTTTGTATGGTGACCACTGACCGTTATTAGTTTTCACACTGGACTGACTGCCGTCAAAGTGCTTTTGTACTCATTTGATATTCGCCATATTGGCGCTGTCGGCTGTAGCGAGTGTTTATGGTACTAGAGCTAGTAATGTCGGTCGCATATAATATACACGCCATGACCTCATTTTTCAAAGGTTTTACAAGCAGAAATAATATGGAATTCGAACGAAATTAATTCGAAATACAGAATACTGTATACTTCTCTGCAAACCTTTGTATTATATTTCAAATTAGTTCCCTGGACGCTCGCGACTGGCGCTTCAAAGACACAAAAAGCTGTCAAAATTAAGGACGTAGTACTTATAATACTGGACAAACTTGTTTGTCAAACAAAGTTTGTCCAGTATTATAATGTACTACGCACTAGATTAGGCGTACGGTGCAGTCACTTTACAGACGTTTATTTGCAGGCTATAGCCTGCAAATAAATTCACACACTGCGGTAACACTTACCTGATGTCTGACGGGTATGTCTGTGAGCGAATATATGTCGTTCTTGACTTCTTGCACAGTTTTGGTGCCTGGATACTTGAGCGTGTACTCCTTGTCGTCCACTTTCACGTGCAGAACGTACGTTGTTGTCAGCCTTTCTGCAACCCTGGTAGAGACGACAAGATTCATTAGTTATACACAGCAAAATATTGATAGTTTTAATCCTGTGAAGGGTCAAACCAGTACATAAAATTTAAAAATTAAATACTTTTTTCTAAAACTCGAATTAATATACGCATATACGAAATCCATTTCTTTAAGTAAACATCAGCCGATGGAGTCCAATGACTCTGAAGGCAGTTGTCAGTCGTTACGCACTAATTACCTACAGGTCATTGGACTCGATCAGCTGATGTTTACTAAAATCTCCTTCCACGGAAATAAAACGTAGTAATTGAATGGGTTATTGAGTATAGGACAGATATACTCCATTCACATTAGATATTTTAACTTCTTTACGGACCGTTCAATCGATTTTGACTTTTATTGGTATGATAAATGTTGTCTGCAGAAAATAGTTGCTGTTGTAAGAGTTATTTTTTGCTTTTAATGTCATCGTTATACTCACTCATCATCCGCCATAAGCGCTTCGGCTGCTTTGAGCCGCAGCACGGCATTCTGTGGCAGGTTGAGCGTCTGCAGCGTGGCGTTGTTGGTGGCGCGCGACCCGCCCAGCCCCGACAGCTGCTGCCGACACACTGGCACACCGCATTTGCTTTCCAACTCCTTTTTTAAATCACCTGTGAGCAAAAAGGTTGTATAGTTGGTAATCCTTGTTACATAAGTTGAACTATCATGGCAGTCAACTGGTGATTACCGTTGTTAACCGATTTTCGTGTATCAATCGAAGTTGGGGGCTGCACGTTAGCATAGCAACGGGTTCAACTTACTTGCGTACTATACAGACTGTAAAGCTCAGACCAGACAGGTGTTGTGTCGGTGTAAGCATCTGCCCAATAGTTCATTTCGGATTGTTGTGTTTATGTAATAGGATAAGGGCAGGAAGAAGAAAATGTATACGTTCGAATCGAGCGGAGAACACTGATACCTGAATGCAGGATTTTGTATAACAATTTTAAATTAAAAAGAATGCCAACAATTATGTAAAATAAAATGGCTTGTTTGTCATATTGTATATAAGTGCCGACTAGCTAGGTCTAGTAAACATCTAGGACTTAGTAAACTTTTATTATTCTATAATCATAATGTTGATTTACTGTCATAATCACTATGCAAATAAGACGGTATTTGTTGTGTACATAATTTACATCAAACATAGTTATTATTTTATAATTGTAATTGTGAGTTTTGTTAGCCGTCTAAAGCTGGACGAATGGCCTCCTACAGTGGATGTCTCCTGGCTGACAAAATTTATGTATATACAAACACACAATAGCCGTTCTAACTTGGCGAGACTGAAGTTAAATAACCATTTACAACAGCAATCATTATCAGTCTTTTTTTTAATGTTCCCAACACAGGCCTTATCTCTAGGAGAGGGAAAACGTAATCCACCAGATTAGAGAATTGGGGAGCAGGGTGTAAAATCTCACGTCATCATCATCAGCCTTATTAATGTTCCCACTTCTGGGACACAGGCCTCCTCTCTAGGAGAGGGAACGGGCCTTAATCCGCGTGGTGGATTATGGCCCAGTGCGGATTGGTGGATGTCTCACGTCTTCGAATTTTTGGTTCTAGGACATGCCGGTTTCCTCACGATGTTTTCCTTCACCGTTTTGAGAGCAGTGGTGATGAAATAAATTACACAAAGTAAAACGCCTGGCTGGGTTTGAAGCCGCAACCTACAACTCGTAAGTCGGGGCCGTTACCACTTGGCCACCACTGCTCTCTAACTTTATAACAGCAATAACAACTGCTAATGCCTCTTTGTAATTTTTTTTTTACGAGTGAACAAGTTCGCAGAGCCTAACTTCAGATTCCCCAAGTGAGAACAGCTGTACTGTAAGTAATAGTGTAGTAGTACTTACCGACTGTTGCATTCGCAGATATTTTAACTTCATGTATCTTATTATTACAGTGAACTTGTAGTTCTACAATAGGAATGGGGGTATAATTTAAAAGCGTCGAGGTTGATGCTTGATTACGGTCTTCCCGGTCTGCGGACAAACATTCAATTGTTAAGTACTTCAAATAAAATTATGCTTAGTTATAAAGGTTTTAAGCATTATATTAATTTATTAAACAAAATGTTAACAGCTAGATTTTGCTCGTGGCTTCTTCTGCGTACATAAATATAGCCTATGTCACTCGGGAATAAAGCAGCTTTTTATTGGTGAAAAAAATTATCAACTGGACCAGTACTTTTTCTCTCTCTACTTCATAGGTAGATGAATATGAAAGCTATGAGAACGTTCGAAAGAATGATCGTACGTAGCGTAAGAACATAAAGGGCAACTGAAGTACATAAGTCGGTGGCGATGGTAAATGTAAGTTTACGGAGACGGGGCGCAATGGGGACTCATTGGGGTTCGACGTACATTTCAGGGCTGCGTTCAAATATGAGGTTGAAGTTAACTCCAATGACGTTACAGGGTAGGTATCTACCTACAAGTTCTATTGTCAATGGCTTACTGCAACCTACCCTGCTCGAAGTTACGAGTTAATTTGTTTTTGTTTTCGTGGAGGAAATCCTCATGGATGTCCTCCACCCTGGGGTAGGTGGAGGGGTTTGTCAGACTTCCGCTGCCCCAGACTAGTGGTGACCCAAACCACATGGGTCTCTTCACAAATTGGAGAGAGCTCTCCTATACGTCTAAGAGAGGCGTACGTGGAATACTACGCGCCACCATCTCGGGTATAGATTGACGAGTCGAAAGTTTGCGTTAATTGAGTTAACTCCAGGGTAGCTACCCAAGTCATACAAGAATGACTCAGGGTTGCAACTCAACACTACTCTGGTTATTTTTGAATCCAGCCCAGCAGCGGGTTTACACACGGAAACACAAACATATGTCATGTACGATAAACGAATAACGCGTCTCCTTAAACAAGCACTTTGACGGTGTAGACATTCTCGCGGATCATCTATTATTCAATTAAACACTATAAAAATAAATTTTCCATACCTGGTGGGTGAGTTTTTGGAGTTATCATAGATATATCATCGTCTATCATCTCAACGTCATGAGTGTCGTTATCTTGATCATGTGCTGACGAGCTGGTCCCATCCTGTGGCATCACTCGGTTGATGGCTGCCTGGAAAAGAGAAGAGAGCGAGTGAGAGAGATGGCGTTATATTATGAGATGTGTAAACTGTATTACAAGCTTTTTATTAGCTTGCAATGTATGTATGTTCGGCTCAAATCTTGCAACTCAATTTTGAAGCAGATATCTTCAACCGATTGAGTTGAAATTTAGCATGCATGTGTCAATCAGATGACAATGCAAAATTATTATGTCATGGAGTTGATCCGATAATGGAACGGGGAGGTGAATATAGGAACTCTGTAATTAAAGGGCACAACCACGTCGAGTTTGGGCTCATGTGAATCGTCTTGATGAGTTTTGATTATATAAGTATAGACCACCGCTATAAAAGCTTGTAATGAAAAAAAAATTGTCACTGAAAATTTGTTAGTTAATTAAGCCCCAAGAGGACACCGGTGTCCGAACACCTATAGTCTTTTAATTGTGTCTGTAATTACGGTAGTCGTTAGGCGAGACTATATGTTAAGTGGTATATTTGCTTTTTGTTTATTAGTTTATATTTACGTAATGTATGTTAGTTAGCCGTGCAGCGTCTTTTCGTCAAAGTCGGCTGGTGCGAAATATCAGCGCTGTGGCTGTTTAATACATGACCACTCAGCTTTTTGCTGAGCACTGGCCATTTTGCGGGGTTGTGTCGCATATTTTGCTGTTTGTTCGTTGTTTCTGTTTTTATTTATGCATATTTTATGGTATGCGCAACACTTTTGGGCTAATAAACTCTTTTTTTTATGTAACAGCCTTACGTTACACAGAAACAAACCGGGCAAGTGTGAGTTGGGCTCGCGCACTGGAGGTTCCATGAAAACAGTTCAATTCCCGAATTGAGTTACGAAATGTTTTTTTTTGTGAACAAGGTCAAATTTCTGTTTTTAGATATTTTTCCTATACTTGTGCTATGAAAACTAGCTTCATGCCAAATTTCAGGATTTTAGGTCATCTAGAAGTACCCTATATGATTCCCTTGAGAGAATTTAACTTCATTATATGCTTTTAATTTTAACTCGATGCCTCCACACGTTCTTGAGATAAAAATCATCCAACGACAACTCCCGCTCTTGGGTGAAGCAGGAGATAATGTTAGACTCTGCTTTGCATACTAGGGCAAAGCCTTCCTTTCAGACGCGAACCTTTGGCCCCGGTAGGCTTCGACCCTAGCACTTGGTTGCGACAGTCACTGTCGCCATTTCACCATGAGATAGCCGCCATATGTTTTAACAAAAAAATTGTTAGCATTCAGAATCTCTATTAAATGTGCAAGGCTTCTATAGATGTACTTTTTATATATTTTTTATTTATGCGTAGGTAAACCTTCCTATTTTCAGAGAAGAGGGAATCAACATATAAATTTGTGTAAAATAATAACGGATTAATTTTATGCATCCGAAATATCTGGAGAAAGATGTTGAAAAAATCCACAACACGTAACAGTGGTTGTATGAAAATATACTCATCATCATCATCAGCCTTTTAATGTTCCCACTGCAGGGACACAGGCCTCCTCTCTCTAGGAGAGGGAATGGGCCATAATCCACCACGCGGGCCCAGTGCGGATTGGTGGATAAAATATACTATGCGTTCCAAATAAGAATAGGATCCATTGACAGGATGTGACGTCACGTCCTACTGTCAAATCAAATATATTTTAGCAAAATTGGATAACTCGGAGATGAGTAAAATTGAAAAACTGGATCCAGAATTTTTCGTTCACAGTTCGTAAATAATTTTTTTTTCGTATATAAACTTAATTTAAAAAAATAATATCTTGGCTCGATTTGACAGTAAATCGTGACGTCAAAACATGGCATTCGATACTATTTTCGTTTGGAACGCATTGTACCTCGAGTTGGCCTCTCATAATCTGAGGTTCCATTTTAAGGGTGCTCTAATCGGCAGCTTGAATCCATCAACAATGATGGGCGCAGTTAAAATGCATGCAGTCACATCCAACAATATTTGCGAAAGTTGCAAATGCTGTGATGAACATTATTTATAGCGAAAAGCTCGTAAAATTTTATGAGCAGACCTTTGTGTTTCAGTATTTTTATTTGATAATTGTTGCTCACAACACAACTTAATACCTTGCATGTCTGATTACTCACTTTATGTAAACGCATGTTTGACAAATAAATTTTCTTTCTTTCTATAAAATAAAACCAATCAAATTTTTAAAATAATTAATTCTACTTTTTCTTCTTTCTGCACTTATCCCATATTATAACTTGTGGTCGGCGCAACACGTTTCTTTTCTTCCACTCTGTCACCCGTCACACTATCACTAACTCCCTTTTCTTTCATATCACTCCTCACACAATCCATCCATTTCTTATTCAGCCTCCCTATACTATTCCTGTTGGAACATATTTTGCCATTTTTATTATTGTCGAAGTATCGAAATCTTGAAGTTGACTACTATTACTTCTATAAAAAGTTAGGTAAAGACGAAATATAAGGAAGGAGGATGACTTTAAAATGACCTTGGGTCCCATTTGGACAAGAGTATCGGCAGATAGAATGCAATGGAAAGAGTTGGACGAGGTTTTTGCCGTAAGGCAAACCGAAATTAGAGATATATATTAACTAAATTTGTTAAGTTTACAATGCCTAATGTTAGGCAAGTGGATACTAGTGTGCTAATAAAAGGTAAAGAATTGAGTCCTGAAGATACTACAGTGTTCTTGGGCATAACCCTGGATGCTAAACTTCAGTGGGGCCCACACATAGATAAGTTGTCAAAAAAACTTAGCTCTGCAGCATATGCCGTTAGACAAATTCGAAAGCTAACTGATTTAGAGACAGCCCGTTTAGTTTATTTTAGTTACTTTCATAGTGTAATGTCGTACGGTATTTTATTGTGGGGAAATGCTACCGATATACAGACGATTTTTGTTCTGCAGAAAAGGGCTATTCGTTCCATTTATAAACTAAGTCCCAGATTCTCCCTCAGAGAGAAGTTTAAAAATATTAATATTTTAACTGTGGCATCTCAGTACATCTATGAAAACATTTTGTATGTTCATAAAAATAAAAATTTGTTTAAAAAATACAGTGATATTCACAACGTAAATACTAGGAATAAACACAAATTAGTGGTTCCGGTAACAAGGCTCAAAAAAATAGGAGGCACATTTAGATGCCAATGTATACGCTTTTATAATAAGCTTCCCAGTCCTATTCAAGAACTTAGCCTTAATAAATTTAAATCATTTGTAAAACATAAACTTTGTCAGAAGGCTTTTTATACTGTAAAAGAGTATCTTGAGGACAAAACAGCTTGGGATTGACCTGCTCCAGTAATCACTGTAATTGATGTAATTTCATTTCTTATTTTTTTTTTGGTATCATTATTATATATATATATTTTATTATTATTATTTTTAACTGACGATTATTGTTATTTTACAATTATGACATATTTCTCTTTTTTTTTATTTTTTTTGCAACTATTAAATTTAACATTTAAATTTGAAATTGACAATTGTATCGTTTTTTTTTTTTAAATTTGCAATATTAATGGGTAAAATTACATTTTTGTAAATTTTTATTATTGTGAATGTGGGGACTATGTGGATTACTTTTCGTTTTTCCTTAATTTTAACTTTTAATTAACTTATAATGTCTGGCAGTTATGAGTACTTTTTGCGGCCTACCCAAATGTCCTTTCTTTGGTATTTTTCGTCAAATCGTTGAGCTCCTTGGTGGTCCTGAGTTGAGCTACACGAGAACTGACAAATGCTTGCACTGACTGGACAGGTCCACTCAGAACTGTGTGGTTCTTTCTTCAAAAGACCATCTCAGACTCCAATCTGCATGGTTCTCATATGATTTGACCATTACATGTATGGACTTTAAAACAGACTTTGACCCCTGAGTTTGTTTCGGTGTTTCTTCTCAGGGTAGTCAGCTAGGAAACACCGGCCTCATCTAGTATAAAAAAAACGAAAAAAAAAAAAAAAAAATTGACATGTAAAAGAGTTTGTAAAAACCTATTTACAAAATAAAATCATTTATCATTTATCATTTAGATATATTATAGTAAAGAAATTATGTAACTATAAATATTCTGTGGATCTTTTCTCGGAAATAAAGGCTTTATTATCATTACATAGTATAAAACAAAGTTGCTTACCGCTGTCCCTACGTATACATGGATCTTTAAAAGTACGCAACGGATTTTGATGCAGTTTTTTTAAATAGATAGAGTGATTCAAGAGGAAGGTTTATGTGTATGTATAATACATACATAATTTATTCAATATCAGTACCCGTGCGAAGCTGAGGCGGGTCACTAGTTATTATTATAAAGATAAAATATCTCATATAATTTGTATGGTGAAATGACTAACTAGAGCACCCTTAATAAAAAAAGTTGACAGATGAAGAAAACATAGGACTGTTTTATTTATAGCTGGGAGTTGAATTCCTCTAGATGTTTGCTGTGGCTAATATATGGCTATTGTAAATAGGTCAACTTTGTTTAATGACTCAAACAGCCAACAATAGTAATGAAGGCAAACACACTGAGGAATGGGTCCTAATTATATATTACAATATTGTAGTGTCTTTAAAAACTGATAATTACAATTGGCTTAAATAATTTATGACTAATTGGAGTTCAGCATTAAAATATGTTCAGTTAGCAACTAAAGGTGATGATCAATTCAGAGTTTTCAATATTATAATTATGTACAATAGAAGCACTTTTTTTAATATCACAATCTTAGTAACTTAGGGAAGTCTCTATTTTGTATTCATTCTATTTCTATATTTAAATAAAATAGCCCCATAGACTGTTTTTAGAAATACAGATATATTTAGTTACAGTTAGGAAATTTTCGCTACTCATGTGCTGTTTTATGAAACTTGATATTATTTTAAAACTGTTTTGAGTAAAGTGTAAGACCAGTTAATTAGTAACTTCTAGGAGTACTAGTATTAAATAGAAGTACTGAATTTAATAGCTAAGACATGGAGTTGCAGATGCCTGGGGATTGGGGTCATAATATGTGTCAAGTAAAAAAGAGGACATACCACCCAACCACCACCAACCACCACCACCAATATACCACCGCCAATATTAGTCCATCATTTATTGTGGGGGCGTTTTCAGCAAACTGTTTTTGAGAATTCTATCAAAAATTTCAATATAGAGATAATTTCATAGAGTATTACAGTATACTTGTAATGTCATGAATAACCATAATGAGATATGTCCACAACTATTCACACAACGCCATCTAGTCCCAAGCTAAGCAGAGCTTGTGTTATGGGTACTAGACAACTGATAAACATACTTATATATTTCTAAATACATACATATTATAAATAAATGACACCCAGACACAGAACAAATGATCGTGCTCATCACACAAACATTTGTCCTGAGTGGGAATCGAACCTCCCGCATAGCAGTCAGGGTCACTAACTACTAGACTGATAGGCCAGTCAAATATGAAGATGGACAAGACAAAGATGAATTATTTAAGTCTTGACAGAGGTATGTTATGTGTCTAAGACTTTGAAGTTCTGTTCTTTTGTGTGCATAAAGTATTTATTTATTGGTTCACCAACAGTTGTTTACACTGGTATTATGCTAAAGTTAACATGCAATCAAAATAGAGTACAATTGTGTAACAATCACTTACAGGTAAACTCCGCATGCATTAAGGATAAGTTGAGAAAGAAAAAGAAAAGCAAACTTAACTAAACTAATCTAAAATTATTCTATTATTGAAAACATGCGACTGCATTAAGGTGATATTTGTAGATATTTCTTTTTAGATGTGTGTGCCTTACACAAAATGGTTAAATTTTTAAATGTAGTATTGATCAGATTCTATAGTGTGAAAATATATTGCTAAATATCCAATTAAATTTTGTTTACAGTATTTAAATAAAAGATCTAATGGAATTACCAATATAAGAACAGAAAGATGTCTCTGTAACAAAATTGGTTTAGCTATACAGGTAAACCAATTTTATCAATATAATCACAAAATATAAGTCAGAACTATGAATAAGTATCATTATTGTTCATAATCCTATCATAGAGTTATGTTGTGATGACATGCAAATTTTGAGAAGTTCCATTTAAACTATATTTTCATTAATACATTCTTAATATCAAGTTAGAACTATTTATAGAGGATTAGAGAGATTAAGAGTGACTAGCAAAATGTTTTGATCAATGACACATGTGACATCAAAAACAATTAAAAATATAAACAAACCCTGATATGCATATAACAGAATGAAGTTAGAAACCCTTTATGAATTAATGATTTGCAGTGTGATGAATTGCATAAAAACTGACAGTTTAAAATGCAATATACTATCTATAGTTGAAAGAACTAATAATAGAGTAATGTACTTACAAGTAAGTCCCAATTTGCTTCTTCTAGGTGGTATATAGCTTCTGCAACATCTTCTAGGGCTGTTATACCCTAGAATTATTTGTTTTAATTAATACAAACGATGTATAAAATTCCTTTAATTACATATACTACGCAATTGCAGAACGTAGTAAACACCAACCACAAGGTTTACCTTGTAACTTAGTAGCTTCAAGGAAGTGAACATCGACTGGGCACAAAGAAACAATAAAGGCATAATTTGTAACGTATAACACGTGTCCAAAGTATGATTCACGATCGAAAAACCTATGCAGTTATACAAAAAGGACAAAGAAATTTCGAAAAAATCTATGAAAATCACGATAGGATCACAGCACAAAGAGATAAACGAGAATTAAGAGTCACTGTTGTTATGCACTACATAACCTTTTTGCTTCACTAAAGGTAGCTGATAGGAAAAGTACAATGATGCTAACATAGAAAGGCACTCTTACCTGAAAATTTGCTAGAATTTCCTCTCTGTTTTCTGCCATCCTGATATTATTGAGCTCAAAAAATACTATGACATTTGCGATTGCGACAAATCACTCAAACATTGACCATCGACAAACGGCAGAACGCATTTGTTGCCACCATAAAAAAAAGAAAATTTAATGTGACCACAGATTAAAAATAGCGTTTACCCTAGAAGTCTACAATCGCATGTGAAATGACCATAGAGCTCTAGTGACGTAAGATATATGACGTATTATTTTTGGCGGGCTCTTCAAAAACTTGATTTTAAATTCATAAGATGCGAGCATCAACAAAAAATAGAATAAGATAATGCGAGAAGGATAAATAACAACCTTGAGGTAACGAGAACTGAAGATCACAACAACAGTTCTTTGCTAAATATCAAGTTACCTACTTGATTAGGTTGTCTCATCTTTTCTGTTTATGTTTTAACAAGTAAAAATAAAAAGTACACTACGGCTGTCGGATCTTAGCGAGACTGTAGTTAGGCTCTGCTAATTTTAGCCCTTGAAAAGAGATAAATGCCATTTTTCAGTTGTTATTGCTGATAGAAACTGTTAGATACTGGAACTTATTTTTTTAAAACCTTTATTTTTGTACGAGTTTTCAAGTCCTAAAATTCGCAGAGCCTAACTTCAGCTTCGCCAAGATCCGACGGCCATACTGTACCTAAACTACAGTAAGTATTTTTATTAGTATACAAGTAATATATAAACTATTACTATATAATAACTAATATAAACTATTTTCATGAACTAGTGGTACCTTGAAAATTATAAATATATTTTATTTATCGTATCCGTGGTTTAACTTGCTTTTTTAGCGTAAATGCTTTGACTTTGACTCTTACTTCTTCAAATAAGTATTTACTTTACTACAAGTCTGTTCGTTAGGTACATACCTACTTGCTTTAGTGAATGACGCTATAGGGATACGGACAGCTGTAAAAAGCATGATAACTCATTCAACATAAAACTGTAATACGGGCGTTTGACCCAAGATCGCGGCAGTTGAAAAGCGCGTAAGCGGCTCGCGCACGCGCACAGGTCCATCCGAGCTTGCGCACAATTAAAACTTTACGCGGGAAAATAGTGTTCCTATAAAACTCCTAAAATCGCGGTAAATAAATTTTGCAATAAAAAAATTAAAAACTATTTAACGATTAGTAGAGTATTGAACTAGCTACCTATATAGTTTACTGATTTTTTTTACTGGCTATTAAATAACTTATTTACTGAAAAAAAAACAGGCCGTAATTTAAAAAAAAAAAACCAGATTCTGTTTTCAAATAAATAATAAATAGTTGCAGTATCGACAGATAAATTATCCCATTTTTGCATTGCGGTGGTTATTTTTTTTATATACAAAAAATATGGTGTTTCAGCAGACATGGCTTCTTCAGCCATGTGCGCGCGAGCCTTGGCGCTGCTTGCTGTGGTGGTGGTCTCACAGTCACTCACCATGGATGAAGGTAAGTTCCAATGACAAAAATTTACCTACGCGGCAAACAATTTTAATCATTTGCTATAGTTACTTTACGCTCTTCCCTCCACTTAGTCACACAAGTTGAACCATTATTGTGGTTAACTTTGAATGCGCTAACCGATTTAACTTATTCGTAATTAGTTCAACTTATTGGCCACGTACGATACCAAAATGCTCATAAACTCATGATCAATTCAGCACAATGTTATCATCAGCGATGTCATAGGGCAGCAATTATTTTTATTTATCTCTATTGTCCCAAATACCTACAGGCCATAAACAAAATATTGATCAATAGTGTTGTACCAGCCAGTACGAGTACTTATTTACCTACCTTTTTTGGGCGGGAAAATATCGAATACCTTTCTTTTCTCGCTTCGGAAGGGACGTAACCACGCGAGGTATTGTCAGACTTTTACTGACCAAAACCAACATTGCTTTATGGCTGCGAAGACTCTTTCGAACAATCTCGTAAAAAACATCTGCTTACCATATGACAATCAAAGCTCTCATGAATATAAACATGAAAACTTCAATAGATAGTTAGGTAAACAAAAACATTAGAGCAACGTTACTTTGACTTTCAATTGTTATGACTACCTAAAGCTGCATTTAGTTTTGAAATAGTTACATCTGGAATTTCAACGTAGGCTTGTGAGCGGCAAACAATGGGTAGCTCGCCATTCGATAGTCCGATAACCGTTCGGACTGATCCCAAGTCTTCGAAAACGCCTCAATGAGTTATCAGTATATCACAGGGGCCCAGCACGGTCGAAGCCTACCGAGGCCAAGGGTCTGCTTCTGAAAGGAAGGTTCGGCCCAAGGGCGGGGAGATGTTATTGGATGAGTTTCCCACCTAAAAAAATATCAGTATCTTAATTGTTGCGATAGTAAGTTCAATCAAGTCATTTTTGTTGGAATTTTGCTCAATCTGAAAGGGTAGAGAGGTCAATAATATAAGATAGAAAACAGATACTAAAAATAGACAGTGCGAGTCTGCATCAGGGATGTTATGGATATGATATTTCGGATCTGAATACGAAGTATTATACCGGTTTCGGATTTAACATTATTATCCGCTTTGGAAGGCCTACCACAAGGTGGACCGATGACCTGGGGGCTTAACATGATCTCTAATGGAAACGTTAAATTCCTGGTGAGTTAATTTTCGAAAGCAGGCCTGAATCGCTAAAAATGGTACCATGACAGTTTTAAAGGTGAACGATTTTTGTACAGAGATATGAATTATGATATGATAGGTGGTGAGGATCGCGGATATTCCGATGGCTGGACGCACAGGACCGATCGTTATGGTGATACTAGTGGGAGGCTTATGTTCAACAGTGGACGTCTTTCGGTCGCAACGATGATGATGAACTTTAACTAGTGGTTGCGGATAGATTTGGTTATAAAAACTAGAACTTTAACATTATAAAAGTAAAAAATAAATGGCAAGATTTGTCTTTTATCTTCTAGCCTAGTTTATCATTTGTTTAGTCGGGAATAACAAACAAACATCTGTCATTAACACTCCGCCTTTATTTGAAACTGTTCGAAACTTTTATATTAGTTTTTCGAGAACAGCTTACGAATTGTAGGTCGCGGGTTCAAACCCAGCCAGGCGCATTACTTTGTGTAATTTATTTCATCACCACTGCTCTCAAAACGGTGAAGGAAAACATCGTGAGGAAACCGGCATGTCCTAAAACCAAAAATTCGAAGACATTATACAATGACAATATTATAGCCCATACTCTTTATTAGAGAGGAGGCCAGTGTCCCAGCAGTGGGAATATTAATAAGGCTGATGATGATATCTAGTTTCGGTTATTTTTTATATTTCGAATATCCGATTTTTCAGTTACGGAGTAACATCACTGTTCTGCATGTTATCACTATGCGTAGGACTTACTTTATGGAATCCAACTACGACTATGTTCCTACCTATTGGAAGCTATTGTTATTATACCGTACTAGAAGACAGTAGGTGGTGGCCTAGCTAATTTTTTTATTAGTTTGCATGCAATAAAATTATCTTCTTATGTACCTAGTTTACAATGTTCTGAGTAATCATCATTACATAGTATAAAACAAAATCGCTTCCTGTCTACGTATGCTTAAATCTTTAGAATTACGCAACGGACTTTGATTCGGTTTTTTTTTAATAGATACAGTGATTCAAGAGGAAAGTTTAGGTATATCTACACTAATATAATAAAGAGGTAAAGTTTGTTTTTTTATTTTTTTGTTTGTAGAAGGTAATCTCTGGAACTAAAGGTTCGATTGGAAAAATTGGAGCTATAATAGAAAGCTGCTTTACTCCTGAGTGACATAGGCTATAAATTATTTATATAACATGGATATTAACCGAGCTATCACAACTTTTGTCTCACAAATTTTCCGCGGACGAAGTCGCGGGCAGAAGCTAGTGTATAATATATTTAATATTAACATTGCACCCGTGCGAAGCTGGGGCGGGTTGCTAGTGAAAATATAAAACTATACGAGTATATACGCGATTTCATTCGATTCATGTCTGTGAACAGGTCCTGTCAGTTGAGAATGGTCATCTCTTAGTTGCCAGTGTTATATTTGAATATCTATATTGAGAATTTGTTTTTTTTTTCTGTTAAAAATACATACATCAACAAACAGCAAACAGCTGGTCCACTCTTCGCTTGACCAGACTTTATTTCTGTCAGCGAATCAGTATTGCTGTCCAGCGTGGTAAAGCTGCCAGCGTTCTGGGCATTTTTCCCATTGATATTAATGAGGAAGAATTTTTTTAATAATGTCCATGGAGTTTCTTGCACTTTCTTCTCCATTGAGATCTAATTTTTGGAATATGCAATTCATTTTTTTTTTCTTAGAGATCAACTTCTTGGCCTTTCAAACCTATTCAGTATTGAGTTAAAGACCCCTTAGGTTGAAGGAAGCTATCAGGAAACACAAAATCCTGCAGGAAGTCCCAATACTTAGCTGTACGCACACTGTAGTTGTACATAACAGGGTAGTAAGCACCAAACCATCAAGCTAGACGACTCTACAATAGTAAATGAAAGTCGTTAAATCCAAAGTACGGCAAATATCCACCCTTACGTTGTTGAGACACCTGCGGTCCGGACTAAGCGTTTTGCCTCGTCGTTTATACCGCGTACATCGATGGACTGGAACAGTTTGCCGGCTACAGTCTTTCCGTCTGATTATAATTTAGGTGTTTTCAAGGCTAGAGTGAATAGGCTCTTAATAAACTAGCGCGCCTTACCATCAACGAATACATCACTGCTTACCATCAGATTTGATCGCATTCAAGCACTAGTTTATTGAAATAAAAAAAAAAAACAGTGATGAAAAATAATTATTAAAAAAATATGGTATCCTCATATTTATTCATGCGAATCTCATCTTCGTCTGAGGCCAGCCGTCCACTTAAACTTTCCTCATTTATTTTCGCTGCTACAATATTAAAATACTCACCCTCAAACACAGAAATACATCAGTTAAAATAAACATCTTAGGTAAATTCCCATTAGGACAGTCGTGGTACTATTTTCGGAGTCATTAGGCGCTGAAGAGAAATCCGAATGCACAAAGCATGGCGGGATTTGATGAAGCGGAAGTCCAGGAATTTCTTGGCCTGGAAGTTCAACGACTGGACGACTGGATTTAGTTTCTCTGTCTAACTTGCTGTACGCGGCAAAGATGTACAATTTGTAAAAAAAAAAAAACAATTCTTTCCTCTGAAATAGCCTAGGTTTTTTTTATGTTGGGAAAAATTATCGATTCAATCATCGTGATCAATTACGAATCCCGCCTTTGGGCGGAATGGAAAACAGTGTCAGACGATCAACCGTTCCTTCCTGCCTTAGTTCCAGGGCCCTACTGTTCCGCTTTCGCATTAATCCTTGGCTCCAGAAGGCAAATAACCTAGGTAGTCTTTCTTTATTTATTAGGATAACAAATTTCTTAAAATTAGTTATCCTAATTGTAGGCAAATAATATGGGAAACGACTCACTATATTGTTAGCGCATCGGCACTAGTATCCACACATGCACACAAAACACTAGTTATTTATCAAAATGGGTAATTTTTTTATTCCAAAATAATCAATACTTAATTTAGGATAAGCAAAGCCTATTTTAAAAATAGCTGCAGCCTTTCTACCTTTAACACGTACCTGGAAGTATTCAGAATTCAATCATCAACTTGCATTTCGTGAGGCTTCTGGTTGAGAATGAACTACTCCAGTGGAAATAGCTACTGAATCAATTGATTCTGCAGAAGTTTCTGAACATAATACTTTCAGGATGTGCGCAAATATGTTACATGTATTAATTTTGTTATGTGTAAGGAACACAGACAAAACTTATATCTCGTCGCCCACGCAGTAACAAACCTTCTTCTAGGTATATTACCAGCATGATTAGGTGATAAAAGGACCCCTAGCGTGCAAAGCTCTGGCGACACGTCATAATGATAGACAAAGCCACCGAATTTGCTGGGCGAGGTAAACAAAGCGTCTCGTAATCTATTTGTCACGCTTAGTCCGGGCTGCGTCGAGTGACCTCAGGATTAAATTACATTAACATGGACGAATATTCTCTGTACGAGAACTATATCTATATAGATATATTTATACGGCAAAATTTTGATCGTTTTAATCCCATGGAGGATACGGTACATGAAACACTGTCATATCGTGGTAGTACCTTTACAAATGGTAAAATTAAAAAATAAAACACTTTTTTTTCTCTTTCTCATCTGCTTACTGACAATCTGCTGGCTAAAATCTGTCTTACGTGATGAGTAGATTTGTCCAGCGACCTATCTCTCAATTTTATGTTGCGAATTCTCCGCTAGTTCCTGGATACTGTGTCTTTTCAATCGGGAGAAAGTGAAACTCCCGGGCCTTAGCAGTTGTGAAGCTAGTTCGATTCTGTGTTTACACAGTCTGGTCTGATAGCTTTTGCTGTATACATAGCTTTATTTCTTCTGTGACGGTATTCAGTTTGATGTCCATGTACATGAACTGAAATATGTTAGCAATACGTATTGGGGGATATTTAATTAGCATTTTTCGATTTTTTTTTAATTGGAATTAATTTACGCATGTACGAAATTAATTTCTTTAAATAAACGTTAACTGAGCGTGTCAATGAGCTGTATTTAGTTAGTATGGCAACGACCGACAACTACCTAGAGGTACAAATATACCTACATTATGATTCTCAATTTACCTATTTGTTTTGAGGAAAACATTTGCACATGATTTATATATTTTTATTTTTTTTTTGATGATTGCATCTAGGAAAAGCGGCCCTCTAGGAGGTTCAAAAGATCCAAATGCATGAGGTATAGTACATATGTATAAGAGCTATCTACAACATAACATACAAGTAGGTATAAGTCAAGGCAAATAAACGTCCTTCACAAGTTATTTTCCTTACAGTAAACAAATTCCAGTAATTTTGACTCACAGCGGTATTACGACACCCACGCTATATTAAAATCTTACAAGAGTTGGTAAACATTGTGATGCGCTTATGCGTTGTGAAGAACCTGTATTATGCTCCTTGTATGGGCTGCCATCTGTCCCTTGGCCTGATTGTTGTGATGCTTCTGCTATATTCGGACTTTTAATAAGGTTTTATACTTTGCATATGGACTGTTGCTGATGTTCAGGGTATGATGTTTATGAGAAAGTAACGGAACAAAAGATTAAAGATATGGTGATACCGACATATGATAATGATATCCATAAATATTACTGACAAGAAACATTGCTGACGGCACGGTTGGTGTAGTGGTTGAGGGATTGGATCCTGCTCTACATGTCGCGCGTTCGATTCCGATAGGTTTTCCGGATCTGCGTGTGTTGTAAATGATGTTTGAAGTTTGTTTGAGTTAGTTTGAAGGTTGTAAGTACGTGTGATCGCACTTATGATACAAGAGTTATTCTTAGTGAGGTCTAACGTTACTAAAAAAAGAATAGCAGTTTTATGTTATTAATAAGAATATTGTTTTTTTTTTAATTGCGAATATTTATAACATAATTATACAATACACATAGGTAAAATTTAATTATGCGTATTACGACCATTAGAAAATATTCTTTCATAGGTATCACTATCAGTTATCACCTAGAGAAATTGGTATTGTTGCCACGTTAAATGGTAATGCTGATTCTTTCGGCAAAGAATGAGTCAATTTTCTGGTCACAGTAGTCACGAAGAGTGTCGATCAGTCACTAGATGATGAGAAATATCTGACGATGGTATTTATGAAGTCCCTGTGTAGGGACATTTATGGCGGTACACAGGATCTGCAAATTCAAAATCCTGCATTTCGCAATTAGAATCCCCGTGCAATTTGACGATGTACAACATCCTATCCCAATCTCGTTACTCGGAGGATCTTCCCCTTTCAATGGTGGGCGAGAGACTTTACACCCTGCTCTCCATTTCTCTAAGCTAGTGACCCTCGACAATGAGCTTCAGCGCAGCCTTCTTGCAGCTACTACATCATTACTTCATTACCTTTATCTTAGCATCTATGGCTAAAAGGTTATCTTGTTGACCACCAACATATCTACCTGGTCATCGCCCAGTTACAAAAGTGCCTTTAATTTTTTTTTACATTTACATGTGTACATTTCCATGTTTTTTCATTGTAGTTTGTATACTATTTTTAATATGTGTAGTATAGCATAGCATTAGCCTTATTATGTTCACACAGCAGAGATTCAGGCCTCCTATGTGCGAGAGGGCATGGGATGTAATCCACAACGTGGGCCCAGTGCGGGTTAGTGGATGTCACGTCTTCGAATTTTTGGTTCTAGGATATGCAGGTTTCCTCACGATGTTTTCCTTCACCGTTTTGAGAGCAGTGGTGATGAAATGAATTATACAAAGTAATGTACCTGGCTGAGTTTGAACCCGCGGCCTAAGTCGGGGCCGTTACCACTCGACCATCATTGCTCTAATACTACTTGGAAGTATTCATGCAATCATCAACTTGCATTTTGTGAGACATCTGATTGAGAATGATTATATCCTATTCCAGTGGACATAGCTCGTTACCATTTGAACACTGTTGCTATTTTTGCACTGAGTGTTGCTGTGTTTTGAGTTGTTTAAATGAATCGAGCCATCATTACATTATTTAGAAAACAAGTATTCAATGAAAATTTATTTTTCATAACAAGCTTTAATAGCGCGGTATATACTTATATGTACCTAATTATTACTCATCAAATCCATTTCTTATTACCGAGTTTCTATGGCGATCTTCCAGCTCCAGATCAGATTTGTTTACCATTTAGCATCAAAGTACTTGTCGAGACAAATCATACGAGACCAAATTCGACAGGGCTATGTCATTTAATTACTGAGTTCCTATGGCCATCTTCTAGCTCCGTCATCAGACCCTAGTTACCGCATAGGATCAAAGTACTCGTCAAGATGACACGAGCTCACACTCGATGTGGCTGTGTCGTTTTATTGCCAAGTTCCTATGGCGACCTTTCAGCTCCCTCATCAGATCAGCTCCGTGTTATGATGTGTAATTTATTGGTCGCTTGTGTTTTTATTAATTATCCAAACACTTAAAGTTGTCAATATCTGCATCTCCCTGACCTTCTTACTTTCGGTCTGTGCATCACTTTTTTATTTTCCATCCAACCCTGTCAATAGTGACACATTTCTTTAAAAGTCTTTCACACATAATTCTTGTGACACTATACAAAAATAGTGATTGCCGTAGCAGAGCTCATAATCTCTCGTAATATAATTAAAAGACATCTTGCGAAACAACGCCGAGTAAAGTAGCTCCTAGCTGCTCTGTCTGGCCAATCAATCATCATCAGAACTTATTTGAAGTCCCATTAAAACTGTTGTAATATCTTGTTAAATGGAGAGTTTATGTTAGAAAATGTACAAAAGTAGGGAAGTTTAAAGAGGTAAGTGACAGACGGACTGGCGGATATTGTTGTGATGTAATTGTAAGGCTTCTTGTTGCTAACTTATAAAGCTTCTGACTTGGAAAGGAAATTGCAAACTTGAGAATGGTATCAAGTTTGCGAAATTAATTTAAATATAGTTGTACCTTTGTATTGCAGGTGTTGTTTGGCACTTAGGTTTGGCATGGGCAAAAATCATAGATTATTGTTTTATTTCCTGAGTATTGAAGTAGGTACATTAAAAATCCCTGATTTTGGTTATTCTCAAGAAACATTTTGTCTACGAAGCTTATTTATTTCCTAAAAAGACTCACTTGATGCTCGTTTACTTCGTAAATTAATATTAATAAGCTCGGCTTGGCGGGTGAACAAGAAATTTTCCGAGGCGTTCACGAAAAATAAAGTAATATTCTGTGACGCTGCGGCTGGTATTAATTTCCATGCCAAAATATCCTTCCTTCCTTCTTTCCTTTACGTAGGAAATATATCAAGTTTGGTCTTGTAAGTCATTTAATTTAATACCTGTACGGTACGAACTAATATTTCTGCGAATAAGCAAGTCTTTCTATTGACATATTCAAAAATAAATGTACGTTTTCATAAATTATCCTTCGTATCTAATAATAGTGCCCGAGTTCTCAGAATTCTCTGGGTAGAAACTGACAAGTCAATAAAGGTAAATTTTAACATCGATGCGAACTCAAGAGAAATAGTGTAAATTAGGTCTAGGGTCCTTTCTCAGAATTCGATTGCCAACATGGTTACTTAATCATTACATAGTATGAAACAAAGTTGCTTATGCCCTATGTAAGCTTATATCTTTAAAAGTACGTAACGGATTTTGATGCGGCTTTTTTAAATAGATAGAGTGATTCAAGAGGAAGGTTTATGCGTATAATACATGCACAATATATTTAATATCAGTACCCGTGCGAAGCTGGGGCGGGTCACTAGTTTTATTATATTACACTGTCAACTCATCCAAATTGAAACACAAAGCGCTTCAGATGGCTAGCAACACATCTGGTGGGTATATTACACATGTACATAATTTATTAGGTTCCATATTTGTTTACCACATGAATTAGACTTTACGAAATGTTCTCCAAGTGACGTACAATGTGAACTACGGTTTGATTAGGTTCACAGATGTATCAATGTTTGTAGTAGTAATTAAGCAAAGTTTGTAGGCTCAATTAATACAAAATCTGTCGCTATGGGTCGTGCCCAAAAAAAAATTATGTTGATAGATTGACCAGACATTCAATGATTGTTTTAACTTATACTAAATATTCGGATCAATGCAGCAGTTTTATTGCAGAGCTCGTAAAAAGGGGAGGTGTAAAATATCCAGACACAACTCTAAGAGAAATATGAGAAGTGGACTCTAAACTTTCTTGAATAGTTTTATAAAACTGAAAAGACTTGGTTACAATTTTATTCTTCTCTGAATATTTTAGATATTGGACCGACGAATGTTTCTAAAAGTGTATAATATTTCTGAATGTTCTTTCTAAAATATAGTGGTTTCACCAAAAGAGAATTTATAAGCATCATGCTGCATAATTTGGTGCTTTTTACATGAAAAAGCATTTGTCTACTGGTCCTGGGGCGTACATAAATATTGTATCTTAAACCCGAGACTTATTTGAGTTTATATCATCACTTTATAAAACTTTTAATACTAGTTTAAATTTTAACATCAGACTTTAATTAAAAGCTCTGACCATATTTCTTATCTTTGGAATAAGTAATCTTTCTGTCTAAATTACAAATTTTCAAAGTTCTCAGCAGAGACCAGAAGTCCAGAAGAAAACTTAAACCTTTAACTAATTAAAAAAAAAACTTGCAGCACCAATTCTTTAAAATCAGAGATAACAGCGTTGTTATTTTGCGATAGAAATTAATTTTCAGATAGAAAGTTTAAAATTTTGTTTAAAACTTATATCTCGGACTATACTGACTATACTGGTCTACAGAAAAAGAAGAGAGTATTAAATACCATATTACAAAGTGAGCACGCCGATTTAACAAATCTCGTGTGACTGAACTTACCAAATAGTCACAATAGATTATGACTATTTGGAATTCCGTGACTCAAAAAAATCTAACAGCAGGTTTCTGGAAGCGTTATCTAAAGTAAAGCTGGTCTATAAATCTAGGAAACTTGAGTCAACACTGGACAATGACCTAATACATATTATTGGTGATTTATTATGTGATGATCTAATGAATCTGTCACTGGTCTAGTCAACGTGTACTTGTTACAAGTGCCTACTAATAGTCACCAACTTCAGAGAAATTCTATTTCCTTATGGTGACAAAAGTAAAGTACTCATGAAGACTTCAAAATCTGAATGTACCTGCAAAAAATTTAAGAAAATTTGAATTTTGCGGCACTCTGGAGCATCCACCTTAATGATAGGATATGCTTGTTATTATTATTATTATTTCTAGCCCATACTGTCTCACTGCTGGGCGAAGGCCGCCCTCCATTCTTTCCAGTGTTCTCGGTCTCGAGCCACTTCTTGCCAATTCCTAAGGAAGGCATCCAAGTCGTCTCGCCATCTCCTTCTTATTCTGCCGCGACTCCTCGTGCGATATGCTCGTAGCTAAGTTTATTATCCAAGGTATTTACGATGGTTGAATGTAATGTCTTTTAACCAAATACGTATTTAGGTTCGCTAATAAAATGCAGCAGTGAGCAGGTTGCAACAGTGACCTCATCGGCGCGGTTAGTTACGACCGAGCCTGCGCCTACGCATCTTGTCGGGAATTGGGTCTTACAAGTTTAATTATGTAGTCTAAGATTTATTGTTCCTTGAATTATTGATAAGGTGTCCAATTTATTTCTATAAATGCTTAGTGCTATAAATTTTCTTTGTAATACGTAGGTTGTGTAAAGTCTTTATATATAGATATGCTCGATGGTGTCGCTTGCGGCAAAGTTACTATTATTATTACACAGGAAGTTACTACCAGTATAAAAACAAATACTTCCAAATTCCAATATAAAGTTGGTTTTATATTTGGATAAAGCCTCTCGGCTTTCTACCAGTTGTAAAGTTTTCAAAGAATCAATGATACGTATTGGTTTATACTTATGAAGAAAGTACAAACGTTTTCCTGTCACTTGGTAGGAAGTCATGCAGACCTTTATGGCACATCGCTTCCAAGTGGCGAAGCTATTTCCTCTGTTTACTTCACAATGTCAATGTGGCAGTAATCAGCTGATCCCCCTCGTATACTTACAACTAAACTTTACGCGAGATGTTTGTGAAGAAGCGAATGCTTACGGGGGCATTCGCTTCTGTTACACCCATATTTGTAGTAAAGTACTAACTTTTTATTTTGTACTGGTATAAAAAAATAAATTTTCGGAAGTCTATTTATCACAATAGGCCTAAATAGACTTGTAATAAATCTGCTATTTAAGTATGAGATCATAATTGAATTAGCTACTTTAGCAGTTCATTAATGTATCATGCATACAATGAACTATTATGAAATCGGAATATGAAATCATCTATGTAGGCAGCAAATTATGATCGGTATGTTTAATAGGTTGTTGATATTTGGAGATTGAAAAAAATGATCGAATAATCTGTATTCTAAGACATTTGTTTCATGACAGAATCCGGTTCGAAGGACTCGATCATTACGATTTAACGAATTTAGGAACAATGGTCATTAGCTAGGCCTCTTTAGAGAAACAAAGTGAAACTGGAGTTCTTGGAATAATCTTTAATGGAATTCTTAGATTAGACTGAAATTGTTTCGCAAATGATGCTGCAAAATGATACGATATGTCTAAAATCTTACTGTATTAAAAAAAACAAGCAAGATGATCTTTATTAAAAGTAACTTTGACGTTATAACTTACGTATTCTTTTCGTTTTTATACTCTCTGATAATTTCCATAATCTTTGTATTAAAAATACATTTTTATTTCGGAACAGCCGATACAATCTGTTATTATAATTTCTTCCGAACTTCAAAATGCCGTGGAAAGCCTCTGAAGATATTAAAGAATATAATGTTAATAAGAAATTTTAATCTTGGGCATCGTTTGACGCGCAATCCTCGTTCCTGACTTGAATCCTGTTTGTTAAAAGACATTCTTATCTGTTTCATTAAACAACTAATTTGAATTCCATTGTATCAAGATTTTCCTGCTGACCTTTTGGGTCTTGTGTTTTGGCATAGTGAGTACAAATTCGATTTTTGCGATACAAATTCGATGCAGTGCGAGTTGGTGGATGTCATATATTTTTGAATTTTTAGGTTATACTTGTAGCTCATGCTGGTTTCTTCATGAAGTTTTCATTCAGTTTTGAGTATGTGCCTGGTGGGGTTTACAACTCATAAGTTAGAGCTATAGGCCACCCCACCACTGCTCACAAATTAGGAATACTACGCAATTATAAAATTAACGGTCATCGGATAGTTTGGCGCAAGATCCTTCTCACTCAGGCTCTTTAAGTAGTAGAAAAAGGACTAACTGCCAAAACAGTCTAATTTTAAGTCTGATTTATCTTATAGCAATCTGCCCAAATTCCTCGTCGATTCGTAACGAGAGAACCGGTATGAACAGCTGATTATGCATCCGCCAAGCTTCGTTACTGTATTAGGCAAGCAAGGCGGACCCTAACACCACCCACGCGCACTTTGATAGCCTAATTTGTACCGCCTTCACTACCCATAAGCCTTGTGACAAATATATTTATACCTTTGTATATTAAACATGGAGGTATGTATACAGATTTCCTGTTGCAAAAAACAAATGCTTATGGCTATGATATCATTAATTTAATGCAGCCGGACTGGCAATTAACTATGACAGAGATAGAAATTGGTCAGCACCTGATGAAATTAATAGAATATTGTAGAATCTAGGTCATGTTTTTTGGTTTAAAAGAATGACATGTCATCTGATTAATTTGGGTCATTATGTTAACTGGGTAAAATAAATTCTTGAAACCGGTTTTTCCCTCAGTGTCCACCTTTTTTAAGTGGATAAAAATCGTCCAATGACATCTTCGTGCCCTTGGGTCCGGGTAACGTTTTCACAATAACCAATAACCCCAGTTGGCTTCCAGTTGGAGATCCAGTTGAGCCTCTACAGTTTGCTGACAACTTTTTGAGGCGCGCGTGGATCGATACGCACCGTCGACGACTTGGGCCTCGTCTGGTCAGTTATCAGACGGTCGGACGGCGAGTTACCCATTGCCATAGGCCTGGTCCACTTATTAACCCTAACAACTTGCATGAAAACCTAGTACTATATCACCAACCAGGATACGTATTACAGATATTACTGTAGCTTGGCTAGTAAGGAAGTCGGAATAGCTCACATAATTACGGTAACAACCTGTCGGTAAACTTGGTATCGGAAGGACTGATAAACACTACCGACGTTGATTGACGACACTTGAACATCAATTAAGTTGCCTTACGTATTAGAATCCTGATAGATAGTCCGTAAACGATCCAATGAGTACTCAAACTGTTTATAGCTTGCATGGCCGTTGCTTTGCTGCTATTGACAAGACTATAAAAGTAAGGACTCAAAGGGTGATGGAAAGGGCTAAGCTCGGAGTATTCTTGCGTGATCGAATCAAAAATGATGATATCCGCAAGAGAACCAAGTTGCAACCAAACTGTTCTGCGTGCAATGGGCAGGACACATTGCACGCAGAACAGATGGCCTCTGGGGCCGAAAGGTTCTGGAGTGGCGACCGCGTACAGACCGCGACAGGGTTGATGGAATACGATGGATGCAAGACGCACAGGACCGGTCTTTGAGGCGGTGCTTGGGGGTGGCCTATGTCCAGCAGTGGACGTGGCTGAAATGATGATGATGATAAAAGTAAGGGGGTTAGGAGGATTTTAGATAGATTTTTTTATATAATTTTTTCTTATATTGGTTATCATTTCGACTACTTATAAGTACCTACTACAGAAGAGAGAGAGTATTATATTATCCTTCATATCAATGGTTAATAATTACCACTTTCCGATTGTCGACTATGATTGAAATTCGTTCAGGAGAACAATTTCTACCTATGAATGCTTAGGACACTAGCTAAGGTCGCGTAGCTTCATAGTGTTACTATATTTTTAGTGTACGCCTGCGTGAACCTTACATACAAAACTATGTCCACGGACGAGTTTTATAAACGCAGTTGACGGCACGACGCTGCCGCTTCGTCGACAGAATTTTATAGTTTTTTATGTAAGCTTCACGCCAGCGTAAACCAAGCGTTTAGTGATGATTACGCATCGAGTTTCAAGTATTTCGTGAAGCAACATTCAATAGACATTATAACTGTAGATGCAAAAATCAACCTAGGTGTCCACACCGTAGGGACTCTGCAAAAGGGTCGAAGCCTACTGGGATCCAAGGTCTCTTTCTGTAATGAAGGCTTGGCTCCAGTGCGAAAGGCAAAGAAGGCACGGGTTGGGGTGTTTAGTCAGTAAGAGTTTGACACTGTTTCCCGCTCCACTCATCATTGAATGATTTTTTTTCCACCATAAAAAAAAAACCTAGCTGTCCACAATACAATGTTAGACATAACATACAAGTCTTCAAAGAAAAAGCATAACGCTATAGAATCGCAACGGGGTCAGGATCGCGCGGCGCGCTCAGCAGGAAGGCCCTACAAGGCGATACGAGTTAAGTTTTTATCTCGTACCGTTACGCCATCGGCTACTCTGTGACACCACTATGTCGTTACAATTACTAACTGTGAGGCGCTTTGAGAAAAGCGGTCCAGCTGGCTAACGGAAACTTCTATGATCCATGTAGGGTCACAGATTTGTAGGGTTTGCGTCTTGTTCAGTTTATGTATTTTTTTTTTATTTGCTAAATTTAATATTCTTTAGCTTCAATAAACAATTATGGAAGATTTTTTTTTTAATCTTCATCAACAACGTAGTGAAAAAAAGAACTTCAAATCTGATAATAAAATAAAAAAGGGAAGTCCGATGCAGCCTTTGACGTCAAAGTTTGTGAAATCAGGCAAATTATACCAAAAAAAAGGGGTAAGTTTACGACAATTCGCACCGGCTGAAAATTTGTAGGATTGTTCAAAACTCCATCATAAATGAAACCTAAACAATCCTAATCGATACGACATCAAAGGTTCCAAAAAGGAGTTTTTAGCGAATTTCAGCAAAACTATAAGTTATGCTGAAATTCGCAAAAATTGCCGTGTCAAATAGATCAGAAAATTATCTTCAAACATATCTAAATACTTTTGTTTCTAAGAGCCACCGTTTTTGAGATAATATAATGATTGACAAATTTTTAAGAGGTTATAATTTTCCACGACACTTTTGAGGTAATGTGTGCAAAAGCGGTAGATGTCACATATAATCAAATTTTTGGTTCGGGCCTCATAATCTGTGATATTCTCTACTTCGGAAATAAGTAAAACAAATTGATTTGTATTCTGTTTTTATACTATATCTTTGAGAAAATCAACCATGGAAAACTAAAAGTTTACGCCTCAAACAATGATTACGTTGTTCAAACGTTTAAAATTGTATATTTTTAGATTTATTACTGAGTACTAAACATAAAAACGTTAATAAACAACATACTCGAGTGTTTAAGCAATATTGTGAGGGGTTCATGTTTTACGTGTCCATCAAGTTGTCGAAAAATGTACAAACTTTGATGGAACGTTGTTATATTAAAATGTTGCGTTACCTCACTCAAAACTGTTTTATTTTTTCGATTATACGAATCATTATTATGATGATATTTTATAATTTATTACCTTTCGAGGTTTTTTATCGTAGTCAAAAATTATCCAATGACGACTCCTGCCTTTTGGCGGAGCGATAGCGTCAGACTTTTACTGACTAAAAATCCACCTTGTTCCTTCTTTGCCTTAGTGCCGGGCCTTGGTGTTACGCTGTCACGAGATGCGATTAAAATAGAGCATTATACTTCTTAGATTAGAAGTATCTCTATTGGTTCAGGGGTCTTGACGCTTACTAATGCTCTTGTACCTATTTATTACCAGTCTTACTACTTATAATTTATAATATTGTGTGTAGCCTTGCTTAAGCATCGTTAAGTAAACAAGTGCTAACAGTGATTCGTCTCCTGTGAGTCAACGGTTGTGTCATACGGTCCAAAATAACTTTCCTGGGAGCGACCGACAACCGTTTTATTGGAGCTGCCCATAGAGCGACGAGACACCTTGGCTGGCACTGCTTGAAACAGTAATTATTAAAAGCTTTCCTTACAAATCAGCTGTAGAGATGGCATTGTCTATACTTTTCTTTAAGACTAGTGTGTCAATGAGCGTTATCTAGGCATAGCTAGTTCCGCAGAGGCATCGATTGAAAAAAATATGTTTTGTTTACCCTATGAGATGGTTATGGATAACATGTTGCGAATTTTTGCCTACGTCACTTGGACCTCTGTAGCGTGAGGGTCTCATATTATATACGGCAGATAAGGCGGTAATACGCCTCTGGTGGTGTCATCGTTTACTTATTGAAATTAAGACCAAACCCTGGTTTTGGTAATAGCCGAGTACATACTGCTGCGTAATGTAATGTGCAATGTCAGGCTATGAATGAATTCACCACCCGCATTGTCGCAATGTATCGTGCAATGTAACAGAATTCCTATAGTGTGGACGCAGTACGCGCGCGAATTGTGCACTCTATGTGCGCGAACAGAGCATTTCAACTTTGTGAGTAGGTATATGCTCGGTTCGTGTGCGCGTTGCGTCCACTCTTAAGAAAATGCTCTTTCATATTACCTTGCATGTTACGTTACAGCAGTCTAATTAGTATGTGGCAAATAAGTTGAACCTTTTTCTATCGTTACGCACAGCCCACACTTTTATTAAGATCTGGAAATCAGTTAATGCACATTCATAGTCTACCGTCATAATTGTTCAAGTTGTGAGATGAGAATTATAGCCGATTTTCGGGTCTCAATTTAAGTGATGGACTGTTCGTAACCAGAGCAAACGGTTTAACTTATTTGCCGTATAATATACACATGCTTATGATATTCGAAATTTATACTCAGCTCATATTGCGTGTGCGGGAATATCGGAGCGATTCTATGCTCTGTTAATTTGTCCTATTTTGCTCTTTTGCTTTTAAAATAACATGTGTTTAATGTTTCGAAGATCCTGCAATTGACGGGGGAATGTTTAACTTACTTTGAGCTACATGGCAAAAAGGCTTTATCTTTTAAATTTTTGGCGTACCCGGCGTACCGAATTTGTTATTAAGCAGTCGTACATAAGCTGTCTTAACGCTACAAGGCCATGTCTACTAGTCCTTTGGATTAAAAAACAACACTGTGTGCACAATAAATAAATGAAAGATATTTCAAATAGAATGTAGTACCATTAAAATAAGTTACTTATAATAATAAAATACGTATATTTAAGGTAAATCCTACTTTATATTTATAAAAAGGTAATCAGACACCTCAAGGGTCTTAAATTACGAGTCAGTTTCAAAACAGATTCTGCAAAAGAAACAGCTTTAATTCAAGATGATTCAACACAGATTTATTACAGCGAAATTTAACCAAAAGTAAAATAATTTATGGACTGAATTTCGTCACTGTAAGTGCCTAGAACCAGGTGTTTGTATTAATTTCTCAACATTAATTCAGGCCTAGGTGACAGGTGGGCCTGATTTCCGTTTTCAGAGCTTGGAATTTAGTACAATACCGCCTACTGTAAAACGAATATAAAAACTAGATAGATATTTACAAAGCAAATATAAAATAATAAATATTTGTTTCAGGTAAAATATCTATACCTAGCTTAACGTATCCTGTAAGAAACAGACTAGCACAAACAAAAACATTCTGATAATATGCATATAGCGTCACATCGTATGAAATTAATAAATAATTAAAATTATTGGTAACATCCGAGTAATAAAATTTAAATTATTTTATCAATACAAATTAAATTGAATTGAATTCAATATCGGAATATAATATTAATAATTTGTTTTTTTTTTTGCTTTTAAGAATTGATGATTCGCTTTTTATGTAGGTAACAATAATTATTACACTAGTTACCGCCAGCGGCTTTGCCAGTATGATAGAAAATTATGCCGAGGGAATATACTCCCTGAATAAAAAATGCTATTCCAGGATAATTATCGTCTACTCTTTTACTAGGTTTCAGTAGTTTTTGCGTGAAACAGTAACAAACATTCCTACATCCATACATACAACATTGTGTGTTTATAGTATTAGTAGGATAATAAACTGAAATATTAACTAATCATACAGGGTGACTGGTAATTAGTGACCGATACTTAAACACGTGATTGTAGTCATGATAACAAACCATTTTTATAGCAAGTTCAGTATATTTTGACCAAAAATTTTGGCGAACAAAAATGTAATGAAAAATAGTAATGACCATAATGAACATAATAAAAAAGTAAGCAGATTATTTTTCGCAACTTTAGGTTTGGTCCCAAAGTAAAAGTTGTTTGTTATCATGAGTGCAATTACATGTTTAAGTACACCCTATATACTAATAATAAAACACAGTTCTAAATTATAATTTAGTGTCTAAAATGTAGAGCTTTTATAAACCTTTTGAAATAAGGTTTATATTGCTTGTAAGTTCAGTGATATCATGCTCTCAAGCTATATTCAAAATCAAAAAATCAAAATCAAAATGTTTTTATTTCATATAGGCCTACATCGGCACTTATAAAACGTCAGAAGCTAGTGCACGGTTCCAAATTGGTCGTTTCCTATGGAGAAGAACCGCCAAGAAACTCCATGGTCACTCTTTTAAAAAAAATGGTTTCTTACAATATTTCGTTGTTACAGTATTTATATCATTATGTAAGAACAGTGTAGACCAGTCAATATTGTACTTAAAAGCACTATAAAAATAATAATAATAAAAAATAAAAGGTGAATCGTAATAGGATTTGCTAAGTCTACAGTGTTCTTACTTTACAACGTGAATTGTAAAGAAATATATTAAGAAACATACACAATTTGATTTAGCAACAACAATATCCGCCTATCTCTTGGTTCATTGGGTTGACGACCTTATCTTCCACAACTACGAATCCAATACAATTTATAGGTATACAAGAGGTAGGTACGTTACTTATCTCCTGAACTTGTGATCTTTGTGACAATTTCAACGAATTTCTACTCGAATCATTTCGTGGGCTTCTTTTGTAGAAAAGACTATTATTCTACAAATCTTGCTCGCTCGGTTTATGTAAGATTTCAGATTTGTTATCTTGCTTTTACAGAAAACTTTGCTCTCTTTTTTATCTAAGACATTTTTTTACTTCGAATAAAATTTTACGAATTTATGTAAATCACTAAGATTTTACTGAAGGGAGGGATTATTTCAAAATTTATTGCAAAACTGAAAGTTCTTTAACAGTATTTTATATTTTTAAAGTCAAATGTAGCAGTAAAAGGGACAAGAGTTCTTTGTTAGCAACTCAAACGAATGTATTTTTTTTACCTTTTGCTTATTATGCTCGCTAAGCTTTTTAGTTGTGAAAAAGATTTTTGTATTTTAGAGTAGTCTTTAAATTACCGCATAAACGTTATAAATATTCTGAGCGTTAAATGTGAGTTGTTTTTACGTTGACGCGAAACGAAATGTCTGTCGCGCTTGGCTCTCTGATTGGCTAAGAGCTTGGAGTGAGCCAATCGGAGCACCGAACGTCATAAACTTGCCTTGTAAAACAAACTCACACTAAGTATTCTGTAGTTTAAAAGTCACTCCAATACGCGGTAAAAAAGTTGAACCAAAATGGCAATCGACCTTTAATGCGGAGTAAAAGACTTCTGTTTTTCAATCGGAGCTGGGGCGGCACGTCACCGTTACAACGGCATCGGCAGCCATTTTGATTTAACTTATTTCCCGCTAAAACTGTTCCGAATATGTTCAGAAACAACACTAAAATACAAGATGAAAAGGAAACAATAACAGAAATCATTGATTAAGTACCGAATAAGGTCAATTAATCCTCCAATAATAATCCAATTACGCGCAGTCAGTGATTCGTGGCACGAAAGCCCATTAGGAGCCAAATCTGCTGACATAAGCACCTAAATGCTTCAAGAGTTTTCTTAAGGAGCTTCAATAAGAACAATAAAAATGGAAGCCATTATTTATGTAAAAATTACTTACGTTTCATGTTCGATGTTTTCATCTTTTCTTTCTGTACATCTTTATCGCTTAGCTTTATATTTGTGAAAACAAGTAATGTTATGACTGTGATTCAAATTCTAGAGAGTAATAAATATACAGGAATAATAAATATTCACATAAATTAGGCAGGGAGGAGTGAATCAGAAGAATCGCCAAACTTAAGTGGCAATGGTCAGGGCACATTGCGCGCAGAACAGATGGCCGTTGGGGCCGAAAGATTTTGGAGTGAAGGCCATACAAGTTGGACCGATTATCTGGTCAGGGTTGCTGGAAACCGATGGTTACAAGACGCATAGGACCGGTCATGGTGGTGTTGTGGCGACACTTGTGGGAAAGCCTATGTCCAATAGTGGACTTCTTTCGACTGAAATGATGATGATTATTATATAATTTCTCAAAATAACTGTTCATTTGATAAATATAGAAAATAAATTATTCCGATCATTTTTCCAGATGCAACCAGCAGTGTAATAGCAGCAGCTGGAAACGTCCGCGATGGTGGAGAGCTGGCCATCCTAGTACGAGGTCTTCACAGCAGCAGTACCAGGCGAGAGGAACTTCTTCACGCGAAGGGAGCTGAAGATGTTGCCATCTCACTCTACTATAATGGGAAGAGTAATAAGGGTAAGTAGGACAGAGTAATGTATACTTAGATTTCGTAGGAACCCTGCAGAAGGTTCGAAGCCAGCTGTGGTCAAGGCTTCGTGGAATGGGGTGGATTGATTAGTCAGTAAGAGTCTGACACTATTTCCCGCTCCGCCAAATGGCGGGATTTGTCATTGGATGATTTATAACCATTATAAAAATTCATATCCACATTTACTTAGTTTTTTTTTTATTTTCTTTATTATTTATTTACCTTCCTAGTCCAAAAAGCTCTTCATTAATAGGAACAGTTTTCTGCTTGGTCTAAAGTATTAAAAAAGATCAAGTCGTGACTTTGAACATGGTACATAAAGGAAGCAAGAACCCCCTTTAATGAAAGTTAGTAATATTGAGAGAAAGCGTGAGGGTTAAATACTTGTTATCTACAATGTTAATAAATGCAGAGGAAATGATAACATAACCACTTCCTCCAAATGGTAAGTATTTCCCTTTACGCAAGGGAAACAGGATAAATTTTACCTCTGAATGAACCCGTAAGCCATTTCCAATTTATGTTACAGTGGATTCATCGCTCTACTACAAACAGCTCCCTACGTACGCTTGTCTACTATTTACTGTTACATTTCCTTGTGTCCTGGTCTCTATCTTGAGACAGTAAAGAAAAATAAAGTAAACAGCCAAAAATACGCCTAGGGTGAGAAAGAAAAAGTATACAATTTATGTAGTAGTAACGCCTAAAGGCATTAATGTTAGAGCGACCACATAATGTGCTAAACGACCACATTTTGTGCTAAAACTTCCACAACATATGTGCCGTAACGAATAAAAGCACTCAGTCGTATTACAGTACGCTACTTTTATACTAGCTCATTGGTTAAACGGCGAAGCTAAAAAGAGAATATAAATATTCAGAAAGAAATATGATCCAACGCTGTTTATTGTCTCGGAAAAATGTCATTGAATATCTTTAATATTTTTAAGATCTGAAAAGCGAAGTGCATTGGCTCATCGTTAAGAGGAAAAAAAATTCGTAATCTGATATGATTCGACTTACGAGTCGTAAGTCGCGGGTTCAAACCCAGCCAGGCGCATTACTTTGTGTAATTCATTTCATCACCACTGCTCTCAAAACGGTGAAGGAAAACATCGTAAGGAAACCGGCATGTCCTAGAACCAAAAATTCGAAGACATGTGACATCTACAAATCCGCACTGGGCCCGCGTGGTGGATTATGGCCCATTCCCTCTCCTAGAGAGAGGAGGCCTGTGTCCCTGTAGTGGGAACATTAAAAGGCTGATGATGATGATGATGATATGATTCAAGATGAATAAATAATATCTCGGTTGATGTTCCAAATTACGTTAGAGGTACTTAATTGTTTTTAACACTGGGCGACCTGCCCCAGCTTCGCACGGGTGCAATGGTGATATCAAATATATTATGCTTGTATTATAGCTGTGAACCTTCCTCTTGAATCACTCTATTATTAAAAAAAAACGCATCAAAATCCGTTGCGTAGTTTTAAAGATTTAAGCATACATAGGGACAGGCGACTTTGTTTTATACTATGTAATGATGATTTAATAACATGAATAATCAAAGATGGAATATACTATGATAAATATCAACTCAATATAATTAAGAGAATTTCAAACTAAGTTCAGAGGACTTCAAGTACTAGTTCCAATATTACGCTTAAAGGAAAACTTGCTTTCAGAATTTTATAAAAGAAAAAAAAACTGCTACAATTTGTATAAATATTGTTCTGTTTCAGTATCCTTGGAGAGCCTTCGTGGCGGTCACATGAAGTCCGTGTCTTGGGGCTTGGGCGATCAGCCCAGAGGCACCCTGGCTCTGATCATCACTCACGGTAGAGTGAAGCTGGTGGTGGGTTGCAAGCCTCTGCACTGGCATAGTATGGCTGGCAGACACAACATGCTGGCTATGCTGTCTAGTCTCAAGATGAAACTTGTAAGTACTTACAATATATCAGCCCCGGATCTTCAATTTTTTTTAGGCGGGGCAAAAACTGAAACATGCCGCCCAGCCTACCTACTTATGTTTATTTTCACCTTGATCATCGATATAATTGCAGCTATCAATGTTTTTTTTTTTATGGTAGGTGTAAATCATCCAATGACTAATCCCGCTCTTGGGCGGAGCGGGAGACAGTGTCAGACTCTTACTGACTAAAATACCTACCCCATTCCTTCCTTGCCTTATTCCCAGAGCCGCGGTAACACTTTCGCACCAACCCTCGGCTCCAGAAGGCTTCGACCCTTAAGGGCCCCTACAGTTTGCTGACAGCTCCTTGAGGCGCGTGGGAACAGTGCGCGCCGTTGACGACTTGGACTCGGTCTGGACAGTTACTTGACGACCTGACGGCGAGCTACCCATTGCTCACCGTCCGCGAGCCAGTGTCTACGGTGGCCGGATATCGGCGGGATCACGGCGGCGACGGCTACGGCGAGGGCCCTGTTGCCTTTGCCTTATGCGGTCGGCCTCCTCCTTTACGAGCATTACTGCTTCGCAGAAGGAGGCGACCGCCTGCCATTCCTCTTCGTTGCGGACCATGGCCTGAACCAAGGCCCGGCGCGAGAGGTCGCCGCCGCGGATCACCCCCACGAGGACACGGGGATGCTCTTCCCAAGCAGGGCACACCTCCACCGTGTGCTCCACCGTGTCCTCCGGGCTTGCCACACAGTGGCGACACCCGGGCGTCTTTGCCGCACGAATCCGGTGCAGGAATCTCCCGAACTTCCCATGTCCGGTGAGAACGTGCGTAATGCGGAAGGTGAGGACGCCGTGGGGTCTATCCAGCCACGCCTCAAAGAGGTGACTTACCGCAGAGTTTATGGCGTGCCCAGCGCCGGGTTGCGACAGTCACTGTTTCCACTTCACCATGAGATCCCGCCGGAGCTCTTGCCACCACGCCTCGACATGTTCAGGCAGCGGAGTTTCGCCCCCGGCGTTGTATCTCCACGCGCAGATCGTGCATGCAAACAAGCACTGTTGCCTCCAAATCCTATGGTGATAGGACAGCAAGGAGGCTCGCCGCCTCGCGAGACACCGTGTGGTATCCCCGCAACATCCGGATGGCCATAACCTTGAGGGATGGGGTACCGGCGGCGACCGACGAGATAAGGGTCACCACTCAGGTCCTGAACCCAGTCAGCTCTGGGCAGGACAAAGTACGGCTCGGAGACTACGGCGACGTTTATTGACCACTGCACCATGCTCTGGAGCAACAAATCCTGAGCGGGGGCGCAGTAGTTGACATTCGCCTGGAGGAGACGAAATGGCGCCGTTATTGGCAGTCTATTGTCTCCTCCCGAGCCCTCTGTGAGGGCGCTGCCGCAGTGGTTGCGGCGACGGCGACAGTGGCAGCGGCATTAGAAGCAGCTGAGGCGGTGGCGGTGGAGGTGGGTAGCCGACAGAGTCTGGCCTTGAAACAAAACACTGTCGTGGAGAGAGATCGACGAAGAAGTTTTCGAATATAGCTTTATTTCTTTCGCACTCACGGTAACCAGACGCCTGCTGCCCCGATCTGTGATTTCTGCAGGAGAGTGGAAGCCGGGCGCGTATTTTGAACTATGCCTACGCGCCTCGCGAATAATAAATGTTCATGCAGTCGTGCAGCATGTCTCACTCGCGCTCAGGGTATCGGTCAAGTTGATATTGCCATGAGATTGCTGTACTTGTGCTATTATTTATTCTGTGGTCAAAGTTAAATAAATGATGAGTTGTCCATTGGTCTGTGAAGTGTGAATTTGGCCGCCCCCTGAATTTGCCGCCCGGGGCATATGCCCCGGCTTGCCTCCCCCCCTAGATCAGGGGCTGCAATATATATACATATATTCCACAACTGTCCCAAGTTAAGCAGAGCTTGTGTTATGGGTACTTGCATATTTCTGAATACATACATATTATAGATAAATTACACCCAGACACAGAACAAATGAGCTCGTCACACAAACATTTGTCCTGGGTGGGAATCGAACCCACAACCTCAGGCAAAGCAGTCAGGGCCACTATCCACTAGACCAACAGACTAGTCATAAATCAAAACAAAAGATACTTGTTATATTATTCAAGTAGTTGAAATAATTTAGACAACTGTTTAAAAATGCTCATCATTCTACTCGCTAAGTTTGAAATATGTCTGCAATATTTGAGGTTTCTTGGTTTTTATTTTATTTTCGTAGAAATCTTTATTATTCTTTAAAAATAGAGAGGTAATAAATTTTCAGAATATTTCATTACACAACGAGAGACTCGAGCAAATAAACGCGGTTTAAATACTCGAGTGGTTAGCGTTTTAGTTTCAAGCCCTCTTCAGCAAGACCCAATCTGACGATTCTGCGAAGGGTACTTGAAAATTTCTAAGATTTCATTTCACAAAAACTTACTTTCATTTCATAAACTTTCAACGCATTTATGAAATATTTTAGAATATTTTAATGTTTAGCATTATAAATCTTTTATTATTATTATTATTTTTTTGTATTTTTATTTACATGATAATATACAGTTAATTATTATATTAAAAATAACCTAAATAAACTGAAAATACACTAATATTTACAAATGATTTATTGGCCATCAAAAAATTCATCCACATCTATATCAATGGAAAAAGTCAGTGTAAGTTTAAGTGCCAGAATGCTGGCAGCATTGCCATCCAGCGTTCTGGGCACCCTTCCCATTGATATCGATATGTTAATTGAATAAAACGATCATGCCATGTTTTTTTGGAAGCTACCAATAGTGTTTTTCAAATAGTAGTCTATTCTTACAGTATCATGAAGAAAATGCACCAGTAGAAGTATACAATAGCGAAAAAGCAATTCTAGACTCTCTTAATTGCAACCACCACGAAGACACCATCAGGCCTCCAGCACTCACAACAGTTGCAGAAACTGACTTCGAAGAAGTGAGAGACTTTATTGCTAAAGACGCAAGGAGGAAGCGGGAGGAACAAATGCAAGGAGATGACTATAGAGGAAACTATATTGATCCTAATATTAATCAGCCGCCACCGACTCCGAATAGAGGAGATATTCCTTCGAATGCTATTGAATCTTGTGATGGTAAGAATATTTTGTAAACTTTAAACTTTTTATTCAAGTTATCTTTACTATCTTCCTCTTCATAACTCAATTTGATGGTCGGTCCCTATCAAATTGAGTTATGAAGATGATGATAGTAAACATAACTTGAATAAAAGATCATCATTTCTTTCGCGTACACGTCCATACATTCATGGTTACCTAAAAAGAAAATAAAGCAGAAAGAAGAAAAAAAATATTAGTAGTTATCTATTTTTTACTTAATTTGGATCACTTCTTTGAAGACAATTCAATGATCCGAAACCATCATTATTTCACCTTTATCATTGTATTCACCTTCAAGAATTACTGCAACATGATTTAATGGAATCTCAAACATTTCATCTTTTCTTACTCCTCTAATCACAAATCATTATCTTTCATCTTCCAGACGAGGTTATCCGTCAGTTGACTCTTCTTCGGCAAACGATCGAGCACCTTCGTCGCGAGGTCGGTGAACAGAAGGGAACCATCGACAGCCTGCGAGCTCAACTGCGCCAGTGCTGCAACCGCGTGCCTTCTCCGCCTCCTGTGGAAAGATGCACTGGCTCTTCGTGCTATTCTGGTTATTAAATATTCAAATGATAAACCATATATTCAGATATAATCAGTCTTAGTTCTAACTACTTACTAATAATTGTAATAATTGTAGCAATTGTTTCAAAATATTTATAATATGGAAAACACTATACTATGATCAATTTAAATTAATCTTTCTTATCAGTTGTAGCTCTTATTTATTACGACTAATAATTTTAGCTGTTACTAGGTAATTCATAATACCTCAGAAGATTCTAATTTGCATTTATTAAACTGTAGTATTTCACTTGGTTTGACTGTTGTGTTAGTTACTTATCTGCAGTAAAAAAATAATCAATAAATATGTTCTTTAGAATCTGTCGTAATATTATCTTGAAAACGATCTTCAATCTAGTACCAATTTGTATGAATTTCTATAAGTAACACTTCTTAACATTAGTATTTTGTATTTTAGTATTAATATTAACACGTACTACATCTATATTCACTTTATAATCACTTACAATGTTAGCTTTCATTAATTTTAGTGTGTCTTTACTAGTTCTTGCCATTTCATATCATCTAACTTAAGGTGTATCAAGCAACTTTTATATTCAAAGTGTGGGTTTTTATTAAAACTGTTCCTTTAAAATCGCGTTTTATTTCACTTGGTCCGCACGAAGATATATCAAGCCATACCGTTCCAATATAAACTGACCTCGTTTTGTAAGGATTTCTGTGCAATTATGGGCCTGCTTATATTGGGAGTATATATACCGTTGCGTCTGCTAGTTTCTATAACATGTTAGAACATCTATATGTTGTCTACAGAGTCGCGAATGTCGCCCACCTAATATCAAGTTGCTTGATTAACCTTATTCATATATGTGAATGAATAACTAGATTTGTCGATTATAATGATGTTGGGATGATTGGTGGCTCTGTAGGCGCTAGTAATGATGTTCTTTGTTGATAGATTTAGGTAAATGGAGACAATTTACTTTGTTTTCGTTGGAGTTATATATAACTTTTTGAGTCGAAATTAGAAATGATAACTTGCGAAATCTGATACGATTTGCGTGGGTTGAGTTTCGTTTGCCTGTTAATCGTAGTAATCGAAGTTAGGATATAGAAAAATTGCGACTAATTCGATATCATTAATTAAGCAAATGAAAAAATCTTTTTCTCATTCTTTTTAATTAAATTTAATATTTATAACCTCTAAATCTTGTTAAAGATGCACAAAACAAGTTTAATCGATAGTTATGAAAATAAGAAGAAATAAATACAAAAGATAATAATTATTGCCATTTTAAAAGAAGTCGACAATCTTAATGAAAACAAATTAATTCACAGTCCTATTAACGAAATAGGATATATAAATAACGATCGAATCTTCAATTAATGCATAATAATACACTTTCCCAAAAATGTTACACGTATATCCCGTGATACAGGCGTCGAATGCCGAAACACGGCAACTGGGATCGAGTGCGGGCCTTGTCCTCAAGGCATGGAAGGCGATGGCAGGAGATGTAGACCTGTCAGCTGTAATAGACGACCCTGTTCACAAGGTAAGTGATGAAAATATTATTAGTGGGTCTTTAACAGTTTTCTGTCTAGATTTTTAGACGAGACATATAAGTATTGCAAAATTTTTGAACATACACCGTTATATTTTGATCGTTTTAATCCCGTTGAGATCGACCCTCCACGGATTTAATATTTTTTTTACGGGATACATTTTTTATTATTATTTATAGTGTAGTGTTTGACGACTATCTCACAAGTGATGATGTTGTCGTTTATGTAGTACGCTTGTCGAGAAGGAACCAATTGACTTTTGATGTAGAATATAGGAACAACAATTAAAAGTTTGTTTGCTATATATTAAAAGAATCAAGTAGTTTCACATCGAAACTACTTGATTCTTTTAATATATTTGACAATATAATAGTTCTTTAACCTTTTCAGCTTGATGTTGAATCAGATAGGGAACAACGTTATCAATATACATCAAATAAGTATCATGAGCATACTTGATGCGAGCTTATTCAATGATTCAAAATTCTGTAGTTAATTACAGAATTTGATTAATAAAAAAATCGGCCAAGAGCGCGTCGGGCCACGCTCAGTGTAGAGTTCCGTAGTTTCCCGTCCGTCACAAACTTCTCACAATATAACACAGTGATTCCCAAAGTGGTCCAGGTGGACCCCCAGGGGTCCACGGGAGACTTGCTGGGGGTCTACGTAGGCATGAATAAAAAATGGGGGTCCATAAGATGTTAATGGGGGTCCACGAAAATTTATCTGCTTTTGATAGTAAAGAGCAAAAATGTAAGCATAGTTTTTATAAGGGCCTACCTACATTGTTATAAGTACCTAACTAAGCAGATAATATTTTAATAAGGCAAGTGACTGTTACTTGCCCAAACTTGCGTATTCGATATTAAGTACAATTTTATTTACAGATCTTACAAAATGATCAAGTTACGTGACCGACTTTGTATGAAAGTTGAAATTTTTTTATGCGAATTTAAAAAGCCATAGAACAAATGTTGTTCAAAATGGTTGGTTCACAGATACATCCTGTATAGGGACAGAACTCAGAAGCGACACAATTTTTATTTTTTGGCGACTTTAAGAATGTGGTAGAAATGTAACAGCAGGGGGTCCACTGAAACCAGTAAAATTTTAAAAGTGGTCCACGAGAAAAATAAGTTTGGGAACTACTGATATAACAGAACCCAGTAGCCCACGTAAAAATTAGTAACCCAATTTCCCGAGAGATGGCGCTGTACCCAATTTGCCCTGTTTACCCTGTTCCTAATTTTAATTTGCGTGAACCGATTTTAATCTTTTTGTATTTTTATTTGAAAGCAGATTCGCTCAGGATAACGAAATATGTAAAAAGTTAAAAAAAAATGCTTGCATGTTAACTTTTTTTGCTTGCATTTTAACTTTTTTGCTTGCATTTTAACGGTTAAATTACAAAATTAGTTCAGAACGTTTTTTTATTAATTTTTAAAAAATTGTTCATCCTATCAAGTTCAAAATAATTTTCCTAGAAAATTTACTTAAAGTTCTACTTTTGAGATTTTTTTCATATTTTTTAAACTTATGGTTCAAAAGTTAGACGGGGGGGGGACGCCTAATTTTTTACTTTTGGAGCGATTATTTCCGATAATATTGACATTATCAAAAAATTATATTACGGGACCCCTAATCATTTTTAAATACCTATCCAACAATATATGACATGTTAAGGTAGAAATGAAAAAAAAAAACACTTTCCACTTTACGTGTAGGGGAGGTAACCTAAAAAAACATTTTTTACCACTTTTTGTTTGTGCACTTCGTCGGCATGGTTGATATACATATTGATACTAAATTTCAGCTTTCTAGTGCTTACGGTCGCTGAGATTATCCGCGGATGGACAGACAGACAGACAGACATGGCGAAACTATAAGGGTTTCTTGTTGACTACGAAACCCTAAAAACGATAACTGTTACTATGTTTTGGCTAGACTCCAAGTCCAGATGCTAACTGCCTGTTGGCGTAGCGACCAGCAGTGTTCACTTTACGTTCAAAGAACTAATAAGTGCTATTATTACATGCTACCTGGTGACGTTTAATGGGCCATGTGTTCACATCGTTTTGTTAACAAAACGGTACCGTGTTTACTGAGTGAAAGCTTATCATCATTCGCTCTTTCAAGGCAGATTATGATTATTGTTTGTAACCATTCATGAAAAATTTTGATTGAAAACGCAAGATCCAATATACTATGAATATTGTCGTTAGTACTTATAACAATCTTTCTTATTTAAAACATGTTCATAATAACATAGATTAGCAAATTACGTAGGAGATATTGTAGTGCCCTAAATATTTGCACAAGCATAGGTGCACTCCATTCACTGAGAAAGAAGAAAGATCAGGCGCAGGGTCAATGGCTTTATGTTCTTATTGAGGCACCGAGCCTCCAAGTTCCTACTGAGAATGTCACAGTGTAAATAGATATCCAATTGAACTTTTTGCCGATTTGGAAATGAATCCAAAGCTAGCAATAGCATTTGTAACCAAGACTCGTTAACAGTTATGATTGTCACTTGATCTCCAGTGGAAAGATGCGTGGACACAGACCAAGGATTCCGCTGTGAGAGATGCCCGGGACGACAGACTAGCGATGGTCAAACCTGTCATACCGCCTGCAGTGCCAACCCTTGCTTCGGTGGACGTGAGTATTTTGAGTTTTAGAGTCTTCATTGATTTCTATTAATCTTTAAAAATATTTAGTGTTTTCCCACTTTTTTCACACAATTCTATTTCTGATAGCAACATATTCAACAACAAATAAAAAATAATCAAGAAATTCGACTGTAAAAATTGTCAAACTAGGTGACACCTGTGTTCTCAAGACGTGTCGCTCCGTCAATATCGACATAGGAACATATTGACAAAGCAATGTTTTTGATAGAAGCTGTTAAATATGGATAAATCTATTATAAAAGAGATAATAAAAAAAAAAATTTTTCATAGGTGTCCCATGTCAAGACTTACCAGATGGCACCTACCAGTGTGGGGCATGTCCAGAGGGTTACCATGGAAATGGAGAGAAGTGCTACAGAATAACCTGTCGTCAGAGTTCTTGTTATCAAGGTAAATGGTTCATTACTAAGAGCTTCTACAGTAAAAAAAACCAACAAACCTTATATTGGCTGATCACATTTCCTTTTTTACATTTTGTTTTCCATATATTGGACAGATACAAATAACTAGCCCTTTTGATATCAGAAATCATATAGCAAATAATTTTACATGTCAAATTCTCAGGAGTGGAATGCACGGAAACAGCATCAGGACCCCGCTGTGGGCCTTGTCCTTCTGGTTACAACGGCAATGGACAACAATGCCAGCATATATGTGATAGTCACAGACCTTGTGGAAACAGACAGTGCAGACATAAGTCTAGTAGTCCATACTATGAATGTGAAGGGTGTCCTCAAGGATATGACTGGAATGGCGAGTTAGAGCAGTGTCAGCAAATTTGCGACACGCGAAGACCTTGTGGGCCAAGGCGGTGCAGTCCCAAGTCTACCAGCCCATACTATGAATGTGAAGGATGCCCTCCAGGTTATGACTGGATTGACGAGTTACAGCAGTGCCAGCAAATTTGCGAAACGCGAAGACCTTGTGGGTCCAGGCGTTGTAGTTCCAAGTCTACCAGCCCGTACTATGAGTGTGAAGGATGTCCTCCAGGGTACGACTGGAGTGGCGACTTACAACAGTGCCAGCAAATTTGTGATACGCGTAGACCTTGTGGATCGAGACGCTGCAGTCCCAAGTCTATCAGCCCTTACTATGAGTGTGAAGGATGCCCTCGAGGATTTGACTTTAATAGCGAGTTACAGCAGTGTCAGCAAATTTGCGACATGCGCAGACCTTGTGGAGCGAGGCGGTGCATTCCGAAGTCCACCAGTCCGTATTATGAATGTGAAGAATGTCGTAATGGATTTGAGTGGAGTGGTAAGTGCCAACCCTAATAACTTTAACACTAATGTGGTTTTCGAGGTAGACCGAAAATTAAAAAACTGAAAATCTCAATGTTATAAGAGATAATGTCATATGCCGTGAGAGTTTAGGAGAGCTCCCAGACTCTTACTTAGCAGTAAGCAAACTTAAAAAGCTTAAAAGCTTAGTAGTGCTTAGTCAAGCACTAGTTTATTGCAAGTAAAAAAAAAAAAATATTATCACTAGCAATGAAAACTACTTGATACTTGACTGGTGAGAATGTGACGAATCATACTCAATCAACCTGTTCACTTCCAGGATCTGTTTGCGTCGATATAGATGAATGTGACCTCATCCGTCCTTGTGACGAGTTGGTTTCCTGTCGCAATGAAGAAGGCGGATTCACTTGCGGACCCTGCCCAGCAGGATACGAGGGTAGCTCCGGATGGAGAGGAGCCGGCAACGAGCGGCGAAGGGAACAGTGCGTTGATGTGGATGAGTGTGCTGACGGACGAGCCAACTGCCCCAGAGGCAGAGTTTGTGTAAACACTCCGGTAAGATTCATAAGAAGCGCTCAGCCCGGGATACTTTGCATATAACTGCTTTTATTGATTACGTATAGTATATCTGACTGATTTCCGCAACTCCACGTCTAAGGCGCGTATTTTGCGTACTTGATTACGATATTATTACGTATCTTTCTTTAGAAACCTTTACTCGAAAGACCTCTTTAACTATGAGATGGCAATGATTATGAGAATATAACAATGCTCTTCTGTAAAATCCTGCTTTTGGAGTTATATCACCCTTGTTTCAAATGAGCGATTTGTGGTAGAATAATCTTTCTTTTTTTATTATTTTTTAGATTGTTATAATATGTTCCTGTGTTCATTTCCTAGGGTTCGTTCACGTGCGTTCCATGCGGCGGTAACTACTACGTGAACAATACGCGACCATGCTTCGCTCCCGGCGAGCTGCACCAGTCCTCCAAGAGTGAAGACTATCGGCCGCGCTGCGACCCCGCGCGCTGTCGCCGGTACAACGCCGTGTGCGGTTACGGGTACAAGTGTGTGTGCGCGGTACGTATGACATTTGTGCTATTCATAGGTGCTATTGATGCTACACGCCCCTTTTAATTATTAACTGAAACTTCACTAACGATGAATGTTTGCATTAATGTTATGTGACAGTAACTCTGCTTGTCTGTCCTTCTAGGTTCTTCTACTACATTTTTACGACTAGACGACTGAATTATTTAAAAATATAACAAAAATATGTAAGAATCAAAAAAGTAATTTTAAAAAATCCAAGGCCATTGCTTACTAAAAGTAGGAAATAAAAAGCAATCGAGTTTTAAAAATTTGACTGCGATAAATGACTTGAAAGTTTGGTGCACTTTTGGTGCAGATTATGGAATTATATCTAAGTATGATTGATCTAAAATAGCCAAACGCGCTTCATCATTGGCCACAAAAATGTTATAGTACCTAATTGGCAAGACGCAACAAAACGAAAAAAAAATTTTTTCATCAGATTTACTATTATGATACCTCTTACAGACTGGCTGGGCAGGCAACGGTACTGTATGTGGACCAGACAAGGATTTGGACGGTTATCCAGACCATCAACTAGGATGTTCTGAACCTACCTGCAAGGCTGACAACTGTCCCGAAGTTTCCAACTCGGGACAAGAAGACGCTGACGGCGATGGTATTGGAGACTCGTGTGACCCTGATGCTGATGGTGATGGCATTGTTAATGTTCCGGTGAGTGATTTTGGTGAAATAGGTGACTTGATAAATATTTTACGGATGGTAGAAGCTAGTAGAATTATTCTGGAGGAGCTTGGAGTTCCAATTGTACGCAAACCCATGTCGGACTGCCCTTCCTACTGTAACATTGATTATTCCACTTAAAAAGTACCTATAGACTTTCGATTTTGGAAAATGTGTTAAAATTGTAAGATTACAGAATAAACTCAGAAACTCGTTTCTTAATTTTTTGTATTTTTCTAAAAGCATATTTGTAAGATTTTCGTTCTTTATTTATTTGGTAACTACAGATGTCTAGACGACTCGACGCCTTTGCTCTTATTTGTTTTTATAAAGTACTCATTTAAATAAATAATGTCTCTACACATTAATAATTGAGCCCATTGTCTCAAAGCCTTACGTTAAATCCTTGACTCACAATGTTCTCGAATATGAAAGTACTAAATTATTCTCATTTTCACAAAGCTCGGAGTTAAAAGAATTCTAGAAGTCAATAGCTGTAATTACTGAGAGACAATTGCTGCGGTCTTATTCATTACGAGAATATTTAATGAATACTTTTTGTTTGTAACGGTCACGTAGGGACGATTCTGTTGAGTTGAAAGAACAATTCAAATGAGGTCGTTTGATAATGTTAACAGCTTTTAGAGTGCTTTGTTAAGAGCGCAAAAAACTCATTGGAACACTAAGTTTCTCTAGATGCAATAATTGGCAAGGTTTAGCTCAGAATACTTCTTTGAGAACTGAATTAAGATCGGTTGGCAATGAAAAAGTTGCAGTTTTTATAATTTCGAAAATCATCGATTGATTCATTATGACCCAAGCGAACGCCGAGGTCCGCACATCTATTGTTCTTTAATTGTGTCAGTAATTACAAGATCGAAAGGTTAAAACTAATCCTGCAATTTCGGATTTTCTGTTTTTCTAAATTTTTAAAAGTAACGAAGAAAATATTTTTCAGGACAACTGTCCTCTGACTCCTAACCCTGACCAACTGGACCGTGATGAAGACCGCAGTGACAAACGAGGAGACGCCTGCGACAACTGTCCTCGCAGGTACAACCCTGGACAAGAGGACACCGATGGTGATGGACTCGGAGACGTCTGTGATCCAGACATGGATAACGATGGTAAGGCAGTAGACTTTTAATGCATATTATGTTGATTTAGGACAAATGTGTGACTTGAAATTTAATACCTCAGGCTAAATACCCCAATCATAATTTAAGTACTGAAATTTAACTTAAATTAACTGATTATTTTAACAGAAAAATTACCTTTTTTAAAAAAACTAGCTGACATCGTTTCAGTTTCCGATTCTGAACATACAACTTGTGCATTTACTATGGTAGATGTATATAGAGTGACTGGTAATTAGTAAACAATACTTAAACGCGCGATTTAGTAATGAAACACTATGAGACCAAGCCTGAAATCGCAAAGAAAATTAGCTAGTTCGGTACATTTTGACCAGTTAGGTGAACACTAATATATTGAACTTGCTGATATTTTGCGCAGTCAATTTCTCCTTTATAGATTGATTAATTAATTTCCACTGTTAAAGAAAAGCTTCATTTTCTCTTTGTCAGACTTTCCTATTGTGCTCCTTGCTAATATCAAATTGATATTATCATAATGACTATTTAGCTTTTACAAAATTGTAATTTTCTTGACATTAAAACCACGTTATCGTATCGTTTTGCTAATAAATTAGTTTTCAAGCTTCAATGCTCGTAAGCAAATTTGTCTCTTAACGGTATACTAACCTTTAACCTTTTGAATTAAAAATTATAATGGAGATTTTGATAGATACATCAGATTTCGTATTATAGGCATTTTAATGGTAGTTTTTGCAATCGCTTTTTATGTCTGACCATTTTAATATACTGCACTGATTAAATAAAGAATAGTGTCTGAGGTAGGGTAATTTTGTTTTTACTGTGTGTGTAATTTATTATACTCAACCTGCATTTATGACAATAATTTAAATCTTTGTCCAGGTATACCAAACGAGATGGACAACTGTCCCCGCCGCTACAACCCGGCTCAGGAAGACATGGACAACGATAGTGTGGGCGACGTTTGTGACAACTGCCCACGGATACGTAACCCTGCGCAGGAGGATGCTGATAGAGACGGCGTGGGCGACGCCTGTGATAGCGATGTTGATAGAGACCAGTGAGTATCACAATAATATAGTAAAACCGACAGTAGATAGACAGATATATACCCTACGTCAGACATCGACGCACAAATGAATGCCGTGAATCCAGTACAACATGATTCTGGCCAGTCTAGAGGTGGAATTTTTCATCGGACACCCAATTGTTCTCAGAAACAATGAATGATGTGTATAGTTTGTCATTGAACTAATAATAATCAATGGTCCTACACTGCTGGGACTCAGGTCTCCTCTTTAGGAGACGGAACGGACCGTAAGCCACCACGCGGGCCCAGTGCGCGATGGTGTAGTAATAATAACAAATAATTTGAACCAAAATATTTTGTACATTCAAACACACGTAACAAAGAGTAAGTATTTGTAATGAAACTAAAAGCCAAGGAAAGATTTAACTTGTGGTGTGGGTTCTCATACTATGTTTACCTTAAAAGAACAAATCAGAAAAATCAGAAGGCAGAAAAATTCAAAGCCAGAAGCCAGAGGTCAAAATCAAAACTGTGAGATGACCAAACTTCAAAGATTACACAAGTAACAAAACTTGTAATATTCTCAGGGACGGTGTCCAAGACAGCATCGACAACTGCGTGACGGTGCCCAACAGTGACCAGCTGGACGTGGACGAGGACGGCATAGGAGACGCGTGTGACGATGACGACGATGGTGACGGCGTACCTGACTTGGATGACAACTGTCCTTATATCAAGAATAAGAATCAGTTGGATTCTAACAGTAAGTGCTATTGACCTATCGATAAAATAAGTAGATGTCTATTTAGGATCAGTCTTATGAGCAGTGGTAGGTATAACTATATCGTCTAAGGCCCGAGGAAAATTCATTGGACCCCAGAAAAATCACCACGCTTTTTTATCTTTCTGTAACACAAAGTACAAGGGCGGATTTCATGTCTTAGGCAATCTCCACCAGTCAACCTGGGGTAATAAAGAGACCATGGTATGTGCATAAAAAAGAAAATTCGTTGTGATTTAACTGTAATAATGGGATGGCCACATTATTAATCTCAAGTTATAGATATTATTTTTCTGATATAGATTTAAAGTTATTTCAGTTTCCAGTTATAGGAAATTTATTATAATTTACTAACGTGTAATAATTACTCAAATATTCAATTATGTTTATCAAGATGACGGCATTGGTGATGTGTGTGACAATGATTACGACGGCGACAAAGTGATCAACGAACTCGACAACTGTCCCAACAACTCTAAGATATACCGTACTGACTTCAGGTAAGATTGAATTCCGTTACTAGCACCTCGTGTTCCGGTGCCAGAATCTGACCATTCACCATTCTAAGGAGTATTGTGTTGCTTAAAAACTGGGTTATGGAAGTCAGAAAAGTAGTTGTTCTATTGAAAATATTCAAACTGCAAATAATTTTATTTCAAATAGATGTGTCGTTTTCAATTCTTTGAAAATATAATTGAATTGTCCGAATCCGATTGGACTGGAAACCGGCCCTAAACTAGTTGGAAAAAGACTAGGAAGACGTGAAGCGATGGATACGCTTTAAAAATTGTTAAACCTGGGTAACCTTTTCTAATGCTTTTTGTAGAAACTATATGACGGTCCGCCTCGACCCTGAAGGCGAATCTCAACAGGACCCTAACTGGGAGATAAATAACGATGGTGCAGAAATCCTTCAAACGTTGAACTCCGACCCAGGGCTAGCTGTGGGTTTCGAAAGTTTTAGCGGAGTCGACTTCGAAGGGACACTGTTTGTGGACACACTGATCGATGATGATTACGTTGGATTTATATTTGGGCAAGTTTTTGTTATCATTTTTGATAGGCTTATGCTTGCTTGGCTACTATCTCACTTGATGGACAGTGATGATGTTGTGGTCTATCTTTAGTAATTAAGTTATATATGCTAAGTCAAATTTGAAAATAAATTATGTCCTTTTTTCAATTCGAGAATAATCGCTGAATCGATTTTCTTTGATATGAATTTTAAATATGATGTGTAGTATATGCCTAAACCTACCTACAATGTTCAAAATCTGGTCGAATCTCGTATATTTTATCTATTAAATAAAATAATCATACAAAACAAACATTATTTAAAATGTAATACTGAGTCATCTTGACATGGTAACAGATTTCTATCAAATTAAACTTTATAATGCTCTGAGCTTAAATTGCAGTAACAGTTAAACTCAAAAAGTTAACTCGTTTTAATGAAAATGGAAATTACCATAAATGATGAAAACATAAGTTTAAATCCTATTAGAGTTTAAATATAGTGAACTTGCTTGAGGTTTTTTTTAATTTAGTCTATTTAGACGATGTTGTTGTTTCATCATCTCATAAAATGTAAAATAGCCTCAAAAGCACTATATCTTTTTATGCCCGCTGAATTTATATGAGTTGATTAAAACTAAAGTCTATATCAGAAAAAGGGCTTATTTATTTAAGCTCTACAAATATTCATCTACATATTGTAATGCCAGGCTTAACAATTTCACTAGAAAGACTATCAGACGGACCGCAAATTAATCTTGTTATCTCCAAATGTCTAGTCTAGTCTATCAAAATTAAATTGAAGTGCCGTAACTCGGGCTTCTAAAGGCCTAATTAAGTATCTAATTAGCTGGGAATCCTCAAAATAGCAACATAAAAACCAAATGAGTATTCACTGTATCAACCTTGTGACTTTGACCTTATTGGCGTCCATCCAGAAAGTTAATATGACATAAATAAACTTTATTTTGGATTCAAATTTATACCGTTATTTTTTTACAAATATAGACCTAGCTGATTTTATGGCTGCTGTTTTTCGAATACTAATTTAAAAAAGGCTTTTTTCTTTTCCAAGGTCATCTATTAGATAAAAATGTATGTCACTGTTTTTTTATCGAACTTCTTCCTTACGGTTTGACAACTCTCTATGAAATTTTTGTCTAGTTATAATTGGTAAGTCTGAGAATAGGATATTTTTTACCCTCTTACCACTACTCCCCATTTTTTCGTTGATAACTTATATTGTAGAACAACATTTAACAGGTTAGCTATTTTTTATTATAAAAGTAAAAGCCTTTTTTTTCCATTTTAATCTTTAGCATGAAAGAAAAAAAAACGGTGGAGATTAACCTTGAAATAAAAAAAACACTGCCTTCGGTAATTAAATTCTAGGTTCGAAATTAGTTTTTTTCTTATTCTTTAAACGTAAATATTATGATTCTCAGCTACCAAAATAACAAGCGTTTCTACGTGGTGATGTGGAAGAAGAACACACAGACTTACTGGCAGACCACTCCATTCAGAGCGGTCGCCGAGCCAGGTATTCAACTCAAACTGGTCAACTCCAAGACTGGGCCCGGCAAGACTCTGAGGAATGCGCTCTGGAATACTGAAACTACTCCTGATCAAGTGAGTTTTTTAATTGTATACTGTATAATATGGTTATTGTACCTCACACCAATAATATTTTTTGTAAAAAAATATAATGAATTAAAAAGTAAAAATAATATATATATATTATATATTATTTCATAAATTATTACGGTATTATAATTTAAAAAAAATACGTAAAAAACGAACACGACGACGAAAAATTCTACCGCTGGGGGATCCAGAATCACGTACTTCATCCATGGTATTCGTTTGTCCTTCGATGTCAAACACACCCTCTGTATATGCAGAGAAAATTTGAAAAAAATATCAGATTAAAAAATAACCAAATAAGCTACCCTTACCACAGGGAATATCTTGAGGAAAAATAAATAATTGACTTCATTTAGGTACTACTCAAAGTCTTGATTTGATATAGTTTACCCTAGAACTAATTTTCTTGTATTTTTCCACGTTTACAAAGGACTTGAAAAGTTAATTTCATAAATAAACTTTGTACGTGGTTCTTGTAAAGAAAGTCCCAAGATTTTCGTATTATTAAAAACGAAACTCATTTTGGATTTTCATCTCTACTGTAATCTTCTGCTAATAAGTAACTAAAAGCAGTTCTTTTTTTCATAATAAGGTTTTCAAGCGCGGTATATTTATTTATTAAGATCATTTCTAAGAGCTCAAACACGATGAGGTTATCTTGTTGCGCTAAATAGTTCTTATGGCCTCTGTCCAACTCCATCACCAACAAAGTGGTTATACATCTTCCTATGTACAACTATAATATAACTTAAATATATGGACACAATGGTGGTCATAATTATCGTTGCCAGCGATATCTACCAGAATCTTTTGAAGGATCGTAAAAATTTAAAATAAATGCAAATTAGATCTTTTAGCCAAATTTTACTTGAAATAATCATACTTTATTATGTTTGTAGTTATTCTAGTTTTACTTATCCCATTATTAGTTTATTAAGCCCCTAGAGGACACCGGTGTCCGCGCATCTATTGTCTTTTAATTGTGTAGATATTATTTTGGTATTTATTCTATTTAGTCTAGTTAATATGATTCAGATTTAGATTAGAGCAGTGGTGGCCGAGTGGTAACGGCCCCGACTGTAGTAGGTCGCGGGTTCAAACCCAGCCAGGTGCATTACTTTGTGTAATTTATTTCATCACCACTGCTCTCAAAACGGTGAAGGAAAACATCGTGAGGAAACCGGCATGTCCCAGAACCAAAAATTCGAAGACATGTGACATCCACCAACACGCACTGGGCCCGCGTGGTGGATTACGGCCCATTCCCTCTCTTAGAGAGGAGGCCTGTGTCCCTGCAGTGGGAACATTAAAAAGGCTGATGATGATGATGATGAATATGATTCAGGCAAGCGTGCATATACTACTACATATCATCGCTTACTATCCGGTGAAATAGTGGTCAAACGAGAGCTTATCCAAATAAAAAAAGTGAACTATCTCATTGCGGGAAAGTGTAAATTTTCTTCAAGAACTTATAGATCAATACTTATATAACGCTTTATCCTTGAATGACTGATTGATGGATCAACGTACAGCCTAAACAACTGAAACTTGGAGGGTACGTTCGTTGTAAGACGTATGTAGGCATCATAAAAGAAAGTATATGTACTCTTAAGGGGGTGAAAAAGAGAGGCAAGATGCCAGCAGTTTTGTATAAATTCAAACATTTGCAATGGAAGGTACATAATATATGCTAGTTGTTAATAATCCAGTCCCATAGCTAGATCGTCCCACGCATCACGAATAGCGAGCAATCAAACATTAGTCCGTCACGACTCACGGGCTCTCGGCTCTCGGCGACAGACAATGCAATTTACACAGTATTCAATTTGCAGGCCCTTTCTGCGAGACACGTATTTGTCGTGTGAATACTCTTAGTAATTTAGTTTAATGAATGCATAGGGACAGATAGTATTAGTATAAGAGCAACGTGTTTGAAACAAGACTTTATAAAATGCTGTTTTAGTATTAGTTAATCACGAAAGTAACTTGCAGTAGCCTAATTCTCGTAATGAAAACCGTAGCGATATCGTAGCGACTTTGACATTTTCGTATTCCCATCCATCAATCGAGTTTGAACGACACCGATTTTGAACTCGTTCGATCGAAGAGAGTTCGTTTAGAAGTCGTTCGATTGTCGTTCTATCGAATCCCGATCAAGGAACACGTGAATACCGATTTTGGATAGGACTACGAACGAACGACAATAGAATTGGGATTGTTTGATCTTAGGTACGTGAATTAGGGCACAGGCATCCTGCGGTTGCGTCATTATCATACCCTATTTTTTTAATGTACATAAAAAAATCTGCTTTTACAAGGTTGAAATTTTATTATGTTTTAATTTACCTATGCATAAATATACAAAAAAAAATGACAGTCGATTTTGAGAGTTACAAGTACGTGCCAACCTACAGTAAAGTTGTTATGGGGTTATAATATACATATGCTTAGAACCGTATTTATTGTAACAGAACACTTATTTTCTCAATCCTGTATTCCCAGGTGACACTTCTCTGGAAAGATCCACGTAACGTGGGCTGGCGTGAGAAGACCGCCTACCGCTGGCGTCTACTGCATCGACCCAAGCTCGGCCTCATTAGACTGAAGGTAGTCATCAGAATTTGACTTTTATTTGATGTGATACGATGTGGCTTACTAGGTTTTGTGATGTGGGAGTACAGTGAACCTATTTTTTTAAGTGAAGTTACCTTGTGGGTAATTTCATTTTCCCTGTATGACTTCTCTTCTTGATGATGCAATAGTACCAGTTTAATTTTTTGATTCTTCGGGTTTTGGCCATTCAGGACCTCTTGACTAAATCAATCCACACAGTACTTATACTAGGTATTATGAATGTCTTCAGGTATACGAGAACAATCGCCTGGTGGCGGACTCGGGCAACGTGTACGACTTCACGCTGAAAGGCGGCCGGCTCGGCGTGTTCTGCTTCTCACAGGAGAACATCATCTGGTCCAACCTCGTCTACCGGTGTAACGGTGAGTGACTCATATTACTTGTTGATGCCCTGCCACAACCTCTGAATGAGTCCCAACCGTAGGCGCGGGCTGACGGACAGCGAGCAATGGGTAGCTCGCCGTCCGGTTGTTTGGTATCAGTCCGGACCACGCTCAAGTCGTCGACGGTGCGCTATGTTCCCGCGCGCCTCAAGGAGTTGTCCCAGGCCCAGGGTCTCTTTCTGAAAGGAAGGCTTGGTCCCTGTGCGAAGGACAAAGTAGGAACGGGGTGGGGTGTTTAGTCAGTAAGAGTGTGACACTGTTTCCTGCTCCACCCAAGAGCGGGATTCGTCATTCGATGATTTTTGCCCACCATAAAAAAACCTCTGAACGACCTTAAACTGAATTATCGATATCTATGTAGTAACGGTCTCTAGACGGGCGTGGTAGGTTCCTATAGGTGTTTATAGGACAACTAAACCTCCAGTAATTTGAGTGGACTGTATAATAAATATAAAAGTATGGAATGGATCTCCAAACAGAACGGTGAGAAAAAAATAAGTGTACGATTGAACTCTCGATTGATCGGTAGTAAGGTGTAATATACCAGTGTGTTACGCGTCTGGCACATAGTGATAGCCACGCGCATTCTCCATACATTTTATATGGCAACCAGACTTGTAGAGCTACATTAGATTCACTCCACGCGATGTGACTCTACTACTCGCCGCACCTTGGCGAGTCTGAAGTTAAGCCCTGCGAACACAGAATAAATATCGAACAGTAAAGAAACTAGGCCTTGTTTATAAAATAAATACCTACGCTCCATAAAAGCAATAGGGATGTCACTATTACTTAATGTTTTTGATATTGTTTGTTATTATGAAAAAAAAAAACAAATATGTTCCGTAGTGATCAACAAACTGAATAGATAATTATATAGGTAACTAGATTATAAATAAAATTTAAATCGTAATCTCGTGACGTCGCCGTCGTCGCGTCGGTTAACCTGAGCAAAATAGTTTAAAAATATGGAAAATATTTTAATATTGATACAACAAGTTTGAGATCTTAAACTTGTCAATATGGTGTAACCTTTTACGGGTATGCAATACGTTCCGGGCATTTTTCTAAAGATTACTCAAAGCAAACTCAAACGTGACCACTCGTCTTGACGCGACACGCACTACTATGAGCACTGCGAGAATAGCTTATCGGTCTCGTAGATGCGTATGTTTGTGTGAGTGTACCGTTTCCGAGCGTTTGTAGGCAGTTTCCCTACTGTTCGTTTACTTCTACTGTGCTGCGAATTTAAGCGCTTGAAAACTCGTAAAAAATTATAAATGCTTTAAACAAATAAATTCATTAAAATAATAATAAACGAATAAATTCACAATGACGTGTACAATAAAGTTTATAATAAATAATAAATTCAATTTGTAGAAATTTGTTTTGTGTTTGTTCAATTTGTATTGCAGTTAAAAACTGTTATTGGCATTTTATTTTTAAACCTTTATTTTTGTACGAGTTTTCAAGCGCTAAAATCCGCAGAGTCTAATTCGTACTCGCCAAGATCCGACGCCCAAACTGTACAAATCAGTTGTAGCGCACGTGGGCGTCATTAACCATTTGTTTCTCGCTATAGTATGTATGTGTGTGTATAGCTTCTAATATTGATATAAATCTACTTCTATTCACAGATAAAATCCCATCTAACATAGCATCGGAACTATCAACGAGGAACAACTTCGAAGTAGACCACGATTTCGTTTACGTTTAGAAAATAAAACTACAAAATTAACCTTTAACATTTCTAGTAAATCTAAATAAAGACACATTTCTGATAAAAGCCCAAGAATAAATATAAATTTTCTAAACCTTTCAATAAAATGTTGAATGATGTGCTCTTATGTTTCATTAAAAGCTTTGATGTTTGGTAAATCTGTTGGTTGTTCAAATAATGGTTTTATATAGGTACAAAGTCTTTGTAAACAAAGTGGGTTGTATTCCAGTCGTGTGAATTGTTAATATTATATATTGTAATGATATTGTCATTTTTAGATTTAAGATCTAACAGTAATTGAATAAAGTTGATACTTATAAGTTTTGTTGTATTTGTTTTGATTTTTCTCCTGTCTCGATTAATGTTTTTTGGGAAAATTCTTAACACCAGTTGGTGCCACTTAGCTGCGAATTCTTCTACTTTTGAAAACGTAGTACTCGGCAAATAAACTGAACCCGTTACTGCGATACGTGCAGCTCCCCACTCAATTGAGACCCGAATATCTGTTACTGCACATTCAAGGTGTTAAATACAGTCTCTTGCAGAGAATTTCACTCCTTAGCTGTACGCATAATGAATTAATGAACGTGTTCCCAAAACGTTTGATGAAATGCCCTGGAATGCTGATAGACCGATTTCTACATTATGTGTACACTGTACTGCAATGTGGAAGACTGCCCGTTTTAGAAACAGCAAGTATGTTTGTAATGAGGTTTGTAATATCTGCGAACTGGCTTTGTATTTAACTGTCATTATTTTAGAAAAATAAATCTACGCAAGCAACAACCATATTTATCACCAAGAAAAACCTTTTTGGTCTCCCAAATTGTCATGTTGAAACAACTAAATTTTTTTGTTCATTCGATTTTTCGATATTTTGACAGATTATTATTTGCAAACTGTATTACTAATTTTACAGATTTTTATAAGTTTTATATATTAATACACGAATTCCTAGAAATGGAAGTCGAGGAATTACCAAACATGAATATAGAAGAAGTAAAACCAGACATATCTGAAAAAACTCAAACCAGACTGACTCCTACAGCACGAATGGCCACGGATATGGGTACAGAACAAAAGCTACATGACGGAGACGTTGTGACAGTTATAACCCTGGAGTACCCACCAGCAACCTCAAGCAAGACGAAATATAACAGCGGAAGCACCGAGAAGGAGAAGAAAGAGATACAGGAGTTCTTCAGGGTGCTCCGTCCACACCTGCCGAGGAAATCAAAAAGCAAGGCATACAAAATGTTGCAGAACATAGCAAAGGGGATCGTAGTCCAGAGTTCATTTCAGAGTAGAATCAGGAAAACGAAACCGAAGAAGCGGCCAGTAAAGAAGGAGAAAACAAGACGGTTGAAGACAAAATCTCTAAGTGCTGTGCGAAGGAAGGACCGTAGTTTATACAGCTCGTCGGATTCTTGTCGGTCCATTCTGTCATGTCCTCATTGTGGTCACTCTTGCTGTAGACTTAACAGATATTGATTTTTAAAATATTGTTATATTGGCACAGTTAAATATGCAATTGCAAATCTTACAATATTCAAATGTTTCGAATACAAATATTATGTGTTTATTACGATTGTTGTTTAGTAATGTAATTATTTATAATAAATGGTTATATTATATAAATTTCTGAGATTTTCTTTAAAAATCTAATTCACATCACATCACAATCTAATCACATCTTAAGGGCCTTATCATATTAGTGGATTGCGAGCGTCTTCAAAGCGGAGCGGGCGCGCAACGAATGCGTCGCGAACACGTCGCGGCTGCGCAGCGAAGACATCGCGGACGCATGGCGAATTCATTACATTATCGTGGCGTGTTTGTAGCAAATTATCGCCGGACAATACACTCAGTAACAAAATGGATTCCGACGAGGAAACACTGCTGTTGGTTTTATTGCTTCGAAGACAACCGGAGACGAAAACGAAAGCATCGACGAATTTAAATCTCGTTGTGCGTCCGCGACGTCTTCGCTGCGCAGCAGCGACGTGTTCGCGACGAATTCGTTGCGCACCCGCTCCGCTTTGAGGACGTTGGCAATCCGCTAGTGTGATAAGGTCCTAAGCTGTACAATAAGAACTGTCTTCTACAATATCTAAGCTTAATATATCCTTATATTATTTATTCTATACTAGCTAACTAATCCGAGTGCAACTGAAGCTGAACACCGGAACTGTTGAATGTTAGAAATCTTTTGAAATTCATAGCTGCTTTCTGCATAATATGTAATATGTTTACACAAAAACTTTTCTCATGAATCACTAATGGCTTATAGGTGGGAAACTGCATGATAATCCGTTCAGTAGTTTATCGCTTCCATACGAGATAGACTGAGGGGGTTAGGGGACTTTATTCAACTGGCTTCCAAAAAGGGGAGGTTCTTAATTCTATTGTATTTTTTTTTGCATGATATGTAAGTTTTATACTGCTTTCTCTTTCATTTCCAATTTTGAATTCTACTTGCCACTTTTAGACAAAAATAAAGATAACCGTAGCTACATACAAAGGTCTACAAAAGGTGTACACCCAGAGCAATCTACCTCTACACATATTGTACTATGAGCATAGCAGTTTCAGCATCTAATTAAAATTCTCTGTCAGAAGGAGCGCATAGTAATGTGCATTAACAGGACCTTTTGTGCAACAAGTTTAGTTAATGTGCTGAAATTGTAGCTGCAATCTACGTCACATGGTAGCAGCGCTCAAACATAATTTCGTTTTACATAAAGTATTTTGAAGCAGGGCAGCCATTTATGACTAACTGCGTCATTTCAGAGAATCTTTTTCAATTAATAAGATATTCCTTGTTTTTGTGCTTTTATAAACGTTGCATATAAATAAAACTCTGGTCTGTCTGTGTGTATGAATGAACGTGATAAACTCAAAAACTACTGCCCCCCTAGCCAAGTTACATTCGTATTGTTTAGAGTTAGTCCCCGATTTCCTTGTTCAGACGCGGGACTTCATCTCAACAAAGGAATTGGTTGCGTGGCCAACTACAAGCGCTAACCCTAAACGACACGATTATAACTTGACTAGGGTGCCGAACTGATTCCCATGCTATCGCTTATTGACAGGGTGATTCTTGAGTGATTCATATTATTGTTACAGAGAGTCAAGAATTTCAAAAATATGTCTGGTCATATCGCGAAAACTCTAATTGCGTGATGCAGGATTCCGAAATTTTAGTGCTTGTTTACGAAGACACGGCGCGTTGAGCGTTTGTTCTACATTGCTATTATGTTTGTCTATGTGTGTGAGAGGCACGGGACGCTTCTACTGCTGGCAGCAGCTTTTTTATGGTGGGAAAAATCATTGAATGACGAAACCCGCCCTTGGGCGGAGCTGAAGACAGTGTCAGAGTTCTACTGACTACACGACCCACCATACCTTCTTGCCATAGTTCCAGGGCCGAGGTGTTCCACTTTCCTCAATCCTTAGCTCCAGAAGGCCGTACCCTACTGGGCCCCTAGAGTTGTTGACAACTCCTTGAACCGCTGGCAGCAGCTAGTATGCTAATTTTTTTAGCAGAATCCTAAAACCTGGACTTAAGCCCGTGTCAACTTTAAACGAACATATGGTGAAATGTCGATACTGGTTGATACTATTTTTTTGAGTTGAAAAATCATTAAATGGCTTCTCCCGCATTAGGATGGAGAGCGTGTCAGATTTTTACTGTATCTAACTCACATGTGTCAGTCAGTTGCTCAATTTTGTTGCGTTTCCGCTGCGCAGTTGCTGATAGAGTGATATTGTTTTGTGTACTCATGTACGTATTTACACGTCGCAATTCGCTTGAAAGGAATTTGCTCAGCTTAAAGCTACAGTGTACGTACAGTACGGCCGTCGGATCTTGGCGCGTCTAAAGTTAGGCCCGGTATCCACCAAAGCGGAGAGGAGAGGAGACGAGAGGAAATGTGCCGCGAAGCTGGCAGGTTATTTCCACCAAAGCGGAGAAGAGATGCGTTGCGGAGAGATGTGAGCTTTGTAGCAGAGATGTGAGCTGTGGGAGATCGAAAACAGTCAAGTTCTGTCTACGAAAGGAAGACGTCATGCGAGGCGCGCGGAGAAGGCAGCGGGGTGAACGGTGCGCGAGCACGTGCGCAGCCCGGCCGCCCGACTAGACACTTCTCCGCTCTGCCACGCCGCTTGCTCGCTCGCTGCACAAAATTCTATAGAAAAATGAGACATCTCCTCTCCTCTCCGCTTGAGCCATTTCCACCAGAGCTAAGCGGAGAAGAGATGTGGAAATAACGAAATCGGATTGGTTTATTCAAACACATCTCCTCTCGTCTCCTCTCCTCTCCGCTTTGGTGGATACCGGGCCTTAGGCTCTGAGAATTTAAGCGCTCGAAAAGTCGTACAAAAATAAAGATTTAAAAATAACAGTTTTTGTTAACAACAGCAATAATAACTGCAAATTGCATTTATTTATTAAATCCATACATATTATTATTTTATACACATATTATTTTTTAACGAATTATACTAACTTTAGCGCCAAGATCCGACGGCCATACTGTAGTTAACATTGCAACATTTGCAACATTGTGCGTTACATTAGCCAGCAGGACCGACGTCAATACTCACTACTGTATTCATACGGTTTATTAAAATAACATGATGAAATTGTGTACATTACAATTTTATTCTTATTGTTTACAACCATTATAATGTAAGTATATGGTTGGAGAGCAGTGGTGGTCGAGTGGTAATGACTCCGATTTACGTGGGTTCAAACCCAACCAGGCGCATTACTTTGTGTAATTTATTTCATTACCACTGCTCTCAAAACGGTGAAGGAAAACATCGTGAGGACACCGGCGTCATGTCCTAGAACCAAAAATTCGAAGACAAGTGACATCTACCAATCCGCACTGGGCCCGCGTTGTGGAGTACCTATAGCTCATTTCCTCTCTTAGAGAGAAGGCCTGTGTCCCAGCAGTGGGAATATTAAGAAGGATAATGATAATGTATCTAGTTTTTAAGTCAACTTACCTTTACCAACATTTCACAGTGACGATATTGTTGAGATTATGTTATATCACAAGTCCATAAAGAACACAGTATTAGTTAATTAAGAGGCCGGCGTTCGGGACGATGTATCCATACAAACGTAATACCAAAATCATTTGCAAGTCGAGCATATTTCAAGCTTTTTTAAAAAAGCTTTAAACAAGCTTTTTTAAAAGAAAGATCTGGGAACCTAGATAAATATTGTCTAAATCCAAATATCACCATAATATGGTTGAAATATATTAATTTTAGTGTTCCGTACCACAAAAGAAAAGAAAGGGCACCCTTATAGGATCACTTTGTTGACCGTCTGTATGTTTGTCAAGACTCTTCATCTCGGAAACGAGCGGTCGTATCTAGTTGAAATTAAAACCAATTATATTCAGATCTGCGGTCCCTTGAAGCCTTGACAAAAATCAAAGTTTTAAGTTAACGAAAAATATCGGCCAAGCGCGTGTCGGGCCACGCTCAGTGTAGGGTTACGTAGTTTCCTGTCCGCCACAAATTTCTCACAATGTAACAGAACCCTACAACAAGGAACCCTAAAAAAGATACCAGACACAGAAGGGAATCAAAATTCATAGGGTACTCGTCGCTGACCCCTGAAATTTGACATGAAGTAAGGTCTTACAGCACAAGTATAAGTAATACATCTGAAAGTTTTAAATTTGTGCTTACGTGCAAAAAAAAAGAACTTTATTCGATTCTTAAAAAATTTTTGAGTCTAGATTTGGGAATTGACTATTTACGTAAATTAATTTGTACGGGACCCTCAGTGTACTTGTCGCTTTTGCCTAGTTTTAGTACCTATGTAACATTACTTTTGTGTTCGTGTACATAGGATTACATTTCCATTTCACTGACGTAGCATCGCTAGCTTCTAGTAGCTACCGCAATCTCTCTCGAAGCTTTCTCAGCCTCGACTTTGACCTAGTTAGGTGGCGTTGTTTGCATGCCTGCCATTTTCAACTGAACAATTTCTGTTAAGTAAGTAAGTTAAGATAATAACATTTGCCTAAAATGCACTGTAGCGTAGAAAGTACCTTGGTAGGTACTAATTTTCTATTCTTTTTTTTTGTTCCTGTTTTTAGCTTGGATATCAATGCCTAAGATAATTTGACAACGGCATTAACATTGCCGTTTGGCGTTAGGCAATAACTCAAGCAAAGTGTAGCGTAGCTAAAGTGTAGCCACCCTCTTTAGCGTGTTAAAATTATCGCGATAATTATCGCTTTAAATATCGCGTTGACGCATTGTAATGGGCACTGAGGTTAAGCGTTTGTGTGACCCCAGCATAAGAGAGTTTTTTTCTAAATTCACATAGGGCATACAACGCCTTCGTTTTATCCATAGTTTGTGTGGAGAAACCTGCAGTGCAGTTGTTAACAGCAATAATAATAACAATCAATCAATCAATTATAACTGCTATCTATTGGTTTTATTTTTGTACGAGTGCACAAGTGGAGAGAGAACCTAACTCTAAGCTCCAAGGCTCGCCAAGTTAGAACGACTGTACTGTAATGAATAAACTTTCAGTATTGTTGCTATTTTATTGTAAAAAAAAGAAAATATAATAAAAACCAAAAAGATTATCTTTTTGTTTTAATTATATTTTCTTTTTTTTCTTTAGTCAGGGAACCATTGGAAAAAGTGATTTTGTATGATACGTAGAGAAGTGTGTTTGCTGAGTCTCCGAACCCTGATTAAAACGCCATCTTGCCAGCCACAATAAACTAATTTATTTGCCCCTGGGTAACGACAGATATTAATTCACTTATTCTATTAATTCTATATTGTTTGAGCTTTCTATACAAACCTTAGAGTAAATCAAATTCCGTAAATAGCTCAATTGACCTTTGTTCAAAGTTTCAATGTAGATATTATTGAATAGAATTTGTAATAATTATTATAAGATTGAATAGAAGCGTTAGTCTGCTTGCAAATTCCTTGTAATTCGTGATTAGGGGCGTAGCTACTGCCTTATCTGCCGTATTAATGAGTGGGGTGTCCACACTATAGGGGCCCCGACGTAGGTAAAAATTCGTAAGATGTTATCTACAACCGTCTCGTCTCAACTTTTACTGCTTATTACAGTACGGCCGTCGGATCTTGGCGAGTTTGATGATAGGCTCTGCGAATCATAGCGCGTGGTTTGGTTAAATGGTTAAAACAAATAAATGCAATTTGCAGTGGTTATTGCTGTTAAAAACTGTTATTGGCATTTATTTTTATAAAACCTTTATTTTTGTACGAGTTTTCAAGCGCTAAAATTAGCAGAGCTAAATTCAGACTCGCCAAGATTCAACGGCCGTACTGTAACTTGTACTTATTACTTATCCTGTGTCGTAGTGTAAACCAATTGTTTGTAAAAAAAGCACTATTAACACTTGTCACGTATAAGTTCTGTTACTTTTTCTTTAATTCTTTACTGTACAACAACTTAACATAAATACATTGATTTGACAATTCATGTACAAAGGCGAGCTTAACTCAGCAATGAGTTTTCTCCCAGCAAACCTTAAAGTAACAGAGAGAGATTTTGGTGTACAATAAACTTTATCTATCTATCTATTTTGGTTTTTGATACGGGGCCCCTGTGGACCTAGCTACTCCACTGTTCGCGATTAATATTTTCCTTCATGCCTTTGATCCAATAATATTGCTTCCCATAAAATTTATTGGAAACAGTAATTTTATCCAGTGTATCTGGTATTTGTAGTGTTTGCGCGATCAACTTGGTACGGCGAAGGTAATCTAGAAATAGATTGCAGTGCAATGTAGTCAGGGTGGATAAATCTGGAGGATCTATTGCTAAAAGATGTATGAGCAGAGTGGTTGCTATGTGCCGGGTAAAAGGGGGTGAATATAAACTCAGGGTGTGAATAGAAACGAAATTTTTATTAGGTTTATTACTTTGATTTCATATTTTCAATATTGAATTTATAAAAATATTTAAATGCTGCAAACAATTTTTAAATAACGTGAAAAAAACAACAACATGTTGTTTCTATTCACCCCGTTTCACGGTACATATTGGGCTGTTTGTTTGCTGTGCGTTAACAGCAATTTTTTTTTGTGGTAGGATAAATTCAATGACAAATCCCGATCTTGAGCTGAGCGGGAAATAGTGTCAGACTCTTACTGGCTAAACCACCCAGCCCGTTCCTTCTTTGCCTTAGTTCCAGGACTTGCACATTAGGCATGGTGCAGCCTTACCTAATGTGAAAGGAACACCAGGGTATAACAGCAAGTTTGAAAAAATAAATATTTGTAGCTAAAGATCTTATCATGAAGTGTTAAAATGTCAGGCGTGTGAGTGAGAAAGTAATATCTGCATCCATCTCTCGCTCGCACGCCCTATACCTGTGGTTCCGTTTTCACAGCTCAGTTTAAGTCGTAAAATTAATCGCGTTTAGAGCTCGTAGTAAAGCCTTAGGTATCGAACTAAAAAATTCAATAAATCACTACCTAAATTATTGCATAATTTGTAGTGTTATCAAATGAAGATTTCATTCTGGGATCTAATGACATACCTACCTACAACAAATTGATTAATTTTACACAAATCTCATATTGAAAACTAAAACTTCGTTGTGCAGTTCTAGTTGAAAGTTTTAAAATGTAAACTTTTTTTCCTGCTACACAAATTTTTTGTCAGTCTCAGTGTTTATAGCTATGCAAGCTTGTCAAAAAATCGTACGTTGTGACGGCGTCACCGTAACAAAACGTGTAAGAATTATGTACAATAAACCGTTGATTTTTACAACGTTTAAACGTGTTTAAACGGCCTTTATGTTTCGAAATACTATATCTATTTTTTTTTCTTTCTTAGGAGGGAGATTATCAAAAAACTTCTCCCGCTCTTGGGCGGGAGTCTCTATGCAGCTTTTTTACTGACTTAGAGTCAAGTTCGTCGTTAAAACTAATCGTGATTATGTAAAACAAAAGCGTCTAATCTAGGTTACGGCTTTGTGTTCAAAACAAAACAGTTTGTGTTTTGTTTTAAATAATCGCGATTACTTTTATTTTTGGATTTGGCGCTAAGACCCAAATTCACCAATAAAACTAATGGCAAATGAAGCTATAATTTCGATTAGAAGCTCAAACTGTGTTTTAAATAATCGCGATTAGTTTTATTGGTGAATTTGGCCCTAAAATTCACTCCTATCCTATGTTCCTTTTCTGTTTTGCTGTTATGCGTTCCATAGCCAGGAGTTTTCCTTTCGGAAGCGAACACATAGCACCAAAATCCAATATTATAGTAGACCGAGGCGAATCGGATCACTTTTTCTTTGAGGGTGAGAAAATCATATCTACTAAATTGACATATAATGATATTTTTATTGATTAAAACGTAAGAAGTACAAATCAGCTATGAAATAAACATTTACAAACTTAAATCAGACTCATATTTTCTTAGTCAGCTACTAAAAACTAAAAAAAGAAAAATATCCGATTCGCCCCTATCGTCGGGGTGAATCGGATCATACACAATATATAACAAAATTATAAGTTTCTTAACATTATAGCTTTGGGATTAGTACAAAAATAATAACGAGATCAATTTGAAACATCGGCCAAAGAAACTCTTCTCTGTAAGCGCGTGAACGGTACTTCAAAAATCTCAGCAGCCTTACGTATGGTCAGTTCTTTGTTCTGGACCTTATTAACAGCCTCTTTCATTTTTTCTTGAGACCAATCTCCAGCATTAGTCTTTCTTTTGTACGTGCGAACCATCTACAAATGAATAAATACGAATTAGTAACCTCAGACATGTAATAAATTAGTTTAAAAGCGTGATTCGATTGACCCCTGACGACATGATCCGATTAGCCCCATAATCAAGACCTTAGAAATATATATTTTATACGTTTACCTCGAACATTATACGTAAAAGCGAATTAGTTCTCTAATATAGACACCTTGCTTAGCAATATACAACAATATAGTTGATTTTTAACACAAATCCGTAGTATGACACAAGTAAATCGTAAGTACATACCTTAGATTCCCGCCAAAAATACGACATGCACAAACAACTGACTTGCTTATGAGTGGCTTCGACACTGATTCACAAGCGTGATCGAAATACTGCCTATGGCGGGAGATGCGGGGTGAGGGGAGAGACGCAAAACGACGATTGTCGTTCTATGTAAATGCAGTATTTGAATTATCAGCAAATTTCTTATTTTGATCCGATTCGCCCCGTGATCCGATTCGCCTCGGTCTACCCTATATTGTATATTTTATACAGTATCAATCATGAACGCTCTGTAGCCGATGACACAATTATTTACTCGTACAGTAAATACAGTTAATTTTCATTTATCGGATAGTTAACAAATAATTTCCGTATCGACAGTGACGCAGATGTTAACCCGAATCACCCAATAAATTACCGGTGCCTGCGTAATTAAGCAGTGCAATCGACCGGCTGTTACGACAAGTAATAAACTGGAGATAAACTCCGATACAATAGTTATGGCGATCAGCAAATGTCATTTTATTACTTAGGTAGCCTTTTATCGTATTATTTATTGGATTGCAAAAATTGAGGTTATGTACTGAGAGACTGTAAGGCTAAGATTTCACGCAGCGGTTTTTATCTGTTGTCGTAGCGGTGGTCAACAACGGTTTCATTTCTTAATTCACGAGAGCGGTGTTTTGTGCGGTTACAATTATTATTATTGCCAGCAATACCCTACTTGGTGTGCGATTACCCTAGTGAGGCGGTTAACATCAGTTGAGCTCCAGACCGCTATGGAAACACACCTGAAACGAGCTGGTGCATTATAATTATTTCATACAAATTAAAAAAAAGGCTTAAGTTTTGAGTACTATCGCGGTCATTTCTGTCTGATCACTTAAAAACAATTTTTGCCTGAATCCTAGCGTGCGGCGCTAAACCAAACTTTTGAAGTTTTCATTTCTAGAGTAAGCAAAAATAAACTTAGCGGTGGCCAGGCGGAAGTGCCTTCGATCGTACATCCACAGATTCCACAGATTCTCGAACAACCTCAAGCGATCTCAAAGCGATCAACCTCAGCGGTTTCGCTCGTGTGTGTGTTTCGTGTGTGGCATACCATGTCATACTATTCGCTGCAGCCGGTCCTAGCCAAACCCGCAAACGAAAAACGCATCGTGTAATGTACTCATTTTTAACTGAACAGACAGACGCGAGTGAAAACTGCTTCATGAGTGCTTAGCCTAAATAAATTAGATTAACTACTCGGAAAACAATAAAACAAACAAGCTGTAATATCACAAATATAATATTTATTTTACCATTGTACATACGTTATATAACTCAGATGAAGTAGTTATCAATTTATCACTCTGAAAAATATTGAATGAATTGAGTCTAGAATAAAATATCCCAATAAGGACAAGTCGTTTCTCTTGAATAATCAAAACGTTGTGCTAAAGATAAAGATGATTTAAAGATTTAAAAATTATGATTAAAAGATTGTGCACATGATGCGTCGGGATGTCGGAAGCGCTCGGCTAGCTTTCTCACATTTCATTTTGGTAAAAAATAACAACTTTAACATTTACACATATGTACAATTATATTATTCGCTATTCTCCGTAAAATGTTTCTTACTAATAAACTATATGGAATATAATTGGACTATTCGGAACATATAACTTGACGTCTCAATTCCTCGGTTGTTTGATTCACAATGTTTTATATGATTGGTGACATTCATTTCTATTTTGTAGTATTATACCATGGAGACTGTGCGAATGCGATGGAAATACGTAAACAGCTTTTCAATTCATTCGAAAACCCGCTGTCATCTTCATCGAATTTAGATACGTTATCTAGTTTTTCACACTATATCGGAAAAGTTTGCGAGTTCACCACTGCCACAATTGATTGAATTTATTTTGTCAGGCTGGACGCTGAGTGGTCACCACGACATGTGACTGTACTCCCTTTTATTTATTTCTTAGTAAGTGTTTAGAAACACGTTCTTTGATAGGTACACGTATTTTACAAGTATTTTTTTTTTGATAGGGACGCGTATTTTGTAACTACAGTAGTCGGACTGTAACACCCTCACCTTAAGCTCAAGCAAATTCCACCTTGGCCGAAAGAATCAAGCTTTTAGCTTTGATATTTTCTTTTTCTTTACTTGAAATAATCGAAAAACACTGTCAGGCATATCGGAATTGGAATTTTTCAAATTAGTCTGAGTTGTGACTTTATTTCATATACACACTTTATTTCCATCACATTTGCAGGTAACCCAGAAAACATTAACACATAAACTTTAACTGCTAGTGGAAATGTGAAGAGTCCGCAGAGATATCGGTCACATAAGCTAGTGTGGGCATCGGACCGTTTACTGTTCTTTTATTGCCCAAACTACGGATTATGTCTCCCACAAGGTTTCCCTTACTCACTGACCGGAAAATATTGCGGAGAAGTATTGTGGGCTTACGTACAGTCACGAGCAATAAAATACGTTAGATATATATATTGTCACATTTTCTGCCCGCCTTAACTTCTGCTATTCAAGAAATAAGTGTACGATTATTTGTTCTTAATCTTTTAACCATCTAAGTCATAAATACTCTTGCGATTATTCAATCAGCGTCGCACATCCAAATATTCTATCTTGTCAGTTTTTCTGACACCCAAGGGGATTGAAAAAGTAAACGCGATGGGGTAACCAGTCTTAAACACATGACACTGGCGAATAGGACACTAAAACAATTGGTGGACCAAACTGACGCAATCACTTAAGGGGTAAGTAATCATAGTGGTAATTTAGAACAAATTGTCAATCTTATTACTCGTGACGATACATCCAAACGGTCGTCTAGGTAAACGACGATATAAATTCATACATCACTTGACAGAAAATCTATAATTACTAAGTTATTGTAACCTTTTCTTCTTTTACGAACCCGAAGGAATATAGAAATAAATGTTGTACGTACAAAAATTATTGCTTCATTAATATCGGCTACGAAGCACGACTTTGAGATATGATAAAACCCCTATTCAATGTCTACTAAAAAGTAAAATAATTTATTGCATCTCTTCACCTTAACAATACATCGATGCTTAATTATTATTATTAACTTCCTATTAAATATACAATAATCACCTTCATATTATTTCATGTTTCTACAATTATATACAAAGATGTGTTTTATTTCATTGTACTGCAAATATAATAAAAATGGTAAAATTTGCACAAAATATTTGGTATAATTGAACACATTGTGATGACCGTTATTTATTGGGGGATACGAAATTATTAAAATACAAACTATTGATACCTTTATTATTACTTGTTCGTCAAAGACGCTATCTCACTTGATATTTTATGATTCATTTGATTGTAACAGTATTTCAAATGTAAAATTAATTAAAAGGCATTGTACATTCATATAAATTGATTAACAATAGTCAAATAAAATGAAGGTATTCAAAATAAAATACGCAAATATAAAATTTTATCAAACTACATATTGTTACGTTTCAAAAAATAAAATACTTATTTTAGTAATTGTGTCTGATATGTTCAAAATGGTAGAAAGTGGTACTTAAAACGTTTAGACGCGCTTGTTAGTGCTCACTGACTCGTTAAGCTTTGAAGAAGCGTAAACTCTTAAGTTTCAACATGTTCTTACTATATGGTTCCGAATTGTTACAACTACTATGTCCTAATTTATAAACCTCAGTACCTTTTTTTTATTAAATCCTTTAACTCTGACAACAGTATTTACAACGTGAGCACTAGTATTGTCGTTTGTCTTTCCCTTAGTTCTTATTTCTGAACCTTTTATATTCTGTACAATATTTTAATAAATCTATATACAAATCTTGAGAGTAGGACAACTGTATTGAAGTACTTTGTCCCCTCGGCACTTTAACATTATGCTAAATATTCAAAACGCTCCTTATTACTTCATTAAGAAAGTGGTTAAGTATAAAATGATCCTACTCCTTAGATTCTATCTAAGTGAAACAAGTACGAAATGACATGCATTGGACCATGTATCTACAGACGATATATTATTAAATAGCGACACTTGGCGTATTTACGGCTAAATATAAATTCCCTCCAACGAAGAAGAAAGATAGAAAGCTTGAAGATATTTTGAACCTTATACATTAAACCCAAGGCGCATTTTTGTATAATTAAAATAAATAGATGTAATTCACAGTCTTCGTTATTGAAGCGTCGTGATGAATGCTTTTAACAAAGATTGAACTGACGATCTTTTGAATAAGATCTGTAATATTTTGCGACCAAATTTTGTAAGTATTTGGGAGCACTCCACAACAATGAATATTGCCCATGGATATAAAAAATAAGTATCATGGTGAGGTGGATTTCTTAATTTACATTATTATGAACGGATACATATTTACGTTACAAAACCAAACCGAACTAAACTCTAAGTTTACAAAACGTGTAGTAATTGAAAAGGTCCGATATGATTATTTTTAGAATTGTGTTCAATTCAGTCAGTTAGCATCACGCTGAAGACGAGAGTATTAACTAGGCAACATTGAAAAGGGTCCCAAAAGGCCTACAAAGGGCTCTAGAAGTCGTCGAAACTATAACGTTATATTTGGTGTTAACAATTATTATGGCTAATACTTCACTATGTCAGTCCTTCACTGCTGTTCTGTAATTTACTAATTTATTTGGTTGTCACCTTGAAGAGCTGGATTTCTTTGGAGGTGTGACTTTGATGTCGTTCCCTGTAATATAAATTATTTATCAGAACTTGCTTTCTGTATTTAAGGAATGTTTGGCACTGCAGCCAGTTTTACAAAGGGGTATCCCATCGTCACGCAATTCATCTTCATACCGAACTGAATACCAATGTTATAAGTAGAGCGCTTCTACATGTAAATTAGTGAAACTAAGCTATAGTCAACTTCAATATAGTAAGGAAAGACTGGGTAAATAATTAACAGACAGTTTGGTTTGTTTAGGAGATAAACCTTTACGTAAATATTAGGCTTGTGTTCTAGCAGTAGAAACTTAATGTTTCTTTTATTAGCTGGTTCCCATTTGATCACTAAATCACCTGTTTGGTGGTGTGAATCGAAGTCGAGTGGTTGAGATGTTGTAATTACCAAGTCCTAGCACATGGTCTCAGGTCTAGCTGGCGCTGGCGGCTGCGTGGGAGGCTGATCGGCAGAGCGCTGGCGCGGCAGCTGCGACGAATCCAGCACAATGGACGGCCGCGGTGGCAGGTTCTCGCTCACCATGTGCGAGAGAGACAGCTCGCTTGACGCGTTGGTATCACCTAAGAAAGCAATGTTTCTAACTTGAAAAACTACTAGATTCAAATTTAATTTTATGCAAATGATTTATCTGAAATGTGTGTATTACATTGTGAATCAAAACAAATGCAATGACATATATTTGTATTTATAAAGAGCAGATATAACTACTGTTTTGGTTGAACAAGGTAAAAAGCTAATGACAAAAGCTGTAAGAAACAATGATTTTCTTTTGGCAGAAAAATCTAATTTCCTACTACAGTAGACAAAGATATATCAATTGCTAGACTACTTCGGGCTACAAATTCTCATAGCAAGTACAAATGTTGAAAAGTGACTTACCAGAAGGTTGTCTCGGTACAGGTAACAGCACTTCCCCGCACGCATCGTCGTCTAACAACGGCTGCAGCGGAGACGGCAGCTCACGGCTGTCGATAGCTGACGACCTTCTAAGCGAGTGCCTATGATAACCACGGAAATTGACATTAAAGTGGAGAAAAAAATAGATAGGGAAGTGACTACAAAAAAGAAGAATAGAATGAAGAAGTTCAGCTTCAGAGAGAAAGAAAAATATAAACAATTGGAAATGCATATCAAAATTGCATCGATCGATTCAAATAAAAAACTCTATAATAACTTTTCACAATAAATACATAAGATTGAGTAGTAATATGTTAAAGGAAGAAGATAGTTAAAAGCAAAATGAAGAATTGAGAAGGTATATCGAATTTGAATTTGAAAGAAAATTTACCAAAATAATTGAGATTATGACTTACTGACTTACAATTTACTGATTGTAAGTGAGCCCTGAAAATTTTCAGTTTAATTAACAAAACAAGACACAAAAACACACATGCCATACCTCTGATGCGACAGCCGCCGATCTCCCACTGTAAGATGTGAGGATGTCTGAGGCGGTACAGTATGGTCGTCAGCTCCACTAGTGTTGACACAGACACTGATGCTGATGCCGCTAACCCCGCCTCCGTCAGCCCCCTCAGCCCCTTCGCCCTCCTCCTCCTCGTATCTGCCAAGCCCACCCATTTCTAGGCTACAGTACAAACGACTGGTGAGTAAGAATCGAGTTCAGGACGCTCACAAAAGCTATAAGCACAGGCCGAAGCAAGCTCTGCTCTGCCATGCCTTGCTGGTGCACTGCGTTTGATGATTTGAATACCGCAGAATGAGTCCTGTTTTTGATTAGTCATGTTTGTTTAACTTTGGCAATAATTCGTTCACATTGACATGTTTTGAGTCACCTACAACTACTTTCTGTCAGTGGTTCCATCACCTCGGAAAAAAATTATGTCTAATATCACTTTGTGATAAAGATTTATATTTTGAGTATATTCGTATATACAACTCTATTTAATAGAGTAGATACAAATAAACGCTTTCCTTTTTATAATATTAGTACAGATTATTATCATTAATAGAAAAAAAGTAATATTAATGACATTATAAATAAATAATAGAATAAAATTTTAAATTCTACTTCGCTCTTTTTAAAATTTTCGCATTATTTTTTTTATTACGTAGTATATGGTATCATATCTCTTAGAATTACCGAAGCTAGAAAAACAATTTCCTGTATGATGGGTAAAGTGATATTCTCTGTCTTATAAATAGTTTTCCACTTGAGCAACTTTAGTGGGTTTGATTGAACATTTAATGTCACCGCTCGGGCCTACAGTTTGAACAGTTGGGATATTGTGGGGTCGCAATCATTGAGGCCAATATTTCACGTAACATTCGAAGTTTTGGGAATATTATTGAACATCTACTTAATAATATTTGAATCTTGAACTCGAGACATCTTATTAAATGTAGAGACATTTTGTGGGACATTAGTTTGTTCGGCAAGATTGGGAAAAAAAAGGTTTTATTGATAATTTAGGTTTAGCTTTTTCTTTGTACTCTTAGTCACCAATTTCTTCTAAATCGTCTTCCACGTTGGCGATGGCGTTTGAAAGAATTTTAGTACAAACTTTATTTTGTACAATAGAATCAATGCCATACAAGGCTATGTTCTTGTTGGGTATGAGCCCAATACTTTGCAAGAGTAAAACTAAACGATCAATGATATTTTTTTTGTGTTATAATCCATTTTAACTTTGTCCCTACGCACTGCTTAGCTAGCACAGTATATTATGATGCCTTAGCTATCACATTGTGATATGATTTTTTTTACATTAACAGCAATAGATACATGTATGTGCAAAAATCCTCCACCATTACCAATGATATGTGTAACCTCTTTGCAAGCAACGCACAATTCGGCTTCGTTTCCTAAAGGATCACTTACCGCCTTTGGATCAGGTTCTCCATGATGATGTAGTCATCTTCCTCAGCCCCTCGAAGGTGTTCCTTCTCCATAAAGAGTGCGAACTCAGGGTTGGACATCTCACTGGCGTGACGACGGCGGACAGAAGGAGAGGCGGCTCGGGCCGGAGACAGGAGGCGAGAGGTTATTGGTGTCCTAAGGAAAAAGTTTGAAATGATTTTTTTTTGTACTGAGGATTAAAAATGAAAGAAATAGAAGGCGAATGTAAATAGAAGGACATGGTAAGTTGTAGGTAATGATTCTATGTCATTTCATTATAGACTTTTATGGTACTTTGGCTGCAGTCTTATTTTTAAAGTAAATAGAAAAGATGCGGATGTCTTGCATGTTAATGAAAGTCTGGCTGTTCTTTCTAAATGGTTCGCTGCTAATAACCTCTTATTAAATGCGAATAAAACGAAATGTATAAAATTTTCACTGCCCAATGTCCCTCAAGTTGGCATCAGTTTAATTCTTGACGGCAAAAAGCTTGATGTTATTATGGAAACTGTTTTCTTAGGTATAACTATCGATTCTAAATTGCAATGGGGCGCTCATATTAGAACTCTCTCTGGTAGACTAAGCTCAGCTGCATATGCAGTAAGAAAAATAAGGCAATTGACTGATGTAGCCACAGCTAGATTAGTTTACTATGCTTATTTCCACAGTATTATGTCTTATGGCATTTTATTGTGGGGATCTGCAGCTGATGTAGACTCAATTTTTATATTACATAAAAGAGCAATCCGGGCTATTTATAAAATGGGTCCTCGAGAGTCCCTTAGAGATAAATTTAAAGAAATCGATATACTGACTCTGCCTTCTTTTTATATCTTAGAAAGTATCCTGTATGTTCGTAAAAATTTAGGACTTTTTAAAATTAGAAGCGATATTCACAACAAGAATACGCGCAGTAAACACGAAATTGTTTTACCCAAATGGAGCTTAGCCAAGACCAGCAAGTCATTTTTAGTAAACAGCATACGTTTTTATAACAAGCTGCCAGAAGCTGTAACCGAACTTAGTGAGGGAAAGTTAAAAAATCACATTAAGCGGGTCCTAACCAAAAAAGCATATTATAAGGTTAAGGATTATGTAGAAGACAAGCTTGTTTGGCAATGACTGCTCCTGCACATGTGGCTCCCTGGTAACTTATTCATATTGTGTAATTGTGTCTATTAACTGCTCCATCTTTGTTTCCATATACACATTTTTTTTTTCTTGACACATTGCTTTGCAATATTTATATTATTAAGACCAAAAAAAAAATTTAATTCAATTATAATTAATTTTGTTAGCACCCCGCAGTGTAACTGTTGTAGTGATTGATGTATTTTTTTTTTCTCATACTTTTTTAATCTTTTTTTTATATACAATATTTTTTTACAATTCACGTTGTAAAGTAAGAGCACTGTAGACTTAGTAAATCCTATTACGATTCACCTTTTATTTTTTATTATTATGATTATTTGTATTGTGCTTTTAATACAATATTGACTGGTCTACACTGTTCTTACATAATGATATAAGTACTGTAACAACGAATTATTGTAAGAAATCATTTTTTTAAAAAGAGTAACCATGGAGTTTCTTGCCGGTTCTTCTCCATAGGAAACGACCAATTTGGAACCGTGCACTAGCTTCTGACGTTTTATAAGTGCCCTTGTAGGCCTATATGAAATAAAAACCTTTTTGATTTTTTTTTTGATTTTTGATTTGAGTCGCAAACCTCTTGGTTACTTAAGGTGCTATGGACAATACATTAGCATATAACACCTTTTCTGAAGTAGGAGGAATCTTAAACTTAAATGTACTCGAATTATAATTTATATCATTTCCATACCTCGGTGTATGCGGCGGTGAGAAGAGTCCATACACGGTCTCCAGTTCATCAGTGATGCTGGTATATTCATGCATGGCCAGCAAAAGGGACCGAGGCGCTCCACCTACGCGCCTCTGGCCTGAAGGAATACCGGTAGCACCACCCGTTGCTTCCCAACCGGACTGCCGACCTGGGATGAGGTAATAGTGAAACGTGTCAGGTTATGATTCTGGTAAATACATTTCTATATTTCGTCGTGATAGGCGCCAAGTCTCTTAAAAGTTAAGGTTTCATTATGGTTACATTACGGTATATTTAGTATGTTTCTGTAGCAACTAAATTGACGCAGCATATGCAACAGAAAACCATAAAAAAAGACCCAATTCTAAAATACTGAGTCATAATACATAGCTGTTTTGGTCATTTAGCCACCTATTGTCAACTTTAGAATACGTACTTGTCCCGGTGACGGAGTTGTGCACGGAGCCAGCGTCGACGGCGGAGTTGTCAGGCTCGGAGTGCGTCTGACTGTGCTGGCGACGCGGCGCCAGGTGCTGGGCCGAGTAGTGGCCGCCCATGCCGCAGTCGTTTCCACCCTCCGAGCGCCTAGTAATACCATTCATTTTACACCTTCGACTATTTGGTACGGAGTGTTTGACGCAGGAAGATGAGCTGACTTTGAAGAACCTATATATCTAAAACTATATTAGCATATCTATCGGATTTTTTGTTCTGTCTGCAAACTTTTACCTTAATTATAATTAGCTGTTTACAGGTTTCGTTTTGAAACCGATTTAGTTAAATAATCTTAAAACAATGAAGTCAACTCATCTCCTTAAAAAGGTAAAATAATAATGTTTCCACAAGAAAGTGGTAGAAGTATGTGGTGCAGTGGTAGTTTGGTAGAAGTATGTAGGTAAAATTCTTTGTTGGAAAATAAATAAAATTGGTTATTTTGCTGAGATTAGTATGTAATGTGAAGACAAGACAGTTGAAAATACAACAGAGAACAACAGTGACGTTAGAAGATTAAATAATTGTAGTACTGTGAGGTTCGTAAATTAAGAAATTTAGAATTTAGACGAAGCTTACCTTATAGCAATCATTGTAATTACATCAGAAAATAAACACGTTGATGATAATGGAAGCCATAATAATGCAATGCATATTTCCAAGTTGGCATAATATGGCATTTTATGGAAACAATAGCTGATCAATATAAATTAATAGATAGCCAAATAGAGAGATCAAATGTTGATATGGCTGAAGTAAGACTTGATTTGTGTAGAGATGTACAGAAAATCCACAGAGAGAATGCTCAAATAAAATTGCGTCACATTAAAACCGTGTTGTGTGTGACTGTTGAAGGTAGTGCTTGTTAATGCTAAACATATTGATATCGAGCGTGTACACAAGCTGTAGATAAGTGATGTTTATTATACAGTAAGGCAACTACATCTAACTACATTCGCTAAGAAGCTAAGCCAATCGCCAATGACTCTATTTGACTTACTGTTTCCACAACCGTCTCCTAACAGATGCAAGAAGGTAACAAAAAATAAAATTAAAACAATTATGGTGATGATAATTTTGGTTTTTATACAAATAAACACTGTATTTGCCGATTTTGTGAATGAAGTGAAGTGAGGTTTGGTGGCTGTGGAAAATATAGTTAATAATTTCATTGCATTCACGAAAATCGACATTTTTTTAAAGGTTTTCGAGTTTTGTAGAAAACATGATTTTCCCTTTTACATTATTCAAATTCTAATTTTAATAACAATATCTTAGGAACAATACACTCAAAATTGTGTTGTATTTTTTTTCTATCCAAAGCGGCCAAATCTCCATAAAATATAGTTCTTCTTAGGCCCCTAGCCGACAGCGTCTTTTTGTAGCGATGCTGTCATGCGTTTGATAAGCGCGACAATGCGCGGTAGTCGCATTTGCACGCGCTATAGAAAAGATGCGAAAGCGCTACAGCATCGCGACTGTATCGATGCGAACGCGCTACAACATCGCTACAAAATATCACCATGGGCGAGGGGCCTTAAACAAATGAAGTAATGGTTAATGAGAATGGCAATCAAGAACAAAAGGTCATGCTTGACGGTACGACTTCAGACCATCTTAGATGGCACTTCAATTGAAGCTATACCTATGTATTGGGAAACTCATAATATATGTAGGTAATGTCTTGGTCGTAATTTGGTTTTTCCATGAAAATGAATGCACATGCTCCTTTGAATTTTTTGCGTGAATTTGATGATTCTATCGTTTCTTGGCTTACCTTCAGTGACATGGAATTGGTGCCCAGACTATACTGAGTAAACATGTTTAGTGAAATTTTTAGTTAATGTTATTCTTTGGAATGGGCTATTTACATATTACTACAAAGACTTATTTAAAATGTAAGTTATCAGTTAATCCAAAGTACGGCCGAACATTACTGAAACTGTTATTGAACTTAAATCAGTTTCAGAAGGTTTTAAATCATTGGCTTCTGCAAACTATAATGAACCGTTTGAAAAGACGTGTAACTCAGTATATTGCTTTACCGAAACCTTCAAATTATGAATTAAGTGATAATTTAAAGAATGTTTTCTTAACTTACCGTCTTGTGTTGGCAGTACGTCTAGTGCCAGCAGATGTGGTGCGGGGGCGCAGGCTCTGAAGATCAGATGGTACCTCGCGCACTTCGGGTAAGAAAGCATCATCGTTCGACGATGCTATTAGACGAGGATGCGGGTAGATATCTAAAATTTATTAGAGTAACAGTTTGTACAGCAAGCCGACAAACAATATATCGATTTCAACGAATTAGATATGCTTATTTTGCCAAATTATACGAGTTTCTTAGTATCTTACCTTTCTTTTCGTCGCTAGGCTCCGTTCGGTTGCTATCTGAGGACCTCTGCCTGGCTGGCGTGATGGGTGGTTGTGCTTTGATCACCGTTAGGTTAGGTCCCGCATGTCCTTCCCCAGATGACGTTGATATCGAGTCCGCTTCTGGTTCTTTCTCTGCTGCTTCAGGGCCAGACTGAGGCATTTCATCCTGGTAATGAGCATTGAAGATGTAGGAGAGAGCATAATGATAGTTTATTAGGCGTTCAAAAAAAATGGAATGAATAGTTTTTGAGTTTTAAAAAGCTAGGAGGTACATATATAATTTACATTTAAAGAGACAAAGGCTTGTAAAATATCTTTCAGAAAAATTACCAAGAATAACATAAGGTGTAATTACAAGATTTTATTTCTAATCGAAGTTAGAATTAAATTCAAAGTGAAAATGAGAAAGCCAAGTGAGACTGCGCCGATAGGACAAATTATAAAGCCAAAAGTGCGTACATCATTAACGCGTGAATTAAAAATTTTGAAAAGCTTTTGTGCTATACAGTAATTAACTAAATTACATAATATGTATATAACGATAGTGAGTAATAAGTATAATTTACTTGAAAACTCACGTCAAAATAAAATAGAATAACTACAAGATTATGAAACTGCAGAGCTGAATAAGAAATTAATGAAAATCTGCATATTAAACAAAAATATAACAAAAACGGTTCACGGTGCTGTCCCACACGACACAAAAGCATATTCTTCTGACTCGAATAACTTTCAATTTCTGAATACTAATTTTAATAGCCAATTAAAGTACCTAGAGCTAGTTTGCTGGTTACCCAAACAAACGTGCGACACATTGTGCCGAGAAAGTTTGTTCCAACATAATTATAGGAAAGTTGGACAGCAAAATATAAATTGTAGCTAATGCTAAGTAAACAGACGAAGGCTATTCTAGTTCTTTTAAATAAAAAGCTTTCATAGTTGCATTTGTGCACGCAGGTGATAATCCTGCTTAAGCTTCAGGTGGAACTCTAGAAGGTAGAAGCTCCACCTTTGTGCTCTAAAATGTGTCAACCGAATGGTTCGAACTTGCCTGATGTACAACCGATATTTCGCCGTCGTCCTATGGTCCAAAAAAACAATTTGTATAAACATAATTTATAATAGGAAGTAAATTTTTGAAATTAGTTAGCCAATGATATATAGGTACATAAATATAATTTTAAAATTTTTTCTTTTCTAAATTTTTTTTCGGCAATTTTAGAATTTTGTTGGGATTTTAAAAAATATCTACATAGAAACGGTTTCATCAAACAGTCCTTCAGACGCGGATGTTATGACAGGTTAATGTTTATTTATATAGCTTACACTTTCGTCTACAGTAATCATTGGTTCTTTGTCAAGGCCTATGAAACCCGTGCAGCTTGTCCGGGGCCGAGGCCCGATAGGGGTGCTTACATCGGAGGGTCGCGAGCGCTCGTCCTCCTCCTGAACCGGACGCACTGCAAACCGCGCCACGCCCGTGTCGCTGTCCGACAGCACCTGTCGTGACGTCACACATAGCTACCTAACTAGCATTTGGTTCAATGTCACACGGAGATTTTGCAAGACCACGAATGAGGTAAACTTTTATGGACTAGTGGCTGTTATTAGAACTATCGAAATCAGCACCAAACATTAATAAATTTTTGTTCAGCGACAGAGCCGTTCATCAGGCATTTTTGATCTACATACACTATAGGCACTTCGATCAGCATTTGTAAACAGCTATTTCTTTTTTGAATGTTAGGCAATCTAGCTGCAAATTCTTTATAAATACTCTTGTTTTTATTCATAAGAAATATAGTGCCTATTAGAATACTGCGAAACAGGTCATGAATATGTAAATCAATCTTGCGGAAATGCAAGCAATGATATTGAATTTTATCTCATGTATTCTTTGTTCCTCTTTTTATAATTTTCAAAGCTATTTGCATTGCACTAATAGTGAGAAATGATACTCGAAAAAATAGTTGTTGTTTAACAATTTCGTAGGAGTCTCAGTTTTAAACTCTGACGGCTAGAATTCTCTGATTATATATTTGTCAAATGCTCTGTTCTGAAATGTAAATACCTAGTTCAATTCGACTGCTGTAACTAAACTAAAATTTGATTTCGATTAATTATTGAGTCTCTAGGGTTTGATTGTGAAATCTTCGTTTCAATATGTGTATTTGTATGGAGACACCTCTGTCTTAGTTTTGGAATACGAGAAGGTATATATATTTTTTTTACTTTTTGGAAAAAAGATTATATATATTGCATAGAAATACTCTTCGCATATGAAAGATCTAACGTAAATTCAAATAATACGTTACATTCGGAAAAATAATAACTTTGCAGTTTCCTATATATACATTCAACAAAAACCTTGGTAAATGAAAATTTTGAAGTTACAGAAACTAATTTCAGTTTCCATTTCACAATTACAACCACAATTTTCAAGGTATGCTAACAAGAAAGGAAAGGAACACTGGTATAAAATATAATACACAATTTGTAGAAGTTAGCCACAGTTTTGTTGAACTTAATATTGTTAGTGCAAGTAGGAGTTGAGAGAGTTCTATTGGTCCAAGTTGGACCGAATGAGTAATTTGACGATGCATATTAATGTTAAGTAAAACTACATTGCATATTGATGGGTTTAAATCTCCGGATGACGTTGAACCAAATACACAAAAGCGGTTGCAGATTGACAGAACTTTTTGACATAATAATGATCACGTACTTCTTTTTAATAAATCAACCCAATTTAATAACTAAGAAATTTTAATATTACACTCAAAGAACTTTAGAACAAGTCTGACAATCTGCTGTTAGGTGGGGGTCACAAACATTGAATGAAAGGCAAAATTTAAAGTTAGCATTAACGCAAACATCGACATAATTATCATGCTAATGATTAACAAAAACGTTGCAATTAGTGTTCTCAAGCATTCTAGTTGAGATCGACATCAAACACATAATGAAATTAATAGAAACATCAAAACAAAGGTTGATTAAGCTTTTATTGATATGGATTTGAACTTTTTATTAGATGTCACTCGGATATCTTGATGTTAATTCGATGATGTTTTTTAATTTTATTGCTTAAACATTAAACATTTGTTGGACTCGAACCAACACAATTTGCACCCAAAAAAATTAAGGTAAATAACAAATATTAATTAATTCTTTTATAGGTTACTCAATGATTCTACCACCAAATAATTCTAACACAATTTTTTTATTATATTATTTGTATGTATCTCAACATATTTTACCTCGGAGCGATCACTAGCAGTTCTTAGCCTAGCGGCTCCAGCCTGGAAGGTAGGTGGCGGAGGTCCCAGGGTGTCGGTGGATCCTCGGTTCACCAGCGACGGATGTGTCGCCATGAACCGGTGGATCACTGCTAAGTGGTTCATCGTCTGTTCCGCTACGTCTTCTAACTTTCTTAACCTAAATTCTACACTCTGGAAGAGATTAATAGTTTTTACTCAATATAATAAACGTTGTTGTGAATTAATATTTGTATAATTATAGACATTTTTATATGTATGAATAACTCATCTTGTCAACATGACTCATACATATGTATGTAGAGATTTTTATTTATGCATACGTGTACATTATATTAAAGTATTGAGAGCTGTACACAGATTTGCTCACTTTACATTCTTTGAGTAGGACTTAATTGAAGTAAGTTTAGATTTTTTGTGCACTTTTAGTTTTTCTTATGCACAATATTTTTACCTGTGAGATACCTGACTGTGAAGTTAACCTGTGTCACCTGACCTAATTTAAATTGTTCTCGTGCAATAAAACTAAAGAAAAATTTCAATCATTCAAAATCAAAAATTAAATAAATTACCTGAACCGATTGTATTTGGCAATTAGCTTTTTGATTCAAGTCTTCCATTTTGGTCGTGATATGTTCTACCCTATCAGTTGTATTTCTCACTCTCTCTTCTATAGAATTTGACAATTTAACTTCCTGAAAATATTATTCACATTAATTTCTCGACATATCACTTTATTTAAAGATATCTGTCTATTTGATCCACAACTTACTTGTTCCCTAAAATACCCTTCAACACATTCTTCCTCAAAATCATAAAGTCTTTCCATATCCTCCTTTTCTAAAAATAGTTTGAGCCCATTGTCATACTGGAACCGTTGGTGTGATACGTTTCTTGTTACCCACTTGCCTATAGCGTATATGTGACATAACGTTATCAACGGAGGTGGTAACACTGGCTTTTGTTCGTATTCCATAACGACTGTGAATCTTTGGAACATCCATACCTGGAAGATTGGTTGGCTGATTTAGGGAGAGGTAAATTCAGTAATCGATATGCTTAAGTATTTAATAATTATTAAAAACAATTTTGAAGAGGCAATACGATGAATTTTTTAAAATTTTAAAATAAATTTTCAAAAAACAGTGTTGCATAAAATAATGTAACAACATCAAAGAAAACAAATGTAGACGTTTTTGATTACGGTATAGTTGATCAACTAAATGATAATGCTGAAACAAAATAAAATCACCACGTAATCATACACGTCTACCATGCAAGTTTGTTAGAATCACTGGTAACGAACAGAAAAGGCCAGGATTCCAACAAAATACAAAAAAAGCAAAATAATATTCTTGCAACGTTAGTTTTCCGCACCAGCAATATATTTTAATACCTACTAAGTATATTTACTGCTTACTTTTTCTTATTATGAATTAAAATAAATTAGTTTCATGTCAGTTTACGGTATCGTGGTATCGTACATTATTGTTTCATCAATGAAACTGTTTTTTGTTTATTTCTCGTGGTAATCTTTTGCAATTTACTGTGCGTCTATTAAGGCAGAGTAAACATGTATTCTTTTTTACACCTTAACACGTACATTTAAGTTAAAATTTGCATACAACAAATTCATTCTTATCTAAAGAGTTTTGTCTATTAGTAACTCAATAGGCAAAAATTGAAGAAATTCTAAAATCTTTATCGTAGCAATTTTCCAACTCTGGTGCGGACAACTAAAAAAAAGCAAATAATAAAAAATAAAATAAAAAACCTGATGCGAGACTTCATTGACTTCATTAAATATATTGTTGAAGACGGCAATGAGTAGGTTTATGAGTAAAATGTTTGCGACGAGCAAGTATATGGTCATGACGACTGGCGTGATCCACCTGCCGGTCACACACTTGGGCTCTCCGGGGTTCTTCCCGCACTTGGGGTCAATCTCAGGCGCGAACACCTCGCCATACAACATGAAGTACGGTTGGAAGAATATCTACGGACAACGGGAGCTCAAACTAAAATGACGGTAAAAATAAAATGGGTAAAAATAATAATAAAAAATGAAAATTTAAAATATAAATTTAAAGTAAAATAATATTTAATCCAACTCAATATCCCGGGGATCTAAATACTGATCAACTTAATAAACTAAAACTACTCAGGTTCTAATCTACTCAGGAGGAAAAACGAATTACAACTACATTCGACCATTTCACGTTGTACTACAGAAGCATTGCTTTTACACTTACTGAATTCGTTTCCATGAACCCAACTAAGATTAACGCCAAATGTAAAATACCTACAAATACTGTGTAACTTTTGAAATCACAAAATATACAAGCAACCTTTCTAAACACAGAGTGAAAATCTACCGTCTACACAATAAGTCCTCGAACTCCAACCGTAACGTAATCAAATCTCGCAACAGGTACTATGACAACATCGAAGCTACGACAGTTAACGAGTTTGTCGCAAACCTGATGCGACACACCGTTGACTTCTATGAAGATGTTATTGAAGACGGCTATGAGAAGGTTGACTAGTAAAATGTTGGCGATGAGCAAGTACACGCTCATGACCACGGGAGGGACCCAGTGGCCCACGCGGCAGTCCTCAAGGCCGGGCAGGCCGCAAGGAGGGGCCATTTGCTCAGCAAACACTTCTCCGTATAACATGAAGTATGGTTGGAAGAATACCTGCAAATGTTAGTAGATTTGGATGGTATATTTTATGGTGTAATTGTTAGTTTTCTGTTAAAGAGATAGCAAAATATCTTTTGATTATTTGATTCAATTTGGTCATTTTTTGATGATGTGAAAAAAAGATGTAATTTATGAATAAATACAGTTTAACGATTCTACACCGTTAAATTTTAGTCGTTTTAATCCCGAAGAAGGTCAATCCAGTTCATGAAACACTATCGATTTGTGTAGATAAAATAAAAAAATAAAGTACTTTTTTTCTAAATCTCTTATTGATATACGCATTTACGAAATTAATTTCTTTAAGTAAACGAGTCATTGACCTTGTAGGTAGTTGTCGATCGTTGCGTACTAACTAACTACACGTCATTGAACTCGCCCAGCTGACGTTTACTTAAAGAAATCAATTTCTCACATATTCTATGTGTAAATTAATTCGAGTTTTTAAAAAAGTATTTTGTTTTTTTATTCTAACTTTACCAATCGATAGTGTTTCATGTACTTAATCGATCCTCCAAGGGATTAAAACGATCAAGATTTAACGGTGTAAATTCATCATTGTTTTTCATAATAACAACTTACAGCCATCACTAATGCATCAGACCTGTTTTACTTACTAACAATGCTATGGTCTGTATATTTAACATTTATTTTGACATCGTAATCTTTGGTATCTTCTTTATAATTATCAATATTACCAAACATATCAATTAGAAAAGCAAAAATGTCATATAGAACAGTTGTGACTTACTTCTCTGATAAGATGCCAGCTCGCTTCCTCGTCTGGATACAATATAGCTTGCCGCGCAACGCCAAAAGACATTAGCACCACCAGTAATAGCACCACGAAGTATATCATATTTTTTACCATCTTACCCATCATTGTGACTAGAGGACCTGTTGAGAAATATGGAATAGTTGGAATATTTGGTGTGTTCAAATCATAAAGAAGGGATCTATATGCGGTCATGGTTATCATGACTAACGTTTAGTTTAAAAATTGTATAGTATTCATTTATATTGAAGATATATTTAAAAAAAAAACAAATGTAAGAAGCCACAGTAGAATAAGTTCTATTTGAAAAGGAAGAGAGAGATAGTGCTAGAGAAGGAACTAAATTGACAACACCAAAGTTCAGCCATACAATAGTTCTTACCTAAGTACTTATTAACACCCAATATATTCAATATCCTTAAGTACCAATAAATAATATCGACGCAGTAGATGACCCTGCCCACATCCATGGACACGGATCGCAGCCTCAGGGTCAGGCCCACCAGAAAGAATATAATGAAACCCGCGTCGTACGTGTTCCATAGATTCCACGCCCATACGCTGAACTTATGTCTGTAAAAATAACAAGACTCTGAGTTTCAAATTGATTCCATTATCTATATTTCTATAAATAATATATAAATATTACATAACGTTAACACAATACAGAATATACAATAAAATAATCATTATACAAATAAAATGTCAATTATCTATACATAACCCACCCCTGATTGTTCCCGGTGCAAAAGTGCCCATAACAATCAACCTCGTTGAATAGCCTAAACAACCTTTGCACGAAGAACGACCTAGACCGGGAGTCACCCGTTGCCTTCTCGAGCCGACAGCCCAAATCCCTCACAACGATTCACCCTGACCCCCGGACTAGTTCCAACAGTATTACGGTGGGACAGAATTCCTCATTCGCAATACACTATTTACGTTACATAACAGATTCAAAAATATTTTGAAATAATTGACATAACTCATCACACAAGTAAAACTGTGGGTCATTGCATCAAAAATTTAAATTTGATTTTATTTTAACTTCGAAGATAGCAGTGAGCAGTGTGAATTTAAATATTATATTCATTCATTTAAATTACAGCTTTGTATTAAACGATCTATTCATTTTGTATCTTATTTTATTCTTTTTGAGTCATAACTGCAAAAGTAAAAATATATGAAACTTTCATTTAATTTATTCATTATTTCAGTCTAGTATTTAACTGAACTCGAATATTATTTCAGGCAGCTATAATGACTGAACCTTAATTATTATGCAGTTTAATTACCGGAATGAGTCTAAAATACCACAGATTATCGACGACCACTAATTTGTAAATAGAATACTAATTTGCTATTGTAAGGCCGAATGATTGGTTATACTGTGGAATAAACAGTTGACGAATTTTTGTTAAAATAGTATCAAACTAATCCAGTTTTTGTTCATAAATTGTCTTTGGTTGTAACTATAATAGTCTTTGATTATGTTTTACCTATCAAATAAAAGTCAGTCTCGTAGCAACAACTATCGTGTTATTTTAATAGGTTATGGGCCCAGAGTCGTTTTTTTTTAAATATTTCGTTGTGTAATATAATTATCCATAATGTCTACCGCAGAACACATAGCTAATGTACAAAAATTGATCAACATTCGCCTGGATAACTGTGAAACAATGAGCAGTTATGTGTCTCAAATAATGGAAACTGCTCAACAATTGAAAAATACGGGTTTCGAAATCAGCGACGAATGGGTTGGATCTTTGCTGTTAGCAGGTCTACCAGATAAATTTTCGCCGATGGTGATGGCTCTGGAACATTCCGGCCTATCGGTAAGCTCTGACGTCATAAAAACTAAACTGCTCGATATGAATTCTGATGTTGGCAGCAGTGGAAGCGAATCAGCATTTTGGTCGGGAAAGCCAAAGATTGGCAGCACTGCACACGCCAAGTCAAAACACGCGTCAATATCATCTTTGAACAATACAAAAGTGGCAACTGGTAAACAAATCAAATGCTACAACTGTAAGAAAATTGGACATTACAAAAACCAATGCCCACAGAAAATAAAAGAAGCAAGTGCTTATAGTGTTGCTTTCTTAAATGGAGAATTCAGCATAGATGATTGGTATATTGACAGTGGAGCAAGTGTTCATATGACGGCGAAGCGGGAAAGTTTAACCGAGATCCGACCAGTACGGGACATAAAAGAAATAGTTGTTGCAAATAAATCAATAATGCCAGTAATGTGTACAGGTGATACACAGATCGTGACGTGTGTGAATGAATCTCAGTTTGACATACCTGTTCGAAATATTTTGTGCATTCCAAGCCTTTCTACTAATTTGTTATCAGTAAGCCAGTTGATAGCAAACGGAAACAAAGTATCATTTGGCAAAAATGCTTGTTACATCCGTAATCAACAGAATGTGCTAGGAGGAGTAGCAAATTTACAGAATGGAGTGTATAAATTGCATACAGTGAAGTCAGAGAAGGTGCTTGCAGCAGCAGCAGTTCACACAGCAGACGCAAGGCGATGGCATAGGAGACTAGCGCATATCAACAGTATCGACCTTGAGAAAATGAAAAATGGAGCAGTAGAGGGAATTACCTACACAGAGAAGGCTGACATAACCAAGTCAAACTGTGAAGTATGTTGTGAGGCGAAACAGGCTCGTTTACCATTCTCATCTTCACACAAAAGAAGTGAAACATTATTAGAAGTTGTCCATTCTGACTTATGTGGACCCATGGAGACAAAATCATTGGGCCATGCCAAGTATTTTTTACTCTTTGTGGATGATGCTAGCCGAATGGCATTTGTATATTTCCTGAAAGAGAAAAATCAAGTTCTTATGTTTTTCAAAGAATTTCAAAATATGGTTGAAAAACAAACTGGAAATAGAATTAAAAGTCTGAGGACAGATAATGGAGGAGAATTCTGCTCACAACAGATGGAAGAATACTTGAAATCACAAGGCATAGTCCATCAAAAGACAAATCCCTATACTCCCGAACAAAATGGCCTATGTGAACGATTCAATAGGACAGTGGTCGAACGTGCGAGATGTTTACTCTTTGAGGCGGAACTAAATAAAAGTTTCTGGGCAGAGGCAGTTAATACGGCAGTTTACCTTAAAAATAGGTCGCCAGCTTCAGGTCTAGGAGAGATGACACCATTTCAGAAATGGACAGGGATAAAGCCTGATCTCAGTCATGTGAGGGTTTTCGGCAGTCCTGTAATGGTGCATGTGCCTAAGATTAAGAGACAAAAGTGGGATAAGAAAGCCTTAAAATCTTAGTAGGCTATCCCGACAATATAAAAGGATATAGATTATACAATCTCCAAACTAAAAAGGTTACTACAAGCCGAGATGTGACTATAATGGAAAAGAACGAAAAAGATTGCGAGATGGCTAAGATTGTAGTACAGGAAAAAAATGAAGAGCAGGATCAACTGTCAGAAGAAGATACAACTGAGATAAATAATACCATGTTGAGTGGAGATGATCCCACTTACATAAATGACACATCTAGTTCAGATTCGACATCAGATGACTCCTACCATACAATGTGTGGAGAAGAAAGTGATTTAAGCGCAGAAAAAGAACCCATAACTAGCAAGCGTGTCAGAAAACCAGTTGAGAGGTACGGCATATCTAACCTCTGTGTTGTGGACGAGTTAGGGGCTTGCGATGAAGATATCACTTATGAGGAGGCAACGACAGGTCCTGAGAGTGAAATGTGGAAACAGGCAATGAAGGAAGAGTTACATGCCTTCGAAGAAAACCAAGCCTGGGAAATCGTATCAGATAAGGAAGCAGATAGAGTGGTTAAGTGCAAGTGGGTATTTAAGAAAAAATTTGAAAGCGATAACAAAGTTAGATATCGGGCTCGTTTAGTGGCTAAGGGCTTCACCCAAGTAGAAGGGGTAGACTTTAGAGAGACATATTCACCTGTGTTAAGATACTCAACTTTAAGGTTGTTATTTGCTTTAAGTGTGAAACTAAAATTTAAAATTTCCCATCTTGATGTAAGCACAGCTTTCTTGAATGGCTATCTTGATGAAAAAGTATACATGCAGGTTCCACCTGATTTAGATTGTAAAAGTAACAGTGTACTGAAGTTAAAACGTGCTATATATGGCCTAAAACAATCTGCCAGGCAATGGAACATAAGGGTTAATGATTGTTTACTAAGCCAGGGTTACATTAAGTCTAAATTAGAACCTTGTCTCTAAATTTAGCAAGAAAGTAAATAAGGAACAAATTTTGATAGCTGTATTTGTTGATGATTTCTTTATATTTTCAAATAGTAAGGTATTAACAAATGAATTAAAAAGTGTTTTGATGTCAAACTTTAAAACTAAAGATTTAGGGCAAATTAAGAGATGCTTAGGTATGAGGGTAAAAGTGTATAAGAATGGATGTATTTCTCTAGATCAGGAGCATTATGTTGAACATATTTTGAATAAATTCAAAATGTCTAACTGTAACTATGTAGATACTCCAATTGAATGTAATCTAAAGTTAGAGAAATCAGAAAAAGTTCAAAAGCAATATCCTTATCAGCAGCTGTTAGGAAGCTTAATGTACTTATCTGTTCTTACACGCCCAGATATCAGTTATAGTGTCAGTTACTTAAGCCAATTTAATAATTGTTACACAGCAGTTCATTGGAAAGCTGCAAAAAGAATTGTAAAGTATTTACATAAAACAAAATCTTATGGTCTAATGTTTAGAAATGATAATAAACATTTAGAAGGTTTTGTGGATGCAGATTGGGCATCAAACAGTATTGATAGGAGATCCTATACAGGTTTCTGTTTTAAGTTATCTGGTATAGTAATATCGTATGAATGCAGAAAACAACCAACTATAGCGTTGTCCAGTACAGAGGCCGAGTATATGGCAATAAGTGAAGCCTGTAAGGAAGCTATATATTTGAGGAATTTACTATCAGAAATTGTAAATTGTAATTATACTATTGTTATGTACAATGACAACCAAGGTGCTCAAAAATTGACAGAAAACCCTTTGTATCATAAGAGGTCAAAACACATAGACGTACGCCATCATTTCGTCAGGGAAGTAGTTGCTAATAATGTAGTAAAGATTGTACATCTTCCAACTACAGAAATGCCTGCTGACTTGTTAACAAAAGGTCTGAGCAGAATAAAACACAATGACTTTGTTAAAAGGTTAGGTATAGAAAGTATTGTTTAGATATTGTTAATTAATTTTATAGGTATGTTGTTATCATAGAATATTTTAATTGTTCTGATACACGAAGGCATACATAATGTGGAGAATGTTAAGTGCACCTAAATTATTTTTTTTTATGTCTGATAGTAATGAGATTATTTTGATAAGTGGAGATGTTAAAATAGTATCAAACTAATCCAGTTTTTTGTTCATAAATTGTCTTTGGTTGTAACTATAATAGTCTTTGATTATGTTTTACCTATCAAATAAAAGTCAGTCTCGTAGCAACAACTATCGTGTTATTTTAATAATTTTAACGTTATCGTTGAATTTGTTGCATCTAGTTTAAGTAACCTATAATGACCTACAACGTTTTTGGTAACTAACTACAACGTTTAATTAACCTATAATAACCTACAACGAGTAGTTCGTGTAACTACAACGTATAAGTAACCTATAATGACGTATAACGTGTAGATCATGTAACTATACCGTATAGGTAACCTATAATGTCTTACAACATGTAGTATTAGGTTGTCGAATTGTTTAATAAAAGGTGCACGGGCCGAGCTTTGGGTTTAAGCAAAGTTTAGCTAAGTTTAATCCGTGAATGACTGAGTATATTTGTATTCAACTGCTTCTGGTTAAACTGGAAGTCATCTGAAAAAGGCTAGTTACATTGATCGTCTTTTCGAAATGAATTTTTAAACCTTTTTTGGCGTATCAATTCCATTTAACTCAACTTCGAAAGAGTGATTTTCAAAACAGACATTGTCCTCAGAAACATTGCATCTAATATTAATATTGATAGTCTCGCCAACGATCCTCAATTTAATAGAATGATTAATGAACTTATCATCTTAATTGAGATGAGGGAAACTTCAATATAAACTAAGAAAGGGGATCGAAGCTACGAGGAGGGAGATCGTGGAACTTTTTGATTTAATTCTGATATAACAGTTCAGTTAAACTTTATATCATGAGATGCTATTTATTAAAAGAATCACAGTGACTTTGCACCAAAAATCGACGATACAATCAAATGATATAAAATCTATGGAAAGAAATATTCAGGAGAATGAAAGTGTGTCAAGTGACTGAAGTTCCATAGTCATATACCTACTAAATGTGACATGAATATGAAATAAAAATACTATCCGCGCGATTGCTCACACTCGACTATAAGTGCAGAAAAAAAAATGCAAAACGAAATGTCTAAGCTAAAAGAGCTAGTTTATTTTTGCATATAAAGCAAACTTCGTAATAAGTTTAGCATCAGCCTTAAAATGTTCCCACTGCTGGGACCCAGACCTCCTCTCTAAGAAAGTTTAAAAAAAACCATCTTACCAATCAGCCATGCTAACAAGTGGCCACCTAATGACGGGTCCATATTTATGGATCACGGTTGGACTCCACGGCCAGAGGGCAAAGCCCTGAAGCCGCTTGCCACGCCTCCAGACGGGGGGGGGGGACGTAGCGAAAGCCCCCAAACCATCTTATCATCATCATCATATCTACCCTTATCCCATGTTACTTGGGGTCGGTGCAACATGTTTTTTTCTTCCACTCTGTCCTGTCACCCGTCACACTATCACTAACTCCTTTTTCTTTCATATCACTCCTCACACAATGCATCCCCAAACAATCTTATAAAAACCTTAATTTACATAGCTATAACTTACCTAATAGCAACAGGTTCGGACGTAATGATTTCCCTTATCTTCTCACATAAGAACGTTAATATATAACATATAGAATATATCTCGGGCCAAGATGGCGTGGGGTCCATCTTGACTAATACTGTATATGTAAACATCAATAGGAACAATATGTAGGCTATCTGGAAACAAAAATTTATGAATCAGTTATAAAACATGAAAAAAGAAGCAAAAACAACAAAAAAGAAAGAATAAAAAAAAGGGAAAACAGGAATTTTAGTGCTCTAAAATATAATCAGGTATTCACACAAAAAATATGCATTGAATTAAAAAAATATCTCTGACATAAACGTCGAATCATAGCATGAAATTTTAATAAGTCTGAATGAAAACTGAATGAACATTTCCAATTATTTCATTACAAGTGATCCGGAGGGTAATTGTAACACAATTGTGTATTGATTTGTCATTTACCCTGCACTGCGATAAAATATCCATGTCGTGCTACATACGTATGCATAATTATTTTATTGGAGGCAAGTGGAATTTTAAATGGAATAATGTCAATTAAACTAAAGTTTGATTATAATGGACGAGTATACTTTTATTCATTAATAAATAAAAGTGAAAAAGATAACTATGTGCAATTTCCATCAGACAGTTACAAAATTATACCGAATATGTAGAAAAATATTCGCCAAAGAAGAACTTATTTGAAGGAGATGAAATCGTCAAAAAAGTCCATTGAACTTACACGTACTTACATTGTAACGTGTACAAACAGTTATAGCATCGTTAAAAGAAAATATATCGCGTTGTGAAACGTAATTTAGCTTGCCTTTTGAATTTACTGCAATTGCTAGCTTAAAACTGTATCGTAATTACGAATTCTCTTCATGTACGCAAAGAAGTCTTTCAAAGAAATTCAAATTGTTCAACAAACTAAATTACGGAATTCGGTACATTTGGGTAAATTAAAATGTAAGTAAAATCATGTGATTTAAAAATTAAGGCTCATTCTGATTTACCTAATAAACATAGTAAAAACCATAAAATGAAACTCAAAAGAAATCAAGGAAGTGATTTCGGAAGCAATGGTGTAAAGTCATAGAGAAATAACAAAGGAAATAAAAGTAGAATCAGAGGAAAACGGTGAAAATTAAAATAATGAAGACAAAATTATGCTAATCCTATGAAATTATAAGGCAGCGGTCGACAATTTCTGACATTAATTGCTGTCGGGTATGGAGTAATGTGAGATTCTTTTATTATTTCTGCATTTTAATATGATGCACGTACAACATGAATTTTTGTAAAAGCAAGGAAATGTTCTGACCGCCGAAAATATCTATTGTATTCTAATAGTGCTCTATTTTTCCTGATAATGTTTTATTTATTGATTTGGACGATAAAATTGATGTCAATTTGTGCTTAAGTGTTTCAAATCGTTTCCACATATGGTACAATTAAAGTTAACTTAGTATTTTGACATTTCAATAGTGCCTGTAAATGGTCTATTTGAAATAAATAATTTTGAGTTTGAGTTTATTCAATTAAATATATACTTTGTCGAACAGAAAATGATCACTGAAAGTTCAAATTAATCACATATACTCACCGAATCGGCCCAGAACTTGGTGATAGGCGCTGTAAAGAACTCATAAATCTTCTTCTTGAGCCTCAGCGGTCTCATCATCTTATCTTCAGGAGAGTGGGGCTCTGGCAGCTCTCTGTACGAGGGTTCCCACCCTATTTTACCAACTTTCCCGTTCTGATCGACACGAGTTTCGCATTCGGCCCCTGAGCCAATCAACGCCTGCTTGAGTCCAGACAAAATCGTATTTAAACGTTACAACAATATGTTCACACCGTAATAAAATAGAACAAGACTTGGTAATAGAAAACATTCATAGGAAGCTTGAATTTAACAGTAAACAGTGACTAGACTTGAACAGCTGCGGCATCATTCTCCAAAGACCAGGCCGAGATGAACGAGTATGATGACGGTACGTTAGTTCAAGATTCAAGACGCAAGCATGATAATAAGCAGAATATTGATATAAACAACGCATACAATATCCAAATATAAGCTCACGACACCACATCTAGTGTAAGAGTCGACGTTTACAAGCTGAATCTTAATAAAATCATCCATATTTTGAGAATAAAGACAGTCATAAAATAATTGTAAACGTAAAAGCCTCGACGATACGTTAGCAAATACAGAAAATATATTTGAAATATTCAGACGACAGCTTGAGATAAGGATTGAAATAATAACAAAATCTAACTACGGTCGACATCGACATAAATGGAAATTAGAACAGAGAATTTTATTGTCACCGTTTAAGCTTCACCTCGGATTTGTTTTAATTAAAAATAATTTTAATTAATGTCATCATTATATTTTATGAGGGCAGTAAACCACTGCGAATGTTTAGAATTTACAAAAGCAACGAGTTTCTTTAAAAAATGTCTCCTTACAATTTTAATATCGATGTCTGAGTAAATTAGAAAGACGTCGTAAATTTAGCTTCTTTAGAGGGTCGTCTTGTACGAAAATGTCCTTGGAGTGCTAAAATTCAAGGTGAGCTATAAACGAATGACGTGGCCCATAAAGACGGGCATAAAGACAGAAAGGGGGGTGAACTGAGAGGCTGGAATGGAAAGTATACGGAGCGCCACGGAAGCCTACTTCACGCAAAGCCATCGACGTACCGCGCGACAGAGATATTGTTTTGTGTGTGCACTTTGATGTAATACGAACACAAGAAGGGTATATCGTGTGAATTATAAAGAGCTCATAACAACGAAACATTCAAATATGGATGTGCCAGTGTCAGTAAGACTGATGTTGTACTATAATCTGGGTACTTTCGTCTAAACAAATATAGAATTGGGCAATCTGGGAAAATAATATGTCCGGTGAAATTTTAAACGGTTTAAATTTTTAGTGTCTGTGTTCCTACAAATGTGTAGTACTTTGGTGCATTTGTGTTCGTATCACAGTGTACCACTCAGGTCTCAAAGACGCGTCTACCTTTGTTACTTTACTCGGCTGTCCAGGCGGAATTATCTTCTTGATAGATAGCGTACGCCTTTTCGCAACTCCAACCTACATACGCAACAATCACATAGTTTATTCTAATACTATATCTAAGCTCTGAAATTATAAAATATTACATACACATAATATTATATTCGTCTATATGAGTGATTGTGGAATATGTGTGAATACAAATAATTCCATCACCGACAAACGTATATGGATTAGTCTCTTTACTCAAAAGGATCAAAGTAGTTAAATAAAAATTTCTGTAAGTTATTACAGTATGATCTTAATAAGCTTTCCGCTACAGAAAGTTTCTTAATGAGATTTCAAATAAAGGTCACTCTCCGGAGAGAGATGCAATTAAGTCAAAACAGCAAAGAGACTATTAAATCGCTGCTGAGAAATGTGTATTATGTTTGCTATATAGATGACTACATAAATAAAATGTGGCCAACGTGACGTCATACTTCCCAAGTGAATGTCAAACTAAGATGGTGAGCAACAGAACACGAACTCTTACCTCGGCGTCGTTGGGGTCCTTGGTACTCTTGTCATCCTCGATGCTCTCGTTCTCGAGGTGTTCCTCCTCCGTCTGCGGCATCAGCTGCAGTTCTTCCTTCGACTTGAACTCCAGTTGGAGAATGTACAGCGGACACAGCAGGCTCAGAATTACCTTCACACATCACGACAAAGCCGATGTGGCAAAGGAAATGCTCGTCGATGCTAACTCACTTTGACTTAAGCGGTACATGCTATGTTTCTAGTTGAAACGGGGTTTCGACGCCGATTATGTGCAAGTGAGATAGCAATAATTTTTATATTAAAATCTTGTGTGCATGTCTATGAGTCGAATTAAAGATTTTAATTGCCATTAATTTGACACACATTCTTCGAAATATTAAAAAGAAATTTCTGAAAAATCAAATTGGACTTGCATAAATCGGCGTCTTAAACAAAGTGCATGCGAATTTCCAAATGATTATAATATATAAAGCGACTCATTGACACACAGACATCAAATTATATATTTTTACAATCGAGTTCCTCTGTTATTGTCTAAATTATAGTCTAACATCGAAATCTACTGATCGTGCCCTTTACTACTAACAAGGGAGACTTGTGTGGGATGCTGTACATATTTCTGTCACAACAAAGAGTGAAGCTCTTAAATAGTTAATCATGATATTTGTGGAAAACTATTGCTGACTATAAATCTACCACTAATTCCCCAAGTTATCAAAACAAGTCTCCTTTATTTTCGCATTCTGAAATGTGCGAATGACAAGTCTGTGCGTTAATAAGATGAATGACTAAAAGAAAAGGACGTAAAAAATAAATAAAATTGCAATTACCTTTAGGTTTGTGTTTTTTCTTGTTCTGAGACCTCCCATCCATAGGTCGGCTAGTATGATTTGTGAGCAAGGGTGAGCGAGCAACGCGCGGTGATTGGCGGCGACGGCTAAACTAAGGCAGGTTTGGCCTGACCAGTTCTGAAGTTCGCAAGTCAGGAGCTGTTGGGCTTGATCATCGTCCTGGCGATAGCAGTAGTCTAGAAGCTCCAAGGCTAGGTAGAGACGATGAAATTTAAAATGAGTCATGTGCTAAAGTCGTTAATTAAAGTTTACGGTGTAACATATTAGGTGTCTAGCCCTCACGTCTCTAGTTTTATGACGCTGTTAAATTTATAATAGCTCGCAGAATGAACGGGTAAACGTTTGTCTTATAGCGTTAAAGAGAACTTTTAAATTGTCGTTTATTAGACTCGGTTTTAAAAAGAAAAATGTTTACAAAATAGTCGGGGTTAAATAATGAAGAAAGAAAACCACCGAGTGTTTTGATGTTTTATGGGTTTTTGTATTAAAGTCGGTTGTATATTTTGTATGAAAGAACTTTTAGATTTTAGTAGTGGTACCCCTTATTTTAATCTAAACACAGTGAAAGTTTAATAACAATGTACCTATAGAAATAATATAAATGGATAGGATATAACAATTACAAGTGTGTCTTTATAGACACATTTTTGATTTAAAGAAGTTCTCTCGATATCTGCAGGATCCCATCATCAGGTACTAACCTTGGGACCACAAAAAACAAACAAAAAAAAATATTTTCTCAAATTGGCCTAGACATCTCCGAGTAATCGGGGATTATACATAAAAATAAAGAGCCTGAAGAATTGGAAAACCTCCTTTTTTGAAATCAGTAAAAAAGAACTTACACCCCTAGTACAATTTTAACTTATACAAATCTTTTGCACTTGAAATTGCGACACCACAATCACAAATATTTCTTTAGCAAAGTTTGTGATTGTTTAAATGAGTAAACTTTTGAACTCAGTTAAATAAGTAGCGAATCTACGATTCACAAAGTTTTAATGCAAATTGGTCATAAAATAAAACGTGATAAAAACTTTGGTGATTACGGCAACTTTATCGATTATTTTATGCTGCGTACTAATTTTGATAAAATGTATTTAATTCAGCATGTCAAGGCGACAAAAATTTGATTTATAGGACGTTGTAAACTTATTGATATTCAATGTTATACCCTAATATAATAGTTTTACGTGAATATGAAGAACAAACAACACTAGAGAGAGTATTACAAACTAGTGTTTCGTTTAATAAAATTGAAGAAGATAAAAGAAATATTTATCAGAAACTAGTATAAATATTCTATTCGGGACAAGATTAGCCATTTAAACAAACTTTTTTTTACTGTTTTTTCAACCGATTTTGAATTCCATTCCGTAGGCATAAGGATGGCAATAAGAGCAAAGAGGTGGTTACAATACCAACTATTTATTGCGGCCACCATTTACCATACCACCAACGCAATAAAAGTCAAAATCTGTTGAACGGACAGTAAAAAATGTTCTGTACAAATTCATCAAAATCCTTACCTTTATTTTCGAACTCCTTCCCATAGTGCCTCAGTTCCTCATAGACCTCAGTCTCCATATCATCTTCAGCAGCCTCGTGAGCCATCGCCTTGTACAGCTTGCAGGCCACCAACGACTTAGCCAACGCCTCCTCACCGTGCGTCCACATCAGTAACGCCATCTGATGCCGTTTCGTTAATACTGCCCACATCTGTTGGGAAAGTGTACCCGTTTAGAAAGTCTAACCTAATCTCGTCACCCAGTTTTGCTCCACTGCTAGAAGAATATAATTTCATTTTTTTTAATATATATTTTTTAACGTTCTTCTTTCATTGATTTCTAAAGATTTTCAATGTTCGGTACAAAAAATTACCTTAAAATATACAACAAATTACTGAAACCAATTTAAAGTGACATGCTTTTTGTGGACATGAAATTTTTTATACATAGTTATACAAAACACCCGCACGTCATCATTGACTGCAAATAAGAAGTCAGTTATCTTTTAAGTTAGAAGAATTTCAATCTATAAGCATTTGGCAAACAGCTAATTCAAGAGCATTAGGTCAATTATGTTTTCAACCCCCGGAGGATCAACCGGGATTGTCAAACTTTAATATAATTAAAGAATTACTAGAAAGTTAAGGTTTTCTTACAAGAAGCTCATTAAAGGGATAGTCGAAAAGCGCCATCTCGGTGGTGACTGGCATGAAGCCAGTGATGAGAGACAGGCCCCCAGCCTGGTGCCTGGTGAAGGAGGCGCTGTTGCGATGGACGTTCACACTCTTGTTCATCACCTTCGCGTAGATCGGACGGAACTTGCGTCTTGTATAGTAGCACCTGACAACAGAGACATAAAACAGTTTTCAATAAACATTTTATCACAGCAAGTTTCTCTAGCGCGGTATCATCATCAGCCTTTTTTTTAAACGTTTCTACTGCTGGGACACAGGCCTCCTCTCTAGGAGAGGAAATGGGCCATAATCCGCCACGCCGGCCCAGTGCGGTTTGGTGGATGTCACATGTCTTCGAATTTTTGGTTCTGGGACATGCTGGTTTCCTCACGATGTTTTCTTTCACCGTTTTGAGAACAGTGGTGATGAAGTAAATTACATAAAGTAATGCGCCTGACTGGGTTTGAACCCGCGACCTACTACTCGTAAGTCAGGGTCGATACCACTCGGCCACCACCGCTCTAACGCGGTATATACCTATGTAAATAATACTCATCAAACCCATTCCATAGAGTTCAAACGCGATGACTCTATCGTATCGTATCTTATTGCGCATATTACCGATATTCTATAGCCATCTTCCGTTTCCGTTATCAAACTCTGGTTACCATCTAGCACAAATTAACACAGTACTAGTTTACAAATTACATGAGCCCAAACTCGTGGTTATGACGGTTAGTTACCGAGTTTTTATAGGCACCTTCCGGATTCATCATCAGATCAACTCCACGTCATAATAATTTTACATTGTCATCTGATTTACACAACATGTTGAGTTTCAGCTCAATTGGTAACCGGGAATTGGATCAAATTTAATTTACAAGTTTTGATTACAGACAAACATCGGGACATGGTAAAGCTCTTAATACAAGTTTCAAATGAATGTAATGATTTTGTTGGAGTTAAAGTACATGAAAATAACAAAATTCAACAATTGTAATAAATTAATGACTCAATAAATATTCCAGCTTTGTAATGCAAATATTAAAATTTATATACACTAAAATTTTACTAACGATAATAGCTTGAAAATTTGCATGTTTTGTGAGAATTTACATCGTCACTGTCAAAGGATTTTAGCAAATCATGGTTCAAGCGGTTCAGAATAAGTTTAAAAGTTCAAAATACACGAGTGTAACAAAGTGTAGTCAGTTTATTGCACTCGAAGATATGCCAGAATTGGCTAAATATAAAATTTTATAAGTACAAGGTGAATTTTTCAGATGGTGGTGGTTAAGGTAATGAATGGCCCTGCTTTGCTTTAATACTTTGCCGCTATAGCAAGAACATCTTTGGAGATTGTGTTTAATACCTTAACTTTTTATTAAATTACTAACAGCTGTATTCATGAATTTTAATAAACATTACTGGCAGGAAAGTACTAGATTTTCACAAAAATGATAAGATGTCAATCAATTCTGTTTCTACTGCGGAGTCTTTTCAGTATACTCATCATCATCATCCTACCCTTATCTCATATTACTTGGGATTGGCGCAACATGTATTTGTCATCCACTCTGCCCTGTCACCCGTCACACTATCACTCCCTTTTCTTTTATATCACTCCTCACACAATCCATTCATCTCTTCTTGGGCCTCCCACTTCCTCTCCATCCATCAATGTGTAAACACAGAACTTTTTTTTTCTACTAAGGGTTTGAAAAGCTATCTTGCTGCAAAAATCCAGTCTGTATGAAAACAGCATATAACTAAATATTTAACAGTTAATATCTTGTATATATTATTTTCTTCTCTTATCATAAACTTGCTTACTCTTTTGTTAAGGTGTAAAATGTTGGCTGCTTACCTGTATGCACCACCCATCAACTTGTTGATAACCAGCCCAATATCGTGCAGGGTGTACACGTATCCTCTCGGCAAGTGCGGCCTGACGTCTCTGAGGATATACCTCAAGGTGTTGCTAGGCCCACTCTTGGTGTTGTAAAGCTCCTCTAGCCTGGGTATTGTTAAGAACTTGCGCATGGAAACACCATTTTCCAGAAGAAGTTTGACGAAGTCTATACGGTCGTGTTCTAGAGCCTGCATCATAGCCTCGTCGAGAGCACCTGGAACAAAGATGTGGGTGTAAACATTTATTTGTATTGTTACCTAGGTAACCCGACAAACTTCGTGCCGCCTTATAATTAATGAATATTGTGATAACGGATTTTTTCCATATTTTTTCATCGCACCTTTTGTACATACGTATATACAACTTGAATGACTTTGTAAAAACGCTAATTGTATATATATAATACTACCCCGCGTGCGAGGGACCATAAAAAAAACCTTCCCTGGAGTATCACGAATATTTCAAAACCAAAATTGGCCAAATCGGTCCAGGCGTTCTCGAGGTTTAGCGAGACTAACGAATAGCTATTCATTTTTAAATGTTCTTATGAAACAAGAAGGATTGTCATTTGTTTTTTTATTTTTATACACCGTGGAACACGAATAAAAGTTAATTAACAATTTTACGATATCTGAGACATCATGTACTGGAAAAAAAAATTCACGCAGATCTTCTGAAATGTATTTAATACTTATAAAGACTTTGCACACATATACTTGCTGTTTTATGTTTATTTTTATATCGTTGGGCGCTTCAAAACATTTCTATAAATGAGGAAAAAAAAACACTGAGCAAGTGCGAGTCCGACTCGCACACTGAGAGTAGCTATAAGCCAACTTAGTATGTAAATAATTAAATTCCCAAATCAAGTTTCCAGAAAGATTTTTCCGAATCAAATAAGTTTTTTATTGTGATATTTTTAATTTGTGTAACCACAAGTTTTCAGATTTATTCCTATACTTGTGCTATTACCTTGCTTCATGCTAAATTTCAGGGTTCTAGGTCAACAGGAACTACCCGATAAATTTTCATTCCCTAAAGAGTGTTGAAACCATGTCAAAACACGATTTTTTCTGTGACATAACGGCCGTATCTTTTTACAAGCTTTTATTTACTTTCACCTGTCCCGTTGTCTGTCGTTCTGTAATCAAATCTTGCAACTTAAATTTGATCCACTTCCCGGTTTCCGATTGAGCTGAAATTTGGTATACACGTTTAGTTCGGATGACAATGCAATATTATGATGACATGGAGCTGATCTGATGATGGAATCGCGAGGTAGCCACAGGAACTCTGTAATTAAACGGCACAACCACGTCGAGTTTGGGCTCGTGTGAATCGTCTTGACGAGTTTTATTTATATAAGTATAGACCACCGCTATAAAAGCTTGTTATGAAAAAAAAAAATTTTTCATTGAAAACTTGTTATGTTGTTAACTTAGAAGTTTGACATTTTCAAGGGACCGTAGACTTTAGTATACGGTTTTAATTTATACGCGATATATCTACACGTTCTTAGATAGATAAAAGGGTTTTGACAGATAAGAGGATGGCCAAAAATTGATCCCATAAAGCTGCCGTTTTTTCCTTTGGTTTAGGTACGAAACAATAAAATGACGGAGATTTTCAAGCTGATATTTTACGTACGGTAATTGACCTAGCAACAGGCAGTTAATTATGGTAAAACACTCCAACAGTTATGCAGAGGAATTTGACTTTAGTTGGAATTAAACATTACATTCCTAAGTATGCAGATATATAGCATACTAAAGATTAAATCGTTTTCTTTTTATAGATAAACTGGTTGTATTGCACCTGGTAACCTGGGATAGAGTAAATTGCTCTTTTACTCGTAATCACATATTTTATTCTGACATATTGTGAGAAGAAACATGTCTACCCACTTTATGAATTTTTTATCATTATTTATTATCGATCCAATTTTATTCTAGCTGCAAAAATGGTTATTTATACTAATTTATTAGCTGTCTAAATATTATAAATAATTATACGATAAGAAAACAAAATTTCCATTATAAAATAACACAGATATCTGGTAGGTACCCAAGCATAAATTAAAATTGTGTTATGAGTGCTACAGCTCATTTTATTAATGCAAACAGGATCATCAATTATACATTTTAATTATTTAATCCAATTATAAATTAAGATAGTTAAATCCGATTCCGTTGTTAGACATAATAATTCAATTAGACCAAACAATTCATCGATTAAATTATGAATTAAATTGAATGAATTGTTAAATTACTACATACATTTTGGGTTATTAGTATAAAACTAGAGCAGTGGTGGCCAAGTGGTAACGGCCCCGACTTACGAGTTGTAAGGTCACGGGTTCGAACCCAGCCAGGCGCATTACTTTGTGTAATTTATTTCATCACCACTGCTCTCAAAACGGTGAAGGAAAACATCGTGAGAAAACCGGCATGTCCTAGAACCAAAAATTCGAAGACATGTGACATCCACCAATCCGCACTGGGCCCGCGTGGTGGATTATGGCCCATTCTCTCTCCTAGAGAGGAGGCCTGTGTCCCAGCAGTGGGAACATTGAAAGGCTGATAATGAGTATAAAACTAATAGGTATAAAAAAATTGGGCTGATGAATCAAGTTAATTCAATTATAGTTACCGAATAAATAAATGCGTTTTGTACACAATTCAGTAGTTAATTACTTAGATAGAATAATTTTATTTCTTCAACTTTGCAGAGCAATAAATTGTGGCTGAGCGTAAATAGCGATGGTCAAGAAATATTTAGGTTGGAGCGCCGCAATTAATTGTGACTTTTACAACTTCGCAGGACGATTGCCGCTATAATTATTTATTAACGTTGATATAATTATTATAGTCAAGTTTCTTTTTGTGACCGGACAGAGTGGAAGGAGTCGGTGTTTCCTGATAGCTACAATCCGGGTATCTTTAAGTCAAGAGTGAATAGGTTACTTCTAGGTAAGCGCGCTCCATCGTCGACCCCAATCGTCGTTTTCCATCGGGTGAGATAGCGGTCAAGCGCAAACCTATAACCAATAAAAAAAAAGGAAAAAAACATGTTGCACCTACCCCAAGTAATATGGGATAAGGGTAGGATGATGATGATGAGTCAAGTTTCTTTTTAACAATTTGTGTTGTTTAAGGCGACCGTAAAGGCCCCCTACAAGGTAGACAGACGATCTAGTGAAGATCGCGGGAAGCCGCTGAATGCGGACAGCACAGGACCGATCGTTGTGGAGATCCTTGTGGGAGGCCTATGTCCAGCAGTGAGCGTCGTTCGGCTCACATGATGATGAAGGTAGCTGTTACACGATCATCCAAGTCAATCATAACCATCAGTCAATGACTTTACTCATCGTGGTCTTAATTCCATTTGTTTTTTTTATGGTGGGCAAAAATCAACGAATGACGAATCCCAATCTTGGGCGGGGCGGGAAACAGTGCCAGACTCTTACTGACTAAACGCCCTACCTCGTTCCTTCTTTGCCTTTCGCACTGGGATCAAGCCTTCCTTTCAGAAAGAGACCCTGGGCCCTAGTAGGGTTCGACCCTTTTGCAAAGTCCCTACGGGTTTGCTGACAACTCCTTGAGGCGCGCGGGAACAGAGCGCGCCCTCGACGACTTTGGCTTGGTCCGGACTGCCTCAATTCCATTCATAATACGTCATAATTGATGGATTTCTATCAGTCATGATTGACCGTGTAATGGCCGCCATACTCGTATGTTCTTTTTGACTTAAATATTACCTTATTTGTATAATATTTAGGAAAAACATTTTTTAAAATCAATTTAATTACTAAAATAGCGAAGTTGTGAATGAAAATGATCTGGGTTATCTTTTGCCAGTTTTGGCTTACCTCAATGGGCGTAAGAGTTTTGATATGGGTTCCCTTTGTTACGTTAAAATTGACAGGTTCAGTTTAGAAGTCGATTATCAGTGTCTGAAATAAGATAACATTGAAGTGTCTATGTTTGATATAAAAATAGCATGTTTTTTACACGACCTCATCACTTACCCTCAGATGAGATAGTGGTCAAGAAATAATATTAATATTCAATCAATAATAATAAAAAAAACCTATACATGAAAATGAATAGCCGTTGGTTAGTCTCGCTAAACCTTGAGAACGGCTGGACCACATAGGCCAATTTTGGTCTTCAAACATTCGTAATAGCTCAGGAAACATTAAAATGGTGAGTAAGACAACTATACTGCGGTACGAAGTTTTTCGAAGCAGCTAGTCAAAATTAAAATCGATAATGCCTATAGTTTTAGGTAATACGCGCTGACTTTGCATTGCATTGCCTCAGCCTTTAAAGTTCCCACAGCTGGGACACAGGCCTCCTTTCTAGGAGCAATAGGCCGTAATCCACAACGCGGGCCTAGTGCGGATCGGTGGATGTTACGTCACATGTCTTCGAATTTTTGGTTTTAGGACATGTCGATTTCCTCACAATATTTTCCTTCACCGTTTTGAGAGCAGTGGTGATGAAATAAATTACGCAAAGTAATGAACCTGGCTGGGTTTGAACTCGCGACTCGTAAGTTGTGAAGGGTCGGAGCCTTTACTACTCGCTGGTAAGAGTCAGACAATTTAAAACGGCTTTAGAAACTGATCCCGTACAACATATCATCGGAGCAAGAATGCCTCGCTGCGCAGTTCAACGTAATCTTTAAATCGCAGACAATTCCATCAATCGCAGCAACTGCAACTTTGCAATCGGCTTCATTTATCTACCGATACTGCGAGTCTACACAGATTCTGTAATAAATTGATTTAGAAGCAATTTAAGAGATTTCGAGAGTCATAACGTTATCTCAATTTATGTTGCTTCTGTGTGTTTTGGAGAGTTTGGGAATGCGGAAGTTTCATAATATGTTTAACCCCTGAGTTTGTTTCGGTGTTTCTTCTCAGTGTAGTCAGCTAGGAAACACCGGACTCATCTAGCTTAAACTGACGAAAAGAAAAAAAATTGACGTGTAAAAGTGTTATTTTAAAACCTATTTACAAAATAAATATCATTTAGACACGCACCCTGACTGTCATGTGTTCGCGGACGAATGTAAGGCGATCATGTGAGGATGCCTGGAGTTCTGTGTGTGAATCTAATATATTTTTAACGAATGCAATTGTCACATAGCCGTTTTTGTTAAAATAAAAATAAATAAACAAATGACTGTGATGACATGACATGAGTCAGTCTGTCACCACATGTATATTTGTTCTATGACAATTGACAGAATGATGACAGACCGCGGTAAAATTATTTACCTTCCTCTATGATTGGTTTAAAAGTGAAGTAGGTACAAACATGCTCGCCTGTTCGAGGACTCTGAATATTTTATAAGCATCGATCCAGTGAGCCGCAATAACAATACAAGCTGCAATTTAAACTTAGTGCGGCGAACAACAGGTGCCTTGTAATGTTGTGTGACCGTCCGTCGGCTTTTGTTGATTTAGTGACCTTCGTGCGGCAAACAGCTTTTGTTTTTAGACGACTTTAAAATAGAAATGAAATTTATGGTGGGTAAAAATTGTTCAATGATGAATCCCGCCCTTGAGTGGAGCGGGAATCAATGTCAGACTCTTACTGACTAAATAGCCCACCGCGTTCCTTATTTGCCTTTCGTACTTAGGTCAAGCCTCTTATTTCTTTATTTTAGGTTTAAAAATAGTTTCAAAAGTATGGCAGGTTTGAATAGAAACTCAAATTGGATACAAGAGTCGAAGCTGAAAATTATATGTACTGGAGCTAGGATATAAGTGGATGTTTGTAATGTTGTGTGGCCATTGGTTTTTGTTGATTTAGTAGACTTTGTTCGGAAAAGCTGTGTTGTTTTTAACAGATTTAAAAACAAAAGAGGTTCACATCCGATATTGTTTGCTATAGGTTCCCTGATTACTCGAATATGTTTAAACTAATTTGTCTAGTTATTAATAACAGATGGAAGGCGACCTTTGTGACAATGAGACCGAATAGACTAGCTAAAAGTTATAGTTATAATGAAGTCTACGCAAATATAGAAAAGTCAATGTTATGCGCTACACCAGCACCTGAAAACCAACGATCTCTGTCATAGACATTCAGGGCCCCTAAATACTAGGCCAACAGGCAAGTCAAATTAAAACCAGTTTTCAATGAAAATATTTTTTGTCATAGCATACTTTTAGTAAGCGCGGTATAAACTTTTAAATTTAAACTCTCTTGTCAACACGAGCCCAAATCGATGGGGTTGAGACGTTTAATTACCGAGTTCTTGTAGCCTTCCAGTTCCATCATCAGATCAACTCCGCGGTATAATAATTTTGCATTGTCATCTGATTGACACAAGCATGCAAAATTTCAGCTCAATTGATAACCGGGAAGTGGATCAAATTAAATCTACAATCTATCCGTGACATAGCGGATAAACTGCAGGAGGGTCGCTTACGCTGGTATGGCCACGTTTTACGAAAACCGGCAGACTACGTGGGTAACAGATGCCTCGCCATGCCGCCTCCGCCGGGACCCGGAAAACGAGGTAGGCTTGAGAGGCGTTGGATCGACGTCGTAGGGGACGACATGCGTGCTAATGGGCTTAAGGCAAGGAACGCTAAAGACCGAGCGAAGTGGAGGCGTCTAGGAAGGAAAGCGGACCCCGGGCACCGAGGTGAAAGCCAAGGTAGCAACCGGGACGGGCGCTAGGTTGATGATGATGATGATGATAGATCAAATTAAATCTACAAGATTTGATCAGAAACATCAGGACAGGTGAAAATAAATAAAAGCTTGTAAAAGATATCAAACTTTTTACGACTCAATTGAATCCTTAATCCATTTTAGGTAAGTGCATGCTGTTTTACAAAAGGGTTCCATCCTCCAAGGAGTTTCAGCTACTTTCAACAACATTGAATACATCGCGGGTTTACTTACAGTAGAACACAGCAAAACCAACTGCTTTCAGAGCATTAAGAGCAAAACAAACACATCAGTTACTACAGAGAAACATTGCCTCTATCTAGGTTGGATTTGTTCTGCAAAATATACTAGGGGTCCGGACAGTAATGGCGGTACTATGTGGTACTTATTACACTACATTTCTTTTACTGAACCCTATTTGTTTTAATTGTATTGCAGTTTTTAATGTTACGAACTTAAAGGGTAAAAAAAGACTATTATTATGGTTCCACTGTCCGTCTGTCTGTCATCAGGATGTATCTCATGAACCTTGATTGCTTTTTAGTTGAAAGTGGTTCGTTAGCTTATGGTTTATTTATATGTTATTGCCGCTATAACAAGACATAACGAAAAATCGAATAAAATAAATATTTGACGTGTAAAAGTGTTATTTTAAAACCTATTTACAAAATAAATATCATATAATATATCATTATCATTTGTCAGTCATTAAGTGGGGTTCCCATAAAATACGTGATTTTAAAAAAAAGTTAATATAGTGTTAAAGGTAGCATGCCCTTCCTGCGCAAGTCAAACTCACACTTGGCAGTTTTTTTTTTCTGCTGATGAGCAGAAAAAAACTGCCCAAGTGAGGAGAAGACATTCCTTCTCCCACTCTAAGATGAAGCGGGAGGGAAAATCATAATTTTTTCGGACTATAACCACAGATGTGTTGTGTTTATGTACATTGTACATGTTTCTTCAGTTATCTTTACCGTTTTAGGACCACGATACAATTTTATTACTGTGGTGGTAAAAAATAAAGGTTAATTTGGTTTATAGGCCTAGCTTCTAACTAAGCCGTACGAATTGGGTTACCCGTGTCAATTTCTGCTAAATTCGGAATTACGTTACATAAAATATGACAGGACCCTTGTATCATGTTTGTTGCCTTATTAAATTATACAATTTATGAGATAACTTTTTGTATGACAGACAACACATTTGAGCTTTTTAGGAAGAACATCGTAAGCTACAGTGTCCGTTTTTTGCATGAATGGGTTAAAAAAGAAAATGGAAATTCTATTTCTTTTTTTTTAATTTTCATGCGTATAATAATGATTGTCGCAACCAAATTTACACACTCTCTCACTTTTTTTTTCAAATTTTCCTTTCACAGGTATCATCATCATCAGCCTTTTTAATGTTCCCGTTTCTGTGTCATAGGCCTCCTCTCTAGGAGAGGGATGAACCGTATTTTACCACGCGTATGGATTGGTGGGTGACACATGTCTTCGATTTTTTGGTTCTAGGACATGCGTTTCTTTACAATGTTTTTCTTCACCGTTTTGAGAGACTGCTCTCAAAACGGTGATGAAATAAATTACACAAAGTAATGTGCCTGGCTCGGTTTGAACTTGCGACTTACAAATCGTAAGTCGGGGCCGTTACCACTCGGCCACTACTATTCACAGGTATGCTGGAAGAGACTTCTTTAGAAATAAGCATCACCTATATACTTCTTTTCCTATTCCTGTCTTCTTTTCTTTTATTATTTTGTGATTAAAAGAATCGTTAAATAAATAAAATAGTGGTAGAGAATGTCTAAGGCATTAAGTCCGCCTTTGTACCTTGTGTTGCATGAAGAATAAATAAATAAATAAAATAGTGTTTTAAGACCGTACTATCAATCATCTTGTAACGAATGGAATTATGAATTATTTAATCAGACATATCATTAATATGTCTGATTAAATAAACAAATATATATATATAAAAGAAAGTCGTGTTAGTTACACTATTTAAAACTCGGTTGAACTGATTTGGCTGAAAGATAGTAGGGAGGTAGCTAAGAACCAGGAAAAGGATATAGGATACTAAAAGTCTAAAAAAATATCCGCCTCTAAGGCGGAACAAAATTCGCGGGGTCAGCTAGTAATTATTAAAAATTCAAGTTAATTGCCGAGAAAGAAGAGGAATTGTCAGGAAATTTAATAATTCTTTCCCCATCTCAGTTCGTAGCCTGTTTGGACACCAAAGTATTATCGTGAAGTAAGACTTGAGATGAAAAATAAATTCAGTGTTGCCAACGTGACACTACATTTTAATAAACATTGTCTTACCGACCAAGTTTTGTGGCAACATTATTATTCTAGACAGGGCTGTCGTATTTTAGCCCAGGAAATTCGGCACACGAAATTTGACAAAACTTTTTTTCTTAATCTGATTTTTTGAGGTCATCAACATCTACTTGTAAAAAAAACGATAGTACGCGGCAAGTAAGTTGAAACATATGTTGTGGGCTACCACAGCATATGGTTCAACTTACTAGCATGGCTCCTCACTTCGAGCGGGCTCCAAAAATCGTTTACTTGTGTGATGAGGCTAACAGATAAGTAATGTACGCGGATGGTTTAACTTAGGTATATGCCGCGTACTATACACTTGAGACACCTATGTATGTATAGTTAAAGCGACAGCCGTAGGCGTGGGCTTATGGATGGCGATCCATGAATAACTCATCCTTCGCCCGTCCGGTAAGAACCATGCCTGGGTCGATGATGACGTATTTGTATTCCACGCTTCTCTCACTAAAAAAACGGCAACTGATGGAACATTATTTTGAGTCAGTAAAAGTTTGAACCTTCCTCCCAATCCACTCACATAACAAAAACTTATCGTAGGTAATCTCAAAGAATGTAATTTTCCATTTCCCTCTCAAACTATTGGATATACAAAGAAATTCCAAATCTTTCCATCATAATTTCCCAACAATGGATTCCACTGAGAGCTACAATCCATTGTGCGCATGAGACAACCCTAGTTTCCAGTTTGTATTTTGAAGCAACATCCTTATTCCCCAGGCGTAACCTGTATCTATGTCACTGTATAGTCAACAAACAGAAGGTCAAACCAAACCATTTTTTTTTATAGTGGGCAAAAATCATATTATGTTGAATTCCGCTCTTGAGCGCAGCGAAAACCAGTGTCTGACTAAACACGTGGGGTGTTTCCGCCCGTTCCTTCCTTGCCTCTCGCACTGGGGCCAAGCCTTCCTTTCAGAAAGACACCCTGGGCCCCAGTAGGCTTCGACCCTTTTGCTGAGTTCCTACGAATCCAGACCATTGATATAATATTATAAAGGAAGATACGTTATGCGCTAACATCGAAATCAGAAAACCTGGACTCGAGACTCACACTTCTATGATCAGAGTCATCATAGTCGCAAAATCTACAAGCACTGATAGACAAGGACTGAGATAAGTTCTGGCACTGGTAGAGAGAGCGAATTCGCGTTAGGCGTTGGGCTTGATTTCAGCGATCTATCTCTATCTTCCGCTGTTTTAATTTAATCTAAAATCCAGACATCCAAATTGTTACCTTCGAAGCGAAACCCACTGGGGCAATGAGTTAACTTGTTGTGAAATGAACGTAAAAGGTTAAGGAAGGAACATAGGTTTGGTTTTATTCAAACGTCTGATATGCACTCACACTGTGCTCTAGAACGGGGAAAGTCATTGAATGATTTTCCAACTTAATAAGTTATCTGCGGGGAGTCTAATGTATATCTAAGTGACCTTTAAGCAGAATAGAGGCATTAAAATATCTGAACTGCTGAAATACGTAGTTTTACAGAACAGTTACACTCAAAACCTAGATAACTCAATCAGAATCATAAAAAAAATCAATTTATGTTTTCAATAACACGAAATGGCAACCAATTAAGCTGATAGTGGCTATAAATTATTCCGTAGCTAAAAGCCGCGACATGACGAGCTCACTGTCCGGCAGTTCGGTAAAGACCGAGCCCTAGTGGATGGAATATTAACAAAATTGAAGAGATCCAGCAGGTTAGTTGCCTTCTAGAGTCTCGGGAAGTTTTGAAAGAGTCACCGTGGTCAGCTCCGCTAGCCAAATTAACGTCGAACGCTTGGAATAGACCATGCCTCTAATTCATTTGTTGAGATAACGTCAGAACTAAGCAATTGGGGGCGTGCTCAAGGTGTTCGACGTTAACGAAACGATCACTACTTGGTTAGTAACGCAAAGAGCAACTGGAAGACAGAATTGAATTGTATTCGGTGAAAATCTGACACACAGAAATCATTGGATGATTTCCCACGTCAAAAAAAATAATTAAAGGACGCCATGAAAAGGTCCTGAGACCTCGACAAAGAACGTGCAAACACAGTGTCCAGACACAGTGTATAATCTTGATCACACCTACCAAACAAACGAGCGAGACAGTGCTCTCACCCGAATACTCGGAACGTATGAACTGCTCAGCCAAGCGGTTATCTATACAACTCCCTTACATCACTATCTCGGCGGTGCAACATTTTACTGTCTCCCCATTTTACTCAGTACCTGTGATCATGCCTTGTGTGGTCAATTCTGTGCCAGCCTAATTGGATCCAATAGTCGATGGTACTGCTGAGTACTTCACTCAGGTTTAGAAACAGAGGCGAATAAGTACGGCAAGTTTGAGCACAAAGTCAAATTGGATGCGAGAATGGAAGCTGAAAACGATGTGTGTGTACGACTAAAAGCTAAAATTTGTGGCATTTCGATTTCCTTCGTATAGTGCTCTTTGAATTCGAACCTAGCCTTTAGGTCATGTGCAATAAAATTAGCCTACATTTGACCACTACTGGAACATATTGGATCCGGGAGAGGACTGAAATCTATCACGTCGACGTGTAGCGCTTTAGTATGCCTGTCGGTGTTGTCATTATGTCTTCTAATACATGGTTGTAGTATGTAGTGCCGATGTAATGTGATCTTTCTGTTAATCTGTTTTAAAAACAGTGACTATGAAATAAGCTTTGCAAGCAGTAAAGGCTCTGTTTGAGTCATCGATCACTAATAAAGGTTTAGGTTGAAATATACTAAACGAGTGACAACACTGTCCGATATTATTCACATTTGTCCACACTAGGACTTAGAGGGCCCTCAAATTAGCCGCAAGGTGTCGTGCGATGACAGTGCGGTTGTAGCGTTGCCGCTGCGTTGCTTTGTTATTTCATATAAATAAAAATGTGCGACTGCCACTCTAAAACCGCACTGCGGCCGCGCGTCATTTAGTTACGTGAAAAAACAAAGCAACTTAACAGCTGCACTGCTGTCGCGTTAATTATTGTATCAAACATGTACACTAGACCTTCAGACGCATAACACCTATTTGTAGACTATACAAATCTGGACATATATATACAATTTTCTGGACATATTGATTTTTATTTCATTTATTTTTTTGGACCCAAAAAAAATAGCACTAAAAACATCGATAACTTTTCTATTTAGTCAATCACTAGCGTAAATGTAAAATAAATTGCTTTTGCACAGCACATCGACGAAGGCTTGCTGCAAATGTGTGCGCAATTTGTTCGGTGAATGGAAAATATACGCTGTAGAAAAGTAATAAAGTTTAAAATTCACTGTGTATTATGATCCGATTTATGAATTGCGGATGTGTGCGCGAGTGCGTAAGTATATTTGCAAATGTGCGAGTGAACGTAGAAGTGGGGATGACTGCAGACAGCGGGTTCCCGTACATTTTTGACTTCGCAACATATCTCCTATTTTCTTATATCTATGATACAAATAATTGTTCCATAAGGGAATCGCAAAAAAAGCAAGAAAGCGTCGTCGAGGCCGACCTAGAAAGAGGTGGCGGAATGACCTAGACGCGTACCGAGAAGACTGGTTCCAGATGGCACAGGAAAAGATGATTTGGAAGGACTTGGGAGAGGAGTTTGCCCAGCAGTGGGACAGTAAGGGCTACTGAAAAAAAAGGGAATCGCACACACCACCCGCAACGTAACAAACAATCACTAAACCACTTCGCCAACCGCGCGCCATCTTTCTTCTTGCTTAAACTGAGTCTTTTGCGCTATTGACTACATTCTCCTGCAGGGTAGCGGCTATCAAACCATTTACAGGACACCTGATGCCTATCTACACATCTCGCATCACATACGTTCCTATATTCTGTTTATGAACGTCATAAAATATAGGCGTAATAAAATGGGATAGAATCGTGTCGAAAATGGAGTCGTTTGAGCGTATCTCTGGCACTTTTGCTGAAAGTACCAACGTTGATATGAATTTAGTGGTTGAATAGTAAAATGAGGCACTTGGTATTCATATCTTCAATAAGTTATAGGTTTTTGATAGTGTGTTGTGGTAGTTAGAAGGGGTTGTTTTAAAACTTTGCATCTTGGGGGGCAGGTTTTTCTTTTGGGTACTTTTTTGTTAGCCTCTCCTGTTCAACTCGTGGGCATAGCCCTTCTTACTGATATAAGGATAGTAAAATTTATAAAGCTTCTGACTCCCGAACAAGACGAGCCTTTGTGTCAGGAGTCAGCGCTTTAACAATTTTAATTCCAGGATATTTATCAAATTCGATTATATTCTATCTGTAAGTATAGCTTTATTAGCGTTAGAATGTTTTTATTTTATTATTTACTAGCTTTTTTTCAGCGGCTTCGCCCGCGTACATAAAATATGGCATATGTCACTCAGGAGTAAAGCAGCTTTCTATTGTTGCTAAAATTTTTCCAATCGGACCAGTAGTTCCAGAGATTACCTCCTACAAACAAAAAAACAAAAAAACAAACTTTACCTCTTTATTATATTAGTGTAGATTGTATTTAATTTGTTGTAGCAGCAACAGAAATACACATTTTGTGACTTCTTAAGTTCAGTACCTCTCGCGAATTATGATTAGCCCGCTGACAGACGGACAATGAAGCACTCTTCAAGTACAAAACCTTAAAGAAACTAGCTAAACTAACTGCGTTAATCAGAACTTTAACTCATCAAAAACGCAACGAAAAGTTTCAAAGAGTTGCTCCGTATGTTCCTTAATGACAAGGCAATCCTGCCGCGTTTGGTACTTAACATAGAAGCTAACGAGCAAGTTTGTAAGTAAAAAGTTTTACTAACACTAGCATTTTGTAAGCAATTTGTATGCTAGTTACTGCGGCAATAAACAAAGACACTTGTAATTTTGTATCACCTAAATTGTACCTGTGTGTACGAATAAATTCATTTGTTGATTTTAGTTTAAGTCGGGAAAATGGAACCCTAATAGAATCGTAGGGATCCTGCAGAAGGATCGAAGCCAACTGGGACCAAGGGTTCGTGTCTGAAAGGAAGGCTGTAGCCCTGGTATAGTTGGAAATGTAGGAACGGGGTAGGTTGTTTAGTCAGTAAGAGTCTGACACTGTTTCCCGTTCAACCCAAGGGCGGGATTCGTCATTGGATGATTTTTACCTACGATAAAAAAAAACCCTAATAGTATCACATTGTTATCCATCGGTATGTCTGTCTGTCTCTCGACCCCCTTTTCCCCGGGGATGTGTGAAAGCATCATCAATCAGCAGTTAATTGCTGATTGATAAAATTAGAATATAGCCTACTAGCTTTTGCCCGCAGCTTCGCCCGCGTACATAAAATATAGCCTATGTCACTCAGGAGTAAAGCAGCTTTCTATTGTTGCTTAAATTTTTCAAATCGGACCAGTAGTTCCAGAGATTACCCCCTACAAACAAAAAAACAAAAAAACAAAAAAACAAACTTTACCTCTTTATTATATTAGTGTAGATGTCACTCAGGAGTAAAGCAGATTTCTATTGTTGCTAATTTTTTTCCAATCGGACCAGTAGTTCCAGAGATTACCTCCTACAAACAAAAAAATAAATAAAAAAACAAACTCTTTATTATATTAGTGTAGATAATTAGATTGATTTTTTCACTGTTCTACCAGAGTAGAACAGTGAAAAACCAATCTAATAAGTTAAACTCTTCTTCTTGACCAGATTTTCATTAGTAAAAGTTTTCCACTGTGTTATTTGTTATCTTAGTGTACTTTATACAAAGTAAAAGTAAGTTTTGCACCTGTTCTACAAGATTTAGTTAAGTTATGACAAGTAGAAGATAAACGAAAAGTGTAATACAAGACATGCTGCTTGAATGGAGAGAAACTTTAAAGAAAATGAAGAAGTTTTGCGAGCTGTATTTTACCTATATGAGGTAGTCACACTTCATCATTACATAGTATAAAACAAAGTCGCTCTGTCCCTATATATGGTTAGATCTTTAAAAGTACGCAACGGATTTACATGCGGCATATAATACATAGAGTGATTTAAGAGGAAGGTTTGCATGTATTTAATATCACCGTTGTACCCGTGCGAAGCTGGGGCGTTCTATAAAACCCTGAACGAATTTCGCTGATAGAACGCGGGTATATTATGAACGAAAAGTTTGAAAACTTGTCACGTCCACCAAACTGCACTGATTGATAACGTCTCATTTCTTCTCCCAGAGAGGAAACCTGAGCCTCAGTAATGGAAACATTATAGATAGATTTTCTGGAATCGAACGTATGAGTCTTATTTTTTATCCTCAAATAATTTACTACTTTTACGTGGGCGAAGCTGCTGGGTGAGGCTATAGAAACTTCTTAAAAAGCCCTTTTCTTTTCGCAAAAAAAGAAAATGGTCAAAGAATTATCTGATCTGATTAAAAACAAACATTTATGAATAGAAGGTTACTTTACAGCTGTATGCCATAGACATACAGCTGACTGGCCTGTCAGCCTAGTAGTTAGTGACCCTGACTGCTACGCCGGAGGTCGTGGGTTCGACTCCCACCCTGGACAAATGTTTGTGTGATGAGCATGATCATTTGTTCAGTATCTGGGTGTTATTTATCTATAATATGTATGTATTTAGAAATATATAAGTATGTCTATCAGTTGTCTAGTACTCATAACACAAGCTCTGCTTAGCTAGAGACTAGATGGCGTTGTGTGAGGGTTGTCGAATATATTATATTATTATATATTAAATTATATATTATATTATTATATATTAAATTATATATTATATTATACATTATATTATATAGAATACTTTTTATACTGTAAACCATCACGGTTCCTGAAATCCAGCGGGATAGGCCACGGCAGCAAAACTACGGTAACTTAGTACGAAATAAATCAAATTTTGAAGTTTACTACTAAATCTGCAGAATTGCCAATAACTCCTAAACATTATGTTACGAAACTACGTGATATTATGGTACATATTTCCAACAAACTTTGTGTACAACACTTGTACTATTACTTGTGCTGTGAAAGAACATAACGTTTTTAAAATTCGGCTGTATTCATGTCTAATTAATGATAGATAGATATACTCTTTATTGTATGTACGTCTTAAATACAATTTGGTACATTATGAGCTTAAAATGACTAAGGGGCAAATTATTATTGGGTGGTTTTATTGCTAAAAGATATTTATTTCTGATTTGACAGAGGAGAAAGATACACGGCTAGTTTGTGGCGTATTATTAGTACAACACATAACTAATTAAATTCATATACCTACTACAAATAATATCTTGATACGTAGGTATTGAAATATTTATGAAAGCACAGAAAAATGTACTTAAATACTTTCAAGAGGAGGGGTAGTGTTCCTTGACCATATTTTTAAAAAGTTCTTAACGTTTGGGTTTTATTGTGTTTCATAAGTTGTACATTTCTTCTTCATTCGTTCATTTTCTCACTCCTAAACTTTGTACGACAGATGGACGCAAATAAGCAATAAGGCGTCAACCCACAAAATTTCTCAAAATGAGTTAAGTATACAGTGCCCTTAGAAATCAGTCAAAAAATATTTTTCAAAAACATTTTTACTGATATACACCTTAATTCTTTAAAAAAATCGATATTTTTATTTATGTCAACGTCCTATGAACCTTACATAAATTCGCGATAAACTTCTAAGTGCCTTGACATACATTTTAATACACCTAGCGCCACCTGTTAGTTCTCAATAACAACTCAAGCAGCTTGACAAGTTATTGCGAAATAGACGTCACTGTATGTTTTGATTTGCAACCGGCTCATGACAGCTATTTTTTTAACCGTTTTTTTGGGCAAAAGTTATTTTAATGTAAAATTACACGAGTGCATTGGTACATTCAGATAATAAATTTAACTAAAAACATTGGTTCTTGCAAGGTAAGTGTCTAATTTGGTTTATTTAGTTATTTTTATTCATTTAATGGTAAGGTTATCTGTGTTTTCGGTGTAATTAAGTAGGAAGTATGCGTTTATTGTGGATGAGAGCTCGTATATATTACAAAGTGGTTTAGTTCTTAGTTTATAAAATGCAACAATAGCAGAACTCATAATATTAATGTTGTTTTCTGGCGCGAAACTCACATAAGCAGTTGTTGCAAAATGTTAAATCCACGATAGCTATAAATTTGTTTTATGCTTAAGTTACTTAATAGATTTTTGTAAAAATATCTAAGTCAGCATTAAACATACAACTGTGTGTCATAATCTTTAACATACTTTTGCGAAAAAGTATAGAGTACCTACGATTTTTTTGTGTTTCTTCTGTGTTGAACAGTTTTCTAATGAGTGATTATCACCTATTCTATTGGAAGAACCCAAGGTTGTAGTCCCGCACTTACACAGCTATTTTTTATTGGATTGGGTTACGTATTAATTGTTTGTATTCTTACTAAACAATACCTAAGTAGGTATTTCTTAGCAAAAATACAGGTATTGGGTTTTTTTTTAAAGTGGGTTAAAATCATCAAATGATATCTCTCGCCCTTGGATAGAGCGAGAGGGTGTGTCAGACTCTTACTGACTAAAATATCCCACTCCGTTCCTACTTGTCTCTGGTATTGGGGTCAGAGCATGTCCTTTCGGCCCCGGTCCGCAGTAGGCTTCAGCCCGTTCGGGCCCCTACAAATTGCTGACAAACTCTTTAAGACGCGCGAGAACAGTGCGTGCCATAGACGACTTGAGCTTGGTCCGGATTACTACCGGACGGTCGGGCGGCGAGCTACCCATTGCTCTCCACCCGCAAGGCCGCGCTATGGAGGCCGGAAATCGGGATCGGAATCCCGGCGACGGCCACGGCGACGGTCGCGTCTGAGACGCAAGCGCCGTTGTCTCAAGCGGTCGGCCTCCTCCTTAGCTAGCATTACTGCTTCGCAGAAGGAGGCGACCGCCTGCCACCCCTCCTCGCTCCGGACCATGGCCTGAACCAGGGCCCGGTGCGAGAGATCGCCGCCGCCGATCGCCCCCACGAGGACACGACGATGCTCGTCTCAAGCGGGACACACCTCCACAGTGTGCTCCACCGTGTCCTCCGGGTGGTCAGCGAAGTGCCGACACCCGGACGTCACCTCCGCCTTCACCCGCAGCAGGTACTTCCCGAACTTGCCGTGTTCGGTGAGAACCTGCGTCATGCGGAAGGTAAAGACACCGTGAGGGCTTTCCAGCCACGCCTCTAAGAGGGGACTTACCGCCGAAATTATGGCGTGCCCTGGGCCTGGTATTGGGTATACCTACACGTCGTAAGGTTTTGAGCAATGGTAGCTCAGTGGATAAGGATGCGCCCTTCATACGGAAGGTCGTGGGGTTGAATTGAACGTGCGTATTTCTACCATTGGCATGGTGATGAGGGAAAACATCGTGGTTAGAATAGGTAAAGGAGGGAAAGGGCGTAAAAAACAAATTGACTTTGAAACTGCTTTACCATTGCTACACCCTGAAGGACGGGAACTCAGTACAGAAAAAATTAAAGACCTGAAAGATATATTAAGACTGATTCCAAGTGATGCTAAACCATTTTATAATTTTTTGAAAACTGCTAGAAATGGTGACTTCATTGATGATGTGGACGGTTTTGGTCCTTCTGTAGATTTTGATATTGAAGAATTTACAAGAGAAGACTAAAGAGAAGAGAAGAAGAGGGTTGGATCTCCACTTTTATACTATTTTTTTTATGTTTTATAGTGATTTTATTATTTAAAAATAATTATAATTGTATGAGCATATCAGTAATAACTTTTGAAAATAACGAAATGACTTGTGATGATATTTCGTAATTTTTAATCTTATTACTGATATACACAACAAATAAATATAATGATTCCTACTAAGTTTAAAAAATTAGACTGATTACCTACCTCATAATAAAAACATAAATTTGCCAAATACTTAATGATAATGAATAACTAATTAATAAAGAAGTGCAATTATAGTAAAATAGAACATTAACAGAGTATTAAAAAATTAAGACTGTTATCTACTTATAAGTAAAATTAGGTACTTAATAATTATTGAAGAAGTTTCTAGTGCCTATTTTTGTAATGTTTTACAATAAAGTTGATTATCTTTGAAATTTGGTTTTAATGATTCGAATATGCCAAAAAAGTTAACACGAATTTATAAATATTCAATAACATGTCAAGTGACGATAACTTGCTATTTAAACTCATTTTACAAGTGTTGTTATTTTTACAAAAGTATTTCAAAGCACTTAACGCATTTTCAAAATAATTACCATGATCAATTTGTAATTTTACAAAAACATTCTAAATCACTTGAAATGTTTTGGATTATGTAAATTAGCTATCAAAAATTACGCAATAACATTTTTGTGGTTTTTCTCGTAATAATATATTTTTTTACTAATATTTACATGCAAATTAATAAAATTAAAAAACATTATTTTGAAATATCATCAATCATGTCCAGTATTCAGAAAATCTTCATACAAAGTTATTAAAACTTGTTTTGTATTTTCGAACGCCATTTTCTCCGAATGATAGTCAGGTAGGTTAACTCATTATTGCTTATTTGCGTCCAGATTTGGTTCGACCGTACAAAGGTTGCGCGTAAATTAGCGAAGTTAGTATTGACGTTTGAAGAGCGAGCGTCCCAAATTTGACCCATTTTGATGTACTTCCTGCTCTAGTTAATGTTCTATTATACGTAAAATCGTTTTCGATGACATAACTGTGACAATAAAAAATCCGAAGACATGTGACACCCACCAATCTGCACTGGGCCCGTTTGGTGTATTACAGCCCATTCCCTCTCCTGGAGAGGAGGCGTGTGTCCCAGCAGTGGACAGTGAAAGGCTGGTGATGTTTATGATGACCCATTGGTCAAACAGGGCAATCTAAAGCATATTATTCGCAATTATAGGAGAAGGATTGCAGCAGACTTCTCAGATTTACTGTCCCTCATGATTTCTTAGCCTTTTACATCAGTCTTCATCATCATCATTTCAGCTGAAAGACGTCCACCGCTGGACATAAGCTTCCCCCAAGCACCGCCACAAAGAGCGGTCCTGTGCGTCTTGCGTATTTTACATCAGTAATTTTATTTAAAAGCAAATTTTCGTTCACTTTAGTACCCACGCTTACTGAAGGAAAAGGGTTAGCTTGTTTTTCGCGGAAAACAATGCGGCGTTTACATAAAACGTATTTATTAACGGACCAACAAAAACAAATGCTATAGAATTTTCTACGACCTTTTGTAACAAAAAACAATTGAATCCTTAATTTTTACGGTACGATTGTGCGTAGGCAAATATTTGGCTGCTGCCCATTTTCAGTTCTTCAATATGTAAAGAATTCTTTTTTTATTTATTTATTTATTGGCACACCAACAGCAATACATACAGGAATATCACGTAAACACAAAAATAGTTTATACTGGTATGAAAGCCTATTACAGGCATGCACAGCTTACACTATAAATTCAGTTGAAAAAATTAACATACAAAATAAAATAAAAAATGCACTCAAAAAATAAAAAGTAGACTAAAATTCTAAAATGGATTGTATTAAAAGGATAAGTAAATCTAACATACAATATAAGTTAAAATTTAAAAGGAGAAAAGTTGCATAAGCTCATACCTCCGAGACTGCTCTCTTAAACTTGTAAAATGAAACACCATGTAAATCTGTGTCTGGCGATTTGCAAAAACTATTGTAAAATTTACATATTCGGAGCAAGGGTGCGTTGAGGCCAAGGTTGGTTTTTCGGAAAGGAATATGGAGGAAAGGAATATGGACTTTTATTTTCTATTTATTGAATTCGGAGTTTTTGATCCACATGGATACGTCAACCCCATCGTACCCTATTAGTTTTAATTACGCTAACTAAAGTAGGTTTTTTTATGATGGGAAAAGTTATCAAATACCGAATCCCGCCCTTGGACAGAGTGGGAGACTGTCAGACTTCTACTGACTAAACGACCCGCCGTTCCTTGTTGACTTAGTTCCAGGGCCCCGATGTTCCACTTTCGCATCAACCTTTGGCCTCAGAAGGCTTTTACCGTGCTGGGCAACTTAAGTAGGTAGTTGGCACTATACTTAACTAATTTATTTGAATGAGAGAAAATCATCAATTAGTAGTTTTAATTTATTGATTATTATATATATGACTAGCTGTGCCCGCGACTTCGTCCGCGTGGAATAGTTATTTTGGGCATCATATTTATTTTTGCAAACAACCTCCTCAGCTTTATAAATTATAGCTGTTACCTACGACTTTGCCCATGTCAATTTCTGTTATTATTTGTTTTTCGACAATTTAATTTTTAAAAGAACATATTATCTAAAAGTACTTCATAGAGCTACACCCCCCCTCGGGCACGCCATAATCTCGGCGGTAAGTCACAGAGGGGTCTTTGAGGTGTGGTTGGATAGACATCACGGTGTCCTCACTTCCGCATGACGCAGTTTCTCACCAAACATGGCAAGTTCAGGAGATTCCTGCGCCGGATTCTTGCAGAAGAGACGCCCGGGTGTCGCCACTGTGTGGCCAGCCCGGAGCACACGGTGGAAGTGTGCCCCGCTTGAGAAGAGCATTACCGTGTCCTCGTGGGGGTGATCGGCGGCGGCGACCTCTCGCGCCGGGCCTTGATTCAGGTCATGGTTCTCAGCGAAGAAGAATGGCAAGCGGTCGCCTCCTTCTGCGAAGCAGTACCTAATGCTCGTAAAGGTGGAGGCCGACTGCATAAGGCAAGGGCAACAGCGCCCTCGCCGTAGCCGTCGCCGCCGCGATCCCGCCGATATCCGGCCACCGTAGACGCTGACTTGCGGACGGTGAGCAATGGGTAGCTCGCCGTCCGGTTGTCTGGTAACAGTCCAGACCTAGACCAAGTCGTCGACGGCGTGCACTGCTCCCGTGCGCCTCAAGGTGTTATCAGCAAACAGTGGGGCCCTTCAAGGTCGAAGCCTCCTGCAGCCGAGGGTTGGTGCGAAAGCGTTATACCGGGGTTCTGGGATTATTCCCAGAGAAACAACCTACCGGGGTAGGTTGTCTAGTCAGTGAGAGTCTGACACTGTTTCCCGCTCCGCCCAAGAGCGGGATTCGTCATTGGATGATTTTTACCTACCATTAAAAAAACCCCTCCGCGCCGCCCGCAAGCAACCCCTCTCCTCGCCCGCCGGCCAGGCGCAGCGTCATATTTTGCACATCATGCGGCGGGTGTGAATTTTATATCGGAGTTATTTTAAAATTGTAATATCTTCTAAGACGTTCATTGAAAATAAGTGATGTCAAAGACAATTTTGTTCACAATTACATACTCTTAATCAACAACACATTTATTTGGATAAAGTATAATATTATTATGTTGATACAACTCTAACAAATAATTGGTAATAATGTATTAATTTCGGCCAAATTTGATTCCCATAAAAACTGTTCTAGGGAGTTAATCTTAAAAGATAGACATATACTGTTGCGGACATTTTTTTAGATCATTTTAAGAGGAATAATTTTTTATACATATTTTTTTGGTATCTTGAACCGTTTTCGCAGCGCACGCAACGGAAGCCCTCAAAGATGAATAATTTTCCCCGTTTTTTCCACATTTTCCGTTGTTTCTTCGCTTCTATTAGTCGCAGCGTGATGTTATATAGCCTAAAGCCTTCCTCGATAAATGATCTATTCAACACAAAAAGAATTTTTCAAATCAAACCAGTAGTTCCTGAGATTAGCGCGTTCAAACAAACAAACAAACAAACAAACTCTTCAGCTTTATAATATTAGTATAGAAGATTATTTTGATCTTCTAACATTCTTTTATTTAGGCTTATAATTAGCTTTTTGTTAGCGTTCCCGCTAAACGCTAGTCGTGTTCAAAATGTTTGGCAACGACATTACTCGTATAGTATCCGGCAAATAAGTTGAACCATTTTCCACGGCAATTTTCATCGATCCCGAGCCATCGACGGCACTTAGTGTTCCATGCGCGCTTCAATGAGATATCAGCAAAATCCTACATGGCCTAACATGGTTTAAGCCTACTGGGGTCATAGGTTATAGCTTCCAAAACGGATAATCCGTGCTCCTGGAACGCTAGGTTAAAAAGAGTCATAGAAGTAACTTTTAGTTACTAAAAGTCTGCCAGGTCCTCTTTGCTCTAGAGCGAGAGAAGTGATGGATGATATCCCACTTTAAAAAAAGGCGATATTTAATTCAATAGCCTTCCTCATAATTAAAGTTCTCAACTCGTTATTTAAGTTTCTATCCAGCGTTATAGAAAAACAACAAAAACTCTTCGTTCCGGAAAATAGAAGTATCTCTAGAGATTCCACAACAAAAGCTATTTCGCTTCCGATAAGCGCGCCTCACGTGTCTAATATTTAATATCTATCTTATACCACAAGGGTAATATGGCTACAGTCGGCGTAAATGGAAATATTGTTGTAATATTGACAGTTATATGAATATGAAAGAAAGAAAGAAAACCTTTTTATTTGTGGGAAATTACGCTACCTTAACTCCTCAGCCCTCAAGCGAACGCCGGCGTTCGCGGGTACTACAGCGAACGCCGGCGTTCGCGGGTATTAACGGAAAGTTATTTATCTATAAAAACTTTTTTTTTACGTTCTTGGATAAATATCAAAATACCCTACAAAAAAAAAAATGAAAAAAAAACATTATTTTTTTGAAAATTTGACAACGACAACGCGTTTGGCGAAATCATGAGCGCGAGCGCCAGCGCTCGCTTGGGTGTCAAGGGTTAAAAAATAGTTTACAGGTACCTAGGAACATTATAGCCTGGGCCCGTAAAACACAGGATTGGTACCCGGACACAGCAACGCAGGGTCGCGGCAGACCAATCCAAAAAGTGATATTATAATATATTCCACAACTATCACATCACGTCGTCTATTTCCAAGCTAAGCGGAGCTTGTGCTATATGGGTACTAGAAAACTGATAAACATACTTATAAATTCCTAAATAATATGTATTATAGGTAGAATACACCCAGACGAGGAACAAATGATCATGCTCATCACACAAACATTTGACCTGGGTGGGAATCGAACCCACGATCTCCGGTATAGCAGTCAGGGTTACTAACCACTTGATCAACAGGCCAGTTAGACAAAACAGATAGATCAAATTATGTGATTTTTCGGGGCCATGGTTTACCCGTATACCAAGTTTTATCAAAATCTGTTCAGCCGTTCGAGCGTCAAGAAGTAATAAACACACACAGACGCACTCACAAACTTTCGTCTATACAATATTAGTGTGATAGCGATGGCAGGTGCACTAGAACTTTATGTACACTTACATAATAATATTGGGATGAGCATAAGTGGAACATTACGAATTTACAGCTTCGGGAGAAGTGCTAATGGGCTCAAATCGAGTTGTACCATCGAAGATATATCCACCTGATCATCGCTGAGTTCATTTTTGCTTGAAACTCTTGCTTGCTCGAAACGAAAACTTCGAAGGTTTGGCGCCTTGCCGTAGGATTCAAGCGAATTTTTTTTAAACCGAGTTTTAAAAACGGAGGAGGTTCTCAATTCGGATGATTGTATGTTTTTGTTTGTTTGTTCGCTTATAACTTAATCTTTGCTTGCCAACCGATTCGAAAAATTCTTTTTTTGTTGGAAAGAGTACCTATGGTTCCCATATGGTCCCATTGTCATCAAATATTCTTTTTAATTTTTTAGTGGTTTTAGGGATTTTCGAAGTCGGTTTAATTTTTTACAAGCTTTTACTTAGTTTCACCTGTCCCGTTGTCTGTCGTTCTGTAATCAAATCTTGCAACTTAAATTTGATCCACTTCCCGGTTTCCGATTGAGCTGAAATTTTGCATGCCGGTGTAAATCGCATGACAATGCAATATTATGATGACATGGAGCTGATCTGATGATGGAATCACGAGGTAGCCATAGGAACTCTGTAATTAAACGGCACAACCACGTCGAGTTTGGACTCGTGTGAATCGTCTTGACGAGTTTTAATTATATAATTATAGACCGCTGCTATAAAAGCTTGTTATGAAAAAAAAATTTTTTTCATTAAAAACTTGTTTTGCATAAAATTGTTTTAAGTGATCCGGCTGAAATAACCACTATGGTACGTTGGTCGTGCGTGCAAGCCCAGCCAGGTGTTTTAGTTAGTGTAATTTATTTCATCACTACTGTTATCAAAACGGTGGAAGAAAACATCGTAACAAAACCGGCATGTCCTAGAACGTAAGTTTCGTAGACATATGTCGTGTAAATCACATCGGGGCAATGTGGTGAATGCCCATATCGTTTCCTAGAGAGGTCTGAGTCTCAGCAGTGGGAGCATTATAAGTCTGATTTATGCTTATGGGAGAAGTAGGCACTTATATTATGAAACATCTTCGTAATGCAAAGCAAATGAGCACTGTGGTTGCCTGCTATACTGATTGGCGGAAACTGCATGGAAGTCCGTTGCAGCAGTTTTTGAGTTTATCGCGTTCATACAGACTGATAGACACGGTTGGTGATTTTGTTTTATAATACGTAGGAATATTAGTGCAGGGATGAAGAACTTATGTAAAAACTTAAATTAAAACTAATTCATCAATCTCTAATATCATCATTCTAGCGGCATCTATGACGCCACATAAGAACGAAATCCTGCATCACGCAATCTTTTTTTGCGCGAAAGCATTTATCGGACAGTAGCCCACCAGACGTGACACCTGTCTAGTCAAAGGATCCTCCCATTTCAACGGAGGTTTGCGATACTTTATTCTCTGTTACACATACCTCTAAATTATAAAAAAAAAAACGCGCAACAGAAAATCAATTGCATCCACAAAGCTGATGGATTATTTAAACCAAATAAGCCCGCATTTACATAGGATATCTCCAAATAATATTTGTGCGAATCTGCCGACGTCCAATTCAAATGGCAATATGACAGTGAATCATATTCAACGGCCAAAACCCAATAAGGGTCCAAAATCCATGAATTTATTCCGTACGGTACGAATATAATTTATTTGTGAGGGCTGCGAGTCGCTAGGGGACATTCATTCATTACGTAAAAAGATTCTTGCTAGCTTTTGACGTAGTATGATTCGAGAGGCAACGAAGTAACGTGGTTGGTTTTTTAGTTAGTAAAAGTTTGACATTATCTCCTGCTAGCTCAAGGGCGGGAGATGTCATAGGATGATTTTACCCACCGAAAACACTCTCTCCTAAATAAGAAATAATAAAAATAAGCTTACCACTCCCCCTGTTCCATATTTACTAGCTTCTGCCAGAGCACCTTAACCTTGGAACCCGTTTCATCGTTTTAGGGCTTTAATTTTTGGAAAATCTTTTCTTAATCAAGAATCGAAGTCTTGTGCAAAATTTTACGCACCTAAGCCCTGTAGTTTCGGCTGTGCGTTGATATGCCAGTCAGTCAGTTTCTGTTTTATAGTATAGATTATAAAAATCGAAAGGAAAAAGTAATATACGTTTGGTTTGTTTTGATGTTTGTTTTTAAAAGTAACTACGAGTACTTTTTAGGAACATTACTCATGCTTTTACAAATCTTAACTTTGCGTATTTTTATGATCTAACGGGAAATGGGTAACATGAAAATGAAACCATGGCCCTGCAACGAAGGCAAGGATCCTTCTTTACTTCTTGGGCGGAGTGGATTGGGTCGGACTTTCTTAAATACAGTTTTCCGTTCCACCCAAGGGCGGGGAACGTCTTTGGATGATTTTAACCCATAAAAAAACCTTGTACGAAAAAATAAATGATGTTCGCGTCTTAAATCGTCTTACGTAATAAACGTATGGTCCCTTAGGGTCTGTTAATGAATATACCCTTTAAACTTTGATTCGAGTGTTCAAACTGTGGACTAATTTAAGTTTATTAGTTTCGCTTGTCGTATTAATTTTGTGAGGGTCTCTATTTACACTATTTACTTTGTAAACTTCAGAGAATGTGTTCATTTGTTAAGTTTACAAATTAAAATTGTATTGTTAATTGCGTGGGTTATTGGAATGTAGTTTAATTTGTGCTTTAATGCCAAAAGATTTCTTTTTTCTAATTACTAGTGTTTGACTGTGATTCTATCTGATGGTGAGCAGTAAAGTCAGTAAGTATTTTCTTGAGTTGTGAATTATAGATATAAGGATAAAGTGAGGAATGAGTATATTAGAGGAAATATTCTCATTCCTCATTTCTAAGTGGCACCAGTGACTGAATGAGGAAACCAGCATATCCTAGGACCAAAAATCCGAAGACAAGTGATATCCAACAATCCGCACTGATTCCACGTGCAAATTTCGTCTCGTACACTTATTATGCGTATGTTTTTTAATGGTAGAAAATCATCATCTTACTTCTCCCCTTCCATGTAGGGCTGACTAAAACCCATCTGTGCTCCTTCACTTTCCCTTGGAACAATACTGGAGAGAAACTTAATTACTTACCCTCAGCTGTAATGGGGCCAAGGGTTGATGCGAAAGCGAAACACCTGGGCCTTGAAACTGAGGCAGGAAGGAACGGTGGATCGTTTAGTCAGTAGAAGTCTGACACTGTCTCCCGCTCCGCCCAAGGGCGGGATTCGTCATTCGATGATTTTTCCCACCATAAAAAACCCTTAGATGTGAAGATTATCACTTACCTGTACTTAGATTGAAATATGTTAATACCTTGTCAAGTTCTGGTTATTATGATAATATAACTAATTAGTTACACAAATGGGTTCGGAGTGAGTACTTAGCGAGTGTACGGAGGACTTCGCTAAACGGTTTTGGGAACTCTGTAGTTAAGACGTTATTACGAAATTAATTATGAAACTCGTTAAACAGACGTCGATGTTTAAGTTTGTGTTATGTTGTTTTATGATCAGTAGTGGAAGTATCTGTCATTAAAATACAATCATTAACAAGTTTTTAATGAAAATATTATTTTTATAGTAAGCTTTAAATAGAGCGGTATATACAGTTGTGTTTCATTCTATTCTATGCTATATATATATATATATATATTTATATTGGGTTATATTGGGTTGGGATTGGGGTTTTCGGGATAGAAAGTAGCCTATGTCCTATTTCGGAGTGTATCCTATGCTTGTGCCAAATTTCATCCCGATCTGTCCAGCCGTTTTGCCGTGATTGAGTAACAAACATCCAAACATCGTAACTTTCGCATTTATAATATTAGTAAGATATATATTTATACCTATTTAATTAAAACCAGTCAAGAAGAATCACATGAGTCACATGACTCGATGGAGTTGTATCGTTTAATAACAGAGTTCATAGGAACTCGGTTATGATATGAAACCGGTAGGTCATCATCAGATCAACCCCACGACATAATAGTTTTGCATTGTCACCTGTTTGACGAATTTCAGCTCAATCGGTAACAGGGAAATTGATCTAATACAGATTTGATTACAAACATCGTGACAGGTGAAATTAAATGAAAGTTAATTTTATAGTTTTATTAGTTAACGTTTGTAAGTTCAGCATTTGTGGAGTAAGTTTAAAAAAGCGGTGATGCCATAAATGTTATAAAATTAAATAACGTTGGAACTAATTAAAAACTTGCTTTGAAATACATTATAAACTGTAAATTACGTTGAAATGCCAGTACTCTTCCTCAAAGGGTTGCTAAGCCTTCGCTCTCCGGCAGTCCATTAGTCTGTCTAACGAGACCGTTCGTCTGTCAGCGAGCTGTATCTCAAAAACATTTTTTTTATTCAGGATAGGCTCGCGTTTGACCACTATCTCACCTGATGGTAAGCGATGATGTGGTCGACGATGGAGCACGCTTGCCTAGAAGTTACCTATTCACTCTTGACTTAAAGGTTTTAGCTATCAGGAAATACAGACTCCCGCGCCTCAAGGTGTGGTCAGCAAACTGAAGGGGCTCTGCAGGGTCGTAGCCTCCTGGGGTCAAAGGTTGGCGCGGAAGCGTAACACAAAGGCTCTGGGATTAAGATAAAGAAGGAACGGGGTAGGTTGTTTAGTCAGTAAGAGTCTGTCACTGTTTCCCTCTCCGCCCAAGGTCAGGATTTATCACTGGATGATTTTTACCTACTATAAAAAATGGGACATACGAGGTAGAGAGTTGAAATTCCGCAGTAACGGATACTTATTTAAAAAAGCATTTATTTCTACTTACCTGGTGGCCATTCCTGCCCGTAAACGAAGATCTCGGACCTGGCGATATCCACTCGGTTCCATGTGAGGGCCAGAGAAAGCTGTTCACTTGGAGACAGGTGCTGTGCTCTGAACAATGCTGTGAGGATGACCTGGTCCAACTCTTGGACCTCGCCACCTTCTGCACGCTCCTGGATTCGAAACACCGTGATCTGAAAAAGAAGAAGATAATGAAGATCAAGGAAAACAAAAGCAGTTTAGGAAACAGAGTTTTTTTTTAAGGTTTTGTATCAAAAAGGTAAAAACGGGACAATATTACTAAGACTCCACAGTCCATCTGTGCATCACTAAGGTATCTCAAGAACCGTATTAGTTAGACAGTAGATGTAATTTTGTTGCCGCAGTATCAAAAAAAACTAAAAACAGAACAATATATATATTTAATTGGGGGGCTCCCATACTACAATCGTGATTCTTTTGCCGTTTTTTGTTTGGTATTAATAATAGTTACGGAACCTTTGTGCGCGAGTACGACTCACAATTGGCCGGTCTTTAGTTTTGGTTTCGCACGTATTGAACATTTAATCAGTGATAAGTTCAAAAAGCATTTAACCCCCTTCTAGAAAAAAACCCCTTCTAGAAAAGATTTGCTCCTTTCTGCTCAATTTACCTTTTTTTGTTGTATTTTGTTGTTTTGAAGAATTTTGTTGATTATCCAATATGTTCAACTAGCTGTGCCCGCGACTTCGTCCGCGTGGAATAGTTATTTTGGGCATCATATTTATTTTTGCAAACAACCTCCTCAGCTTTATAAATTATAGCTGTTACCCACGACTTTGCCGGGCCACGGGTTTGTGTCTGAAAAGGAAGGCTCTGGCCCTGGTATGTATGGCGATGTAGGAACGGGGTAGGTTCTTTAGTCAGTAAGAGTCTGACACTTGTTTTCCGCTGCGCCCAAGAGCGGAACTCGTCATTGGATGATTTTTACCTACCAAAAAAAAACCCCGCGACTTTGCCCGTGTCAATTTCTGTTATTATTTTAGACAATTTAGTTTTTAAAAGAACATAATTATCTAAAAGTACTTCATGGAGCAGCTACTTACGCCATAATCTCTGCGGTAAGTCCCTTCTTTGAGGCGTGGTTGGATAGACATCACGGCGTCCTCATCTTCCGCATGACGCAGGTTCTCACCGGACATGGGAAATTCAGGAGATTCCTACAAAGAATTCGTGCGGAAGAGACGCCCGGGTGTCGCCATTGTGTGGACCGCCCGGAGGACACGGTGGAGCACACGGTGGAGGTGTGCTCCGCTTGGAAAGAGCATCGCCGTGTCATCGTAGGGGTGATCGGCGGCGGTGACCTCTTGCGCCGGGCCTTGGTTCAGGCCATGGTCCGCAGCGAAGAAGAATGGCAAGCGGTCGCTTCCTTCTGCGAAGCAGTAATGCTCGTAAAGGAGGAGGCCGACCGCATAAGGCAAAGGGCAATAGCGCCCTCGCCGTAGCCGTCGCCGCCGCGATCCTGCCGATATCCGGCCACCGTAGATGCTGGCTTGCGGACGGTGAGCAATGGGTAGCTCGCCGTCCGATTGTCTGGTAACAGTCCAGACCGAGACCAAGTCGTCGACGGCGTGCACTGCTCCCGCACGCCTTAAGGTGTTGCCAGCAAACTGTGGGGCCCTTCAGGGTCAAAGCCTCCTGCAGCCGAGGGTTGGTGCGAAAGCGTTATACCGGGGCTCTGGGAATAAGGCAAGGGAGGAACGGGGTAGGTCGTTTAGTCAGTAAGAGTCTGATACTGTTTCCCGCTCTGCCCAAGGGCGGGATTCGTCATTGGATGATTTTTACCTACCATAAAAAAAACCCATCCGCGCCGCCCGCAAGCAACCCCTCTCCTCGCCCGCCGGCCAGGCGCAGCGTTATATTTTGCACATCATGCGGCGCGTGTGAATTTTTTATCGGAGTTATTTTAAAATTGTAATATCTTCTAAGATGTTCATTGAAAGTGATGTCAATGACAATTTTGTTCACAATTACATACTCTTAATCAACAACACATTTATTTGGATATAGTTTAATATTATTATGTTGATACAACTCTAACAAATAACGCATTAACTTCGGCCAAATTTGATTCCCATAAAAACGGTTCTAGTGAGTTAATCTCAAAAGATAGACATATACTGTCGCGGACATTTTTTTAGATCATGTTAAGAGGAATAATTCTTTCATACATATTTTTTTGGTATCTTGAACCGTTTTTGCAGCGCACACAACGGAAGCCGTCAAAGATGAATAAGTTTCCCCGTTTTTTCCACATTTTCCATTGTTACTTCGCTTCTATTAGTCGCAGCGTAATGTTATATAGCCTAAAGCCTTCCTCAATAAATGATCTATTCAACACAAAAAGAATTTTTAAATTCGGACCAGTAGTTTCTGAGATTAGCGCGTTCAAACAAACAAATTCTTCAGCTTTATAATATTAGTATAGATATGTCAAGAAAGTACATTATGAGAAACAAAATCTTTTGAATTAGTATTGACTGCCTAGCATTCCCACTCATGGTTTTAGAAATAGTCAGAAATAATATTCTAACAAAAAAACCCTATCTTTTACGACGATCTTACAGATTTTTTCCAGAAAAAAAAAAATTAAGTTTATTTCAAAGATTGGTTATCTGCAAACATTTACTCTAAAAATAAAATCTGCCGTTTTAAGAGAATCGATCCAAATATTATCTTTTGTAGATCAGCTTATTTTATTTCCACCGCCTTTCATTAAATCGCTACTTACCTATAAAAGGCTTTTAAATAAATTTGGCTTTTTACGCTTCAAATTATTCAGTTTGAATGAAAAATACTCTTCATTTCATTTAACGTTTGAAAGAAATCAGGTTTGCGAAGATATTTGAAAAGGTAGCGTTTTTTTAGGGTTCCATGCCTAAGAGGTAAAAACGGGACCCAATCAATAAAGGACTAGTTTTGTGGCAACTTATTGCTGTGATTCTATAGCCAGCAAGTTGCTGACTATATTGCTCAACATAAAGCAATAATTTCAGCAATTTAGCAGTCTAGCCCGGCCATATACCCAACATTTTTTAAACAAACGAAGGAAGTAAATTTGTCAGCAATTCAATTGCAGCATCTTGCTGGGCTATATGCTTTCTATTGCCGCGTTGTCACTATAACAACAAATAACAAAAATATAATAAAATAAATATTTAAGTGATGCTTCCCTAACATATACGTGATTTTTTTTTTGCTGTTTTTTACTTGATATTTATAAAGGTAACAGCTGAGGCTTGTAATATTAAGTTATAGTATATTCAATATGAAAATAAATAATTAAATTATAATAAAATTTATATTGAAGGGGAGTTCTAATACAACTGTTCAAATACATGTTTTTTGTGCTCGATATTAATATACTAGTACGGAACCTTTCACGTCCGAGTCCGACTCGCACTTATCCAGTTTTTTTATTGGAGTCTTGGGTCTTTAGTAACCGTAGGTAGGTACAAATAGAAGCGAAAGGGTCAACAACTTCTTCAGCCTTAATTTTAACACCTTAATCACTTCGGAATTTTAATGGTTTATTATAATAGACTCGTGGAACTCAAAGAATTTGACACGGACTCCCTTTAATTACTCACAAAGGGCTTTCTTAGGTCGGCTATCGACCTTAAGAGGGACCTACCCGAGTCGTCTATCGTCAAAGTGAACATTGTTTAAAAACTTGTTTCATTTAACGCAATACAACGCAATGTTTGATAAAGATACTATTCCAAATAAGAGAGATAACGCCTGAACTCTCTATTGGCATTCGGTAATATCGTCATTTACTCGGAGTATTTAAATGCCATCTGGTTGCGTTGGATTCGGTGGCAAGACTAGTCGATAGAAGTAATTGATGATCCAGATTTAGTTAGCACCAAAGTAAACCTTACGTTGTTATCCACTCTACGGTCCGGACTAAGCGTTTGCCCTCGTCGTCGAGTCATTTTCCAAAATATCTATAGAAAGATATTTATAACAATATCATAATCACGTAAAAGAGGTTATAGGGAAATAAAGAAAGAACAACATTTTTTTTACAAGAAATGACGCAATCTTAAGACTAGCTTAAAAATTAACAACATTCCATTAGAAAAATATGCGCCGGGTCTATGGCTGAATTTTCAGCATAATGCCTTAGCCACACACTTGAACGAAGAGCTCACAGTGGGCCAGTGAGGCTGTCAACACAACACAACTGTGACTTCGGAACGGTATTGTCTGCAAATAGATTTGAGCGAAAAGAAAAAAAAATGGTGTATGTAAAACGTAATGTTCCTGTTGCGGTGTTCCCATCCGATTGTAATTTGGGTATCTTCAAGGCTAGAGTGAACAGGCTCTTAATACACTAGTGCGCTTCACCATCAACGATTGCATCACTGGTTTATATCAAGTGGGATTGCAGTCAAGCATTAGTTTACAGCGAATAAAATTAATAAAAATGTATCTCGGGATGGTCGCTCTTAACAACCTACCTACTTGCAAGTCTGACGACGCCTAAAAGAAATTGATACAAATTGGGCTGTCCCTCAGTGTTATATTAGTCTAATAGATTTTTATTGATGGGATCCAATGGTGGAATTGGCTCGCTAAACAAAAGGTCAAAGGTCAATTGATATATGAAGATAGTAAGGACACGCAAGGTGACCTGACCCATGTGTGCGTCTGCTATATTAAATTCGTTGAAAATCTTTAGTTTATTGCTGACGGAGGGTCCTACAGACCGGTGACACTCGACAATGTGGTCATCATTTATATTGTTTTACTGATATATACACCGTGAAATTTTAATGGTTGTTTTCCCTCAGCGAAATGGTTGTGTCTTGGTAATACAGACGTTTGATAAAAAATAGAATATTAAAAACAAAAAATGGACCTGTAGAGTGCAAGCTAATTATGACGTATCACAACGTGCGAGAGCTTATTTTGGTTTAAATATTTAATGAATCGGTTTCCTTTGGCGGCGGGCTGCTCATGCGACTCTAGTAGTACCTACAAATTACGTCTAATGTTACTATTGTTTTCGCTTTTTTGAGTTGATAAATATTTTTAATAATTATTTATAAAAAAAAAAACTTTTTTATTTTTTTTATATGCTTCAAAAGTACTCCTTATGGCAAGTCATTCTGCCGCGGGAAAACAACCATTTAAATTTTACGGTGTATAGTGTGACTAGGGTGATAGTTCAGTACATTTTGATCAGTTAAGCTAACATAAATGTACTGACCAGCAGATTTTTTTTTCGCGATTTCAGGTTCAGTCTCATAGTAAAAGTTTTTTGTTATCATTACTACAATCACATGTTTAATTCATTAAGCCCCAAGAAGACACCGGTGTCCGCATACCTATTTAATTGTCTTTTAATTGTGTCTGTAATTACTAAAGTCGAAAGAAAGTAACTCTTGAGGCTCAACTCTTGAACACATATTGTCGTTCTATTATGTCTCTAATTACGATATTCAAAAAGTTTAGTAAGGGTGATAATTACAAAATGGATCGTTCTTGTGACATAACTTCAAACTCAAACTCAAAATCATTTATTTCAAATAGACCATTTACAGGCACTTTTGAAATGTCAAAATTGAAGTTAATTTGCACGTTCCAAGGCGTAGACTCCTATGGAGAAGAACGTGCAAGAAACTCCATGGGCACTCTTTTAAATTAAATTTATATATTTACATATTATGTACTTGGTTTAATAATAAAAAAAAAGATCTTCAAATAAGCGCCTAGCAGCCAAAAGATGACCAGTCTCAACTGATGGCACCCGTTCACGAGCATGACGCGCGCATCAGCCCCACTCCGCTCAACCATTTTAGAGGAAACAGAATGACCCAACACACGCGCCACCATCAGCGAGACACTTGAGTGAGCATGACACACTCTCAACTGTCATGCTCGTTTATGTCAAATAAGTTGCAACCTAGCGAAAAATGCTCCATGGTACTTCATGATACTTCACATTTACAAAATTCTTCATCTATGCAACACTAACCGTGCATATAAATCCAAAACATAATCACAATTCAGAACGACCACAACATTTGAAACAGCTGTATAAAACATACAATACAACACAGCATATGACAGAAACAATGCCACGCCAACAATTATGCCGTCAGCCATATCAAACAACCACAAATTACCACGGCCCATAGACTCAATAAACACTTGTTTACGAAAATACTGACACGGAAAACTAATTATGTAGCTGGAGCAGGAAAAAAGGTTACAAAACATAATGTATTTTTACAAGCTTTTATTTAGTTTCACCTGTCCCGTTGTCTGTCGTTCTGTAATCAAATCTTGCAACTTAAATTTGATCCACTTCCCGGTTTCCGATTGAGCTGAAATTTTGCATGCCGGTGTAAATCGCATGACAATGCAATATTATGATGACATGGAGCTGATCTGATGATGGAATCACGAGGTAGCCATAGGAACTCTGTAATGCAACGGCACAACCACGTCGAGTTTGGACTCGTGTGAATCGTCTTGACGAGTTATAATTATATAATTATAGACCGCTGCTATAAAAGCTTGTTATGAAAAAAAAAATTTTTCATTAAAAACTTGTTATAAAAGCAGGTTGAACAACGAATGAAAACAATGGTTTATATTTGTTTTGGGAAAAGCTACAGGTTCTATATATACCATGTAATGATTATGTGTATAATCATTACATGGTATATGACAAAGTTGCTTACCGCTGTCCCTATGTATGCTTAGATCTTTAAAAGTACGCAACGGATTTTAATGCGGTTTTTTAATAGATAGAATGATTATGTGTATGATACATGCATAATATATTCAACTAGCTGACCCGGCGAACTTCGTACCGCCTTAGCGTAGCTTTGATGCACTACTTTTTTCTTTTTTTTTTCGTAAGAACCTTGTACAGAGTATTAGAAAACTACAAAAAAAAAATCAGCCAAATCGGTCAAGCCGTTTTCATGTTATGTCGTGACAACGGAAAATGGGTTTCATTTATATATATATAGATATCAGTACCCGTGCGAAGCTGGGGCGGGTCGCTAGTATAATATACACCGTTAAATTTTGGTCGTTTTAATCTCATGGTGGGTCGATTCGGTACGTGAAACACTATCGAATTGTAAAGATAAAATTAAATTCGGAAAGCCTAACTTCAATTCAATTCAATTCTTTATTGCTTTAACACATGTGTAACATAAGACCTTAAAAATAGTTTTATAATTGCTTATGGATCCTGTCGAGCACAGCAATTGTATACAATTAAGTAGGTATAGTAAAAGTTAGAAAAAATAAACCGAATAAAATAAAATAAAAAAATATCACTAACACAGGCAGGACATAAAAATAGTTAATCAGACTCGCCAAGGTCCGTCGACCGTATTGTAAGTATGTTTATGTCTAGTACTCATAACACAAGCTGTGCTTAGCTTGGGTACTAGACGGCGTTGTGTTGGATTGAATGTAGGGTTCCCAATACAAACTAAAGAGCCCTATTTCTCTTTTTAGGAGTTGAATTTTGGAAAATCCTTTCTTAGTGCTCGCCTACGTCATACAAGGAACCCTTGTGCAAAAATTTGACGCTCCTAGTCCCAGTAGTTTCGGCTGTGCGTTGATATGTCAGTCAGTCAATTTTTTCTTTTATATATATAGACTAGCTTTTGCCTGTGGATTCGCCCGCGTGATGTTAACAATAAAAATACAGGCTACCAGCGGCTCCACCCGCGTTTGTGATTACTGCTCCACCCCCATAGCGGGTCGTAGCGTGATGTTATATAGCCTATAACCTTCCTCGAAAAATGGACTATCCAACATAAAAAGATTTTTTGCAATCGGACCAGTAGTTCCAGAGATTACCTCCTACAAACAAAAAAACAAACTTTACCTCTTTATTATAAGTGTTTTTTTTTTTTTATGGTTGGTGAAAATCATCCAATGACGAAACCCGCTCTTGGGCGGAGCGGGAGACCAGTGTCAGACTCTTACTGACTAAAAAACCTACCCCGTACCTTCCTTGCCTTATTTCTGGAGTCGAGGTAACAGTTTGCACATACCCTCTAGGCTCCAGGAGGCTTCGACCCTGAAGGGCCCCTGCAGTTTGCTGACAACTCCTTGAGACGCGCGGGAACGGTGCGCGCCGTTGACGACTTGGACTCGGTCTTACCAGACGATCGGACGGCGAGCTACCCATTGCTCACCGTCCGCGAGCCAGTGTCTACGGTGGCCGGATATCGGCAGGATCGCGGCGGCGACGGCTACGGCGAGTACGCCGTTGCCTTTGCCTTATGCGGTCGGCCTCCTCCTTTACGAGCATTACTGCTTCGCAGAAGGAGGCGACCGCCTGCCATTCCTCTTCGCTGCGGACCATGGCCTGAACCAGGGCCCGGCGCGAGAGGTCGCCGCCGCCGATAACCCCCACGAGGACACGGCGATGCTCTTCCCAAGCAGGGCACACCTCCACCGTGTGCTCCACCGTGTCCTCCGGGCTCGCCTCACAGTGGCGACACCCGGACGTCTCTTCCGCACGAATCCGGTGCAGGAATCTCCCGAACTTCCCATGTCCGGTGAGAACCTGCGTCATGCGGAAAGTGAGGACGCCGTGTTATTATAAGTGTAGATTTATCATTTAAGGCCAAAGTCGAATGTCCATTAAGTACTTTCAATAGAATATCCAATTCACTGTACTGATTGGTTCTAAACTATAACTCAATAGCAAGTTGAAATTGAAAACTTTGAATAGAAGCCATCACTAAATGGTTCCGAGAAACGAATCTATTTAGCGACCAAGTAATCAGATTGCAGAAAATTGGCGCGCGAATTGGAAAATTAGTTTTTAACGAATTTCTGTAGGCAAAGGGAAATGTTTCAGGCAGCCACGAGTGCCAGGAAGCCACGAAGTCAATATCAGAATACTAAAAAAGGATGATTTCCATTTTGTTACTATCTATTTTTATGTTATTAGGTTTGAGAAAGTCTTTCCTTTAGATACTTAAGTAAGTATTTTTGTATGTGTAGGTATTGTTAAGTATGTATTTTTCTGATGAGCTCGTCACCTACTAACTTCTCCCGCTTTAGGGTGGAGCGAAAGAATGTGTCAAACTTTTACTGACTAAAAACCTAAATGCATTCTTTTCAGATGTGTTCCCATGGCCCTAGCAGGCATTGGTCTACTGGGCCCCTGTGATTTTGATGGCATCATTTTGTGCTGGGCCAACACTTACATCTAACGTCGATGCCCTCTAGTGCGATATACTGCGATAATTATCGCGAGTTTAGTAAACGTCAGCTGAGTGAATCAATGATCTTTAGTTAATACACAACAACTGATAACTACCTACACGTCAACATCATCTATTCACTCAAATGAATTTTTTGCAAGAATGAAAAAAGGAAGAACATTTTACTAGCGCAACTTTATTTTATTTCTTAACTTAGTTTTGCAAAAAAAACATAGTAATAATTTTGCAAAAAACATAGTAAGCCTTTGAATTGAACTTGTATTTGAAAAATCTGAAATATAAAGCAGTGTTAAAAAAAGTAAAGGACTAAATTAAAATATTTCAATAAAAAATTTCTTGAAAAATTCCGGCCGTAATAAAGTTAGCGGAGCTTCCGTCTAACTTTTTGGAGAAAATTACTTCGTCTTCTTTATCAAATTTAGAGTTCGCCTAAGTTATTTTTACCTGAAGGTAGCTACGTATTTTTCCTTATAACTGTAAGTATTTAATATAGCTACTTGTTTAAATTAATCGAGAAAAATATCTATTGATCAGTACATTTATGTTCTCCTAACTGGTTAAAATGGACTGAGTTCGCTGTTTTTTTTTTTTTGCGATTTGGGTTTGGTGCCATATTAAAAGTTGTTTGTTATCATGAATCGTATATCTACCACTTAAGTGAGGGTGATACAAAATAGATCGTTGTTGTGACGTAACTGAGGAGGAGTCTTCTTGAAAATAGTTGATACAAGTCGAGTTAAGTTTGACATTGTGAACGAAGCGGAATTCACCCAAGCCACAGGCGAGGGAACAGAACAGCCTCGCTGGAAATTTGCAGCACGCGATATAGATTATTATGGATTCAAAATACGTTTTGTATTGAAAAACCTATCTCTAAAAAAACACAGAATTACTCCTTGTTATGCGTTTATAGGTCACATAAATATTTGTTCAATACAGGAATCGAACTGTGACACGCAACACAGCAGTCAATTGCTCAACCATTGCGACAATTTAGCCCTCAAGTTAAGAGTAGGTACTTACACATTACTACTTTTGGCAATTACTAATAATAACAGAGAGAAAGTAAACTTTACTAGAACAAATAAATTCTATAGCAAGAAAAGATTTGTAAGCCACGGGTACAGTCGCAGGAATAAGCCAGTTCAATTATAAACAGCTACCTGTTTATAGTTAAGCTGGCTTATTTCTACCGAGTATTTATCGCACGAACGTGTCCAGAACAAAGTTAAACTTTGTTTCACTTAAACCTACAGATTTCCTGGACATTTATTAAACTTGGTTTAGAAGTTTAGAAACAATAACTTCTGTTAGCAGTTTACTTATACATCCTCAGTTTTTTTTTTATTGCAATAAATTAGTGTTTGACTGCGATCCCACCTGATAGTAAGCAGTGATGCCATCGTTGATGGTAAGGTGCACTAGTTTATTAAGAGTCTATTCACTCTAGCCTTGAAGACACCTAAATTATAATCGGACGGAAAGACTGCAGGCGGCAAACTGTTCCAGTCCCTCGTTAACCTCGTAGGGACTCTGCATAAGGGTTGAAGCCTACTGGAGCCCAGGATATCTTTCGGAAAGGAAGGCTTGGCCCCAGTGCGAAAGGCAAAAGAAACGGGGTGAGGTGTTTAGTCAGTAAGAGTCTGACACTTCACTTATTCGTCATTGGATGATTTTTGCCCACCATAAAAAAAAACCTCAGTCATTTATTTCATAACCACTGCTCTGAAAACGGTAAAGGAAAACATCGTAAGGAAACCGGCATGTCTTAGAACCAAAAATTCGAAGGCATGTGGACCAAGTGGGGCCCACGTGGTGGATTACGGCCCATTGCCTCTCCTAGAGAGGAAGCCTGTGTTCCAGCAGTGGGAAGATTAAAAAGACTGATGATGATATCAAAGATAGGACGAGCCAGTGGTATATTGTTTGAATTTGGAGCGGGCAAAGCTGCAATCTTGAGTTAATGGAAAGCTAAAACTTTCGCAAACTCAAATTTATTGCAGTAGGTACATAATAGTTTTTTACAGTAGGTACATAATGTTTAATGGTAGGTAAAAGTCATCCAATGACGAATCTCGCCCTTGAGCGGAACGGGAAATAGTGTCAGGCTCTTACTGATTAAACAACCATACCAACCATACCTACCATAAAAACACCCATTCCTACATTGCCATATAGGTATACCAGGGCCAGAGCCTTCCTTTCAGACGCCTACATAATAGTTTAGATTGAGCTCATTCAATTTCATAGAGCAGGTAATAGTCAATAAAATGCAATAGTCTATGCGTCCATAAAACCTTTCTCTAGTCAGTAATTTCGAAATTATTTGGCAGTAAAACGAAACTATAAAACTCAACATACGTTCAGATTGCTTTTAATTCGTTTAAAACATTAAAAGCGTAGTATAAAACCATATTTGAGTTTACTAAATACATATTCCTTCAGGTTCATATACTACTTTCATTTTATTATCATCATCATCAGCCTTTTTAATGTTCCCACAGCTGGGACACAGGCCTCCTCTCTAGGCGAGGAAATGGGCCATAATTCACCACGCGGCGCGGGCCCAGTGCGGATTGGTGGATGTCTTCGAATTTTTGGTTCTAGGACATGCCGGTTTCCTCACGATGTTTTTCTTTACCGTTTTGAGAGCATTGGGGATGAAATGAATTACACAAAGTAATGCGCCTAGCTGGGATTGAACCCGTGACCTACAACTCGTAAGTCGGGGCCATAACCACTCGGCCACCACTGCTCTCAGATCGCTTTTAATTCGTGTAAAACATTAAAAGCGTAGTATAAAGCCATATTTGACTTTACTAAATACATATACCTTGAGGTTTACTTTCATTTCATATACACTCTAAACCTCACAGGTGTTAATTTGATACGGGTGTCCATATACCCTTATAATTCGGGCACAGTTCCAATTTCAGACTGTAATTGGGAAAATAATAGAAAACCACTACTATTGTTTCCCAGCTTAGTAATCAAATCAAAGTATAAAAGGGTAACCTAACGTTATTGACTTTTACCCTTAGGTAATATGAATATAAGATATGTTTACCTACCCCCTTTTCTCCTATTATATACAATACTAGCTTTTGCTAGCTGCTTAGCTCCCGGCAACAGAAAAATGTGATTAATGAAGAACCGGTCAACCGATTTTGTGCAAACTTCACATAAATCATCTATTAAATAGCCCGAACAAAGCCTAAACATTTGGTTTCGATAGGTAAGCTCGTTCTTGAGTTATAAAATTACAAAAAGTGGCATTGATTTTTATATATGTTGATTCTACTGAGGTATCCGAGGTATCCGAGGTGGTGACCTCTACTTAACTCTACGGGTAAAAAGTGGACCACACGGTTGCAATCCAGCGTTCCAATCAAGGTCACCTTGGTCAGGCCTTGGTTTGTGTGTTTGGTTAGTGTTGCGGCTAAATAGATGTAAATTCAATCTCCATGGTTGGGAAAACACGTCTCCCAACCAAGGGCGTTGAAAGTCATGGTTTATAACTGCTGCCTACACGGATTGAAACTAGCAATGTTGGTTTACAACCATCTAGTCAACCCTATAAGCGTGAAGTTATTATATGTATAGACTACCTTCTGTCAGTGGCTACACCTGCATGAAAGTAGTTTTCTCCGTACAAACATTAACCCACAAATTCATCCTTTAAAGGATAAATTTTGGAAAATCTTCTTTCAATACTCGCCTGCATCATAAAAGGAAAGTTTGTGCCTATTGTGTTAGTAGTTTTGGCTATGCGTTGGTACATACCAGTCAATTTCTCTTTCATTACAAAAAAGTGAGATACTCTAAGTACCAAATAAATTTTGATACAAAAAACCCCAAAGATCTATGTAAAATTTAAACCAAGACAAAGCTTTAATAAAAAGCTGGTCGCTCCCAACATTTTAACACAAAGCGAAATTTAACAAGAGTGGCAATAAAAAGTGCAGGGCCAAGAATGTCTCCCTGTGAAACGCCTTCGTTTGCCACCGCCGAGCTGCCGCGGGTCGTCCATTAAACGAGCTAACGAGCCACGCCCATCTATTCGACCTTTCCATTATACAGCAAACTATCTCCGAAGAATAAAATTATATTTTTAAACTGAATTCTTCATTACTGCAGTAGTTAACATTCTCCAACGTTGTTGAAAGAGCTAAAGATTTGAATTCTGGTTGCATGTTCCGTTCATTTTAGTAGGATATTGCACTCTCGGTTTAATAATTGTAATGGCCCGTCGCTTGTTTGTGCTTCGCTCGCAAGAATGTAATTACTTTTGGGGAAGGTTTCTTAATGAAGAGACACTTGTTTGAAATCAGTTTTTCATACATCTGACAGTATTTTTATGAATAATATTTTGAAGGGACACTTATTTAAAATCAGTCTCCCATACATCTATTGACAGTATTTTTATGAATGATAAATATTTCGAGTAGCTCCCTATACTCATAAAAATATTATTGCGTTCTATAGAATGTACAAAGTATTGTTGTATGTTAAACAATACTTTGTACATTTTCTTTTAAAGAAAACCTTATTAACACGGAATTAAAATGAAGCATCAAAAAGTTTATTAATTACAAATTAATTAATTAGTGACGAATACGAGTAGAATATATTTCTTATCAAGTCAGTGAAATAATTTTTGAATTTAATTAATAACGAAGGCTACAAAATAAATACTTCTCAATATTACAATTACTCATAACAACTTTCTGTGCATTTAAATCGATGCCTCCCACGTAAGTTGTTGTAACCCACAAAATGGCGATTTTGGTTTTTTTATGTAAAAGTGTCTAATTTTATGTAAACTATCCTACAAAAAAACAAAAAGTCCAAAAAACCTATTATTTAAGGTACTTTTGAAACGTATAATGTTGTATGTTTCGAACGATTCCGGCGTAGACTATAGTATTTATTATTTGCAATGGTTTACAACGGGGAAAAGCGCACGCGCGCCTGTTGTATGTGGCATATATCACAGATTACGCTGGAATTAGCTGCCGGTCGCACCTCTCATGCAATTTTTATGTCGTTAATTTAATATTGTAGTAATTACTATTCCGTTTAATCTTATCTTTAACTGACATGATAACCATTTAAAATGTGGTATTGATCCTATACAACAATTTACGTTGTTAATTTTAAAAATATTTTATGTTAAGTGATATATACAACATTTTACGCCGATGCTAGGTATGTAAAAGTAAGTTATAACATGATGTAAGTATCATATATGATCAAAATCGGCTCTTCAACTCCCGTGTATAATAACGTAAGTGATAGTTACAACATTTTGCAAGGACCTCATGTCGCGGTAAACCGTTGTAACAACTAAATTCAAGAAACCGTTAAAATGATAAATTAATGACATGTAGTAAACGATAACATATTAAAAACTATAATCTCATACCGAATTTCAAAAAGATTCTTTTAAAAATGTGGCTTGTATCGCAAAAAGTATCTTTAAAACGCTCTCCTGTAAAATTGCATTTTTGGGGTTACAGCAACTTACGTGGGAGGCATCGAAATGTGAACGAATTTTGAATAAATCTAATGATACCAACGTACTGCAGGAAACATATTAATTTAACGCTTTCTTTTTAAAGCTGTCTTAAAAATTAAATTTCTAAAGATTACATTTTGAAACAAGAAATTTTATTTTTAGTGAGACAAAACGAAATCTGTTCAGAACAAGATATGGGTCAAAAGAAATTGAAACGTCAAGCCTTGAAAAAGGTTAGAGTTAAGAAGCACAGCGGCAATCTTCCGTTATTTATTACGCCCAGATGCATTCGACTTTCATATTGCGGTAGTTTTTCCCGGTATTTTTCTTGCAATTTTACCTTTTCTAGCATAAAATTGTGGTGACATTATGATGTTTCTTTGATCTTTTAACAACTAGTTTTTCTCGCGACTTCGTTCTCGTAGCTTATCTTACAGAAACCGTTCAATTCTGAATCTAAAGTAGCCATCAGTGACTGTAAAACTGATAAAGGTTTTTGTAAATCGAATTTGAACTGTAATCATTACTTTAATTCTGTTTTTACAATCGAACCTAAAATGTAATAAAACAGACATAATATTTCATCATCATTCATTTCAACCAAAAGAAAAACGTCCACTGTTGGACATAGGCCGCCTTCAACATATTCATTGACTTGTCTAAATTATTGAACAAGTGTACTGAAAATTCAAAGCCTGCATCATTGTTTTTGAGTTTTGAAATCGCAAAATAACATCTGTCGCTCTAGTTGAACCCACCTATGTTACTTTAACGCCGTGCCCTCGTGGGGGTGATCGGCGGCGGCGACCTCTCGCGCCGGGCCTTGGTTCAGGCCATGGTCCGCAGCGAGGAGGAGTGGCAGGCGGTCGCCTCCTTTTGCGAGGCAGTAATGCTCGAAAAGGAGGCTGACCGCATAAGGCAAAGGCAACGGCGCACTCGCCGTAGCCGTCGCCGCCGCGATTCTGCCGATATCCGGCCACCGTAGACACTGGCTTGCGGACGGCGAGCAATGGGTAGCTCGCCGTCCGGTCGTCTGGTAGCAGTCCAGACCGAGCCCAAGTCGTCGACGGTGCGTTCCGTTCCCGCGCGCCTCAAGGAGTTGTCAGCAAACCGTAGGGACCCTGCAGGGTCGAAGCCTTCCGGAGCTGAGGGTTGATGCGAAAGCGTTACACCGGGGCTCTGGGAATAAGGCAAGGAAGGTACGGGGTAGGTTCTTTAGTCAGTAAGAGTCTGACACTGTTCCCGCTCCGCCCAAGAGTGGGATTCATCATTCGATGATTTTTACCTACCATAAAAAAAAAAACCTATGTTACTTTGCATTTTAGGGACGATGATTCTTCCAAACAAACCCGCAATAAATAAACCCCCATACCTGTCCTTTCTGGGTCCGATTTCTGACAGGAAGGTCAGACCCCGGTATGAGGGCTAAGAAGGAATGGGGTGGGTCGTTTAGTCAGTAAGAGTCTGATACTGTTTCCCGCCAGGATTGCCCATTAGACGATTTTTCCCACCATAAAAAAACTTTAACAATGTTACCGTCTATTTATCTGTCGCTTTAATCGATTCATCCCTAGCGTTCCGTTCACCTTGCATTTAGGTATTTCTCTGTATCGATGTTTAGCCAAATAATTTCAACACAGACGGAATCATGATTCAAATACGATGAATGGGCTAAGGCTGTATTCAACGTGGATAATTGTGTAGGCACTGTTTCATCATCAGCGCCTAAGGCGCTGTCTCCACGAGCGAGAGAATCGCGGCGATATTATCGCCGTGCCACGTTTTTCTATACACTCTCTATGGAACCGTCTCCTCACGGCGATATTATCGCCGCGACGCGACGAGTAGCAACGAGCGTGCAAAACGTCATTACATCGTCGCTAGCCCGCCGCGACTAGCAACGCGACCGCCGCGCGCTCGCGGCGCTCTCGCGACGAGTGCGCGGCGGGCGCGCTGTCAAATGCAGCGTCATTTCAGCATTGCCTCTCGTTAAGCAAAGACGTTTCTAGAAGCTTTTTTTGAACGTGACGTCAAGGAAACGCGGCGATACCGTTACGAGTCGCCGCGGAATCGCCGCGATTCCGTAACGACTCGCGACGATACGCGGCGGAATTATCGCTCGTTCGTGGAGATTATCCGACGATATAAGGGCGGACTCGTCGCGATTCTCTCGCTCGTGGAGACAGCCCCTAAGTAATTACACACGTATCTGATAGATACCAATATGAAATGGACGTAATGTTCACGTGTATATGTTTATATACGAGTGTATATAAACATATACACGTGAACATTACATTACATTACATGACTAATTACTACATTATACCCACACTAAGAGTAACCGCAGTTTAGTCAGTATTTTATTATATGAATTGGTTTTATTTATTGTATTGGTTGTTCAAAAGTTGTTTACATTATACAATTGGATCTCAATGTACACGTCTGTAGATAGTTACCCGGGAAAGATCTAACGCCTAAGCTACAGGCTAGGCCTAGTTTAGGTGTTAGTGTTCATTCGAATTGTGTGCAATTGCAGAATTGTACCTACTGTTTATCAAAAGTTTTTTTATTTTATTTATTTTTACTCTGTGATTTTACCACCGTAAGGGACAATACTGGCGATGTCCACAGTGGTTGAGAAACAGAAATAACAGGTGGTATTTATAAACTACGAACAAAGTTCCGAACAAAAATCGAACAATTATGAATACAGAATATAGGTAAGTGTTAATGGTTGTATGAATGGAAAATAATAGGTGCACGGAAATAAACATTGATTGATGAATCTCAAGGAAAAGTAGTAAATAATGATCGTATATGAATAATGTTGTTCTTATTGTACTTTTATTCTGGTTAGTTTATGTTAAAAATCATTTAGTCGTTCCGTCCATTTTGTTCAATAAATGGGGCCTTACTATGACGTGTTAAATAACGATACGACCTATTTAGCTCCATCGCATCAGCAATTTAGTTTAGGTCGTGAAATGGATCGTGTTATGAGCTCGTGGTAAGACCTCTGTGTGAGTTATAAATTAACTGGGTTTCTTTCTTTCATAGGAGGCTATATTCTCTGCAAAGTGAAAGTTTACCAAAATATCCTTATTATTCAACAGGATCCTTGAATAAAACTCCTTGATGTTGTTAGTTCAGAGCGGCTCGTGAACTTGGGAACCGCGATTGTGTTAGTAAATAACACAATCACTTAGAACTTGTAGACGTTAACTAATAGGTAGGTACTTCAAGTTATGAAGAGCCGTATTTGTTATACACGGCACCACATGAGACTGTTCTAAATTATCGTAGGCTGACAAAATGTTTGTTTATTCTAGAGTTATCTCATACTCAGCACACAGAACACAATACGAGAATAAGTTTCAGTAGAATGATTTCAAAGGTAATTTGAAGGCGCCATAAACTAAGCTTAAGCCATAAGCTAAACTTTCAGTACGTAGGTTTGAAGCGAAACATATACTATAGTTTTAAAAATCCTGACACTTCCTAGCCCTTTATTTGAACTTTCCATAGCTACAACCAAACTCTAGGGCGAGAGAAGTCATTGGATGATTTTCCAGATAAAGTCTGGCCATGGGCCACCAGGACACAGGCCACAGGACTGGTTTTAGGAACACATTCATTGTGCGTACTGCTAAAGAAAGGAATTTCTTGCTGAATCTATATTTCCCGATAGGAATAGGTCAGCAAACCGTAGAGACACTGCAAAAGGGTCGAAGCCAACTGAAGCGAAGGGTTCATGTCTGAAAGGAAGGCTCTGGCCTCGATATATATGGCGACGTCCTACGTCTCTTACTGACTAAACAACCAAACCTGTTCCTACAGGTTTGGTTGTTTAGTCAGTAAGAGCCTGACACTGTTACCCGTTCCGTCATTGAATAATTTTTACCTACTATAAATAAAGAAAAATAGCTACAACAATAAAATAGGTTACTTCTAGTAAATAATTAGGCAAACTCTATAATCTTAAAATTCAATAAAGACATCCAATGTTGGAGATAGGCCTCCCCAAAGTGTCGCCACAATGAACCGTTCTCTGCGTCTCACATCCATCGGATTTTGACCACCCTTAATAGGTTATTATTCGACATTGTTGGCGCTAGGTCGCTAGTTATATATTATGCATGCATAATCATTTAATATCACCACTGCACCCGCGCAAAGCTTGGGCGGGCTAGTCATTTACATAATATAAAACAAAGTTGCTTACCGCTGTCCCTATGTACGCTTAGATTTTTAAAAGTACGCAACGGATTTTGATGCGGTTTTTTTTTTAAAAAGATAGAGTGATTCAAGAGGAAGGTTTATATGTATAATACATGCATAATATATTCAACATATTATGCGGGCAGGTTGCTAGTAAATAATAAAATAACTAATTGAATCCTGAAAGTGCCATACAATTAATTTTCCCTATTTCATGCAACTTTTTTTATATCAAAAATGAAACGAAACCTTCTCAGCTTTTATGAGAATAGACTCATAAACTCATAATATTCATACATGATACCTACAGCTAAAAGCGAGGAAAAACCGTAATCATATTATATGTACAATCTTCTTTTTAGGGTTCAGTAGGCAAATAGCAAAAAAGGAACCCTTATAGATTCGTCATGTCTGTCTGTTCGTCCGTATGTTTCACCACTTTATTCCGAAACTATAAGAACTGTTGAAATTTGGTAAGTAGATGTATTTTGTGAACCGCTAGAGATTTTCACACAAAAATTGAAAAAAAAAAACAATAAATTTTGGGGTCCCTCATACATAAAACTGAAATTCAAATTACTTTTTTTTCTTCAAACCCATACTTGTAGGTTTTTTTTAGGTACCTAAAAAAATGATATTGAAATCTATTATTTTTTCTAAGCTGAATAGCTTGCGCTAAAGACACTTCCAAAGTGGTAAAATGTGCCCATCCCTGTAACTTCTAAAATAAGAGAATGATAAAACGAAAATTGGTTTGAATAAGATTAAGTAGTTTTTTTTTAATACGTCGTAAATGGTCAACCGCAATTGGTACGGAACCCTCAGTGTGTGAGTCCGACTCACACTTGCCCAGTTTTTTATTATGAGTTCTCTCCAAGTTAAAAGGTAACCCGTAATATAGGAAGATTTGTTCGTAATAAGTAAAAAATGTTGCGAAAAGTATTTGGGGGCATTGTTCGTTTTAGGGTTCCATGCTAAGATTCCGCTATCCATCCGTGTTTGTCTGTCTTTGGATACAGAGATACACATAAGATACATCCTAGGATGTATCTCATATGTACCAGATACATCCTGGGGTGTATCTCATGAATCAAGATAAATAGACAGTTAAAAATTTCACTGATGTATTTCTGTTTCCACTACTATAATTCGAAAATTCTTCTTCTTCTCGAATTGAGGGATTCCGTTTCCCTCAAGGTTTTTAGGCTCACCAGGTTGCCACGCTTACAACGGCGACTGTGGTGGTTTTTAGGTCTTCCAGAGAGCATTTTAGATACTCTAATAAGTGGGCATTGTTTGACTTGGGTTGAACTGTTTTTATAGGCAATTTGTACGGAACCGTGAATGTGCGAATCCGATTCGCACTTGCCCAGTTTTTTATTATGAGTTCTCTCCAAGTTAAAGGTAAACCGTAATATAAGACGATTTGTTTGTAATAGTATATAAATGTTGAGAAAAGAATTTGGGGGCGCTGTTCCTTTTTGATATTCACTCAGTTATGTATATGAGTGAAGTTTAGGTTGATAAAAGGGTTTTATAAATTTCTTCTCGTCACATAAATGATATCTTTTTTTTTTCTTGTAAATCATGAGCTCGAAAGACTTATCACACAAGTATTTTATACTTATGTCCTAGAACCAAGAATTCGAAGACATGTGACATCCACCAATCCGCACTGGGCCCGCGTGCTGGATCATGGACCATTCCCTCTCCTAGAGAGAGGAGGCCTGTGTCCCTGCAGTGGGAACAATAAAAAAAGGCTGATGATGATGATGATGATGATTTTATACTTAAGCGAAGGTGGGTCACCGTAAAATTATAAATACAGAGTAACAAATCGGGGGTAAATAGAAACAACATTTTGTTGTTTTTCGACGTAATTTAAAAATTGTTTGCAGTATTTAAATGTTTTTAAAAATTCAATATTGAAAACGAAGATTGAAAACAAAAATGCTTTATTAAAACTGAAAATATGAATCAAAGTAATAATTTAAAAAATATTTCTATTCACTCCATTATACCGGGTAGGTACACAGATATAGCAATATTTTTTGGTAGATTATAATCAATCTAAGTGAAACTGTTAAATCACAATCTGTGCGTTTTTTTTTTATGGTAGGTGAAAATCTTTCAATGACGAAACCCGCTCTTGGGCGGAGCGGGAGACCAGTGTCAGACTCTTACTGACTAAAAAACCTACCCCGTACCTTCCTTGCCTTATTCCTGGAGTCGAGGTAACAGTTTGCACCACCCTCTAGGATTTGCACCACCCTCTAGGGTTTGCACCACCCTCTAGGGTTTGCACCACCCTCTAGGGTTTGCACCACCCTCTAGGAATCTGTGCGTGAGTTACCGTGACCGTCATACACTGTGAGGTTTAGCCACGGAGTTACTGTAACCCTCGAACACTGAGTTTTAGCTAGTAAAAGCCTGACACTTGCTCACATTTGATGACTTGTCAAGTAAAAAATGCTATATGCATTATACATTTAAATACATATATATACACAGTATAGGAAAATCATCAGGAACTTACCAAGTTTTTCTTCCTGGTGCACTGCAGCAGTTCCCCGTACAACAGCTCCGCCTGCTGCAGGCCCACCTCGAAGGTCTTCTGGATGGTGCTGATGAGGTAGTCCCGCATGGACTCCAGGACCGTCTGCTCGCCTGTCTCTGATGCATACCTGGGACGATTAAACATTTTTGGTCAACCATAATATCGGTATTTACTATTATTTATTTATTTACTATTTTTTTTATATTTTACATTTTAACTTAAAGAAAATTTATTGTCAAACTAGAATTTGTACTGAGTATACTTCTAATTTTGGTTTTTAAGTAGGGTTTGACGCGTTCTGAAAATTCTTGTAGGTATCGTTAGAACCAGTATTTTCGTTAATTTACATTTGTTGCTTTTATTATATTATTACTAACCATGAAATTATGTTATTACTTATTTCTCGCGTTATTTAAAAATTATTTGCAGTATTTAAATATTTTTAATTAATTCAATATTGAAAACAAAAATGATTTATTAAAACTAAAAATACGAAATCAAAGTAATCATTCTAATAAAAATTTTGTGTCTAATCACACCATTTTACCAAGTATGTGTATATCATCTACCTACCCATCTTTATTTACCTATTAACTGAAAATATTTACAGTAGGACTGGCCTGTATACCTAATCAAATAAAAACGGGTACTTAACTTTAGGACCTATGTATATACTACTCTCAAAGTTAAGCACAACTTGACATTTGCTTTGAAAACATCTTAGGGACTATCATGTACCAATTTAGGAAACGAAAAAACATACAGTACACGAAAAAGTAAAATTATAATAATAAATTCAACTGAATTGCTATAAACTAATGCTTGACTGCGATCCCACTGATGGTGAGCAGTGATGCAATCGTTGATGGTGGCGCACTAGTTTTTTAAGAGCCTATTCACTCTAGCCTTGAAGACATCTAAATTATGATCGGACGGAAAGACTGCAGCCGGAAAAGTGAACTATATTGGTAGATAATTTAGTGAAGTACATATTATTTTAAATATAATACAACTTAGTTTCAAGCACATTCATAAGACATTAAAATATTATTAAGCTCCGCTTAGCTTGGGACTAGATGGCGTTGTGTGATAGTTGTGCAACATATTCATATTCAAATATCCTCAAAAATTGTAAATTGCTAGAGGGTCCCCCTCCAGCAACTTACAATTTCGCCACCACAGTTCTCACAATGCATACGATCAGTGCATAAAATGATTGACGTGCAAGCAACTTCTTGATACGATCCGAATTCAATTTCTGAAAACCAGATCTCGATCTTTTCGAATCAGACTCGCAGCGAACCAAAACTTTGTACCCTGAATTAAATTGTGAGTCCCAATGTCTGCTTCTAAAATCCACAGAGTATTTTGTTATTTATTTTTGCTCGACAAGCAAACAAATGTGTGTTTCTCTTTCATTAGGGACGACTGAAAATCTCGAGATGTTTACACGTTATATTTATCTTTTCTCCTTTTAATTAAGGTTCTGTTACATAGCTACTTAAGGCTGAGCTTGCATGTACTGGCTAATATTTTTTTGCTTAAAAAAATACTAGGTACAGCTGTAAGACTGGCATAACAGACAGTATTTTTTTATGGGGTGAGCTACCCATTGCTCGCCATCCACAAGCCAGCGCATAACAGACAGGGTAAAAAGGCTGCTAAGCAAAATGGGAGTGGACCACTGGGCAAGTGTTTCCACGCAGTGGGTTCCTGCAGAGGGGAAGCGTTGTTGAGGCTGGCCTCGAAAAAGATGGCAAGATCCACAAGGACTAGTTATTAAGGGCGGGAGAAAAATGTCTAGAAGAACTTGGGGAGGCTTTAGCCTGGTAGTGAGTCTCTACAATAGCATGGGGAAAAAAATTTAATACTAGAAAACTATAAAAATAAAATACATTCTATGGCTAGGATTCACTCAAATCCATTCGGCCTTTTGAGTGTGAAAGCTTAAAAATGTACACACTGTAAAAATATACACCAAAAAAAGATAATTGAGACTGAGACTGAGACTGGCCTGTCAGTCTAGTAGTTAGTGGCCCTGACTGCTATGCGGGAGGTCGTGGGTTCGATTCCCACCCAGGAGAAATGTTTGTGTGATGAGCACGATCATTTGTTCAGTGTCTGGGTGTAATTTATCTATAATATGTATGTATTTAGAAATATATAAGTATGTTTATCAGTTGTCTAGTACCCATAACACAAGCTCTGCTTAGCTTGGGACTAGATGGCGTTGTGTGATAGTTGTGGACATATTATATTATTAATTAAACCTGCACTTGACGTGTTAAATGATTCCTTGTATATACGTGAAAGTTGTAAAAGTGAAACACTGCCTTTAAAAATAAAATACGAGTACTCCCACATTTTCAGCACAAATAAACTACATGAGACTTATTCCACTCAAAGTTATTCAGTACTAACTTGTTGACTAAATGTAGGTACTTATTACATACTTCTACTCAGCCAGTATCCAGGAGTACCGAGTTTCTTCGACAACGACTTAATGACTTGATGAGTACTTAGTACTCGTGCTCGTACTATTTTTATGTGTGTAGGGGCGATCGGCAATGCCTATCTCTCACGCAGGGTCTTGGTAGAAGCCATGGTCCGGAGCGAGGAGGAGTGGCAGGCGGTCGCCTCCTTCTGCGAAGCAGTAAAGCTAGCAAAGGGGGAGACCGACCGCATAAGGCAATGGAGTTGAGATTTTATGTGTATACAGAATTCACACATAAAGATAAAGATAAAGATAAAAGATTTTTATTTCATCTAACATTGCGTACATAATATAAATTAAGGCAACCCCAGTAAGTTACAAAAGCACTTGTGTTGGGGCTGTCTCGTTTCTTCCCTTACAAACCAAAATTACAATGTTGAGACAAATATAATAATAATAATAATAAGCTGGCAACATTGATTGTCAAATAGTTGATTTTATCGTTCAAGATTTTATAAATTCGGTATAAACAATCCACCATTAATTTGAGGTACAATTTATAGTTTACAGAAACCACAAAATAAATAGTAAATACTCATAATAACGACTACAGCGAAAAACAGCAACAAAACTAAAAAAATATGAAAAAAACATACTACGGACAGTTATGACAGATGTCACACACCACAATAAGAAATATGACGAAAAATCAACAAAAATGATGCAATGTTGACAAGAGCTGCTGCAAGACGCGCACGCCCACCACCTCCGGCCTCGTCGCTCTGCTCCGCCTCGCCGCCGCCGGAAACCAGACTCACGGAGAGTGCTGTGATACCGGCCGTGGCAGCTGCGTCGAGCTCGAGCGACGAGTACTACTCACCGCCGACGTCACCACCACCTGCGCGTCGCCGGGGAGGACGCCGGCCGCCGGCTTGTTTCGGACCTCGAGGCCCACCGGCTTCTGATAGGGTCCCAGCTGTCGGCGGAAGTGTGTCGCGCATGCGATGGACGCAATCCATTAACGAAAACGTCATGCGCGCATACTTTGGGGCTACAGAGGGAGGAAACAACCTGACTGCGTACCGTGTTAGGATGCTCTCTCTGTTTCAGGTGCTTGAGCCAGCCGTCAACGTGTCGACCCAACGACTGTCGGATCAGGTGCGGGTCATCCAACGTAATCATATGTTGGACGATTCCGTACTTGATCGCCTCCGATTGGAAATGGGTAGCCATGCCATTACCTCCTCGTCGCAAACTGTGGTACCAGCGATGGTACCACCGACCAACCAAATCTCAGACCACGCTGACGAGGAGAATACTGACATGGTTACACAAGTAAGTACCCAGTGCAGTGACGAATTGAGGAGTGCTTTGGAGTGTGCGGTTCGGGAGTATCGCAACGTGCCGCTCGAACTTAGGCCACGCTTACCTCGTTTGCCCATGCATAACAGAAATAGGGCGCTAGTGGCTGCTCTGGATTCGCAGTTATCTAATTACTTTGATGACTGCGAAAATCTCACCGATACACACTCGATGCTGTACTGCGCGGCCGTAGCGGCATGTCGTGTAGCTCACGTGAAATTCCCAATTAGTGACGGAGCTACACGACCGAGACCAGCTGTGCCGGCCTGGCAGTGCAGGATCGAGCGTCGTATCGCTGGGGCCAGAGCAATCATTGGCAAACTAATTTGCTTCAGGGACGGCAACACTCGCCCAAGAGTGATGCGCTTTGTGAGACGGGCATTTTCGGGGACCGACGTCAGTCCCCGAGATTATATGTCCCGGGTCACAGAGCGCATTGACTTCTTGAAGCAAAAGGTGTATGCATGGGCAAACCGTATACGTAGGTATAAGCGGCGGGTGGAGCGGTATACCCAGAATCGCACATTCCAGAGTAACGAAAAGTGGGTATACAGAGCTTGGGAGCAACCGGACCAAAGTGTGACTGATACGTGCCTCCCAGATGATGACGCCATGTCTGCGTTTTGGCGCAGCATCTGGTCGGTGCCTGTCAGTCATACTGAAGGTGGTTGGATCCGAGAGGTTGAACGAGAGTGCGAATCAATACCAGAAATGGGGGCAGTCACAATCAGCCCCCAAGATGTAGCCAGTGCAGTCCGTCCGCTTCCTAATTGGAAATCTCCAGGACCGGACGGACTGCACAATTTCTGGATTAAGTGGCTGCACAGTTCGCACGCTCGTTTGGCATCTCAGTATCAGACCGCCTTGGAGTCCGGTGTGCTACCCGAATTTCTAACAATGGGCGTTACCCACTTGCTCCACAAATCTGGTAGCACCGCGGAACCCAAGAATTATCGGCCGATAACGTGTCTCCCGACGCTATATAAGGTTCTTACATCCATTTTGAGAGCAAAGATTAACCATCACGTAGACAACAATGGTATTATGTCTGCCTCTCAAAATGGATGTAAGAACGGGTCCCGCGGTACTAAGGAGCTACTCCTCATTGATATGACTATCAGCCAACAGGTTCGACGTTCTCGAAAGGATGTATCGACATGTTGGATAGATTATCGGAAGGCCTATGACTCAGTTCCTCATACATGGCTCATGAGGGTGCTGGAATTGTATAAAATTGATACAAAACTACGCACCTTCTTGATGTCGTGTATGAGGCAATGGAGTACGGTCCTCCTCTATCCAGGATGTCGCAATATCCGGAGAAATAGTGAACCTGTTAGGATTGAGCGAGGTATATTCCAGGGTGATAGTTTGAGTCCGCTTTGGTTTTGCCTAGCCTTGAATCCTCTAAGCACACTGCTGGAGAATTCGGGTCTAGGCTACCGGTTGAAGAGAGGTGGTCAGGTTATATCTCACCTCCTTTACATGGATGATTTAAAGCTATTTGCCCCCAACAAGCTGCAACTGATGGAGCTACTGAAGGTAACTGAAACCTTCAGCAGTGCCATCAGGATGGAGTTTGGTGTGGACAAATGTGCAGTCATGCATGTAAAGCGAGGTGAGGTTGTGGAATCCGTGGGCACGCAACTCACGAATTCCATAAATCTGAGATCCCTTTCTCCAACCGAAACCTATAAGTATTTGGGTATGTCGGAAGCTCTAGGCATCAATGTCACAGACATGAAGCAATCGTTGAAGGAACGTTTCTTTGGACGCCTGAGGAAGGTTTTTAATAGCCTTCTCTCAGGCGGGAACAAGGTGCGCGCCTTCAACGGTTGGGTCATGCCGGTATTGATGTACTCTTTCGGCGTACTCAAATGGACTCAAACGGAACTTGACGCCCTGGATAGGCGAGTCCGTACACTACTGACTGCATACCGAATGCACCACCCACGTTCGTCGGTGATGAGACTGTATATTCCACGGAAGTGTGGGGGTCGCGGTTTTTTAAATGCCAAGACCCTACACAACCGTGAGGTATGCAGTCTCAGGGAATATTTCCTAGCTGTCGACGTGGGTATGCATCGAGATGTAGTGGCGGTGGACAAGGGACTCACCCCGCTCTCCCTGGCTAACGAGAACTGGCGCAAACCTGTAGTGCTTGACACTAACGATCGCAGGGTTGTGTGGCAGAGCAAGGAACTTCACGGACGTTTTTTCCGGGCCCTTCACGGGCCTGATGTAGATCAATTGGCGTCCGTATCCTGGCTGCGTTCCGGTGACCTCTTTGGGGAAACCGAAGGTTTTGTCTGTGCAATTATGGACGAAGTTATCATGACGAATAACTACCGGAGATTTATTGTGAAGGACGGCACGGTTGACATTTGTCGGGCTTGTCACCGTCCGGGAGAATCAATTCGTCACATAATCTCTGGTTGTTCTCGTCTAGCTAACGGCGAGTACTTGCACAGGCACAACCTCGTAGCTAGGATTATCCATCAGCAACTTGCTCTGAAATACTCTCTTGTGGAATCGGAAGTGCCGTACTACAGGTATGAGCCCGACCCAGTTCTTGATAATGGTCATATCACCCTGTACTGGGATCGGTCTATCATCACTGACAGGACTATTTTAGCCAACAAGCCTGATATAGTGGTGGTAGATCGAAGCGAGAGGCGTGCAATGATTGTTGACATATCCGTCCCTCATGACGAGAACCTCGTGAAAGCCAAGAAAGATAAACAAGTCAAGTATATTGACTTGGCTCGCGAGGTTGTCGACATGTGGGATGTGGATTCGGCAATCATTGTACCGATAGTCGTGTCAGCTAATGGCTTAATAGCCAAGAGCCTCGACCAACACCTTAGGAGGCTCTCGTTAGGCGGCTGGATCAAGGGCTTGATTCAGAGAGCGGTACTCCTGGACACGGCTCGTATAGTTAGGAGGTTCCTTTCTCTGGAGCCCTGACCGCCGGTAGCTTGGACCCTGTTCCCGATACCGGTGGGACACTATTTTTTATATTTTATTTCCATAGAATACATTTTAAATAAAACTTACATTCATGAAAAATTACTGTAAGTGCATGCATAGAATAACAATTATTAGATAAATTAATTTAAATTAGATTATAAATTACAATTACTAAATAGGTTTAAAATTTGCAGATTAATTTAAATAAATTTCCAAAAAATAATTTTAAAATTAATTAATTATAAAATAGGTTCTCTATGGACCCCTCAACGGGTAAAGGCCTCCTCCATTTTGCTCCACGTCTGTCGGTCCTTTGCTTTATTGAGCCAATTTTCACCTGCATATTTAATTATTTCATCGACCCATTTTTCTCTTGGTCGACCTCTTTTCTTTTTGTTAGTGGGTCCCTGCCAAGTGGTCACTCTGTATGTCCATTTATCCCTGTCCATACGTGCAATATGGCCCGCCCATTTCCATTTTAGTTTTTTTGAATAGTCTAGAGCATCTATTATTTTTGTTATATTTCTTATTTCGGAATTTCTTTTTCTGTGTTTTCTTCGTATATTTAGTATGCTCCTTTCCATCGCTCTCTGACATACTTGTATTTTGTTTTTTATGTTGTTATTGTGTATCCATGTTTGACAACCATACGTTAGACAGGGCAGCAAACATGAGTCCATTACTTTTTTCTTGAGTTTTATAGGGAGTTTTGATTTTAGGGTTTCTTTATTGCTCCAAAACTTATTCCAGGTTATATTAACCCGTCTTTTTACCTCATCTTCGTGTCTTGTCTTGGAAAAAGATACCTGCTGTCCTAGGTAAACATAGCTCTTAACGTACTCCAATGCATTATTATTGACTCCCATTGGTATAATGTGGTGGTTTGTCATGATTTTGGTCTTGGTAGCATTTAGTTCTAGACCGATTTTATTGCTTGCCTCATTAAGTTCCATAATCATTTTCTCTAACTGAGATGCTGTTTCAGAGAAGAGTATTATGTCATCCGCAAATCGAAGATTACTGAGGAGCTTCCCATTTATATTAATACCTTTTCTTTCCCAGTTTAGAGTTTTCATTATACTTTGGAGTACAGCTATGAAAATTCTAGGTGACAAGGGATCACCCTGCCTGACGCCTCTACAAATATTTATTTCAGGACCTTGTTTCTCTAGCTTTACACGACTTTTGCTTTTGCAGTAGATGTCCTTTATAAGGTCTACAGTTTCTGATGGCACGTCGCACTCGTGTAGAGCTTTCCACATGCTTTTATGGGATATAGAGTCGAAGGCTTTGGCGTAGTCTATAAATGCCAAGTAGAGTGGCCGATCGTGCTCTATATATTTCTCCATTATCAAGTTTAGAGTATGGATATGATCAATTGTTGAGAAGTTTTTCCTGAAACCTGCTTGTTCTGGTGGTTGATATTTCTCTGTGAACTTTGCTAAGCGCTCCTCGAGACATGAAGCGAATAATTTATACATGTTTGGTTGTATACTTATTGGTCGATAGTTTCCAATATCGGCAGGGTCACCTTTCTTGTAAAGTAAAATTATGTCTGATTGAGCCCACTCCTTTGGTATGACTCTATCATCTAGAATCTTGTTGAATAAGTATGTTATATATGGTGCTAGTATCATTTTTCCCAACTTGAGTGCTTCATTTGGAATTCTATCTGGTCCGCAGCTTTTACCGGATTTGAGACCTTCGATTTTCTTTATTATTTCATGTGTAGAGAATCTAGCCAGCGTAGTAGAGTTCTGAACCTTCGTTTCGATTTCTAAAGTAGTTTCCTTTGAGGAGTATAAATTTCTATAATATTTAGTAGCTGTATCTATTATTTCAGATCTTGATAATATTTGTTTTTTGTCATCAGTATCAGCTCTAATATAGGGTATCCATCGTTTACTGGTATTAAGATTTTTAAGACCTTTCTTTAAGCTACCTGTTGATTCAAGGTGTGTCTCAATTACTTTTATTCTGCGTTCTGTGCGTTCCCGTTTCATTAACTTGTATATATTTTTGTAGAGGTATGTGCGTTCTTCTTTTTCTTCCTTTGTTAGGCATTTTTTCTGAATTAATTCACTCCTTCTTGCAATAAGACATTGTATGTGAGTTGATATGGTCTCTCGTTTAGATGTAGGTTTCCGTCGAATTAAATTTAAACTAGTGATTATTGGCTTTTTAATTTTGTTGTATATTGACTCTATATTTTCATTTTCTTCTATTTTCATATCGGTTATATTTGTTTTTAATATTTGTATAAATTGTTCTTTATTTTCTAAGGAACTGAGATCATTTTTGGGATTTTTAAAATTTGCTCTACTTTTCTTTATCGGTCCAATCTGTAATGTGCTTCTCAAGAGTCGGTGGTCGCTAGGGAACGTCAAATTTGATATAATTTCAAAGTTTGAGATATTTTCTTTCTTATTGGTTAGTATATAATCAATTTGACTTCTTCGCTTCTTTGGCGAGAGCCATGTCCACATAGTTTTACTGTTCTTTTTGAATAAACTATTTGTAATATACAGTTTATTTTCCCAACAAAACTGTAGCAAAGTCTCACCTCTTTTGTCTCTATTCCCAAAACAGTATTTGCCTAATATTCTCTCCTCGCCCGACACTCGCTGACCAACACGAGCATTAAAATCACCTAGTATAATTTTTTGATTATTATACTGACAGTGTGCATTCTGCAGTTGGCTGTAAAAGTTACTGATTTCTTGATCGCCTGCATCAACAGTTGGTGCGTGTACTTGTACAATGGTCAGTTTTGTGTTATCGAAGTTGAGGTTTAAAATGCAAATGCGTTCGGATATTCCAATAAAGCTCTCAATATTTAGTTTATATTCCTTTTTTACAAGGAATCCGACACCATATTGACCTTTTGTTTCCCCAAAGTAACAGAAAATATGTTCGTTTAATTCTATTATATTATATCCCGTTCTTCTTATTTCAGCAAGGCCAATAATATCATAATTTATTTTTGAAATTGCTCTCTTAAAATCGAGTAGCCTTTCATCTGAAAGTAGTGATTTTGCATTGTAGGTACAAATGTAGAGATTTTTTAGTGGAGTTGGAGGGTTGTAGTCTTTATCCCCCGCGGTGACTAGCCGTACTGGGAGATGTAGAGAGGCTTTCTTTATATGTTTTTTGGTGATGAGTGTTTTTCAGTGGGAGTTGATTCTGGTGCTTTTTGAGGTGTGTTGTACATGTAGGAGGTAATACAGTTTGTTTTATTTTTCTTCGGTATCTGTTTGACATGGCTATCTTTGGTTCCGGTGGTATGAAGAACCGGGGATTCCGACATATTCCGTTTCTGATTCCGCGTGTTTTGTACGTAATTTCTATTTTTAGGGCTACCTGGTAGAGTTACTATTTTGTCATAGCGCAATACAACATTTTTTCCGAGATTCCTTTCTTTTTCTACTTTTTCTTGTAATTCTTTACGCTTCAACAAAACTTCTTGTGGAAAATCTTCTTTAATATTAATTAGTGAGCCTTTCAGTGTCCTTTTGTTCTTTAAAATTTCTATTTTTCGACCCATTGTCGTAAAAGTTACTAATATAGGTCTAGTCTTGTCCCCTTTTTTGCCTAGTCTTCTTACAAGTTCTATTTCAGATTGCGTGACGGGAATCTTCAAGTTATTTTTTATGCAATGTAGTATCACATTTTGCAATTCTTCGTATCCATGCTCGGTCTCCTCCACTCCATAGAATATAAGATTTTTCTTTCTTGACTGTCTTTCTAGGTAATCTATTGTTCTCTGCTGCTGATTTATTTTTATTTCTAAATTGTTCGTTCTAGTTTCCATAATTGTAAATTTTTCGTTGATATTGTCGTTTATAGTTTTGGTGATATTTTCTTGCATGTTTTTTATTTCCTGTTTTTGATTATTTAGATCGTTTTGAATTTCTTTGAGAACTTTCATAATGTTTTCCATGTTTTGGTACAAGTGGTGTCCTCTAGCGATGAAATAGCAATATTACAATGGTGCAGACGTTTCCTTGCGCAAACTGGTGCGCCTACGCAACTTGTTGAACTACTAGATTGGCTATTGGCCACTAGATGGCGTGAACCTCAATATAAATTTATGTATGATGATTTGCAGTTTTAGTTTATAGGTTATTTCTAGTGTCTTTATCTATTTTTTATTAATTTGTTTCTTCTATACACTAATATTTTACAGATTTGCTTTGTGTGATAACGATAGATTGGTTTCCACTTTATATTTTCTTGCACTAACACAGTTCATGTAGTTATTGTCTTGATGTTTTATAAGCCGGTAAACTATCAGTTTATTGCACTGTTCATTTAGATTTTATAAAGTTCACTGTTATTCAACGTTATTTCACTTAGTTCAGCACTTAAACTCTGACAAAATTCACTTTATATATTTTTAAACTACAAAATACTACGGAGCAGAAGTAAACACGGGCACAGTAGCGCCACCTCCTCCATATTTGTTGAGACAAATATATGTTTAAAAATTAAAAAAAGAAAAACAAAACAAAGTGAGAATAAAAATGTGTTAAAAGTGCAATACCAGGAGTATGTGTAGCTTCATGTATGTATGTGTTTGACTGTCTGTCTGTATGTGTGTGTGTGTTTGTGTGTGTGTGTGTGTGTGTGTGTGTGTGTGTGGTGTTTTATGTGAGGTTAAAACATACATAAAAGCATTTTGTTACATGAGTGCAGAAAGGGGGTTGTTCCTCGACTCGTGGGGTTCGCTTAGAGCCCAACCTGATACGATAAATATTGTGGTAAGGGCGAGCTCGTGTACTTTTTTGCACTAGTGTGGAAAACAGTACCAAAATTGCGTGCTTTAAGGGCGGCTTGCACGACTTGCTCTTAAAACTAGATTTTGTTAAAGTCGCATTAGTCATTAAGCTCGACTTAACTTAAACTGTATTAATAGCGTCTTGCTAGTGTCGAAATCTACTCGACTTAACTAAACCTAGCTTAACACGTTTCATTCTTTTTGTTCATTCATTTGCGTTCCATTTTTCATAATTGTGCTGGATATTTTACACATTTTTTACCTGTTTTGGAGGTATGGAACGTTTCAAATATAAAAAACTAAGGATTTTATGAAGGAGTGACTGGAAAGCTTACGACAACTTCAAAAAAGTTCTGAAGAGTAAAGTTAAAAAATGTTTTGACGTGACAACGTCTTAAATTAGGTTGCGGCTGGGAGTCACTTATGAAAAAGTGTAACGCTCGGTAACGTTACGATGAGTCACCGAACGAGAGAGAGGCCCGCCGAATGCCTTGCGTCTCTCTCCCACTCAACTATGATCGGTCTGCCGCGCGCGCAGCACTAGAGAATTAGGACGTTGTCACGTAAAATCTTCGCCCGTAAAACCGACTTTACAGGCAACCATTTTTTTTCATCTCGTTCATCTAGTGTGTCCAACAAGTGCGCTAAACGAGTTAGAGATATTTTTGATGTAGGTATTATAAATATATATATATCGATATAGATAGATATCCATTTAATAACGCAATGGTTTTCGCACCATGGTGCATGTTGTAAAATTCTGAGCTCTGTCCTAAAGAAGTTAAATATATTATTAGTACAATAATTACATAGACTTGACGTTCAGCCTTTTTAATATTCCCACTGCCACCGGGACAGGGCTCCTCTCTAAGAGAAGGAATGGGCAATAATCCACTATTCGGGCCCAGTGCGGATTTGTGATTGTTTTTCCTTCACCGTTTTGAGAGCAGTAGTGATGAAAAAATTAAAAGTAATGAGAAAATCATAATTTAAAGGAAGATGGGTTAAGAAATGGGGTAGCGAGGTAAGACGGGGACCGGGTGATATTTAGCAGAAGTTTTTAGTGTCGCAAAAAGTTTGGTCAATAGTGTGCACGTTGTAACTTTACAAGTATTGGCAAAAATTGGATGGAAAAAAAAAGCCTTTGAACACAGAGTTCTTGAGTGTGACAAACTCTTACAAACTGTTAAACCTTTCCGCCTTTGTTAACTGACTTTAACTACACTCCATGTTAGCGTGCTGTTTGCTGATAAAGAGTTTGCAATATTGCTTCGTCATCAATCCAGACTACCCGTAGGATAAAGATACAAGATCCTTGACGCAAACTAAATCTAGAATTAGCAATTTAAACCGCCTACCATGCCGGTTTAAATTTAACATTTCTTTAAGTCTAGCTTTACGCTAAACTGATGTCGTTAAGTTCGATTTAAGCTTAAGTCGAGTTTAAATCACACTAAATCTAGATTTAACTGAGACGTGCAAGGCGCCCTTAGAGTAAGTGTACACAGCGTCTCAAATATCATACGCGTGAATGTTAAATGATTAAAATTATCTGTTGAGGAATTTCAATAAAATTGTTTTGAATGGTTCGAAATAAACACATAATATGTCACGCCTAGGCGTTTAATTTAGTTCGCATTTGGGGAAATTACAGCGATCCTATAATTCTTGTTCAATCTGTTTGAGATTGTTTGCATTGTTTTGAGGAAGTAGGAAACCAATCTGAACGTTTCTATTACCAAAGATGTCGTCATGGTATTGAATATAACGATATAATAGATAGTAATAACTACCGTAAGAGATAAATTATATTCCATAATGATTCTATTTTTTTTTTCTAGTTTGGGTTTTACATCATTCTATGCAATTGGGTCGAAGCCAACTGGGGCCAAGTGTTCGTGTCTAAAAGTTTTTTTTTACTTTTAATTGTGTCAACGATTGCATCACTGTTTCAAATAAAGCAAAAATTTACAGGCACTTGAATTGTTAAAATGTCGATCAGTCAAACAAGAACAGTGAAGCTTCTTCTTCTTCTTTTCGTGACGATTTGACTCAAATTTTGTCCGACCAATATTTAGCCACCTGGTCAGTTCTTTCTTTGGCCGTCGTACAAGACATTAAAAGTACAGGTGGTAGTGCACGCTGAGCAGGAAAGAAGGTGACGCATATCCTGTGAAGGGGCTCCACACTGGCACTGTACTTGCGACGGGTCAAGGAAACCCCATTTGGCCAGATTATCTCTGCAGCGACCTATTGCGCCGACCCCAAATAAAACGGGACAAGGGCAGGAAGATGATGATGATGATCTCTGCAGCGACCAACTTGAACCCGCAGTCGGTTCAGGGATTTCCTGATTGGCCACTGCGGTTCGTGTCCCGGTGGCAAATGTTCTGCCGGGGGAATTGAGTTAGGAGGAGTGGGATATCGTTTACTTCACAGTCGCGTCTCTGGTCCTCGAGACGTGCGCCGTTGCTCTCCGAAGGTCTCGTAAATCTTAAAAACTTTAAGCAGCTAAATTCTCAAGTCTTAAGAACAACACTTACTTGTGAACAAAAGCGATGAGATCCGCCGCTCGGCCGCTGCCGTCGCACACGACGACGGGCACGGGCGGTGTGTCGGTCACGTATTCCAGCACAGCACGCACAGTGTTGGTGCCGCCTTCAATAACCAGGCAGACCACGGGGGTGGAGGAGTGGGTGTCTGAAACAATGACATGGTGTTTTTTATTATGAGTTTATTACAGCAGCGCGAGCGGTATCTTTAACCTGTCCTGTTTCAGTGGGAACGTTATGGTATGTATTTCATTAGTACAGTCAAATTTTGGTGTATTAAAGAAAAAATATGGTTGGATAGTTCTAAATAGATTGGTTTTTTAATGACCACTTGATCATAAATATCTAGGTTATAACACAGCCAAATCTACAATTAATAGACTACTTTATTAGCCTATAATTTGCATTGTATTATATATATTTAGGGCTGGTATCCACAACTCCACGACTACAGCGCGTATTTTGCGTACCTATAATTTATAAATATATATTTTTTTTCTTGTTATTAACAAGAGCAGTGGTGGCCGAGTGGATAACTTCCCTGACTTACGTGTTGTACGTCGCGTGTTCAAACCAGGCCATTAGAGACGCATTACTATGTGTGTTACACGTCGAATTTTTGGTTCTAGGACATGCCGGTTTCTTCAAGATGTTTTCCTTCACCGGTTTGAGAGCAGTGGTGATGAAATAAATTACACAAAGTAATGCACCTGGCTGGGTTTGAACCCACGACCTAAAACTCATAAGTCATGGCCGTTACCACTTGGCCACCACTGCTTTCAAGTTAACGTTTGTGTAATTTAAAATAGTTGCATTTAGAAAAATTGCATGGTTAAAAAAGTTTTGCGTAAAATATATTTTAAAAATTGTACAGCTAGAACAGGTTTTACAAAAAAAAAAAAAAATTCTAAACATTTTCAAATTGTAAAGGTTTTCATCTTGTTTATTTCATATAATTTTAATTAAGATTTCAATTAATGATAGCGAGATATACCTGCAAGGTTAATTAGCTGGTTGCCAAGTTTCTTGAAAGTGACTGCTGTTTCACAACTTTTGGTAGATTTACTTTTCAGAATTTCCAATCTCTCGTTTGTGACAACTTGTTAATTATTATTTGAACAGATAAAAGCATTTGAACAGTTAAAAGATCTTTAGTGATATGTATCTTGATAATTTTAAGCTGCAATTAAACTTTTTGAAGTAAAAACTTGTGATGATTTATAGCTTAAAAGATTGTTTTTATCAAAAAGTTTTTTGATAAAGAGTTACTAAGTAAACTTAGCTATTAACGAGACTTCAAATTTGTTTGTAACGATCTCTTATTCTGTGTCTGGATGTGATTTGTCTACCATCATCAGCCTTTTTAATGTTCCCATTGTTAGGACACAGCTTCCTCTCTAGGAGAGGGATTTATCTATAAAGATTTAGAAATCAAGAAAAACAGCCATTCAGCCATAAAAGAAGTAACTGATGGTGCGGCATGTGCTGGATCATTCGGTTTCTTTTTGCCACGGTTTTTTTAATTATTCTACACGACGAGACGCAGCTTTTAACGTCTATCTGCATCATTCTTATGGTTTTTTTAGGCCGCGGAGCGGGAAACAGTGTCAGACTCTTACAGACCAAATGACCCACCCCATTCCTTCTTTGCCCTCACACCGGGGTCGGACCTTACTTTCAGAAACCGGACTGGTGCCACAGTAGGTTTCCGCCCTGTAGTTGGGTCTCTCCATTATCATTCTAATGTTAAGGACCTAGACGGGATTAAAACGATCAAAATTTAGCCGTGTATAATGTCAATGACAATATAGCAGTATATTTCAAGAGATAAACAGCTTACAGTGCGTAATCCAATAAGAGTGTCAGCGAAAAGACACCTGTACTAAGGTTTATGTCAAAAAGAAGCTTTATTTGAAGCTATAAAAACGTTTTTATGTTATTTTTACGTCTTTCGGATCAATAGGAGTTTTCTTTAAGTATTTTTTTAAGATGTCTCGGGATATGTTTATTTATTTATTTAAACTTTACGTACACTGTCGTACATAAAAGATTTAATGTTACAAGGCTTTACCTAACACTGGTTTGGGTAAATAAAAAGTTCACACTGTGGTAAATCGTTAGCAACGATAAATAAATACTATTAAAAATCTGATTAAATATCATTGAGTTGATATCGTAATTAGAGACATAATAGAAAGACAATAGGTGTATGAATAAAAAAGAGGCGGTTATGCGGTATGAAGTTACACATACATATACATACACACACACACACAACACACACACATACATACATACATACATTCATACATTTTTTACTTCACTCTCCGATACTGAACCAGCCAAAACACTTTCGAAATTTGAATATTTTAGGGTCTGGAACGTTCATCCCTCGAGACATAGGGTACTACTATTCATTGCCTCGCAACCACTTTAGGGACAGTCATGTGTCCTAGTTTGTAAGCCTAACTAAATGAACTACATAAATCTTGTCACAGTTTTTTGTCGCCGAAGATTTATGAACTCCTTGTAAAGCTAGGGACGGATTATCTAATTACTGTGCCTGAACCAATTTATCTTCGACCTTTACACTTTTATTCAAAAACGAGCTGACCCTACAGAATTGTCCTGTTCATATAAAAAGTCTAACTGAAAAAAACTAATTTTCGGGTTTTATCTACACTAATCTACACTTATAATATAATAAAGAGGTAAAGTTTGTTTTTTTGTTTGTAGGGGGTAATCTCTGGAACTACTGGTCCGATTGGAAAAATTTTAGCAACAATAGAAAGCTACTTTACTCCTGAGTGACATAGGCTATATTTTTGCGGGCGAAGCTGCTGACAAAAGCTAGTTTTTAATATACCGGGAATTGAGTTTCCCTTTGAACTTTATTCGGACTATTATGCGTGTATTCAACACGTAACTTGAAACTCTTGAGCCCCAAGCGAATACCGGCGTACGCACACCTATTGTCTTCCTATTAAGTCTCTAACTAAGTTTTTTTATTAGTAAAATGTTTCATTTTAATAACAAGCTTTCAATGAAAATATTTTTTTTCATAACAAGCTTTAATAGCGGTAGTCTATACTTATATAATTAAAACTCGTCAAGACGATTCACACGAACCCAAACTCGACATGGTTCCTATGGCTACCTCGCGATTCCATCATCAGATCAGCTCTATGTCATCATAATATTGCATTGTCATGCGATTTACATCTACATGCAAAACTGCACCTAAATCGGTTGAAGATGTCTGCTTCAAAATTGAGTTGCAAGATTTGAGCCGAACATACATAGTTACATTGCAAGCTAATCTTAAGCTTGTAATAAAAACATAGAATTATTCTTTGTCTAAGTTCAGCTCAAAATCACACTACATTATTAATCTGAGCCACCAATCACAATCAGTGATTTAGGTTCAAATGCAAATGGGGTTCCTGAGGGTGACGCAATTAGTGTCCGGGGGCGTCGCGGTCGACCGCAAGCGTCCGGTGACACGTTGTGGATACCTGTAATCGTAGCTATGTCTGTGCTGTGTAATGCATCAGCTTCATCTAAAAACCTGCTCATATCCTACCGCTATTAAGCACGTAATTGATATTTTCCGCTCTAGTGCAGAAAAGTGCGCGGGCCCGCTTCGGTCACTAAAATTGTAGCTACAATACGATTGACGATATTGTTATCGGGTTGGGCGCGCCTCGATCACCAGGAGGCGTCCATCAACCATCACAAGTCGAAAGTGTATTGAAAGGCGTCGTTTGATGAAAGTGAAATCAACTTTTCTTAAAAAATTCTACTTGCGTTAACGGGGGGAGGTTTGTAACTTTGGTTACAGACCTATTTCTTTCTTGAAGAACAGTTGTGGTGCTGCGACATTCTACAGTGGGACACATTTGTGCATTAGTGGCGGTGGACCGCAACTGTCCGGTATCATGTTGCGGTGCGCCTAGACGCAAGGCTGAGATTAAATTAGGATTAAAAGGCATATTTGGTAGCGTAAAATTAGTGTGGCAGTCAAAACGTCACCTGGAATTAAGGCGAAAGAGGAACAAAAGTCTGACACTATCTCCCGCCAAAACGAAAGGCGCGGAGATGCCATTGGATGATTTGTACCCTCATAAAAAAAAGTATAACGGGTCAAAAGTGTTCAGCCTTTCGGTGTTATACAGGTTGCTTTTTGGAGAGTGTGCATGAGCGGGAATCACAAGATTTAATTCCACCGTCCCATTTCTTTCATCGGACAACCCGACACACGGCGAGTATCCATCCTTACGTTGTTGAAACCTCTATGGTTCGGACTAAGCGTTTCGCGTCGTCGTTTATTCCGCGTAAGTACGCGACGGGGACTAGAACAATCTGCCTGCTACGGTTTTCCCATCCGATTATAATTAGGGTATCGTCAAGGCCAATGAATGTGAATAGACTATTAATAAACAAGTGCGCCTCACCATCAACGATTGCATCACTGCTTCCCATCAGGTGGGATTGCAGTCAAGCACTAGTTTATAGCGAATAAAAAGAAAATATATCTGGGGGCTTAGACAAAGTCACATTCTCACTAACGATAACGAAATTCGAAACTCCGAAATATATGGAACTGACATATGCCTTCGAAAAGTCACGTGGGCAAACGTTTTCGATCCGCCAATTGTTATTAGTTGTTTATACGTCAAATTGGACGTTTTAATTCGATAACCATAGCCAAAAAGTTGTTATTTTATCGAACCAACACTTCGACTTATCGATATGTTAGTCGATATCACTTTGTTTACCATTTTGTGGTCGACATCGTTAAGGCGAAATCGAACTTAGAAATGGATTCGACACGGAGCGATTGCCACTTGTCTAGGGCCCCTGCTCATAACAGTCAAAGATAGAGAAACAAACAAACATTAGTTTACTTGTGAATCTACCACAGAAAGTTTCATGTATTAATTTATTTTCTAAGCCACGAATGCTACAAATAAGTTCGTAGCCCTCGTAGCACATGTGTGAGCTACACCGCGCTACCACGTAGCCGTAGCATTGTGAGTAGCGAAACATTTCGTAGTAATTCAATAGTGTTGTTTTTGGACTTCGAAAGTAGCATTTGTATTTTTGAAAATTGATTAAAGTCAATTTTCAACTTTGAAAATTACTAAGTATGAATTCTAGTTTAATAGATACTTCCTATTTATTTTGTGAATTAGAAATCATCTGTACTTTAAGTATTGTTACGTAGATTAATAAATACATTTTTTTTTTAAGTGCAAAATTATCAACGACTTTTCTCGTTCTAAGGTGAAAGGAGAGAGCGTGACAGACTTTTATTGACTTAAACCACACTTGTTCCTTCAGTTCTTGCTTTGATATAAATAAATAATGATGTATACATATTATATATATATATAGTATACATATATTTATCAAAGAAACTTGATATTTTCCATACAAACTACTCTACAAACTTAAATCCTAATAAACAGCATTACCCACTACATTTCGACATCAAAGAAAGTTTTATCAAAGCCGACCACACGTTCGCTGCTGATCGGTATTTTATCAATTTCGCCACACAAAGGAATTCACCTTAAATCTTTCTTTATGGCCGTTCTGCCGGATTTGGGGGCGCCTTACGGCCTGCCGAATATAGGGGGCCTGTTTGCTGGGACGTGACATTACCACTTTAAGGCTTATGGTGTTAGCCGAATAGCAAGTTATTTATTGGTCATTTTTAAATGCTTATATAGTGTTGGGTAACCCCAAAGGTTTTTTAACCGAAAATGGTGGTTTTTTAGGGTTTCGAAGCTTAAAAGGAAAAAATACGGTACTCTTTTTAAACTCTTGAGCCCCATACGAACTCCAGCGTTTCTATTATGTCTCTAATTACGGTATTCAAAAGCTTAAGATCACTTTGTTGTCCTGTCTGTCAAGACCCTTTGTCTCGGGAACACGTAAAGGTATCGAGTTGAAATTGACACCATATACTCTGGTCTGCAGTTCCTTGAAGCTGTCGAAAAATTAAAACTTCTTCTTAAAACTTCTTATTATTTATGTCGCAAAAAAAAATGTATCTTTCGTCTCCTCAAAGGAATCAAAATTTAAGGGTACTTTCCGTTGATCTAGCATCCTGAAATTTGGCATGAAACAAGGTCTTGTAACACAAGTGTAGGAAAGAATCTAAAAACTGTAAATTTGGAATTGCGTTACAGCAAAAAATTTTTTTTTTCTTGACTAATTTTGTACGGAATCTTTAGAGCACGATTCCGACTTCAAACCGTTTCTGATTAATATTTGAAAGGAGTAAATTACAACAAACAAGGATAAAAAAGATCATATTATTATATTTTTTAGGTTGAAAATAAATAAAATATTTCTTCAATTTTTTCTCCGAAAAAAAAATTGAGTCTGAAAAACGAAGTCGACAATTTACGAGTACGGTGATATAAAATCTTAGTAAAAAAGTAATAAAGAAGAGCTTATAACTACTTATTCTTAGCTTAGTTATAAGACCCTCTATTGTGAGATAATCTCAAGAATTCTTAGAAAAACTCGTCGCTAGGGATTTCTTAACATTTAACAAAGTTTTACGTACTGATTTTATCTTAAGACAATCTTCTTAATTCTTTTCACATTCATACTTTTTACAGCTGAACAGACACTGTAAATTTTATTAGTCTGTTTTTTTTTACCGTACCATGCCATGACCGTGCTAGGAACGTATCAGGCGGGTAAATATTCTTTATATTGACAATCTATACTTTTGTTTTTTTTGTTAAATGCGCTTATCTCAGAAGCTACCGGACCGATTTGAATAATTCTTTCAGTTTAAGATAGCCCATTTATTGAGGAAGGTTATATAACATTACGTTACAACCTACGGGAGCAAGGCAGTAATTAAAAATACAGATAAATCCCGTGGGGGACAGCTAGTTAATCATAAAACTATGTTCACGAGACCGTTTCATCATTGACTAAAATCGACGTGAACTATGCGCTAAGTGGATATACAAATCATGATCCATGCCCAACAGATAGGTACAGGTTTACGATGAGCATAGGGGTTATAGCCGTGTATGTTGACCGTTATGTACGGGCATAATACGATGTTGATATATTCTAGTGTAAATAGTACCTAGTCGGTCGTAGTCTGTATCATGATTTTTTTTTGCGTTTGACATGTTCCATGCACGGAGAGCAGTGGTGGCCGAGTGGTAAAGACCCCGACTTCGTAGGGACCCTGCAGAAGGGTCGAAGGCAATTAGGGCCATGGGTTTGCGTCTGATAAGGAAGGCTCTGGCCCTAGTATGTATGGCGATGTAGGAACGGGGTAGGTTGTTTAGTCAGTAAGAGTCTGACACTTTTTCCGCTCCGCCCAAGAGTGGGACTCGTCATTGGATGATTTTTACCTACCATAAAAAAAAATGACCCCGACTTACGATTTGTAAGTCACGGGTTCAAACCCAGTCAGGCGCATTACTTTGTGTAAATTATTCAATCAGCACTGCTTTCAAAATGTTGAAGGAAAACGTCGTGAGAAAACCGGCATGTCCTAGAACCAAAAATTCGAGGACATGTGACATCCACACCAATTCGAACTCGGGCCGCGTAGTGGATTATGCCCCATTCCCTTTCCTAGAGAGGAGGCCTGTGTCCCAGCAGTGGGAAGATTAATAAGGCTGATGATGATGATGACGCACGGTCATGATATGATACGGTATAGTGAGCAGATTAATTCATAGTTTATTTGAAAGAACAACAATTTGTTTTGGGTCTTCGTGTTATCTGAAATTGAATCTTAAAATCACGAGCCTATGAAATTGGTTAGAACGGGTAAGGCCTTGCGTGCTTTGCTGTGTCTGAATATTATTATTAGTTTTTGAGTTTATTCCTAACAAACAAAATACATTATGTGCCTGGAGGATAAAAAAGTTGTCTTTAAGTCGCCGGCAGCATGTTTAGTTGAATTCTGAAAGAAATGAAGGTTGGTAAGATTTAATCTCGAGCGCAGTGAGGGAGTTTTATAATTAACTCCTGAGCACTGCGAGAGAGTGCAAGGGAGACAATGAAATGTAGAAGAGAATGTAGAAACCTGATTGAATTAAGGCAATTCATGCGAACAAAACAGCTTTATTCTCACTATGTACAGGTACTCTACTTTTAACACAACTAAATTGACCTACAGTTTTAATTTTCTATCGCTCTTACATAATATTTTTTTTAAAGGGACAACTGTTACTATATTTTTTTTTCATTTTCTTTAGTGGCCAGTATGAATTTTGAATAAACTCGTTTGATGTACACATTGCAATTTATGACGTTCTAAAATCAAATCATTTTATACCACGGGACGTCCATACTTCATTAGATTCTGTGTAAGATTCTAATTTTTTTTTTCTTCTTTTTCACATGGTTCATTTCAAATAGTGCAGACAAGCCCTAAACCACAGCTAAGCTTAGAGTCTGCTTCCCCCGGAATTAGAAGACTACAGAACTAAATGAAATTATAATCTCTTTGAATAACGGTTTTTATAGGACTTACCGCTTCGCTGAATTGATAACAAATGGTTGGATTAGTTTTTTTTACAGTAGGTAAAAATCAGCCAATGATGAATGCCGCTCTTGGGCGGAACGGGAGACAGTGTCAGACTCTTACTGACTAAAAAACCTACCCCATTCCTTCCTTGACTTATTTCCCTGGCCCTGGTGTTACGCTTCCGCATCAACCCTTGGCCCAGGAGGCCTCGACCCTATAAGGCCCCTACAGATGCTTGGATTGGTAGGATAAATGCTCTGGGGAAGGAAAGCGAACGTGACCACTCATTTGTCAAAATTTTATGCACAAGTAAAATTCATTGTACAAAAGAATATTTATATTGAATTTAATTTAATTAAATGGAATTAACCAAAAAACTGAGAGCGGGTTTCTGGATTAAGCATTTTGAATTAAGTACTTCACCAACCTTTTTTTTTAATTGTTATAAACTAGTGCTTGTGCATAAAGGCAGCCTTTATATCAGGGCCGGACCATGGAGTGGATATGTCCGTGGAATTTCTTGTACATTCTTCTCCATAGAGATTTCATCATCATCATCATCTCAGCGCTAGTCCCGGTTGCTTCCTTGGCTTTCACCTCGGTGCCCGGGGTCCGCTTTCCAACTCAAACGCCTCCACTTCGCTCGGTCTTTCGCCTCCTTTGCCGTAAGCCCATTGGCACGCATATCGTCTCTTACGACGTCGATCCAACGCCTCTTAGGCCTTCCTCGTTTTCCGGGTCCCGGCGGAGGTGGCATGGCGAGGCATCTGTTACCCACGTAGTCTGCCGGTTTTCGTAATACGTGGCCATACCAGCGTAGGCGACCCTCCTGCAGTTTATCCGCTATGTCACGGACCTGAAGGCTGCCCCGGATGCGGGAGTTTTTAATGCGGTCTTTCCGCGACACTCCCGACATCCAGCGCAGCATATTCATTTCCGTGACACGCAGGCTCTGCTTCTCCATAGAGATTTACGCTTTGGAATGTGCAATTAGCATCATTTTTTTTTAGGACGGACAGACTTGACGTTGCAAAAGTGTACATGGTTTAATTGGAATAAAATAATTTTGAATTTGAACCTTCCTTTCAGTTGCGAACCATTAGCCCCAATAAGCTTCGATCCTTTTGCAGTGCCCTACTGTTTTTATTACCCTTAGGAAAGGCTCTCATTGCGCTCAGCACTTGCTTTTGCACGCACGATACCAAATACAAGGGTATATTGTCAAGAGTGAGAATGCTCAAAGCTCTTCGAAGACTTGTGTCCTCATTTCAGCAGCAGAATCTTCTCAGTCTATTGTTAGAGGCGTAAAAGCCACTTAGCGAAATGAAACGTGTATTTTAATAAACACAAGCATGAAAAGATCTTAAGCTTCTTTAGTGTTCTTTCCAGACAGACCGTGGGCATAGTACTTAATGTCATAGACTAATTATATCTGACTTTTTTGATGCGAATACGTCTTTGAAATTGTTTCCATAGGGAGGCAATTCAAAATAAAAGTATTCAATGAAAATATTTTTTTCATAGCAAACTTTTATGGCGCGGTATATACCTAAACTGTCTTTGACATCGTCGCACATACGAATACCATGGATCCAGTACATGATTGTAGAGCCCCCAATGATAGTTATTTTTTTTCAAATACTTGAAAAAACAGTTACGTTTGTTTTTAAATTTTTATCTGTATGAAATCGTTATTCTAACCAATCCCAATGATCTTTTTAGAAAAAAAAAAATACAAAAAAAAAAATTATCATCGAATCCAGAATCATATACTGGATCCTTGGACACCTTGTATAATTAAACTCGGCAAGACGAATCACGTGAGCCCAACCTCGATGGGGTTGTATTCTTTTATTACAGAGTTCCTACGGCTACCTTCCGATTCCAACATCAAACCAACTCAACGACATAATAATTTTGTATTATCATCTGATTGACACATGCAAAATTTCAGCTGTAACCGGGAAGTAGATCAAATTTAATAAATTTACTTGAAGATTTGATCACAGACATCGGGACAAGTTAAACTAAATAAAAGCTAGTAAAAACTAGGCAATTCGAGTTGGACTCGGGCATTGAGGGTATCGAAGGCAACAGTGACTGGATCGCAAAAAAACAAAGGAGATGGGCGTGATAACACATGTTGAGTTGATAACAAATGATAATTTTACTCAATATACTCAATCATCATCATTTCAGCCGAAAGACGTCCACTGCTGGACATATGCCTCTCCCAATTGTCACCATAATTAACGGTTCTGTGCATCTCGCATCTATCGGATATCCACAACCCTTGCCAGGTCATCGGTCCACCTTGTTGGAGGCTTTCCAATACTGCGTCTTGCGGTACGTGATCGCCACTACAGAACCTTTCGACCCCAACGGCCATCTGTTCTGCGAGCAATGTGCCCTGCACATTGCCACTTAAGTTTGACAATTCTTTGGACTATGTCGGCAACCTTGGTTTTTCTGCGTAAATAATATACTCGATATTGAGTAAAATTGACATTAAAAAAATCGCAAGTTAATAAAACCGCACATATCTCAAAATATGGAGGAATAAGAGGCTCTTCCCCATGGATTTTGTACTGAATATGAATGGCGCGCGTATAATGGGACATGGGAAGCAATAATGTTGTAGCCTTTGTTTGCTCCTTCGTGTTTTTGGGATATTACGAGATACGGTTTGTTTGACGGAGGGGAATGTTTTCGTGTGTCTTTGCTCTGCTCTTGTTATGCTCTGTGTACTTAGTGTGAGTTGTTTTACGCTGACGTGTTTATGACGTTCGGCGCTTTGATTGGTCCGCTCTAAGCTCTTTAACCAATCACAAAACCGAACGCGCTATACGTCTCGATCATGTTAACGTAAAAACAGCTCGCATTCAGCAGAGATCTACACAAGAAATAATAGGTTATAAATGTGTCTATAATTAGATAGATAGATATTAGAGTAAGAGCCAGCGGCCCGCAGGCCTACGTTAAAGTATAAAAGCTGTAAGTTTCTCAATGTATGTCCCCAACACAGGTAAGAACGAATCCCGTCTATGTAACTTGGGTCGCGGTGGCTTTCGCAGATATCAGGTAATAAAGGTGTGTAAAATTAGGTGTAAAATTCGTTAAAGTATAAAACTCAGTTTTTACATATTTTACTTATAATAATCCCAAAAGTCACCTCGCCGAAAGCCAGACACTTCGTACGGTTCCAACCCTCTGCCAGACACCCTTAAAGTATATTTAATTGTTACTATACTTACGGTATAGTATAAAAGCTGCAATTTATATATGTTATTTGGATAACTATAAAATAATGATTTTTCAATAGCCAGACAGTTTCAGTGGTTCCTTTATGTTGCCAGGCATATAAAGGAACCACTGAAACAGACCCAAGATGAAACTAATAGCTGTCTGTCTCACTTGCACCAATAGAATTGTTATATCCGTCACAAAGGTGTGGCGGCAAGCCCGTCTCAGTAAAACTATTTTAAATACCTGAATTTTGTGTACAAACGAACATCACAAGGAAGGTCCGACCCTGGTATAAAGGCTAAGAAGGAATGGGGTGGGTCGTTTAGTCATTAAGAGTCTGACACTATTTTCCGCTCCGCCCAAGGGTGGGGTTCGTCATTAGATGATTTTTACCACCATAAAAAAAAAATGGACGGATGGCGCACATAAGTTGGTTTTAGTCAGTAAATTTTGACACTCTCTTTCGCCCTGCCCAGCGAGCAGTATTTGGTGAATTTCCACTAAAAAAAAGAAACAACTGCTGTTCCTACCATGATACTTTGCATTTTGATCCCTACTAACCTACACGAGGATTACTTTACATGCGAATAGCCCACAAGTAAACTAAACCCGTCCACAATGTGTACAGCTTGTCATAAGGACCTGGTCACGTAATTCTACATGACATGTAGCTTTAGTCTTTTGTTTTAGTCATGTTCGCACCAGTTCTGGCATTGTTGTCGTTACCTTTTCGGAGTAATGGCAACAATGCCTCGGGCGTGACCCATTTTAGTGGTAGTTGTTAGTAGGGGCTATATATAGGTAGGTTATTATTGTTGTACGATATGAAATGTGTTTCTAAGGTGTGGAATTCCTTGTGAGTCTGTGTTTCCTTATTATATACTAGCGACCCGCCCCAGCTTCGCACGGGTTCTGATATTGAACATATTATGCATGTATCACTAGCTTTTGCCTGAGGCTTCGCCCGCGTTGTATTGGGGTTGGGGTTGGGGTTTCCGGGACAAAAAGTAGCCTATGTCCTATTCCGGAGTGTATCCTATGCCTGTGCCAAATTTCATCCAGATCCGTCCAGCCGTTGTGGCGTGATTGAGCAACAAACATCCAAACATCGTAACTTTCGCATTTATAATATTAATAAGATTATAAACCTTCCTCTTGAATCACTCTATCTAATAAAAAAAACGCATGAAATCTCTTGCTTAATTTTATAGATCTAAGCATACATGGGGACAGGGGGAAGCGACTTTGTTTTATACTATGTAATGATTACACAAAAAATATATGAAACCAGTGTTAAGTCGCAGGGATATTGTTGAATTTACTTTGTGAAAAATTGTATTAAGCGGGTTCTATTGCACTTCCATACACATACGTCGTGTGATAGTTGCGGAATATATGTATACCTATGTGTATATACAACCGCTTTTACGTGATTTTGATGTAACCTACTATCGTTTGAAAATCTGCTACCTATTTACGTCTACTGAAGGAGTTGTCAGCAAATATAATTCTAGGACCAATGATTCACGTCTGAATTCTGAAAAGATGCCCGGCCCTGGTGAGAAGGGATCTAAGGAACAGGTGGGTTTTTTAGTCAGTAATAGACTGACACTATCTCCTTCCACACCATTTTTTTTTTACCCTCCGAAAATAAAAAAAAAATGGTTGCCTGTAAAGTCGGTTTTACGGGCGAAGATTTTACGTGACAACGTCCTAATTCTCTAGTGCTGCGCGCGCGGCAGACCGATCATAGTTGAGTGGGAGAGAGACGCAAGGCATTCGGCGGGCCTCTCTCTCGTTCGGTGACTCATCGTAACGTTACCGAGCGTTACACTTTTTGACGTCAAAAACAGACTACGAACAAAAAAAAAGTTTTTATCGTGGTTAACCCATCGTTAACATTGGGTATTGTAACAAGGCCCTAGGGTTAACTTCAAAAGCTCGTCGGTTGTTAAGGTGGGCCTTCCTCACTCGCCTATCGTCAACATCGCGCATGGTTTAAAAGCGTTTTGCTTCATTAAACGCAATCTAAAGTAATGTTTGATGCTAAAGTAATGCGAAAAAAGAGATATAACACCTGGATACCCTGTTGGGATTCGGTAATTCTTCGATTTATTTGAATGTTCCAGGAAATACGTGGTGTTACAAAACTCTAAACGATTTTTGAAAGAAAATGACATCATTTAGAATCTCAATTCAATAGAAGTACTTTTTTATATTTTTAATATAGAAGTACATTATGGAGAGTCAAGTTCACGTAAAATTGCAGATTTTCAAATGTCTTTACTGGATTAATCTTACACAAATTTATGTTTCGATTTCTGTAGAAGCCTAGACAAGATATCTGTGTATCCAAAATATCTGAAGAAAGGTGTGTAATAACACCGTAATCACGTAAGAGCTGTTGTATGAAAATGTACGTCGGGTTGGCCTCTCTTAAGGTCCCAAGCTCGGGTCGACGGCATTGCGTTCCGAGCGCACCTCACAACAGATGTCAGCAAGATTGATGGGGCCAATTAGAGCGCATTACGTTGTGTAATTTATTTCATCACCACTGCTCTCGAAACGGTGAAGGAAAACATCGTGAGGAAACCGGCATGGTGACAAAATTAAACACGGCAACGCCCGCGTGGTGGATTACGCCCCATTCTCTCTCTTAGAGCCAGTGGCGTAACTATATCACCTGAGGCCCGTGGCAAATTTATTGGAAGGGGCCCAAAAAAAATCATCTGTTGTCATGTTTTTTTTTTTGGGGCCCAATTCATGTTTGAATTTTACCTAATAAATCTTGTAATTTTGGGTTACTTGTTCTGAGTTCATAGCTTCTTAGACTGAGGGCACCGGGGCATTTTACCAGCTTTGCCACCCTATAGTTACGGCACTGGTTGAGGCCTGAGTCCCAGCAGTATTTTTTTGTGGTAGGAAAAATCATTCAATGACAAATCCCGTCTTTGGACGACTACTACCACCCCGTTCTCTTACCTAAAAAAATATCTACCGTTTTATCATAAACAATGGACGGACAATGTGTTTTTTTTTTATATTTTTCATCTGACAAACGTCAGAAACACGGGAGCTCTCGTTAAAATGCTTGCAAATTGCACGCTTTGTGCCGAGGGCAAGGTCCTAATGATGTAAATATTTATGGCCGACCTCCTTGCATACTTTTACTTTTTAAAGTCAAAAGATGTTGTATTTGAGGAAGACAGTACCTTAATTATTTTTTCTGTTGTGTAATTAAGTTGACTTTTAAGGTGTATTAATTAAACTATTTATTTACAACTTGTACAATATTACAAAGAATATCCAAGCAAGGAAATTTACAAACTAAAAATACATTTATTTAAAACAATAATAATATTGAACAAAAAAATAAAATAGTTTTTATACATATATTTTATAAATTAAAAATATATATAAGTATACTTATGTGGGTTAATTAGGTATACTTATGTAAATGTGGCAATGTGTACCACCAATCAAAAAGGTAATCCCATAAAAAAAAACTGTTTACTTATCCTATAGTCCAGTGCAAATAGCACCGTTAACGATAAAAAGTGGACCTAAATAGTAGTAGAATAAAACCCATTGGAAAAGGAAGATAATATAGCAAAAATTTAAGGAAAAATAAATTACGGTCGATCTGAGGTCGGGAAGTGGATGGGTGTGCGCTTTTAAGGGGAAAAAATGGTTTATCTCTAATTCCGGCAAAACTACTGGTTCTAGGGGAAACATTCAAATGGCAAACTTGTAGATCATAAAAAGATCTACCACTTTTGTATTTACACTTTTTTGACATAACTTCAAAATCTATGTGAAAAGTCCAAAAAACTGTGTTTCTAGTTTTTATTTTTTATCTTCTTTAAAAATCACTTTTTTTTCACAAATCTTTGTGAAAAGTTACCTTTTAATGTTCCAAACTTACCCTAATTTTTTTTAATTCAAAATATTCACTGTAGCTCTTTATTTTGACTGAACATCGAAAAAATAGACTATTTTTCAATCGAAAAATCTCACGTAAAAATATGTGATTTTTTTAAAACGTTTGTTGGCTTCTTATTTGTCGACATTTTTATTTTTTGATGGTGTAAAAAAATATATACATTACTATAGTAAATTTTCTCAGAAAATGCGAAAAACTAAAAAAACTCAAATTAGAAATTTCTTTTGTTTAATCATTATTAGCGACCCGCTCCAGCTTCGCAGGGGTGCAAAGGTGATATATTATACCTGTAAACCTTCCTCTGGAATCATTCTATCTATTTAAAAAAACCGCATCAAAATCCGTTGCGAACTTTTAAAGATCTAAGCATATACAGGGATAAGCAACTTTGTTTTATACTATGTAATAATGTACTGAGGTGTTTATTAAATTTTTTATAAGATTTAAAGGGGATTTCATGTTGGAAATGTGGCTGCTGCAATTGCGTATGCTTACATAATGCTCCAATGTGGAAGAACAAACCTACGAGGAAGTTAATGATTCAGATGATGAATTTCGTCATCTGAATCATAAGTAAGTAAGTTTTTCGAATTTAACCATGAAAAAATGCTATCAGAGAGACAAAAACTAATGGTAAAAACTAATAAATGATTAGAATGTAAGATAAAATATATGAGGCAAGATTATATTATTTAAACATATGTAATGAATATAAATAACGTTGACTGATTAAACGAAGCTAAAATTTAATAAGACAACGTTTTTACCGCATAAAATTGCAGCAATCACATTTCCTACATGAAATACCCTTTAAATATTTTATAAAAAGTTTAATAAATACCTCAGTACATCATTGCATAGTATAAAACAAAGTTGCTTATCCATGTGTATGATGTTAGATCTTCAAAAGTAAAAAAACACAACGGATTTTGATGTGGTTTTTTTTAATAGATAGAATGATTCCAGAGGAAGGTTTATAGGTATAATATATCACCTTTACACCCACGCGAAGCTGGAGCGGGTCGCTAATAATGATTAAACAAAAGTAATTTCTGATTGGAGATTTTTTAGTTTTTTGCATTTTCTGAAAAAAAATACTATAGTAATGTATATATTTTTTTACACTATCAAAAAATAAAGATTCTAATGAATAAGAAGTCAATAAATTTGTTTAAAAAATCACATATTTTTACGTGAGATTTTTCGATTGAAAAATAGGCTGTTTTTTCGATGTTAAGTCAAAATAAAGAGCAACTGTGAATATTTTTAATTAAAAAAATTATAGCAAGTTTGAGACATGAAAAAGAAACTTCTTACCAAAGTTTGTGAAAAAAAAGTAATTTTTAAAGGAGATAAAAATTAAATTCAAAAACTTGGTTTTTTGGACTTTTCACATAGATTTTGAGGCTATGTGAAAAAGTGTAAATACAAAAGTGGTAGATCTTTCTATGACCTACAAGTTTGCCATTTGAATGTTTCCCCTAGAACCAGTAGTTTTGCCGGAATTAGAGATAAACCATTTTTTCCCCTTAAAAGCGCACACCCATCCACTTCCCGACCTCAGATCGACCGTAATTTATTTTTCCTTAAATTTTTGCTATATTATCTTACTTTTCCAATGGATTTCATTCTACTACTATTTAAGTCCCTTTCAAAAGCTATTTGCACTGGTCTACTAATCTATCTTTTTACAATTCCTCACATTCAGGAGACACACCTGTCCATCTCCCAGCAAACAAGTCATACTCAGGTGTTAAAGAATAGATTACTACCTGGTCTACTATTATTTTGTACTATTTAGGGATCGGCGCAACACATTTTTTCTTCCAATTTTTTTTCTGTCAACTGCCTTCTCCATCTTGTAACATATCTACTTAGTACTTACTTATAACTCTTATAAATTAAAAATCGGTTGCGTACCTAGGTAGGTCGCTGTAAATACAACTTGGCGAAATGGGGTTTTATAGACCCGTCGGATACTCATTGTGAGTGCGGTGCCCCAGTTCAAAACATGAGCCACTTGCTGGAGGAGTGCCCTAAGTGCCCATACACCTGCACTATGGAGGATTTATTGAGTGCCACCGATGCTGCTGTTAACGTAGCCACCTACTGGGCACCAACGGTTTAAAGAGTTTATCATCGACTCGAAAAGAAGAAGAATTAAAAGTGAAATTAAAACCGCTGATAAAATGTGAGTCCAAAAGCTTTTATCAAAGAATTCATATCTCCAACCAAAACGCTTCGCTTCCGCAAATAAGTATTCTCGGCTACCCAGTGAGCCGAGCACGCTTATCGACCGTGCATACAAACATGTTGGCGAACAAAATGTACTTTCTATAGCCATACTAGTCAGACAGGCCAACGCGGGGGGACGTAGCGTGGGCGGGTCAAGAGGGGTGAGGCACGAACTTGCGCAGTGCCGCTCACCCAACAGGCTCAGTGACACGCGCGCCGCGCCGCTCGACCAACGTGTCTCGCGACCAACGCGCCCGCCAACAAAATGGCTGACGCCGTAAACGTTGTCTTTCCGCGGAAACTAGTCAAGGAATTCATCACTCTCTATCAAAATCAACCATGTCTTTGGGACAAACACTGCATTTCGTACAAAATGAAGCACAAACGACACGAGGCAATCACCAAATTGACGCAGCTCGTTCAGGAATACGATCCGAGTGCTACAAGAGTGCATGTTTTGAGGAAGATTGAGAGTTTGAGGGCTTGTGTGAGGAGGGAACACAAGAGAGTGCAGCGTAGCAAGATGCTTGCGGAGAATGAAGCAGATATTTATACTCCACATTTGTGGTATTACGATTTGTTTTCGTTCATGTTCCAGACCGATGAGATGAATGCGGAATATGATAAATCGAAAGAAGGCACTAGTTCGTCGCCGGCGTCCGTGGAGGTTAGTAAACATACACTCGTACGAGGTCGGCCGGTTCATCTGGTGGTGTGTTACAAATGTTAGAATTACAACTACACACGAATGCGCATGTGCGGTTACATGTTGTTTCAGATTGTGTGACTTAAGTAAGTACTTTTAGTGTGACTACTAGTATAAAGGTTATATTATATGTAAAGGTGGTGGAGGAAAACATCATGAGGAAACCAGTAAGTATGTCCTAGAACCAAAAAATCGAAGACGTGACGTCCATCAATCCGTAATGGGCCTGCGTGGTGGATTTATGACCCATTTCCTTTCTTGGACAGGAGACTTGTGTCCCAACAGTGGGAACATTAAAGAGGCTGATAATGACGATGATGAAAATTTTCTTGTGTGTTTGTTTTTAATTGCAGATTTCGTATGATATTTGTTAGTCCTTCACCCTCAAACGGCTGTATGGATTAAAATGAGATTTGGCAGGATATACTGACCAGTTTCTTTTAATATCGCGTATGTTTTTAACTGATTGGAATACGACTCGTTTTGACATATTTGTGGGTTCGCCTAACATTGACTTCAAGTTGTTTATATTTAATTTTTTCAGAATTTTAATAGTCATCCATACGTTAAGTATATATAAATACTAGCTTTTGCCCGCGGCTTCGCCCGCGTGGTATTGGGGTTGGGGTTGGGGTTTCTGGGATAAAACGTAGCCTATGTCCTATTCCGGAGTGTATCCTATGCCTGTGCCAAATTTCGTCCAGATCCGTCCAGCCGTTTTGGCGTGATTGAGTAACAAACATCCAAACATCGTAACTTTCGTATTTATAATATTAGTAAGATGACATAATACAGAAAAGTTAGTGGGAACTAATCAATTTATACAACTTTTCTCAAAATAGGAAAAGAAAAAAACATATTCAAATAATTACAGTTTCAGTTTTACTTAATTTTGATAAACGGGAAATTCTTCAAAGAGTCCACAAATTAAATTAAAGTTAGAAGCACAGATGACATCGTAAATCCAAGTCCAAAGCTTACCAAACTAGGGCAACGGTACAAGATCTGAGGAATCTGAGCTCAAGTTGTTTCAAACTTGTACAGGCTTTCGTTCCTAACTTATTTATTACTTATTCTTTTAAGAAATCTATACTAATACTTATTATATTTATACTAAACAGAGCAATGGCGTAGCTAGTCCCGCAGGGGCCCCGTATAAAAAGTTTCACAAGGGGCACGTATAAAAAAATTGTGTTTTTTACAAATGCTTGGTTTACCCTACGAGACGGTTCTGGATAACATGTTGCGAATCTTTGTCTACGTCGAGACGCTATATACACCGTTAAATTTTGATCGTTTTAATCCCGTGGAGGGTCGATCGGGTACATGAAACACTATCGATTTACGTAGATAAAATAAAAAAATAGAGTAATTTTTTTTCGAAATGTCGTAGTGATATACGCATTAAAAAAATTATTTCTTTAAGTAAACGAGTCAATGACCGCGTAGGTAGTCTTCGGGTGTCGCGTACTAACTACCTACAGGTCATTGAACTGGCCCAGCTGATATTTACTTTAAAAAATCAATTTCAAAAGTGCATAAACGAATTCGAATTAAAAAAAAAGTGCTTATTTTTTTATTTTAACTTTACAAATCGATAGTGTTTCATGTGCCGGATCGACCCTTCAAGGGATTAAAACGATCAAAATTTAACGGTGTATTTAACACTTGCAATAAATATGCAAATAGCATTTATTTCTTTAGACCATTTATTTTTGTACGAGTTTTAAGGGCTGAAATTCGCAGAGACTAACTTCAGACTGGCCTGGACTGAAGATCCGACAGTGGTACCGTACGTTTGGTGTAAGCCTGCTTAGGGATGATTCTCATTAGAGCGGGCCGTGCCAAGGCCGGGGTGTGGACGAGCCGGGGCCCGTCCGTGCTATGCAATTTATTTTCAGATGCAGCACGAAAAATGTACTGATTACGATGGGACGTGGAGGCAACGGGGCGGGACCGTGCAACAAACGTGGTATTGAAGTGCGTCGAGCGGGCCTGGACGGGACACGGATAATGCACTGTGTAATATAAATTGATTCATACAAAATATATGAAACAGATTAAAACCGTGCCCCGTCCGGGCCCCGTCCGGGCCCCGTCCGGGCCCCGCCCCGGGCACAGCACGTTCTAATGAGAATCATCCCTTACAGCTTACTGGCTTGTCTATCTTGATGAGCCTGAAGTTAGGCTCTGCGTCTTGTAAATTCACTCGTGATAAATAATTATACAAAATAAATAAATGCAGTTGTTATTGCTATAAACAACTTGGCATTAATTTTTTTTTTACAAACTTTTCCACTCTTCCTTTTTTGTGCCCTTTTTCGGTCGTTCTAACTTCAGGCCCAACAAGTTATAACGGGTGTACTGTACAAAGTTATGAAACTCCGTCGAGAAAGCGGCAAGGATATGACGTACGTACTAGGCGTCCATGGATATCATAGCGCACACGAGCAACTTTTTCTCTGTAACTATTGTTACTCACATCAAATCACAGGTTTGTTGATGAGACAAGTTGAAAGAAGTTGCATGTAGGCGTGCTGCATTAAAGTATTTTTTTTTTAATAAAAACCCCACACTAGGAATTTGACCGAGCCCAAGTCGTCGACGGCGCGCTCCGTTCCCGCGCGCCTCAAGGAGTTGTCAGCACACCGTAGGGGCCCTACAGGGTCGAAGCCTCCCGGGGCTGAGGGTTGATGCGAAAGCGTTACACCGGGGCTCTGGGAATAAGGCAAGGAAGGCACGGGGTAGGTTCTTTAGTCAGTAAGAGTCTGACACTGTTTCCCGCTCCGCCCAAGAGTGGGATTCGTCATTCGATGATTTTTACCTACCATAAAAAAAAAACACTAGGAATTTCTCCTGCATTGCAAGTGCGTTCACAAACATGTAAACTCACAAACACAAGGCACCTAGACCCACAGCAAATATCTGCAGACCATACAAATATTTGTTTCGTGTGGTAATCGAACGCTCGACAATAATTCAATTGTTCGACCACTGCGCCAATCGCCATTGCCATGTAAAATACTATCAAATAAATGTAAAAAATAAATAAAAGTCCGTTCTGACATTTAATGTTTATACTAGTATTTACCTACATTATATATGTCACGTCTATGTTACTATGTTTTAATATTATGTTTTTTTATGGGAGGTAAAATTCATCCAATGACGAATCCCGCCTTTGCCCGGAGTGGGAAACAGTGTCAGACTCTTATTGACCACTACCCCGTTCCTTCCTTGCCTTAAACTCAGAGCCCTGGTGTTACGCTTTGGCATTAACTCTTCGCTCCAGGAGGCTTAAAAATCATCCAGTGATGAATCCGAGCGGGAAACAGTCTCAGTCTTTTACTGACTAAACAACCTACCCCATTCCTACAGTGCCATACATACTAGGACCACAGCCTTCCTTTCTGTCGCGAACCCTTGGCCATTGTAGGCTTCGACCTTTCTGTAGACTCCCCTACGGTTGCTGACAACTCCTTGAGGGAACAGGGTGTGCTGTACATTACATTATGTAACCATTTTGTAATTACTTACAATAAAAGAACTTTATATAATTATTATTTTATTGTTTTTTTTTTTTACTAGTGCGCCTCACCATCAACGATTGCATTACTGCCTACCGTCAGGTAGGATCGCAGTCAAGCACTAGTTTATTGCAATTAAAAAAAAAAAACTTTAATTCCAAGTTACATTCTAGGGTTTTTCTCAAATGTCAAAACGAGCATTTTATTTTATAACGAGTTAAGTGAGCAGTTTTATCTCAATCTCACATCGCTAGCATCATCTTGCTTTAAGTTGAAGGCACTAGGTTGTAAGGAAATAAATCGCGATAAATCACTTAGCCAACTTACAGGAAGCTGAACTCCACGGTAAAGTCACCTAGGTACAAGTAATCCTACCTACATATTACTTATATGTTAAAGTCTGAGCACTTACAAGAAACTTCGGAGTACCCGTATGCTGGAAATCCCAATTGAAAACTAAATGGAAGTGGATAAAGGTTGAACTTTACTGTGCAAACCATCGTACCATACAGTCACTTTGTTTCACTCTTAAGTGATCTGCATGCCATACACCTTTACATTGATAACAATAGTGCAGTTTTGACGTTCACGCAGTGTGAGAGCACTGGAAACTTTTAAAAGTTTCATTAAGTGTCGATGAAGTCATCATCATCAGCCTAGCGTAAGTCCCGGTTGCTACCTTGGCATTCACCTCGGTGCCCGGGGTCCGCTTTCCCGCCTAGTCGTCTCCACTTCGCTTGGTTTTTTGCGTCCTCTGCCTTAAGCCCATTAGCACGCATGTCGTCCTTTACGACGTCGATCCAACGCCTCTTAGGCCTACCTCGTTTTCCGGGTCCCGGCGGAGGCGGCATGGCGAGGCATCTGTTACCCACGTAGTCTGCCGGTTTTCGTAAAACGTGGCCATACCAGCGTAAGCGACCCTCCTGCAGTTTATCCGCTATGTCACGGACCTGAAGGCTGCCCCGGATGCGGGAGTTCTTAATGCGGTCTTTCCGCGAAACTCTAGACATCCAGCGCAGCATATTCATTTCCGTGACACGCAGGCTTTGCTACTAAGTGTCGATGAAGTGTTGCAGCAAAATAGTCGAAAGTCAATACAGTCCTGTATTGACTTTTCACTATTTTGACAAAGTTTTTCGTAATTTATTTTTTTCCTAATTAAATTAAAAAAAAAACTTAAAATATTCGTCATTCTATGATTTTTCCCACTATAAAAAAGCTTTGTGTTACGTTTTGTATTTAAGAGATACTACATTTCCATACATCAGCTTTTAGGTGCTTAAGAATATAAATACACATTTTTTTCTGTGGACAATTAGGAAAAATAGGTATATTGTAGATACTATCTAGGCTTCTATTGAAATCAAGTGTTAAACTAATTCAGTAAAGACATCTGAAAATCTGTTATTTTGTGTGAACTTTGGACCCTCATAATGTGCGTAAATAAAAAAATATCTAGAGAAACTTAGCACATTTAATATCTCGATTAAATGTGTGTAAAATTTCTATATATAATACTAGCTTTTGTCAGCGGCTTCGCCCGCGTACATAAAATATAGCCTATGTCACTCAGGAGTAAAGCAGCTTTCTATTGTTGCTAAATTTTTTCCAATCGGATCAGTAGTTCCAGAGATTACCTCCTACAAACAAAAAAACTTTACCTCTTTATTATATTAGTGTAGACTAGCTCTTGTCCGCGGCTCGCGGGCGAAGCAACACACCGTACATAAAATATAGCCTATGTCACTCAGGATTAAAGCAGCTTTTTATTGTTGCTAAAATCTTTCCAATCGGACCAGTAGTCCCAGAGATTACCTCCTACAAACAAAAAAATAAAAAAAACAAACTTTACCTCTTTATTATATTAGTGTAGATAATATATATAGTTCTATATAAAGTTTCTATAGCGACCGTTGCAACTTTAGGATGTCAAACGGCAATATAATTCGACACATATATTTAACCAAAATTACTAAACCACTACACATAATCCCAAAAGTTTCAGCAGATCCAAAGTTTCAGAGGGGATACAACCAGGTGTACAGAACCATTCATTTGGAAAGGTCCTCCACTCCTCACGAACTTTGAAGTTAAAACAAAGTTGAAATTCATTTAGACCATCAAGATGTAAATTGGAAACTGCTTCAACGAGGAAATTAAAGGATGAAGTTTAGAAGTGTTGCCCTTTATTATTGGACGTTTATTTTTAGCTGGCAACACAGCTCGGTCAACTTTTAAGTTGATTTTGGTCCATGTTTTTTGTCGGCTATTGGTAATTTGCCTGACCTAGTTTTAAACTGGGCGTGTCTAAAGCTGTAAATGGATAGTGTTTTCTCTGAAAACTTTTTAATTGGTTTGGCGCATTTTTTAAAGAAATTATTCCCAAAAATAGTACGGAAGTCTTAATGATCTATTTTTGATGTTTACGTTTGTTATTTTACGGTATTACACCTTGTAACTTTTTTTTTTAATTTAGGCCTGTTCTTTGTTATCCACATACGCTTTGCTTCATTATATAGTAATTGTTGTTAAAGTCACTTTTTTAGATAGATAGATAGATAGATATATTCTTTATTGCACACCAAAAATAAAATTAACAATAGGAACTTAAAATTAAAAGAGTGTCACAATGGGCGGTCTTATCGCTAAAAGCGATTTTTTAAAGACAACCTTTGGATGGATTTTACAAAGAAGAAAAGAAAGATACGTAGATACGTACGTCACTTTTTTTACGTGTTTATAATTCGTCTGTATTTTTAATTCCTGTTATATATTTTGTCTAAATCTGCACCCTGCACCGTTCCGGTGTCTTATGTCGACATCGCCACCGGCCCACGCTGAAAGCCAGCGCTGTGGCCCATCGCAATGTGCGTTAAGCCACAGCCTTATGCTGAGCGTTCGGCTTATTTGCGCAGAAGTGGCGCATATCTTCCTTATGTAATTGGTTATGTTTGTTAATTAGCTTTAAATTTGCGTCATTACAGTATGTATTAAGAAACATATAAGTACGTTTATCAGTTATCTAGTTAGTACCCATAACACAAGCTCTGCTTAGCTAGGGACTAGACGACGTTGTGTGATAGTCGTGAAATATATTATTTTATATTATATACCGCAAGTGTTGTGTGATAGTCGTGAAATATATTATATACCGCAAGTGTCGATGTGTAACTAGCGAAAACACATTTAAGTGGATAGTTAGCCTAACGATGTTAATAAATTACATGCTAATCATTGCTGGCTTCATATAACAATACTTACATGGATGTAGTTTTTGCGCCGCGATGTATTTCTCGAGCTTTCTTCGGAGCACGATCTCAGCTCCGTACCGGCCCACCGACCCGTTGTCTACTAGGAGGAAGTAAGCGTGCCTGTTGTTTAGAACTGCTAGTTTTGATCTGTAACAAACAATAAAAATATCTTTTAATTATGTATATATTACGTGGTTATATGATTGGCCTGTGAAGAGCAGTGTGTAGAGCAGTGGTGGCCGAGTGGTAAAGGCTCCGACTTACGAGTTGTAGATCGCCGGTTCAAACCCAGCCAGGCGTATTACTTTGTGTAATTTATTTCATCACCACTGCTCTCAAAACGGTGAAGGAAAACATCGTGAGGAAACCGGCATGTCCTAGAACCAAAAAACTTCGAAGACATGTGACATCCACCAATCCGCACTGGGCCCGCGTGGTGGATTATGGCCCATTCCCTCTCCTAGAGAAGAGGCCTGTGTCCCAGCAGTGGGAACATTAAAAAGGCTGATGATGATGATGATTGGCCGGTTGGTTTAGTGGTTAGTGGCCCTGACTGCTATGCCGGAGGTCGTGGGTTTGATTCCCACCCAGGATATATATAGGTACTGATTGTATCTACGGCAAAGATAAGGCCGACCCCGGTATGAGAACTAAGATGGAATGGGATGGGTCGTTATGTCAGTAAGAGTCTGACACTGTTTTCCGCCGCGAAAACCGCTACCATAAAACAAGGTGAATAGAAACAACACTTTGTTGTTTTTTCACGTTAATTAAAAATTGTAATATAAAAATGAATCGCAAAATGTGTTGGTAAGCGCAAAACTCAACAACACCTGGACCAATTTGACTAATTCTTTTTTTGTTAAGTTTATTATTGTCAGGAGAAGGTTCTTATGAAATAAAAATTAGGGTAGCGGTAGAGTGGGGTAGAGTAGAGTAGAGTGGGGTAGAGTAGAGGAGAATGGAGTGAGGTAGAGTGACGTGAGCGAAGCCGCGGGCAAAAGCTAGTTAAAAATAAAAGTATGAAATCAAAGTAATAATCCTAATAACCCATTTTACCCGGTAGTAAATCTTTTATATTATAAATCTGTTTAATTCTCCGTGAAAAAGCTGTAAAAACCGTCCCGAAACTCCCAAAGTTTCGAGATTAGCCCGAATATTTCGGCAGACAAATTTTAGTTTCCAAAATGGCATAGTCAGGTAGTTTAATATAACATGGAGTCATCTTCCTGCCCTTGTCCCGTTTTATTTGGGGTCGGTGCAATATGTTTTTTTCTTCCATTCTGTCCTGTCACCCGTCACGCTATCACTAACTCCTCTGTCTTCCATATCACTTCTCACACAATTCATCCATATCTTCTTTGGTCTCCCTCTCCCTTTCCATCCATCCACATTTATACTCATGGCTTTTTTTGTAACATGCGTTTCATCCCTCCTTTTTACATGGCCATACCAAGACAAACGGTTCCCTCGCAACTTTTCAGTCACTGGCGCCACTTTCAAACTTCGTCTAATATACTCATTTCTCACTTTATCCATTCTCGTCACACCACACATCCATCTCAACATTCTCATCTCTGCTACATGCAATCGCTTTTCATCCGTCTTTTTCAGAGCAATACATTCTGACCCATACAGTGGGACAGGCCTTATCACGGACTTGTAGATTTTACCCTTCAACTTGAGGGGCATCCGTGGGTCGCAAGTTGTTCCAGTGACCTGTCGCCATTTCATCCATCCTGAGTTGATCCGATGTGCCACGTCACGGTCTATCTCACCATTCCCAGTTTAATATAACATGGAGTAATTAGTGGAATATGAAACTTCTATCGGAGAACACTAATTCGTTCTGGATTTTATAAAAATCGCCTTTCGAGTACCGTAATTAGATACATAAGAGAATGACAATAGGTGTGCAAACGCTGGCGTTCGCTTGGGGTTCAAAAGGTTGAGAGTGAAAGTGTTATGCAAATAGTGCTCTCGGCCGATTACTCGGTGCGTATGAATATAGCGCCGAGTGCTTGGCCGAGTGCTTGGCCGAGCTCTTATCTCTACAACTCGCTTACATCACTTTCTCGGCCGAGCAACATTTTACTGTCTCGCCCTTATACTTGGTACGTGTGACCAAGACAACCGATAGACAAAGTTATTTTCATTCCTTTGTGAAAAACTTGTTAAATTACAGAAGAAATCACAAAACATGTAGGTAAGCAATAAATCTAAGTTACACACACATAAAACAAGAAAGTTAATCAGTAAGTCAGAAATGTTCTCTTGTTTCGCAAGTAAATATTATGTTCGTTCCGACTTATATTGCGTGTAGGTTTTTTTTCATAGTAGCTTTTGCTACTATAAAAACTTTGATGACTTTTGTCATCGAATGACGAATCCCGCCGTTGGGCGGAGCGGGACTTCTTAAAAAAACACCTCGGAACCCCTTCTGTACAATAAGCGGAATATATATAAGTTGAACCAAAATGGCGATCGGCTTTTAATACGCGTTACCAACGCAACTGGTCCAATTTATTTGCCGCGTACTTACGTACTATTCAACGTCGGATGTGTGGTAATAGTTTACCACACATCCCTGAGGAGACTGTGAGGGTCCTCCTCCGAACCTCTCTGAGTACGTAGGTACCTAATAAGGGTCGTGTTCACTCGTGTACGTTCTATTAAATCTACTAAATCGTTTCTCTTTTTGTTGTGTTAGGGTCGAGATATCATTAAAAGCTTTTTTCCACAAATAAAAGGTTCCTTTTTATTTTGTTAAGGATAAAAAATACTAATCCAATATTTTTTGCTTGATAGAAATGTAAGTACGATGTGTAGACAGTACAGATAGTCTTTTTAGTTTTAGAAGTTTGATTTTTCTACAACTATAAGAAAATATGGTTTCAACTCGCATGTGTTCTCAAGATAAAAAGGTCTTGACAAACAGACAGACTGACAACAAAGTGATCCTATAAAGGTTACGTGTTTTTTTTTTAATTATTGACTTTCACTGCCTATTTTGATTTTGGTGGGAAATCGTTAAATTAATTATATTACTGTATTCCTTCAGTTCCGATATGCCGTTCAGAGCCATAGTCTTTAAAAAATCCCGTAGCCCCAGCTGCCAACCCTGAGAAGAAAAACCAAAACAAACTCAAAAACACTACAATTCGTCCAAAAAACACGCACCAACCCCTATTTGTTAACAACAAAATCGATTAAATAAAACAACTCGCCAAGTACGAAAAAGGTCCCATTCAACTGAGAAACAAAATGTCCCGGTGCTACAGTGGACCAATACGTCCCGGTACTAAAGTGGACCAATACGTCCCGTACTAAAGTGGACCAACTCGTCTCTGTCCTACAATGAACCGACACGTCCACGTACCACTGGACCAATCAGCTAAACGGATTGCTATCCGCTACACAAACATTGCAGGTTTTTACAAATAAAATGAACTCGACACATTTTCGAAATGAAAGTTTCAGAATACATTGCTTTTTTTCATTTGTATAAAAGTTGAATTTGTTCTGAACCTGTAGATAGTTGTGATTAATTAATAAGTCGTTTTGCATACCTAAGTTGGTAACAATATTTTCCTTAAAACTATGTTAGTGGATGAATTCTCCAATTTTATACATATTATTATATTCAATTCAATATTTTAATAACAATAAATGTAATATTAATCAATAACAAATGAAAACCGAGAGGATTTTAATGAAAAGAACAGATTTTTTACAGTGTATTATTCTATAAGTCACTTGTGCACAGTTGCCGTTAGCATTTTATAGACACGGTAAATCTTTCAATAATTCGCGCAGCATACGAATGTAATGAATTTCACTTTTTACGTTTTGTATTGCTACATAGATCTATCATCTCGCCAACTCTCCTGTCGCAAGTTTGTTGGAAGAAATTTCATTTGAAGTAAGTAGTACCTTTGTGCTCTTCTAGCTGTATTCGTTATTTTTAAGAGCTTGCGTTTACATCAATGAATGTTCAAGTTTTCATGAACATATTTTTTTCATAACAAGCTTTTATAGCGGTGGTCTATACCTATATAATTAAAACTCGTCAAGACGATTCACACGATCCAAAACTCGACGTGGTTGTGCCGTTTTATTACTGAGTTCCTATGGCTACCTCGCGATTCTTTTCGATTTTTGCATTGTCATCTGATTGACATATGTATGCAAAATTTCAACTCAATCAGTAATCAGGATGTGGATCAAATTTAATTTGCAAGATTTGATCACAAACATCGGACAGGTCAAACTAATATAGGTAAAGCTTGTAAAATAGCATTCTACAATTAGAAAAATACCTCTATTTTCATTTACAAAAAGGTAAGCGGTAAAACAGAAATACCTGTTCGTGTCTAAATAAAAATCCGTCGGATTGGACTCAGGTAGTCGGAGTGACGGTAATAAATGTTTCACTTTGAATGCACAAGAGAGCAATCTCGAGATGAAAAACGGTTTCTTCTGTAATCTTTTCATCTTTTGTCTGTCTGTCCGTGAGATATTTTAGTATAAAATTTCTTTACAACTCATCTTTTTTAATATACATTTTTTTTATTTCTTGTAATGTGCTAATCCTTTGGAAGAAGCATGGTATGACCGACAGAGGTATGACCGTCATAACCAGTAGAGGTATTTTGTAAGACCATGGCAACTAATTTAAAGTGGACTTTCAATTTTAGAAAAAATGAAAATGAATGGTATGAATTTGATTCAATGGAAATATATTTTTCATAACAAGCTTTAAATAGCGCGGTATATACCTACTACATAATTAATACTCATCAAATCCATTCCTCACTACCGAGTTTCTAATGTGATCTTCCAGCTCCAGATCAGACCTGTTTAACATTTAGTATCATAGTACTTGTTAAGATGAATCATACGAGCTCAAATTCGATGGTCCTATGTCGTTTAATTACTGAGTTCCTATAGTCATCTTACAGCTGCGTCATCAGATCAGCTCCATGTCATCATAATATTGCATTGTCACGCGATTTACACATGCATGCAAAATTTCAGTTCAATCGGTAACCGGGAAATGGATCAAATTGAATTTACAAGATTTGATCACAAACATCGGTCAGGTGAAAGTTTTATTTCATACACATAAAATGTAGAAGATTAAATCGTATTTTCCGGTTTGCCAAATAAGTCCAGTTTAGTAAAACAAATGACACAATAAAGCTGTGTGAATTAATGAATAAAGTTTCTGGTTTTGATCTCAATCTTACTTTCGAGTGAACCCTTGCATTAGTGGATAGGATAACTTCCGACAACTCAAGTTTCATGATAAGATTAACTTACATGGAATATATCAGTTGTTTCGTTCTTTTTAGGATTCTGTACTTAAAAAGGAAAAAAAAACGGAACCCTTATAAGGTCTTAAGGACCCTGCAGAAAAGTCGAAGCCAACTGGGGCCGAGGGTTCGTGTCTGAAAGGAAGGCTCTAGACCAGTAGCCTAATTTTCGTAATGAAAACCGTAGCGATATTGTAGCGACTTTGACATTTTCGTATTCCCATCCATCAATCGAGTTTGAACGACACCGATTTTGAACTCGTTCGATCGAAGAGAGGTCGTTTAGAAGTCGTTCGATTGTCGTTCTATCGAATCCCCATCAAGGAACACGTGAATACCGATTTTGGATAGGACTAGATCGAACGACAATGGAATTGGGATTGTTTGATTTTACGTGAATTAGGGCACTGGTATGTTGGCGACGCGGCGACGTAGGAACGGGGTAGATTGTTTAGTCAGCCAAGGGCGGGATTCGTTATTGGATGATTTTTACCTACCATAAAGAAAAACTCTTATCTGTCTGTCAAGAACCTTTATCTCAGGAACGCTTAGGGGTATCGAGTTGAAATCTAAACCTTTTGCGGTCCCTTAAAACTAAATAAAATCAAATTTTTAAGTTAACTAAAAAAGAAGATACGGCCTTTTATGTCCATGCCATTTAGGTCGTCCTATCAACTATATTTGTTTTTTTTTTATGGTGGGTAAAAATCATCCAATGACGAATTCCGCTCTTGAGCGAAGCCGGAAACAGTGTCAGACTCTACTAAACAACCTACCCCATTCCTACGTTGCCATATATACCAGGGCCAGAGTCTTCCTTTCAGACGCAATAACTTGGCCCCAATTGGCTTCGACCGTTATTTTCCTTCAACTATTTTTAGTTCAATAAATGTCTTTCCTACAACCGCGAGAACTCATCTGTCATCATACAAATCTGTCTCGTGAATGCAGCAGGCAATCTCATGTTAAATGTCATGTTTGACTTGCCCACCACCCTTCGCGACACACTTACCGAGTTCGTGATGTTTGTGACGTCACAGCTGACAAATAAAAGTTGTGACGTAAGAAATATCACGTCAGTGGTCTTTGCCACCAAAAGAGAAGTGCTACGAAAATGTGTGATTGTTTCTACAAAGATGTACAAGAAACTTGCGAGCGGGAATGTGTTATCAATGCAAATCGATCGTTTTATTTCAAGTTTTTCGACCATTTATAGGCACTTCTGAAAGATCAAGTCCGTCTGTCCGATAAAAACAAAATGATGCTAATTGCACATTCCAAAGCGTAGGTCTCTATGGAGAAGAATGTGCAAGAAACTCTATGGACTTTCTTGCACATTTTTATAAACCATGTTGTTTTACAAATGTCTCGGTTACATGTTCCTCGTCAATAATATTATCTAAGAACAATGCTGCATTGTTGATAAATAAATAAAATACAATTCTAAAAATTGATATTAAAATAAACCACTGGTTCAACTTATCTGCCACGTACAATACATATAACAATCAAAACAAACTAGCTGAAATTGTATGCAAATGTAAACATTATTGGTACTCTGTTAGTATACACGCTCAGGTGGATTTGTGAATTTCATTTAGGCATCGTTTGTGGCATTCGTTTAGTTGGAATGGCATCATTAATATTATTTTGGTTAATACTGCTGCAGCGGGCGGGTTTGCCCGCATGATCACCCTAAAAAAAGGGTTCAGAGAAGCCAGATAAATAAATATTTTTTTATTTTGTAAATTGTTTTTTTTTACAAACTCTTTTACACTTTAACTTTTGTCCGTAGAAACTAGGTAAGGCCGGTGTCTCCTAGCTGACTATCCTGAGAAGAAACACCGAAACAAACTCAGGGGTAGTCTCTTCTAAACTCCATACAACAAACACGTAATGGTCAAATGAGAGAAGCCAGAAAACACGCAAGGATTAAATTTCAGATTACAAAAAAGATTTTTGAAAATACACCATCGTCTTGCGGATTATCTACTTAGATGTTGTTTATGGGCTTATTTAAATAATACGTTCATCCTCAAAAAATAGGTAACCAAAGAAAAAATCGTTATTAACCTGTTGAATACCGTAATTAGAGACCTAATAGAAAGGCAATAGGTGAGCAAATACAGTCGTTCGCTTGGGGCTCAAGAGTTTAATACTAATTCAGAATAAATAAAAAAAAGCAGTCTCATTCATTATATCAAAGTCAAAACTAATCAGTGTTAGATTGTACGGAAATTCCCGAACATTTACGACGACACTATCCGACCCGATCTGCTCAGACCCAGCCAGTCACGTCAACTTTGACCTAATTTGATCTCTGATCGTCCCCAGAACTTAGTCGACACAGATACGATGCCGTACGGATTAACTTTAATCGTTTCTTTATACGAAGGCTCTTTGTTATCTCGAACAAGAAACTGGGAACGGTATCTCGAACCTAGTGTAGGTATGTTGAGACGGAATTTTTTTACTTGAACCAAGATTTTATGAAAAAAAAAAATATATTTATTTTATTTATTTATTCACTAGCGACCCGCCCCGGCTTCGCACGGGTGCAGTGGTGATATTAAATATATTATGTACGTACTATACATACAAACCTTCCTCTTCCATCACTCTATCTATAAAAAAACCGCATCAAAATCCATTGCGTAGTTTTAAAGATCTAAGCATACCTACATAGGGACAGACAGCGACTTTGTTTTAAACTATGTAATGAAGATTTTTTAATTTCTTAAAAACTCAATCTTGGAACCTCTTTGCGTGCTTTTCACGCCATATTGTCAAAACCTTAAGCTGGTTCTCGTCTGAAAAGAAAGCTCTGGCCCTGGTATAGATGGCGATGTAGGAACGGGGTAGGTTGTTTAGTCAGTAAGAGTCTGACAGTGTCTCCCGCTCCGCTCAAGAGCGGAATTCGTCATTGGATGATTTTTACCTACCTAAAATTTTCTCAAGAAACGTTTTACTGGCATATTTTATTGAATTATTCAAGACCAAGAAATCAGAAATATGTTTAGACAATTAACTAAATGTAAATAATCTTCACATGTCATCATCTTCCTGCCCTTGTCCCGTTTTATTTGGGGTCGGCGCAATATGTCTTTTTCTTCCACTCTGTCCTGTCACCCGTCTCGCTATCACTAACTCCTCTGTCTTTCATATTTCACTTCTCACACAATCCATCCATATTTTCTTTGGTCTCCCTCTCCCTCTCCATCCATCCACATTTATACTCATGGCTTTTTCTGTAACATGCGTTTCATCCCGCCTTTTTACATGGCCATACCAAGACAGACGGTTCCCTTTCAACTTTTCAGTCACTGGCACCACTTTCAAACATTAATCTTCACATGTCATTTAATTAAAATTTATTAGTTCAACATACTCCGTTTAAATGAATAATAATTATTGCTTTAAATACTAATACAACTTAATGTCAAAAACAATGAGAAACATTCAAATTACTTACTGCTAATTAATTTACTTAATACAAAGACAAAAAGAACGCAACTTCATCTACCACTTCAATCAATCGATTTTTTCAACAATATCGCAATGGAAAGTGTGTCAAAAAGCCTATAGGAACTAATTAATATGGCAGTACCCCTCGAGAAATAGCAACTTTTCTTGAACTTCCAGAACTCTTTTTGTACGTGGGTCATAGTTTCCGACGAACTTCTGTCACACTTTTGGCCGATTAGAAGTTGAACTCCTGTCCCTTAAGGCTGTTCCAAATTTCGGTCTTTGAAGAGTTTAGTTGTATGGTGGAAAATATCATCGAATGAGGAATCCCGCCGTTGAGTGGAGCGGGAGACTGTGTCAGACTTCTACTGACTAAACGACCAACCGTTCCTTCCTGCCTTAAATCCAGGGCCCTGTCGTTCCGCTTTCGCTTCAACCGCTGGCCCTAGAAGGCTTCGACCCTGTTGGGCCTCCCCAATTGCTGATTACTACTTGAGGCGCGCGGGAACAGTGTGCGTCGTCGATGACTTGGATTCGGTCTGGACGGCTACCTAATGGGCGGACTGCGAGCTATCTATTGCTCGTCGTCCGCAAGCCCGTGCCTACGGTGGCCGAAAATCGGAATCGGAGATATGGCGGCGGCGGATGCGATGTGAACGCTATTGCTTTTTACCCGACTACGGCGAAGCAAAAGGAGGGTTATGATTTTGACCTGTATGTATGTATGTATGTATGTGGGTATGTGGGTATGGATGTTCATCTGTTACTATATTTACAAATAACTGATCGGAACAGTCTTAGAATTGACATCAAATCCAGTAATCAAAAAGCACGGTTTAAAATTACACGCGTACAATATTAATTCCACACTAAACACGTCCGCACGCATCAAAATTCAGAATTTATAAGCATCGCGCGGCGCGGAACGCCGTCCTTATATAGGAGTCGGGGAGGCGTGACGTCGTGCAGCCCGCTTGTGTCGCAAACGGTTCAAGCCAAATCCGACTTTCGGCGCTACAGGTTACGGCGCTGAATCCACTGTGTGTTCGCGGTTCTACAGAATAACGTCAATGGATAAAACTGAAAAATTAAGATTTATTTTTTTTCTACGTATTTTTCCAGGATAAAAAGTATCCTATTTTATGCCCAGGATAATAAGGTATAATTATACCAAGTTTCATCGAAATCGAACCGTTAGTTTTTACGTGATGCCTGAACATACAGACAGACAGACAGACGGACAGACAGACAAAAATTTTACTGATTGCATTTTTGGGATCACTAACGATCCCTTATCACCCTTTGCTAGTAATTTTTTAAATATATTTAATGTACAGAATTGACTTCTCTACAGATTTATTATAAGTATAGATTAATCAGAACGACAAAATGCCAATTACACTGATTAGGTACAAATTATGTAAAACAAAAAGAAAAATATAACAGGTATACATATTAAGTAATCCACTCACTCAGTCTTCTCGCAAATCGCCAAACATTCAGTCAATATCTCCTTCCATTCATCGGCGAACAGATCTAATCCTGGACTGGATTCAAGGAGAGCGTTGAGTGCGGTTAACATTCGTATTAATTCTTTAAAATTAATTTCATTAAAATTAAAATGTAATTAGTTCACTAATCTATCATTACTAGATACCGAAAAAATAAAAATACTTTTTTTTTTTGTAAAACTAAAACTAATTCATGCGTATTCGAAATTCATACCTTTAAGTAAAGAACAGCTGAGCGGGTTCAATGACCGTAGGTAGTTGTCGGTCGATGCGTACTAACTACCTACGGCCATTGAACCTGCTCAGCTGTTCATACATGCACACTGATAACGCTTTTATATTAGTTTGATGGTCTATTTATAATATTAGTGTGATGGTCTGGATCGTCAGAAGAAGAAATCTTCAGAACCAATAAAACCAATACCAACAATATATTTTTTTTTGTCTCAGGAATCAGACCCTGAAGAAGAACAAGAAGAATCCCCGGACAACGACGACGCATCATTCGACGGTAACATAGAAGACAGTTACTCATCAGCTGCCTTCAGTATCTCCAGCAACATAGTCGAGGTTCCCGAGAGCACATGTGGACCTACTCCTTCTAAGAGGTTCTTAGATGAGGATAAGAATAAACGGCATTGCACTGAAGTTGATGACGAATATGATGCTATCGGTAAGTTTTGACCCTTTAACCACAGAAGGAAATCATCGTGAGGAAACCAACATGTCCTAGAACCAAAAATTTGAAGACATGTGATAGATGTCACATGCCTTCGAATTTTTCCAAGCTTCACTGGGCCCGCGTGGTGGACTACGGCCCATAACCTTTCCAAGAGAGGAGATCTGAGTCCCAGCAGTAGGAATATTATAAAGCTAATGGTATGACGAAGGGAAGGCGCAAATTACTGATCTCACCATGTTAAGAGATTAAGGAACTAGTAGTAAAGAACCATCGAGGACATGACGGACCATGTCGGATTTACATTACCTGCACCGACCGACGACCTTTGGAATGCTAAGCAATACAATGGTCACTTTTATTCCAAGAGATAGTATTGTAAACTAACATTTTAATCTGTTCTAACCATTTTAGATTCAAGATGAGTGACCGAAATTTCGCACAAATTAAGTTGCATTTACTTGGGCAAGTTAATTGGACTGAGAAGACTCGGTTCAATGAACTCCAAGACGGAATGGACCCGAGCCTAAAATAATAGTAACCCAATGTTACGGGGTATCTGTTGATATAACATATATGTATACATATTTTACGCTCAAAGACCAAAGCGCTTAAAGAGTGAAAAAATTGCTCTGAATGCGTTGTCGTTTTCAAACTGCTACGTCTCCAATTTCGAGTCATCATCATCAGCCTTTTTAATGTTCCCACTGCTGAGACACAGGTCTCCTCTCTAGTAGAGGGATTTCGAATTTCGAGTCATGGCATTAAAAAAACCAACCATGACGCGTTGTGGCAATGTAGAAAAGCAATGACCAAAATGTTACCGACAATCTATTATTTTTATAGTAATTCCATAGGCAATTGAATGAATTTAGCATTGTCATCAGATTGCCTAGATTGTTTTATGCTACCGGTATCGGTTCGGCGCTCTGATTGGTTCGCTCCAAGCTATTTAACCAAATAAAGAGCCAAACGCACTAAACGTTTCGATCACTTTAACGTAAAAATAACTCACACTCAGCACACAATCATGTAAGTAACATAAGCTAGCGGAGTCTCATTGCGCTGCGCAAGCCTCTGCTTCTGTCTATTTGGTTCAAAGTAGTCTAACTAGAAGAAGATGAGGAAAGGCTACGAACGCTTACTCACTCTAACTGCCGTCAATGTCATTTCCTTCTTGGTTTATCAAGTAACACGTTTATTTCCCGATGTAATTGCTTCAGTTAGCCCTCCGAAGGTGTCATAGCTTTTCCACATCGCCACAACGCGCCAACGCCGTTTTCATTAGTGCCACAACTAGAAATTCGTGATGCGGCTTTCTAAACAAGTCACAGCGCATTGAGGATCATTTATTCGCTCATTGACTGATTCGGGTCTTCGAACATAACATATACATGTACAGTTTACACATAGGTACTCAACAAAATTAGTTCCATTCGAAACGTCATGTGAATTGGAAGATATTCACTAAGTTCTCTTAATCCCTTGTTATCCCATTCAGTGAACAGAAGAGGACATTCTGTGACTATGTATGTGCTATATGTTAAGGCAAAAATATAGGTGTAAACATCCCAAACCACTTTAGACAATAAAATTAGAATAATGGCCCATTTAGACGGAGATAGATTCTCGCTCGTTTTGTGGGAAGAACGTGCATAAACGATATCCGTCAAGATATTATTGCACTCATGGGTTTAATATCTACAGTGTAAGAGAAAATGAGCAGGCATTATTATTGAATATTTCAGATATTTTAGTTTTTTTTCGTGGGAAAATATGAAATAAATTTTCTTATTTTGAATGGAGCGAGAAGAAGTCTGTTCTCAAAACGGTGAAGGAAAACATCGTGAGGAAACCGGCATGTCCTAGAACCAAAAATTCGAAGACATGTGACATCCACCAATCTGCACTGGGCCCGCGTGGTGGATTATGGCCCATTCCCTCTCCTAGAGAGAGAAGGCCTGTGTCCCTGCAGTGGGAACATTAAAAGGCTGATTAAACTTGTCAATGTTCCTTTACTTGGCCTTGGGTTTTTCAGGGTCTTGATAAATTTTCCAAACAATTATTTATTTTACACTTTCTTGTACAACATGACTTATATTAAAAGGAAATATATTAAAAGGAAAACTTATAAATAAAAAAAACATCCTGTTGGCTACGCACTCGGCGATTTCTTCCAGAAATAATAACCAAATATCGTATGTATATACGTTGCCAGGACACAAAATGGCGTTGGGCATGGAACAATGTAACAACTCATTTTCATTTACCTGCCTAACCTTTCTCTATGCAGTTTGTCTTGATCCCTTTCACATTTGTAGTTCGTTTCTGTTTTTTATCAAACTGAGTCTATTTTTGATTAAACATCTTGCTATTACAACCAAGGTTCTCACTCTGCCATTTTTTTTTCTTCCAGGTGTGAACGTGGCCGCAAAACTGCGCAATCTTCCAGGAAACATGCGGATTCTGGCAGAGAAGCTGATCAACGATGTACTGTTCCAAGCGCAGACGAATGGACTCTCAAATGCTACGTTCATCAGTACACCTGATCCCTTTAAATAGATTTTTTTGGACAAACAACATTAGAAAAGGAAATGAAAATTTGCGCCTATTGAAAATATGTATTTAAATATTCTTCTGAATTTAACACTGTCTCAATTAAGGCCAATATTTCATCGTATTTGTTGTATCTATAAAAATATATTACTTATTCAAATTAACCTTGTCTTTTTCTTTCCAATAACCTTTTAGCGTTAGAGATCCGGATCTGAGTGTAAAGCTGATATATCATAGGACAATGTCACGAGGAAGAGGAGAGGAGGCATATCTCCACTAACATGACGCGCAACGCTCTGCTAAATCTACGTGACACTGCTACGTTGTCAGTGACCCACAAATCAAAAATACATTTACGTGACGCGGGACATGTCATTGTAAAACCTATCGGTTTCTTACCACCCTCACCAGGTCATCGAGCATGTTGAAAAAAGCGTGTGTGTCGTGCGCAGCTAAAAAGAGGCCCGCGTGGGTCCAACGAAGCACTTTTGTAAAGGACCGCGTAGGCGTACCCTTTACGCAGTTTCAGCCCTTAATAAGAGCCCCAGAATAGGGTAATTTCCCAATCCCGTCATTGAGATCCTTACACAACGGAATAACGAGTCTATTCGCATTCCACAAAGCTTACATACTAAGATATAAACATCGGCCGCCTCCCTAAATATGAACAGTTAGAAAATTAAGAGGAAACGTGGATAAAATTGGTCCATATCAAATTCTCAGCTACAGTGTGTGTAAATTCTTTTGCAGAAATTGCTAACGTGATAAGAATTCCTTGGTAAAGGATCTTGTAGTGCCTCGCTATTTATCAATGGAGTCGATCTATCATAAATATGATTTTATTGAGCTGTTCAGAGCAGCCAAATAAGGCCAGACAGCAAAGTCAAGCCTGGTTGGAAAATATGGATAAGAAAGACAAATTATTTGGTGGTATATTAAGCATACATTCTAAACAAGCGGTTCCCATCGTCGCGCGTCGTTCGACTCGACTGGAAAAATTTGCCTGCTGCGGTCTTCCCGCCGATTATAATTTAAGTAAATGCAATGCCAGAGAGAATAGGCTCTTAAGGTGTCTGCACACAGCGTGCGCGGCGCGGCGGGACCGGGCGGCGACGCGACGCTGAGCAGTGTAATGTACTAGATAGTACGGACGACGCCACACAGAGCCGTCCCGCTCGACGCGACGGTAACCTCGGATCTGTATGGCATCGTCGTGTCGCCGCCCGGTCCCGCCGCGTCGCGCCCGCTGTGTGCAGAGACCTTTAATAAACTAATGCGTCTCATTATCAGAGATTGCACCAGTGGGCCGTAACCAAAAATATATAATGTAATGTTTGCACAATTTCATCTTTAGCTGTTGCTATTTAAAGCTTATCTTGATCCATTAATCCATATCAATAATTTAACTACTGCTAGAGCACCAAGTCTCTTTACTCACGTCTTAACGGTTGTAAGGATTTGGATAAAACTTGGCACATGAGTAAACATCCTATCCTTTGCCCTGGAATAGGACTTAAAATGCTTTTATCCCAAAAGTATGATCTCTTGGGAAGATTTTCGACATCCACGCTAGTTAAGGTGCCGGCAAAACCTTTTAAATCATATTAAAACTTAGCTAAACTTTAATGCATTTTCCTGCAAAATCTTGGAGATAGAAAAGAGAAGCTCTTCCAAGTAAATTCAAACCAAATATGTACAGTTCTGTTAACAGTGTAAAGTCTTACGTAAACATTGGACGGTGGAGCGAGCTCCGTGCGGTCGGCTCCGACCAAATGTTTGTAATAGGTAGCTTTGTTTGTTCCTAGTCTAGGATGTCTGTTTTGGGTTTAGATACTTCTTTTAACTAGGGGTTTTATTGAGGCTAACTACCTTTATTTATACCCGAAAAAACACAGCACATTCTAAGATAGTTTTACTTCATCCTACTTGCATAACTTGTAAGACCCTACTCTATTTATATTTTTATGAGCTGGCTTCCTATGTTCATGATATGTCAACCTCGATATTTTTTACCCTGAAACAAGTATTCTACCCGCAAAAAAATAGTACAGGCTGTACCTACTCGCTTTAAATAGGTAGGTATCAATGGGATATGTGAGGATATTGTATTTTAGAGATAAACTTTCAAACCTGAAATTAGGATAACAATTACAACACTAGATTGAAGCTCTATTATATAATAGTCTCTTCACGATAAAACCGACAGACCCATGAACCTGAAATTTGAAGACGTATCATCCACGAATTCGCGTTAGGTCCTTGTGGATTTTTTTTATTGTAGGTAAAAATCATCGAATGACGAAACCTGCTCTTAGGCGGAGCGGGAGACCAGTGTCAGACTTTTACTGACTAAAAAACCTACCCCACTCCTTCCTTGCCTTATTCCTAGAGCCGCGGTAATAGTTTTACACAAACCGGCAGCTCCAGAAGGCTTCGACCCTGAGTACAGTTTGCTGACAACTCCTTGAGGCACTCGGGAACGGTGCGCGCCGTTGAGGTCCTTGTGGTGGATTAAATTACAGCCTATACATAAAAAGGAGGCCTGAGTTCCATAGCAGTGTGAACATGACGGAAATGATTGTCATATTATTCTGTTACTCAATATATACTGCATATGAATTTCATTAGTTATGTACATATCTATGTAAATAGTACGCCACAAAATACCCGTGTATCTTTTTCCTCTGTCAAATCCATCCCAAGGTTTTCTTTAAAAAATGCTTTTAGCGATAAGACCGCCCATTGTAACACCTTAGTAATTTTAAACTCCTAATGTACTAAATTGTATTTATGGTGAACCTACAATAATAAAGAGTAGTTCTATCTATCTATCTATCTATCTCAATCCTAAAAAAACCTTACCTTGGTGAAGCTATCGCATGATACGGAACATCTCTGCCCCGGCCTATGAGTTCGTTGGCGCCTTCGACGATGCCCCAGGGTGCTATACCGATGCTGACGACCCGACCTGCTCGCTGTGACCGTTCCAGCTGCAACGCGTCCCCTACTTGACGGGTGACACCTGTGGATGGACAATGGGTTAGTATTCTGAAAATGGCATATTTTAAAACTAGCGTACTACGTATATGACTTGTTTAGGACCTTGAGTAAGATCTGTAAGAATGGTACTGATCACCTCCCCTTTATTCATAACTAGCTTTTGCCCGCGGCTTCGCCCGCGTACATAAAATATAGCCTATGTTACTCAGGAGTAAAGTAGGTTTCTATTGTTGCTATTTTTTTTCCAATCGGACCAGTAGTTTCAGAGATTAACAAAAAAATAAAAAACAAACTTTCCCTCTTTATTATATTAGTGTAGATAAAGGGGAGGCTTAAACTTGGCATTGGGATAAATTCAGCTATTTCTTTATTATAGCAATAAATGTATCTCTGCACTAGCTTATAAAACGAACACGTGTATTGTATAATCAATGATTTTATTTTGATTTTATAATTAAAATTTCAAATATAAAAATTGACTAAAAAACATAAAAATATTGCCTACTGACTTATGGTGAGCAGGTAAAATGCCGTGACTCTCCGTAACAGGCGTGAATGTGGACGGTTTACGCGGGGTAAATAAAAAGATCTTTATTTTGCAAATAGGCTTAAAAAACCCTTTTACATGTCATTTTTTTTTCTATGCTAGATGAGACGTGTTTTCCTAGCTGACTACCCTGAGAAGAAATACCAAAATAAACTCAGGGGTCAAAGTCTCTTTTAAAGTCCATTTAGTAAATATGTATTGGTCAAATCACATAAGGACCATACAGATTTGTTTGAGATGGTCTTTGAAGAAAGAGCTATACAAATTTGAGTAGGGTACTGTGAATTTATGGTGTGAATTCACAGTACCCGCGATAATAAAAACAGCGCACAACAAAAACATACAAGAAAAAAAGCAATTTATTCAAAAAATATAATTTAAAAACAACACGGACATTGTTTTCATACAATTGCATTCGAACAGTAGCAGTGGAGAGAAAGTTCTGGACAAATTATAAAGTAGTTTCATCTGTTGAGTCCAACAATGCGGACAAAATACTTCGAGTTCTGACTCAGTTCAGTTTTGTTTTCGAGGAATGTTAATGTTAAAATATTAAAGAGGAAATTGAACAAAACATTGCAGTTATGGCCGACATAATTGTATTTTTAATATCACTTAAAACTTAGAGGTGTTTAAGTCCAGTGTCAATGGTTTCTTGTTATGATAGATAAAAGTCATTCAATGACGAATCCCGCCCTTTGGCGGACCGGGAAACAGTGTCAGACTCTTACTGATTAAACAACCTACCCCATTCCTACGTTGCCATATATACTAGGGCCGGAGCCTTTCTTTCAGCCGCGAATCCTTAGCCCCACTTAGCTTCGACCCTTCTGCTTCTTCCCTACTCTACTTCTGCTGATAACTCTTTGAGGCGCACGGGAACAGTGCGTGCCGTCGACGGCTGGGCTTGGTCCGGACGGTTACCAGACGATTGACCGGCGAGCTACCCATTGCTTATCATCCATAAGCCCGCGCAAGTGTCAATGGTTACTTCTAGGCAAGCGTGCTTTCTGTGGGCCACATCATCGCTTATGCCGATCTAGGCGCGTCAGACTACAAACATTTTATATGACAACTAAACTTGTAGAGCTACATTATATCCACGCCACGCGTCGCACCGCTACACACATATCAGGTTTAGCTCACGTGTGCGTCGCTCTATAGTTCGATTTTTAATTCTAGACTACGATTTGACAACTCAGAATGTCACACTCTAGAAATATGTTCCCAATTTTCTGGAGTTTGACATTTTATGTTGTCAAATCGTAGTCTAGGATTAAAAAACGAACTATAATGTGGACTCGCTTTAGTTCTCCTGAGGATATCATCATTCCTAATTCAGTCACGTAAGGAGACTAAAGCACTTTGGGTGGCTTTAAGCCTTCAGATAAGGCCCATTGTAACTATTAATAGTTATTAACAAAACAATACCGTTAACGTCACAGATTGCTCCATGGCTGGTATAATGGAGTTACCAGAACAAGCCGGGCTGTATTGCCATTTAGTGGACACACGTGCTTGCGTTCAATACACCGTGTATCATGTCTGTAGGGACAATGGACACGTTAACTAAGTTAGAGGCACTGCGATTGGGTAGTTTTGGCTAAATGTTTAATGTTTGGTCGGTTTGGAAGGAGACTTTTGGAATTCTAGCTTTTGCCTCGTAATAGCTTGAAACATACTTTAGTTTCATAAATATATAAATATATTTTTTTAATTGCAATAAACTAGTGCTTGATCCCACCTGATGGTAAACAGTGATGCTAAACTAATGAGTTTATTAAAAGACTATCCACTCTAGCCTTGAAGACACCCAAATTACCTATAATAATCAGATGGGAAGGCCGCAGCAGGCAATTTGTTCCAGTCGTTCGATGTATGCGGAATAAAAGTTGAATCGAAACGCTTAGTCCGAACCGTAGAGGACTCAACAAAGGATGGATTGGTCTCAACAACGTAAGGACGTAAGGATGGATGGGTTGTCCGATGATAGAAAAGAGTTTGAGGAATCAACACAAAAAACAGTTTTATGATTACAGACTCAAAGTCGAAGTGATAACCAGATAGTAGCCTATGTTTTCCTTAGGGTTAATGCTTACTCCATACCAAATTTCATCAAAAATGGTTCGGCAGTTTAATCCGGGAAATCGCAACCAACAGAGTTACTCTAATGATTTTACTAACGATCCTTAAGAGCGGCCAACCCGACGTACATTTTCATACAACCGCTCCTACGTGATTGTGATACATCTTTCAAAAGATATTTTGGATACATAGATATCTTGTGGATATAATCTAGGCTTCTATAGAAATCAAAACGTAAATTTGTGTAAGGGTAATCCAGTAAAGACCTCTAAATATCTGCTATTTAACGTAAACTATGACTTTCCATAATGTACTCCTATATTAAAAATATAAAAAGTACGTCTATAGAAGCCTAGCGCATTTATTCGAGATTCTAATTGATGTCATTGTTTTTTTCAAAAATCCTTAAGGGTTTAATAAAAACACGTCTTTCCTGGAACAAGTTTTGTGAAATATTCGAGTAAATCTTAGAATTACTGAATGCCAACAGAGTTTTCAGGTGTTATGTCTCTTTTTCGCATTACTTTTGCATCAAACATCACATTGGATTGCTTTAGATGTAGTAACAAGCTTTTAAATCATCCTCGAGGTGAGTCAGGAAGGGTCACCTTAAGTTCGATTTCGCCTTAATGATGTCGACCACAAAATGGTAGACAAAGTGACATCGACTAACATATCGATAAGTCGAAGTGTTGGTTCGATAAAATAACAACTTCTTGGCTATGGTTATCGAATTAAAACGTCAAATTTGACGTATAAAAAACTAATAACAATTAGCGAATCGAAAACGTTTGACCACGTGACTTTTCGAAGGCATATGTCGGTTCCATACATTTCGGAGTTTCGAATTTCGTTATCGTTAGTGAGAATGTGACTTTGTCTAAGTCCCAAGTTCTTGAAACCCGCACGAAGGCCCGCGTTCGCTTACCTGCATACCTATTGTCTTTCTATTATGTCTCTAAATACGGTATTTGAAAGGTACACTAACGACATTGCGCTACGCTAATACTCTGTAGGTGCCAAAGTGCAAGCCTATGTTCAAGCTAATGTCCCAATGTCACATTGTCGCTAAGTTAATTAAATTTTACTGCAGCGCTTAGTTCCTGAGTTGCCAGCTCTAAGAGGTAATTTAACTTTTGGGGATGAACGAAACTTTTAGTGACATTGTGTACGGAGATATAAATTTTTATTTTAAGTAAAAACAAATGGCGGAAATTGCGGTTGCAATGTTTTTTTAGTTATCTTTTTAACAGACTTAAATTAAAAAGGATAAATCAAAATAAAATATTAACTATACCTATTCTCATTTGCATACTTTTTTAGGGTAGGTAAAAATCATCTCAAGTCTTTTTTTTTTTTTTTACTTGCAATAAACTAGTGCTAGTGAAGTCAAAGTCAAAGTCTTTTTATTTCACATAAGCCAACAAGGGCACTTGTAAAACGTCAGAAGCTAGTGCACGGTTCCAAATTGGTTGTTTCCTATGGAGAAGAACCGGCAAGAATAACGAATCCCGCCGTTGGGCGGAGTAGGAAACAGTGTCAGACTCTTACTGATTAAACAACCTACCCTGTTCCTTCCTTGCCTTGATCTCTAAGCCCTCGTAATACTACTGGAACAATATGCCTGCTGCAGCCTTGCCTTCCTATTATAACGTGTCTTTAAGGCTAGAGTGAATAGACTCTTAATAAATTAACTATTGCTCTTCACCATCAGCGATTGGCTAGAGTGAATAGACTCTTAATAAATTAACTATTGCTCTTCAACATCAGCGATTGGCTAGAGTCAATAGACTCTTAATAAATTAACTATTGCTCTTCACCATCAGCGATTGGCTAGAGTGAATAGACTCTTAATAAATTAACTATTGCTCTTCACCATCAGCGATTGGCTAGAGTGAATAGACTCTTAATAAATTAACTATTGCTCTTCACCATCAGCGATTGGCTAGAGTGAATAGACTCTTAATAAATTAACTATTGCTCTTCAACATCAGCGATTGGCTAGAGTCAATAGACTCTTAATAAATTAACTATTGCTCTTCACCATCAGCGATTGGCTAGAGTGAATAGACTCTTAATAAATTAACTATTGCTCTTCACCATCAGCGATTGGCTAGAGTGAATAGACTCTTAATAAATTAACTATTGCTCTTCACCATCAGCGATTGGCTAGAGTCAATAGACTCTTAATAAATTAACTATTGCTCTTCACCATCAGCGATTGGCTAGAGTGAATAGACTCTTAATAAATTAACTATTGCTCTTCACCATCAGCGATTGGCTAGAGTGAATAGACTCTTAATAAATTAACTATTGCTCTTCACCATCAGCGATTGGCTAGAGTGAATAGACTCTTAATAAATTAACTATTGCTCTTCACCATCAGCGATTGGCTAGAGTGAATAGACTCTTAATAAATTAACTATTGCTCTTCACCATCAGCGATTGGCTAGAGTGAATAGACTCTTAATAAATTAACTATTGCTCTTCACCATCAGCGATTGGCTAGAGTCAATAGACTCTTAATAAATTAACTATTGCTCTTCACCATCAGCGATTGGCTAGAGTGAATAGACTCTTAATAAATTAACTATTGCTCTTCACCATCAGCGATTGGCTAGAGTGAATGGACTCTTAATAAATTAACTATTGCTCTTCACCATCAGCGATTGGCTAGAGTGAATAGACTCTTAATAAATTAACTATTGCTCTTCACCAGCAGCGATTGGCTAGAGTGAATAGACTCTTAATAAACTAACTATTGCTCTTCACCAACAGCGATTGCATCACTGCTTACCATCAGGTTTTTTTTATGGTGGGCAAAAATCATCTAATGTCAAATCGCGCCCTTGGGCGGAACGGGAAATATTGTCAGACTTTTACTGACTAAACAACCCACCCCGTTCTTTCTTTGTCTTATTTCCAGGACCCTGGTGTTACGCTATCACATTGACTCATAGATCCAGGAGGCTTTGACGTACCATCAGTTGGGATCTCAGTTATACACAAGTCCATTGCCCGCGACTACTTCCGCGCGCATGGCGTTCGGAATTTAACTCCTAAAAGACATCCTATCTTAAAGAGTAGATTAGAAGTTTATCATAATTTAACGAGATCATCATTTCAGCCGAAAGACGTCCACTGCTGGACATAGGCCTCCCCCAAGCGCCGCCACAAAGACCGGTCCTGTGCGTCTTGCATCCATCGGCTTCCAGCAACCCTGACCAGGTCATCGGTCCACCTTGTGGAAGGCCTTCCAACGCTACGTCTTCCGGTACGCGGTCGCCACTCCAGAACCTTTCGGTATTTAATGAGATATTTAATAAGATTTCTTTATAAACAACTGACATTCCTAGTAGTATTAGGTAGCACTGTCATGGAAAACAAAAAGGAACTAATATTAAACAAAGGTAAACAAACCTGTATTAGTGCCTCCCGTAAATATCCAGGCCCCAGTGGTCTTTGCAGCTTTCAGCAGTCCCTTTCTCAGCACTTTCTTGAGCTTTGGCTGCAGGTCGAAGTTAGCCTTGCCACCCTGGATGGTGATGAGCAGCTTCGGTCGGTCGAGGGCCCATTCTCTCGTCAGCAGCTGGACTATCAGCTCGGGACGGGTGTCGTGGGAGAGGCGGACGTACTGGAGGAATAATTACTTGGTTAATTGGTGATTCTCTTATTGCTTTTGTGCTAACTAAAGAGTAAAGGCCGTTAAATTTTAATCGTTTTAATCCTGTGGAGCGTCGATCTGGTACATGAAAGACTGTCGATTTGCAAAGATAAAATCATTACATAGTATAAAACAAAATTGCGCTGTCCCTGTGTATGCTTAGATCTTTGATGCGATTTTTTTTTAACAGATATAATGTTTCAAGAAAAATGTGTATAATATATATTTAATATCAGTACCCGTGCGAAGCTGGGGCGGGTCGCTAGTTAAAAGTAAAAGTAAAAAATAAAGCACTTTTTTAAACGCGAATTTATTTACACTTGCATAAAATTAGTTTCTTTAAGTAAACGGTTTGCGAACGCCGGCGTTCGTTCGAGGCTCAAAGGTTTAAACAGCATTTACTTATAAAAAATATTAAAGTTCAAAGTAGAAGAATTTCTTCACAGATGCAGACTGACGTTACAACTGCATGCTTATCAAATTATGTAAACAAAATAATGTCAAAACTAGTTCCTGTCAAAGTGACAAGATGTTCTTATCAGCGTTATTTATTGTTATTTCTAAAGAGATTTCAATGAAAGGTTACATACAAAGACATAAATCCAGAGTGTGGTAGCTTAGGTATGTCTTTTCAGTGGTTTTGTTTGACCACGCACGCATACATCATCATGACCATTTCAGTCAATTTTTCACTGTGAGACATAGCCTTGTTTGACTCAAGGTTTTAATACTTACCTATGTTATATCTCCTACTAGCAGACCCCGCGAACTTTATTTCGCCTTAGAGGCAATAAATCAACAGATTTTTTTTTAAATATTTTTGGTATCCTATGTCCTTCTCCTAAACTGCCTGGAGCCTAGAGGGTATGTGCAAACTGTTACCTCGACTCCAGAAATAAGGCAAGGAAGGTACGGGGTAGGTTTTTTAGTCAGTAAGAGTCTGACACTGGTCTCCCGCTCCGCCCATGAGCGGGTTTCGGCATTGGATGATTTTCACCTACCATAAAAAAAAAAAAATGTCCTTCTCCTGGTTCTTAGCTACGTCTCTACCCATTTTCAGTCAAATCGGTTCTGCCATTCTTGAGTTATAAGTAGTGTAACTAACACGACTTTCTTTTATATTCACACTAGCTTCTGCCAGCGGCTGCGCCCGCGTGAAGGTAGGTTTTTCCATACAAACTTTAGATCCCATAATTATGTTTTCGTTGAGTTTTCATTATTTTTAAGATGTATTCTGCTATTCGGGGCAGAGACAAGTCCAACGAACCAAAATCCATGAAAATTGGTCTATCCGATCTCGAGTTTTAAGTGTTGTAACAAACCTGTCTTTGTTTTATATTATAGATAGATTTCAAATCTTTGGTTTGACTACGCATTAAGAGTTTTCTATTTCACCTTCGGACCATAGTTTTAATGGAAAAATTATATATCCTATTCATTAATTGAAATAAAAGTAGAAAATATTTATTTAGCACACAATGTACAAACTGTATATATTAAACCGAAAAAAATACGTGTCAATTAGTGATTTAAAGTGAAAGAAAATTCCTAAGACATTCAGTCACAGTGCATAAAGTTTTTATAAATAAAAATGTATATAAAATATAAATTAACTCACCTGAGCTTTAGTTGGATGTGGCCCACCCTGGAACTCGACGGTTCCGTAGGCGTCGGTTGGAGCTGATTGCGTATGGCGAGCTGGTACCCATGCTTCCCCAGGGTTGGCAGTCTGGGTGTTCGAGCCGTGCGCTGTCTTGCTGAGCCCGCACCAGCATCTGAAAACAATGGAATTTTCAATAATATTCTGTTCGTGTTAGAGTACAAAATATTTTAGAATCAAACAATAAAATATGTAAAAGGTTTGGCCCCGCGTTTGGCCCATAAAGAGGCCCTCTCTCGCATAACCTATGGTCTCTAAAGGTTTCGACTCAGCAGTACCTCTACAGTTTTCCTGTGGGGTATCCCACACACACGTGCTTTCGACGCCTCAGACTCGGTCCGAACGGCAAAATAACTGTAGCTTGTTATCCGCAATGCCAATGCCAAGTGTAGTCTAGTGGTTTACTAGGCTAAAAATAGCTAACCTTGTCCAAAATGTCTGCCATAAAAACTTATTTCTGTCATAATGAATTATTCGTTCTGACACAACTAAAAAGAAAATGAAACAAGTGAAAATTAGGTTGTGACTTTTTGACAAGGCACTTTTGAAACATTTTTTTATGTGAAGTTTTTATTTAAAAAATACAAAATTACCAGTTTTTTCTGGAAGCTATTGGCAATGGAAGAAGAAACTACGAAGGAAGACATACAACCTTCCACAAGTAAGAAAGAAAGTCAGAGGACGAATTCTGGAAATGACTTATATGACGAGGGGAGACACGAAGAGGATGCGTCGAATAGTGAAACATCGGTGTCTGCCACGTACTCTGCGAGGAGTCGGCTGGACATGGTGGACGCTCGACCAGAACCACCCAAACCATCTCTGGGCAAAAGAGAAGCCAAGGCTCCTGAGAGGAAAAAGAAAGGTAGAAAAGGTGGCAGAATCGAAAAGAGAAGACGATCGTATACTCGGCGTCAAGTAAGAAGAGTGCCAATGAGAAGGAAGCCAGCAGTGCGCCATGCCAGAGGAGAGGAAAGAAGAATTCGCGAGCATTCAGTTTCTTCAATCTTCACCAGGCTATCATCACGCAGTGGCTCCAGAACCCCAGGCTGCGTGCACTGCGGACACCGTTGCTGCCGCAGAAGGTAGATAACATTGTTTAGAAATGTAATCTGGATTTTTGATTGATTTGGAAATAAACCTTTTTGTTTGTATACCCTGTTTGATTTGAACTCCCTAAGTTAGAAGCGGTTTGTCGTCAGATACGAAAGCAAAGTCATCAGACACGTATACGTAAAGAAGAGATATACGAGCCGGAGATACAGAAAACGCAGAAGAATTCCTAGAAAGAAGATTTTGGGTTCAAAAAAGTTTAAGAAAAAGCCTAAGATAAAGTTCTTCGGACGTCCGTTTACAGGTTAGGTAACTTCTTAATTCTTATGGATAGGCTCGCATTTGACCGCTACCTCACCTGACGTTAAGCAATGATATGGCTGACGAAAGAGCATATGTATCTAAAAGTAATCTGTTACTCTGGACTTAAAAACCCCATTATCAGGAAACACAAGACTCCGGTCGAGAATTCTACTCCTTAGCTGTACGCACAATAAATGTTTCCAAATAGGCCTTATTGTGCAAAAATGTGGCCATCGACTATAAAATGAGGTGCAAAGCCTTACATTTCGTGCAGTCGATGATACACAAGACTAGACGGAATTAAACTGTGCACTTTTAACACGAGGCGTCCAAAATATAAACCAACAGACTAGCAAGCCGGCATCGGTGTTCTAGACTGGAGTTCTGCTGCAGAGAATGGTCATCAGGGTTCCATCCAAATCTTTGTCCGTCTGCCAAAACAGCATTAGAGTCTGTTTGAGTGAGTGCCCATTTGCATCGAGTTTGATGGCCCTTTGTTCTCTGTGTTTACTCGCTGGCGCCAGTGAGAATCGGTTTGTGGAAATGGAAGCTCAAACAAATTATATGCTGGAGTATTAATCTCGTGTTATGGCTGAGTAACGCCATAATTTGTGTCTTTGTGACGCCATTATGTTGGTATCAAAGGGATTATAGTAAACAAATTATTGCATGTAGCATTGTAGTAATTGACTCAATTGCTGGACTTCCCAGCAATGGAGAGAGTATTTTTATGTAAGTATATTCATCAAAAAATATCTAAACCGTAAGGACCATGCAGAAGGGTCGAAGCAAGCTGGGGCTAAGGGTTTGCGTCTGAAGGCTTTGGCCCTGGTATAGAGGCAACGTAGGGAAGGGAGAGGTTCTTTAGTCAGTAAGAGTCTGACGCTAAGAGCAGGATTTGTCACAGGATTATTTTTCCCACTTTTAAAAAAGTCGTACCTCATCCATACTTATACATGTTATAAATGCAAAAATAACTAACTAACGGATTTGGATGAAACTGGACACAAAATAAACCATGTCTCGTATTTTTTTACGGGGACTATGTTTCCTCGAGATTATTTCCGAAAGAAGCTGCAGTGCACTGCAGTGGATTAAGAGTGGGATTCGTCATTGGATGATTTTTACACACCATAAAAAAAGTTCGCGCCAATCACATTTTTTTTTCAATGCAGCATTTTCAAAGCTGGTTCAGACCGGCTCCCGAAGCCAGATGCTATCACCCCTGTTTATAAACACAAACTCGACTCCAGAAGAGGAGGTGACCTTGCCACCACAAACATATTGTCAGGTAAGGTGCACCCACTCATAATATCGTCGACGGCGCGCAATGTTCCCACGCGCCTCGAAGAGTTGACAGCAAACCGTAAGGGCCCTGCAGAAGGGTCGAACTCAACTGTGGCCAAGGGTTTGCATCTAAAATGAAGTCTCTTACCCTGACATATATGGCGTGGGAATAGGTTAGGTTGTTTAAACCTTAAAAAAAATCTTGGTTGAAAAAAATTCTAATAGCTTTCAAGAATACCGCTACCGCTACATCGTGCTCGCATATTAGAATCAACATTTTGTAACCAAGTAATATGTAAATATAAATTTTGATTTAAAAGAGTGCCCAAGGCGTTTCTTGCACGTTCTTCTCCATAGGAGTCTACGCCTTGGAACGTGCAAACTAGCTTCAATTTTGATATTTCAAAAGTGCCTGTAAATGGTCTATTTGAAATAAATGAGTTTAGTTTGAGTTTGAATAAAGCACTTGGAATTTTTAAAAGGGATAACTTGAACCTGGAACTCAAAGGATAACTAAACGACACAGGTGGGCTTTAGATAGTATAAGTTAGAAACACCGTTCCTCTAGCGAGAGGATGATGATTCATTGAATGATTTCCAAAATTTTCAAATTTTCAATTCAATTTCAAATAGGTAACGATTATTATTTATATTACCAGACTAGTTTCTACTACAACTGACAGAAGCGAACGCATCTTACTCTTACTAATAATATAAATGTGAAAGTTACGATGTTTGGATGTTTAGATGTTTATTACTCAATCACGCCAAAACGGGTGGACGGATCTGGATGAAATTTGGCACAGGCATAGGATACACTCTGGAATAGGACATAGGTTACTTTTTATCCCAGAAACCTCAACCCCAACCCCAATACCACGCGGGCGAAGCTGCGGGCAAAAGCTAGTTTATTATAATTCAACAGTTATTTACAATATTAAATACATTTTCTTGTAGGTAACACCGGAGATGATCTTCGAAACGTTGCGTGTTCTCAACTTTTGGAAACAAGAGGTTCCAACTGATCTCATCTTGGAATATATCAGGGTAAGTTCATTGTATTAAAAAGAAAATATTTTGTAAAATATTCAAAAACTGGTATAAGGCTGTTGCTATATTAGTGTGAATTTTGAAAAAGGGTAGTTTACGTTTTAAAAGTTCACGTAAAAATGACTACTAACTACAACTTCTAATTTTTACGTATATTAAACTTATACATTATACGTTTGCTTTATAAAAGTATGGGATTATTTAACTATGTCTGAAATGAGGATTGAAATACCAACTCAAGTGGTGTGTTGACTATTCAATGTTCTTAACTGATCATCGTCGTGACGCAAACACGCACGCACGGAATAAAGAAATAACAATTTACCAAAAATCCTGAGCATTTTACCTTTTACAGCAATATTTTCTTCGACCTATTAACTGTTGATTAGATTATCAAACAAAACTTAGTCCTACTTCGAGATCTTAAAGCGATCTATTTTACGACCTAAACTGAACCGTTAAACGGAATGAGTTAAAAAAGTTAGTTATCTACTTATATATTTTAGGATAATATCTTTTTAGAAAGATAAACTGATTGATACATTAACGCAGAGCCGAAATTACTGGGCCATGGGTTTTTCCTTTAATATAGGTACTTTTCTTTAAATAGCGGACCCCGGGCACCGAGGTGAAAGCCAAGGTAGCAACCGGGACTTACGCTAGGTTGATGATGATGACTTTTCTTTAAAACGTAAGCGATTATTAAGAAAGGAATTTCAAAAATTCACCTTCCAAGGGGACGAAACGGGTGCCCAAAGTTGGCAAGGACAAAACTAATGTCACGTGAGCGAAGTCACTGACAGAAAATGTTTGTAAATAAAACACCAAAGTTCCCGGTTTTATCTACACTAATATAATAAAGAGATAAAGTTTGTTTTTTTGTTTGTAGGAGGTAATCTCTGGAACTACTGGTCCAATTGGAATAAATTTAGCAACAATAGAAAGCTGCTTTACTCCTGAGTGCCATAGGCTATATTTTATGTACGCGGGCGAAGCCGCTGACAAAAGCTAGTAAATTAATTATTTAGCTTTTTAACCGACTTCAAAAAGACAAAAAAGAAGGAGGGTCTATGTTCCGGTAAAAAGTGTTTTTTTTTTACAGAGGTAGTATAAAGTATTTTCTAACTTCGTAACTGTGGCATCTATCCTGGTCTCACCCTCATGCGAACTCCATCTTTTGACGCTGCACTTCCAATCAAACGCTAATTGTCTCCGGACCTAACAGAGCTAACAAATGAAATGGAACAGAACAAACTCCTCAAAGAAAACTGCACTTTGTGTAACAAAGGGGAGAGTTGAAAGTAACTTGGCGATGTTTGAAGTATCAATTAGGCTTGAGAAAGTCTTTCTTAGTTTCGTTCAGTTTATTTATTTATTCGTTTAAACTTCGTGTACAGTAGCGGCGGACTAACACCCGTATTCACAAACGTTACTATGCGGTCTCACAGTGCTCGCGAGCGCACAGGGCAGGGTTTGTGAACTACGCAACACAAACGAACAAAATCACAGAGCTCTATTTCAACGCTGTGCGTTTGCTTAGTCAAGGGTCGTTTGAGTATTGTTTGTGAATACGGGTGATAGTCTTGGTTAAACTTTGGATTGAAAAAGACAATACTGTGGTAGGGGTACAAGTGCACAATAAATAAATAATAGATATGGCTCATAATAATAAATTATATACACCGTTATTTAAACGTTTTAATCTCGTGGATGTTCGATACAGTTCATGAAACAATTATCGATTTGTAAAATAAAAAAAAATAAAAGTACTTTTTAAAACTCGCAACTTAATTTCGTACATGCGTAAATTAATTACACGTGTACGAAATTAAGTTGAATGACCTGTAATTAGAGCTAACTAAAACGTTATTGATTCGTTTACTTAAAAAAAAATTTCGTACTTTACGCTTGAGGAGAAATTTATTTTTAACAGTTCAAGACATTTATGATAATTACTTGAAGTTGAAGTTTTGCTGTGATGAAGTGATGTAGTAGAAATGGTACCAACAATTCTTTTGCTTTTGTCCTAAGTTATATCTCTAGAAATGGATGTAGATATAGTAAATTATCTAAGTTAGGGAGTAAACAAAGTCGTTAATGTTGAAATATGTGTTGTTGTTGAAACCTAGAAGTCTCACTTACCCAGATATAGTTTTTAGGGTTCTATATCTCAGTCCGCAAAAACAGTATTAGTTTATTAAGCCCCAAGAGGACGTACGCACCCGCCGGTGTCCGCACACCTATTGTGTTTTATTGTGTCTGTAATTACGGTAGTTGAAAGGTTAAGCCAGATCTACACTGCGCACACGTGTCACACACATCGATCTGAACGCGTCGGCCTCCTTTGATTTAATGTGGAAACTAGACTTGTAGAGTTACATTACATCCACGCCACGTGATGTCGTTCTGCGTACATATCAGGCGTGGTCTATGTGTACGCCGGTCTAATTTTATGTAGTTCTTGCTTCATTTTGTTCCCCGTTAACCGTTTGTCAAGTTTTTTTTTTCTGGGATGTGCATGGAATTTCAGGTATGAAATTAATATCAAATACTCAGGTCTGCTGTCCAAGCAGCAGTGAAAAAAAATCAATATTCCATGTCAAAGCAATCGAAAGATAAGACCATTTATGCTCCGTCTAAGACTCTAAGCGTATATTTTAACAATCACAAAGAAATTATTTAAAATGTATAGAAATTATTTAAAATAAGATACTTTCCTTTGACCAAGAATTCTGAAATTTGGCATGAAGCAAGGGAAATTGTAGTTAAGTCACAAAATAATTACATTTTTTTATGATTCCAAAAAATCTTGATACTCGTTTTGTGAATCGAACTATGTACATCATTGTCGATTCACACGGAACCCTTGGTGAACGAGTCTGATTTTTAGAAGCCTGATTTGTAGCTTGATTTTTTATTGTTACTAATAACTTAGATTGTTCGCTGTCGGCGATAAGACCGCCATTGTAGCCATAAATATAATTTTATATGTTAATACTGTTACTTTTTTGGTGTACAATAAAGTTTATTCTATTTTATTCTATTGTAAAAAACAAAGAAACTAAAAACTTCTACAAGCGACCACGTTAGCTCATATGCCTTTACCATAAACATTATGTAATGTAATTTAACTGTAAGTTCCGTGCCTTTTGTTTCCGAAAAAATAATCTTAATAATACTCATTAAATTTACAACTTATTATCTCGTTGAAAATATAAGGTAAGCATAAGGATTGCATTAAAAGCAAAAAAATTTGAAACCAACTTATTCACTACAGCCGCCATTTGTCTTTTTCCAGAGTAATAAAACTCAAAACCTAAGGGCCTATGCACACCACGATTTTTAAACGCGCCGAGCGCGCGCCGCGTCGTCTAATGGAGTTGTCAGCAAAACCGTAGGGACTCTGCAAAAGGGTTGATGCCTACTGGGGTTCAGGATCTCTACCAGAAAGGAAGGTGGCCCCTGTGCGAAAAGCAAAAATGGAACGAGGTGGAGAGTTTAGTCAGGAAGAATCTGACACTGTTTACCGCTCCAAACAAGAGCGGGAGTCATCATTGAATGATTTTTGCCAACCATGAAAATAAAAAAAAACTCAAAATTACTTGAACGGACACTAAAAAAGGTTTTTATTAAATAACAAAATATATTTCGTGGTAGGATACCGACCTCGCAGCGGAACACGACGCCGTCGCTTCGTGTGCAATAAATAGTTTTTAATTTGTTTTGATTTGTATGTATTAGTTTATTAGACTTAGTTTTGCTCCACACATAGACCTGGTTTCATCGAGGATTCGTAAGCTAATGTTTATTTTTAAAAACCTCAGACATATAGCAAATCGTGAATTATTAAAAAGAATTTATTCCGCATTATGCCAATCGCTTTTAGTCTATTGCATAACATGCTGGGGTGGTTCCTGCAAAACCACATTATTAAAACTGGAGCGTGCTCAAAGAGCGCTGCTAAAAGTTAGTGCTTTTCTCCCATTCTTGCATCCCACTACCCAGCTCTATCAAACCTATGAAGTATTAACAGTGAGACAGCTATTTATACTCCACACTATTTTAAAAATGCATGGTCTCCTCAAGTATAATCCTACATTTTTTCTACACAAACGCAGAAAGCATGCAATTTGCGTATATAAGGCATGCCACACGCGATTTGCTCAAAAATTTTTCAATTTCATAGGTGGTCATATGTACAACAAAATCAACCAAAAGCTAAATATATATCCGATGACTAAGCAAAAATGCAAAAAAGTAGTTACTGAATGGCTCCTAGGTCTTGACTATGCCAGTACTGAAGAAGTCCTTAATATTCAAAAATAGAAACTAATCGCCGGATCGCACCACGTAATCTCACATATACCACTAACACGACCAGACATACAACTACACATACATTTTCACACTCACCCACACCCTTACACTCTCTCACACACTTATACTCACATCATTCACTTGTCAAATTCAATGCCTACTCAATTTTTAATTTCCTTATTTTATTCATGTTCTTAAATTACCTACATAAAATCAAAGAATAAACTTAAAAATAAGAAGAAAATATGTAGTGTCAAAATATTTAATATTAAACACCCTTTTTGGTCTTATGTAATAATTTTATTAATGTCGGCAACGTTCTAATACGTCAATGTTCATTATTCAGCTTTTGTATTTAACATCCTATGGAAGAGCACTAACTTCTGAGATACAGGTTTTACCTAGTTTGGAAGTTAGGACTTCATATAGATAAGCTACCTAATTACTATATTATTTTATTAACGTGTGTTTAGTTTTTAAGCAGATATTTTGTATTAGGCTACATATCATTTTGTCCAAATAAACTTATTATTATATTATTATCCGCAACCGAAAAAACAGCAGTTGACATCCTCAGCGGAAAGAATAAATGCATTTGACTTGATGAGGGGTCGATCTAATTCTCTTACATCCCAACCATCTGGAAAACAACAATAGCAATCAACTATCGGCGAGCGGAAACAAAAACACAAACAAAAGCACAAAACTACAACCACAACAACACACCCTCCCCCAAGCCGACTGGTCATCGTGGGGGAATATGACCACGACCCTTTAAAGGTAAATAAAAGAACGTCAGATATACATATATATATTATTATTATTATTATATTATTATGTAAGATTATTTGTGTATTGTGTCTATGGGCCTTAGTTGCCTGATAATAAAGGAATTATTATTATTATTATTTTGAACGGAGAATACAAGTCCAAAAGATTAACCTTTCAACTACTTTCTTAAATTACAGACACAATTTAAGTACAATAGGAGTGCGAATGTCGACGTTTGCTCAAAAGTTTAATAACCATACATAGTGAATACGTAATATATTTAATCATTGATCCTACAAACGAAACAGCAAGCCGATTACCTACAAGTTAAATCAACATGGAACATTTGTTATTGAATTCAAACGATTTATTTGTAACAACAAACTTCTGTTTGATATCCGAGTCGTACTTCTCAAGTACTAATTAATAATCTTCGCGATACAGAGAAGTTTGGGCGTTTGCTAATTGAAGGCAATTCGATTGAAATTAATAAGGTCTTTAGAGGGAAACGAAATTTAGAAGTTGGGACTCTGGAGAATCAGATTAAGGGATGATTGGGTTTTAAGACTGATTAATTAAAGAATCTTATGAATTTTATTGATGTAATGCTGGTAAGTACATGGGTGAAATATAGACTACTAGAAAAAACGATCAAAATTAGTGTATACCGCTAAATTTTGATCATTTTTGTCCATTGTCGACCATTAGTTCAATAAGTGGTCAAGCAAAACTCAATAAAAAAAAAACTGGGCAAGTGCGAGTCGGACTCGCACACTGAGGGGTTCTGTACCAACCAACCAATAAATAATACAATTCACGGTTTTTGTTACGAATCGAGTTTCGCGATTTTTCCGAACCGATATATATATTTTTAATGACTGAGACACTTTTCAGCATTAACATTTTTCCAATACTTGTGCTATAAAACCTTGCTTCATGCCAAATTTCAAGATTCTTGACCAAAAAAAAAATACCTTACCCTATCAATTTTCATTCCTTTGACGGGGCGAAACGTGCGATTTTAACGACATTACGGCTATATTTTTTTTGCGTTAACTCTGAAGTTTGATTTTTTCACAGTTTCAAAGGACTATAGATTCAAGTATACTAGTGTAATTTTAATTTCAATTCGATATCTCCACGCAATCCCGAGATAAAGGGTCTTGACAGACTGACAGATAAACAAACAGACGGAAAATAAAGTGATCCTACAAGGTTTCCATTTTTATTCTTCTTGATACTTCGGAACCCTAAAAATAGCGTAAGCTATAAACAGACTAGACTTTCTAGCTCATATCGTTCTCTGCCTCCAATTTCTAACATTTCCATATCGATTTATCTCAATAATCCCTCTTGTACAGCATTCAAAAGCTAGAACGAACTGTAACGTGCTCTACGTATGCATGATTGGAACTTTTAATATCAAAATGTTAGTGCAATATGTAGGTATTGAAATGGAGCACATATTTCCATGATATCTGACTGCAATATGTTGGTGTATTGTTAACGTGTAGCAAATGTGATCTAGGAATCTAATATGGGTCAAACGTGAACGTGTTGTTTAGAATAGTACAATTTCATACAAGTGCAGAAAAATGATCATTGCGACTGAGGTGGAATTCGCACGAGCCGCGGATTTGAATCTTTTTTGGCGTACACAACGGGGTAAAAATGGGACCCTATTGATATCACTTCTTTATCCATTTGATTGTCTCTAGGCTATATTTCAAGAGCCATGGTAGCTAGACAATGACAGTTAAAATTTGCAGAGATGCTGTATTTCTGCTACCTCTGTAACAACAAATACTTACTAATAAATAATAAAAGAATATATTAAATATTTACGTGGGATTCCCAATAATAAATGTGATTTCATGCAGTTATTTGCTACGGAAGATATGGAATCATTTGTGCACGAATCAACTCGCACTAGGTCGGTTTTTTTTTGCTACTTGAAAAATCAATCTTTCTCCGCTCTGGGGCTCAGCTAACCCTATTGAATGACTTTTTTTCTGAAATAGCTATTCATTAGGGGTAAACTGAACTGAAAGGGACTGAACTGTATTCATGGATTTATTGCTTATACCCTCAACGGGAAGTCATTGAGTGTGCAGAAAAAAATCGGGCATAAGTTGACTCATTGAATTCGACATGAGTTCGATCGGATTATATATTCGGTGTTTTTAATAATCGATTGTGTTTTAATATTATTGTATTGTGTTGGATTTTTGGCTAGTATCCACAACTTCATGACTAAGGCACGTATTTTGGGTACGAGTCTTTTAATTAAAAACAATATTGAATTAAAAAACAGTAAATATACCTACTTAATCGATTCATTTAAATAATGGTTCAAAGTCATAAAGTTGCATTAAAACTATGCATTTTCCTCCTATAAAGTAAAAACTTTCTTCCATTACCAAACTATCTGCACAATTTCCGACTGCTCTGCTAATAAAGAAGAGCACAGAAAAATCCAACGAGAAACAATAAATTCCTTTTAATTAAAATATTCCTTTACGGAGAAAAACTCTACTTTTGTTCGCCGCTGGGGCGTCCCACATTAAATTTTAAAGTTCGCCGAGTTTTGCAAAGAAAATACAAAAGTACCAAAAAGTACAAAAGCAGCAAAAGTAAAGGCGAATGCACGAGTTTTGTAAAGACATCGAACCCAAAAAGTATAGAAGCAGTAACGGTAAAGGAGAATGCACACGTAAAAATATGTACGGTTTTTTTATGGTGGGCAAAAATGATTCAATGACGAATCCCGCTCTCGGGCGGAGCAGGAAACTGTCAGATTCCTACTGACTAAACAACCCACCTCGTTCCTTCTCTGCCCTTCGCGCTGGGGCTAAGCCTTCCTTTCAGAAAGAGAACCTGGGCCCCAGTAGGCTTCGACCCTTCTACAGAGTCCCTACGGCTTTGCTGACAACTCCTTGAGGCGCGCGGGAACAGAACGCACTGTCGACGACTTGGTTTGGTCTGGACTGTTACCAGACGACCGGACGGCGAGCTACCCATTGCTCGCCGTCCGCAAGCCCGCGCCTACGGTGGCCGAAAATCGGGATCGGAGTCCCGGCAGCGCCTGGGGCGACACAGATGTACGGTGAACTCACACGAATGACAGTCGCTAGTGCTAGTCTAGGCTCCATCGAATTAATTAGCAGTTATTTACTCAGTTACTAAGCATATTTACTAACTATGATAGACACCAGAGCTTACAAAGATCCCACTCTAAAGACACTTTTTTAATATCATCACTAAAATCGTCGCAGCCTGACAGTTAGACTCCGTCCTTATCCAATGCTGTCCGAAACTTTTAAAGCTCCATAGCATCCCAGGCTTATATTTGAAGCATTTTTTTTTAATTGCTATAAACTAGTGCTTAACTGCGATCCCACCTGATGGTAAGCTTGTGTATGTGTGCTTGCTTTTTCACTCGTTTGACAGGGAATGTACAGGAATTATAGAGTGCAGCACAACGCCGACATGAGAGATATGGTGTGAAAAAAAAAACTTTCTTAATGTCATCGTGGACATGAATAAGATATTTTTTTTTTTGATGGCAGCCTGACCAAAACGTGATAAAAGATCAAAATCGGTTATTAAAGTAAAACAGTTAACAAAAAAATCAATATTTTCGTTTTTTTTTAATTGCTATAAACTAGTCCTTGACAGCGATCCCACCTGCTGGTGTGATGTGATGCAATCGTTGATGGCGAGGCGCACTAGTTTATTAAGAGCCTATTTACTTTAGCCTTGACGATATCTAAATTATAATAGGACTGAAAGATCGCAGCTGGTAAACTGTTCCAGTCCCTCAAAGTACGCGGTATAAACGACGAGGTAAAACGCTGTCCGGACATACAACAGAAAAACTGTCGTACAAAAAAAATATCCAATATTAAAATAACGGTAAAGTATTTCCAGAATTCGTTTTTTATGTGAATAACATGTTATCTATATTGTTTATTCTGTTCATGTCTAATTCTTTACAGTTTGATTGCAATAGAATTATTACAAGACAAGTCCAATTTATAAATGTAAGGCAGGCCTATCTGGAAAATACAAGCTTGTCTGGGCCTTAATTTATTACATAAATTCCTCGAAAACTACTCAGTGGAAAACTAGAGACAGGAGCCAGTTATCGACGTTTGCTAGGATAAAATAGTTTGAGATTATTTTTATCGAAGACTTTGTTTGTATTAAAAAATAACTACAAAACGTACTTATTTTAACAATAGGTCATTAGATATTTTTAAATCATTACATAGTATAAAACAAAGTCGCCTGTCCCTATATATGCTTAAATCTTTATAACTACGCAACGGATTTTGACGCGGCTTTTTTAACAGATAGAGTGATTCAAGATAAATTTTTATGTGTATAATATATGCTTAATATATTCAACATCAGTACCCGTGCGAAGCTGGGGCCGGTCGCTAGTAATATATATATATATAGAAAGATAATTTAACGAAATGATACTATTGTTTCAGAGGAACTACCCAGTGAACAATGTTGAGGAAGAGCTAAACGAAGAACTAAGAGAAAAATTAAGAATCGCTTCTATTGTTGGTAAGACATGTAATTTAGAAGAGCAGTTATAGAGCCTTTGATTTTAAAAGCTAAAGAAACAATGGGAGAGCGTGGAGGGAGGTGGGGAGAGCAGTGGTGTCCGAGTGGTAACGGCCCCGACTTACGAGTTGTTGGTCGCGGGTTCAAACCCAGCCACACGCATTAATTACTTTGTGTAATTTATTTCATCACTACTACGTACTCTCAAAACGGTGAAGGAAAACATCGTGAGGAAACCGGCATGTCTTAGAACCAAAAATTCGAAGACATGTGACATCCATCAATCCGCACTGGACTCACGTGGTGGCCCATTCCCTCTCTTAGAGAGGAGCCTGTGTCCCAGCAGTAAGAATTTAAAAAAAAATGGTTGCCTGTAAAGTCGGTTTTACGGGCGAATATTTTACGTGACAACGTCTTTTTCTCGGTAGAATATTTATTGATATGAATATAATTAAATTGCACAATAGGAACAAGGAATTGAATGAAAATAAGAATTGCACAAATTTTAACTATAGAACTAGTGCTGCGCGCGCGGCAGACCGATCATAGTTGAGTGGGAGAGAGACGCAAGGCATTCGGCGGGCCTCTCTCTCGTTCGGTGACTCATCGTAACGTTACCGAGCGTTACACTTTTTCATAAGTGACTCCCAGCCGCAACCTAATTTAAGACGTTGTCACGTCAAAAGCTGATGTTGATAGAATCGATTCTTCCAGAAAAGATTTTAATTTTTACTATTTTTCGTGCTTTAGCTACACTGGTCGGTTTCGTTTTACAAAGAATGGGTCTGGCCTATGGAACCCAGCCCATCCTTAATTCTGAAGCCGCAAGATTTGTCCAAAGACTTATTATAGCACTGAAACGCAAAGATTTCCTTTCGGACCACATAGAGTTGGAAAAGTAGTTTGATGATTAAAAAGTTAAACTAACTATTGCAATATATTTGTTTTACGTTAGGTTGAACCTAAAACAAAAATATTGCAATAGTTCTACTATACACATATTCCATTTTATGAATTACTTCATTACGTACGAAGATATTCCTAAGTTTTTCTTAAAGAATAATATACAAACCATTACTTAACAAAACTTGAACTGGTTTCAAACAGAAATTCTATCTTCACAAACATTGGAATTGTAGCCAAGCAACTGTGCAATTTGAGTTCCGGAATGAAAACAACACAACTTTTCAGATTAAATAGCTCTTTAGGGAACGCCATGGTAACCAAGGAGGGGTGAGCAAACCCTCCTAATTCCCTAACCTGTTGATATTCGGACTTTTTCGTGTATTACGGTTAATTTTACCTTGTATAGTTCGTTTTATAATTCTTGACTACGATACCAATACTTTCCTAAAAATATATATTAGTGGATGAGATCTCCAATTACATAATTGTCAAATTAATATAAAGCTTGTATAGTTCGTTATACAATATTCTAGACTACGATTTGACAACTCAGAATGTCACACTCTAGAAATATGTTCCCAATTTTCTGGATTTTGACATTTTAAGTTGTCAAATAGTAGTCTAGGATTAAAAAACGAACTATAATACTTCTATTTGTTGAGAAGGCTGTGGGTGTCTTACGATACGCCTCCGACCCATTACAGAAAAATAAACCGTCTTAAGTTTGTGTAAATTGATGTTTCATTAAACTCGTTACGAATCTCCTTATCTCCCAAATTAAATCTTAGAGGTTTATAGGACTAGTTTCTGCAAGCTTCTTCGTCTAAAAAAATAACCTGAAGGAACATACATTCGAGCTAAAAATGATCTTAAGTTCAGGACATTTTCTACTTATATGCTAAATTGCATTCAAATTCATTCAGTTGTTTTAGCGTGAAGCAACACAACAAACAACTTATTATATACTTAATGATATGATTGGTGTATACTAAAAATAAAATGACATATTTTTATTTTTATCTGTCTGATGCTATTGTAATTATAAAAGTAAGAAGACGTTATAGAAGAATTCACATCACACGAATATTATACACATGAAGGTTTGTATGTGTGTACATGTTTGTTATTACTTCACGCTCGAAAGGCTTAACAGATTTCAATGAAACTACACGGGTAGACAATAGAGGATAGTTTTTATTCCGGGAGTATATTCCCTTACAATTTTTTACTTTCACGCTGACGAAGCCGCTGTGTCCAGCTCGGTTGGAATATAAAGTTTTTTTTTATGGTTGGTAAAAATCATCCAATGACAAATACCACCCTTGGGTGGACCGGGAAACAGGGTCAGACTCTTCCTGACTAAACAACCTACCCCGTTCCTACGTTGCCATATATACCAGAGTCAGTGCCTTCATTGCAGACGCGTACTCGTATATTTTACTCTTTAATAACAATATTTTTCTCTGCTCTTTAACCGTTCAGAATAGCGAGATAATATATTTGTGATGTGTCCTCCAAAATCAGATATTCAGTATTCCGTCAGCTGTATAACGAAATAAACCAAATCGACCACAATCCGTCGAGGTGGTCGCACACATTATTGCATTTGGTCAAACGTGTGCGGAATCCACATTTCGCGCCACGAATTCATGTGGTTAGTTGAAACTCGTTTAGGAAATTTCGGATTTTTCGCTGTCATTTTCTTTTTAGGATTCTGTAGTCAAATAGGAACTCTTATAATTTCGCCGTGTCTGTCTGTTTGTCCGTACGTGGATAATCTCGGTGACCGTCAACACTAGAAAGCTGAAATGAAATGAAATGGTATTTTGGTATTTATGCTTGCATAATACGGTTAAATTAAACCGTATTATGCAAGCATTCTTTTTATCTTAGTTTACATATTTTATTATTTTGAACGTGTCTTCTTTGAAATAAAAAAAGAATGATTGTAATCGGTTCATGTAATTCAAAATTACCACCGAAAACTAACATTCATAACCCGTCTAGTTTGTAGTAAGCCAATTTCTTGAAAGATGGCGAAGTACTTTGAGCTACTTCGCGCTGCTAAGTCGTTGTTTAAGGGTTCTGCTGTGTTGTGAGTTTAAGACGGAAAACTACGGAACCCTACAGCCCGACAGGCTCTTGGCCGGTTTTACATTATAAATGATCCAAGAACAATCTTAACACTGAACGAGCTAAGCTACTGGCGACAGCTAGTGTGTCAATACAGCTAACTTTGCTTCTTTCTACTCAGGCATAGTGACTCAATCAGGCGAGGACGCCTGGTCCGTGGCTGGAGAGCTGGAGGAACGTCAGCTGTCTGCAAACCATGTAACGCTCTTCTGGAAAGCCTATGGAGACACCCTCAAAGCTATACCTAGGAAGGAAGCGGTAAGGACGATAGGCCAATTCTTTTGTTGGATTGATATAAGAGAGGGAAGTACTGAGAACATTATAAAATGCCGATGATGAGTACTTGACTGCAATCCCACCTGATAGTAAGCAGTGATGCAATCGATAGTGAAGCTCGTTATTTTACTAAGAGACTATTCAGTCGTTCCTTGGAGGCACCTAAATTAATCGGACGGGAAGACCACAGCAGGCAGATTGTTCCAGTTCTTCGTTGTATGCAGTATAAACGACGGGACGAAACGCTTAGTCCAGACCGTGGAGGTTTTAACTACGTAAGGGCGGATACTCGTCGTACATCAGATTGTCCGGTAGTAGATAGTCAGTTCATTTTTCTGGCCATTTTACGGCTATCATAAAGGTCTCTGCGCACAGCAGGCGCGGCGCGGCGGACCGTGACGGCGACGCGACGCTGAGCAGTTGTAATGTACTAAATATTACGGACGACGCCACACAGAGCCGTCCCGCTCGACGCGACGGTAACCTCGGATCTGTATGGCGTCGTCGCGTCGCCGTCACGTCCCGCCGCGTCGCGCCCGCTGTGTGCAGAGACCTTAAATGCACGCTCCTTAGCGCCATCATACAAGAATATTTTATAGAATAAAATATTTTATTCGATACAAGCAACACTATGGCAACAACACGATATAAAAAGAAACAGGGTACAGATTTTAAAAATACAGCAAACCACGGCAAAACTAATTACATACATATATGTATGTATTGTAGCTTAGCTATGTATGAACTAAAGACGGGGTTATACACTATCACGGATGTAACCTTTTTGATACAGCCTACATACAATGCGTTCGATTAAAGAAAAGGATCGGTTGCCATGTTGTGACGTTACGTCGTACTGGCAAATCGAAGATACATGATTTTTTAAATTGTAACAGAATTAAAAAAGCATATAAAGCATGCCAATGTTATGGCAAAATATAAGACTGTATAATAAAAAAAAACCTATTTACTATACCGGTGTCTGCAAAATAAAACGATAAAATTATGATTGTGAAAATTATAAAATGCTAATTCGACATAATGAAAAAATAATATAATGTATTTAATACCAAATTGTTTATAGTCTTTTCATTTATTGTTGTAATGTATTTCAGTATTTTCATATTTTTGCATTTTAATTTTAGAAACTGCAAAAAGACCGAGCTGAATTACCATCGGAGAAGAGAAGAGGGCTCGATTTAGGAGATGACCTTATTTAAGACACCTGCGTTTTCAGTGAAAAACTATTTTAAGTATGCATTGTCTTAAATTGGATTAAAAAATCTCAGTAATGCAAAATAATGTGTTAATTATTTGTAACCGTATAGCTACACCCCTTACACTGTTTGCACCGTTTACACTCTCTACACCGTTTATACCATTTCCAACGTTTACACCATTTACACCGTTTCCAACCTTTACACCGTTTCCAACGTTTACATCGTTTAGGTACTATCGTTTACTAATATCAAAACGTATACCCATATTTGTTACATAAAGGACTGCACAGTAAACATGCGCTTGTCTTCTTTATTGATATAGTTTTTATTTATCTTAGGACCCCGGAGTCCAAGACCTTTGGAAGGCATACGAATGGCTGAAGTCAATAATCAGAGGCCTCTCTAACACTTTAGATGGAATATAGTACTAACCGACAATTAACCCTGTACAAGCTATGCTAGTGCAACTAAGGACATCCCTCGATTGATATGGGAAACAAAAGGTGGATGAATGAAGAGGGTTATACTTTTGGGACATTTAAGTGAACTGGTTATGAACTATTTTAAAACTTTAACGATATTAAAGCCATGCAAGGTTAAATTTTTCACCTTGCACACTCAATAAATGAGCCCACAAAAGCGGTTGTTAGAAATGACGAAGCAACAAGAAGGCCACATATCTTGAGGTGCTGGAGGAGTGCAGAGGTATACCACGGCCAGCAGGACAATTTCGGAAGTACGGTCAAGAACCCTTCTATCATCATTCTGGATTATAGATATATCCTTCTCCAGAGCAGCCTCCTTAGCCAAGTTACTATCGTTTCGTTAACGTCGACCGCTTGGATTCAGCCACGCCTCCAATTCCTTTCTTCTGACCGCGTGGCTGAGCGCTGAGATGGCGTCAGAACAAAGGAATTGGGGGCGTGGCCGACTCAAAGTGTTCGACGTTAATGAAACGATCGTAACTTGGCTAAGGGGGCAGGATTCCTTAATTGCTCATACTACATAGTATTACAAAATATGACGATTAAATGAATCTGAATCTGAAAAATATAGCTAAAATGTTATAATGGTTTATTTAACAGTACCAATTCATATTTAATTTACAGGCCCTTTTATGATGCCATAAACTTTGATTCTGTTACGATACGAGATTCCTTTCAAAAAAGGGTCTTTCATTTCAATCCCGTAAAAGCCTGTTTAAAAATCTTTACGACACTTACAAATTGTGGCCCAAGGGCAAATATAAACCCAGGCTAAAGGAGTGACCGCTGCCCTGGAACGCAAAGTGCAACTGAAGAAAGGCTTTACTGAAAGTGGACTTTAGTCAGAAGAAGTCTGAAATTTCCTCCCACTCCACCTCAAGTGTAGGGATGACTCTGTATCATGTACGGACCCATGTATGGGATCGACTCTCCCCGGGATTAAAACGACCAAATTTAACGGGGTATAGGACCTAGGTACGCTACGAACTTATCAGCCGCTCCTCGTAAGAAAAAAAATACCGTCTAGAGCCCTTAACAGTTAAATTCATTTAAAAAGTTTGCAATTTTATTACGTTGCCAATTCGTTTAAAAGTATGAAAAATTCCGCGGAAATATCAATATGGAGTCATTTTTATTTCTCACTCGGTAATAAATTATTCCGTTTCGCGTTCGACACCCCTGTCTCCAGGGGTTTGCCATTTTTTGACATGGGTTGCTGATATTCTGGCTTGATGGAAATTAATGTCAGATTGCAAATATCACTATATATTTCACCCTTTAATTTAACTTTTATTAGTAAGACTAGCCTCTGCCAGCGGCTTTTTCCGCGTAATAGAAAAATATTCCAGAATATGGGAATATCTATCTATTTAAGGACATGGTCTTTTCTTGCGCCAAATTTCATCCAAATCTGTTTTGCCCTTAGAGAGGAGTGTAAAGAAGTAACAAACGTATATAGTTTTCTAAATAAATATTAAACTTTTAATGCACTTAGTTCGAAGTTTTCATTATTTGTATTTTAAAAGCACTTAACTTGTTATGTATAACTTGTTATGTATCTTAGCCTTGAGCCCCGAGCGAACAAAATAAAAATACAAATAGGTGTGCACTTATTTGTTTTTTTTTTTATTTTGTCACTAATTACGATATTCGAAAGATTAATAGTATTTTTGCGTTGTTAGTTAAAATAAACGTAACTATTACATTATTTCCTCTTGTTATTACGCGCATACTATTTTTGTTTTTTTTTTTTGTTTTTAGAGGCTTTATTCGTAATTCGATTATGACAGCTTCATTATAACTTATACTTGTGTCTTACAAAAATACTAAATAAAGTCTGTAATGGATTTATTGCATACAAAATTTATAAGGTTGCATACTTATAATTTGTAACTCCAAAAAAATGTCGTAAGTTTTCTCCGGGACAGGCATTGCTTAGTGCAGGAAGTCTTCGGACACTTTATATGTTAATCTACACTATGTACACTAATATAATAAAGAGGTAAAGTTTGTTTTTTTGTTTTTTTATTTAATAAATTATTATCATTATTACATATACCTACACACATCCATTCACGCAAAAACTTTTGCTTTTATAGTAAGTTTCCACCAGCGATTTCGCCCGCGTGAGATTTGGTTTCTCCATCCAAACTTCCAACCCCCGTTTTACCCTCTTAGGGGGAGAAGTTTTGTAAAATCCGTTCTTAGCGGATGTCTACACTCTATAAAGAATACACTTGCCAAATTTTAAGTTTGTAGGTGTTTTAGTTTCTGAAATTAAGTGATTATATAGTTAATGAGTGGTATTTCATTTTATTTTATTTTTTTCGTTTTATATATGTCGTGGTCATATCGTAGAATTGATGACTTCATAATGTGACCAGATGCAACCATTTCATGATATGGCCGGTAAGCTAACATCAGTTCTATGATCGGGCACGGCATTTAATAAAGTTGATAATTATGATACAAGGGCTTTCCTTCTTTTTCCTTTTTTATTATTTTATACACCAACTAGCCTTTTGCCAGAGGCTCCGCCCGCGTGAAAATAGGGTTCTCCATACAAACTTCAGACCTCCATTACATCCCTTTAGAAGATGCATTTTGAATAACCCTTTCTTAGTGCTCGCCTACGTCATAAAAGGAAGCCTTGTGCAAAATTTCACGCTCCTAGTCTCAGTAGTTTCGGTTGTGCGTTGATATGTCAGTCAGTCAGTTTCTCCTTTTATATTTATAGATATGAACAACTTTTACTATGAGACCAACCTAAAAATCACGAACATAAAAACCACTGATCCATAGATTTCTATTCTCATAACTTGATAAAATGCATGGAGCAGCGAGTTTTTTTTAAAGTTGTTAATATTGGTGAGTACAATGATCTCTTTTATAGGAAAGCCCATTTGTCGTATCAACTTTGTATACCTACAGAAAAAAACTCACACCACATCAGCAATGTTAATCGAATCTATAATCTCCAAAATTAAATCTGTAATATGTTGATTGTAGTTTCCACGTCAATAGAAAGTCATATTCTCCTAAATTATTCATTCTTGCTTACTACATCAGTATCTATTTCAGGAGCTGAAACAGCTACATTACTGGTATCAAAATCTATCATTCAACAAGTTTCCAACGATCGATTCTCAGTTTATCAGGGTACTTGACGTGGGGTCCCGCCGAGGGATTCAAAGTCCCATTCCTAACACTCCAAAAGTAATATAACGTCGCTAAGTTAAATTGATAGTTTATTTAATTCTAATTTTGCTTAAATTAGAAAATGGTTGTTTAATGTTGAACGTTGAGTATTTATACAAAAGCTTGTAGGAAATATCCTTTTCATGGAGCGTTTTCATGAAGAACCTCAAAGTTTTTTTTTTATAGTGGCCAAAAATCCTCCAATGACGAATCCCGCTCTTGGGCGGAGCGGGAAACAGTGTCAGACTCTTACTGACTAAACAAGAAAACACAAAGAAGGTACGGGCGGGGTCATCATGAGTAATTTTTGCAAGAAAACAGGGTTTATTTTTTTCTTATTTAAAAATATTTATGACAATGTTCCAATAGGAATGATTTTATCATGAATACCTTTGCACTGAACTAACAGACCGAAAATAAATGTTTTTCTCTCTCGAAAATTCCCGTGGCCCCAGCGGGCATTAGCCCTACTGGCCTCTTCGTTTAACAAACTTCCTTATAAGGCTCGCATGGAACATCAACCATCAACGACTCATGCTCGTTCCTTGTCGGACAAAGAATTACGTTACGTTATGTACTACGTTACGTCCGCAAGTCCGTAACAACCACCAACCGGTGACTGGGGATCGCACTGCGACTCCTGACGCCTAGGGCGTCTCCTGTAGCGGCAGTTGGATCGTGATGATGTCCAATCACTCATGAAGCAGTCAATACGATATTGCTTACAGTACAGCCAGATCTTGGTGAGTCTGAAGTTAGGCTCTGCGGATTTTAGCGCTTAAAAACTCGTACAAAAATAAAGGTTTTTAAAGAAATCATCATCATCATCATTTCAGCCGAAAGACGTCCACTGCTGGACATAGGCCTCCCCCAAGCGCCGCCACAAAGACCGGTCCTGTGCGTTTCGCATCCATCGGCTTCCAGCAACCCTGACCAAGTCATCGGTCCACCTTGTGGGAGGCCTTCCAACGCTACGTCTTTCGGTACGCGGTCGCCACTCCAGAACCTTTCGGCCCCAGCGGCCATCCGTTCTGCGTGCAATGTGCCCTGCCCATTGCCACTTAAGTTTGGCGATTCTTTTCGCTATGTCGGCAACCCTGGTTCTCTTGCGGATATCCTCATTTCTGATTCTATCACGCAAGGATACTCCGAGAATAGCCCTTTCCATTGCCCTTTGAGTGACCTTGAGTCTTTTTATAAGGCCCATTGTAAGCGACCACGTTTCAGAGCCATACGTCATCACTGGCAACACGCACTGATTATAGACTTTCGTCTAAAAAAGAAATGAATGCCAATAATAGTTTTTAACAGCAACTGAAAATTGCATTTATTTGTTTAAACTTTTTTTTTGAGTTTTCAAGTGTTAAACTTTGCAGAACCTAACTAAAAACTCGCCAAGATCTGACGGCCGTACTGTAAGTATATATAGTGCTGTACTAAGCACGTATAGTTACAGACACTACCTACTAACTACCTACGACTACTAACTAATACGTGCTTAGTATAGCACTATGAACGGTCAGAACTACGTCAATTAAGAGGCAACATTTAGACTAACCTAAAAAAATTCCACAGATACCATTTCACAACAAAAACCTTCATTTCCGTTCCATTAAAATACAGTTCAGTATTTTCTGAAATTATTCTTTATACTAAAACTTTATGCCCCTCTCGCGGAACACCTAAATTAGCATAGATAGTCAGTATATCAGAATAAAAAGTATAATATAAACTGGTAACGAGAGCCAGCTCGCCTGACCTGGCTGTTTGCAGCAAATAAACTCCAAATACAGCAGCTTTATGTTCTCATTTGCTGACGGCCTTACGCCAACATTCTGGGTAAGGGTAAATGCACACTATTTTGTGTAAAAACATGAATGAAGATAGAGGCTTATTTATCCTTCTGCAAGTGGCCTCATCAATATAAACTTACTCCGGGGTTAAAAATATCTTGTGACCTTTTCTGGGACATGGTGTTCCTGTGTTCCAAGTTTCATCTAAATTCGTTCAGTCGTTTGAACGTCATGAAGTAACAAACGAAGTTTTGCCTTTATAATATTAGGTCAATTGTCAAATCCGGCTTGGCTGGGCAGCGTTCGGGAACATGAGCGGTATCTTCTTGTCAAATACAGTGTCTCAAGATGCAAGACTATGGGTACTAGTGCGTGTTACCAATGATGATGTATGGCTCCGAAACGTAGTCGCGTACAAAGGGCCTCATAATAAGACTCAGTCATCCAAAGGGCAATGGAAAGAGCTATGCTCGGAGTTTCCTTGCGTAATCGAACCAGAAATGACGATACATAAACAGCACAAAGAATCGCCAAACTTAAGTGGCAATGGGCAGGGCCCGGATGGTGCGGGGATACCGCACGGTGTCCCGCGAGGCGGCGAGCCTCCTTGCTGGCCTACCACCATAGGATTTGGAGGCAACAGTCCTTGCACGCATGCACGACCAGCGCGTGGAGATGCAACGCCGGGGCGAAGATCCGCTGCCCGAACATGTCGAGGCGTGGCGGAAGGAGCTCCGGCGGGATCTCATGGTGAAGTGGAAACAGCGACTGTCGCAACCCAGCGCTGGGCACACCGTAATCTCAGCGGTAGTGCCCCTCTTTGAGGCGTGGCTGGATAGACCTCACGGCGTCCTCACCTTCCGCATGACGCAGGTTCTCACCGGACATGGGAAGTTCGGGAGATTCCTGCACCGGATTCGTGCGGAAGAGACGTCCGGGTGTCGCCACTGTGAGGCGAGCCCGGAGGACACGGTGGAGCACACGGTGGAGGTGTGCCCTGCTTGGGAAGAGCATCGCCGTGTCCTCGTGGGGGTGATCGGCGGCGGCGACCTCTCGCGCCGGGCCCTGGTTCAGGCCATGGTCCGCAGCGAAGAGGAATGGCAGGCGGTCGCCTCCTTCTGCGAAGCAGTAATGCTCGTAAAAGAGGAGGCCGACCGCATAAGGCAAAGGCAACAGCGCCCTCGCCGTAGCCGTCGCCGCCGCGATCCTGCCGATATCCGGCCACCGTAGACACTGGCTCGCGGACGGTGAGCAATGGGTAGCTCGCCGTCCGGTCGTCTGGTCAGACCGAGTCCAAGTTGTCAACGGCGCGCACCGTTCCCGCGCGCCTCAAGGAGTTGTCAGCAAACTGCAGGGGCCCTTCAGGGTCGAAGCCTCCTGGAGCCTAGAGGGTGGTGAAAACTGTTACCTCGACTCCAGGAATAAGGCAAGGAAGGTACGGGGTAGGTTTTTTAGTCAGTAAGAGTCTGACACTGGTCTCCCGCTCCGCCCAAGAGCGGGTTTCGTCATTGGTTGATTTTCACCTACCATAAAAAAAAAAAAAAAAAATGGGCAGGGCACATTATATATCGCGCAGAATATATGGCCGTTGGGGCCGAAAGGTTCTGGAGTGGCGAAAGTATTCCGGAAGACAGACTGAAGAAAAAGAAGACATTTAGAAGGCCTCTCACATGTGGACCGATTATTTGGTCAGGGTTGCTGAAATCCGGTGTATAGGAGACGCAAAGGACCCGACGTGGCTCTGCTTGGGGGAAGTTTTTTTCTAATAGTGGACATCTTTCGGCTGAAATGATGATGATGGTTATGAAATGAGACTTAAAACATTTTTCAACATTCCAGTACGGCCGCGGATCTTGGCGCGTCTGAAGTTAGGCTCTGCGAATTTTATCGCTTGAAACCAAGTAAAAAAATAAATGGTTTAAACAAATAAATGCATTTGCAGTTGTTATTGCTGTTAAAAACTGTTATTGGCATTTATTTTTGTACGAGTTTTCAAGCGCTAAACTTCGCAGAACCTAACTTCAGACTCACCAAGATCCAAGGGCTGTACAGTACGTTCAACATTAAAATATATAAAACAAACTTTCTTCAAACCAGTCTTTGTTTAATATTAAGGTGGTTTAAAAACAGCCTTAGGTAGAGAACTTCGTAAATATTCGTCCATCTTCGTAGAACTTCGTTGATGGCACATCGTAAAGACGACGAACCATTTCGGAAGTTATCGCTGATGAGATAACATGGCGGCATAGCTTCAAGACGCCTCGCCAAGGTTGCTTATGAAAATATTTTATCATTCCTAGTGTTTTTGCTTTAAAAGTATTATGTAGAAAGGTTAATGAACTGTAAATAAAGCTCTATAGAACTGGAACACAACCCTATAACAAGAAAACGAGCAAAAAATGTTTTTTTATGTATTTTTCCTGGGCTCTATGTCGCTTTTTTTTAGTAGAAGTCAATCAATAACTTCTTTCGTTCTAGAGTGGAGCGAGAGGGCGTGACAGACTTTTAAGGACTAGAACGACACCTATGACCTTCCTTTGCATTCGAGGACGAAAGGTTTCTTTTTCGCCGTGGCCCTAGCGAACATCAACCCTTTTTTTTAAAGGTGGAAAATCATTAAATGAGTATGCTCGCTTTTAGGTAGAGTGTGAGGCCGTGTCAGATTTTTACTGACTAAAACCCACTTCTGTTCCTCCAGGGTTCTCTTTCGAGAGGGCATCGTACCTGCCCCTATGGTTCTCATAGTTCTTTGAGGAGCGAGTGAAAGCCTATCGTCGATTTACAGCGCGGCCAGACGGTGAGCTAACCATTGCTCATCGTCGGAGAAGTTTCATTATTGATGTTACCTATAGTCTTTTTGCGCAATACATGATTACTTTCTTACTTATCTGACAAATCTCATGATATTACCAACTTTAAACGAAAGTTTCGGAAATGTATAAGTAACAACGATTTCAACTTACTTTATTCTACTTTAAGTAAGTAAGTAAGTAACTTAATAATTCAAAATTTCCTAAGTGCATTTCTGAATGCCTAGTAATTGAATACAACTTGACAACAGCTTGTCAACAAAGTTGTGCAGCTGTTCGCGTTCTCATAAGCAGTAACATTACCAGAGTTGAATAACTTGCAACTAGCAACTGCAGAAATTATTAATTTAATTGTAACTGTGAATAATAGTAGCTGAACAGTTATTGAAGACTGAACTAATAAAACTATGGAACTTTGTTTGTTAATGTAGTCTTACTTTGTAATTTTATATTATACACCGTTCATCGATTCAAACAAATAAATAATAAACAACTAGTTTCTGCTAGCATCGTGAAACGTGTGATAGTTGAAAGTTTTCCCAAGGGAAATTATAATCTAGGGTAAATATAGTAGATTATGTGACTAAGGTATAAAGTGATATTTTTCAAGTGACAGCCGGCATTTTGAATTTGTATGGAACGAAGGTTGGTAAAATTTTAATCCCGAACGTAGCGAGGGATCTATATAATCAACTCCCGAGCACTGTGAGGGAGTTAATATAGAAACCTGAGTGAAGTGAGGAATTTAAGTCGCCCAAAACACATACAGTTTTATCCCCGTGTTTTTTTTATACTAAGTAAAAATCTTCCAATGAAGAATCACTAAACAGTATCAAACTCGTACTGACTAAACTACCTACCCCGTTCCTTCCTCGTCTTGATCCCAGGGCCTTGGTAACAAATACGCTTTCCCATCAACTCAAAAAATATTATTATGATTATTTTGCTAAGTTATTGTGAGTCATATTATTAATTTTTTAACAAGTTGAGTAACAGTATTCGGAAAATTATTTTAGGTCCAGAAAATAGATCACTAAAATCTTTGATTAAAACTGATCCCAAATAATATGGGACAAGAACAGGAAGACGATGATGATCCAAGATATATTATACTCTACCTATAATATTTATTTTGTGCTAAGTAGGTACCATTAAAAAGCTACAAACTTATCTCTAAATAACTATTTCTATGAAAAATAAACTTTTGAAGCTGTAGTATTTCTCGAGTAGTCTGTTGTCATTTTAATCTTATTAAGTAGTAACATTGCTACTATGTCTGTGACTATGTGTAAATTTTTAATTAAGACTTCAAAGACGACAGAAAATGTACTCGTACATGTTTCTATTTGCCTGCAAGAGTTTTTTTTATGGTAGGAAAAATCTAATGACGAATCCGGAGCGGAGCGGGAAACAGTGTCAGACTCTTACTGACAAAACGGCCCACCCCATTCCTTCTTAACTTTCATACGTATAAGTTCACTGTTGGGCAAAGACTTTCTCAATAGATACATTGAGTTGAGATAAGTTATAGACATATTGATTGGTCTTGGGGCCTTACCATGACGTGTTAAAATGTCAAGTTTGCAAGTGAGAAAGAGGAATGGAGCTATACCTTCAACACTTCCCCCAGAATTACACTTTGCCGTATTGGGCAAGGAATTGAGCAGGGAAGTAGGAAGCGCAAGTATGTAAATAGGTCGCTCGCGCTGTCACTTCTCATGCCGCTGCCACTGTCCAGCGGTCTCTCGATTGTCGGTTTTTCGTGCAGAAGTCAAAGGATGGGCTGCGCGACCCCGATTAAGTGTTTACATGCAGCCCTCTTGCTCACTTGGCGCCGATGTTCCAGCGCAAAAGGACGTATTTATTTATTTATGTACACACAAACACTTACAAAAAGAAAATAACACATACAGATAGAAGAGTACAAAGGTACTGCTTATTTCTAACGAAATATCTTCCAGCAGACCTGCGACAGGAGAGTTGGATGAGAAATGTAGACACAGTGTGTATAAATAATTTATAAAAGTTAAAGTACACTAAAATCAAAGTCATATAATACTTACAAATAAATATATCTATAACTATAAATAAAATGTACACATATATGTATAGATGCAATACATACATAATTATAATAATACATAACTATAATATATAACTTTATGAGATAGAAGAGAGATAACTTTCCTTGACTAGCTTTGTTTTTCTAGCCAAATAATTGAAAGACCGCACTGGAATTCTATACAAACGTAAACCGGCAAAATAGATCGCATTCAGAGCTCGTGGTAGAACCTCAGATCAGTTTAAACGCAGAATTTAATTATAACTTCTTCGTAAATAGTTTTAAACTAGGCGATAACAGTTGCATTTAAACTAGTTAGCTACCGCTAACGCTGCCACTATATTGAGCATAACTCACTAACTAGTTGACGACTAACTCGCTCAGTGTGACTCTCAACTAGTTACCAGTTTGAAAATTATAGTCTTGTTAATTTCTGGTGTAAATTGTTCCTGTTACAACAAATTGTATGGAGACGGGGAAAGCATAGTCAGGTTTATAATACTCCTACTGTGTAGACTCAGGCCCTCCTCTGTAGGACATGGGCCATAATCTACCACGCGGCCCAGTGTAGATTGTCGAATGTCGAATGGCGGTTGTCTTTTCTTTTCGGTAGGTAAGTACTGGTAATACTCATGGACGACCAGGCTGCCTCGCATACGAGCCATTCTGGGAAGTATCACTACTTCTACTGACTAACACGTGTAGTAAGTCAGTCCTGCCTTACATGTGGTCCACAGACAAGGCGCCCGTGCCCTTGTTTGATGGTTATGCATTACTAGCTTTTGTCACCGGCTTCGCCCGCGTACATAAAATACAGCCTATGTCACTCAGGAGTAAAGCAGCTTTCTATTGTTGTTAAAATTTTTCCAATCGGACCAGAAGTTCCACAGATTACCTCCTACAAACTAAAAAACAAACTTTACCTCTTTATTATATTAGTGTAGATTTGCTTATGGGCAACTCCACATGCAAGTGCACCCATCAGCGATCACAATAATGGACGCTCAACTCCAAAGACAATATTATAACACTATTATACATATAGCATCAGCCTCATAATGTTTCTACTGCTAGGATTCAGGCCTCCTCTCTAGGAGAGAAAATTTATTTAAAGATATAAATAATCATCATAATACTGTGTACAAAAAGTTGTTAAGCTATTGCATAGCTTCTATCGCAGGCCTTGAGCGCGGGGACTAAATCCAGAAATTCCGTAACGAAAAAACCTCACGCTCCCCACTCCGACGGGCACGGAGGTGTGGCTTGAAGGCCGTGCGTCTAACGTCGTGTCAGTTCGGCAGTCTTCGACACAGCGCTGTGTGTCGTGCGATTAGACGTATTGTACGACTTTACTTGCCCGAATCGAGACGAGCTGCTCCGAAATCGGACGAATACATAATCAGCTGTTTGTGAGAAAGTATATAAGTGTATAAGTATTTATCTACAACTTGTACGTGTACTTTATTTGTTTTCCTATCGGTCACCACGCTCAAAAAGTGTAACTTGAATTAATATCAAAGAAAAAGAAATATTGTATGAATAAAATAAAAATAAATAATTATAATTGCATAAGTTGATACAGAATGCTATGCAATAGCTTTACCGCGGCAGTCCCCGAGTGCCACACGTATTTTTTATTTTTTTTTGCCTTGTTAAGTTTGGACCCACCACCACCAGGCCACCACTTCTTCTCCACCAATTCTTTTACCATCACTGGGGTATCGTTCTGTGATAATCTTGACAGAACAGACTAAACTGCGCTGAACAGCACTGTGAACTCGCATACATAAGCAGTTCTTCCTTTCTTTCTTTCTAGACGAATTTGGCCTGAATTGGAACTAGTCTCCGAAAAGTGGAAAGAGAGAAAGCAGGTCTTTGCCTTTTGTTCGCCATTAAAATACAAATATATTCCAATGTTTTTGTAGTATACAAATACCTGTAGGCTACAGGAAATGATTAATAACCTAATGCTATTGTTATTCACTAAAATCATAATCCCGTATTAGTTTGTACCTCTTATATTACTACTGAATTAACTGGGGATTAGCTAAATGTTCGCTTAAACAATTCATGTGCCAATTATTATTATTGCTACATTTAATTATTTGTGTAGCCGTGTTTGTGTGTACATTATAGTATTAGTATCTGGCAGTTGGATGTGGCATTGTTGTGGTAATTTATGAAATAGAATCGTACTGATGTTTAATTAATAGCTAAACTAAACTTTTACGTTTTTTTTTATTGCAATAAACTAGTGCTTGACTGCGATCCCACCTGATGGTAAGCAGTGATACAATCGTTGATAGTGAGGCGCACTAGTTTATTAAAAGCCTACTCACTCTAGCCTTGAATACAGCTAAATTATAATCGGACGGGAAGACCGCAGCTGGCAAACTGTTCCAGTCTTTTCATGTACGCGGTAATATTGTAATGTTTTTTTTTTGACATTTATATCTTGACTCAACTCACTCTGTACTGAAAGTATAATTATGTTAGTTTTTTGTAATTATTGTATGCCTATTTGGCACTTAATAAACAAATATATGTATTTCCAATATGTTCGGAAATACATATATTTGTTTATTAAGTTTTACATCTGTATGTAACCTATGCCAACAATAAAGACATTTTGATCCTAATTCTGATTTTGGTACTACTGTCTTCATCATCATCATCATCATCATCAATTCAGCCGAAAGATGTCCGCTGCAGGACATAGACCTCCCCCAAACGTCGCCACAACTACCGGTCCCGTGCGTCTCGCATCTATCGAATTCCAGCAACCCTGACCAGGTCGTCTAATACTTAATACTATTGTATCACTAAAAAATAAACAGACGTTGCCACAATATACCAAAACTTCAACTTAAAATTCGACAAAAGCTCACAGAACTTATTTAATATAATATTTGGCAGCATCGGTGTTTACGTTTCATCAGTATTTCATGCTTGCCGCCAGGTGGCGCTCACTGCCATTGCACTACATGCTGAGATTTATTAGTACTGCGCTGAACATTTCTAACGTGGTGTTATTTAGTTTTGCGGTTATAATTTGGCTCACTTTAGAAAGCTATCGGAACTTTGCCTGTAAGTTTTCGAGATGACGGTGTCGTGGCCAGATCATAGAAATTAGTAACTTTATGATATGGCTAAATAAAACTGGCCAGATCGTTATCAACATGGATCATCATCATTTCAGCCGAAAGACGTCCACTGCTGGACATAGGCCTCTCCAAATTGTCGCTATAATGAACAGTCCTGTGTATCTCGCATCCATCGGATAACCCATCGTATGCCAGGTCATCGGTACAATTTGTTGGAGGCCTTTCAATACTGCGTCTTCCGGTACGCGGTCGCCACTCCAGAATAACAGAAAATTGCGATTCTTTGAAATTGTAATGTTTGATGATATTTAAATCCACCTTTGAAATTCTTTCTTTAGTCCTTTTATTAAAATGGAAATAGTACATCAATGATATGGTCCAACGAGGATTGACTTACCATCAAATGTTAACGTATAAATGATCTGGCCAGTTTTACTTGGCCATATAATGAATTGTTCAATTTCTATGATCTGGCCACGACAGAGACGTTCTTCAGGCCTTTTTGAAATAAAAAGATTTTGACTTTGTCTTTGAGCTAAATTGATTTTGTATATTTTTACAGTTACGTAGGATACATTGTAGCTCAAGATTTGTTACGTTCACTGTAGTGTAGTATTTTTTTATGGTTTGCAAAAATCATCCAATGACAATGATGCTCTTGGGTACAGCGGGCAACCGTGTCAGACTCTTACTGACTAAACACCCCACCCTATTCCTTCTATGCCCTTTGCACTGGGACCAAGCCTTCCTTTCAAAAAGATACCCTGGGCCCCAGTAGGCTTCAACCCTTTTACAGAGTCCCTACGGACTACAGTGTAGCTCAAGATTTTCTATGTTCACTGTAGCTTAGTGCTAATATGTTGTAAATTGCGTCGCCGAAGATAAAAGTGTGCAGCTCAGTTGAAGTCCTGCCACATTGCTAAAGGCAACAATTTTAAAAGAATTTTGGTAAGCATTTAAATTGTACCTATCTACAGCAAACATTTGTCTCTCTTTTGAATTACTGTTCATACAATACATAAATCCATACTTCGTTTGAGTCATAATTAAATAGATCATTTTCCCTTTATCTCACAAAATTGTTTGTGCCAAAGTTTGGTAGAGAAGACATTTCTGAATGTAGGAAATTAATATTTACGAGTTGTTTAGAAGATAATTAATATTCATTGAAGCTTGATTAACGGCTTTATAAGGTCGGGTTACAGATTCATGATTGTAAGACGTATAATGAAAAGGATTACAGAAACCAGTATCCAAATAATAAAAACTGTTTTATTACTTTAGACCAAGCGTTACACCGAGGCTCTGGGAATAAGGCAAGGACATCGAGGGACTGGAACAGTTTGCCGGCTGCAGTCTTTCCGTCCGATTATAATTTAGGTGTCTTCAAGGCTAGAGTGAATAGGCTCTTAATAAACTAGTGCGCCTTACCATCAACGATTGCATCACTGCTCACCATCAGGTGGGATCGCAGTCAAGCACTAGTTTATAGCAGTTAAAAATCATTCGATGATTTTCACCTTCAATAAAAAAGGCGTATAATGAAAAGGATAACTTACAGAAACCAGTAACCAAATAATAAAATAAACGACCTGTTTCCGTGTTTGGATCGCGTAGATTATCCCACAAGGATATTGTTTGTGCCTTTGTCTCAATCCAAAATTATTTATGACCCTCGTCAATATTGTAAGTTCCTATTATACCTATCGGGACTGGAAATTGACTACTCATATTTATTTGGCCCGTAAAACACAGGATTGGTGCCCGGACGCAGCGATGCGGGGCCGCGGCAGACCACGAAGGAGATGGCGGGACGACCTGGATGTCTTCCTTGGAAATTGGAACGGTATGGCGAGCGACCGAGATAAATGGAAGGAATGGAGGGAGGCCTTTGCCCAGCAGTGGGACAGCACAGGCTAACAATAATAATAATAATTTATTTATAAAAAACTTTATGCACGTAACACTGCACAAAGGCGGACTTAATGCCTTAGGCATTTTCTATCAGTAGACCCAGTCCAGTCTAGCCAATATCTATTAATAAGTAGCTTATAATAGTGATACAATTTATTGGTACATGCATTTTCCAACTCCATAAATAAGCACATAATATTTTTTTTTCATTTCCCTTAATTTTTATTCTTGATATTTTAAAATTCAATCTAATACTAATCTAAGGTTAACAAACCATAAATACATTCATCATCATCATTATCAGAATGGGCCATAATCCACCACGCGGGCCCAGTGCGGATTGGTGGATGTCACATGTCTTCGAATTTTTGGTTCTAGGACTGCCGGTTTCCTCACGATGTTTTCCTTCACCGTTTTTAAGAGCAGTGGTGATGAAATAAATTACACAAAGTAATGCGCCTGGCTGGGTTCGAACCCGCGACCTACAACTCGTAAGTCGGGGCCGTTACCACTCGGCCACCACTGCTCTCCCCACCTCGCTCCTCGCTCTCCCATTGTTTCTTTAACTTTTAAAATCAATAATCTTTTAATATCATAAATACATTAATAATTACAAATTATTAAAAAAAGCCAAAAACTTAATGGGCATCAAAAATAAATATATAAAAAAAATATATCCTATTTCCAGAGCCCATAACGTAAAATAATGGTTTCACATTTAAAATGAAACAAAAATAAATAAAACAAATATTAAAATTAAATCGATTTCAAAATAACACAAGAAACTGACTGTCATATCAGCGAATAGCCGAAACTACTGGGACTAGGAGCGTGAAACTTTTGCCCTAATAAAGGATTTTCCAAAATTTACCCTCAGATGAAACGAGATTCCAAACGTGAAAGAAGCTAGTTCTCACTACAAAACAAAGTTCCTTGCCACGATTGATTGGCTGTACTAACGCGATAAACTCAAAAACTAAAGAAAGAAAACAATGTTTATTTTAACTACTAAATTCAAGCTGTTTACATCAACAAACGATTGATCGATTGAGTGATTCATGAGAAAGGTTTATGCTGCATATTTTTGTACAAAAACGTCGAGAATTTCAATGATTTCTAACACGCGAAACAGGAGAGGAGGTAGTTTGTCCTAGGATTATAGCCTATTTCCATAACAAAAGCCCTTTTACCATAATTTATCAAAGTCAAATCTTCATATTCATTGGCAGCATTTCCCTTCTCAATCAGGCATATATACTCGTATATAAGCGTCTTCCTGTCATACCACCTCTATCGCGAATGCCACGTCGTTTAAAATACATTAGGGGTTGAATTGAATTTTCTCTTGTTTTAAGAACAAAGGAAATGGATGGAAAAGTTCTTGTTTTCAGTTTATTAAGTACTGGTTTCTACCAGTGGCTTTGCCCGCGTTAAAATAGGTTTCTTCGTCACATTTTGGATGCCGTTTTCTTTCCTTCCGTGAATTTTGGAAAATTCTCTCTTAGGGTTAATTTTATGGTGGGCAAAAATCATCCAATGACGAATCCCGCTCTTGGGCGGAGCGGGAAACAGTGTCCTACTGACTAAACACCCCACTCAGTTCCTTCTTTGTCTTTCGCACTGGGGCCAAGCCTTCCTTTCAGAAAGAGACCCTGGGTCCCAGTAGGCTTCAACTCTTGCAGAGTGTTTTGGAGAGAGATACGTAGGGACGTCTCTCTTAGGGATCGCCTACATCCTAAAAAGAAACCTAGTGCTAAATTTCACTCTCCATAGTTTTGACCATAGATATAGGTATCAAACATTTGACATATCTATGGTTTTGACAGTGTGTTGATATGTCATTCAGTCAGTTTCACTTTTAGTATAATGTAGATGACAAATGTTATCACACAGTTGAAAGTTTGTATGTTCATATGAGTAGGCCAGATCCTGGAACAGGATGCTTTATATTCCAAAAGTTTTTTTTATTGTTTATTGGTATAGGTTGGCTCTTGACCGCTATCTCATCTGATGGAAAGCGACGATGCGGTCGACGATAGAGCGCGCTTACCTAGAAGTAACCTATTCACTCTTGACTTAAAGATTCCCGGATTATAGCTATCAGGAAACACAGACTCCGGCAAGGAATTCCAGTCCTTGGCATTACGCACAATGAATGTGTATTTTCATGCAGGCGAAGCTGCTGGCAGAAACTACTATGTTACACGTAGATGTTTTTAGAAATAACTTGTATTTCTAAGTCTCCAGAGAAAAGTTATGACCCAGACATTGTACTGAATTTTTAAGGTACAATATTTGAGTTTGAGACTCGGGGAATTGTTGAGATGAAAACTATCCTCGCGCTTCGACCGCCACGCCGTGGCAATCGGGATTCGGAGAACGATTCCTATTCACCGTTAGCGCGAGCTTGCGGACGACGAGCAAGGAGCAGCTCATCCATCAATAAGGAGAATATACTTTTTACTCTAATTTACATCATACAAAAAACCTTATGAGTAATGCGTATACGAGGAGTAAGGCATGCTAAATGCTACCGACCTTTGAACCAGTGGTGAATTTTACCTTGCACTATACCAACTCGTAGTATTTATTAGTAGGTATATGAATTGAAATTTTTAATCAATATATTTATTATTATGTGTAATTAATATTATTTTACTATACACTGACCGCTCCAAACCAATCTCTATTCGTCCAGTCCATCCTAAGGTAGTCTGTAAGATATTGCTCTGTGTTATAAGACGTCCCATGGTACACTTAGTTATTGCAAATGTTAATTTGTCCATATTTTGAGGTTTACAATAAGGTATGTAATAAATAAATAAAAAAAAAACAATCATAGATAAAGAACATGCTACTGTCAAAAAAATATTTTTAGACATTTGTCCCCAATCACAATAGTCCTATTGAAACAAAGGACGATGCTCATTTAAGTCCTCCTCAAACAACCGATATAGATACTCACACATGCTCATCCTTAGCGCTAGGCACGAAGTATTTGCACTCGCGCTTCTGAAACGTGCTCTCGATCCAACTGCGTGTTGTTTTCTGAAACAAACAAACAAACATTATGATTAAGTTACAGTGGTTTTAGTTTAAGGGGCTCCAAATGTCCGCGAAAAGATAGATACTTAGATTAAACTTTATTGTACACCAAAAAGTAACTGAACTTATGCAAAAACTATAATGGCGGTCTTATCGCTGACAGCGATGTCTACCAGACAACTTAGGATGGGTCGTAAAAACTAAACAGAATACAGGGATCAGTTTGCGTTGTATTACTAGCGAATTAATCAAACTATAAAATAAAACATAACTAAAAATAGAAACATAAAAGTTAAGTCATTTTATTTCTTAAAAATAACTTTAATGGATTTTGCCTGATCTTCGCTTTTTTGTCTGTTTAATACACAACTTTGAAAATAAATTAGACCAAGTTCAATTTAAAAAAAATGTAATGTAATAAATAATCAAATTATAAGGAAAAGAGTCTACTTTAACATACATTTTTTTTCAAAACACACCAACTAGCCATTTAGACGTAATGTTGGATTTAAAATCTTAGAAAGTCGTATATCTCCCCCTTAAGAAACCTACCCACTCAGGTCACCGGAGGACGAGAGGTCAAGCAATCTATCAATCTAGTATTTATTTGCACGTTGGCCGACCCAACCCATCCGTTGGACCTTCGTGATTGACGGGATCTCCGTGTGTAGGCACGGTACACGTTAAATAGGCATATTAGTTGACTAATATATTCATAGGTAGACAGTTAAAATAGCTTACAAATATAAAACACTAGCTTTTGTCAGCGGCTTCGGCTTCCCGCGCACATGAAATATAGCCTATGTCACTCAGGAGTAAAGTAGCTTTCTATTGTTGCTAAAATTTTTCCAATCGAACCAGTAGTTCCAGAGATTACCTCCTATAAACAAAAAAACAAACTTTACCTCTTTATTATATTAGTATAGATTTATTTGCTTGGGGTCATACGTGAGGTAATAAAGTAGAATAGTCGTTCTTTCATCCATAGAACAACCGAAAAGTCGCCAAACTTAAGCGGCATTGCGAGACGCACAAGACCGGTCATTAAAGCGACACACACAAAAAACACACATAAAAAAGGCTTTTGTCTAACAATGGAGTACGTTCGGCTGAAATGATGATGATGATTTCACCAAAGATTAACCTTTAGAGGTGTACAAATATTACAGATTTAAAATATACTTAAACTAGCTTCTGCCCGCGACTTCGTCCGCGGAAAATTTCTTGTAGTGATAGCTCGGTTAACATCCATGTTACATAAATAATTTATAGCCTATGTCACTCAGGAGTAAAGCAGCTTTCTATTGTTGCTAAAATTTTTCCAATCGAACCATTAGTTCCAGAGGTTACCTCTTACAAACAAAAAAACAAAAAAACAAACTTTACCTCTTTATTATATTAGTGTAGATAACATAATATTTTACGATAGGTACCTTAATGACGTGTAAAAGAGTTCTAAAATAAGTATCATTTATCATTTACAATGTTCCAAAAGTAGAGTCCCAAATAATTATGATATAATGGCCTTTCAACACAAATTTCTACGTAATAATTGTGTTGTTTTTCTCTACACATAGGTGGTTAACCTAAAACCCTTCTTGTAAAGAAAACAACATCATTAGTTGAAGGTCAAATGTCATGACGTTGACCTTTATCACCTTACGTCGAGCTTACGGGTCATTTAGACCCTTCCGTCAAACCTGGGTCAATTTTCTAACACGCTTTAAGTGCTTTTGTCATTAATGTAATGTGGATACTAGAATAGATTTGACGGTTTTACGTGGAAAAGAGGAAGTTATTTTTACCTGTAAATAAAAGGAATAAGGCGCGGGTTGGTAGATGGCGAGTAAAGGGTAGCTCGCCGTGAGCCTCAAGGCATCATCATTATCCGCCTTTTTTAATGTTCCCACTGCTGGGACACAGGCCTCCTCTCTAGCGGAGTGAATGGGCCGTAGTCCACCACGTAGGCCCAGTGCGGATTTGTGGATGTCATATGTCTTCGAATTTTTGGTTTCAGGACATGGCGGTTTTCTCATGATGTTTTCTTTCACCGATTTGATAGACTCAAGAAGATGTCAGTAAATAAAAGGGACAGCAGCATCAAAATCTGGGTGGGAAATCATTCAACAACTTCTCCCGCTTTAGAATGGGAGAGGGTCTGTCAGACTCTTATTGAGCAAGACCACACCAGTGTCTTTCTGTGGGAAAAATAATCTAATGATGAATCCCGCCCGTAGGCTGAGCGTGAAACACTGTCAGACTCTTACTGACTAAACGACTACCCCATTCTTTGTTAGCCTTAATACCTTAAATTTGGGAATCGTCATTACATGATTTTTCACACCATAAAAAAACCTTCCCTATCTTCATCACTGATACAACTTATTTACACCGTACACATAAAAAATACGAGAATGTTATTCAATACCATAAAAAGCGCAATACATTGCCAGTTCATAAAATAGACCCTATTTCAACGATTCAATATGTAAGACAATGAATACTTTACATCGCGCAATATTCTAGCATTAGGTTCAACACACGGTGCACAATGTTTAGGACATAAATATATGCAGAGACAGATAAAATTGAATATTAAACGACTTGATTTATTTGTATTTCATATTTTAGAGGACAGCTGTGCTACTACGAGCGATTTATTTGACTAAAAATAGAAAAGCTATATGCAATATAACTTTCGAAAAAGTTATCGTGATCCTGCAATGCAAAGGTTAAAGGAAGGATGATTTCCTTCGTTGACTTTTAATTAGTAAAAAGTCCGGGTGGGACGGACTTTTTACGGATTAAAAGCCAACTGATTTCCAGGTTTACTCTAAAGTGGGATAACTCATATAATGATTCCCCGCCTAAAACAAAAAGTTGTAGGCTGTCTATTAATTTTATAAAATACCTTAAACTCAAATTATTATATAGCTAGAAATCTCACAGCTGGGCAAAACCTACTTCACTTTATTCCAACAATTACTCAAATAAAAGAAAAAAATTAAAACAAAAACTTTTTGACTTAAAAACTGTTATCGTGTGGTCACCAACAGGCTGTTGGCGCGAAAGAAAGAAAGATTGCAAAAGTAATCTCGGGAAATTACCCAATTCCGGGAGTTTTCCCGACAAACTGATAATAGCCTATTAGGTTCTCCATTAAGATCGAATTGAGATTCGTTATTTTGTAAAAAAAGTTCGAGAGTTCATTCAGGGCGAGGAGAAAAGGTCCATTACTTTTTAAAAGTATGTTTTTTCCTGAGCTAGTCTGTTTTAACCGACTTCAAAAAAAGAAGGAGGTTCTCAATTCGGCTGAGTGTTTTACCATCCAGGGGCTCTGCTAAAGGGTCGAAGCCTACTGAGGCTCAGGGTCTCTTTCTGAAAGGAAGACTTGGTCTCAAGGCGAAAGGCAAAGAAGGAACGGGGTTGGGTGTTTAGTCAGAAAGAGTCTGACACTGTTTCCCGCTTCGCCCAAGAGCGGCATTTGTCTTTGGATCATTTTTTCCAACCAAAAAAAGGGTTGTTTTCACCCAACTGTGTGATCTGTGATGATGAATGTTGTCTATTAAAAAAGTTATATTTTTCTCAATATTTTACTGAATTTCGATTCAAAAATATTTCTAAGAGTGATATAAAAATTGCAAGTCTTCTTTTACAGTTTAATAAACAAAACGCGTGACAACATACAATAGCAGGTTGCCTGAGGTTTATAATAACTTAAAAAGAACACATTTACACCAATATGTCTCGTTGGCATCAAGTTAGCAGCTCGATCCAACTTAGTCACTTCCAATTTACGAAAAGAATAATTCCCTTTAAATATATCACAAGTTTTGCGATCATACTTGATTGCCGAAATTCCATAGATTAACTTAGGCAGGAAGCTCTTGCAGGAAAGACCTTTGAAATCATTTTCGTAGATGATCCTTCCAGATTTTTCGTATCCATTTTTGAAGCGCCAGGAATATCCGGATAGGTCTTCTTTCACAGTAAAGTTAGCGTTGTAGTAGAAAGATTCGGTGTTGTTCACTGCAACGATGTGGACATCTACTTTTCTGGTTTCATCGTATGGTGGATCAGGATTGGCGCAGTATTCGAAACCTTGGTAAATCATTTTGTAGTTGACACAGAAAAATATTGATTGTAGTTGAAATACGAGCAGTAAACCAAGAATAAATCTCATGTCGCTGTCTTTTTTTTCCAAATATGTGTCATTTAGTACTATCACTGTAAATGCTGATTTTCAACTGTTTATTGTTAGCTGATTGGTCCCTGTCATTAGAATATCATTATTGTCTCTGTAGTCATATCAATAAAACCGTTTTGCGGTCACTGAGCATAAAATGCATGCAAAAATAGTCTATTTAAGCACTTCCACTATTATTTTTATATATATGAAAAAAAAAATTGTTTGTTTTTTTTTTTTGGTAGCTTATACTTTCCCACTGTTGTGCCAAGACTTCCCTCAAATTCTTCCAGGTATTTTTTTCTCGGACCACCTCGAACCACCACACGGGCTGGATACGGTAGGTGTCTAGGTCATCTCGCCACTGCTTCCCAGTTCAGGTCTCGGCGAGGTTGTCCATCTTCAGGTATCCACTTTTTGGAGACTAGCGGGCAAAGTGCATACGGCTGATGTGACCCACCCAATGCAATTTTACCCTTTTTTCCCACGTCTGTCTCTACAATCCCTCTCTTTAAGCGCAGCGTGGTGTTCCTAATATTGTTCTCTTCTGACGTCCATGGTTTTGTATATGTATATTTAGGTACTTGTAATTTTTAAAAAATATTAGGACAAATAGGCTAAAGCCTATAGAGAAGCCAAAAGTCTGTTGACAGGACCTTCACTGATAAAACTATGGGTAAAACTGATGTTATAAGGAATGATTTTGTTACTTTTATTTTAAGAAAGAATTAGGTTCCACGCTAAAACATACTTCTTGAAATTATGACCAAATGGCATTGTGTTAATTTATAAGTCTGTCACAATTTCAAGAAGTATTCGTAGACAAAGTCGCGGACACCAGCTCGTTTATGATAAAACCATTTATCTCTATGGCACCGGCAATTATCCGCTTGGAAGCAGACTGCTCATGTTTACTAATGTTTACTAATCACTACTTAGTATAAAATAAAGTCGCTTTCTGCTGTCTGTCCTTATGTATGCTTAACTTTAAAATTACGCAACGGATTTTGATGCGATTTTTTTTTAATAGATAGTGATTTTAGAAGACAACATTCCTCTGAAATCACCCTATATAATAATTCGTCCTTATATATTTAGGCAGAGAATAAGCACTGCCATACAACGTGGCAATGCTGCCAGCCTTTTGGGAACTTTACCAGTTGACAGCGATGCGGAAGAGTTTTTTGACGCCTTAGTAGATTAGGTACTTTTAGTTAAGTTTAAGTTTTGAGGGTTGGTGTTTTGTGTATATATGTAGTTTTACGGTTACTTTATTATTTAATTCTAATTCGTCCTTCAATTATTAATAAATGAAGAACGATATTTTATTCGGACAATCTTGATGCGCAGGAAGTGACGTTAGCTCCTCTTTTGTTCGCTCAAGGTTGCTAGCTTACATCAGTCCCTTAAACCATAAATTTAGCCAGACTACAAATGCGACAACCGGCCCACCAATAATTTAAAAAAATGTACATAAAAAAGTACCTTATCATCATAATTTTCATATTAATATCTATCAGTAACCTTTTCCTTTGAGTCCTGATGAATGATTGGCGCCCGATGAATCAGGTCGGGCTCGTAATTTGCGCGCCAGACAAATGATGACCCTATCGGGCCGCTCCCTTTTAGTGCCGTTTCACTCGCTGAGGCGATATTGATGGCATGATTGATCGATTAATAAGGCAACAAGTCGATATGAATTGGGAAGAGAGAATTTTATTTCATGAAGTTCTTTGTTGGAGAAAAAAATGGTGAAGTGGGAAAGAAATAAAGAAAACACGTTTATTTACACATAAGTTAAATGCTCTAAGTTACACATAATGAAGTAACAATGAACAGAAACTTAATACATCTATATATATATATATAAAAGGAGAAACTGACTGACATACCAACGCACAGCTAAAACTACTGCGCCTAGGAGCGAGAAATTGTTCCTCTTACTTGGCTTCCTCTTACGACGTATAACGAACGCTAAGAAAGGGTTTTTCAAAATTCAGCTCCTAAAGGAACTCCTGGAGCCTAGAGGGTGGTGGAAAACTGTTACCTCGACTCCAGGAATAAGGCAAGGAAGGTACGGGGTAGGTTTTTTAGTCAGTAAGAGTCTGACACTGGTCTCCCGCTCCGCCCAAGAGCGGGTTTCGTCATTGGATGATTTTCACCTACCATAAAAAAAAAAAAAAAAAAAAAAGCTCCTAAAGGAATGTGATAGGGGTCTAACGTATGTATGGAGAACCCTATTTTCACGCGAGCGAAGCCGCTGGCAGAAGTAATCAATAAAAAGTTAATACTTAAACACGTGACCAGATAATAGAAATTGATCTCCTCACGATAATTATGGTGAACTAGAACTGGCCATATCGTTTAAACGTTTACATTTGATGATATGTCAAAACTTGTGTGGCCATATTATGGCGATAGGATTTTTATAGAAGTAAACGGTTTTAAAAAAAATGGCCAAAAGGGGATTGAAGCAGACCACCTAATATGCAATCATGTATGCAATGTATCGATAATATGAAAGGCATCAATTGTTCACGTCTATTGATAAGTTGAACTCATTTTACGAGTATGTGGAGTTGTGGTCCAATGAATATGATCGGTAGATAGAAACACAATATCATCTGTGATAGAAAAGCACTCTTAGACCACTATGTTCGGACGGCGAGCAATGAGTAGCTAGCAGTTCGTCCATCCAGTAACCGTCCGGACCGAGCTCAAGTCGTCGACGGCGCGCACTGTTCCCGTGCGCCTCAAGGAGTTATCAGCAACTATAGGAGTCCAGCAGGGTCGAAGCCTTCTGGAGCCAAGAGTTGATGCAAAAGCGGAACACCTGGGCCTAGGAACTGAGGCAAAAAGGAACAGTGGGTCGTTTAGTCAGTAGAAGTCTTACACTGTCTCCCGCTCCGCCCAAGGGCGTCAATCGTCATTCGATAATTTTTCCCACCATAAAAAGACCAGTTTTTTACAATACAGTGGTACCTATTTTTTTTAAGGTCAAAGAAAAAGGTATTATATTAGCAAAAGCCTCTTTCGAAATATCCTATAAATAACCTTTTATTTCGCATAAAGTAAAATCACACAAACAGAATATCATTTTCTTAAAATTAATATCTGTTTTGTCTGCACGTTGACAGCCCTATTTCGCAGTCCTCCAACTCAACATTAGCGATACATTTAAGAATGATAAACACACAGTCTCTTTACGACACCCCTGAGATTTAGTCCGTGAGACATGCTGGGGTAAGAGGGTAATTTTATTCTCAAGTATATTTGTTTGTCTGTCTGTCTCACGCTTTATCTTGAGGGAGCTCCGTTTATAGCTCCTTCAATTGTTCCGTTATGAGTTGATGCAGCGACAGTATGGGGGAGATAATAATTTGGATGGCGTGAAGAATATGACGTGTTTACGACTGTTTATTATAAGTATAGCTAGTTTGAGGGCCTTTGTTTGTGTCTTAGATACGTTTTTAAGATTCTTGATACATAACAATGAAATTATTTAAGAGACCTGTTTAAAATGGCAATCTATTGCTAAGATTCCACTGCCTATTTGTCTATCACCAGGCTATGTATTATGAACTATGATAGCTGTCTAGCTATGATGATATTTTTGTTGTGTCATAACAACAAATAGTAAAATCAGAATAAAATAAATATTTAAGCGGGGCTGCTATAGAAGAAACGTGATTTTTTTTAAAGAAAGAAAAGCAGTTTATTTACGCGTAATGACGCAAACTTAAAACTAGTTCACAAACATTGCCAATTACATAAGGAAGATATGCGCAACATTCTCCGAACGCTCAGTGTAAGGCTGTGGCTCCACGCACAATGCGATGGACCACAGTGCTGGTTTTCAATGTGGGCCTATTTGGCCGTTTTTAGGTACGCTATTTAACTCTTCGTACTGGAGTCTGACTTGCACTTGGATTTATTTTTCTTTCTGTTTAGAACAAACTGTGAAAAGTTATAAGAGGTTAAATTATGAGATACAGCCAAGAGTCCTAATTTTACCGTTTAGACACAAAACCTTAAAAAACTTCATTCATTTTCTAATTTCACTCGAATTGAAAGTACAGCTCATAAAAAACGATCTTAGTAAGGAGTTTCACTCTTCAACCTACCAATATCATTCAGTTAACTTCCCAAACTAGATCCAAATGAAATAGAGCACAAAAGCAATTTATTTGGCGGCAATGTCCGCCATTTGTAAAACCTTACTAGGTACTTGGCTCGGCGCCATCTGACTGTTTTGCCTTTGACAACTTTCAGGAGTATAACTCGATTTTAAATATTGCTCCTACAATACGCTCTTGGGAAGCAATTTGAAAGCCTTTGAACTTCAGGATTGATCCGGAGATTGTCGCTCAGAGTATGTAAGTGGGACTGAGTTTGGGAAGCTAAGCTTTGTATATAAAGTGTGAAAAAACGAAAATGTGCGTTTTATCCACACTTGTATGCGAGTGGCAGTTCAGTTAAGTTTTAGGTACTTTTTTTTGTGCCATGAACCATCCCAGTTAGACAAATAAACCAATGTAAAACAAATATATAATTATTGTAATGCAAAATTGGTATAGTTTTATATCTCAGGTTTCTACACATGATGTTTGATGGAGAGGCAACGCGATGTTTGATGAAGAGGCAACGCGAAGATCTTTCTTCGGAATTATCTCTCTTGAGATAATGCCTAAAAACTTTGTTGGAATCCGGTAATTCCGTGATTTACTCAAATATTTCACAAAACTTGTTCCAGGAAATATTTGTTATTTTTTAAGCTCTTAACAGTTTTTGAAACAAAAATATCATTATTTAGAATCTTGATTAAATGCGCAAGGCTCCTTCCTGTAGAAGTACTTTTTTATGTTTTTAATTTATAAAATAAGTACATTATGGAGGGTCAAAAAATTCACGTCAAATAGCAGAATTTCAGTGATCAGTTTTACACAGATGATGTTTTGATTTCTATACAAGTCTAGATAATATCCACAACATATCTGTGTATCAAAAAATATCTGAAGAAATATGTGTATTGTGTTATAACATCATAATCACGTACGAGCAGTTGTATGAAAACGTAGATATCTCGGATTGGTCGCTTTTAACGATTCACGATGTAAGCCTCCTAATTATGAGCAGAAATGGGAGCCAACCACTCTGTCCTCATTGAATAGATTGGCTTTCTCCATAAAGCTAATACAAAGCGGATGTCTATTTCCTTTCTCGTGGATCTATCAATAGGCATCAATAGGCAGGAATACATTGAAGCTTTTGCCTTTGTCTGTTGCTACTGAATTTCAGTACTTGAAAAGTCAATTTCTATTTTAGCTGTTGTTAGTGAAAGATGGAAAAAGTATATACCTATCATTTTTACAGTTTAAATTAATCTCGTTTTAAGGAAACATCTATAATTATTATTAATCTGTTCGACACAATTATGTTGTTATCAAGATATTGCTTTTTCTAGTAGGTATAGCCATTGAAATTGATATGTATCTACAGTGAAAAGGTAAAATCGCTTAACAGCCACTTAAGTCGAAAATGAGTTACATAATATATTATTAAAATTGTATCCAACAAAATATCTGACTTTACGGTGTATATTATGAGAACCGGATTTTTTTTTAATTAGGATTATTAGGTTTATTTTCAAATTTTATTTTTCATCGGTTTTGATTGTACCTAATGTCTTTTTTGTAAAATTATCAAAATGGCGTTTCAGCGATTTTACCTTTTCACTGTCAATCCGTTTTTTTTAGTTACTTTAAACTAAAACAGCTTGACTACGACATACTACGTGTATAGCATATTAAACTCTATTGTCTGAATATTAAGGTGCTGTGTTATGCAAATATTGTATCCCCCAAAGGTATGCGACGATGCTTGGTTAGATTCGAGCGACGGGCGTTGGAGTAAAAACTTTAACGTGATATAATCCTCAGCAGACAAGTTAAACCATAATAGCGGTTAATCTTGAATACACACTAACCGATTTCCAGGTCTTAAACGAAGTGGAAGGCTTCGTGTAACCATAGCAACAGGTTCGATTTATTTAGCGCGTATTTTTGTTTATCATCTTTTGTCAATTTTACCTTAACTTCGAATGAGAAAGTGAGATGGAGCAGTCTATAGGTTTGGGGTGACTGGTAATTAGTGATCGATACTTAAACTTGTAATTGTGGTCATGATAGCAATAATCTTTTAGTATGGGACCAAACCTGAAATCACAAAAAATAAATTTCAGTAAATTCCTTTAAATTTAAGGGCCTCCCCGGCCTCCCCCAAGTCCTTCAAAATCTTCTTTTCCCGCGCCACCTCGAACCAGTCCTCGGTACGCGTCTAGATCATCCCGCCACCTCTTTCTAGGCCGGCCTCGACGACGCACGTGACCACTGTGTGGCAATGCATGCGACTTATATGCCCCGCCCAATCCCATGTTAGCCTAACAGGTCCAAATGTAATGAATTTGCTGAATTTTCCACGATTTCATGTTAGGTTCCATAGTAAAAGTTGTTTGTTATCATGACTACAATCACGTGTTTAAAGGTCGGTCACAATATAATATTAATTTTAATTTATATTATAATCTATTTAAAATATCTGTTATTTATTTATTCTGCACACCTACCACAGTGTTGTCTTTTTTAAACCCAAAGGTTGACTGGTAGAGAATGCCTTGTAGCATTAAGTCCGCCTATGTACCACTAATGTACATGAAGTTTAAATATATAAATAAATAAATAAGTATTAATTATACAGTTTTATTTCTGACATAATTTGTCCATATTTTTTACAGTTTTCAGGATGTTTGAGTCCTGTTTATCTGCAATGACCTGTATGGAATGGAAGCCATCTACCCTGGCATTGGAGCCATCCACCCTGGCCTCCGAAAACATACCGGAAGCACTACAGAACCGAGGTAACCCCAGTAACACCCTAAATCCTTTGTTATATAGCTCCATCACATTTTCTCACTTGGAAGACTAATGTTTTAACACGTCATGGTATGCCCTCGAGACGCGACGCAACACTAGCGTGAGTTGACCCTTAATGCTCGATTTTCATATTCCAAAATGTAAGGTATACCTCACAGATATAGATATACCTAGATAACGTAAGAGCAACTACTTCGCGTGCCTAGCTTACGTACAAAAATCGTAAATGGGTTTAACCATTTACGATTATATCGCGGTCAGTCGTACATCAGTTAAAAATATAAAAATGGTTAATTGTGCTGGCAAGGCAGGATTGGCGCGAGGGGGACGCCGTACCGAAAGGCGTCTTTGAATCGATTTGATTTTCCTATCACAAATAGTGCTTGTGACGCCATAATAGGTAGTCAAAAAATGGCACACTTGGTTTCCATCATGTTTGGTTAAGACCGCACCGCGAATATTTTGATGTTAGATAGCTCCGCCCACTACACTCCGCGCGTCTACCGCGTCGCGCAAGCTATACTCTTCACTCAATGTGTAAAATTCGAATTTCGCGCCAATCGCACACGCCGAGGTCAGCGCGGGGTCAGGAGAACCGAACAGGGAAGATAAGGAGTCGCAACTTACATTTTTTATTTTTTGATCGGATTTTTTTTTTGTTGTACTTACAAAAATTATTTCTAATGAAAACTTTTTATGAAGAGTAATATGACAATTTGGACGTGTATGGTTGTGTGTATGTATGTGTGGTGTGTCGTGTATGTGTGTTTGTATATCCAGAACGGATGAATCGATATGTATTTAGGTTTTTTTGGTTTGAAATGAAAATTAATCGGGAGTGTTCCTAGCTTTATTTGGTGAATATCGGCCCAAGATGGCCGCCGCCACAAAATGGCGAATAACATATTTTTTTTTACAATTCCTTCAATATGGGTATCAAATGAAAGGGCTTGACTAGTAGAATCATGTATAATATTATTTAAAATCCAAGATAGCCACCGCCAGAAAATGCTGAATTGCATTGTTTTTTTATAGCTCTCTCAATATGGGTATCAAATGAAAGTGTTTGAGCAGTGTTAAATAATTTATACTAATATTATTATTATTAGCAGTGGTGGCCGAGTGGTAACGGCCCCGACTTACGAGTGGTAGGTCGCGGGTTCAAACCCGATCTGGCACATTACTTTGTGTAATTTATTTCATCACCACTGCTCTCAAAACGGTGAAGGAAAACATCGTGAGGAAACCGGCATATCCTAGAACCAAAAATTCGAAGACATGTGACATCCACCAATCCGCACTGGGCCCGCGTGGTGGATTATGGCCCAAGCCCTCTCCTAGAGAGGAGGCTGTGTCCCAGCAGTGGGAACATTAGAAGGCTGATGATGATGATGATGATGATGACTAATATTATAAAGAGGGAAGATTTGATTGTTTGTTTGTGTGGATTGTATAGGCTCTGAAACTGCGTAACTGATTTGAAGGATGCTTTCACAATTAGAGATTTACACTATCCCCAGTGAATGTAGGCCATATTTTATCCGGGTACAGGAAGAAGTTCCCTGGGAATGCGGCTAAAATCGCGTGAAACAGCTAGTAAAAATTAAGTGGTTAAGGAATAAAAGCGTAGCAGATCTTGTGTGTTAACCATTTAAAAAATGTATGTAGTGAAGTGTAAGGTATCAAAGAAGTAATGAAGCTAAGTAATTAATTTTCAAACATATTTATTAAAACTGAAATGTAAATAATAATATAATGTAAAAAATATTAAAATTGACTTAATTGTATTTCAGAAATTACGTTGATGGGCTCCTCGGTCATTGATTCTCGATCAATTAAATTTTCTTTATTTTTACTGACATTTACATATTCAGGTTCTCGAATCGGTAGCTTTCGAGTGTGACGCGGGTCTACCAATTCTGGTAGGAGACAGTCAAAATAAAAAGAAATTAATTTTGGCTCCATCTTATCCGTCCAAAATTCATCATCTTTTAAAATTTCTTCTACCTTTATCTGATTGTCTCCATACCATACTGCCAATATGCATTTTGGTACATCACAAACATTCATCTGTCCCTGGACTTGTATATACCAGTCGGACATCTTATTTCTTCTTCAGTCGGCGATCTTCCCTGTTTTTTTATTTATCCTCCAGAAATGCATTTTGCCTTGACTTATGGCTGCCTCAATGCCGATTTTGAAAGGAACTACAGGACATTTTATTTCTACCAGAGTGTTATTTTCTATAATACCATCTGGTGTTGCTCCTAAAAATGGATGAGTTTTGTCGATGTATAGTCCACACGGGTAATATTCAAAGCCATAAAGTTTGAGGAGATCTACCTATAGTTATATCTCTCCTACGAATGGTTATTGTTCACAACCAGAAAAATACGTTACAAAACAATAATTTCACTAAAACTAACAAATTACATAACTACATAATACTAATTGCTACATATAGGTAGGTACTGATGATTTTATTTTATTTACCTTGCCTTTTTCACCTCTTGCATTTTTTTGGCACATTCTTTGAGTTGTTGTTTTTTTTTTCTCTTTGAAACAATTTTTTTTGAAGTTCTCGCCATTTTAAACTTAAACCTAATTTAATAATATTAATACTAATATCTATACCTATAATTTCTTAGCCGACTAATATTTACACGTACAAAATATTTACACCTAAAATTATCGTCACAAATTATTATACCTACGGCCGGAGCGACAACATGCACAGATCCGACCTCGGAGAGAGCTATCGCCGGACTGGCTCGTCTTCGTACACATTGTGTATCAATCGCTAGATCACGGACATAAGGTTCAGAATTGCGTAGCGTCTACCATGATCGCGGCCGCTCAAAAAATCCAATATCTTAAAACTTTATTTAAAAATGTTTGGTAATAGTTATGGAAAAATGACTTTGACAGAACGTTAATATTGATGTTACGAATATATTAGAGTAATTTTGAAACATAAAGATAGTGTAACTTTCTTGTAATCTCAAAAATAGTACTTTTTTAGACGTGTTTTCGGAATTAATTATGATCGAGTAAAATTATCAGTATCGTGTTTTCGCTCAGGCAGAATCTAGGTAAAGATATCAATTTACCTATATCAAAATTTCAGATCCATTGGTAAGCTGGTAGTCCTATAATTTGGCATGGCAAACGGCAAATAAAATCAAGGTGGCGTCTTAATGGCAGACAGTATACATAAAATGTTTCCATACAGATCGGCATGCTTGCGTAATCTAGGTAGGTATAGTCTATATCTGTGGTATACCTAGATATCGAGAAATGAAATTCAGGATGAGCGCTGCTTATCGCAAACGTTCCTTCATTTACATATCCCGGAGTTTCGCGAAGTTTTGTTACAGGATCGAGATTCCAGCACTGCCGGTTTCCGCTCAATGTGTTTATGTAAAAGAGTTAAGTAGCGAAAAGCGACTAGACGAGCGAATTTCATAGGTAAAACTTTATTCAATACCTATGCTTACTCGAATATCCACTCTTGTCCCTACCACTTTTAAGCACGTATTTTACAGTTTTTCGCACTAGTGCGGAAAAGTACGTGTTTTAACCCCCGTCACAATTTTATTACATATGTCGTATCTGACTGGTGATTTTTTCTCAAGTCCACGTAACTCTCATTATTATAATTGGATTTTGCTGAACAGATTTAGATAAAATTTGGCATACAGCAAGTATGATCCCGTGTGACATGTTTATGCTTTCACACAGGCAAAACCGTAGGGCCATGAGTTTTACTAATCCTACTAATATTATAAATGTGAAAGTTACGATGTTTGGATGTTTGTTACTCATCACGCCAAAACGGCTGGACGGATCCGGATGAAATTTGGCACAGGCATAGGATACACTCCGGAAAAGGACATAGGCTTTTTATCCCGGAAACCCCAACCCCAAAGCGGCGGGCAAAAGCTAGTAATCAATAAAAAGGTAGATAATCTCTTTTACCGTTTCAAGTGTATTGTAAAAGAAATAGTGAACGACAGGTATACAGAAGGTAGAAAGGAGTTTCTTTTGTAGACAGTTTTCCTTTAGCTAAAAACTTATAGTGGCTTTATATTATGCTCATCTTGTTATGCACTCGATAGAACTCCAATAAGGGATTTGGAATAAAATTTTATTCTGCTCAGTCAAGTATTTATTATATCTACTAGCTTTTGCCCGTAGCTTTGCTTCCAGCAACAGAAAAATGTGATGAATGCCGTTTCCGTTTTTGAGTTATAAAATTACAACGAAAAGTGGCATTGAATTTTATGTATATTGATTTAAAGAAATAGATTTAGCTAAAAAGGTGACACAGTGATTATTAGGATGACAGAGATTAGAGATGTGATGACAGAAATATACCTATTTTATATATAATTTGTGTTTCACTGACTTTACTGATTTTACTGACTAAAATCCTATGTTTCATTAATTAGTCTTTACAAAAATCTCCTTTATTTTATTTATAACTAGCTTTAGTCAGCGGCTTCGCCCGCGTACATAAAATATAGCCTATGTCACTCAGGAGTAAAGCAGCTTTCTATTGTTGCTACAATTTTTCCAATCGGACCAGTAGTTCCAGAGATTACCTCCTACAAACAAAAAAACAAACATTACCTCTTTATTATATTAGTGTAGATTATCAATATTAAACAGCTGTTATCTTTTTCAGGTGAGAAATCTTGAACTTGGTCTAGAGCCTGTGTCCTTCAATTGTCCTGTGGGTTGTCTTTTGAGCGCTACCTGTGTCGTTCAATTGCCCTTTGGGTTGAAGCACCAGACTTTCTTTTTCATGAATTCTCCATCGTAGGTTTTGGAAACATATCTTTGAAGCACACGCGGAACACAATTCGCCATTGATCGCTTTAGCTCGGACTCAGTCCTTACCGGACAGCCAGACAGTGAGCTTCCTATTGCTCGTCGTCTACAAATACACATCTATGTTAGCCGGGGATCACTTTGCTACATCTGACGCTCGGGACACAACAGCTGTTATTAATAGTGGAGAATTCGAGACCATTAATATTAGTCACTTTCTTTGTATTTCCCACTCCAGAAGACTAATTAAGTCCATCAAACAACCCAGTGTCAACTTATTCTTACTTCTCAATCAACCTTCGCAGAGTATGGTGAAACTTCACAATCAAATGTAAACTTTATAACAGTTAGCACAAGTTCTCTATTTGCTTAAAGTTATCTGCGAAGTTGTGACGAGAGTGCTTATGTGAGATAAATGAGTTTGTTTTAAGTGAAAGATTATTTTATGACGGATTTCAGTTTTGCAGTTACAGTTGTGTTTAAGTAGACTTAGAGTTGCAAAGTTGAGATTTTGCGCTTTTCGTAGGTTTAGCACCGGCAAGAGAATATTGAGTGAGAGCAGTGGTGGCCGAGTGGTAACGGCCCCGACTTACGAGGTCACGGGTTCAAACCCAACCAGGTGCATTATTTTGTGAAAACGGTGAAAGAAAGGAGTTGTAAGCAAACCGAAGAGGCCCAACAGGGTCGTGGCCTCCTGGGATCAAGGGTTGATGCGAAAGCGTATTACCGGGGCCCTGGGATCAAGGCAAGGAAGGAACAGGGTAGGCTGTTTAGTCAGTAAGAGTTTGACACTGTTTCCCGCTCCGCCCATGGGCGGGATTGATCATTGGATGATTTTTACCCACCGTAAAAAAAAAACTTAAGCAGGCGAAGTCGAAGGCACCGACTAGTTCAAATATAAGCCCCGATCAGCCCACCCCCCAGGGGATCAAAGTCGTGATAAATACCTGTCGCGACATATACAAGTAGTAACATATAACAACAGTACGACCCGCGGATATATGCCTTCATATGTTATTGACAAGTACGGAAATAAGGTTTCATGCCGAAACGGAATGCAATAATTTCATTGGTAAGTATTGAGTTTCACTTTCTGAGTGAGTTATATAATATAGTAATAATACAATTCAGCCAAGCCATTTAAATGTCCACACTGCTGGGACACAGGCCTCCTTTCTAGGTAAGGTAATGGGCCATAATCCACCAAGAGAGCCCAATGCGGATAAGTGGATGTCAAATGACTTCAAATTTTTGGTTCTAGGACATGCCCGTTTCCTCACGATATTTTCCTTCACCTTTTTTAGACCAGAGAGATTATCTTAATGAATAAACGGAATATGATATAATACGAGTATAATACTCGACAACTATTACACAACGCCGCGCCGTCTAGTCCCAAGCTAAGCAGAGCTTACATTATGAATACTAGACAAATGACATCTAGACACCGAACAAATAATCGTGCTCTTCACACAAACATTTGTCCTGGGTGAAAAAAGAATCGAACCCACGACCTCTAGCATAGCAGTCAGGGCCACTAACCACTAGACCAGTAGGCCAGTCAAATATTTTTTTTTTCTGTGCTGTCAGCTTTTGAAATTATGCTGGTAGAATTGCTGTTTATTGTCGATTACCAATTGTATAATATATTTTTTAATTTTAATGCGCTGTACATATTTTTTTACAAATCGTTTAAACAACCATGTCGATTTTCTATTGTATTATTACATTTCGGAATTACATTTTTCATTTCGGAATTACATTTTTCATTTCGGAATTACATTTTTCATTTCGGAATTACATTTTTCATTTCGGGATTACATTTCGGGTAATGTGCCTCTGATACAGCGTGGCTATGTTGCCAGTCTTTTGGGTCCATTAGTTTAAAGCAATGCGGAGAAGTTTTTTAACACCTTATTTAATTCACTTTTAGTTTTTAAAGATTTTTTTTTCTAGCTTTTATTTATTTTAGTGTATATTATATACTTATATTGTAGCAATATATTTGTAGTGATAGTTAATGAAATGTTTTTTTTTTTTAATATGTGTATTTTTTTGGTAACTTGAAAAACTCTGATTAAATAAGAAATACACTTGTTTGTTTTAGTTTCCTTTTTTGTATTTTTATAAGCCTTACTTCAGTAAGTGACATAATTTTATATGTAAGATTCTAAGCTTAACGCCGGCGTACACCAGGCGTAAAATGACGAATACGCGTCTAAGACGCTACGCGGCCGTGGTCGGCCTAATTAAACTAATCCCCAGCAGATTCACAAAGTCTATTCAACATTTCCGTATCGCGTTAATTAATACAAATGCTTCCAATATCCACTTCGAAATTCTGCCGTCATTAAGTTAAAATTAGAGAGGATTGCAATCTCAGGGGTGCCGAAATGCGGTAGTTTCTGTCCTGTTCGAATATCTACGGTAGAAATATCAAATGACGTAAGCGACTTGCTTGTCCACAATTGGATTTTGAACTCTCTAGCTTAATTGCTACAGTTGAAAATCGAACAGCTCAGTTTTTGGCGCTTACGATGATTTGAAGTTTCACCCCGAAATATGTATCCGGAAACTATTGTGCGAACCCGAACCGCAATGGCTGCATAGAGGTACTAACATTTTAACGAGGCTTCGAAAACTTGGTGCGAATAGTAAGAATTTAAGAGTGTATTTATTTGGGACGGGATAGTATTTTTTTTAATATATATTGATTTCAGTAGAAACCTAGATAGTATCGGCTATTAATAGTATCGGCAGGATATCTTATCGGTATTTCTAAATTGTCTAGAGAATTGTTCTATATCTCGGATTGGCCGCTCTTAACGTCTCGTATGTCGATGCGCAGATCTACGCGAGACACAATCGCTTTTTAATTGTGTCTCTAAATACGGCATATAAAAGGTTAATGATAAATGATCTTTATTTTGCAAGTAGGTTTAAAAAAACACTTTTACACGTCATAATCAATTGAGTTATTACATAAAGCGTGAGAGCGTGACTGTTGACCAGATGGTTCTAAACTAACGTTCCTACCTAGGTGCTAGTTTCAATCCGTGTAGGCAGCAGTTATAAACCATGACCTTCAACGCCCTTGGTTGGGAGACGCGTTTTTTCCAATCGCGGTGATTGAATTTCGAACGTGTTGGCACGTGGTTTACATCTATGTAGCCACAACACAAACCAAACTTCAACTAAGGTGACCTTAGTTGTCAGCAACCTGCAGAAGTTGTCAGCAAACTGTAGGAGTTGTCAGCAAACTGTAGGACTTGTCAGCAAACTGCAGGGCCCCAGCAGGGTCGAAGCGTCCTGGGACCAAGGGTTGATGCGAAAGCGTGTTATCAGCGCCCTGGGATCAAGGCAAAGAAGGAACAGGGTAGGTTGTTTAGTCAGTAAGAATCTGATACTGTTTCCCGCTTCGTCCAAAGGCTTTTTTTTATTATGGTAGGCAAAAATCATCGAATGACGAATCCCACTCTCTACTACTACACGGCTACAGATGTCTAATTTTTTTGTACGACTATAATATAGCTTGTAAATTTGTTGCAATATTGTAAATTTATTTAAATAAACATTGTTATTATATATTATTATTATTATTACTCTTGGATTCGTTATTGGATGATTTTTACCTACCAAATAAAAAAAAACCAAGGCTGAAAATTGCAACCATGTGGTCTACCTTTTCGCGCTCAATTTCAATTATACTCGTATCAACTTTTCCAGTCATTTATCATGCTGCCAATTACCCAGAATGTATGTGAAGTACCCTCAATCCCCTCAGCCCCTTTGTATCTGATATTCCGTTCCGATTGACATGTTTTTACATGTCCCTATTGATGGTATACCCGTATCCACGAAGCTATGTTCAAATTGTTCAACAATTGGTGAGATTACTTTCAGCGGATTATATTTATGATTGGCATGTGTCGGATCGGGTGGGACCCGTGTTATATAGTAGGTATTCGCTGGGCGCGAAGTATAAGGTGGGGGAACCACGAAACGATCACAGCGCGCGTCATGGCCAAAAAAGGAACTTTCGGTGGCGGATGCTGTCACTTTTTACTAGCGAGATTTACGTTTTTAGTAAATAAACATGGGTCAAGAAGCTTGCTGCGTAGTTAATTGCAAAAATTATCTTCAATAAATTCTTTCACATCTTGCACACGTTGAGCTAAAACTAATTGTTTTCCTTTCAATGTTGTTTGTTGTTGGAAAATGATGTCGTGTGTGATTGGTCGGAATCCAGTTTTTATGATTAATTTGGTCATGTTTAACTGAAAATACATAAAAGTATGGATTATTGAGAGCACAAGCACTCATAAATAATCGTCTGCTATTTACATGAAATGCGTTATTCGATGAAATTTGCTTATTTCTTTACGTACTTCTCATGACGACAGCCATGAAAAATCCGTAATGTACTAAGCGAAATCTATTAATTGTGCCATTTTAGACGAAAAATAAAAAAGACTTACCTTAAATAGATTTAGAATATTTATTGGAATAAATGTAAATTACAATATTTAATTAAAATTGTTCGTTTGTAAATAACTCGTCGTAATGATAGCCGGGCATTTGACATTTCGGAGGCCACCGTATTTGCAACCGCTAGTTGGCGCAGTCATCGCGCACCCAGCGAATACTAGCTTTTGCCAGCGGGTTCGGTAGCGTGTAAGGAAAATATTGTCACAAAGGACAATTTATTTACCAGTTACTCCTAGGATATAATGTTTCCTATTTACTTTTTCAGGCCACGATCTTCCCGTGTGTCCCTTTCCAATGCTAGTTTAAAATCTAATTTTCTTTTAAATCCAGGCGTAAGTTTAGAAAAGTTCAAAATACATTCATTTATTCAGTTTAAACTTCTACTTCATTACTTTGGTTACTGACGAAGCTACAGCTTTTTTTTAGGGGGAAAACTTATCAACTTGGGGCGAGAGATAGCCAAAAACTTTTGCTGATGGCTTTGGTGTAAAAAAATCATGGATAGACTAATCCCACCCTTGGGCGGAGCGGGAAACAGTGTCAGACTCTTATTGACTAAACGAAACACCCCATTTCTTCTCAGCCTTCATACCTGGGTCGGACCTTCGTTTCCGAATCGGAAAATATGCCTTGCCAGGCAATTCACTTTCTTTTCAAACTACTAACAAAACGTAGTAATTGCTATACACATCTACATAGGTTTCTATACACGTACATAATATTCGCGAGAGGCCACATAAAGGCTATTGGCACGAAGCTGTGATGTCCCCAGACGTAGACAATGAATTGCCGGCAATTGCACCCCCCGGCCTGCGTGGGGGTCATAAATTCATATTATAGGCCTTGTTTCTCAAAGTGTTACGACTCCTGGGGGTTAGTGGTTTGACTGTTAAGAACTTTGAGGTAATGATGATACAAATCGAGATGGAAACTGTGCCAGTAGCGTTTATGTAGATTGCTTGGCAAGTTGTAATGATTTAAAGCCGTTTTTTAATTAGCCTGTTGGTCTAGGGGTTAGTGGCTGTGATTCCTATGCCAGAGTTTGTGAGTTCAATTGTCACCCAAGACAAAATGTTAGTGTGATGAGCACAAGATCGTTTGTTCTATGTCTGCGTGTAATTTATCTGTAATATGCATGTATTTAGAAAAATACGTCAATTAATATGTTCATCAGTTATTTAGTACCCAAAGCACAAGCTTAGCTTAGTTTGGGATTAGATGGCATTCTGTGATAGTTGTGGAATATTATATTATTATTATAATACGTGAACCGATGACCAGGTGAGAATATCGGGAATGCGGTGGATACTTGGAAAAGGCTTATGTCCAACAGTGGACATCATTCGACAGAAATGATGACCATAAGGCTTATGTATTTTTGCGACAAAGTAAAAGAAAGGATGACTAGGTATATTTTACACGAACTTAAACAAACGTAATGTAAAATCATCTGAGCAAAATTTAAAAAGAAAACAGTACACTTTATTTTACACCGATATGAAATCTAAATATTAAGATTTATAAGAAAGATTACTGTAGATACTTGTAAAGTTTTTGCGGCTTCAAACTTTTTGAAAGACTAATTGACTCCGAAAACTTTTTATCATCTCAAAAGAAGAAGTTTGAGGTGTTTAGTTAAATTAGCTCTTAAGAGATTTCTGAAGTTTGTCGAGAAGCGCGAAGAAAACTTGTAGTGCCTTGGGGTTTGAAATCTAACTTTGACAAACACTGTTCTTACAGTTATTGTTTTTTGTTAGCCTACTTTGAGCTCCTACAGCTGAGCAAAGGTCTGTCACTTCTTGTTCTTTATCTTGGACAGGCTCTGGTCAAGTTCGTCACGCGAACATGTTTAGTTCGTCACATTACCTTCAATACGATCGAACTTGAGGCTGGCAGTCGCACTTTTTTTTTCCCTTATGATACATTTTTTTTTACAATCTATCGGCTTTTCTATTTCAATAAATTTATATCTATTGAAAAATACGGCACGAAAATTATATTATTAATTTTGAGTTTATTTATTTATTTTGAGGTGTGGTTCTTTGTTTTATGATGTGTGTCTGTTGCCAGTGGCTTCTCCCATAGAACAAAATTGTTCCATAGATCATATTCCCGGGATATCCTACAGGTTGATAAAGCTCACGGGTGGAGTAGCCCATAGGCTATTCTAAGACTTAGTCAACCTGTGAGCAAAATTTCATCCAAATCTGTTCAACCCTTTGGTTGTAAAGAACTAACAAATATACACATTTCTTATTTAAAATTTAGTAGTAGTGTAGTAAGTAGTATTTTGTAGTAGTTTTTTAGATTTATTTTATTAAAATAAAAGGAATTCTTGTTCAGAAAATAGTCATTTAGAAAAGCAGTACTTACTATACTTAGAACATAGATAGATAATGCACTATAGCATACTATACCTGTAATACCATAGTATTCCAGGTTGGTAGTGCGCTAAGTTTCGAGCATTGTTGTATGTGATAGTTACGACAAACTTCGGTACCTACTTTGTTTGTGAGTTGCTAGTAAAACTATTCAGGTAGTACTAGTAGCATTAAGGTAACTATTTTGTTTAACGGTAGTGTTAAACTAGTAGTTGTATCTGAGGAGGGGTTTATCTGGGATGTGTGTGTATTTTTTAAGTGTAAGTTGAAAATAGTGTTGAGAGCAGTGGTGGCCGAGTAGTAAACGCCCCGACTTACAAGTGTAGGTCGCGGTTTAAAACTGAGTGGTGAAGGAAAACATCGTGAGGAACCTCAAATTCGACCTAGGAACCTCAAGTCCTAGAACCAAAAATTCGAAGACATGTGACATCCACTAATCCGCACTGGGCTCGCGTGGTGGATGATGGCCCATTCCCTCTACTAGAGAGGTCTGTGACCCAGCAGTGGGACCATTAAAATGCTGATGATGATGTTGATGATGAAGTTGAAAACTATGAATAGCTGCAGACGGGCAACCGGCAACAACCACAAAACGCCGCCACCGGCACCAATAATAAAGTATTTATGTCACAAAAACAACACTTTACACTTTATAGCGTTTATTTACATTGCATGACAAGTAGTAATGGTTTAACCTTTCGAGCACCGTAATCTATATATATGTTTAAAAGGAGAAACTGACTGACTGACATATTAATGTACAGCCGAAACTGCTGGGCCTAGGATCGTGAAATTTTGCACAAGGCTCCCTTTTACGACATAGGCGAACACTAAGAAAGGGTTTTTCAAAATTCAGCTCCTAAAGGGATGTAATGGGGGTCTAAAGTTTGTATAGAGAACCCTACTTTCACGCGGGCGATACCACTAGCAGACGGCTAGTTAGAGACATAACAGAAAGACAATAGGTGTGAAAACAAGGGCTTCCGCCTGAGGCTCAACAGTTTAAAATCTAATCCTCAGATAGGTTCTTAACAATATCTCCATCAAAACTGTCATACCGTCTCACCCATTCTATAAACTTGATTGTCATCTACTTAGCAAAGGGTCACTTTGTCCCTAAATAGCTTAATACAGCTCAACCGGCCCCCGAAGGTCCCAAACTGACCCCCATATATTATGAGTAGGCAGGTAAGGGTCCTATTGGGTAAATATTTGTAACTGTTTAGGATAAGGAAGGGGTATTGTGTGGCCATCGTGTTGTTATGAACGGTAAATATTTTAATTATACCTTATAACGTATTATGGCCTAAAAAGAGGTGGTGGGATGATTTAGACGCGTACCGAGACGAATGGTTCGAGACGGCGCGGGAGAAGAAGGTTTGGAAAAGTTCACACGGATAACAAAGTGATCAAAAATTGTTTAACTTTTCGAATACCGCAATTAGAGACCTACCTATTAGAAAGACAGGTACCTATTAGAGAGAGAGGTGCGAGAACGCCGACGTTTGCTTGGGCCTCAGGAATTTAATGAGGAAAGAAAAAAAGGCTTCTCACAAAAAACGCAACCTGCCACTTCTTACTCTCTCTAAAAAGTTACGACAAACCTACTTGTAATTAGTATACAAACGATCTCACCGGCTTCCACATTCCTTGATCCCAGCTATTACTGGAACTTAAGCATCTACCCTTGTATCGGTTTCCCTAAATCCATTACATTAATATTTCACGGCTCCGGGATCTATCGGCTTGCCTCTCATTCAGGGTTGCCTCCGGCATCAACCGACAACGGGAACTATTCATTCGCCGATAATAATAGATTACTTAGGTACGCTTTCGTAGATTTGAGTAAATTAGCTTTGAAAGATTTCAAAAAAGATGGGATGGTAACGTGGTGGAAACCGTTAGTTTTTTTTTTGTGTTAGGTGAAAAACATTAAATGACATCTCCCGCGGACGGAGCGCAGAATAGTGTCAGACTTTTACTAACTAAAAAACCCATAACGTTCCTTCTTAACCTTTGTACCGGGTTCAGATCTTCCTTTCTGAAGCTGTTCCAAGGCCCCAGTAGGCTTCGGCACTACTGGGCTTCTATAGTTGCTGACAACTCCTTGAGGCGCGCGAGAACAGAACACGCCGAAGTCTACTTTTTAATGTTACGCTGTCTACCGTTTTGCTGTTTGCGAGTTTAGTGGATCTGGTGACATTTAGGAGAGCAAGGGACGTCTTTCGGTTGGAATGATGATAAACTTGGTCACAACAAGCCTCACCAGAAGGTTTAAAATCACGCAAAGAGCAAAAGAAAGGGCTGTGTTGCTAAACAAACACCCCACCCCTTTCTTTCTCTGCCCTTCGCACTGGGGCCAAGCCTTCCTCTCAGAAAGAGACCCTTATCCCCAACGACCCTTCTATAGAGTCCCTAGATAGGTCAAAAATCATAAATAAAATTACTATAGGCTAAAATTAAATCAAACCATTGTTACCAACATGTTTTATCATGAGATAGGGCAGCTTATAAATTATGTATCAGGATTAGTGCCGATACGGGATAGGAGACTCTAACAAAAGGGTGCAAAAAAAGGTTTCGCTTCCCTGAACATGTTTTTACGAGTATATCGGGAGCGATGGTATCTGACTGGTCCAATCGGCCTCCTAGTGTTAAAATAAACTATTTTATGAACTGTTGGTTGCTTTTTAAAATAAGTTTAATAAAACCACTTTCTTTAATATTAAATTAGCCTTCGGCTTTGCCCGCATGAAGGTTTGTCCCAAAAATAACCAATTTTTTACGTAAGATACGCGCCTTACTCGTGGAGTTGTGGATACCAGCCCGAAATACAATACAACCTTTACACTACAAGCTTTACGATCAGCGGTTTAGGCTGTGAGTCTTGATCCGTCAGTCATTTCCGTAAGTCTTGATCATTCAAAACAAAACATTTTATAAATAAACTAGCTTTTGCCCGCAGCTTCGCCCGCGTACATAAAATATAGCCTATGTCACTCAGGAGTAAAGCAGCTTTCTATTGTTGCTAAAATTTTTCCAATCGGACCAGTAGTTTCAGAGATTACCCCCTACAAACAAAAAAAAAAAACAAACTTTACCTCTTTATTATATTAGTGTAGATAACATACAATCCAACCCACTTTCAGGGTTGGGGTGCCATGACAGAAAACCTCCTCGAGCGCCCGCAGGCTGGAGTTCCCTTGCGGACACGTCCGGAGTGAAGACCAGTCTGCGGGACGGTGCACCCCGGGAGGCCGCCATCGACCCACCCTTGGGCAATCCCTGCCTAAGGGTGCTCGATGGCGGCTTGCGAATATTCTGTTGGGAGTAACGCCTCAACGCGTGTCCCTCTGATTTAGCAGAGGGCACAGCGACGAGGTAAGAGCGGGCTCGGTGTGCACTCACCCTGCCATCGGGCAGGCAGGAGGAAGAGTTCCTCCTCCTTCTGCCACCGCTAGACTCGTAGCCCCAAAGATTGTCCAAGGTCATGTTTCTGACTTTCGATGGGGGTCGAGGGCCTTGGCTTAACCGCCCGGGCCGCGAGGAAGACAACCTCTATAAAAAATCACCCCAAACCTCCAAGCGGCGGCGCACCGTGAGGGAGGTTGTTAGCTTGACTAATGGGTAGCTAAATTAGTCTCTAGTGCGGACCACTAAACTTGAGCCAGTACAGATTGAAAAATACTCGTGGGAACCAGATGAACACAAAATTTTTCACCCAAATTTCAGAGAGTGACGAGCGGTCGGAGTCCGACGCTGCGTCCAGAAGGAGCTCAGGCTCGGAGATGGAGGAGGAGTTGGTGGGCAACTCCGGAAGGGACTCGCGTTCCTTCCGGAAGCGCACCAAATCGGAGGACGGGCAGTCGTCCTCCGATGATGGGAAGGGCTCGGCCCCAAAGATCCCCACCGGGAGTCGCGGTGGGGGCCAAAGCCGAGGTACGGGCAGGGGGCTCACTCCGCGGGAGTCCGCTCAGCGAGCTGCAAGGCTTGCCGCGGAAGGGCGCCACCCTGGTGCGGTCAGCGCTGGGGAGCGCCCGCCGCGTCAATCCGGTGGCGCGCCAGACGCTGGGGCGGACTCCGCTGAAGAGGCGCGCAGGTCCTTCGGCGAGCTGGTGGTCGCGGCGCTGCGCGACATGGGCCGCAAGAGGGTCGCAAAACGGGCTTCGAAGGAGAAGTCCGTTTTGAAGCACGCCACCTCTTTGTCCGAGGCCTTCGATAAGGCCTTGGACAGGAGTGTGGCGAAGCTGCGGGCCGAGCTTCGTGCTAAGCTTCGGGCCGGGCCCGTGGGCCCTGGAGCCGTTGCGCGGGAGGCCGTCGGAGGGGGTTCCGGGCAGGAGCAGGGGCAAAGTCGGCCCCAGCCCCAGCCTGAGGCAGGGGGCCAGCTGCTGACGCTGGTGCAGTCGGAGCTGGCTGCCTTCCGGCAGCAGCTGCAGCAGCAGCTGCAGCAGCAGCAGCAGCTGCAGCAGCAGCAGCAGCAGTTCCAGCTGCAGATCCAGCGGCAGCTGTCCCTGCTGGAGGGCATAGTCTTGCGCCCTCCACTGGCGACCTCCGGCCAGCGCCAAGCGGCAACTTATGCCGCTGCCGCAGCGGCCACGGCGGCTGCGCCCAAGGCGGGCCCGTTGGGGCAAGCCGGGCGCAGGGCCTCAGCGCCGGAGCCTGCGAGGCCAGCCCCGGTGGCTGGGCAGCGTCGGGCGCGGGCCGCTCCTCCCACGAGGGGTGGTGTGGCGCCTGCTGCTGCCAGGCCAGCGGGAGCTCCTATCGTGGTGGCGGCGACTCAGTCGCGCCTGCCGCCTCCCCCGCCTCAAGATCCATCATCGTCTGGCGCCGACTGGACGGTCGTCGGCGCCAAGAAAAGTGCGGGTAAGGCGCGCAGGGCGGCAAAGAAGCGCGCTAAGCGCCAAGAGCGCAAGAAGCGTGCCATGGTGGCGAGACTTCGCGCCCCGAAATCCGAGGCTGTAGTGATCACACTACAGCCTGAAGCGGGTAAGAAGGGCGCGAATTACGACGCCGTCATGGAGAAGGCAAGGCGGGCGGTGGAGCCCCACCTTGACGAGCTCGGAGTGCCTGGGGGCTTCTGCATAAGGCAGACCCTAACGGGGGCCCGAATTCTGGAGGTCCCCGGCTCGGCCAGTGTCGCTGACATTCTGGCCGACAAAATTAGGGTGGCCCTCAGTGCAGAGGAGGCCCGAGTGTCCAGGCCCACCAAGTGCATCGACATGCGCATCATGGGCCTGGACGATTCCGTCAAGGTGGACGAGGTGGTGGCCGCCATCGTCAGGGTGGGTGGTTGCACGACCGAACAGGTTCGGGCGGGCATGGGAAGTTCGGGAGATTCCTGCACCGGATTCGTGCGGAAGAGACGTCCGGGTGTCGCCACTGTGAGGCGAGCCCGGAGGACACGGTGGAGCACACGGTGGAGGTGTGCCCGGCTTGGGAAGAGCATCGCCGTGTCCTCGTGGGGGTGATCGGCGGCAGCGACCTCTCGCGCCGGGCCCTGGTTCAGGCCATGGTCCGCAGCGAAGAGGAATGGCAGGCGGTCGCCTCCTTCTGCGAAGCAGTAATGCTCGTAAAGGAGGAGGCCGACCGCATAAGGCAAAGGCAACGGCGTACTCGCCGTAGCCGTCGCCGCCGCGATCCTGCCGATATCCGGCCACCGTAGACACTGGCTCGCGGACGGTGAGCAATGGGTAGCTCGCCGTCCGGTCGTCTGTAAGACCGAGTCCTAGTCGTCAACGGCGCGCACCGTTCCCGCGCGCCTCAAGGAGTTGTCAGCAAACTGCAGGGGCCCTTCAGGGTCGAAGCCTCCTGGAGTCTAGAGGGTGGTGGGAAACTGTTACCTCGACTCCAGGAATAGGGCAAGGAAGGTTCGGGGTAGGTTTTTTAGTCAGTAAGAGTCTGACACTAGTCTCCCGCTCCGCCCAAGAGCGGGTTTCGTCATTGGATGATTTTCACCTACCATAAAAAAAAAAAAAAAAAACCCACTTTCAGGGCGGAGTAGGTGAAAAGATGATTTCCCACTTCAAAAAACGGGAGTGCAACCATTTCATCAGTATTCCTGAATATCCCACAAAATAATATCTAGCAGAAGTTATGCAAATACCAATTCACATACTAAAATCACTTCCCATAAATGATTTACAACCATTCAACTTCAACAAACTAAACTAATTTACAGCACAATATTCCGGCTGACACAACTCTGCCTACCCACCGCGAACTAAGTTGGGAAATTAAGCGCTCGTCACGGAAACGCCGGAAATGAGGAAACGGATCCGGAAACCAGCAGAGTACGGGACGTAAAGCCCGCGGACACGTCTGCGGCACAAAAATGAGGGTAGTTCGAAATTCAAAAGTGAGGGTATTCAACGAAAAAGTGTGCTTGTTAAACGTATATTTCTTTTTATAATCCTAGACTACGATTTAACAATTTAAAATGTCAAACTCCAGAAAATTGGGAACATATTTCTAGAGTGTGATATTCTGGGTTGTCAAATCGTAGTCTAGAATTAAAAAACGAACTATAATTCGGAGACCAGCCGAGAGTAAGGGCGTCTTCAATTTAGTCGCAACGCGTCGTGCTGCTGCCGCACTTGTTAGGTTTTTCATATAAAGAAATGACGTGCGGCCATAGCGCGGTTGTAGCGCGACAGTCGCAGTTTTTATTTATATGGAATAACAAAAGAGCGAGGTGGCAGCGCTGCAACCGCTTGCAATTGCTTTGTGGCACGTTCCGGCCAATTTGTAGGCACCCTAAAGAATGTAAAGCCCGTTGACACGTTTGCGGTACTAAAATATAGGTACTTCGAAATTTAAAAAAGAGGGTATTCAATTGAAAAAAAAGTGTGATTCGGACTCCCGCACTCATGCTTTCTTACACTTACCTATGTACATAAATAGTTAAATTCCCGAATGGAGAAAAAAAGCAATTTTAAAATTTACTGTTTTCAGATGTTGACCTCACTTCGTGCCAAATTTCAGGTTTCTGGGTCAACGGGAAACACCTTTTGAGTTTTGATTCTATTGAGAATAACGAATGCTGAAAATCAGTGCTGTCTGAAGCCCAGCGATTGTTGACATCCCTTCGGTTCGGGCACGCTCAGCGCAACTGTATTTCTGTAGATAATCATTCTTTATGTTATGCTATTGCCTGCGTCAAATAAATCCTATTCTAATCTATTTGACATGTCCTGTATATTCATTCCTAATGAACTTATACCTCTTAAATAACAACCAGCTCCAGCACTAATTAATGCACCGTTAATAATCTACAAAGCAACAGTCGCTTCATCTTACAAAGAAGATCGAACAATAGTAACACCGCACAGAATATTATCCCTACAGCATGTCATTTTGTTGTGGCTTAGAACATGGAACTCCGTATTAGTGACTAGACATGTCACTAATAATATTCAAATAGTACGGTTTTTTTATGGTGGGAAAAATCATCTAATGACGAATCCCGCCCTTGGGCGAAGCTGGAAACAGTGTCAGACTCTTACTAACTAAACGACCCACACTTTTCCTTCTTAGCCTTCATACCAGGGTCGAAACTTCCCTTCAGAAGCCGGACCGTGGCCAAAGTAGGCTTCGACCCTACAGTTTGGCCCGGACTATTACCAGACAACCGGACGGCGAGCTACCCATTGCTCACCAACCGCAAACAGTACGGTTAAAACATATTTTTTTATCCGTACTGCGGCACAAAAATGTGGGTAGTTCGAATTTCAAAAGTGAGGCTATTCAACTGAAAGTGTGATTGTTAAACGCAATTCGGAAACCAGCCAGCTAAAGATGTCACAATAATATTCATACAGTACGGTTAATTATTTTTTTTATTGATATAAACTGGTAAAATTAAATTAAATGTCTAATGCCGTGCATTTTTTCTGGTGATAGGATTAATTGTACTGACATTATAGCCACCAAATTCTTAGCAAAAACAATTAATTTTTTATTCATAGTCTAATGTGGTTTTAAAAACTCTTTGCTTTTATTACATTATAGTACAAGTTTTCCTTGCCTCTTCCAGCAGACGCTGCCGAAGTATCTCGGTGTTGTGTTGTGGCTTGTGGCATTATCCTGTTTATTCAGTTAAATCTGAGAACCTCTTAAATTGTTAAGTAGGCAGGAGCTTATTGAAAGTTTAATCTTTCGTCTCGTAAGTAGCAGTGTTTTTCAAAGTTTTTTATTTGATAATATTATTTGAAGCGAAGATACCTTTTTATCCTAGAATTGGGAACTTACCATGATAAAGGAAGGCGTGGCCCCAGTGCGAAAGGCAAAGAAAGAACGGGTTGGGCTGTTTAGTCAGCGAGAGTCCGACACTTGGTAGTTGGTGGAAGGTCGAAAGTAGTAAGAGTTTGATACTTTTTCCCGCTCCGCCTAAGGGCGGGATTCGTCATTCGATGAATTTTTCCACCATAAAAAAAAATTACATGTTAAAATTTCGATCGTTCGAAGTAAAAAGAATGATGGAGCTATCCACCCCATACAGGGTTTTTTTATGATAGGTAAAAATCATCCAATGACGAATGCCGTCCTTGTGCGGAGCGGAAAACAATATTAGACTCTTCCTGACTAAACAACCTACACCGTTTCTACGTTACCATATACCAAGGCCAGAGCCTTCCTTTCAGACGCAAACCCACGGCCACGGCGTACAGGGACTCGTCCCCGTGAATTTTAAGTCCTTATTTAGTAGAAGAGGCTGAACAACCTTCTACGAGAAATAATCGGCGTCTCCATACAAAATTATAAAATTGATTGTATGGAAGACGATTTTTTTTTCGTTTCCTGAAAAAAAAATCTTGTGGAAGGTTGTTCAGTTTCGTCTACTAAGCAAGCCCTTAAGTTCACGGAGACCTGTCCCTTACACTCTTACACTCTTTATACTCTATCCCTTTAAAAGTTCAGTTTAGGTCGTAAAGTGGATCGCACTTAGAGCTCGTGGTAATACTCTTTCTTTAACGCTTCAAAGTAACCTAAGGGAAAGGTTCGCTTTCAAAAATAACAGCTACCAAAAATAATTCTTCAATGAAAAAAAAGCATTTACGGTAGTAGCAAGGCTGAAAAAAAAATCAGAAAACATTTCACTTATATTTTAATTACTTCGCTTACCGAAAGCAAAAAAAAACCGTTTAATAAATTGCCAATTTGACAGCAAAGTGACAGGGCTACTTTTTGGCGCCATTCACATCGTTTCCCGCCATTCGACGAAAAAGGTTCAATACAAACAATTCAGGCAAATAATTGAAGCCAGCCATTGTGCTGGCTGAATGGAATATATTCCTTAATTATCTGTAAAGCGAAATGCTCGCGCTTTTCAATTTTATCTGTAAACGTATCCCGTATTCAGCCATTGTTCTAATGGGTTTATGCCATGGCAGATTTCCCTTTAATTAATATATAATATACTAGCTTTTGTCCACAGCTTCGCTCACGTTTTTGGGGTAACAAGGGTCCCCTTTCCTAATTTAGAACCCGGAAGAGAACTTGGAACAGAATTTTATCTTAGTCTCACACAAATTTCTATCCCCTATTTTAATGGCTGGGAGAAGATTATAAAAAAAGGAAAGTATTTTTCGTTTTTAACAAAGAGTCTGTGTACTGATTTTTAGCTTCCTACCTTGACAACTGCAAAATCCTAACTTTGCACTTGGTCAGTGCATAACGACTTCCTATTAAATTTTCCAGCTATATTAAGATTTATGGTAAAACAATTTGTATACATTGCATACTTATATTGAAAAAAAAATTAACATTTCTCTAATAAGCAAATTCATTTTCAGTAAGCCTGAACTGTCTCACAACTAGTCGAAAACCTTGCAAAGTCCTTTAAAGAGTTCAAACAAAAATATTTTTAGCCTTATTAAATCTAAAACATCAACTTTAAAAACCCCGTTTTCCTACCAGAGGGTTAATCTCGCGTATCCACGGCAACCAGTCACCCTTTGCCAGTAGTCAGCATCCCTCCCACTCAAATCTCACAAATATCTCGTATTGAGTCAAGGTATGAATCATAGACATAAAAGAATGGACTGAGCGTTCGATATTCGGCTGTGAACAGAATTATCATCATCATTTCTGCCGAAGAATGTACAATGTTTGTAAATTAATCATTAATCAATCCACCCTGAGAAAAAAAAAACCCTGTGAAAAGAATATGGACAGAGAAGTATGGAAAACAACCAACCTAGCTAGGTTGGTTTTTTCCATAGGTTTTTTCCATTAGGTTACAAGGTTGTTGCTTAGTCACCAACAACCTTGCAATCTTGCTAGACAGGAATTATGACTGAATAATAATCGAGGACAAAATGCCAAAAATAGTCACAGCAAACGCATGAAACAATCCCAATTCACAATTGCATTATCATTTTGTATTTAAATGTTCCATCTCTTTAAAATTTCAAGTAATACGTATATTGAGGAAGCCGGGTGAGGCACACCAACCCTAGAAAATGTCTATTTGACTTGTATCCACTGCCCTAAGACCGGAGAGTCTCACCTATCAACGTCGCTAGAATGGTCAATACCATTCTAGCGTAGACTCGGCATAGCAAAGAGACACACGTTTTGCGCATTATACACGAAAAACAGTCAACGAAAAAAATTATGCGACAGCCCCAATAACACCCGACTTATTGTTAAATTGGACATGCAGTTCTTTGTACGCCTTCTGCATAAAACCTACGCAGTTGCGTTAGCTCTGTTCACAAGGAAGTCTTATCACTCAGTCCATTCTCAACACGACAAAGTCCATGATTTGAATTATTTCACTCTCAAAATTAATGCCTACTGAATTTTGTTTAGCTGCTTATTCAGCGTCCTTTGATAAATTGTGTTCAACCTTATTTTCTGAGCTTATTGTACCATTTCATGAAAATGGTTTTGGTTACATTCATCTTTAGTTTATAAATGGATTAGTAACCGCATAATGGTTAGTTTAATCTTTCGCAACGTATATTTAAATGGTGAAGCTTTAGGTAGGTCAACGATACTAACAGACCCCTTGGAAAACCTTCATAAAAATAATGTCACTTTGTTGGGCGTCTGTCTGTCTGTTGGAGATAAAAATAAAACATAAAACTCGAGTAGAAAATAAAACTAAATACCTAAATCGATTGGCGGTCTTCTAAAGCGGTGGAAAAACCCAACACCTAAGTTAAAGAAAAAAAAAATGTGGCCTTTTATGTCACAGAAAATATTCTGCCACTCTTTTTTTATTGTTTATAGGTTCGCGCTTGACAGCTTTCTCAACTGATGGAAAGTGACGATGGACCGCGCTTATCTAGAAGTAACCTATCACTACTCTCTTAGTTACTCTCAAGGTAACATCGGTTTCGGTTTTTTGGTTCTTTTTGGTGTACAATAAAGTTTTAATCTATCTATCAAGGGAATTAAAATTCACAAGGTACTTTCCGTTGACCCAGAATCCTGAAATTTGGCATAACGCAAGGTCTTATAACACAGATATAGTAGGAATTGTAAGAAATAAGATAACCAGTCCCAGTAGCCAAGTTACGAACCTTTGGTATCGACACTCTTTCTACAATCGAAACGTCTCAGCGTAGTTATCATTAAATATCAAAAAACTACAGGATGTGGCGATGACCATTGTAGAAAGGATTACATTTCATTCTGTAATTTTGAACGATGTGAACTGGCTACGAATTTAGTTGATATGATATCATTCCCATACATTTAATTAGTTTTCGACAAGCGATAAGAAATCTAGATTATCAACTTAGCGTGGCAGTACTTAGGCTAACTTACCTTTAGAAGCATTTTGAGTTTCCAAAACTTATTCAATTTGGTACAACAAACACAATTTTGTTTGAGAGCACTTTTTTACAGACACGCACAAGACTATTGTTTACCAAATAAACAAGAAATCACATCTAGATATAAACATCAATTGAGATGAAACAATGGAATAGTATTATTTTTCTCAAATAAGGATAAAGATGCGATTTTCCTTCAAGATGTTTCTGCTAATCTAGGTGGGGGCATCATGGCCAGTCAGGTAAAGTGATGTCATTTGAACAATGAAAATAATACTGCAATCGCTATTGCTAGCAATTTCATTAGTACAAGAGTCTGAAATTATTCCACGGGAATTTTAAAGGTAGGATTCGTAAGGAAGCAACGCCTGGGTGTCGCCACTGTGTGACCCGCCCGGAGGACACGGTGGAGCTATGGCCTGCTTGTGAATAGCATCGCCGTGTTCTTGTAAGGGAGATCGGCGGCAGTGACCTCTCGCGTTGGGCCTTGATTCAGGCCATGGTCCATAGCTAGGAGGAGTGGCAGGCGGTTGTGCTGTAATGCTAGCAAAGGAGGAGGCCGACCGATCCCAATTACCGGCCACCGGAGGCGCGGCCTCCTGGGACCAAGGGTTGATGCATTACCCTGAGATCAAGGCCTGCAGAAGGGTTGAAGCCAACTGGGGCCATGGGTTCGCGTCTGAAAGGAAGGCTCTGGCCCTGGTGTTTATGGCAACGTTGGAATGGGGTAGGTTGTTTAGTCAGTAAGAGTCTGACACTTGTTTCCCGCTCCGCCCAAGGGCGGGACTCGTCATTGGATGATTTTTAACTACCATTACTAAAACACACCTTCCATTATATAAAGAAAAGGATAATAAATAATTATTATTGAAATCCTTAACTCCGTGTTTCCTTTGGCAACCCAATAACTCTAACAGGTTATGGTACCTAAAAAGAAAGGCAATGTAGAAACGGGATAGGTTGTTTAGTCAGTAAGGGTCTGAGACTATTTCCAGCTCCGCCCATGGGCGAGATTCGTCATTCGATGATTTTTCCTACCATAAAAAAACCTGATGGTAAGCAGCATAGGTGGCGAAGCGCATTTAGAGCATATTCACTCTAGCCTTGAAGACACCTTAATTATAATCTAACCATAAGACTACAGCAGGTAAATTACTATAGAAATATAGCCCCAAAATTATTGACCTAACTGTATTGCTACCCACATTATACCTGTATTTGTATTCCAAACAAAAGGAAATACAATTACAAGTAGCCCGTCAGGAATTAACCTGAATAAACAACCTTTCAACGAACAAAATAACAAAAAGTAAATTCGTTTTATACAGCATTTTATTGAAGGATTTTAAAGCTTTTAAAGTAATTGGAATTTATTGGGATCATAACTTGGCGTCGCTATTTATGACCGAGTTTTTGATGGCAGTTCTAAACTGGCAATATACAGGATGTCTTTGATATACTCGTAATTATATATTTTTTTTCTTCAGCTTTTGCTGAGCACCAGCCGTTTTGTGCGGGTATGTCACATTATTATTTTTTGTATTATTACCTATTTAGTTGTTTTTGTTTTTTATTGTATGCGCCATACTCTCGCGCAAATAAACGTTTCTTTTCTTTCTTTCTTCTATTGTCGCACAAACGAATACGAATACCATGGATCCAGTTAATGAGTTTTTGACGTTTTTTCAATTAAACTGTTAAAAAAACGTTATTTTAACAAAAAAAAAAATCTTTTCAGGTTTACTGACGATAGTTGAACTTGACAACGTTATAAGTATTGACACCACATTCACTTTTCACTGCACTTCATACTTGACGAAAACATGTAAATGTATTATTTTATTTTATTGTATAGCAGCTGTCCACGCGGACGCATCGCTCACTCAAGTAGGAGAGAAACAGATGTCGAACACTGCCGAACGAGGCCGATTGTGCCTCTTTGTCGCTCGTTGCGTGCTCTCGCTTGCACTTCAAACCTTAAATGGAACGCCTCAGAGCGAGGTAACGCCGCATGAGTCATGTTTTTTCATACGTGTAGCCGGCTCCATCGAATTATAAACGTTGTCACGTCAAAAAGATTAATGTATTACATTCCAAATTAAAAATGTCATTGGGTTTGATATTGACTTTTTTGCCTCGATGATTTTTAATATTTTTTTGTGTTTTTTTTTTTCTAAAAATATCATTGGGGTTGGTTAGAATAACAAACAGGTAAAAATAAAAACTCAATTTTGTTTTTTCAAAAATTAAAAAAAAAACCGACGTTAAGTTTCACCACTGGGGGGTCCAGAATCATGTATCTACTAGATCCATTGTATTCGTTTGTGATACGATGTCAATGACACCTTGTATAGATACGGTAGCTATTTCAAGGCTATTAGATACAAAATGCAGCATATAAGTTGAACCAAAATGGTGATCGACTTTCAATGCACCGTAAAATATTTTCGCATTTCGTTCGAATTATGAAACAGCGCGTATCCATAGCAACGACGGCCATTTTAGTTTTACTTATTTGCCTCGGACTATAGTAAGTTGTTTGTATGAACAAACCCTGATTTGTTTTTTCTGGTTTTTCCAACCATAAAAAAACTCGATTTCTGCGATCTCCTCCTCTGCTAAATAAGTCACGAGTCCAAGATACAGTGACCGAATCTTGGTGTAGACCATGGTCCAGAGCGAGGATGAATGGTAGATGGACGTCTCCTTCAGTGAAGCAATAATGCTACCGAAGGACCGAAGCATGAGAGGACGGATATCCTCACGCCCTAAACGCTGAGACACCGACCAAAGTCTACTGGGGCCATTGGTTAACGTTCTGAAATGGTAACCCAGGGTCCTGGAACGCAAAGGGTAACAGAAGGAATACAGGTGTAGCTTAGGCTAGGCATAAAAAGTCTGACACGCCAGGAAGAGCGGCACTCCCGCTCTTCCTGGCGAAAGAAGTAAGTACATAATTTTTCTCCTCACAAAAACGCTGATTGGTTTAAACTTGTAGCTTACCTTTTGCCTTTCGAAATCGGTTTAGGTAAAAGTTAAATTGGGTTTTTGTTAGCAAAATTTAAACTGTTTCTCTGAGTTGAAATTAAAAGACTTTTGCTAGGATAGGTACATGTAGATTGATACTAAAGTAACAGCCATGTAGGACTTCTTAAATTAGAACTAGAGTAGATCAACGCACACCTGAAACATAAGCAGTGGTGGCCGAGTGGAAAACTTACGAATTGTAAGTCGCGGGTTCAAAACCCAGCCAAGCGCATTATTTTGTGTTATTTATTTCATCACCACTGCTCTCAAAACGTTGAAGGAAAACATCGTGAGGAAACTGTTCTAGAACCAAAAATTCGAAGACATGTGTGACATCCGCTATTCGTACTGTGCCCGCGGGGTGGATTATAGCCCATTCCCTCTCCTAGAGAGAAGCCCTGTATCCCAGCAGTGGAAACTTTATAAGGCTGAAACACACCTGTTTTATACGTACAAAGACGTCGCGTGGCGTGGATCAAGTGTAGCTCTACAAGTCTAGTTTCCATATAAAAAGTATTGCGACCGACGCGCCCTTCGGAGATCGACGTGTGTGGCATACTGTACAGTAGGGTAGATCTTTAACGGTGAGCGGGGTGTGATTTTTTTTCATATTTGGGAGTTAATGAATTTTCACTGAACCATTCTATCAACACAAGCAAAAAAATCCACCCCGAATTCTCTTTCAAAACGCACATTCCTTTTGACCGATATGCAAAGAAAATATGTAAAGTGCTTACTGCAGACTTTCGTATGGTAATTTGTACAGGGTTGAGTAGGGGTGTGAGGGGGCGAAACCCGCCCCCCGAGGAAAGAGGCGACTTAGCGCAACAGTTTGGTGGAAGGTTTCTACCGGAACCGAGTGACGTGATGTATCGGCTTTGGGCGAATTTTGACTTGTTTGGGGACGTATTTGGCAACTTTATATAGGTAAATGCTGGGATTTATATATTGTTCTTGTTTATATATAGTTTAGGTGAGATGGCTTGGCTGCTTAGTAACCGGTTCGAAGGATTTTTAATTTAAGTGAATTATGTCTGCTAGCTTTTTTTATGGTCGGAAAAATCATCTAATGACGAATCCCGCCCTTGGGTAGAGCGGAAAACAGTCCGAATGTCTTCTATCTTCTCTTCATCTTCATACTTACTTCGAGGTCTGGTAGATTTTTATTACTATTTACTTACTATTTTGTATGTTGGCCTAGAACCATAAAATTTATCATGAAGCAAAGTTGTATAGCACTAACATAGAAATAAATCAGAAAAATGGAAATAAGGAATTAGGTCACAAAAAAAAAATTAGAATAAAAAAATCTTTGAAACTTTTCTTGGGAATTTTGTACGGAACTCTCATTGTGCGAGTCCAACTCGTACTTGCTCAGTGTTTTTTTTTTAATCTTTTTTATTTTAAGAGATTTCCGTGCACTATTGTGACGATGTCAATCCCTTCGTACCTACTATTATGTTACTAACAATAAAAAACTAAACAGTTTTTTATTTATCCTAAAATGAGTCGTGCAAAAATTATTTACAGAGTAAAATACATACCTATTTCAAAAATCTAGAAGACACTGGGGGAGCTTGAGTGACAATACCGGTTCCTCTACCGTAAACCCACTTAAAAATAGCTCAACTAACTAAAAATCAAGTACTGTTGCCCCTTTTAAATTTTTCCTTTGCCTCATATTTTTAGCAGTTTATTGATATAATAAATCTTCTATTTCTCTAAAAACCTTTTAGACACTTTTATTGGCTCTTAAGGAATGATTGGGTATTTACATTTCAATATTTCAGAACTAATTGGTATTCCAAAAGCCCTTTCTATTTGATTCCAATAGAATCCCGTGAAATGCCTAACAAATACACGTATTTAATGAATTTTCATTGAGTTCATTGGATTTTTTGACAGAGATTTAAGTAAGTATGTGAATGTCGTGGACAGATCTTAAAATTGATCACTTGTGATGTGTGTAGTCATTTCATGAAATGGTTGCTTTTCTTGCATGATAAACCTGTGTTTAAACGTTTACGTTAAGTTAATTGTCAATTCACGTTTGGTCTTATCATTAATGTAGGATTTGTATAATAATAAAAGTTCTAAATAAAGTAGACATTTACTTTTGTATGAACAAAACTACTATAAACCACTAAGTACTAATCTCACACCCTTACGTCCTCCTCACTCGCCCTCTATCCTCTTTCTTTCTTCCTTATTATTTTCTTCTCTATTACTTTGTTAAGCCTTGTTGCATTAACTCCGCAGTATGTAATTTTTTTAAACATATTAAGAAATCTCTCCGTTCAACTAAAATGCCAATTTAAAGGAATATTTTGAACTGTGCACTGAAATCTTAAATTCTACGAAAAAGCAAGATTTAACTTATGTTCTTGTCGTGTAAAGGGCGGGAGCTGTTGTCATTAGATCAATTTTACACAACGAAAAAAAACCGTCGGCAACCTTCACTTTTACCCCGCAATCATTGCATTCTCTATAAACAATACCTAAACAAACTAATTTGAGGGACCAACAAACAAACGTTTGTTTACCCAAAAACGAATTATTTAATTAGTCTAGTCTTTCCCTAATTAAGAAACACAAAACAAAACAACAATTACCGTGCAACTACACGAGAATAAACAATACTTTATACAGGATACTAACTAGAAATATTTTGTTTACTAATGTAATTGTTAAACTCTGTGTACCCGTAGAACGTTCAACAATATTAATATTCCCCGAACGCTCCTGAAATGGTAATAAATTAATTTTGTTCCGAGATTACCATGTTTATTAAAACACCAGTGTCTGACCCAGCGGTTCTCAACTTTCCTTTTTTTCACAGGGAAAATTTGTATTTTTATTATTTTATTTGTTTGTAAATACCCTGTTTGTAAATGAAAGAGAAAGGAGTTAGTGATAGCGTATTGGATAACAGCCCTCTAGTCAAGTTACAATCGTTTCGAATTGGCCATGTCTTCAATTCCTTTGTTCTGAGCGACCACGTGACTGAGCGTTGAAATGACGTTAGAACAGAGAAATTGGGCGTGGCGAAATCTAAGCGTTCGACTTTAACGAAACGACCTTGTCCCTCAAATTAGTTTGTTTAGGTATTGTTTGTAAAGAATGCAATTATTGCGGGGTTGAGAATTACAGGGGGGAGGTTAGTTAGTGGAGCCTTTATCAACACGTAGAATAACGAAAACTAGATTTTCATAAGTATTTTTGCATTTTCAACCAACTTTTGTGATAATTATATTATAATTGGTAATTTTGGTGAAGAATAATATTTTGGTGCACTGTTAAAAATATCCCTTATAGCAATTGGCTTTTTATTTGAATGGAGACTTGGCTAAGGGAGCCGGACAGAATGAAGGAAAAAAACATGTTACGCTGACCCTAATTAACACGGGACAAGGGAAAGAAGATGATGATTAATATGTTAAAATTTGTAAGTACCTTAGGAGCCAGGGAATTTCATTCAAAGGCCTATCAGTAAAAAAAAAAAATTACATAAATTTACTTATTATTTCAGCATTTAACTTTCCTGCCCAGAGTGTATTATCACCTGCACCTTTAATGACTTGTCGAGGCCAACAACAGACCTGTCTAGGTGGCTAAATATTGGTCAGACAAAATCTAACTCAGAACAAAGGAATAGACACGAAAAGAAAAAGAAGCGTCTACCCAGGTTGCCCGACCCATATGTCTATGTGGCTAAAATAAAACTGAGTGGGGTCACTGTTATTGGATGTATTAAGACAGATGGGGTCAGAATCGTCACAACGTGCGTCGTCACCGAGGTAGGCATAAGAAACGCTGGCGTGATGGATTAGATTAGTTTCTGACAGATTGGCGGGAAAGAAAATCTGAATTGGCGGTGAAAACTATTGGACCTTTAGCCGGCAGTAAGACAATACCAAATAGAATAGGAAATAACTAATCGAAAAGAAAAATCAAACAATGACGAATTCCGCCTTAGGATGGAGCGGGAAACGGTGTCACACTTTTACTGACTAAACAACCTGGGCCAGAGCCTTCCTTTCAGACACAAACCCTTGGCCCTAATTGGCTTCAACCCTTCTGCAGGGTCCCTATAACTTTAGCTACTTTTCATTTTTCCACGGAAATCGGGAACATGATACAATACCAAAAAGGAAAGCATTTTACCCTACGATTGCCTAAAAAAGGAGAGTAAAAAGTAGTGTTCAATCTACACGCGATTAAACCTTAGATGATAGTCTTAAATGATCAAATTACCATACTCATTAGCAACAATACTCATTACACATTCAATTAAATAGATACCCACCTTTTTTACTTTAAACTTAAGGAGTTGTCAGCACACTGTAGGGGCCCTACAGGGTCGAAGCCTCCCCGAGCTGAGGGTTGGTGCGAAAGCGTTACACCGGGGCTCTGGGAATAAGGCAAGGAAGGCACGGGGTAGGTTCTTTAGTCAGTAAGAGTCTGACACTGTTTCCCGCTCCGCCCAAGAGTGGGATTCGTCATTCGATGATTTTTACCTACCATAAAAAAAATTAAAAAAATAATCAAATTACCACACTCATTAGCAACAATACTCATTGCACATTCGATTAAATAGATACCCACCTTTTTTACTTTAAACTTACATGTTACATTATGCCGCTTATGTTATGATACCACGTAACATGTAATTGTTTGTCAAAATACGTAATTCGCTGTCGAATACGTGTTTCGATAAGAAACAAAAGAAAATACGCAATCTTTGTCGAATCAAACGTGAGAATTTAAAACAATGTTAACGCGTCATTTAACATCAATAACAATTCGTTTGTCTGTGTCGAACAGAAATGCTACGGCAAAATTGCACCTGTTGTATTCTCATAGCAATTGCAGCTCAGATTTTTTCCTAAAAAAATAATTTGTTTTCCTGAAAAGTTTCCGATTTTGACTAACGCAGTGTTTATTTTTTATTTGCTATAAACTAATGCTTCATCCCACCTGATAGTAAGCAGTGATGCAATCGTTGATGGTGAGGCGCATCACTCTAGTCTTGAAGACACCCAAATTTCAATAGGATCGGAAGACTGCTGCAGGCAAATGTTCCAGTCCTTCAATGTGCGCGGAATGAAAGAGGAAGCGAAACGTTAAGTCCGAACCGTAGAGGTTCCAACAACGCAAGATGGATACTCGCCGTGCGAATTGCAGCATCGTCGGGTTGTCCGATGATGATGCAATTCCTGCGCACACTCTCCAAAAAGCAACCTGTAAAACACCAAAAGGCTGTCTACCCTACGCCTGTGCTCAAGGTTTTGAAGATTGGACTTAACCAAATCTGGATCACCAATTAGCCTCCTCACACACCTCTCCACCAAGTCCAACTCGATAGTGACAATGTACTTAAGTGGCGATATGTTAGTAAGATAAACTAGAAGATTTCCTTACATGCATCCATCTTAGATAATAATGCAGTCGGCAAAGAACAATTTTGCTTGGAGTGTTTGGATTTGCAAGTCGGATGGTAGAATGATGCCAGTCGTTAGGCGTCATCAATCTATGTCAGGTGCACCGACACGGTTGAGATTGACATATTCTGTTTTGTTTTAGGAATGTTTTATATGGAAATCCTGAGGTTTTAGAAGATTTTTATGTATTGGGATAAAATCCTTGTATTCTGCTTAAGGTAATACAAGAGAGTTGAGCGTTGTACGAGCATAGAACGCTTGAAAGGCAAAAATATTTAAGCGACTTTAAGTAAATTTTACAGGACAATGATTTCTAGTTAAAATATGTAAAAAAAATGTTGTATGACTATACAGCGCTTGATAGGCAAAAATATCTACGCGTCATTGAGTTTTTACAGGCGAGTGATTTCAATTTAAAATGTATAAAAAAGCGTTGTAGGATCATACAACGCTTGAAAGGCAAAAATATTTAAGCGACGTTTAGTAAATTTACTGGAGAGTGATTTCAAGTTAAAATATAATTATATTAAAAAAGCGTTGTGCGATCATACAACGCTTCAAAAGCAAAAATATCTAAGCGACATTGAGCAAATTTACAGTTTATTATTTTATATAGCATTAATATATATAAATAAACAGTACTTTTCGAGTTTATTCTTTACAAACTTTACAAATCTTCCTTCTTTGTAATTATAATAATCTTTATTTCATAAACATCCTGCCAAACTTATAAAACCCTGACTCCAAATCTAGGTTTAATTACTCGTATTTCACGAGTCAATATAATATTAGTATAAATATTAATTATGTACGTGATGTGTATCAAATATTTTACGATATTACTAATTAATTAAGGCATCCATTAGATACTATGCCGTCGTGTAATTTACCTAACAGGTACCTAAGTAATTAATCATGTACGAAGAATGAACGTTTTCTCAGAAACTGATATGTATCAATCATAATATAATAATTATTATGAAAAGCCTTTTTGTACTAGGTATATACAATGTTGTTCTGCGAAGTTAATTTGTATTCTAGGTTGTGTGAAAAAGTTGTAGGTATCGACGTGTTTCTAAAGAATAATTATTCAAAAGAGTTGTGTTTCAAAAATGGTGTGAAAATTAAAAAAATAGACAATTTTTTAACAATTTCTATAGCTATCACGCAAGAAACGATTTTCAAAAACGGTTTATAAAGACAAAGATTTTAAGTACGTAACAAACACAAAAAAAAACCTTCTTGGTTTCTTGGTCGTTTCACTCTCGGCAGAATGGTCGTGGTTATCACGGAGGTAGCTTTTTGGAAGCCATCAGAGTAAGCCGCCCAACTTCCCCTCACTTTTGTCTGCTAGTAGTCATCCAACTCAGTCACCAACAGCCGATTTGACTTGGTCAGACCATCGCATCAGTGGCCTGCCATGCGGGCTGATTCCGTTTACAAAAAAAATCGAATTGAGGACCTTTACGATTCAATTCACAACCTGTCACACTTTGGCGTCGCGCCTACATCAAGAGTTTTTTCTTCCGCTCTAAGATATCAGACTTTTACTGACTTATTGCCAGCTCTAGAGCAGGATTCGTCATTCAATGATTTTTGCCCACCATAAAAAATCTCTTCTGTGTGTGCCTGGTATTATTTCTTATGAATTCGATAATTAGTAATGAAGTTAGCTGTTAGAGAAACCTAAATGCTTGTTTACGGAGACGCAGCGCGTTGCGCGGTACATTGGGTGTTTGGCGTACATAACCATATGTTTAGGTATGCGTATGCGACGCGGCCTGTTGCTGCAATGTATGACGAACATCCAACGCGCCAAGTGTCCGTAAACAAGCACTGAGTATTAACTTGAATTTTTCAAAAACAAACCTCTTGAAACAAGAAAGTTTAAACTAAACAACAAACTGTTTAAGGTGAATGTTCCAGACTCTTATGAATTCTCAATTAGGAGTGGTGCATCGCGGTCGCAACTAAATCAAAGACTTTGAAAGATGTTCGCGAATGAATACATACATTAAACAGCTCTTAGTAGTCTAGACGTGTTCGTTTATTTATGATCAAAGTTTGAGAATCGCAGGTTTGTAATTTTTAATGTGGTGTGTAAATCAAGTTTATACTTATATATCTTTTTAAAGATAGAACATCGTTGTTGGTTTGCTCGTAGGATATGACTATTTGAATCAGATTTATGAATCCAATTTATAATTTACAGAAAAAATAGATATCTAACTTTATGCTTTACTTACTTCTTGGCTTGCACGTGTTGGCGTGACATAAATCTATCTTTTAAAAAAAATCTCGGACTTGCATCATCATAAGCCTTTTTAACGTTCCATCTGCCGGGGCATAGGCCTCCTCTCTAGGAGAGGGAAAGGGCCATGATCCAATACGCGGGCCCTGTACGGATTGGTGGATGTCCCATGTTTTCGAATTTTCGGATCTAGGACATGCCGGTTTCCTCACGATGTTTTCCTTCACCATTATGAGAGTAGCATAAATTACACAAAGATTACTTTGTGTAATTTATGCTGCTCTTCAAGTTCTTCAAGTTCAAACCCAGCCAGGACCATTAGGTCCTGGCTGGGTTTGAACTCACGACCTACAACTCGTATATCGGAGCCGCCCACTCGGCCACCACTGACTTGCATAGGTACAAGCTTTCCTTTTCGCTAACTTACAAGTTGAATTTCGAAAATTCCTATATTTTTCTTAATAGACGACTCAAAAACAATATCTATAAAAAAAATCAGCTTTCCCTGGAAAGCTGATTTTTTTTAAAAAGCCTTGGACCTGTCCAAGGCTTTAGACTAACCGTCCCGGGTCGAGCCCAAGTCGTCGACGGCGCGGACTGTTCCCGCATGCCTCAAAGAGTTGTCAGCGTACTGTAGGTGCCTAGCAGGGCTAAATCCTGCTAGGGCCATGTCCCAGCTTCTGAAAGGAAGGTCCGGCCTATGAAGAGCTAAGAAAGAACGGGGTAGTTTTTTTTAGTCAGAAAGAGTCTGATGCTCCGTCCAGGGGTGGGAGATATCGTGAGATGATTTTTATCCATCAAAAAAAGACTTTAAGACTGGGCGTTGATGTACCAAAAAGTCCTTCTTTTTTATGTAATGTAGATAGATAAAAAATATTATTTCTGGATTTGTTGTTCGTAGTTTTAAAATAAGTGCATTTTAAAACTAAAGTATTATTTTTAATTCAAAATTATGAATGTTACAATTTTATTACGACAATATTTATTTTACTGAAATGGTTACCGTTGAGTCACATAGGCTTTTTATTTACGAAAAGTTCAGGGCCACGGAGAACAGCCTAAATTTTGAATGATCCAGTTATTTTGCTGTAAAACATATTTAGGTATCTTTACAGGTTTTACGAAACAGTTTTACGTGTTAGAAGTTAGACCAAATATTTTATCAACCGTCAAGAGACCTGAGAGGTTAGATTAAAGGTTAACGTACACTCAGGCGTAACGTTCAACAGCCTGGAAGTAGCCATGGTCATAGATTATTATGTGACGAGCACTGCCTATGTGGTTGATAAAAATATAATCGTAGTTATTATTTCCATTTGCCAAATATTTTTGTTATTCACTTACACTATGGAGAATAAAGACTGTGAATGTGATAGGGTTACAATAAAACCAATAAAATAAGCAAAAAAAATTAACGAAAATGTCGAAAAAATACCAATTGATGCAAGCGGAGGCACACGTTTTTTTCATTGATTTGAACTAGTCGAATAGTAAGTAATATATACGTCTTCTAGTTGAGGAACCTAAGCATAATTACGCTTCCATCAATTCTACATAATTTCGGTCAAGTTCAACTTAAATAATAGCATTTAAAGTCAGTAACTATAATAAAGACGTAACAACAACACAGCTCTTTGGAAGTACAGGAATTTCAAGACTATTAACAGAGTAATAACGTCCACACATACAGTCCAAAGTTCCTAGAACTTCAACCCAATTTAACTATCGCAATTAAAGCCAAACCATCTAGGACGTGGCTTAAGTTACGTTGCAAGATCGTGGCCGCAGTAATTCATGTGCTATACGAACGTTACGAGTCAGTGGGCGGAAGGTTTTACGGTCCCATTCCGCGATTCCATTCATCACTCCAATTCATTACTTTTGGACCCGATAAGCCTTTGTCCAACTCCACCTTTCATTCGTAAAAACCTTTTTTATTAATTACCGAAATAATATTTTGATTGTGTTTTATTCCTATTGTCTTAACCACAATACTTTGAAATAATTAGAAAGGATTTTGTTTTTGCTAATTTGAAGTTTGAAAAGAACGTCGTTATTCTTAAATCTAGGTGGTAGCAATTAAATTTTATTACGGTATAAAACAAAGGAGGCTGAGATATTACAAGATAAAAATAATGATCGCAGCAAAAATAAAAATAAAATAATAATTGTGTGTGTATAACACGACCGAATTCGTTCAAGAACATTGTGTTTCGTTACAAAAAGCCACAAATGTTTTGCTATTATTAAAAAGAAAAGTTAATATAAAGGTCTCGCAGTTACAAGGCGATAACTACGTGTAAACCTTTTTTTCACAGAAATATATATAACAGTCATATGTTATCGAAATACCAACGTATTTCGATATAGCGTAAATCGCAGAATAGCGTTTGTCGAGTTAGCTAGAATAACTACATTTATTTTTTAACATACATTTTTTATTCAGTAAACCGCTTTTATTTATCTCAGCCCATTTTCAACGTACCTGAACGTAATTAACAACACGAAAGTAAGTCCGTACGTTTGTTGGTTTGTTATACAGCAGTGTACACAAAACCTAATGACCAAACCCGCGTGAATTAAAAATGAACGATGGTAAGCAAGCCTGTTTGATGTTACCATCAAATATTCACGTGCGTACAAAATGCTTTTACGTGAGGTCACGAGCGTGGTCGTTGCGTTTACACGGCGTTTACGCTGCGTGCTAAACGAGTGAGGAGAATTGTGAGTGGTCTTTATGGGTGTATGTCAATTTGCGGTTTAGTCCCATCACGGATTACGAATCGCAACATGCCAAGATGGTAAATCATAGGCATAATAGATAAATTCATGGGTATCTCGGAGATGGGACTTAACCAGGTTGACATTGGTTAATTTAATTTATTAAATTGAATAGAATCGTATAGAAACGAATAAATCGAGAATAGAATCGAAATAAATCGAATGGAATCGAATAGTAAACCTCCCCAGCTGTTTGCCATAAACAGTTATAGCTCACAAACTCAGATTTTGAGCTACGGGCAAACTACACAAAAAAATTGTTCAGTAATACAAATAAACTTAATGAAAAAAGAGCCGTTCCCATGAGAGAAGACACGGGCAAAAAGTTGTAAGCGAAAAGTTGTAAATTGTATAAATTACCTCAGATTTGCTTCGTGCTAAACATATAAACCTAATGTTTTTTTTTTATTGCTATAAACTAGTGCTTGACTGCGATCCCACTTGATGGTAAGCAGTGATGCAATCGTTGATGGTGAGGCGCACTAGTTTATTAAGAGCCTATTCACTCTAGCCTTGAAGACACCTAAATTATAATTGGACGGAAAGAAGGTTTTGTCCTTTTTTTTTCATCCCTTCCTATATTATGTATAATATAGGATGAAACTTGACATTCGGATAGATTATATCCTGGAATAAGATGTAGGATACTTCTTATCCTCCAACATATAAGAGAAAAAAAAATCATACTTACTAGAGAAATCCTACATTAATAATTTTGAATGATATATCTTTAAGTGACGCGTAACTTAAGTGGCAATGAACGGGGCACAGCACGCAGAACAGATGGCCGCTGGGGCCGAAAGGTGCAGTGGCGACCGCGTACCAAAAGACGCAGCGTTGGAAGGGCTCCCACAAGGTGGACCGATGACCTGGTCGGAGTTGCTGGTTGCGTCGCTTGGGGGAGGCCTATGTCCAGCGGTGGACGTCTTTCTGCTGAACTGATGACGATGATGATCATCAAGTGTTAACGTTTAAACGGTCTAGCCAGTTTTAGTTGGCCTTATCATGAAGTGGCTAATTATAAGATCTGGCCATCGCATATATATTATATCCACGTAAATTAAAATAGAGTAACGAGATACGTAATAATTATTATCTACAGCATCGCCCAGAATAACAACCCAATTTCCAAATCCCAACGGAAAAAATTCCCAGTACCTAAAGCTGAATAAAAATACAGGAAAATCCAACAGGTCGAATAATATACATTTGTCCGACAATGCGGAGAACATTTCTTTTGTCCGGACGCGTCCGAAGTGCCATGAATCTTTACAGAGATATAAATTATTATTCTTCTGAAAAAATAACGCTTAATTTTGGGGGAAAGAGAATCATTTTGAGGTACGCCCTACAGTTTATTGTTTCTTGAGATTTTGTGGAGTGCTACGGAATTATTTGATTGAATTTCCGTGCCTTGGAACCTTGAAGGGTAACTGTAGGAACACAGGTGGGTTTGAGTCCGTAAAAGTCCGACGTTTCTTATTGCTCTCGTAAGAAACGGAGAAGTTTACTTGTATGTTCTCTTTTATTAGTTAGGGAGGAGTGGTGACTGAGTGGTTCTGACTTACACGTTAAAGGAGGGTTCAAACCGAGCCTAGATCACTTTGTGGTCTGACAAAATGGTTTTGCTAAATCAGACTGTTTTCAGTGGGATTATCATCCAATAACATCGCCGCGCCGTTAACGATTGGGTTCATTCGAGGGCGAGCTACACATTACTCGACGTCCGCAAGCTTGCGCTTACGGTGATCGGAAAGGAATTAAACCAAAATCTAAACCATATTTTAAAATTGTATGTCTCATTTTAAACACACTCTATCAGCAAAATTAGTATTATACGTCCTTGAGAAGAAGAAAAACAGCAGAACTTGTTCGATAATTTCTCACCATTAAAAAATGTTTTTTTTTTGTTTGTTATTAATTCCAAACAGTTTTCAAAAGTAATTTGGAAACTTTTGTAATTCCAAAGTCCAACAGCAAATTTTAAGATTAAATTCTAAATGTTTTCAAAAAAGTACGTTATAAATTATATCACTGAGAAAAAAATACTTATATAATTTAGTTTTTGCCTGACAGAGAAGCTAGTAACTTACTAATTTACTTTTCCCTTCAATTCCCAGGTCCCTCATTCATATTTATTCTGTTCATGCTCTAATTAAAATTTATTTACGCTGGCAACCCAAACTAATATAGTAACCTAAAGTCTTTTTATCCAAGGACTGATGTTAGCAAGGCAAAACTTTTTACAAAAATAATTGTTTTAATCAACAGTTCCTGTCTAAACGAAGTCTTTGTATTACAAACTAGAAAAGAAAATGACTTTATAAAATTCGGTTTTTCTTGCGTTAATTTATTACTACTTTAGCCAAGATAAGATAAGGCATTTATTTGTAAAATCATGAGTACAAGGCATGCAGGTTGTTAATATGCAAGGTGCAATAGTTTCGTTAAAGTCGAACGCATTGAGTTTCCATCTAATTCCTTTGTTCCGGCGTCATCTTAACGCTCATTCACGTAGTCAGGACAATTTTTTTTTTCTCTAGGACATGCCAGTTTCCCTACGATAATTTTCCTTCACCGTTTTAAAGAGCAAAGGTGATGAAATAAATTACACAAAGTAATACGCCTAACTGGCCGTTTCGACCAATCCGTTACCAACCGTCCAAAAACAAAAGAGGACCCGAAACTCATTTGAATTTGGAACAAGACTAAAAGGCCAGGTCTCAGTTCAAAAAAGAAAATGGCGTCGCTTCCACGTGCCTAAACGATATCACGTTCGAAATTCAGTGGCCACTAGTCGTTTGGCTCAAATGGTTCCACTTCACATAAAGTTCGCGCCAAAACGGAACTATTTTTAATATTGAGCCTTTGAAAGCAACTTTCCGATAGCACGAAAGAGGATGCACTATTTGATACGGTATCGTATGGACTAAGAGGAAAAGAGATAGTCTAGAATCAGATAAACTTTATTTTCAAATAGAAATCATCAAATGACATTTCCCGCTCAGGAGAAGAATTCGATTTATGTTTGTCTAACGGGACAAAAATTAACGGTTTGTGTTTTTTCGCGATTTCAGGTTTGTTCCCATATTAAAATTTGTTTGTTATCATGCCTACAATCACGTGTTTAAATATTGGTTACTTTACTGCACCCTCTATATTTCTAACCAGAAAAATATATAGTTAAAGCTAAATAACACACAGGCACAGAACAAATGATCGTGTTCAAACAAACATTGGTCTTGAGTTCCCACCCAAGACGAATGTTTGTATGAACACCCATATACCATCCATATACAACTATTCCCATAGAACCCATGACCTTCAGCATAGCAGTTAGGGTTAATAACTAGACCAAGAAGCCAGTCGTCACATTTTAAACAAAGGCTTTGGATACCATTCCATTGTTCGGAACTCCGAACAAAGGAAATCTACATCAAAGAATGCTGACTCATGGTATTCCTCCTGTTCCTTTGTGTGTCTACCATCTCTGACGGAGTCAGGGCAGTTATTGCGTGGTCAGCCATTAATATTTTATTAAATCTTCTCATCCCGGTACAACCATTTGCTTTAGCAAGACAAATGAGCTGCCCTGGCCGCGTGAAGTAGGTCAGTAACGTAGATCTAGCGTCTTCTAGATGAGGCAGGTATTGCATGAGCTTTGTTTTTTTTGGTGGGCAAAAATCATCCAATGATGAATGATTTTTATTTTGTAAGTAGGTTTTTGCAAACTCTTTTACACGTAATTTTTTTTTCTGCTTTTGATACTAGATGAGGCCGGTGTTTCCTAGCTGACTACCCTGAGAAGAAACACCGAAACAAACTCAGGAGCAATAACATCTCCCACCCTTGGGCGAAGCGGGAGATTGTGTTAAACTTTTACTGACTAAAAACACTTCCTATTCGTTCTTCGCCTTATTTCCAGGGCCCTGATATTCACTTTCAGATTAGCCTTGCCCATGTCTGTAGGCTTGGATTTAATGAGAATTTATTTTCATGTTGTGCAGTAGGGGGCAATGTCTAAATTATTTATTCGGAAAAGAATAAAATATCTAAAACCACCACCACCACCACACCACCACTACCACCACAACCACCAAACCATAAACCAAACCACAACCAAACCACTTTTTTATGGTAGGTAAAAATCATCCAATGACGAATCCCGCTCTTGGGCGGAGCGGGAAACAGTGTCAGACTCTTACAGACTAAAAAATCCTACCCCGTTCCTCCCTTGCCTTATTTCCATAAACTACATAAACATATTTTTTTTTATTATTAACCATTTAATAATTAAAAAAATAAGTAAAGGTCTCTACGATACTCCTACACTGATGATCGAAGACCTACCTACACTCAAAGCCAAAAACTCCTACTAAACTTCAAACAAGACGTCAAAAAATTCCTTCATATCGTACTAAAAAGTTGCTGGCACTTTTAAACGTTTTTCTTAGTTCATAAAATCCTAGTTGCTACAACAAATAATCATGTTATTTCACACATAACTCAACATTTGCTCATTCGTTCGGAAAAGTTACGAGAACCGTGTGTCCGTGACCGTTTTATTTTTGTTGTGATCGCTTACGCTTGTGTGCTCTTTATCGTACTATATTTTTAACAAAATAATCAGGTCATTTTTATTTTTTTGCTAACTGCTGTCCGCGTGAAAGCAAAAAATCCCGAGGTAGAAAAGTATCAGATGTGCTATTCCAGGACATGGTTTATCTATGTGATAAATTTTGTCGATATCTTTCAGTCCTTCGTGCGTGAAGGAGTCAAGAACCAGGGCCAAGGGTTCGTGTGTGAAAGGAAGGTTCTTTAGTCAGTAAGAGTCTGATACTGTTTCCGGCTCCGCCCAAGGGCGAAATTCGTCATAAAGAAAACAAACACCTCTGGATCCACCCTAGAGCGTAAGAAGTCACAGGATAATTACCCAGCTATAAACAAAACAAAAACTAACACCTTTGTGGTGTTAGATTTTGTTTTGTTTGTAGCTGAATAAACGAGTAGAATATGTGAACTACTCGATTTTTATTTTTTTATTATCTAATAACGTTTCAAAAATTTCTCCCACTTCCTTTTCCAACTCAACCCCTACCACATCTAGTACTCCTAACTCAGCAATGTATGCAGGTGCCGTATCGCAGGCTTTACGAGCAGAGTACGTACCGCAGAACAGTCACGTATACCGTATGCAGCGTGTACCGGTATCCGTTTTGGCTAATTACTGGCACCTACTTTATTGTACCTTTATGAATATAGAGTAATCAATAAAGCTTACAATTTTCTATGGTGTAGTAAGATTTCTTGAAACGTTATCGTCAAACAGAGTATATAGAAACTAAACTTTGATTTGGGTTTGTATGTATGGATGAATGGATGTGTGGATATATGGATGTATAAATGTATGAATATATGGATGTATAAATGTATGGATGTATGAATGTATGGCAAAAACGACTGAATGTATATCGATGAAACATGGTAGTTAAACAGATTACCTATCTGTTTAACTACCATGTTTCATCGATATGACCATGTCCTACAATAGCATATAGGATACTTATTATAATGAGAGTATGTTGTCTTAGGATAATTTTGCACTATCATGAGAAAGCCACTGGTAGTAGGAACCTAGCTACTTTATTTATATTGCTCAGCGAGATCGTTTTTAACAAAGCATCGATTTTAATCACAACTTCATGCATAAATAGTACGTAAATGCCGGTAAAAATAGTTAAATAATGTAATTTTTCATTGATTTTTTTACAAATACGTTACAGTATACCGTTTATTACAAAAATTTGATATAATTTAAAATTCAAAGTTACCCACGATGGAGCGACATACATATTTAATTTCTTGACAAAGCTCCTTAATTCATTGGCGCTATTCAAAGAGGACACCTGCGTCCGCACACCTATTATCTTTTAATTGTGTCTGTAATTGCGGTACCCGAAAGGTTAAAAAAATCGTTAGACTGTACCAGAGCGCTGCGAAAAAAGTATCCAAATTTAGTACCTACCTAGGTACTAGATTTTGAAGTTCTTTGTTGCGTTTAATAAATGGTCTATCTATCTAGAGAGCAAAACTTGAGAAAAAAACATCTCAGAAAGAGGAATTTTATCATTTTTGTTACAGACACTAACGATACCATAAACTATGAGATATTACGAAAAACTTTCGAGACAAGACAGCGTGACACAACGCTAAGCTATCAAAAACTACTTAACAAAGTCCAGTCAAAAGAAACGACTAAAGATAGTGAAGACAGAGTGAACTGAGTGGAAATAAGTGTTTAGAATAGTTTTGTTCAAACCATGTTACAACGTGGACTGAGTTGCTAATTCGCTAATTTTAGGACAGATGTTTTACTACATAAACTCTTTAGAAATGATAAAATTTTACTAAAATAGTGTACATTACACGACAAATATGTTGAAGTTTAGAACTCAGTCTGACAATATCTCTCGCCCCGCTGCTTATGCCAAACTTATGTATGTTAAGTATGTTAACATACCTATAATTCTATTGCTTCATTTATGAATACCAAAGTACTTAGATACATTGTACTCTTAAAAGTACAACTCATTGCTTCATTTCATAATCATCATCAGCCTTATAAAAATTTTCACTGCTGGGACATATGCCTCCTCTTTATGAGAGGGGATGTTCCATAATCCACCACACGGGCCTAGTGCGAATTGGTGGATGCCACATGTCTCCGAATTTTTGGTTCTAGGACATGTCAGTTTCCTCACTATGTTTTCCTTCACCGTTTTGAGAACAGTGGTGATGAAATATATTACACAAAGTAATGCGTCTGGCTAGGTTTGAACTTGCGATCTACAACTCGTAAGTCGGGGCCACCTCTGCTCTCTGCTTCATGCATGAACACTAAAGTACTTATACATTGTACTCTTAAAAGTACAACTCATTGCTTCATGTATGGACACCAAAGTACTTAGATACATTGTACTCTTAAAGTTCTGGATTACAAAGTTCTAAGTACAGTGAACACAATAATTTGCGAAGTTCGCAAGACTGTTGAAACAGGGATACGTGGAGCTAATTACTACCTGTTACATTAGGTATTCATTAAAGTTGGTCTTCTGAGTTTAATTTCGTAATTCTATGGAATAATTCATTAGTATTTCTTTTCTTATGAATTGGATTTTAACTTAAAATAAAGATATTAGGTACTGTAAACTGTTTAATCACGATCATTCCGGTGATTTAAAAAATAATGGCATATGTATACACTATACATATAAATAAAATGGATATGACAAAAAAAAAAAACTGGGCTACCGAGTAGGGACGGTCCCATATTAACTTATTTATCTACACTAATCTACACTAATATAATAAAGAGGTAAAATTTGTTTTTTTGTTTGTAGGAGGTAATCTCTGGAACTACTGGTCCGATTGTAAAAATTTTAGCAGCAATAGAAAGCTGCTTTACTCCTGAGTGACATAGGCTATATTTTATGTACGCGGGCGAAGCCGCTGGCAAAGGCTAGTATAAAATAGTTTAATTCAATAGATTGGTCCGGACGGTTACCAGACGAACGATTGATATTTCAGGGCGAGCTACCCATTGCTCGCCAGATTAAACGGCAAGCTACCATTGCTCGCCACCCACAAGCCATCCTCGAGTGGCGGAACTCGATGATTTCTCCTTTTAATTACTTACTTCGGATGAAACAAAACAGCTAGCTATATCTTTGATTCCTAAAATACGAATAAAAGAAGCCACAAAGCCAATTCATCTCCTCAACAAAAGTGGGGTAAAAGACACGATTGATGTCCTTCGCCGACTTTATATTCATAGATTCACGGTTTATGGCTCACCCCAAAAGAAATACAGCTACACTTCAACTTGGTTAAGTACAAGTGGTTTTTTTCTATCGATGAATATGTAGAATAAATTCGAAAGGCGAAAATTTGTGGTTATTCCTGGAAACTATGGTGGAAACGAAATTTTGTTGAGAAATATTTTCTTTATAAAAACAATTCGGTTTTAAGAATATGGTCAACGTAGAACAAAGTTATTCGGAGTAAAGTAAAATATTAATAATCCATTTTAATACAAGTAGTTTTTTTGTATTAAAATGTACTAAATTATTGTTTGTCATTACAATAGAGATCGAATTTTGTTTATGTTTTAAACTTTTTTCCTTGTTGTCGATTTCATTTTAGTTTTAAGAGTGCGTCCCGCGCTTAAAACATTTTTCTTTCTATCGACACGCTGAGAAGTTTTGAAAAAGAACGTAGGAGCAGCCAGGATAATTGAAACAACGTCAAATAAGTTAGCTGTTGCGCCGTAAAAATCAGTTTTATAACAAAACTAACAAGTTTTTATCGAGTTTCATTCTGTAAGTGGCTGTCACTTTTACTTACAACTAAATGCCACAGTCTCGACGCTAGCAGAGTAACAGGTGGCACTTTATTTTAACGTTTAGATACAAATAAAATTGAGTTTCTGAATCTATCTTTCTTGTAAATAAATATTGACGGTAATATAAATTTCATACAGGAGAATGCGCATACCTTGTACCATATTGTGTCACAAGTATATTAACATCAAAAATAATGTTGCATTTATATTATTTTTCAAAAAAAAAATATTTCTTTGCTCGGATGTTTTTCCTTGGCTCCCGCCCTGAGAACTTCGGGGAAAAGGAATTTCAGATCCCCTGCTAGTTAGTAGCAAAGACTGTCTTCCCCAGTACTTTGCTTAAAATGGTAACGGTATGGATTGCTGCTTTTACCCTCTCCTAGAGAGGAGGCACTGCTGGGACACCCCAGCAGTGGGAATATTCAAAAGGCTGATGATGATGAAAAAAAAAGAAACAATAATGAAAATGCAAACGATTGTAAAAACAAAAAAAAAGAGACGAATACATAAACAAGATGGCGCCGAGTAATGTCAAAAAAGCACGTAACTGTAGTACATTTAAACAGACCACAACTTAGTTTACCGTCTAAACACTAATCCCTAAAGTTACACACTCTCAATTTTGTTGATTACATTACGTTGAATATTGAATCAAACAAGCACCCCTGTTGAACATGCCCCTTAACTGTGACATCTACTTGACTTGCACAAACAACGACAGTATCACATAGTGACAAAACCATTGCGTGTTTTGTTCTGAATACGTTTTTTTTGTTGTTTGTTTCGCCAACAATGGATGATGAATAAGAGATGAAGTTCATGCGTGTTTTGTATCGTTTTAAAGGGCTATTCTCTAGGGCTGAAATATTAATCGAGGTGTGGCTACAGACTCGTTCTACCTTGATGAGGTCCAGAATTAGATCCCCAAACTTGTTTGCTGTGGTACATTTTGTGAGTCCGGACGTTTACCCGGGGTCTATTTTATTGGCCCTTGGAAATTTTAATGAATATGCGTGGGGTTTTCTTTATTGGCTCTAAAGATTCCTTTTATGATGATCATGGACCTTTTGAAAATATTGTTTTTAAGACGCTCATTCAATTTTCTTGGAAATCTTTATTTTAATTTTTATGTACTTTTCTATTAACTATTAGATGGCAAAATAAAACAAGAAAATTAACGTACCCGGTTCATTGCCGGTTTTTGTCTCAAGAAATACTATAATTGCATGCATAAAGTACGCTTTAAAAAAAACGACCACAAAAAAAAACAAACAGTAAGTTGATGAAATCTATTTAATAAGTTTTAATAAATAAATAAAAGTTTCCAAGAAAGAAAAAAATCTACACTAATATAATAAAGAAGTAAAATTTGTTTTTTTGTTTGTAGATGGTGCATTTGACTATTTGGTAGTTTGAAAGAAATACTATAAAATCTGTAGGTTTTGTTATTAAACAATCTTTCATTTGACATCATAAACTACAAGGCTACTTGAAAGTGACATTTTGAACTTTTTAACACTGTAAACTTTTTAATTTTCTACATTTTATAGCAAATCTAATACTTTTGAAATCAAATCGAGCTCTTTATTTATGATACTCTACACTATCACAAAAATAACTTGATGCCAAAACCCCGCCATTTCTTTTAATTTTGATTTACCCAGTGTCACTCACACAAATACCATATATTGTTGAAGTGTCATTACACTTCTTAAGGGAAAATGTTACAAGCTATACATACATCATTAGCCATTTTAATGTTCCCACTGCTAGGACAGAGGCCACCTCTCTAGTAGAGTGAATGGGCCATAATCCAAAACGCGGGCTCAGTACGGATGGATGTCACATGTCTTTGAATTTTTAGTTCTAGGACATGCCGGTTTCCTCACGAAGTTTTCTTTCACCGTTTTGAGAGCAGTGGTGATGAAATAAATTACACAAAGTAATGCTCCTGGCTGGGTTTGAACCCGCGACCTACGACTCGTAAGTCGGGGCCGTTACCACTCGACTACCACTGCTCTACTCGGCCACCACTGCTCTATGTGTAAAAAATAAATGGTGTAAACAAATAAATGCAATTGCAATTTTGGTTAAAAACTAGATATTATAAGCATTTTTTTTTAATCTTTATTTTTTCACGAGCTATCAAGCGCTAAAATTCGCAGAGTCAACTTCAGGCTCGCCAAGATTCGACGGCCATACTGTACCGTACATATCACTCAAAAAATATAGGCCATCTCACACTGCAGTCAGGTAAAACAATTTTAAAGAAAAATGCGCCTAACCAAAAAACGCAATTTTCTTTACAACCCCTATAAATTTTCCTTCTCACACACAACTCAACTACAAAGTCTGTACGTACTACGTTGTCCCGACATCAAGCTCACAAATCACTTCAATTTTGCTCCAAAACTCCTTCGAGGAGAAAAATCGTTGTGAGTGGGCAGCAAATGGAGTGTGCCACGAAACTCTAGATACACACGGTTTTTCCTAGTGGAAAAATACAGATTTTCGTATTAAGAATCGCCCTGGGCATCGGCCGCCATCTTGGTATTATGATGTTCTTTTTTTAAATGCATCTTCAGTCAGCTGTAGGAAAACCAAATTGCGATAAAAGCTTTGTAAAATAGAAAAAAATTGTTGAAATGTTTTTGTTTTAGAGTAAAAACTAATGAAATCATGCATAACTTTGTGATAGTTATATTATTCTAGGTACTCATATTTTGAAAAAGACAAAATGCATTTAGCTTTTTCTGCACTCGTGCGGAAAAGTGCGAGAGCTCACCTGCCTATAATTACTCGTATATACTTGTAATATGCTTGGCGCTACCACGAGCACCACGAATCGCCAGTCAACTCTCGCTTATTTATTTCTTCGTAAATGTATTGAAAAATTTCTTTTGATACACATGTAAATTTGTCGCTCCAGCACTCGGTTTTATGACATCCTCGCCTGCAGCTCGGAAATTATAGCCTCGGTTGCAATGATAAACATTCTCCACTTGCATCAATATTTGGAGCATAATAAAGCACTCACACCCTAGCAGCCAAAATAAGAGAAAAAAAAACTCTAAAAATCTTTCCATAATTTTTTCATGATAAAACATTGTTGTTGCGTCACCGATCAAAATCTCGTTACTGTAAACAAAACCCGATAATTTTCAATTAAAACGACAGATTTAAAAGCTTCCAATAACAAAGAACCAATCAAAAAAGAAACCCTACAAAATATTTCTATATAAAATCATAAAATAATTTAATATTCCTTAAGAAAAGGATCATTTTAATAAGTTCGAAGTTCATAGTAAAGTTCCATTGCAAGGAAATTGGAAAGTGTTTCCAATAATATTAAATGAAGCCGGTATTTTAAGGTTTAAGATTAAATTGTTTACTTTGCTGGCGACGCTAAAAGAATGTTTACTTTAGAAATACAAGTTTTCTTTCGAACATAAACATCGCTGGATCGTTTTAGAATGTCAAAGGATTTTTGCTACGTTATATTGGAACCTGTCAAAACCTTTTACTTAGCTTCGTGAGTAAATAAAGTTTATGTATCTTAAGAGGCCGGTTCGGGAGGATTTATCCATACAAACGTAATATCAAAATCATTTGCAAGTCGAGCATATTTCAACCATATTATGGTGATATTTGGATTTAGACAATATTTATCTAGGTTCCCAGATCTTTCTTTTTTAAAATCGTCCCGAACCGGCCTCTTAAAGTCAAATTCTAAGCGTTACACCGGGACTCTGGGAATAAAGCAAGGACGGAACGGGGTAGGTTGTTTAGTCTGACACTATTTCCTGCTCCGCCCAAGAGCGGGATTCGTCATTCGATGATTTTTACCTAGCATAAAAAAATCTGAGTTCACTTAATTTAAAATTATTAATCGGTAAACATGCAAACAGTCATTATTATTATCATTTTTTTTATGTACTATAAACTAATGCTTGACTGCGGTCCCACCTGATGGTAAGCAGTGATGCAATCGTAGAGCGTGAGGCGCATTAGTTTATTAAAGCCTATTCACTCCAGCCTTGAAGACACCCAAATTATAATCGGATGAGATGACCGCAGCAGGACTAACATACTTTATAATCATACTTTTTATTGAGAATATCCCATGCAGAAAATCATTCCATTGAGGATTTCTCACATGTTCAGACTTCAGGTTGACTGACTCGCACTTAAGACTTTTACTGACCAAAATCGAAGTGACTTTTCGTCAGTGTAAGTTATTTTCCTTCTTTGCCTTCGGTTCAGGACCCTTACGCACAACCCTGCTGGGTCCCTAAGGTTCTGTTGACATCTCCTTTAGACGTGCATAGAACACTACGCACCGTTGGCTCAGGAGTCAGTCCGGATTCTTGTTGATCCGGACAGTAACTGGACATCAATTGGGAAGACACTGGCAAACTAAAACTGGCTACCCCATACAGATATTCATTTCATCCGCCATCTCATCATTCGTTTCATTCAACGGAATCTCTTATCAAAATAAAAAAAAAACAAATTACCATAATGAGTTTGAACTGCGATCGTTCAGAAAAACTTTGACAAAAGACTTTGTAAATGAACGTCCGAAGTTGACTTCCAAAGATGCATCGACTTCAAAACTTTGGGGACCAATTTAGACAACTTTTTTCCTTTGTGAAATCTAGACAATGCAATTGGCTCGAAGTTGATGTTGGTAATGTACCTGAAAAGGAATATAATGATTTGAAAAAGAAATTGATTCGTTAAAACTTTTTACAATTTATTTCTTGCTGTAAAAATAAGGACAGGTAATGGAATGTCTGTAATGATACAGAACAATTTCGTTGACGATAACAAAAAGAAACTTGAAAGTCTAGTCAACTAATAAAATAGACGTCTATATTTTATATAATGAAAACGAAATTTCGCAAAAGAAAAAGGAGCAGAAACAATTAAATGAATCTTCAAAGTAAATATTTAGGATATCAGAAACGAATTTATTCATGTGGATCATTTCACGAATATTTTCTTTTCTAGAATCTGATATTTTATTTTCTTTTTTAGATAACAAAATAAGAACAATGCCATAGAACATCTTGCACGAAATTAAAGAGACGTCACTCAAAAAACCCTTATTTTAGAAATATTCATTGTGTTTTAGATTCCAATACCTTTATTTCGAGTTAAAAAGTATTCTTAATAATATTAAGCATACTGTCTGTCGCACACATTTCGAAATGTTTATCGAGGTGCTCAACTAAACATTACTTCTTCTTCTCTTGTAATCCTTTCGAGTAGGTACCGTAATTAAAGACATACTCGTAACAGAAAGACAATAGGTGTGCGAACGCCGGCTCTGGGGCTCAAGAGCTTAATGTATTTATAGAAAAAAGGTATCGCATAACCAATTAATGCCTTCAGGTACTTTACCATGATTTACTTGTCAAGAACTGTGTGAACTAGTCGCCAAAGACCTGATAAGGCTACGGGACCTTTTGAAAAAGTAACAGTAGCCCTAGAACACAAAAGAGAACTGAAAGACACAAGAGGGCTTTTTTATGATGGGCAAAAATCATCCAATACCGAATCCCATTCTTGTACGGAGCGGGAAACAGTGTAAGTCTCTTACTGAATAAACACCCCACCCCGTTCTCTTTTAGTTCAGAAAAAGACCCTGGGCCCCAGTTAGACCGTCGACGCTTTTGCAAATGGTGGTGGGCGGAAAAAAAACAACCCGTGGACATTTCTAAAGTAACCTTTCTTTATATTCCCCGCTTTTTCTACCAAGACATTTCCAAGACAGTGACTTTACAAACAAGTTCATCAACACTTCTGAATAAACATACGAACATGAACAATCACCCCTATTATTTACCCTTCATACACAAACAAACACTTGCATACTCAACTTGCTTCAAATTGAATCAACCCTTGAGTTCGTCGACCGTGGAACAAAATTACCACTAAATTGAATCACTGAGGCAGTTTCGTACTAACAAAAATGTAATACTAGAGAGTAATGGAGCTAATAGAAAAGTTTGTAACAAGCTGTCGTGGACACTTCTAGATCTTGATCTTGTTGTTTTAGTTTAGAACTTTTATTCGTTTTATTGAATTAGAAAGTTAGGGGAACCCTGGTTCTGGAACCAACAATCTTTGACCAGTTCCAGACATGTACGTATTGCACGATTGTCTTAAAGGTGGACCACATGGTTGCAATCTAGCATTTCGACAGAGGTCACCTTGGTTGGAGTATGGTTTGTGTTGCGGCTAGAGTAGTCTCGAAATAATCGTTTCTCGGAGCCTATGGCGCTCATATTGGATTGCATAGTAGATTTGCGATTGGCAGTCCTCCTGACGCTGGCTAAGAATGGAGATAGCACGTGTTACCACCGCATATGCTGCCTGCATCAGCAGCCAGCTGCTGAGGTTCGAATGGCCCCTTCAAAGAGATACCAACTTTATTGATGGGACCTTCTTCTTTCTGTCCCTGTCCTAATTACTTGGGGTCGGGGCAACAAGTTTTTTCTTCCATTCTGTCCAGCCCAGTACAGAAGTGCAGAATCACGGGATTCTTGAACGCAAGACAAAGAAGTCGTGGTATTAGTCAGTTAAAGTCTGACACGACCTCTGTCAATACTCAAATCAATTAATGATTTTCCATTTAAAAAAAAGTATAGGTACATTATTTGCCATCATCAACCAGTAGGTATTGATGATGACTCTCTGAACTCTTTATTAATAAATGATTCATTAAATATTTATTTTATAAATAGATGTCAAAAGAATACTTGTACTCGTCAATAATAATCGTTGTGAACTGCCACAAAGATGTCTTTGAATTATATAAACGTCAACCACAAGCTAAGCTTAATTATTGAACTTTCCAAAGCTTGAAGCCAAAAAGCCTTTGAGATCAAGTTCAGTTTAACATTTAAAAGGTAAATCGTCTAAAGTGGCTATTTGGAGGTAGATCAATTAGCGAACTACCTACCTCAAACGTTTGACCTTTCAAAAACTTTAATTAACATTAGAAATAGGGAATGGTCGAGTCGATGTTTCCACTTGATGGTAACGTGGGTAGGGTTGCCAACTTTTATTAGAAAAAATAGAATATATCCCGTTTCAAAGGACGTAATAAAGAGTAGACAGATAAAAAATAATGTCGTTGAGTATAATTTATTTAAAAATAACTAAAACGAAGTTTTGGCAGTACGTAACAATTTTACATTATTTTAAAAAATAATTGTACTCCAAACATTCTAAATACGTTTAAATCAATTTCAATGAAGTCAAGTAGTAAGTAACTCTCTTACTTTTCACATTCATAATCTAAATCACTCTTCGTGAAGTCAACATTTTTAATTACGTTGTGTGTAATTAAAAATGTTGCATTACGTTTATATGCATGATTGTCGTTATTTAACATTTTGAAAAGAGGCAGAGACAGACAAGAGTATTTTAGCGTATATCAGTGTTTTAGGCATCGATATATATATACTACGCACCAGATTGGGTGTTCCGTACAGATACTTGACTTAGGTAGGTGGTGTGCATACCATACACCTATACATTGATGACGTAATGCAATTTTGATGTTCACGCAATGTGAGAGCACTATAAGTTTTAAGTTTTGTTAGACGACATACGAGTAATGCCAATGAAGCGCTGCAATGGACTTTCGTATTAACTTTTTAGTATTATTATAAATAGTTTCTATAAACGTGCTTGTCTATCTCTAGAATATAAGTCGAGGTACGCGATATAGAGTACAATACTCTATTTTAGAGGACAATTGCCAACCCTAACCGTGTGTGGCAAGATTAGGATTCATTTGGCAAAAAGTTCTCAATGTTTGTGAACTAGGAATGGTAATTGAAATTCTTTGTACAATTAGTTTTAATTACGTTATTAGTGAATATTAAAGAGTAGATTTGTTCTGAAAATGGTTTTAGACTAGACTTAAGCTATTTTGATTCTACGAAAAGTCCCTTTTGTTTAATTCCGACGAAGATTATCAGTAAATAGGGCTATTTACCTGTGAGTGACTTTTAATCCGATTATTATCTTTGAGAGGAGAATAAAATACTCATGAATATCAACAATTTTCACTGAAAGCAAACTTGAATTTCCTACTATAATTATTTACCTTCTTACTATAAATACTGGTTGATTTTTTAAGATAAAGTCTTTTTTACATGGGAAATCGTCAAAAGACTTTTGTTGCTCTGGGAGGGAGACAGAGTGTTAGTCATTTACTAGCAGTCTCCTTTCAGTTTCTTCTGAATTTTAAGATTCCGTACCTTAAAAGGAAATGTATGTTGTCCGTCTATCTGTCTGTCTGTTAAGACCCTTTATCTCGGGTATTGAGTTGAAATTTAAACTATATCGATACACAAACCGTGCGAAAAAGGACGGATATGTCATAATCAATCTTGCATGTCTTGCTTTCAAACTTCCCACGTGTTTCACCCCAAACAATTGCTTTCTCCCAGCAGCACCACCCTCGACAATATTAATCAACGTCTGGCAACACTTTATTTGGGTTCCGCAGACGTCTGGCGTTGCAGCTGGAATGCGAAAATCTGCAATCTCCCACGATATTGACTTTTCAAAGCATAGTTCACTTTTGTTCGTCCGTTGGGAAATGCTTTGTTTAAAGTTACAGCTCTAAATAATGGCGAAATGAGATTATTTACTCCTTTTTTTGTAACCAAAAATATTACGTAATAAAAATATGTATTCAATACTCGAAAACCCGATCTCATCCCTACCGCTTTTAGGCACGCAATTTACTGTTTTGAACACTTATGCGGAAAAATATACCTGCTAGCCCCACCATAATTTGTCTTTTGCATTATTGTAACGACAAGAAATATGAAACATTTACCACAATCTGAAAAACATTTATAAGGTAATTAATTACCCGAATCATAATACAACATTTGTCCGGTCGGAGGATCCTTCCTTTTCAACACTCCTTCCTTTGTTCCGTATACTTTTATAAGGCTATCCGAAAACTAATTAGTAGGTATTTCGTATGCTTTCACAAGAATACCTACTTGCGAAGAATGATGCTTGAATGAAACTTAGCTACGCCAAACCGTACCAAACGCCATTACTAGGTCAAGGGTTTAATTAGGTTCCTTCATCTTAAGACGGTTAACACACTGCCACGCACCACGGAGGGTTACGAGTGAATGCGTGTTTTAACGTTGCTTGTAAGTATCTCCGTTCGTCTAAAAAACACGAACACACAGAAAATGCATACACGCGCGCAAGGGTTGATGCGAAAGCGGAACACCGGGGACTAAGGCAAGAAGGGACAGTAGGTCGTTTAGTCAGTAGAAGTATGACTGTCAGGAGACGAATCCCGCCCTAAGGCGGAGTAGGAGCTCCGTTTAAGGGCGGGATTTGTCATTCGATAATTTTTCCCACTATAAAAAAAAACATGTCGAGGAACATGCGCACACTCGCGTGGGTGCTTGGCAAGACGCTTGTGTGGCACACCGAGTGGAGCAGTGCCTTGCGTGATTTTTAATGAAACGCACGATTTCATTACAAATCATTGCGTAAAAAAACCCGCAGGATGATGTAGATCTGCACTCTTGAAAGTAAGTGCGTAGCTGCGTTGGCACGCAACATGCAGCGTGTTGCCGCCGTGATGAAGACTATGGGCATGTTTGAATCGACGCCGCAACTATTGCTGTATAAAATTGAGGCATATACTGTTTGAAAGGGCCATAATAATAACTTATTCTACACTAATACCATAAAAGAAATAAATTGTATTTTTTTGTAATTAATAAACTAAAAAACTTCTAGACTGATTTTTAAATATCCTTTCACCAGAATGCTATTGAATCATTGAGTAACCTAAGTTACGTATTTTCAATTTTCAAGCAGGCAAAGCTGCTGGCTGAGTACATAAAAATTATCTAATTTTTGATAATATTTAGTACTAGACAATTAGAACTGGTGCTAAAATGTCCATTCTATTCATTGTTGGCACTACAGAGACCCTCTGTTTTAAGGAACTTAAGCATAGAATGGCGTCATGTAAATCTACGTTAGGAATACCTTTGCGCCATTCAAAAAATATGGTGCTGGAGTTACCTAAGTCACCAGATTATTTATTTAGGAACAAAATCCCTCAAAAAGTCTCTCAGAGGTATACCTAGCACGAAAGTATCTAAAGTTACAACATCCCAATATATTGAGCAGCAAATCCAATTTTATGTTACGTCATCCACAGCAGAGCCTGAAATACATCTAGGACATAAAATACAGAATAAATGTTGGGCCAACGTTAGATTGTTTGCGCAAAGTTTGTAGTTTGTTGGCCGGCCAACTCCACAACTATTGCCGTACATTTTTATTGCCGCCATTTTTATAGTAAATGTTTGTAGTTGGTGTTGGTAATGGGTCGTGTTTTGTTGAAATGTCTGGATTTGTTCAGTTGGTGACGCTGTCCCCTTTGTGGAAAAGTTTTCTCTATTATTCACAATATATAAAAGAGCGATGAAATACTTGTTGACATGCCTTTTGTTTGCTAGGAAGTTGGTAGAAGCGAGAGGTTGTGTTAGACTGTCGATACTAAACGCCGGTGACCTTGAGCGTACAAAAGAGGAGCTAGCATCACTTCCCGCGCATCAAAATTATCCGAATAATAATTTGTCCTTAGTTTATTAAATACAATATGAATAAAAGTCGTATATCAAAAGATTGGTGATTAAATGGTCAATTAGTTTAAGCAAGTTTCATAAAAATACACTCAATTGTTTTTATTTTTACCTGATATTAGAAATTAAAGATTATTAGAAAGAAAATAAAAGGAATAAAAAGAGTATATTCGCTTTTCGTCTGTGTCAGACAAAACTTTGAAAATAAATCACACTAAAAGCTATGAAAAAAATGTAAATATTCGTATATCAAATTACTAGCTGTGCCCGCGACTTCGTCCGCGTGGAATAGTTATTTTGGGCATCATATTTATTTTTACAAACAACCTCAGCTTTATAAATTGTAGCTGTTACTCACGACTTTGCCCGTGTCAATTTCTGTAATTATTTTAGACAATTTAGTTTTTAAAATAACATAATTATCTAAAAGTACTTCATAGAGCTACACACCCCCTTGGGCACGCCATAATCTCGACGGTAAGTCCCGTCTTTGAGGCGTGGTTGGATAGACATTACGGCGTCCTCACCTTCCGCATGACGCAGGTTCTCACCGGACATGGGAAGTTCAGGAGATTCCTGCGCCGGATTCGTGCGGAAGAGACGCCCGGGTGTCGCCACTGAGTGGCCAGCCCGGAGGACACGCTGGAACATACGGTGGAGGTGTGCCCCGCTTGAGAAGAGCATCGCCGTGTCCTCGTGGGGGTGATCGGCGGCGGCGACTTCTCGCGCCGGGCCTTGGTTCAGGCCATGGTCCGTAGCAAAGAAGAATGGCAAACGGTCGCCTCTTTCTGCGAAACAGTAATGCTTGTAAAGGAGAAGGCCGACCGCATAAGGCAAGGGCAACATCGTCCTCGCCGTAGCCGTCGCCGCCGCGATCTCGCCGATATCTGGCCACCGTAGACGCCTGCTTGCGGAGCAATGGGTAGCTCGCCGCCCGGTTAGACCAAGTCGTCGACGGCGCGCACTGCTCCCGCGCGGGGGGCCCTTCAGGGGCGAAGCCTCCTGCAGCCGAGGGTTGGTGCGAAAGCATTATACTGGGGCTTTGGGAATAAGGCAAGGGAGGAACGGGGTAGGTTGTTTAGTCAGTAAGAGTTTGACACTGTTTCCCGCTCCGCCCAAGAGCGGGATTCGTCATTGGATGATTTTTACCTACCATAAAAAAACCCCTCCGCGTCGCCCGCAAGCAACCCACACACATCATGCGGAGCGTGTAAATTTTATATCGGAGTAATTTTAAAATTGTAATATCTTCTAAAATGTTCTTTGAAAATAAGTGATGTCACAGACAATTTTGTTCACAATTACATACTCTTAATCAACAACACATTTATTTGGATAAAGTTTAATATTACTATGTTTATACAGCTCTAACAAATAATTAGTAAAAATGCATTAATTTCGGCTAAATTTGATTCCCATAAAAACGGTTCTAGTGAGTTTATCTTAAAAGATAGACATATACTGTCGCGGACATTTTTTAGATCATTTTAAGAAGAATAATTCTTTGGTACATATTTTTTTGGTATCTACTACCGTTTTCGCAGCGCACGCAACGAAAGCCCTCAAAGATGAATATTTTTCCCCGTTTTTTCCACATTTTCCATTATTTCTTCGCTCCTATAAGCCGCAGCGTGATGTTATATAGCCTAAAGCCTTCCTCGATAAATGATCTATCCAACACAAAAAGAATTTTTCAATTCGAACCAGTAGTTCCTGAGATTAGCGCGTTCAAACAAACAAACAAACAAACAAACAAACTCTTCAGCTTTATAATATTAGTATAGATTAGGCAAATAGTCTAATTTAACATGTATTTTATTCAAATTGTTTGAAGCATTCGCGCATACTGCAGTCGAGTTTCCTTCTTTTTTTTTGCGTTTTAAGGCTGCGGTAACTCTTTTAAAACCGTTTATGCAGCTCACACATTGCCTTTGCAGTGGAACATTTAATTGTTATCGCTTAACTTTCTTAGAAAAAAAAAACCATTATTACGAAAAACATAAATGAGGATTTTCTCGTATCTGCTCATCCGAGGTTATCGTCATTTCATAATAAATCAAATATTTACAGAATGCGGGTCGGATTAGGATAAAATTGTTTAATTTGGGGATATAATCCCCTAATGTAACATTAATTGTATTATAAGCTCTAGTAATCGTCTGTAAGCACAATCATGAATTTGGGTAATATTTTAACCAAAATAACATAATTTTAGCCAAAATATGTAGCTAAAGGACTTTTGGACTTGGTCTCATCTATTTGTTGCCACATTGGTCGGTCCCGTGGCTCTCACTATAAGCGATTTCTATTCATTATTAATAGTCTCGTGCTTAACCCCTATCTCACCTCTTTGGAAGACACGGTGGAGCATACGATAGAGGTGTGCTCCGCTTGGGAAAAGCATCGCCGGGTGTTGGTGCAGGCCATGGTTTGGAGCGAAGTGGAGTGGCAGGCGGTCGCCTCCTTCTGCGAAGCAGTAATGCTAGCAAAGGAGGAGGCCGACCAATCATCACGCTCATCACACAAACTTTTATGCTAAGTGGAAATCAAAGAAGAATCTACGAACTCTTAGCAGTCAGGGCCACCTTTGACTCTCTTCTACAAAGAAATTTTAGACATTGTAGCAATGGCAGAGTGCACGTTTGACGCCTCATACCAGCTGCGCTTCGCCGTACTTCTTATCCAAGGACTTTACAGTAATTTGTACTGTAGGGGCCCTACAGGGTCGAAGCCTCCTGGGCTACGGGTTGATGCGAAATCGTAACTTAGTAGGTTTTTTTGTCAATAAGAGTCTGACACTGTTTCCCGCTCCGCCCAAGAGCGGAATTCGTCATTAGATGGTTTTTACCTACCATAAAAAAGTATAAAAATAAGTAATTTCTATACAACCACTTAAAATTCTAAATAAATAAAGCCAAAAACACTACATAACGAGCCAACAGTAACACCACACTTTACCAGAAAATATGCAGTAATTACTTGCGGTTTTCTAAATTAAACACAGGCTGTTTCGAGCCGAGATAAAGGGGTCGTTTTGCTAATTATGTTGCGCTAACTTACAATTAAGGGGAAGTTGGTAGCCCGAGCTGAGCTGTATGTGAGCGCTTTTTGAAGCCACATCAATCATGAATTTTACTTTGTGGCATGCACGCTCGGCGGGTGTGGCATGCTGCATGACTGATTGTCTTGCAAATGTTTTTGACAAAAACATTATGTGTATCACGTAAGTTCAGAGTTTAGAAGGTTTATTTTGCAGCATGAGAATGTATGGACATAAATTGAAGTTTAAATTTCACTCCAAAAGGATAAACCGAATCCTTATCATTACATAGTATAAATAAAACAAAGTCGCTTCCTGTCCCTATGTTGTATCGTTCTATACATTGTATCTCGAAAATTATGCAACGGATTTTGATGCAGCTTTTTAATCACGCTTAGCGGTTGTGGCATGCTGCATGAGTGATTGCCTTGCAAATGTTTTTGACAGAACATTGTGTGTATTACGTAAGTTCAGAGTTTGGAAAGCTTACGAGTATTTGTAGCATGAGAATGCAGAGTTTTTTTAAGAACGCAAGGTGCGTCACTGCGGAGTCAAAATTAAAATCAAAATCAAAATGGTTTTTATTTCGCATAGGCCTTCATGGACACTTATAAAACGTCAGAAGCTAGTGCATGGTTCCAAATTGGTTGTTTCCTATGGAGAAGAACCGGCTAGAAACTACATGGTTACTCTTTTAAAAAAAAAAATGGTTTCGTACAATATTTCGTTATTACAGTGCCATCTGGAAACCAGCGCTCGGTGTCTGACACCCAGCAAATGCTGAGATGGTAACTCTTTCAGTTCGGGCACGCTCAGCGTACTGTTTATTTTTGTCATATTTTACCGTGTGTTTTGTAACCGTTGTGCTGTGTTTGTTTCGAATAAATATATTTCTATTCTATTCTATTGGTATGAAGCTGAAATACTTTCGACATGTTTAGATAATGATTAAATCTACTAAACCGGGTATACCCTTGTTTCAATCGCGTTTTTTCGCTTCTGTTTATGTAAATTATTATTTATTACTTGTAAATTTGTATGCGTCCCGCATAAGTTGAGTTTTTAAAGATTTCTTTCTTCTTTCTTAACATAAGAGTCTTCTTTAAGTCAAGAGTGAATAGGTTACTTTTAGGTAAGCGCGCTCTATCGTCGACCGCATCGTCGCCTTCCATCAGGTGAGATAGCGGTCAAGCGTGAAACTTTAATCAATAAAAAAAGTAACTCGCAATATAGAATTTCTTTACTATTTTGAGAACAGTAACGATTAAATAAATTACACAAAGTAATGCGCACGGCAGGGTTTTGGCCCTGGACCTACAATTCCTTAGTTGAAGCTGTTACCACCTGGGCCTCTGATCCTTTGGGAAATACAACCATGAAGCTGTATAACGTTATTTTATTCATTACAATTACTTATAAATAAACTTTTCTAACTCAGCCTAAGACATATTCAGGCAGAAACATGAGAATTCACAAAACAAGCGAAAGTAAATACTTCAAGAATTTAAACGGAATTTTAAACTACCTTCCTTTCTGCTGAAACAAGTGACACATAGCAGCAGGGGCACACTCCGAATATAAATTATTAAAATTCGGTTCGGAATTTATTCGGGGTTCTTCGGGGATGTTCGTGGGTGTTCGCCACCCCTGGGTGTCACCCTGCCTTCAGTGAGTATTTACTGAATATACTGTAAAATAGAGGGAATATTATAAAGATGTCTGTTTTTCCAACAGTTTAGAGTTGTTATGTGGATTATTTTCTTTGAGTTCTTTTAACTAAGGTAGAAGATCAGATCAGGAAAGTGGTATGGATATGACAATGTGTAATTCCAATTTAAACTCTTGAGCCTCACGCGAACATACACCTATTGTTTTTCTGTCTTTAATCACGGTATATTCGATAGGTTTATAAAAATAAATATTGGTAAATTTTACATGAAACACTAGCAATTTGTAAAGATAAAATTTTTAAAAATAAAGTACGGTTTTTCTAAAACTAAAATTAATTTACGCACATATGAAATTCATATCTTTAAGTAAAGAATAGCCGTGCGGGTTCAATGGTAATTGGTACTTAGTACGCCTTGATTGACAACTACCTACGGTCATTAACCCCGCTCAGCTGCAGCAAGAAATTGTTACAAAACTAGCCCGTTTACAAAGACCTTGCGAAAAAGACAGCTGTGTTGCCAACAAGTTCGTCGATTCCACCGCGTGTAATCGCATTCTCGCTCGTTCCTGACATCATCATCATCATCATCAGCCTTTTTAATATTCCCACTGCTGGGAAACAGGCCTCCTCTCTAGAGAGGGAATGGGTCATAAATCCACCACGTGGGCCCAATGCAGATTGTTGGATGTCACATGTCTTCGAATTTTTGGTTCTAGGACATGCCGGTTTCCTCACGATGTTTTCCTTCACCGATTTGAGAGCAGTGGTGATGAAATGAATTACACAAAGTAATGCGCCTGGCAGGGTTTGAACCCGCGACCTACAACTCGTAAGTCGGAGCCGTTACCACTCGGCCACCACTGCTCAGTCGGTCCGTTCCTGACTGATGTAGCCCAACCCCTAATGAAGATGTATCTTTGAAACAAAGGTCATCAGCGTCGTGCGTATTTTATTTGTTATTTTGGGGAAACGAGGGTCAAACTAATGTGGGAGGAAAAAAGTTTTGTAATATACAATACTTTACCTTTCCTATTTTTACCTTTTCCTAAAAAAGTTATGTACAAAAAAAAACTTTTTTAGGAAAAGGTAGAAAGAATTGAATTCGACAACAATGTATTAAAAGTGGGCTACAAGTAAACCATATCCTGAAATAATACATGAATAATTTTAACTCCGGGTATAGGTATGTTCCCTTGGGATTTTCAATTTTCACATGAGCAGAGCCGCTGGCAGATGCTAGATAACCATTATGTATTAATTTGATAACCTGTTTGTTGTTTAATAAATCTTGTCACGAAGATTGACCTAGAATGTACTGAATCAGGACATAGAATAGGTAACCTTGTCGCCTAAATATTAGGGTCTCGAGGCATAAATTTGCCTACTGAAAAGTCTGACATATTCTTCCACCCCGCCCAGCAACGGAAAAAGTCATTGGATGATGCACAAGCTGTAAAAAAAAAGATAGATAAAAGAAAGAAATTTGACGTCCAGCAGTGGCACCGTAGGCGCGGGCTTGCGGACGGTGAGCATTGGGTAGCTCGCCATCCGGTCGCCTGGTAATCGTCCGGACCAAGCCCAGTTGTCGACGGCGTGCACTGTTCCCGCGCGCCTCAAGGAGCTGGAGCAACCGTAGGGACCCTGCAGAAGGGTCGAAGCCAATTAGGGCCACGGGTTTGCGTCTGAAAAGGAAGGGTCTGGCCCTAATATGTATGGCGATGTAGGAACGGGGTAGGTTGTTTAGTCAGTAAGAGTCTGACACTTGTTATCCGCTCCGCCCAAGAGCGGGACTCGTCATTGGATGATTTTTACCTACCATAAAAAAAAGTTCAGCAGTGAAAACAGTATTTTACTCCTCATTAATGCTAATAAGCTACAAGTACTTAACTGAACTAAATAATTATGAACTAGTTTACATTAATTTACATAATACAAAAACCTGAAGCAATCAATGATAAACGTGACAATGAACATTTAGTTGAAGTAAATTAAATGTAATATTGCAAGAACAAGGTACCACCACAAAAACAATAGAAGTCATGACTAAGAACCACAAATGGTAAATCATGGTAAAATGGTAATTATCCATTGTAGCCGTAATTTTATACCGCAGGGTCAAACCAAGGTTATGTTCAACTAGGTTAGAAGGAAAGTATAATCTTTATTCTAATCTTACTAAAAACTTACTTATAAATGCGAAAGTTACGATGTTTGGATGTTTGTTACTCAATCACGCCAAAACCGCTGGATGGATCTGGATGAAATTTGGCACAGGCATAGGATACACTCCGGAATAGGACATAGGCTACTTTTTATCCCGGAAACCCCAACCCCAATACCACGCGGGCGAAGCCGTGGACAAAAGCTAGTCTATATATATAAAAGTGAACTACGGCTCGCTGACTAATCAAGAAAAAAAAATTATCAGAAACTGTAACACCTACAAACTTAAAATTTTGCAGGTAGGGTTCTTGTAGGGAGTAAACGTCCACTAAGAACGCATTTTAAGAAACTCCACTAAGGGGGTTAACTGAATTTCAGAAATATTGTTTAAAAAAACTATTATATTTTGAAAATTGCAGACAACTTTCTTTACTTTGCAACCGTCATCATGCTACAGAATTTAATCAAACTTTAGTTTAATAAACATATAATAAGTACCTAAATATCAAAATAGTGTTTGGGAACTCAAAGTATCTAAATACTTCAAAATTAGTTTTAGGTCCTTCGAGCCGGATCGGAATCCGGCCCTAATGACCAATATAACGTAAAGTTGGCTTTGTTGACAATATACTAATGATAGGTACGTAAAATTATATGTAAAAACCAAAGTTTGTGTATGACACTGCTTTAATGAGACCACTTATAAAATAATGGAAAGATAATCTTACTAATATTATAAATGCGAAAGTTACGATGTTTGGATGTTTGTCAATCACGCCAAAACGGCTGGACGGATCTGGATGAAATTTGGCACAGGCATGGGATACACTCCGGAATAGAACATAGGCTACTTTTTATCCCGGAAACCCCAACCCCAACCCCAATACCACGCGGGCGAAGCCGCGGGCAATAGCTAGTATTGAATATGAATAGTTTGCACAAAACACAAAGGAAAGATAGAATTATTCGACAGCCCACAATAATGGAAAAGTTCAAAGGGATTATATCAAACAATGTTAAAAATTACCTGCTGACAATTAACAAACAATCAGTGTAATTGTTTTCAGCATGAATACTGTACAAGGAGGCTGCTATAAGGATAAATGATCAGTATAAAATGATAGAAAACTATTCATCTGGCACGGTTGCTTGTGGATTGAAGTGTTTCAGTGACTTGTGAAAGGTTCTAGACAAGTGAGTAATATTTGTTAAAAAATCGACCTCCATATAAAAAAATGAACTTCTTGATTGGACAATTTCTGTGGAGAGGTCCTATGTTTTTTTGGTTGCCTGAAAAAAAATTGTGGAAAGTTTTTCGGTTTCGTCTACTAAGCCAAGCTCTTTTCGTTTCCCAAAAAAAATGTGTGGATAGTTGTTCGGATTCGTCTACTAAGCCAAGCCCTTAAAACGAAAACCCTGTATATATTAATTTGAAGACGGTTTGCATACGTGGCATGACTGAGTCACACAGACACACACAACAGGAGATCTTTTTTCTTTCGTCAGTTTAAACTAGGTGAGCCCAGTGTTTCCTAGCTGACTATCCTGAGAAGAAACACCGTAACTAACTCATGGGTTAAATTCTCTTTTAAAATTCATACAGTAAACAAGTAATGGTCAAATCATATGGGAACCATGCTGATGTAAATTATTGCAAGTCGAAAATATTAAAGAAATATGTCAATAAATAAAAAATAAAATTTAAAAAATTGCTATCAGTGTCAAATAGTAAAATGAAGAATTCTTAAAGTTCTAAGTCAACTTGTAACATAAAACTAATGATACATGTCTTGTGTTTCCTTCACCAATGACACAGAAGTAATTCCTAGTGTGACAATATCCAAGTTTAAAAAAATCTTCTCATCTTTGCTCGCCACAACTTTGCAACTTCTAAAATAAACTTACGTATTTAGGCACCCTTGCTTTGAATCATCACCATCTCGTCCCTTTTACGCGCAAAACTTACCTGAAAAGAAAATAAAAACATTATTAAGCGATAACTTTCTTCGAAGAATAGTAAACAACTTTGCCAATGTCTGAAAAAGATACCTTTTCTTTTATGAAACTCATCATGAACAGCTGTTTTGTTTTTTATGTGTATCATCTGCTAGACTAGACTAGGACATAATTTGCAAAATAATATCAAATTGAAATCGTTCCCTCGACATAAAGATTGTCAAATGTGTAATTGTGTATGTCACAGTCAAAACAGCCAATGTCCAAAATCAGTTTTCACTGCAAGAATTTCCTAGAGATACTGTTGGCCAGTTAAAACTATTTTAAAAGGACCTAACATTTTTGGTCTAAAGAAAATGCCGACCAAGAAAAAAATAAACATTGTGTTTCTAGGTAGCGTCATCATCATAGGTAATCCTTTCCTAAATTTATTGTAATGTGAGAGCAGTACTAAATTGGATGGCTTCCCACAAGGTGGACCGATGACCTAGGCAAGGTTGCTGGAATCCGATAGATGCAAGACGCACAAGACCGGTCTTTGTGCGGCAGTGGAAGTCTTTCAGCTGAAATGATGATGATGAGAGCGGTACTAAATTAATGATGCTGTCCATATCTATCAATTCCTAGAATTAATAAGTGTAGTTATCATAAAAACTACTAGTATAGATAGCTAATAAGTTTCGTTTGTATTAAAAATAAAACAATCAGTTTTAAACTTATTAAAGTTTTGACTACGGCTAGACACAACTAGGTTTGACTGAAAAGCAGTTATTGACTGTAACACGTGATAACGTCTAACACCAGATGCCGGTTATTAGAGAACGGGAACTATATTTTTTGTCACCAAAATTTATATTTGTCATCAAATTGTATCACCTAATAAATAGATCTATCGCCACGAAATATTTTCGTTCTCAGATAAACAAAGAGTGTTCCCAGGTATGAATTACCAAATTATTGTTAATATAATGTGTAAAATATGAGATGGATTACCAATAAAATTGTAGTACATTACATGAATATAAACTTCGTTCTTATAATAATAGTTTTATTACTTAAATAATAGCTTGGTGCTCAAAATGGTAGATCTGTCACCAAATAAATCGATTAATCGATCCCTGACTGCGACTCCTTTTTATTTGTTATTTTGTCACCAATACAGTAGTTACATTTTATTTCGTTCAGTTATTAAAATAATGTATTCGTTATCAATTTAATTCATCAGTTTATAATTTTAATGAAAATGTGTTCAAAGGGAAGAAGAAGGGAAGGGAGACAAATTGGCATTTGTGCAATTATATGTGCAAGCATATTATCGGATTAGCCATACACTTAAAGCTGGCCAACCCTCACCAGAAGCAAAAAAATTACCTACTTATCGGCCAGAAAAGAAAAAGGGGGCGCCCTTCAAAATCCAAACCAGCGCTGATTATTCAGTGATTGTTATTTTTAACAATAAATATTGATTATTTTGACTTTAATTAAGTGTTTTATTTACTATTCAGCTAGAAATTTAATTTAAATATATTTCTACTACCTGTGGAAATTAAGACCCTTGGGGGAGGCACATGGCCAGTTAAGTAGTAGACTCTTTTGGTTGAAAGGATGATGACAACCACCCTACATTTTTAGACCTTCATGAAATTTTCTAGTGATATAATAATATATGATTTATTGGTAATCTCTTTAAATTAGTTTGCTTAAATACTATTAGGACAAACCTATTATAATACATACAAAACCATTTATTTGGTACTTGACCTCATATCTCCATGATTTTCGGTAATTTATTGTGGAATTGATTTTATATTGTTTGGTGACTACATTTTGGTGACAAATCTACTAATTTGAGGGCAAACCCTATTATTTAAGAAACACAAAATGAATTAAATTGGTGACAGCTTAAATCATACCCTTAGAGAACATCACTTTTAGAAATAATACTACTTTCCACACCGTTAAATCTTGATCGTTTTAATCCCTTGGAAGATCGATTCAGTACATGAAACACTATCGATTGGTAAAGTTAGAATGAAAAAACAAAGTAATTTTTTTTAAAACTCGAATTAATTTACGCATGTTCTAAATTGATTTCTTTAAGTAAACGTCAGCTGGGCGAGTTCAATGACCTGTAGGTATTTAGTACGCAACGACCAACAACTACCTACAAGGTCAATGACTCGTTTACTTAAAGAAATTAATTTCGTAAATGCGTATATCAATAAGAGATTAAGAAAAAAAGTACTTTATTTTTTTATTTTATCTACACAAATCGATAGTGTTTCATGTACTGGATCAACCCTCTTCGGGATTAAAACGACTAAAATTTAACGGTGTATAACGTCAGTATTGTTTGCTCTCTTTATTTGTGTTAATGTCCCTACAAGTGCACGCTGGAGGACCTTAAGAATGCCACTGAAGCTGCTATAAATGTGGCAACCTACTGGGCCCAAAAACTTTGAGGGAAGCGGAATCCATCGATTCGAGAAGAAGAAGAAGAAGACTCCTAGACAATTATCTAGCCATACTAATATTATAAATGCGAAAGTAACTCTGTCTGTCTGTCTGTTACGCTTTCCCACTTAAACCTCTCAAACGATTTTGATGAAATTTGGCACAGACAATCTTTAGACCCTGAGAAAGGACATAGGCTACCTTTTATTGACGCAGACGAAGTCGCGGGTACCAGCTAGTCTGTCTATATACTCCTAGACAGTTATCTAATTAAGTATCTATATCAAATAAAAACTGACTGACATATCAACGCAAAAAAAAAATCTGGGACTAGGAGCGTGAAATTTTTCACAAGATTTCCTTTTATGAACACCCCCCAAGGGGATGCAAGGGGGTCCAATTTACCTACTTTTACGCGGACGAAACTGCTGGCAGAGGCAAGTTCTTTATAAGAATGGGTAAAACAAACTATTAAAAAAAACAGTTCAATTAATCTCGATCTTATCGGCCAAGGCAGTTGAATGAACAATAGTAAGAATTAACTTAAGGATAAATAATTCTGCGAGATCATTTAAATGCAATTATTCTTACATACAATTACTTATACAATATGATATAATAATAATATTCTATTAATTTTCTAAATTAAGTGAATCTTAAATGGTGCTACGAGTACTAGGCAACTATTAAATATACATATTATACACCGTGAAATTTAAATGGTTGTTTTCCCGCGGCAGAATGACTTGCCATAAGGAGTACTTTTGAAGCATACAGAAAAAATAAAAAAATGAAAAAGTTTTTTTTTATAAATAGTTATTAAAAATATTCATCAACTCAAAAAAGCGAAAACAATAGTAACATTAGACGTAATTTGTGGGTACTACTAGAGTCGCATGAGCAGCCCGCCGTCAAAGGAAACCGATTAATTAAATATTTAAACCAAAATAAGCTCTCGCACGTTGTGATACGTCATAATTAGCTTGCACTCTACGGGTCCATTTTTTGTCTTTAATATTTTATTTTTTTTATCAAACGTTTGTATTACCAAGATACAACCATTTCGCTGAGAGAAAACAACCATTTAAATTTCACGGTGTATATCTAAATATGCACATACATTGTATAGATAAATTACGCTCGGGCTACAGAAACAAATGATCATGCTGATCACATAAACATTTGTCACGGTTAGGGATCGAACTCACGACTTCCGGTATAGCAGTCAGTATCACTATGCATGAGACCAACATGCAATCACTTCAAAATAACCTCTTTATTAACTTTTAATTACCTGTAACATAGTCATTATCAGCCTAATAATGTTCCCTCTGCTTGGACTGGGGCCTCCTCCCTAAGAGAGAGAGAATGGGTCCACCACGGTCACCAGTGCAGGTTGGTAAATGTCACATGGCTTCGATGTATTTGTTGAACATCCCTGTTTCCTTCATTATTTTGAGAACAGTGGTAATGAAATAAATCAGGAACTACTAAAACGTATGAAGCTTGACCTGGGTATAATGTAACTCTAGAAGTGAAGTTGCCATATAAAATGTATGGAAAACAAAGCGCCCAGATCGGCATATATATGTAGCTCACGTGGTGGCATTGTAATTCTACCATAAATTACACAAAGTAATACGCTTGACTAGTCTTGGCTCGTAAGTCGAGGCCGTTACCACTAAGCTATCAGTGCTCCTAATTATCCATATCTCACTTTATTTCAAAATCAAATCAAAATGGTTTTTATTTTATTACATGGGCACTTATAAAACGTCAGAAGCTAGTGCACGGTTCCAAATTCGTCATTTCCTATGAAAAGAACCGGCAAGAAACTCCATGGGTAACCATGGAGTTTCTTAAAAAAAATGGTTTCTTAAAATATATCGTTATTACAGTATTAATATCATTATGTAAGAACAGTGTAGACCAGTCAATATTGTACTCAAAAGCACAATAAAAATATTTTTCAGCATGAAACTCATCCTAGTAGCTGTCGCCATTATCTTTGCGTGTACGCAAGCTCAGGACATGTACTCCAGCAAATATGACAACATGAACCTGGATGAAGTCCTGGGCAACAAGCGGCTGCTGACTGGCTACATGAAGTGCACCCTCGACCAAGGACCGTGTACTGCTGAGGGAAGGGAACTTAAAGGTACACCAAGGGTTGTTAAGATTTTTCTTAGAAGTAGGTACTGGTTCGAGTTAGCCCGAGAGAAAATTACCTGGAAGAAGTTGGGGGAGGCCTATGCTCAGCTGTGGGACAGTATCGGCTAGATAAAAAAAAGTAGGTACTGAACAAAACTTGCATCTGGAACGCCTGGTTTTTTTTGTCACCAACTAGTTGTCTTTTTGCTACACATTCTAGTCTTCTGACAATATTACACTATCGTTGAGAAAAAAATTACAATCGTTAACGATATTCTTTTCTTCCCAACAGGTTATATCTCCGACGGCCTTAAGACTGGCTGTTCAAAATGTACTCACCGCCAACGTAAAGGCATCAAAAAGGTGATGGAACACCTGGTCAAATATGAACCAGAGTTCTGGAAGCAAGCTGTTGAGAAATACGATCCAAAGAGGGTCTATACCAAGAAGTACGAGAAAGAAGTTCGCTCTTGGAATTAAGATTTTTGAATATGGAACAAGATGGCAGCATGACAGTTGGAACAGAGAATGGGATGGAGTTTATTTATTTACTATAATTTTAGATAGTGATAGTTGACAATTATTTATTAATTTATGGATAGTATTTATGTTAAAGCGATGTGTGATCTTTGTGCTGTTTATAAAATAACTGAACCGCTGAAGATTATGGATCTCAGACATGAAAGTATTAGAAAGGACCTTTACAGGATTCTCAATGGCAATTGGTTTCATTCATTACATATTTATGGTTATAATTTTTTTTTGCAAAATAATTACACAATTTCCTTTTTTATTATTGTTATATACTTTATTGGAGACCTCATCCATGTGGACAGGATTAACATTTGCAAAAACTAATTGTACAATGGGCAGTCTTATCGCACAGGGCAAGCTCTTACAGAGAAACTTAGGCCCCTCATACGGCGACTTTTTGTATTGCTGTCACGGGCATACGAAACATACGACAGAATCGCTAGTAACGCGCGTTAGTCGCTTTTGCATCGCGCTATAAAAGCATGACAACGCTCTACTACAATATCGCAACTATATTGATACGAACGCGCGGTAGCATCGCTACATAAAGTCGCCGTAGGCGTGGAGCCTTAGGAAAGACTGAACGAAAGAAGATAGATTCGGGGCGGTGTACAAAAATCATAAGTAATATTAATTAAACATTTAATACTATAAAAAAATCCAATTAACATAAGTAAATATAAAATCTTAAGTTAGTTATACCGAAAAACAAAAAAGTAGTCCTGTTCCGGTTAGGTATCTTGAAAGTTTATTACTATTACTAAAGTGGAAACTGGTTCTAACAGAATTATTGTCGCAATTAGCTCTAGTTTATGTTTCCTCGATTTAAGCAATTTCAGTTTAGGATAATAATTATTACTGTACGGCATTCCCCTTATTTATTAATTGTTAGGGGCTTCGACTACGGCGACTTTGTGTATAGTTCGTTTGTAGTAGTTAGACTACGATTTGACAACTTAAAATGTCAAACTCCAGAAAATTGGGAACATATTTCGAGAGTGTGACATTCTGAGTTGTCAAATCGTAGTCTTCAATTAAAAAACGAACTAAAGCACATTTCGTAATTGCGCGTCAATATCGCGTTTGCAAACGACTGATAATCGTGGTGTGCGAACAGCTTTCGACTGTATCGATGCGAAAGCGTGACAGCATCGCGACTGCATCGCTACAAAAACTAAAAAGTCACCGTGGGCGAGGGCCCTAAATCTTACTGTTAATATTTGCTTCAGTTATCTTGGTTTAGCTTTACGGGTTTTAAAATTCTTGTTTAATTTTTAATCTCTTTAAAAGTTAATTACTGTTAGAAATCTTTGCTTTTTCTTATCTATCGCTTTAAAATTATACCTTATGACGATAATGTTATTATGTACAATTAATTTATTTCTGAGAAATATTTTTTTTCTTTTGGTAATATGATGGCTTCCTTAAGAAATTGAATGGGACAGTGGAAACAGTAATAGTTAGAAATAATGAAGGGAAGCCTTTACCTAGCAGAGACATAAAATGAGCTAGCTATAATAATAATAATTGTGATTAATCATGTAAATACATTGACTTGGCTTACAAGGTTGTCGCTATGTGGGATGTGGATTCAGCGATCATTGTACCCATAGTCGTATCAGGTTTAATCATAGTTTAATAGCTAGGAGCGTCGAGTAATAAAGGAGGCTCTCGTCAGGTGGCTGGATCAAAGGCTTGATTTAGAAAGCTGTACTTCTGGACACGGCTCGTTTAGTTATGAGGTTCCTCTCTTTGGAGCTTGGACCCAGGTCCCGATTCGGATGGGCAACATTTTTTTTTATTATTGATCTTTATTTTTAGTTTTTATGGAGTATATTGTACATTATTTTATTTAAAATTGTAAATAGTTAATATTTTGTGGATCGATTTTTTAAATTAAATATTTTAAAAATATAATTGTATAGAGTAAAATTATAGATGTATCTAAACAAATAAACTGAATAATTGTAATTTAATATTTATGAATTTTGTCTATGTTCTTACAACCATTATGTAAGAAGTTTTAACCACTGTTATTAATTTATTAAAAATAAAAAGCATTCAAAATATTGTGTTTTAATTAGGAACTTTAAATTATGTCTCATTTGTTTCTGGTAGATTCTTCCAAGCTTTACTTCAAAATATTGAAATGAAGCTTGCACCTTCGTAGTCCAAACCATCGCTTACCATCAGATAGTCGTCAAACGCAAGCCTATCATAAAAAAAAAAACTGTACAAGTGCGAGTCGGACTCGCAGATCGAGGGTTCTGTACAACCATATGTAAATAGTTTGATCCCAAATCCAGTATCGGAATTTTTTCGAGGCGAAAGATTTTTTGTGATTTAATTACAAATTTGCAGTTTTCAGATATTTATCCCTATGCTCATAGTGCTATAAGACCTTGGCCAAGTTTCAGAGTTCTAAGCTAACGAAGTGAGAAAAGGGAATCAAATTCACAGGGTACTCCCCTGTGAATTTTGATTCCTTAGAAAGGGTCGAAATGTACGTTTTTTGCGACATATCCTTAAAAGTTTGAGTGAGGACATACATTCCGTTGGTGCACACCTTAATCACAGATTCTGGGGGCCTTGCTGGGCAAACGTTCACCGATTTTTCTACAGCTGGACCGCAGACCTAGGTATGATTTTAATTTCAGCTCGTTTTTTAGGGGTTGTAGAGATAAAAGGTCTTGACAGACTAATAGAAAAACAATCAGACAGACGGAAAACGAAGTGAACATAAGGGTTTTTTTATGGTAGGTAAAAATCATCCAATGTCGAATCCTACCCTCGGGTGGAGCGGAAAACAGTGTCAGACTCGTACTGACTAAAAAACCTACCCCGTACCTACGTTGCCTTATATACCAGGGCCAGAGCCTTCCTTTCAGACACGAACCCTTGGCCCCATTTGGCTTCGACCCTTCTGCAGGGTCCCTACGGTTTGCTGACAACTCCTTGAGGCGCGCGGGAACAGTGCGCGCCGTCGACGACTAGGCTTGGTCTGGACGATTACCAGACGACCGGACGACGAGCTACCCATTGCTCGCGGTCCGCAAGCATCCTACAAGGGTTCCGTTATTTTCTATGGAGGTACTATATCTTCCACTAAACAATACACTTTAGGTTGTTGACTTAGCTCGTTGCTATATAGTAAAACAACTTTTTCAAAATAAAATATGTATATTTTCTATTGTGTTTACTTATTAAAACATGATGTGCGATACTCACTGCTTAACAATGACAATATTCTAAGTACTTACATTATTATTTCATATAGATATTTAAATATTTTGAGTTTTAAAACACATAATAATATATGATACAGAGTGAGCTGATACAAAGATTAAAATCATTTATTCAGTATTTAATTATTAACCTACTTCACAATCTATTATAGCGCGAACTACATTAGACCGACGCACACGTGGGCCTCGCCTAATTTGTACGTAGAATAGCATCGCGTGGCGTGGCGTAGCGTCGCGTTGCGTGACGTGGTATCTCGTGACGTGGCGTAGCGTCGCGGAGCGTGGATCTAATGTAGCTCTACAAGTCTAGTTGCCATATAAAATGAGTGGGGACCGCCGCCACCAGATCAGCGTACGTGGCCCACGTGTGTTTTTGAATGTAGTTTTACCTTTAAACAGAAACGATTTTTTAATATACGTGTAACATTAAATGCGCCAAACTTGAAACTAGTTTGCTCAGAATAACGAGCAAAATCAATTTAACCACTCTTCAATATGGGTCACATTTTTCAAAAACGTGCACTAAAAATGTTACCCTGTCTATTTATTAATAAGTCAAGTAAAAAATGTGCGCAAATCTACCAAAATAGGTAAACGAACTCAAAAGGTTGTCGTACAATTTAAATTTTATAATACGCTGGATAATAATAGTTCTTATTATTGAAATAATCAGAATAGGCAGTAAAACTAAAACCACTCAAAACCGAATAAGGTTAGTCGCTTAGGTTTCTTGCGAGTGTATAATGCTAATTTAGTCAACACTAGCATTATAATAATTTCACGGCAAGTAAGTAGTGTAAGTCCACGTTTCTCCAAAAATAATAACACTAAATTCTTTAGAAAAAATGTTGCAGATTGCTTTGTTCAAACATAATCTACCTTTTTTATGGTAGGTAAAAATCATCCAATGACGAGTCCCGCTCTTGGGCGGAGCGGAAAACAGTGTCAGACTCTTACTGACTAAACAACCTACCCCGTTCCTACATCGCCATACATACCAGGGCCTTCCTTTCAGACGCAAACCCTTGGCCCTAATTGGCTTCGACCCTTCTGCAGGGTCCCTACGAACATTATCTATTTTAGAATTTTAACTCAAACAAGGTAAAGTATTTACTTACATAGTTTCTACGTCAAAACGTTTATTTTGCTCAGATAAGCATCACCATTATTACTTCAACAGTAAATTTGACTAGTATTGGTCGAAAGGGCTTCTTCCATCTACCATTGCATCAATACAGAACCTCGGAAAATTTAGTGTACTTAGCAAACAATCTGTGCAAGGCTGCAATCAAAGACGTTTTGTTAATAATAATAGACCTGTGTGCTGAGTGTGAGTTGTTTTTACGTTAGCGTGATCGAAACGTTTAGCGCATTCGACTCTGATTGGTTAAAGAGTCTGGAACGGGCCAATGGCAGCGCCGAACGTCCTAAACGCGTCGATCGCATAAGCGTTATATAAACTCACATTAGACACTCTGTGACACACTGTTCGTAAGTAATGTTTGAGCTATTAAGTCGACGCACACATGGCCAACGCCTGATTTTTACGTAGAACGTCTTCGCGGAACGTGGATTTAATGTAGCTCAAAAAGTTTAGATACCATATAAAATGGGGGGGGGGTGACTCACGCATTTAGATCGGTGTACGTGGCCCACGTGTGCTCAACGTAGTTTTACCTTTAAACGTAATGACATGAAAAGTGGGCGGGGCCAGGGCGCCGCGTGTTTTTGCTATTTGCTTCGATGAACAATGTACTAGATCGCATATGTAGCCCAGAAACCCTATCCGTAAATATTTTATATAATAAGTCCAGTCAAATCTAACCAAAAATAGTAATTGACAAAAGAATCATAAATGAAATGTAAAAAGTTATCATCGATCTGACACTTGGAAAAAAATCTGGTTCAAAGGTCCCAAAAAGGAGTTTTTGTCATAAAATAGCAGAGACAATAATAGTAGATCCGATTATTATCTACAAAAATGTCTAAATACTTTTAGTTCTAGAGCTCCGTTTTATAAATATAATAATTCAAAAAATTACAGAGTTAAATCTGCATAGTGTGTACATTTTTTCACGGCACAATTGAGGTGGTGTATTTAAGATTTTGTACCTCAAAAGGAAAAAAAATCGATCAAGAGCGTGTCAGGCCACGCTCAGTGTGGGGTTCTTAGTTTACCGTCCGCCACAAATTTCTCACAATGTAAACGAACCCAGTAGCCCATGTAAAAATTAGTAATCTAATTTCCCGAGAGATGGCGCTATACCCGGTGATAATTTTGGATTACCTGAACCAATTTTAATCTTTTTGTATTTTTATTTGAAAGAAGATACGCTGAAGATTACTCGTATGAAAAAAAGTTTAAAAAAATACTTCCTATCGTGATTCCTGATAATTTTATAATTTAACCGTGCAATTATAAAATTAGTTCAGATCGTTCTTTTTTTTTAATATTTCAAAAACTGTTGATCCTATCAAGTTCAAAATAATTTTCCAAAATAATATTCATAAAGTTCTACTTTTAGGATTTTTTCAAATTTTCTAAACTTATGGTTCAAAAGTTAGAGGTTGTGTTTTTTACTTTTGGAGCGATTATTTCCGAAAATATTTACATTATCAAAAAAGTAAGTATAAAATAAATAAATAAAGTATTTTACTGGACTCTGAATCATTTTTAAATACCTGTCCAACAACATAATATACGTTATAGAAGAAATTAAAAAAAAAATAACTTCTCACTATACGTGTAGGGGAGGTACCCTAATATTTTTTTTTAATTTTCCAGTTTTTGTTTGTGCACTTTGTCGGCGTGATTGATATACATATTGATACCAAATTTTAGCTTTCTAGTGTTAACGATCGCTGAGATCGGACAGACAGAGAGACATGGCGAAACTATAAGGGTTCCTTGTTGACTACGGAACCCTAAAAACGGCACCCTTAAAGGACCACTTCGTTATTCGTTCATTTGTCTGATGTCTGTCTGTCTGTCCATCAGTCTGTCTGTCTTATCTGTCTGTTAAGACCCTCTATCTGGGAAACGTGGGAAGGTATTGAGTTGAAATTAAAACCATACTCAGGTCTGCAGTCTCTAAGAGCTGACAAAAAATCAAACTCTCTCTAAGAGCTGAGAAAAAGATAACAACCATTTATGTTGCAAAAAACTCTTAACGGAAAAAAAATTATATAGGGTTCCTCCCGTTGTCCTAGAATCCTGGATTTTGGTAGAAATCAAAGTCAAAAAAATCTGGAAACTGTAAATTAGAAGTTATGTACTTTTTAGCTGTAAATTACTAGTACATTGTTCATCGAAGGCGTTTTGTATTATTTGTAATTCAAATCATGAAATACTCACCATACAGCACTCTGAGCATACCGTAAATGGAAGAAGAAATATGTACATCATCCCAGCCATAAATCCTATATAAAGGGAGATATATATGAAGATAATAAACCACATTATAGAATAGAAGCAGTTCGCCATGTTCTGAAAATACCAATACGTTAGTCCCTTTTAGGTAAAAAATTCGTCCCAGACCTAACCAAACATGTATTGTATTCAAGGAGTCAGCAACTATTCCAGGGGAAGCTTTCTGGGGCCAAGGGTTGATGCAAAAGTGGAACATCGGAGCCCTGGAACTAAGACAAGAAGGAACGGAGGGTTGTTTAGTCAGTAAGAGTCTCATACTGTTTCCTGCTCCGCCCAAGGACGAGATTCGTCATTGGTTGATTGTTAGCTACCATAAAAAATAAACTAGTATCTCAGGCACTGCTTTTTTTATTAAAGTAAGGCGGAAGAAGTAATTGGAGATGACTTCTTTTGCTCTAGCATGGAGCAGAAAGGCATGTTAGACATGTACTGGCTAAAACCCATGCCTATGTTCGTTCTTTGCCTTGCTTCTCAGGACAATCCTCGGCCCCAGTAAGCTTCGGCCCAGCTGAGCCCCTACGGTTTTGCTGGCATATTTATTTATTTATTTAAATTTCATGTACCTACAGTAGTGGTACAGGCAACATTACGCGCGGTCCACGATTAGAGGTCGATCCGGACCATTACCAGGCGGGGATTGCCCGTCGTCCACAAGACCAAGCCTACGGAGCCTGAAAATCAGGATAAGGTTCCCATAGATCGGCGTGAGGAAATTCGTCCTCACAGTATGGCCGCTGGCCGCCTCCTACCAAGGCGTGAGAGGACGTTGCAGCCGATTGCCTCCACGGGGACACGGCGGCATTCTGCGCAAGCTGAGCATACATCCACCGTAAGCTTCACCGTGTCCTCTAAGACATCCGAACAATGATGACATCTTGGGTGTTACTTCCTTCCTTCTGGGCAAATGCTTCCGACAGGCTAGTAACGGCTATAGCAGCTAGCCCTGGTATAAATGGTGATGTAGAAACGGGTCCAACGTCGCCATATATACCAAGGCTAGAGCCTTCCTTTCAGACACGAACCCTTGACCCTAGTTGGCTTCGACCATTCTGCAGGGTCGGTACCTACGACCTTGTACCTTAGTACCTTGATCTATTGTAATTATTTTTATTTTTAAATTAAAAGTCAAGTTCACAAATCTTTTATTCAGGTAAACTTTTGTATACATATTAATAGCTAAACATAATTTTAATATTTGCTTTCTAAACTTCATCACTACAACTATATTCCAGGCCAAAACCAATAGACACTTCTCATAACCCAAATGGGTTATGTCAGTAATCCATAAAAAAGATTTATTTTTTTAATGACGACACGGTTTCGATTCGGACGGTTACTGAAGGCTGGACGGCGGGCTACCTATTGCTCGTCGCCTGGTGGGACGCCTTTTGACCACTTGAAAATTTTAAAGTAATATACTTACATGAGAGCGCTTTGCGCGTACCCTTTATGTATCTTAGAATGATTGTATCTTCGTTTTAACTAAGCATATACTTTGCCTTCACAATAACCTGTTATTTTACGTTTGTTGTACCTACAACAAACGTTAACAAAACAAAGCTTAATCAAAAATATAATTAATATGTTAAAGTAAGAACTGACAATACGTACGTAATTATATTTTTTTAAACCAAATGTTTATGACACTATTCTAATTTTGCCAGCCAGGAAGCTTTATGGTACCTTCTATGGAATTAATATGTACTTCTTCTTTTTAGATTTTGTCAGTGACCGTTTGCGTTCCTTTTGACAAGATATCGTAATAAAAACTGTTGCTTCAATGAAACCTAATAGCACTTAAAAATATATTCGTCGACGGCGCGCACTGTTCCCGCGCTCCTCAAGGAATTGGCAACTGTAGGGGTCCAGCAGGATCAAAGCCTTCTGGAGTCAAAGGTTGGTGTGAAAGCGGAACACTAGGGCCCTGGAACTAAGGCAGGAAGGTACGGTGGGTTGTTTAGTCAGCCGAAATCTGACTGTCTCTTGCTCCGCCCAAGACCGGGATTCGTCATTCGTTGATTTTTTCCACCATAAGATAAAGCCTAAAAATATATAAAGTGAAAATCCGATACCCGTCCTGACCGGGCCCAAATCATTGACAGCACATATCGTTCCACACGCGCCTCAAGAGATATCACCAAACCGTAAGACCCAGTAGGGGCGAAAGTTACTGGAGCCAAGGGGCAATGGCTCTGGAACGAATGCTAAAACAATAACAGGATTGGTTTTTAGTCAGTAAAAGTCTAACACACTTCCTGCCGCACCCAAGGGCACGGATATGTGCTTGAATGATTTTCCTAACAAAAAAAAAGTGTAACCTACTTAAACTTTTGTTTCAATTTACCCCGCGTTTCTATTTGCCTCGTTTCATGACAGCAAAAGTGCTTAACATTTTCACATTATTTAAATCCAGTAATAAAACTGTGACAAATAAACAGTCTTATCAAAATGTCCCATTTCCTACTAATTAAATAAACAAAAAAATACGCCCGGATTTTATGTAAAATATACTCGCATTTCACGTAAAATCGCGTGTTCTTATAATATTATTTGACCAAAATGGTACTAACATGTGATTTCCATTATGATAATTAGGATAGAAAATTAGGATCCGCTAATTCTTAGCTATCTTTAAAAAAATAGGCCACACCCTATCACCATGTTTTTATTGTTCAATGTCAAGTTTAAGACACCTTTATCTACAAGAGACAGGCGCGAGCTTTTGCGGACGACGAGCAATAGGTAGTTTGTCGTCCAAATAAGTTTCGTCAAGCGCTTTAGAGGAATGATGCTCCTTTAGGACCGTGGGTATTTTTGGACAACTAAAGCCACAGGTGAGGGTTACATTAACTCTTTCTCACTCCTTTCAGAACAGGAGAAACCATTTGAATACCAACCTAACAAAAAGCTTGGGTAAAAGGCTCAACAGTTAAAATAACCAAACAAATAAGGCACCGGTATTTCCTTGTATTCGGCGCCATATTTGTCGCACTAGTTCAGACATAAAGCCGGGCATAGACTGCTGTAACGCAACTTGCAATGTAACACGAAATTAAAGAATTCGCCGTCCACATTGTCGCTACGTATAGTCTATCTAAAAAGTCAAACGACTTAGGACTGAACCAAATAAAAAATCTGTTGCTGGTAAATCAAATATGAGATTCAAAGATATATAGTGTTAAAAAGTTCGCACTAGTTTATATCAAATAAACTAGTGCGCTTCAACATCAGGCGTGAATTCAGTCAAGCAATAGTTTATAAGAAATAAAAAAATATTCGATGCGTTTTATAACAATGATCAAGACCAACCAACCTTGATTATTCAATCAGTGTTGACTACATTAGATTTCATTGTACCCAAATAATTATCTAAGTCGTTTAACTGTTTAGACCGACTCTATCATGAAATGTAACTGAATTCCCATAATGTAGACGCCTTGCGCCCGCAAACTCGCATGAAAACAGAACATTTCAACTACCTATGTGAGAACACACTTATGAAATGCTCCTTCCATGTTACATTGCATGATACGTACCCGCAGTCTGTACCCAGCTTAACAGTAAGAGATTTATTACTATTCATTGCCCTGAAAGTGACATTTACCAACGAGCACAGGGCCTGCGTTGTGGATTACAGCCATTTACGGCCCACTCCCACTTAAGGGGGGCCGCCTGTGACCCATTGGTAGGAATCAAGCTAATTATACCATCAGCTTAATTGGTATATTTAACGGCTAAAAAGCCACCCAAAAAGCAAAAACATTTGGACAAAACAACGGTCAAAAAACACACAAAAGATAAAAACACCATTGTCTCTGAAATTGAACCGACAAAACTTTTTAAATTTCCGCAACCCAGTTATATAGTCATAATAAATTTAAAGGAAACAGAAGAAATAGCAGCCGCTTTATATTTGTAAAAGGTATGAAAAACGCGCGGTTTTAAACTACGTATTATATTTACTGCGCTTTGTAAGCGGTACGAGGTACAACTGGGTTTACAAAGCTAATACGTATCTCACACACGGCTTTACATTATAGCTTCCTATGGAATTGTAGGAACCATTTTACCTTTACATGTAATGCATATCTTTAAGGTACTCATTTCTGAGCATGTGTCTTTATAATGTTCTATGATGTTGCATTGAATTCATGTGAATCGCATTAGATCGTTTCGTAACCCGTTCGCTTTCGTAGGGATCCTGCTGAAGGGTCGAAGCCAATTAGAGCCAAGGGTTCGTGTCTGTAAGGAAGGCTATGGTCCTAGTATATATAGCAATGTAGGAACGGGGTAGGTTGTTTAGTCAGTAAGAGACACTGTTTCCCGTTCCGCCCAAGGGCGGTATTGGTCATTGGATGATTTGCACGTACCATAAAAAACCTATTCGCTTTTATCTTCGTTTAGTGTTGTTTTCTTGTCTGTTCGCAAAAAAAAAATGCAAAAACTAGAATTTAAACTGGACTCTTTTCTAACTGTCGTAGATATCTCCATCTACGGTTGGTATACCATGAAAAAAAACCCGCCAGTATACAGGACATTTTCGCATTTTCTAAATGCCCAAAATATTATTTTTATGTCTATGTTAATCAATCAAGTAGTACATTACAAAAATACAATTAGAATTTACACAGGAAATCGCTGGCAGACCACTAATCATATCCCCTTCCATTATTACAGCACTTTCCGATCTTATCGGCCATACCTTCACAACGCGAACCGACGGAATAACAGATGTTTCATCCCCCTCCACTTCGATCTCCCACCCCAAGGCGCACCGGTAGGGGTTACAGGAAAAACAACTTAAGCAAACATCAGTTTTCTATGAAGGAAACTGCAAAGGAATAACTCAAAATTGAGCTACTTCAAAATTGAATCATCAACCACATGTTATAAAAATAAAATAAAAATACTTTAATTCAGACCGTAGTCCATATTATGTTAGTACTCACACACCCTTAAAACTATGTTAGTAAAAATAAAAGAGTACAGATTTTAATTTAAATATCTGCTGCGTACACTCCACACACCGGGTACATGCACATGCACATGCACCCAGTGTGCAAAAATGGCGCAACACGGCTTATCACTAATGACCTTCAGAATGCTATTGCCGCTCCCACGCACTCTGCGCATCATGGACGCTACCCGTTTTCTTATGATGGCTGCAAAACCATCAATATGTGCGTCGGCAAACATTCCTGATGCACTGCTGTAACGTGGGAGCCCCAACAACATCCTGAAGGCATTATTATACGCATTATTATCGTTATAAGATTCAATCTTAAATTATATAGATTTTATTTACTTCTCCTTATGATTAAGGAACTAGATTGCGAACATGTGTGGCCATTTCCGATCACCGTAGGCGCAGGCTTACGGACGGCGAGCAGTGAGTAGCTCGCCGTCGTGCTGTCGTCTCATCACACCTGATGGTAAGCAGCCTGGTGGCTGATGGTATTTCACTAGTGGAGTCCTAGTTTATCACTGATGGACATAAGCTATATAATAAGTTCTAATTTAACGCAGACAAAGCCGCTGGCGAAAGCTAGTTCAAAATAATTAGTTCAAAGCCCTGTTAATCGTGCAACGCGGATATCACGCATCGTTTTAGGGTTAAATAGCGTTTCGCGTGCGTCTCCGAAATTGCGGATCATGACGTGACATAAATAGCGCCCAATTGCCGAGAGATTAGCTTTTTCGTTCCGTCCTTGTATTGAGGTAAGTAGCCTAAAATATTACTTACATTATGGTGGTTTGGTTTATAAGAATGAAGAAATTATGTGCGACTATTTAAAAGGTATAAAGAAAAATAATAAAAGTCGGTAAGTATATAAGTTGAAATATTTCGATCGTGTTCCGAAAATGGGTTATTGCGCGTTCAATGCCTATGACGGTTCAACTTCTTTGACAAGGACAACCTTAGTCATTTTAAGCATCTATTGTACCAAATTGTATTAACTTACAATAAAGAGTATATCTATCTATCTATATATATATAACCGATCGGGTTTCAATCAAATGCGGGGCTGCGTGTAACTGTAGTTACAGTACGGTCGTCGGATCTTGGTGAGTCTGAATCTCTTTCGCAGAGCCTCACCTCTGCGAAATGTAACGCTTGAAAATTGGTACAAAAATAAAGTTTAAAAAAAATAAATGCCAATTTTTAACAGCAATAACAACTGCAAATTGTATTCATTTATTTAAACCATTTTCCTTGTCAATGTAGTTATGTTTTGTTTTATACTCGTATTTATAGTTTAATTAATTCATTAGTAGTACACCGCAGACTACCCCCTTATTCTTATTTAGTTCTTACGATCCATCCTAAGGTTATCTGGTAGATATCGCTGTTAGCGATAAGACCGCCTTTGTACCCATAGATTTAAGCTTCTGTATAAGTTCTGTAACTTTTTGGTGTACAATAAAGTTTAATCTATCTATCTATCTATCCTTTAACGAGTTTTCAAGCGTCAAAATTCACAGTTTTTAACAAAATAACAACTGCAAATACATTTATTTGTTTAAATCGCAGAGCCTTACTTCCAGATTCGCCAAGATCCGACGGCCGTATTGTACCCCGGTAGATGATCTCCAGCCGTTTGTGTTTATCTTTTAGTTCCTCTGTGGCGCTACAGATGTCGCTACAGTCTATGCTATAGAATTTTGTAAATTCCGTTAATAATAATAATGTTCCCACTGTTGGGACTCTCCTCATTTTTAGGAAAGTGTATGAAATGGGCTGTAATCCACCACGCGAGCTTAGTTGCCCAGTTGGTGGATATGACATGTCTTCGAATTGTTCGTTCTAGTCATAGTTTGATATATCTATATGAAAATTCCGGGCCGGCGGCATGTACTAGAACCATAGTTCTAGTACATGCCGCCGGCCCGGAATTTTCACTGTTTTGAAAATAGTGGTACCTAAATATTACGAGAAATATCGTATTTAAGCATCAGCAATACTAACTTTCACTCTCCAACCGTAATAAGCTACAAGCTTTCTCGTAAGTGGCATCTGAGAAGACATCATCAACGAGATAACACGTAAACATTCAATAGATTAAGTCGAAATCAAAAGGCGATCGAAAAAACACCTTCTGAAAAACATAAAACAGATCATTTGACCTCTATCCCAAACGTCAAACGCAGACAAAACTAAGGTAAACATTCGTAACCCCGCAGGCAGTTCGGCCTAGGATCTAAATTAAGACTAATTAAGTTAATAGGTAGTAAAGACGTTTACCTCTGTAATTAAGTTGAAGACTACTTAGGTAAGTGGCAGTAAGTTGCGTCCACTTTAAACGGTGCAAAGTCAAAGAGTCATCTCTTGAGGTTAAGTAGTTCTTCGCACGAGCTTGCTTAGAACTCGGGGTTTTAATAGCGAGAGGTTTTAGGGTTCCGTTGCCAAATGACAAAAAACGGAACCCTTGCTTTGTCATGTCTTTCTTTCTCCGTCCGTATGTCACAGTCACTTTTTTTCCGAAACTATAAGAACCATAGATATCCAGAGATTTGCCTTCATTGTGACATAGTAAGGAGACCTAGTGGCACCGCTTATCTCTCATCATAGATATCCAGATATATGCCTTCATTGCAGAATAGTAAGATAAGAAGTATGCTGTCATAACTTAGTAAGTAAATGTATTCTGTAACCGCATTAAGGTTTTCACACAAAAATAGAAAAAAATACCCTTTAAGTTTTGGGGTTCCCTATATTTCGAACTGAAACTGATGTGTATGTGTTCTCGTTCACTCAGTATTAGCATTCATTAGAAGCACACGAGTTATCACTTCTAAATCCCCTATCCGAAACATATATTAGGTAAGTGGCAGTAAGTTGATCCCACTTTAAACGGTGCACGAGTCCAAGAGTCATCTCTTGAGGTTAAGTAGTTCTTCGCACGAGCTTGCTTAGAACTAGGGGTTTTAATAGCGAGAGGTTTTAAGGCTCCGTAGCGAAATGGCAAAAAATGGAACCCTTGTTTCGTCGTAGGAACCCTGTGGAAGGGTCGTAGCGAACTAGTGCCAACGGTTCGTGTCTGAAAGGAAGGTTCTGGCCCTAGTATAATTGGAAATGTAGGAACGGGGTAGGTTATTTAGTCAGTAAGAGTCTGACATTGTTTACCTCTCCGCCCAAGGGCGGGAGTCAGGGGTACATACATAAATACATAAAAAACCCTTGTTTCGTCATGTCTGTCTGTCTGTCCGTTCGTATGTCACCGCCACTTTTTTCCAAAACAATAAGAATTATGCTGTTAAACCTTCATAAGTAAATATATTATGTGAACCGCATTAAGGTTTTTACACAAAAACAGAAAAAAAAATTTAAGCTATTGCATAGCTTCTATCGCAGGCCTTGAGCGCGGGGACTAAATCCAGAAATTCCGTAACGAAAAAAACCTCACGCTCCCCACTCCGACGGGCACGGAGGTGTGGCTTGAAGGCCGTGCATCGTCTAACGTCGTGTCAGTTCGGCAGTCTTCGACACGGCGCTGTGTGTCGCAGTGGCGTAGCGTGCAATCTCGGCGCCCGGGGCGTGAGACCCATTTTGCCGCCCCCATTCTACACCGTGAAATTTAAATGGTTGTTTTCCCGCGGCAGAATGACTTGCCATAAGGAGTACGTTCGAAGCATACAGTAAAAATAAAAAAATGAAAAGTTTTTTTTTATAAATAATTATTAAAAATATTCATCAACTCACAAAAGCGAAAACAATAGTAACATTAGACCTAATTTTTAGGTACTACTAGAGTCGCATGAGCAGCACGTCGTCAAAGGAAACCGATTCAATAAATATTTAAACAAAAATAAGCTCTCGCACATTGTGATACGTCATAATTAGCTTGCACTCTACAGGTCCATTTTTTGTTTTTAATATTTTATTTTCTTATCAAACGTTTGTATTACCAAGACAAAACCATTTCGCTCAGGGAAAACAACCATTAAAATTTCACGGTGTATAACTGGTGCTTAATTCAAATTAAATTTCACAGGCAATGAGGTTTCTTTTATTGAACTAATACAATTATTGGGAGAAAGAATAAAAAAGCTATTGTTTTGGAATTGACACAACAATTTTTTTTTTCTTGAAGAAAGTTGTTCAGTATCATGAGTAGAAACCACTGTTAAAATTTCGTTCACAACTTCAAAATCACCCTGTATAACTGTTAGTATTCCCTTTTTGACCCCCTTCTACTAAAGTAGAGGGCGCGGTACTGGTTGCACACGGGCGCCACAAGTGCTACAGACGCCTCTGTTTCAATTTTATAGTTATTGTTGTTTTTTGACCTGTTCTGACAAATGAAGATCTCTACCCGCTTTACCGGCGACATTTTGCGCCCCCAAGGGCTGCCGCCCGGGGCGAGCAGCCCCCTCCGCCCCACCCACGCTACTCCACTGGTGTGTCGTGCGATTAGACGTATTGTACGACTTTACGATGACATATTGACAGCTGACAAGTAAACATTAAATGTTATTGTGCTCGTAATTAAATAATTATTTAAAATAGAAAAAGCAGTATTCAAACAGTGTATAATTCATAAAAGTGATGATAGACTCATAAACAAACAGTAACAGTGTTATCATAGTTTAAAAATACCGGATTATCATATAAACATTGATTCTCAAATATATAAACATTGACTAAAAATTCAATAAACTCAGTGCTTTAAGTGTAAATATACAAATTTTAAAACAATAGCCTACAAAATAATCATAATTATAATGGAGTGTGGTGATAAAACACGTCCAGGATAAGTGATAAAGAAAATTCCCACAACAGCTGTTTTTATTTGAATTCAAACAAGTCGATAAAGCAGTATAGTGAAATAGCGACATCTGTCAGGGAGTAGCGGAACTTGGTTGACACTTGATTTACGTCTGTCATTCATTCTTTCCACCGACTTGGAACATAGCATTTTGGCACATCAAAAGAAATTCGTGCACAGGTGTGTTGCCATTATACTAAACTATATTTTCTCCGATATTAATTATTGCCACTTATAAAAAAGACATCTAAATTAGGGGAAAAACGCACAAAAAAACAATGTCTGCTAAAATGAGTACGAGAAATGTCCGCAAGATGCCTGAAAAAGTGACTTGCTGCTCCGAAATCGGACGAATACATAATCAGCTGTTTGTGAGAAAGTATATAGGTGTATAAGTATTTATCTACAACAGTGAACGGCTGTACTTGTAAAATTTGTGTATAAAGTGTTTTGAATATGAATGAACAAAGTGCATTTATTATTTATTTATTTAATAAAAGAAAAATTTGTTTTCCTATAGGTCACCACGCTCAAAAAGTGTAACTTGAATTAATATCAAAGAAAAAGAAATATTGTATGAATAAAATAAAAATAAAAAATAAATAATTATAATTGCATAAGTTGATACAGAATGCGATAGCTTTACCGCGGCAGTCCCCGAGTGCCACACGTATTTTTTTTTTTTTGGGTTTCCCTATACTTCGAACTGAAAGTTATTTTTTTTTCTCTAACCCATACGTGTGGGGTACCTTTGGATAGGTCTTCAAAAAAATAATATTGAGACAAGATATATATTGAATAGTTTGCGCTAAAATAATAAAATTATAAAACTAAAAAATAAAATATAATGTACTGTTCGGTGAAAGTTTGCACGCACTACCATGCAAACTTCCGCCGGAAATTGGTTTGAACGAGATCTAATGAGTAGTTTTTTTTTTAATACTTCATAAATCGTAAACCGCAATTGGTACGGAACCCTCAGTGTGCAAGTCTGACTCACACTTGCCCAGTTTTTTTTTAGCTATTAAAACTTAGCTTTCATCCGTATTGTGTGTAAGATTTGATGGCTGAAGAGGCAATTAGTCATCGTGGATGTTATTTGGAGTTTTTTTTTGTTTATGGTGGGAAAAATCATCGAATGACGATCCCGCCCTTGGGCGGAGCGGGAGACAGTGTCAAACTTCTACTCACTAAACGACCCACCGTTCCTTCTTGCCTTAGTTCCAGGGCCCCGGTGTTCCGCTTTCGCAACGACCCTTGGCCCCAGAAGGTATGTTATTTAGGGTAGCTTTCTCTTAGTCAATTAAATCCTGTAAAACATAATATACGTTTGTTTTTAAGTATTTATTTATTGTTGTATTTGTTTCTTTTTTTGTTTCTTTAAATTGTGCCTACCGTGTTTTGTTTCTGCACCACCCCAAGGTCGACTGGTCAAAAATGCCTATGGCATTCCAAATCCGCCTTTGTACTTATTATGTGCATGAAGTTTTTATCTACACTAATATAATAAAGAGGTAAAGTTTGTTTTTTTGTTTGTAGGAGGTAATCTATAATCTAATCTAATAATAGGCTCTGGAACTACAGGTCCGATTGGAAAAAATTTAGCAACAATAGAAAGCTGCATTACTCCTTAGTGACGTAAGCTACGTTTTATGTACGCGGGCAAAGCCGCTGACAAAAGCTAGTAAATAATACATTAATAAATAACCAAATTAACTTTATAACCCACAAATGATTTAGCACGTGATCTCTGCAAACCTCATAAAATACGTTCCCCTTATAACCGTGATCAGTAAATCGTCAATCCGGGTCAGATTGCCGTGAGACGGGCCGAAACGCTTGGGCGCGCACGAACGGTTCCGACGCGAATCAATCCAATCACGCGAATGAACGGCCGCGACTATTTCGAGCCTAATTTCTCAGGGATTAAAAGAATGATTAGATTATCTTGTCTTGAAGATTGCTTTTTTTTAAATTGATATTTCTAGGCCTATATGAAAAATTAAGGTTTTGTTAATAATGATTATATTGGCGAGAGTTTGTTAGTGTGTGCATGTGTATGTTTGTTACATCTTCACGCTCGAACAGCTGAACGAATTTAGATAAAACTACTAAGAGCTCACCCTAGAATACACCATCATCAGCATAATTTCAGCCGAAAGGTTTCACTGTTAGACATATGGAAACTACACTCTTAGAACTACGATCGGGCCACGCTCTAGGTATCCTTAGATTCCATATATAATGGCAATGGGTAGCTCGCCGTCCAATCGTCTGGTAACCGTCTGGACAAAGCCTAGTCGTCAAAGGCGCGCACTGTTCCCCACACTAAGGAAATTCTGTTACATTGCATGATACATTACGACTATGTTGAGGACAAATTGTTTTAATTGTGCGTTACATTGCATTTTACGTTACGGCAGTCAGTACCCGACATATGAACTTAAGTACCATCCACTAGTTTCATGTTTGCCTATCCAACTTTGCCAAACAATGACATGCCTGAGCGAGGGTCAGGTTCCCGTCAATAGAACAATTTATGAACAATGTTGAGTTAATTGCAAACTAACCCAACGATAAATGGGGCCTGTCTTATGCATGAGCTTGTGGGTACGAAACTGGGCTAGTACTAATGTATTTTTTTCTAAGTTAATCTGTGACGTTACTGACACCCTGTGCCACAGATTACGTAATTAAAGCTATTAATCCAGTTTGTAATTAATAGAACTTTGATTATCGTAGCCAGAGCCAGGAAGTTTGACAATCAGTATATTTTAAACTAAAATGAAAATGGTTTTTATTTCACATAGACCTACATGGGCAAGGTCTGACGTTTTATAAATATAAAACGTCAAAAACTAGTGCACTATCGAACGAAATATGTCTAGTTTCCTGCTCAAAATATACGCCGATCTCTTGCGCATGGCCCTAGTACCGGCCATAGTCCAGAGTGAGGAGAAATGGCAGGCGGTCGCCTTTGCGATAAAATAGAGCTGAGAATTTTATAATAGTGTTGACTATCTCAGCGAAGTTTGCTAAATAGATTGGCTTGACTCATTTGCTGCCAAATACTACAAAAACATTAAAATACGTACATCCATATAAATAAATTAAGTATTCGCAAGAAGACATAAAAGACTTAAAAGACTTGATATCCAAGCCAAAAATATTAACGAGACAAAAAAAAAAACAACAAATTCATATTGCCAAATTAAAACCCTACATATAGAGTAACACCGCATTCCACAGGTAGCTTTTAATAAATTACTAACGACTGCCCGCGGCTCCGCCGGCGCAGAATTAGAAATTAAATATTAAACTTGATCCCAGCCTATTGGGAGGAGTATACCACTCGACTTTTCCCTTAGGAAATGAATTTTCGCAATAATGGAATTTGTCACAGAATTTGAATCGTAAGTTCATAATAAAAGACGTTTCAGGAAATCAGTATTCGCGAGAATTTTGTTAATTTAAGGACAGAATAAAAGAAGATTTTAAGGTTTGTCTCGATTTTTAGGGGTACCTTACGGGTAAAAACGGAACTCTTATAGAATAATTTAGCTAATTGCTTTGCAACAACTTTTTTTTTTCAAAAAATGTCCAGGTCAGCTACCCTTGGAGAACTAAAAAAACTAAACTTTGTCGTATATTTACAGTTCATAGGATGACTTATAATTAGACATAAGTAAACTCAAAGTTTTTTTTATGCTAGGTAAAAATCATCGAAAGACGAATCCCACTCTTGGGCGGAGCGGGAAACTGTGTCAGACTCTTACCGACTAAAGAACCTACCCCGTACCTTCCTTGCCTTATTCCCAGAGCCCCGGTGTAATGCTTTCGCACCAACACTCAGCTCCGGGAGGCTTCGACCCTGTAGGGCCCCTACGGAAGCAAATTTAAGGTGCAATAAGAACTGGTACTGTCTGCCAAACTAAGCGAGTGAATCTATTTTGGGTGAAAAAAATTCAAAAACTGTTACTCTAGTAGGTTACCACTTTATCACTGAGTGACATGGGTAAATATTTACTTACTACTGTCACATGGGCGAAGCCGATACAAGCTTTCGAATTAGAACTTAGTAAGTTTATGCGCTACGCTGCCGTCGTAGCACCGCGCGTAGCGAGCCTCAGCCCGTAGCTCGTAGCGAGCCTCAGCCCGTAGCTCGTAGCGAACCTCAGCCCGTAGCTTGTAGCGAACCTTAGCCCGTAGCTCGTAGCAAGCGTAGAGCCTTTTTGTATACTACGCAACTTTAAAGGTAACTGCATTGTATTGGCACACGTGTGAAACGTACGCCGATCTAGGCGCGTTAGTCTCCATACATTTTATATTTAAACTAGACTTGTAGAGCGACTTTAGATCCACGCCACGCAACGTCGTTCTACGTAGGTACTAATCAGACGTGGTCCACGTGTGTGTCGGTTTAATATAGTTCTAGATTTAATGTTAACTTAACGGATTTTTATTTGTAGGTTTATGGGATTCTGTGTCCGAAGCGTGACTCAGGATCCAATTATTAAGCCTCCGCTGTCCGTTCTTCTGTCAGCGGGTTGTATCTCATAAACCGTACGATTTAGAGATTTTAAATAGTCACAGAATGTATCGTTCTATTGCTAAACTATAGTTAAAATTTTAAGCGTGTTTCCCTAAGAGAAACGTAATTTTGTCATTATTCTTTGCTTGATATTAATTTATTTTAGTACCTACAGAACCCTTTGAGAACGTGTCCGTCTCTCACTTGACCAGCTTTTATTGATTTACGAAGTAAGTAGCGTAGTAATAGTAAGTCACGTAAGTGTTGCAACTCGAAATAACTTAGTCTCTTTTTTTTTACTTTCGCCAGCGAGTATTTGTTAAAAATCTTCGAAGTACAATTTGTCTTAATAGAAAGTTTCATTTATTTTTACGGTGTTTGTTTTATACAATAGCGTTGTGTTAAAACTACGGTAGGTAATTTCAATTTGTTAGTTCAATATTATAAAAAAAATCTGTTTTTTTTTTCGAATGCAAAGCAATATCTTTGTTTTATTATTGTTGTGTGAATGAACGCTGTAAGCCTGAGAACTTCCACTCCACCCCGAGGAGGAAAAGTTATTTAATGATTTGACACATAAGAAAAGTAGATAGACACTCAATATAATATATACTATTTTAATATTCAGCTGCAACCAATTAGGATACATATGGTTTTCTTCTTTGTCAGTATCACTCTTGACAGAGTGGTCGTGGACATCAATTTTTTTTTATGGTGGGAAAAACATCTAATGAGGAATCCCACCCTTGGGCGTGGCGGGAAACAGTGTCAGACTTTTACTGACTAAACAACCCACCCCATTCTTTCGTAACCCTCATACCGGGGTCGAACCTTTCTTTCAGAAGCGGAACCGGGTGGTCATCACTTAAGGTGTTTGTGGCAAGCTTCACAACACGCCGCCAGTCTCTGATGGCCACTTTCCTCGTGCATTCATGCAATGATAATGAGACATTTACTACCACGTCAAAATAAATGTTTTTCTTTCTTTCTTTACCACTAAACATTCACTGCTTCAAACAGGCCCTGTACAAGATAATAAAATACTCCCAAAAGCCAAGCCACATTACAACCTTAAAGAAACTGAAGCGCACTCCAATCTTCCGTCTCAGTTAATCTCAGGTAGTTTGTATTTGACAAGCCCATTCGGTCGTGGGCACTAGCCCTGCGTCGCAACACACTCGACCCAAATTAATCGCTCGTCTGATCTCCGCCTTAGGCTTCGAACAGCGTGAAAAGCTTGTGCGAGTGCTTGGAGTTATTAGTCCTTATCTTATTGAAGAAATAATAATGTTCTATTTGCAAAAAAAAACCTTTGCAGTATTTTGGCAACTAGGTGTGAGAAGTAAATTAGTTGCGGAGACACTAAACACCCCACCCTATTCCTTCTTTACTCTTAGCACCAGGGCCCAGCCTTCCTTTCAGAAAGACCCTGGGCCCCAGCTTCAACCCTTTTGCAGAGTCCCTACGGTTTTGCTGACAGCTCCTTGGGGCGCGCGGAAACAGAGCGCGCCGTTACCGACTTGGCTTAGTCCGGACTGTTACCAGACGACCGGACGGCAAGCTACCCATTGTTCGCCGTCCGCAAGCCCGCGCCTACGGTGGCCGGAAATCTGGATCGAAATTTCGGCGACGCCTAGGGCGTGTGCGCTGTTGCCTTATACGGTCGGCCTCCTCCTTTGCTAGAGATAAACAGTTGCTCATGTGCACTATCTCTTACAGCCTGGCCACAACCTCACTGCTATTAGCGGTAGGTTAACGCGGGGCGGAGAGCGGTAGGAACAGTACAGTACGGCCGTCTAATCTTAGCGAGTTTGAAATTAGGCTCTGCGAATTTTACCGCTTGAAAACTCGTACCAAAATAAAGATTACAAAAAAGAAAATGCCAATAACAGTTTTAAATAGCAATAACAACTGCAAATTGCATTTATTTCTTCAAACCATTTATTTTTGTACGAATTTTCAAGCACTAAAATTCGCAGAGCTAAGCTTCAGACTCGCCAAGATACGACGGCCGTACTGTACTAAAACCAAGCACCAAATACCAAGCCAAGGTATGTACCAAGTTGTGTTTATGGTGTACCTACAATAAAGAGTATATCTATCTACCTATCTAAAATGTTATATTACATTCAGTGGCGTGCCTAGGGTTTCAATATAAGGCAAGCCCAAAAATTTTAATCAATTTCAAAAAAAGAAAGTTCAGTTTTGGACTGAGTATGTAAGTACCTACGTATGGATCATCGCAATTTTCTCATAAACTACTGGTTAGATACAATAAATTAAAAGTGAATTCATCAATCTTCTTTCCTATTTTTTATTCAATTTCACTCACTGAAGGCATGCTAGTACTAGATTGAATATAATAAACATATCAGCAATTGCATACCTCCGGTGGCTTTCAAAAAAGCCATTTGATTTGGTTCATTGCTTGAGGAAACAAAGTTATGGTAAGTAGTTGATTGCTTCCTAACAGGACTAACAGGTTACAGACAAAAAAAAAACAAAACAGAAAATTCAAAAGCAAAATTAAAAAAATACCTACATAGAATATAAAAAGGTATTTAAATTAATTATTTATATTCTAATAGGAATTGTCTATCTTTCTGAAATGATTAAATTACATTACAGCCGGAATAGTTAAAACAAGATACACTAATTTTAACAATTCAGGAAAGGCATCTTTTCGAGGTTATTCTCATGAATGAAATCAATTAATTCCAAAACATTACGATCTTTTAGATCAGGACTAGAATACAGGCAAATCAATTAACTTTTTATTGTTTTTTTGTCGAAATAGTTTGCAAAAATGTCAAATAATGAATCTAATCCCTCTGTAGGAAAATATGAGTAATTTATATATACACTGATCTATTAAATTTTCGTTTATGCGATTTACTAGACTGAGAAATACACAGATTAGGCGTCGGTTTTAATGAAGAAATTAACTGTTTTTTCTGAGAAAAGTTTAAAGATTTTACCTTATCTTCGCCAATCAAAACTTGAACGCATTTTAAATCCTCACAAGGTACAATTAGCTCCATTGTTGTAGGTAAGTCACCAAAACAGTTACATATAACACTGGGAAAACTAAGAAAACACATAAAAAACTTACTAACTAAGAAAACAAATAAAACTGAAGTTAGTTGCACTCGAGTGTCAAACTATTACGCAAAGTTGTAGTGTTGTCATTTAGGCAAAAAAAGTCGCCAGGTATATGAAAAATCTAGCTAAATGTCGCATTTTTTTTACTTTTAAGTTAATGCTTGAATATTTAATTTCGTTATTTTAAAAAGTCGCTAGTTTTTATTGTTGCTGAATCTTAAAAAAAGTCTCCAAACTCGTTAAAAATCTCCAAGATCTCACAACGTTGCTAAAACGGCAACACTAAAGTGTGACAAACTGACAAGGTCACGCATGCGCGGTCAACTTCATGCGCAATCCCGGCTTAAATCTTCTATACTGATCGATTTGAAGACGCAAAACGTCCTAAGTACTTATACGGCACATCGCTATGAGTGCGAAAGAGACATTGAAAGCCCGGTAAAAGCCGGTAAGTGAAAGCGAGATAGCTATATATAGTGCCGAGTGTAAGCGAAGCGCGCGAACAATCGCGATGTGTAATGCAGCGGGCGGGCCTAAGTAGATACTTTGTGTTATTTTGATAAGAATTAAGCGCGCGAACTTTTAAATTTTTCTTTTTCGTCCAGAGAGAGCGGTCGCGAGTGGACGTGTTAATATTTTTACTAACTTATTCTAAAAAAAATAAATTACTGTCAGCTGATCTTGAACTCAAAGTTAACGAGTAAAATCACATTTTTCTATAACACAACGTGTGCGTGTTACGTCACCGAGCGTAGTGACTCAAGACGCCGGCGCAAGCTATAAGCGAGCCCACTCGCCCCTCATACCTGCGGTGTGAAAGAGACGGGCTCCAATAATTCATCCTACTCTACGCGGACACCGTTCAACTGATAGCAGAGTTGACCAGCCGACTACGTCACCCAAGTATATAGAATTGTAAGGGCCCTTGCACACTGGTTGAATTTATTTGTACAAAGAATTCTACTCATCCGAGCTAAATATGATGCGATCATCAACCGAATCACCTATACGTGGAGGAAGCCAACCGGATCTTTCTTTTGATACTGAAGAATCTAGAATGTCACAGGTCACTTTACGGAAGAGGAAAGAACCCGAACAGGAGGGCTTGAAAGCGGATTTCGCCGACTTTCGAAAGGAAATGATGGATACTCTTTATGGTTTTGTCGAGACACAAAAGGAAATCCTCAACAAAATATCAGACGATGTAGCAATTATTAAGGATGAAATGAAAAGCCTCCAATCTATCACGAGAGAACTTGTGTCCGAACAAAATAGCATAAAATCGGATATAGTAGACCTGAAACTTGCTAGTGCTGCTACTAATACAAAAATTGATATCATTGAGACTGACTTGAGAAACCTAAAAACTGCTCCACCAGCAGAGCGCGAATTTGAGTGTTTCACCTGTGAAGATGTCGTTTCTGAGCTGCATGAAAGAGAACTTAGGAGTAAAAATATAATTATAGTCGGTATACCTGAGCCAAAAAAGGACAGTAAAGAGGAACGAGCTGCCTCTGACAGTGCAGAGGTCAACAAAATAATAAAAACTATTTTTCCTGAATGCCCTGAGCCCGTTAAAATTCATCGCCTTGGCTACTTTAAACCAGAAACGGTTCGTCATATTAAAGTCTACTTACAATCTCAAGAAAATGTGAAAGCGATACTCCGTAATAAAACAACTTACAAGAGCGAAACTGTTAAAATATACTCGGATCAAACCCCTTACCAACAAAAATTCATGAAAAAGTTAACACAAGAACTACAACACCGAATACAAAGTGGTGAGAAAGATCTCGTAATAAAATATTTTAATAATACACCTAAAATAATACACAAGCCATCAAAAAACTAAATGAAACCACACAACTAAATTCGAACACTGGACAAGATAAAATTACATATGAAATTGCTAACAACTACAACAACCTGGGCAGAAGTCGAACATCACTAAGATTTTTGTATGCAAATATCCGTAGCTTGGTAAAACCTGGTAAAATAGACGAACTTAACTGCATACTGGCAACAATCAAAAACATTCACATAGTTGTACTAGTAGAGACATGGATTAAAAACGAAACAGAAGCGAAAAGCTTACGATTACCCAACTACAAACATTACTATAACTTTAGAACACAGTCAAGAGGAGGCGGAGTTTCAATATTCGTTCACAAAAACATAAAACATGAGTTTATAAGCGATAAATGCCAAGATGACAACCACTTCTTATGGGTGCATCTTGAAAAATTTTCTCTCGACATTGGCGCAATATATAAACCTGAAAGAACCAACTCGAAACAGTTCCTCGAGTCCTTTTCGGATGAACTGCAGAAACGGAAACGAACAATTATATTTGGAGATTTTAATTACAACCTACTTGTGCCGAATCGATCTACCTCGGAATATAAAGATGCGCTCGTAGAACAGGGATACACCATATTGAATAAAATTGATGCTAATTACTGCACAAGAGAAACGTCAACCACAAAGAGTATATTGGATCACGTATGTACCACCATCAAAGATCATAAAATACATCTAGCTATTATAGAATCGGCCATGTCAGATCATAAGCAGATTTTCTTAGAAGTCGAGAGGTTTAAGCCCGAGCCTATCAGAAAAGCGAAATTCCAAGCTATATCGTACACAAACTTATATAAAACTGTAGAAAAATTAGACTACAATAGCATCGGCGAGGATTATATTAAATTAGAGGAAGAAATCCGGTCAGCAATCATCAGAAACAAAATAGTTAAAACTAAAATACTGAACCCTCCAAGAAGAGATTGGATAAATAAGGATATAATTAATCAAATAGACAAAAGAAATGAACTGTGGAAAATTTACAAGAGCAATCCAAATAACCGAAAATGTGAGGAAGCGTTTAAAAAAGAAAGAAACAGAGTTTTTAAGAATATTCAAGACACTAAAAGTAAATTTTATCATAAATCTTTCAAAGAATGCGAGCGTAAACCCCTTAAGATGTGGCAGTTAATAAATAGCTTATCTAATAACAAATTAAAGAAGAGTGTTGCCCCCTCTAAATTACAATCATCTACAGAGCTGATTACTGATGAAAAGGAAATATGTGAGTGTTTTAACGATTACTTCTCTAGTATAGGTACACTGCTAGCTAATCAGATACCTGCTGAATATCGCAATAACCAGACTAACATTATTACGCCAAACAAAGCCGTAGATGCAGCTACACTTTCTCAGATGACACCAGCTACGGCTGACGAGATTGGGAAAATAATTGATAACCTGAATGCAAACACCAGCACAGGTTCAGATGGCATTAGTGTGAAATCACTTAAATGTATAAAAAATCTCATTTTACCGTGTCTAACTCAATGTATCAATAAGTGCTTGAGTGAAGGTCATTTTCCTGACACATTAAAGTACGCCAAAGTAACCCCTATTTTTAAAGCTGGCTCCAAACTCTCCCCAGGAAATTATAGACCCATTTCGGTCTTACCTGTGTTGTCTAAAGTTTTTGAAAAGCTATTGCATAATCGGCTTAGTCTATATTTAAATTCAATTAACTATCTTTCTCAACGACAGTATGGCTTCAGATCAAAATCCAATACTCTTTCAGCAGCAACAGACTTAATAACAAGTCTTAAAACTAACATAGACAAGAGACACATTGCTTTAGGGATCTTCATTGACCTAAAAAAGGCGTTTGATACTGTTAGTCATAGCCTGTTAATTAATAAGCTTACCTCGATCGGTATAACAGGAAATGCATTGAAAATTTTTGAATCGTATCTTCAGGGGCGCCGACAGGTTGTTAAAATCGGTGACAATGTTAGCGAGCCTAAGATAATAAACTGCGGTGTGCCCCAGGGTTCAATTTGTGGTCCCCTTTTATTCCTAATCTACATAAATAATATAGATAAAATAGGCTTGAAGGGGCATATTTCTCTATATGCTGATGATACTTGCCTTTTTTATTACGGTCACTCAATTGACTCCATAATACAGGATGCACAAGAAGATCTTTTAATCTTGGAAAGATGGTTTTTAAATAACCTATTAACTATCAATGCATCCAAAACCAACTATATAATATTTGCAGCTAAAAACAAAAAAATCTCAGATCACAGACCTCTTAGTATTAATGGAGTCAATTTAAAAAAAGTCAATGAAGAGAAATATCTTGGGCTTATCCTGGATAATCAATTTACATGGAAACCACATATTGAAAAAACCCGTTCTAAACTGCTGTGCTTGACGGGGGCATTACGTCGTATTGTGAGATGTTTTCCTCTAAAAGTCCGCCGCACTATTTATAATTCATTGGTGAAACCGCACATCGAATATCTCATAGAACTGTGGGGTTCAGCAGCTAAAACCAACCTAGAAAAGCTACAAAGAGCACAAAACAGAATTATAAAAGTCTTATTTCATTACCACTATTTGACCCCTACACATAAAATTTACAAAGAAACCAAACTATTCAATATTTCTGACATATATTTTTATAACACATGTATTTTAGTCCGTAAAATTCTGTCTAAAGACTTACACACACAAATCACATTCACAAAAAATATACAGGTGCGAAAACGTCTTCTGAGGCGAGCACAAGACTTACACATACCTAGTACTAGAACTAACTATGGAAAAAAAACAGTAATACATGAGGGGGCAAAACTGTATAACTCACTACCAAAAGACATTAAAAATATGCAATCATTAATATTATTCAAAAAACTACTTAAATGCCATATCTTAAAAAGACACAATAATTAATTAAATTAACTAATAAATTTTATTTGCTCCTAGTGTAAACGTGCCCTTAGATTTCGAACTCAACTGCAGAGCGAGCGCATCGGCGGTAGACAATACAAAACTTTTATGAACTACCTTCTTACTTCATATCAAAATGTAAACATTGTTAGCTCTTGCTTCTCCTGGACAAAAAAATGTACGTAATTTAGTAATATTAAGTATTTATTTCTGTAAAGTGATTTGTAATCTTTGGAAATAAATGAATTCAAACCGTAAATTGTTCGGGTTTGATATTGATTCTTATCGAGCATTTTAGTAAGGCATGCCGGGCTTTTGGGCTTGTATGAAGGGACCGCCACTGATTACATTGCGCCTGCTATCAGGCTCGCAACTGTGCCCGCACTCGCTCCCGCTACCGCTTCAGCCACAGCACCAGCCATCGCACCCGCCACCACGCTTTCTCTAGCCCAACCCACCACGCGTTCACTCCACATCTATGTACGTCACTGCCACAGAGCTGCACTTATAAGACTTTAGAAATATCCCGCAATACCCGGGAATGTAACTTGAATACCGCATTCTAAGGAATTTATTTATGTTACATTATGTTTATTTCTATGAAGTTTCTAAAGCTGAAAATTCAAAGAATTTGAAATATAAGTTCTTGAGGGCCAGATTTATTACTCTTATAGCTAAAATGCTGTCCCGTATTATTTTATAAACTAGCGAAAAAGATTGTTGGTATTAAAATAACATCACATTAAATATTTATTTTACTAGATAGATAGATGGAAGATAGACGACACATATTTAGTTAAATTGCTGTTGGGAGATAGATTTTCTTCTTATTATAATGGCGGCCCAAATTAGTGCCGTGAAGCTTCGTAAACAGACGTGAACGTGACTTGTGTAATTTATTCAAGGCGTGAATTCGCGCGTAAAATTCACGGCACTAATGTAAAGCCGCCTTAAAATAATGTTATCTATACAATAAAATATAACAAGAAACGTGTACATTATTTGCTTCTTCGCATTCAAAACGACTAACTTAACTTATGTCCAAGTCTTTCAAAGAAAGTTTCATCCAAAGCTACTGGCGTCTTGACTTTCAACTTACATCTGCGTAGGTAGTATTAAATAGTGCTATTTGGCCCCGAGATCTCTCGAGACGTCTCGATAGCGGGACCTTTAAGCCCACGCTTCAAATGACCCCAATTTGTTGAAAGCTCAAAAGACTACTGCGTGGCCAATTGATTTGAAAGTATTTGAAATAGTTTATATTTGGTCACAAATATGACTATGGTAGAAACAAACGTCTTTAAACTCAACTTCAACTCTTAATAAACGAGCTAGGCTATCAAAGAGCTTTGAGCTCACGCCGGTGTTCGCATACATATTGTCTTTCTATTATGTCTCTAATTATAGTACTCGAAAGGATAATGAACTCAAACTCTTAGAATTCTGTTCCAACAAATAAAACACAAGCACTTTAGAATTGCCAATAAGTCAGTGAGCCAAAAAGACGAAGGTAACTGACCATTCCAAAGCGCCAATCTCTATGGAGAAGAATCGTCAAGATAATCTCGTTAAATAACAATAGATAATCTTAACAAACCTTTTATATTTTATATCGAACTAACGAAAAACATTTTCCACCTAAAAAATAAAAAAGATTGCGACACTACTTTAAATATGGCAACCCGTTAATCAGTAAAGTCTGACACTCTCTGATATCCGATGATTTCCCCTGTAAAAAAAGCTCCAGTTTGCCCCAAGGCAGTCTGTCATCAGGCTACGCCACTGCTTAGAGATGCTATCGGCTCTACGTATGTAAACATAATTAACTGCCTGATAGATTACATAACTTATACAGATATCCGAGATATCACACGGATAGATAGACACACGTACCATAAATAATTCATTAGGAAGAATTTTGGGACTGGTCATCTCTTAGCTGCCAGTGGTTTATTTTAATTGGTTTAGAACATACTTTACGTACTCTTTTATTATTTTAGTTACATTGTTCTCGCATCATAGCAGCGACAAAAATATGTAACCTATATATTTGTAAAACACAACATGATTAAAAAGAGTGTCCATGGAGTTTCTTGCACATTCTTCTCCATTGAGACCTACTTTTTGGAATGTGCAATTAGCGTCATTTTTTTCCTGACAGACCGACTTTATGACTTTTCAAAAGTGCCTGTAAAGGTTTATTTGAAATAAACGCTTTGAATTTGAATTTGAATTTGAAGCATAAATTAAACAGAAGTGACATTGGAGTATATCAGAGTATTTTTTCAAGTCCTGATTCGGAAGTGGCCAATGAGCTTTATACGTTTTATATGGTATAGATCCATAAGAGCCTTATTTTAGTATCTATTGTAAAGTGTTAGTTGTAATGAGGCTGTCACAGTCGAGTTACGACTAAAGCCTTAATATTTGCCTTGGTAAAATCAAGACAAATGAAGAAAGTAAGTGAAGAAAAACTAGATAGAAAAGGAATTACATCCTTTTATCAGAACTATAAGCTCATTTTTAGGGTTCCACACCTCAAAAGGATAACCGAAAAGCTTATAAGGTCACTTTGTTGAAATTAAATAATTTTCACCGCACTCCATGCGGTTCACTCAAATATAATCAAAATGTATAAAGAGTATATCGCTCCCAAATAAATAGAAATGATGTAGGTATGTTTTGCGCTTTGGATCTGTTTAAATATCAGTAAATCCGTAGATGCCTTTGAATTTACAGTTGAAAACATGTTCAGGATTTTATGGGATTAGTTTAATTAAGATGTACCTATCCTAAGTCGGTATGTAAACTTCTTTTACATACGTAAATAATGTTTAGCTTGACGAGTAAATTGGTATTTACTTATAACCAAGATAAAGCCGAACATAAGAAATGTAATTTAATTTAGAATCTAAAGCTAGACTGTCAAATTTGTCCTAAGGTTGTCTGTAAAAAATCACATTTAGTAATAAGACAACCCATTGATCCACCGTTTAATTTTAAGTTCCTACTGTGATTTTTTAAAGTCTACATTAAATACCATATTATCTAAACATAGAGATATATTTTTATTCATCATTCATCATTATTTCAACTGAAAAACGTCCACTGTTGGACATAGGCCTCCCACAAGCGCCGGCACAACGATCGGGTTTGTGCGTCTTGCATCCATCGGATTCCAGCAACCCTGGCCAGGTCATCGGTCAACCTTATGGGAGGTCTCCCAAAGCTTATTTATTATCACATACATAAACTTAATTCCGAAATTAAAGTTATTTTGGACATTTTTTTTTTACATTGAATTAGTTGTAAAAATACAAATACGTACGTAGTTAAATAGTAGTAGGTTATAAATATTCGTAATTGGTTAATATTTATTAAACTACTCATTAAAAATGATGGCGCAAAACATTATCTCTCCATTTCTGAATCAAGAATAGAATGTCGAGAACAAATTCTATTTTACTTGAAAACATAAGAATTTCTCAGAAAAGGCAACGTGTCTTTTGTGAAAACTTTCTCAACTCCAAATACCCGTTACTAAAACTTCGAACATTGCAGTTTTTGCGAGTCTCTTCGAACTTTTAGTTCATTAAAGAAAAGACAAAAATCGGTACTCTTCCGAAATCTCCCAAGTGAAACTCCAGGGTCTTACCCAAGCTGCAAAGTAATTCAGGTAAGAGCATAGCTTAGTAAAACAAGCTGTAACCTGTACGTACTTCGAATATTTTAGATAAGGGCCATATCACACAGAGATGCGATTCAACGCGATACAGCACGCGATCTTTGAAAGCGATACAGTGTAGACCTTTACGGAGCTAGAATTCAAATAAGTTCAAATTTTAAATACTGTGGGGTTTTTTATGGAGGGTAAAATCATGTAATCACGAATCACGTTGGGTGGAGCGGGAAACAAACTCATATCAGACTCTTACTAACTAAACTATATAGTTAGGGAAAGTTAGGCATATTTATTCAAATTTTTGGTTTCGTTAAAACCGTAATAAACCTTTCTTGGAGCATCACGAATATTTCAATACCAAAATTGGCCAAATCGGTCGTCATTGTCGAGTTTTAGAGGGACTTACGATCAGATATTTATTTTTGATAAGACATATTATCTTAAAAAGCGTAGCGTCGCATTGCACTGTAAGTTGACCCTTAGGAAGAGCGCCATGAAAACTTTAGCGAAAATCCAGACGGGGGGAATGCGGTTTGAAAGTTTAAATAAAGAATACGGGTACCAGCTGGCTGGTTTTTGATGGAGTAACTTAAGAATATTTTTCCATAGAAAAAGTTGCTACAGATAAAATCATTACATACCTACAAAGACCAACAATTTTACTCTCGGACATACAGTACGGCAAATATCCACCCTTACGTTGTTGAGATATCTACGGTCCGGACTAAGCGTTTTGCCTCGTCGTTTATAACGCGTACATCGAGGGACTGGAACAGTTTGCCGGCTGCAGTCTAGTCAGGCAAGAGTGAATAGGCACTTAATAAACTAATGCACCCCACCATCAACGATTGCATCAATGCTTACCATCTTGTTAAAAAAGACGCTTCCCGCTATTTGTTCCTATGTATGATTAGATCTTTAAAACTACGCAATGGATTTTGATGCGGTTTTTTTCATAAAGAGAGTGATTGATGAGGAAGGTTTTTATGTGTAATACATGCGTAATATTTAATGTCCTAGAATCTAAAATTTGAAGACATGTGACATCCACCAACCCGCACTGGGCCCGCGTGGTGGACCCATTCTCTCTCCTAGAGAGGCTTGTGTCCCAGCACTGGGAACGTTAAAAAAGCTGATGGTGATGATGACGATGATATTAAAATTAGCACTGCACTCCTGCGAAGCTGCGGCGGTCGCTAGTTTACCCTTTTCAATACCGTAATTAGGGGCCTAACAAAAAGACAATGAATTGTACCCTTCCACAGACCCGTTACTGTTTTACAAAAAAATTTTTCTTTTACCTTGGTCCCTACTTGTACAACAAAATTAATGCAAATATTCCAATTTACTCTTTACCTGACCATGAATGTAAGTCAGCAGTCCGCTCTTTTCTTTTAAACAAAACGTACAAGGAAACAGAATCTTTTCTACCGTGACACACACACGCACACACCTTTCAAACACACACACCGTCACATACACACATACGATCACACATACACACTACACACATACGATCACACATACACACTACACACACACACATACCCACACAAGAAAAATACTGATTCGTCTTTAATTTCTCTTTGTTTTTCTGCATGCATATTATTGTTACTGGGATTATGTACCTAATTATAAAATGTAGCACGTCTTGCGCCATATAAGACCTTCATATTTATATTGTATAATCGGGATCGGACCTGTCTCTCCTAAGCTCAGGTTGCTTTGTAGCCTATTTAGGAGTACAGTGCTTCACCCGCTTACTAGATTCTTGTTTTACTCATACATGTGCCTATTGTATCCATTTGTGTAATCTGGTCCTTGTAAACAATAAATAAATGTATTATTATTATTATTTACAATAGATGTGCGAACGCTGGCGTACAATCTTTTGGGAGGCCTCCCATAAGGTTGACCGATGACCTGGCCAGGGTTGCTGGAATTCGATGGAAGCAAAATGCACAGGATCGGTCGTTGTGGTGACGCTTGGGTATCGATAATCTAAGCAGACGCTTCAAATATTACTTAATGTAAAACTGTTAGCAGACTACTTGCAGCTGTAACAACAGTGAGGCTCCCATACAATTTTATTTTTCCTACAATGTGTCCCACTGCTGGGCAAAGGCCTCCCCTTTCTCCTTCCAAACTTCTTTGTCTTGGGCGATCTCCGGCAAAGTTTGCCCCGCGTACGTGACTAGATCATCACACCTCCTTCGCCGTGGTCGACCTCGACATCGTCGACCTCCCTCAGGCGTCCAGCGAGTGATGATCCTCGCCCATCTGTCCGGGTGCATTCGTGCGACGTGGCCAGCCCACTCCCACTTCAGCCTGGCAGTTTTTACTCCAACATCTGTTATTCGGGTTATGGAGCGCAGCGTGGTGTTTCTAACGCGATCTGTTCGCTTAACACCTACAATAACCGCAATTATTAATTCATCATCTTTTGCTGCCGACGGTAAGTACAGAACCTTTAGTTCGCAATTCCGATTCGTACTTGACCAGTCTTAGATAATGAAACCAAGTAAAAACAAAGTTCAAAACTTATTCAATATCATTTTTACCCAAACATTTACTCCTGTAAACAAAGAAGTAATTTATTATGCATGACTTCATATATTATTGAGCCTTTTACATTTTGCAAAGAGGAAATGAAAACATCGTAATATCCATTTGCAATTTAACGTATTTACCTTTTAGGGTCGAGACACACCGGAATGATAGCGACGCGGCAAGCAGTTTCAGTGTGAAATAATTTTAAACTTCATACTTAAGAGCGGCCAACTCGAGGTACATTTTCATAAAATCGCTCTTACGTGATTATGATGTTATTATACATCTTTCTTCAGATATTTGGATACACTGATATGTTGTGGATATTATCTAGACTTTTATGGAAATCAAAACATATATTTGTGTAAGAGTAATTCAGTAAAGACAAATCTGCTATTTTGCATGAACTTTGAGTCTCAATTATGTACTCTATTAAAAATAAAGTACCTTCTTTAGAAGCCTTGCGCATTTAAACGACATCCTATAAATAATCGTTCGTTTTTTGCATTACTTTAGCATCAAACATCACTTTGGATTGCGTTATTTGAAGCAACAAGCTTTTAAACCATGCGCGACGTTGAGTCGTTGACAATACATGAGTGAGGAGAGCCTAACTTGAAGACCAGTATTGCGTGAATAGCTTGAAAAGATCGCAAGCCCGCTCACAGGGCCACGAAAGGCATAACCTCCGACAAGATATATATACTATAGTTTTAAGACTGGAGATAAAGTTTAAAATTATTTCACTCTGAAAGTGCTCGTCACGTCGCTGCCTCGGTGTGACTCGGCCCTTAATATTCGGCCAAAACGTGCATATTTCTGATATTCGATATTGAAATGCGAGTTCATGATATTTGATTTGCGGTCCACATACATATTAACGTATGTTTGATTGCCGAGCAATTAAATTATACCTACGCAGTTTTGGGTTTTAGGATATCTTTTAATTAAATTTTATACCAGTATAACTATGTAATATGGTCCAATATTGAGTTTTATCAGCTTTTAAACATATGGCAAAAGCATTTCTTAAAATCAGTGTTTTAGACTGACCTGGCGAACACCCCCCGAGCCGATTTAAAACCCGTAAGGAAATAATAAGGGATCGTTGTTGACTACGGAACCCTAAAAACGTGAGATTTTTTCCCAAAAATTTTGCAATTTTTTCCATGTACGGAATTCATAAATAAAGTTATTTTAGAACTGTATTTTTCTACTTCATCCATATTTGCAGAAAAAAAAAAACGCGTTGCTCAAACGAAATTCAGCCTCCGCTAAAAGAACTTTTTCCCGATTTTATAAAATGAACGAGATGTTTTAAATTCAGTCTGGGAGAAAATTTCGAACTCCATCGTACAAAGCTGAAGAATTCAATAACGAAAAGGAAAAAAAAATACAAAATTCAAATATAGAACGAGTAATTTCTGATAACTTTTTAACGCTTGCATCAGGGTTGCCACTTGTTTTTAGGAAAACTATTAATTTTATTTATTTATTTAAACTTCATGTACAGTAGTGGTACATAGGCGGACTTACCTAATGCTACAAGGCAGACAACCAGTCAACTTTTGGGTCAAAACCCTTGGGGTTTGGGTAAAAGTAAATTGGCACAATAAATAAATTACAGATATCTACACTAATATAATAAAGAGGTAAAGTTTGTTTTTTTGTTTTTATGTTTTTTTGTTTGTAGGGGGTAATCTCTGGAACTACTGGTCCGATTGGAAAAAATTTAGCAACAATAGGAAGCTACTTTACTCCTGAGTGACATAGGCTATATTTTATGTACGCGGGCGAAGCCGCTGACAAAAGCTAGTTTTAAATATATTGTAATGTAAATTAAAACAAGTTATCACCTAATGTTCGATTGACATTTTGGTTCAGCTTATATGGCTATATAAAAATTCTACAAACGCAATCTACTAAGTAATTCTTTCTCGGAACAATTTCTATTGAACTTAATTTCTCGTTCCAGCGCGCTCGTATCCGTGTTACAAGAATATAATATTTCTAGTACTCAATATAAATGTAAGACACTTTTCAAAATGGTATTTTGTTTTGCGATGCCATTTTGCATAGCTGTCGCCGCCATCGTTGAACGGTGACAGTGTTCGAAATTCAATTTTTAGAGTTGAATTTAGATAAGTCTGCGCGCGGCGAAAAAAGGAAACTAATTATTTGCCGTCATCTTGACATTTATGTCAGGTGTCAAGAGAATGTTTTGTCTTCCGTGTTTTTAATCGTTTCCAAAGTAAATAATCGTCATCATTATACTGAAAATGGTTAAAAGTGCTGGTAAAGATATTATCTTGAAATTCAAACGTGCTTGTTAAGAGGAATGAGAAAATATCGGGCCTACAATACGATTTTCCAAAAGTGGACCATTTGTCAAATATTTTTTTCGGGTGACCAGAACAACAAATCTCCCTGAATATTCGTACCCGAGTGGTGCCTGGCAGAGTTGGTTGAAAATGGACTGCTACTGTGTATTTTAATCTTCATGAAGTGACTATTATAACAAGCTATTATGTATATATTATATAAAGTACATATTTTCTAAGTTCTCATGACTTTTTTATAATAATTAATTAAACAACCTATAATTCAATCTATTTGTTTACTTTCATTAAAGTAGTAATTATATAGATTTGGATCTATATCAATATATATTATATAAAGATCAATGCAACTTTACGTTGTAATTTTATAACTCAAGAACGTGCCCACCTATCCAAACCAAATGCTTAAGCTTTGTTCGGACTATTTAGTAGATGGTTTATGGGAAGTTTGTACAAAATCGGTCAAGGGGTTCTTCATTTATCACATTTTTCTGATACCGGAAGCGAAGCCGCGGGTAAAAGCTACTAATATATAAAAGCGAAATACCACTCACTGATTAATTACTATACTTATCTCTGAAACTATAACAACTAGAAACTTAAAATTCGGCAGGTAGGTTTCTTACAGGGTGTAGACGTCCGCTATGAGCAGATTTTACGAAACTCCACCCCTATGGCGGTTAACAGATTTTCAAGCAGGCGAAGCCGCTGGCAGAAGCTGGTACACCTATTACAGAAAAAAGGCTGCGTGCGGCTAAAATTTGTTTTAATTTTTTGACAAAATTGGTCGTTTATGTCAGGTGTCTGGAGAAAGTGTCGCGTCTTGTGTTTTTAATTGTTTCAAAAGAATATATTCGTCATAATTATGCCGAAAGTTATTAAAAGTGCTGGGAGAGAGATGGTCTTGAACGTTAAACATGCCTGTGAAGAACAAAATAACAACGAGCCTTTGGTACCATTTTCGAAAGTTAGAGCCCGTGTTGCTTACTTGACAGGTAATTTTTAGAATGACCATCACAATAAAATTTGATTTCAAAATGTATTTCTTGTGCTTTGTATTTTTTTATTATATGAGGGAAAGTAGATTAATTAAACTGGCAACATTAAGCACGCCCCCAGCCACGCGCAGACTTAACGTAATCCAACTCTAAAATTCAATTTCAATAAATTCGAAATTTCAATATGAAGTTACTATCGTTTATCCAATTTAAATAATAAAATCCACGTGCTTCAAAGAGATGTCAGTAAAACTCTGTCTTTCTCTCTAGTCTGGAAGAAATCGCCGACTGCGATAAGGCCGCCGATTGTATATTTTTTGTTATAAGTTTTCCTTTCAATATATTTTAGTGTTGGTGTACAAGAAAGTGTATAATAAATAAATAAATAAGTAAATAAAACTGTAGGGACCTAGCAGAATCGTAGACTAGTGTGGCCTCGGATTGATTTCCGAAAGGAAAATCAAGGTTCCTGAAACGCAAGGCAAGTAAAGAACATAGTTGGATTATAGCTAGCATGTGCTGCCCCACAGCTGGGCAAAAGCCTCCCTCCATATATATAGTTAAATCTTTTTATTATTTGGAATATAAATATTTTTATTTCAAAATGAAATACCGTTTCAAATTGTACTACCTTGAAAATCTATGTATACTCAGTGACTAATCAAAAAACTTGAGCAGGCCTCAAGACATCCTCAAATAAAATAACTGTTGGAACAGAAACTTGCCGCAACATTAATGAGTATTTCGAACATGATTAATACTTCGGCTTTACTTGGGGATATTTTCGGAATATTTAGACTACGTCAACATTTCCAACTGAAACAAATAAAGTTGAATGACTTGATGTGATCAGGAAATGATAAGTTTGACAGAACCCCATTTTATATAATCATTACATAGCCAAAGTTGCTTACCCCTATGTAGGTATGCTGAGATCTTTAAAAGTACGCAACGGATTTTGATGCGGTTAGTTTTAAGAGATAGAGTGTTTCAAGAGGAAGGTTTATGTGTGTAATACATACATAATATATTCAATATCAGTATCCGTGCGAAGCTGGGGCGGGTCGCTAGTTAATAATAGAAAATACGTCTGTGTGTTCGTCTGTTACATTTTAACGATTAAAATATATTTGGAAGATGAATTGACTCTATTAATAAAATTCTTTAAAAAAAACTTTTCAACCTCAATTTAATCAGTCCGTTAGCTTTTATAAAAGTTACTGAACACATTTATTTCAAATTCTATTACCTAATTAATTCAAATAAAATTAAGAAAGAAGAGCCAGCACTTTTTATACGCTACAGTTTTACTAATAACCAGTCCTCCAAAATGCTAAATATTTCTCTTGAGAGCAGTCCACCATAATGCTAAACGTTCAAATTGAATACAATAATCCGTCAAACTAGTTTATTATGTAAAAACGTTATCAATTTTACAATAAACTAAAAAAAAATCCCCCAAATCACACATTATGACAAAAATATGCAAAAATAAAACACAGCCCCTCACAATTTGTCCACACAAAATATTAGGGCCACCGTACCAAGTCCACGTAAAATTCAAATTGCACCTTTTATAACCCATTGGAGTGCGTAATCATATAATCCTTTCGGCCCTGACCGTCCTCCGATGGAAGATAACCAACCTTGAATTTATATCGTGTAAAATTGTGAGCTAGGTAATGTGACAACCCTAATGGGACTTTGCTATGGTACAGTTAACACAAGAGGCCTGCTGCCTTTATATAATCTACACTAATATAATAAAGAGGTAAAGTTTGTTTTTTTGTTTTTATGTTTTTTTGTTTGTAGGGGGTAATCTCTGGAACTACTAGTCCGATTGGAAAAATTTTAGCAACAATAGAAAGCTACTTCACTCCTGAGTGACATAGGCTATATTTTATGTACGCGGGCGAAGCCGCTGGCAAAAGCTAGTTTATTATATGTATAGTATAGGTTAATATAGTTATTTGTATAGTATAGTTATTGTCTTCGGAGTTGGAATTTATTATTTGACATTAAATTTTGATTAATTTGTAATTTGTTGACATTATTTTATCAGTTTGTACCTTTATGACTTGTAAGAATCCCTTACCAATAAATAACTATGACTATGACTAAAGGACGAGGCAACGAGTAGCTCGCCGTCCTGTCGTCTGGTAACAGTTCGGGCCAAGCCAAATCGTCAACGGCGCGCTCTGTTCCCGCACGTCTCAAGGAGTTATAATAATAATCTACACTAATATAATAAAGAGGTAAAGTTTGTTTTTTTGTTTGTAGGGGGTAATCTCTGGAACTACTGGTCCGATTGGAAAAATTTTAGCAACAATAGAAAGCTGCTTTGCTCCTGAGTGACATAGGCTATATTTTATGTACGCGGGCGAAGCCGCGGGCAAAAGCTAGTATAATAATAATATAATATTCGACGACCATCACACAACGCCGTCTAGTCTCAAGCTAAGCAGAGCTTGTGTTATGGGTACTAGACAACTGATAAACATACTTATATATTTCTAAATACATACATATTATAGATAAATTACACCCAGACACTAGACACTACAGTTGTCAGCAAACTAGAGGCCCAACTGCAGGGCCGAAGCCTACTGGGGCCACGGTCTGGTTTCTGAAAGGAAGATCCGACCCCGGTAAGAAGGCTAAGAAGGAATAAGGTGGGGTCGCTTAGTCAGTAAGAATCTGACACTGTTTTCCGCTCCGACCAAGGGCGGGATTCAACATTAGATGATTTTTCTCACCATAAAAAAACCTTTAGTTAAGTAATATTTGGAGCTTCTGCTTAGTAAGCAAGCATACTTTCCTCTTCTGCTAACAGTACACAAAAAACCATCTTCGTGATAAATTAAATGGAGTTTAAAATCGTCTGGAATTAATGTGTTTGCGGTATTCTTAACGGCGGTGGCTTTTTTATCTGTTGATTCGTTTTACGGTAACTTCACTTTGTGTGTATTGAGGTGATAAATCTTTGTTTTCCCTTACTTTTTTCCGCACCTGTCCCCACACGTAGTTGAAAGGTTGAGGCAACATTTAGTTGAGACGTTTGTCGTCTCAACTGATGTCCGTTGTGTAGAAGGTTAACATACTTCAGGATTTGTCCTAAAAACTCAAGATTTTTGGACTTTTCTCAAGATTATGACTAGATTTTGCAAATATCATGAAATCTCTGAATTTTCAGCATTATTTAATGATTTATGAAAATTAATATATTAAATATAAGTAATTTGAGAAAATTAAAATAATAATATATCATAATGAAATTTTATAGACAAGTCCTTCTAAGTTGTCCATAAAATTTATAGATCCACAATTGACTTCTCCTGTCACCGATAGCATGGGGAGTGATCACGGAACCCCGATTTAAAAGTCAGAGGTCAAGCAACGTCAAAAGATCCCGCACCCACAGAGAAGATACAGATGTGGAAGAATTTTCTCTATAACTACGTAAAGTTTATCAACATTATTTACTTGGTAGTTTACTCCTTATAATTATATCCCAATACTAAATTGGCATAGCTATACCATAGCTAATCTCACAGTAATAAAGCATGCCATTCATATTCATTTTCAAAAATAGGTACAATGTAAAAATCCACAGGTGTGCTTTAAAGTCAATTCGCAAACTCTTGCAATATTTAGTACATTACGCCATTTGAAGCTTGGTTCAAAAAACTCATACAGCACAGCTCCTCTCATTTTCTATACTGCGAGCTGTACAAACCGACACACGTTTTTCTTTTATATCAGCGCAAAAATCCCGCGCTGTCATGCATCAGAATTAATAATGGAGGTGTCATTCCAACAAGCCGACGATAGCCGACATATGCCGACAATGCACGACCGACGCTCGACCATTTGCAGGGTTCCATATCAATACTAAAGCGCAAAAGTGACCCTATTGAGCTACTAGTTAGTAGTCTTGAGTTAAACGCAGATTTGGTAAAGTATAAAATAAAAGTAAGAAAATATAAAGTAAGTAAATAAGTATAATACTACTCGAAAAACCAAGAAAGATCGGATCGCCCACAAATTATAATTTGTTTTTTTTTTCATTGGTCGGCCGGCTATTCAGCCAATTTTTTTCATTTTATCAGTGTAAAAATGGATCAGGTCAACATTTTTCTTTAAATATACATTAGTTTTAAAGAAATAGTTGAAATTAAATTAGTCATTAAAAAAAGTATTCTTAAATTAATCCTATCTTTATGTTATTTTAATTGTACTGGCTGTATCGAAATACGGGTCACGGTTCAATAGAAATATCAAAATAAAACTAGTTTATTTAACAGCTGTCAGCTGAAAATCATTCTCCCTAGGGGTGAAAAGTGCTACTATCAACCCGCTCCGCAGGCAACTTCACACCTACTTTCAGAGTACCTATGAGTAATGATACTCTGATAGTAGGTGTGAAGTTCGTATCATTGAGAAAAACTAAACATTGAAGTGGGGCTCCCATACAACAAACATGACTTTTTTACGGAACCCTACGTGTCTTTTTGTCAGAATGCATAGCTAATTGGCATTGTTAATTGACGTGTTGTGCGCTTGAGTCAGATATTACTGCAGTTCCGTTGATAGATAGAGGGTATAAAACGGTATGGTTTCATGATATACGTTATCCGTGAATGTTTGAACACACAGCCCATGTTTAGCGTACAGAGCAAATATGTCAACTGGGGTGGGAATTTACACGACAACGCGTTTGTGATTTGTTGAATTACTTCGTATATAGTAAAATTCAGCAGCACTAGAAAGCTGAAATTTGGTATCAATATGTATATCAACTAGGCCGACAAAAGTGCAAAAACAAAAAGTGGTCAAACATTGTTTTATTAGGGTACCTCCCCTACACATAAAGTGGGAAGTGATTTTTTTATTTTTATTACATGGAGCCATGGGCTACTGGGTTCTGTTACATAGTAAGAAATTTGTAACGGACGGGAAACTACGGAACCCTACACTGAGCGTGGCCTGACACGCTCTTGGCCGATTTATTTTCAGAGTGCATAGCTAATTGGCATTGTTAATTGACGTGTTGTGCGCTTGTGTCAGATATTACTGCAGTGCCATATGATGGAGGGTATAAAACGGAATGGCTTCATGATATACGTTATCGGTGAATGTTTGAACACAGCCCGTGTTTAGCGTACAGAGCAAATATGTCAACTGGGGTGGGAATTTACACGACAGCGCGTTTGTGTTTTGTTGGAATTACTTCGTATATAGTAAAATTCAGCACAACATGGAGTAAACGTTACATATTAACAGAGTAAAAATTCGTTGAGAAACTGTGTTAGTTTGCGGCGTGATCTATTTCCGCGCGTCTTAAGGAGTGATCAGCCAATGTACAGGCAGGTGGGCCAATACATTTGAAAGCCGAAGCTGACTGGGATCTTGGTCCGGTTTCTGAAAGGAAGGTCCAACCCCGGTGTAAACGCTAAAAAGGAACAGCGTGGGTCGTTTAGTCAGTAAGAGTCTGACACTGTTTTCCGATATTTTACCCACCATAAAAAAAAAACATAGTAAGGCCCAGACTTTATTAAAAAAAAAACAATTAATAATAACAAATTATGTACAAGTTGACCTTTTAAGACACCGGTATCGGTACTATGCCTAATTAGTTGTAATATACGATAATACTTAGTATCAACCAGTACATAATCGCATAAGGATCTTTCGCTAATCAGATTATATCGGCAATGATTACATGGCTCATTTAATTTTGTGAATGGATGTCTCCCACACCATTTAGAGAGAGAGTCGTAATTTGATAATTTCTCTCATTAAAAAAAGAGAGGAGACAATATTTATTTATATTTTTATATTTTTAAAATTGGCGAAGAAGTGGTGAAATTAACTCCACTGCAATGCTGTCAGTTTGTAAGAACGGTTTTTAGGGTTCATTAGTTAACTAGGAACACTTCGCCATGTCTGTTTGTCTGTCTGTCCATCCACGGATCATCATCTTCCTGTCCTTGTCCCGTTTTATTTGGGGTCGGCGCAATATGTCTTTTTCTTCCACTCTGTCCTGTCACTCGTCTCGCTATCACTAACTTCTCTTTCTTTCATATCCCTTCTCACACAATCCATCCATATTTTCTTTGGTCTCCCTCTCCCTCTCCATCCATCCACATGTATATTCATGGCTTTTTTTGTAACATGCGTTTCATCCCGCCTTTTTACATGGCCATACCAAGACAGACGGTTCCCTTTCAACTTTTCAGTCACTGGCGCCACTTTCAAACTTCCTCTAATATACTCATTTCTCACTTTATCCATTCTCGTCACACCACACATCCATCTCAACATTCTCATCTCTGCTACATGCAATCTCTTTTCATCCGTCTTTTTCATAGCCCAACATTCTGACCCATAAAGTAGGACAGGCCTTATCACGGACTTGTAGATTTTACCCTTCAACTTGAGGGGCATCCGTGGGTCGCAAGTTGTTCCAGTGACCTGTCGCCATTTCATCCATCCTGAGTTGATCCGATGTGCCACGTCTCGGTCTACCTCACCATTCCCTTGGATAAGCGACCCAAGGTACCTAAAGTCGGAACAGATTGGTATGGGCGTTCCAGCAAGAGTTATGGGCACAGGACTAGAGAGACCGCCAAAATCGCAGAACAGGTACTCGGTTTTAGTTCTGCTCAATTTTAGGCCAACACTCTCCAGTCTTTGCCACCACACCTCCAAACTGCTCTGGACCTCTGGGGCACTCTCGGCAACCAGCACAATATCATCGGCAAACAGCATACACCAGGGTGCCTCTTCCTGTATATCCGACGTCAGAGCGTCCATTATTATCAGGAAGAGGTAAGGGCTAAGAGCCGACCATTGGTGTAAACCGACAGCCACATTGAAGTTGTTAGTGGTGCCTGTGTCCATCCACGGATAAATAATGATAAAAAAAATGCATATGGTTGATAAAAAAAAAATGCCAATAACAGTTTGAAACAGCAATATCAAATGCAAATTGCATTTATTTGTTTACAAGTTCTCAAGCGATAAAATTAGCAGAGCCTAACTTTACCGTAGGGACCCTGCAGAAGGGTCGAAGCCAACTGGGGCCAAGGGTTCGTGTCTGAAAGGAAGGCTCTGGCCCTGGTGTATATGGCAACGTTGGAATGGGGTAGGTTGTTTAGTCAGTAAGAGTCTGACACTTGTTTCCCGCTGCACCCAAGGGCGCAAAAAAGAGCCTAACTTTAGACTCGAAGATCCGACAGCCGTACTGTACAAAATGTAAATACAAGATGGAGCCGTTGATTACCGTGGACGTACAACCGAGTGTTTATTACCCCGCAGTGTTTGTGTTAGATCTTGCAGCCGCGAAGATTTTATGAGACGCTCGCGTTTCAGCATACACCGCCAACTAAACACGGTTACGGACGAAACTAAATTGTATTATAACAAGAAAGGAAGTCTGCATATTTTACTAAAATATTCTTTGAAACTTTGAGAGAGGAAGCTATGAAATGGAGAGCCAGTCACTCTAAGGTTAGCTAAACTAAAACTACATGCTTTTGATTGTGATAGTATGCTTTTATTGACTAAAGGCTCTGGGACTACGGCAAGGAAGGAACAGGGTAGGTTGTTTAGTCAGTAAGAGTTTGACACTATTTTTCGCTCCACCGAAAGGCGGGATTCGTCATTGTATGATTTTTATCTACCATAAAAAACCACACGCCTACACTTTTGCGTTCCAATCTCCTCCTCTCCTCTCCTTTCCAATCTCGTTTAGTTTGTGTTGCGGCTACTTAGATGTAAACCACGCGCCAACAGTTTGAAATTCTATCACTGTGGTTGTTATTATTTGGAATGATAATTGAATTAATAACAATTATTATTAGTTGGAAAACACGCTTGTGATCCAAGGGCGTCGAAGGTCATATTTTACAACGGTTGGGAATACGCGTCATGGTTTACATCTACCGTCTACATGGATTGAAGCTATCAAGGTCATCTTAGTTGGAACGTTGGTTTACAACCATTAGGTCCACCCTTAAGACCTAAGTCTAAAGTCTAAGACTTAAGATTTATACCTACCCGCGATTTAATCAATGTCCAACTAGTCGCATCTCCTAGACTAATTGTAATAAAATTAGTATTGTGGTAGTACAATGCATCTGCCTCGAGATTACACCACTAATCACTTGTTTGAGTTGAATCTTGTAGGATTAGAACAGTATACTGTCTGAGAAGCTGTCAGCTTGAGTTAAACACTGGTATTAATGCCTTGATCACACGTCCCTAGTAACAGGGCAAGACAGTAAAATGTCGCTCGGCCGAAACAGTGATGTAAGTGAGTTGTAGAGATAAGCACTCGGTCGAGCACTCGGCACTATGTTTATACGTACCGAGAACACTGTCTCTCCCGTTTGCTCGGTACGTGTGATGAAGGCGTGAGACGGGTTTCAGACAAGACTTCCGATCTACTTATGGTATTCTTACTGACTCAGTATTCTAAAGAGATCATTTAATTATTTGTAGAATGTTATATTTTTTTTTATTCCTATAAACTATTGCTTGACTGCGATCCCACCTGATGGTAAGCAGTGATGCAATCGTTGATGGTGAGGTGCACTAGTCTATTAATAGCCTATTTACTCTAGTCTTGAAGACTCCCAAATTATAATCGACAGAAAGACGGCAGCCGGCAAACCGTTCCTGTCTCTCGATGTACGCGGTATAAAGGACAACGCCAAACGCTTAGTCCGGACCGTAGATGTCTCAACAACGTAAGGGTGGATATTTGCCGTACGGATGTCCGACGGTAAAATTGAGGTGGCGTAATTAAATCGTGCAATCCGCGCACACTCTCTAAAATGCACCCAGTACAAATCGAAAGGCCGGCTACTGTACGCCTGTGCTTGATTATTAAACATTAACTGGTGTAGCAGCTCGTATGCCAATGAAATACGTTCACCATCGTGTAGGTGACACTAGGAGATATAGTTCTGCTGGTTTTGCCAGACACTCAACACGTGCGCACTCACCGATGGTTAAAGAGCAACTCTCCCTGTCATCGCAGGCGCTATGACAGTAGCGCATACATTACTACTTTTTTTATGGTAGGTAAAAATCATCGAATGACGAATCCCGCCCTTGGGTGAAGCGGGAAACAGTATCAGACTCAGACTGACTAAAAAACCTACCCTACCTACCTTGCCGTATTCCCAGGCCCTGGTGTTATGCTTTCGCATCAACCCTTAGCCCAGGAAGCACACACTACTACTGGAATAAGATGAACAATATGAAAGAAAGAGACTTAATGGTATCGTAAGGTTTGACATAAGAATGGAAGAAAAAAACTAATTATAAATAATGGTCGGCCTGGAGCGGTCTACGGTCCAAACAGAATATTATTTGCTAACTTCTAAAACAAATACGAATAGAGCCCTAACTGACCATTAAAACTTTCTACAAGAAAGAAGACATAAAAATAAAATAATGTCATTTCTGTTACCAAGCCGTTACATGACAGTTTTGTACCAATCAGTGCCTATTTTTTGCTGAAAAACACTATTGTCAATACTGAAAAAACTGACGTCAAACGAAGGAAAGTCTCATTCAATGTTTTTCAACTTCGAAGATATCTTCACGACCCCATTAAAAGTTCGAGACAAGATAAATACATTGCTTTTTACCTGAGCTTTAAGAAAATAAGCGAATGCGGAGTTTTTAAAAGTAAAAGTTTTACTTTATGGTAAGTCGAAGGTAACTTGACTTAGCTGCTGTTTGACTTTAGGAATTTAATGGTTTGTAAGTTATTTGTTTTTTACTTAAAAAAAGGAATTATGCCAATTTAATCCTTACATTAAGGCCCGCATAAAGCAACGGAGCTCACGCCCCAGACGCCGCTGCGATTCCGATATCGATTTCCGGCCACCGTAGGCGCGGGCTTGCGGACGGTGAGCAATATGTAGCTCGCCGTCCGGTTGTCCGGTAATAGTCCGGACCAAGCATACGAACCAAGCCAGTCGTCGACGGCGCCCTATGTTCCCGCGTACCTCAAGGAGTTGTCAGCAAATGAAGAGGCCCAACTGCAGGGCCGAAGCCTACTGGGGCCCCGGTCCGGTTTCTGAAAGGAAGGTCGGACCTTGGTATGAAGGCTAAGAAAGAAAGGGATGGGTCGTATAGTTCGTAGGAGTCTGACACTGTTTCCCGCTGTGCCCAAGGGCGGGATTCGTCATTAGATGATTTTTCCCTACATAAAAAAAAAACCTTACATTAAGGTGACACTAAACGCCAGAGACCTTCAGTGAACAAAACAAACATTTCTCACCCTAAACGCCTGCCCAACCTGCTCCGTTCCGTCGTGGGTAAAAATAGGAGCTAGCTAGCGTCACTTTCTGCACATCAAGATTATTTCAATAATAATTTGTCCTTCATTTGACAATATGAATCGTGCACTGCGCCTCAAGGAGTTGTCAGCAAAACCGTAGGGACCCTGCAGAAGGGTCGAAGCCTACTGGCAACGTTAATGCCGTTGTCAAATGATCGCGTTTTAGGGACTCTGCAAAAGGGTCGAAGCCTACTGGGGCCCAGGGTCTCTTTCTTAAAGGAAGGCCCCAGTGCGAAGAGCAGAGAAGGAACGGGGTGAGGTGTTTAGTCAGCAAGAGTCTGACACTGTTTTCCGCTCCGATTTTTGCCCATCATAAAAAAAAAAAAACGAAAAAAAAGATCGCGTTAAGTCGTGGCCACAGCTCACTTTAACGTCGCTTATCGCGATAATTCTCGGCATTTCTCGTTAGTGTAGCCCGGACATAAAAATAAATAATCATTCAACAATTATGAACTGTTTTTAATTAGACAAACTAAAACCCAAGGCCGCCTATCAATTGTTTCATTTAACAAGTGTAGGCAAAACAATTATAAATTCTTCTCCAATTAAAAAGATATTATGAGGAAACGACGCAATACACCACGATGGTCTGTGAGACCGGTTTTTGAAGCGATAACACTTATTAGTATTAAACTGCAGAATTCCAACATAATATAGATGATAAGCCTCTTACAGCGGTTTTCCCCACGTAAAAGTTGAAATAAAATGTTAGGTATTGGAAATATTCTCTCAGTGATAAAGTGAAACAATTTTTCTAATCAGTTTATTAGTAACTAGCGACCCGCCCCAGCTTCGCACGGGTGCAATGCTGATACTAAACGTATTATGCATGTATTATACATATAAACCTTCCTCATCAATCACTCTATCTATTTAAAAAAAGCCGCATCAAAATCCGTTGCGTAGTTTTAAAGATTTAAGCATACCTAGGGAGAAAGCGATTTTGTTTTATACTGTGTAATGATTAATAAAAAATTACACACAAAAACACAATCTTTCATCTTTGTAATATCAACACAGTACGCGACATACTACTTTGTTAATATTACTAAGAGGGTCAGTGGGTTTTTTTTATGGTAGATAAAAATCATCGAATGACGAATCCCACTCTTGAGCGGAACGGGAAACAGTGTCAGACTCTGACTAAAGAACCTACCCCGTGCCTTCCTTGTCTTATTCCCAGAGACCCGGTGTAACGCTTTCGCACCAACCCTCAGCTCCGGGAGGCTTCGACCCTGTAGGGCCCCTACGGTTTGCTGACAACTCCTTGAGGCTCCTTGAGGGTCAGTGGGTAGTCTTAGATAAGTTCAACCCCGTTGCTATGGTTACGCGTAGCCCCCCCACCCCCACTTCAATCATAATCAACTTTATAATATTCCCACTATTACGACTAGGTACAGCTAACTGTATTTAATGATTTTTTTCGTGAAATAACAATTATTAACGGTAAGGCAATTAGACAATCTAAGAAGATTGTATTGACGAATTTAATTATAAACACGTAATTCACACGTGTACGCGGGCAAAAATGTTGAACCAAAATGGCGGTCTCGCTAGTATGATTACGCTCAGCCACTTCGACTAGAACCCGAAAATCGGCTACTAAGCATTTAAGGTCAACCGCCATGATGGTCCAACTTATTTGACGAAGATTATATTGATCTACTTATACATCAACTGCATTTCTTTAGGTACTTAACTAAATGGAAATAATCTTGAAATGTCTTTTATCTAAAAAATTTACTAAAAATGTGTACAATTGTTATTTACTTACGTAGAATTATGTTAGGTAACTAACTAAATTTAAACAATCTTTGTATGTACTTTATACTATTTTTTTTAAATAAAGGGACATATCAAGATAGAATCATAAAAACATTTATAATATGACCTCTGACCTTTAAATACTTGATGACTAACGCACACATTGCGTCAAAAAATTGTTATCACAACACTAAACACGAAACACACACTTCAATATCACTTTTTAACACAGTTTTAACACTACATTTTTACACAAAGACAATTATTTATTTACACTATATCTGTTAAAATTTATTAACACTAAAAGTCTCCTAAAACAATATTTTTGTTTATTCGAAAGGACTGTTCATATAACCGGCGCGCACGCATGCTCCTCCGATGCGAATAAATACGATACGAATATATACCCCTCCTTCTCTTTATCCCACAAATATATACTACTGTCCCTTTCTAACAACTGCCCAATATATTTAGACACTTCCTGGTTTACTGCAAGTAAGCATTTGTAATAACAAAGTCAATAATACAAAGGGTCTTAGATGTTTGGTTTGTTGTACTTGTAAGCAAAATTGTAAGGAGTTGTAACAAATGAATGAAGACTAGGGGTTCTTTGGGTTAAAATGGCGAACAAAGTAAGATAAAAGGGGTCATAAATGGATTTTAGTAAAAATGTACCTGAACTAATAATAAGGGTCTCGAGAATCGAACGCAGTGCAAATTATTATCAAAATTAAAACGCCTAATTTATTGGCTTATGTTTAACAAATAACAGACAAAAATAGTAAATGATTACAAATATTAAAACAGCATTTCAATATAAAATTATAAACAAAGTTTTTACATCTCGCTATACTATTTAAACAAACTGACTCCAAATAAAACATTGTGAACCCAAAAATAGTCAGTGAACAGAAATTATTAACCATAAGTATTTCAATTTAAAATGCCATACAAAAAAATTTCGTTATCCAATTAAAGTGAATTACCCTCTGCAAAAAAATTTTAACGCAGTTCAAATTGTTATCAAAATTAAAACGCTAAACTTATTATTTTATTCAATCATACAATTTAGAATTACTTAGATTGGCCATACCGCTATAGAATATCAGCTATGTCTATGTTTATGTTTCCACTGCTATGGGACTACAGTTAGATCTATTGATGCTTTATTCATAAAATAATCGAAGCAGGTTGTATGATAACTGTAATTATCATATTTTAATCAACATAAATAAGTTAACTAACCGGCAAAATGCAAAACACATGAGAAAATTTGTATGTATGCATTGTCAGGATTCCTGACTTCGCTCTATACGTAGTGAATATCTATTACATAATCATACCGGGATCGAAGGTGTGGTGGTAAGGGCAGTGGTGGCCGAGTGGTAACGGCCCCGACTTACGAGTTGTAGGTCGCGAGTTCGAACCCAGCCAGGCGCATTACTTTGTGTAAATTATTTCATCACCACTGCTCTCAAAACGGTGAAGGAAAACATCGTGACGAAACCGGCATGTTCTAGAACCAAAAATTCGAAGACATGTGACATCCACCAATCCGCACTGGGCCCGCGTGGTGGATTATGGCCCAATCCCCTGTCCTAGAGAGGAGGCCTGTGTCTCTGCAGTGGGAACATTAAAAAGGCTGATGATGATGAACAGATTTTCAGGTCGAACAGATATATCGAAGTGCGGGTCAGCAACTTTCAACAACCTTCTTGCTTTCAGAGGCACGTAGTAGTCACAGTTACCCACCCAGGGTTACTCATCCACAATCTGACCTTGCTAAGTGCGGCTTAACCTCAAAGATAGAAAGATGTGGTTGGCACTACAAAGAAAGGCTCTTTTTAAATCCGCAAGCGAAACTTCAAGCTACTCCGAACCCAAACCTCCTGGGTGTGATACCTGGCTCTCACTTAGAAGTCTCAGTTCGATTCCCGGTAGATATCGGAATAATTTTCCAATTGGGGCCTATAGTTCGCGTCTGAAAGGAAGGCTCTGACCATGGCATATATGGCAACGTAGGATTGGGGTAGGTGTTCAGTCGTCGGTAGTCAGTAAGAGTCTGACACTGTGTCCCGCTGCGCCCAAGGGCAGGTTTCGTCAGTGGATGATTTTTACCTACCATAAAAAAAAAACTTCAAGCTACTTAGATAAAACCTTGGCGTACATAATAAATATCTATACATAGCTAGCTAGCTACCCGTAAGATTAGGATCGTTGAGGCAAACGGTGGGCAATTTGTATGCTCTATTTAAAATGCCGTCGTCTCCAGGAGTTTAATCTAGTGAAAGGTCCCGTAATTATCTGTGAGGGCCACTTGCATGATTAGCCATTAAATGCTTGGCTGGAATATGTGGGATACTATTCATCTCATTACTTTGAAGGAAATGGGTGAAGGGAAAGATTCTTGAACTTGTTTCTTGGACTTATTAAAGTAATTTTGATGTACACGTGTATTTTTAAAATCTATATCTACACTAATATAATAAAGAGGTAAAGTTTGTTTTTTTGTTTCTTTGTTTGTATGAGGTAATCTCTGGAACTACTGGTCCAATTGGAAAAATTTTAGCAACAACAGAAAGCTGCTTTACTCCTGAGTGACATAGGCCATATTTTATGTACGCGGGCGAAGCCGCGGACAAAAGCTAGTTTTCAATATTCATATACTTAGATGAACATTTTTGTATTTTTTAAATCTATATATATATTAAAGGAGAAATTGTTTGTCTGACATATAAACGCGCAGGCAAAACTACTGGGACAGGGAGCGTGTGAAATTTTGCACAAGGTTTCCTTCTATGACGTAGGTGAGCACTAAGAAAGGATTCCCAAAAAATCGTACCCTAAGGAGATGAAACGAGGTTCCAAAGTTTGTGTAGAGAAACTTATTTTCATGCGGACGAAGCCGCTGGCAGAAGCTAGTATTATAATAAGAAATAACAATAAATCTCTCTCTATTTGTTCTTATCTTGTATCTGCTTTGTGTTAATAGAATTTAATATCCGAAATTTTAGCAAAATCGCAATGAGATCGTAGTCCGTAGGGACTGCAAATGGGTCGAAACCTACTGGAGCCCTGGGTCTCTTTTTGAAAAGAAGGCTTGGCCCCAGTGCTAACGGTAAATCGGTTCGGGGTGAGGTTTTTAGTCAGTAAAGTAAGAGTCTGACACGGTTTCCCGCTCCGCTCCAGAGCGGGTTTCGTCATTGGATTATTTTTGCCCACCATAAAAGAAAATGAGATCGTTTTTTATGTTTAAATGACGAATTAAAAAAAAAATTACGGACTTGGGGATGTTTAATTGACGATGCCAAGTTGCATTTGTAGCGACATCTATGACGCCACATTGGAACTACAAGAAATCCTGCATCGCGCAATGAAAGTTCTCCGCGCGATTAGAACATATACGACAGCCCGAAGTCAACTATCGGGCAGTAGCCCACCAGACTATAACACCTGTCTGGTCGGAGGATCCTCCCATTTTCAAAGGAGGAATGTGGGACTTTACTCTCTGTTCCACCTACCTCCAAACTGGTGACCCTCGACAAAGAACGTCAGCGCAGCCTTCGTGCAAGTACTTCGTGACGTCATCATCACTTCCTCAAGCTTTCGAGCAGCGAGCCATACAGCCAGCACCCACGGCTATAAAGGGTATCCTGACCACCAGCATGACATCCTGGTCATACCTGGTCATCACCTTCAGCCTCACCAGCGACCTTGGCTAAGCACCTGCACCTTCGGCCAGTCACAAGAAGAGCCTTGAACAACCTCTCCTGGTCGACGACAGCAGTCAAGCCCTACGTCGCACAGCACCGCTCCGACTCACTGGAGCCAGCTGCATTACTCCGACTCACTGGAGCCTGCAGCAATCATCCCGACTCACTGGGATAGCACCACCCCGACTCACTGGGGCATCACCGCAGACAGTTCCGACTCACTGGAGCCTGCAGCAATCATCCCGACTCACTGGGATAGCACCACCCCGACTCACTGGGGCATCACCGCAGACAGTTCCGACTCACCGAGAACTATGCGGAATCCGGTTCCGACTCACTGGAGCCAGCAGCATTACTCCGACTCACTGGAGCCTGCAGCAACCATCCCGACTCACTGGGATAGCACCACCCCGACTCACTGGGGCATCACCGCAGACAGTTCCGACTCACCGAGAACTATGCGGAATCCGGTTCCGACTCACTGGAACCAACCTACCACTGGCCTGGCACGCATCAAGAAGCCTCAAGAACCATCGATCTCCGATCTCCGGAGGGGAGTGATGTAGCGACATCTATGACGCCACATTGGAACTACAAGAAATCCTGCATCGCGCAATGAAAGTTCTCCGCGCGATTAGAACATATACGACAACCCGAAGTCAACTATCGGGCAGTAGCCCACCAGACGATAACACCTGTCTGGTCGGAGGATCCTCCCTTTTCAACGGAGGTATGTGGGACTTTACTCTCTGTTCCATCTACCTCCAAACATTCATCTTTAAATCAGTATTGCAGCAACGTCGTTCAAAAGTATTGGCAATATAACTCAAGGATGCGGGCCGTCTCTCCTACTTTCGTTTTCTAAAGTCTGTGTTTGTCAGCAAATCCAATTTGCTCACAAACGCAGTTCGTATTCAGGACTAAACTTCAAAAAGATTTGCTACTCAACGTTCGTAACTATTCTGTCTGCTGAGTTACCAGCGTGGCAACTGGCAATTGGATTGAGCAAGCTTGGTGACGCTTGAATTTACTGCCTAAATTATATATTACTAGCTTTTACCGGTGGTTTCGCCTGCGTGAAAGTCGGTAAACCCGCAGGTTTTTTTGGTGGGAAACATCATCTAATGACGACTCCTGCCCTAGGTCGGGACGGGAAACAGTGTCAGACTCCTACTGGGGCCTCTACATTTGCTGACAACTCCTTGAGGCAAGCGGTAACAGAGCGCACCGTCGACGACTTGGCTTAGTCTGGACTGTTACCGTACGACGCGACTCTCTTAAGGGTTGAGTTTCGTAAAATCCGTTCTTAGTAGACGTCTACACTCCTACAGGAGCTTTGACATGTGAAGGAACTTACCTGCCAAATTTTAACTTTGTAGGTGCTATATTTTCTGAGATTGATGATTAATCAGTGAGTGGTATTTCGCTTTTACAATATAGATGTATTTAAAATAAAACTAATACACTCTGGCGCCTACAATACAACATTTAATTAAACTGCGTATGATAGTCTGCATACCAAAAACTATTTGATTACATTCATAAGACATAATAGCATAACAACAGGACATTATTTATTTAACTATATACTTATACACACATAAGGAAAAAAAATTAACAGACGCAGTATTTTCTTGCATATGATCCGACATTTATCAATGGTGTTTCTGTTTTGTTTGCGATTTGATTTAAAAAATAAATATTTTGATTTTAGGACTGTTTTGGTAGCTTACTACGAGTATTTCAATTAATTGCCGACTCCACATTGTATATCATCAAATTGTCAAAATTTCACTATAATTTAAGTTAAACTAGCGACCCGCCCCAGCTTCGCACGGGTGCAAAGGTGATATATTATACCTATAAACTTTCCTCTTGAATAACTCTATCTATTAAAAAAAACCGCATCAAAATCCGTTGCGTAGTTTCAAAGATTTAAGCATACAAAGGGACATAGGGACAGAGAAAGCGACTTTGTTTTATACTATGTAGTGAAGTACGTTTGTCACAAATTCACGTACCTTTGGCCAAATGTGCAGAATAATTATATCCTGTAATAACAGAGGATACTTTTCATCCCGGGAGAATGTAACTTTTTTTTCCAGGCCGGCTGACCCACTGGCTTAAGCTTAAAGAAATTACATTAAATAAAATGATCTTAATATTCCCGCTGTACATAAAACTGCACTCGATAATAACTCCTAATCGTATCAAATTAGAATCGATTTCCGAGTGGAGGACAAATAAGCCATTGATCCATGTAAAACAATGCTATTCAGCTGGATTCGATTAAACTGGATCTATTGTCTCCCTACAAAGTGAGCTAGACTCGCGACCCTAGCACATTCCGTTTGCAAACGGCATAAGAGCGCAACCTTATTGGTTCTGATCGGTCTACCGGACCGTAGGAATAGGGTCACAGGAACCTCACCTTGCGTATAATGACGTATGTACGTTTGCAAATAAATATGTTTACTTACGAATGAAGATACTGATGTAGTGATTTACTAGTTTGTTATTTCTTACCTGTAAAAAAGAAAACAATATTATTAACACACAATTATAATAGCGGTTTTTTAAGGTGGGAAATATACTCCAATGACAAATCCCGTCCTTGGGTGGAACGGTGATAGTATCAGAATTTTACTGACTAACCAACTCACCCCATTCCTTATATGCCTTTCATAACAGGGCCGAGCCTTCCTTTCAGAACGAAAGAAGAAAGAAGGCTCTTTTCCCTAGTGGGCTTCGACCCTGCCTGCTGGCAAGCTAGCCCCTATGGTATTGTTTTGCTGACTCCTTGAAATATAATTTCGCTGATAGATTTATGAAGGCAATTTGAAAAACCCCCCATTAAACAAACCACGTGATAATCCAACGGACGCGAAACGCACAGGACCGTTCATTCTGGCAAAAATTGTGGGAGGCGTTTCAGCTAAAAGATGTCCACTGAAATTGTAATGTTATCATCATGACTCCCCTAACTGTGAGGTATGTGGGTGCAAGGAAGACATACAGCATGTGTTGGTGGAATGTGACCGATACAAGGACAAATGGATTTTTTTGTTAAAATATTTTAAGTTGTCTGCAATGAATGTAGGAGTTTTTAATGGTATCTTAACCAAGCCTCAATGTAATGCAGCAAAACTTTTATATTCCTTTCTTGATTTTAGAAAATAAGTTTAGTTTTTGATTGTTGGTAAAATGATAGTAGGTACGATGGGATTGACATCATCACAGTAGTGCTCAAAAATCCCTTAAAAAAAAAGAAATAAAAATCATAAACACTTGTGTGTAAAAACCTATTTATTACCTTTGGTTAAATTTACTGAAGGGTGTGATTGTTGGGCATAAAACTCATAATTACTAATAGAAAACTACGTTCCAACTTAACGCCCACTAAACGGCATACAAACCCGTAAAACCCAGTCATAAAAAAACCCCATAATGTAAAAAAATAAAGCTCAAGGAGTTGTCAGCAACCGTAGGGACCCTGCAGAAGGGTCGAAGCTAATTAGGGTCACGGGTTTGCATCTGAAAAGGAAGGCTCTGGCCCTGGTATGTATGGCGATGTAGGAACGGGGTAGGTTGTTTAGTCAGTAAGAGTCTGACACTTGTTTTCCGCTCCGCCCAAGAGCGGGACTCGTCATTGGATGATTTTTACCTATCATAAAAAAAAACCTTGTATAGTTCGTTTTTTAATTCTAGACTACGATTTGACAACTCAGAATGTCACTCTAGAAATATGTTCCCAATTTTCTGGAGTTTGACATTTTAAGTTGTCAAATCGTAGTCTAAAAAAACGAACTATCTTACTAATATTATAAATGCGAAAGTTACGATGTTTGGATATTTGTTACTCAATGACGCCAAAACGGCTGAAATTTGGCACAGGCTTAGGATACACTCCGGAATAGGACATAGGCAACTTTTTATCCCGGAAACCCCAACCCCAACACCACGCGGGCGAAGCCGCGGGCAAAAGCTAGTATTTAATGAAGAAAGTGCACGATAGCTGCATTTAATGGAGAGGGCTTAGTATTCCTCAGTCCTCGATGTGGCCTGCCGATAATTGACTACAAATTGGATGCCTTGGCTGCTGATTGTGCCCTGGCTTCATTTGCTGTTCTGGAAGCGAAGATATTTTTAGCTTTGATGGCAGTGCTCGTGCCAAAGATATTGGCTTGTGCGTAAGCTATGTTTTTTTTAAAATTTGTGATTTATTATAATTACAACTCATATGTACCTAATCTTCAAGTTTATCTAGGATATTACTGTCTTTTCATTTCTCCATATAATTGCGTTCAGCATTTAGATTTAATTCGCCCTTGATAGAAACTGGACTACCCTTGCCAGAATCTAAAATCGGTAGTGCCGACTGCCGCAACGCAGAATTTTGCGATGTGCACCGCGGTCTTTGTCGTTTATTTAAAATAGAGTAATGTCTTCTTATAAATACATATGTTTATTACAATCAATGGCAGATAATCGGCAATAGTTGCTGTAAGTTGTGTTGCGGTGACGTGAAAAAGAACGGCAGACGGCACTGTCGATCTTAGCGGCGCGGCGCCGCAACTCGGGTTTCGGCCCATAGTCTCTCGCACGTTTCGGCCCTTAGTCTTTGGCTCACATTATCACAAAAGCATACGTAGCGTACCTACTTTAAATAAAATACCACATAGCATGCAGTCGACGCAGTATAAATCCAGCTATAATTGGCTAACTTCCGCAACCACTGGCCTCACGTGCCGACCTTCGTAACTGCAGCGAAGGACATACCATGTGGGTGTCACTATACAAGCACGTTCAGAAGAATCTAGTGCAGTGTTCCGCATAGGGTGTGCCGCTAAGACATACCCGTGTGCCATGGTGGTATTTTGGTGTAACTCGGAAAAATAAGGTTATAATTTTTAGTTAATAAGAAAAAAAACCGACCAAGAGCGTGTTGGGCCACGCTCAGTATAGGGTTTCTGAAGTTTCCCGTCAGTCACTTGTTGACTACGGAACCCTAAAAATGAGATCAACCTAGGAATTGTAGAACACTGATCTAGTGAATAACCTGTGTCAGTGTAAAGAGGGGGCAGGTTTTTTTTTATTGATTATAGGTTCGTGCTTGACCGCTATCTCACCTGATGGAAAGTGACGTTGCGGTCGACGATGGAGGGACGCGGTTACCTAGAAGTAACCATTCACTCTTGACTTAAAGATTCCCGATTTGTAGCCTCAGGAAACCATTGAACATCATCATCTTCCTGCCCTTGTCCCGTTTTATTTGGGGTCGGCGCAATATGTCTTTTTCTTCCACTCTGTCCTGTCACCCGTCACGCTATCACTAACTCCTCTTTCTTTCATATCACTTCTCAAATACCATACCATTGAACATGAATACCCTTGAACATGCGTATACCATTGAACATGCGTTTGATAAATTTTAAGGAGCTAACTGATGACAGAGACTTGAACATACTTAGGCCATATTTCTTCTTTTAGCTCATCATCATCATCTTAGCGACAGTCCCGGTTGCACACCTTGGCTTTCACCTCGGTGCCCGGGGTCCGCTTTCCTACACAGACGCCTCCACTTCGCTCGGTCTTTCGCGTCGCGACATTTCTTCTTTTAGCTATTCATAACTAAGCTTCGCAATTTTCTTGGAGCAAACCTTCTGAAACCTTATTAAAATATTCGTACCTACATAAACATTTAAAATTCTAAAATATACGTGGCATTTAGAAATCCGTACCTTATTTTATAAAACTTTGTAATGAAAACCTTGAGTATTAAATTCTTCAGTAACGACATCCAATTAGTTGCTCTCACATTATTTTATTAAAGCTGTTTCACTGAAAGATATTAACACGAACCTGACTTTACGACATGAGAATATATTTTATAAAGTACCCTTATTTTAGACGTTTGCTTAATAAAGTCGCATTTTTTACATGAGTGTTGTATCCACAGATATTTTATTTGTAAATACGACTATTTAATCGTATTTATAAATTATAATAAAATAATAATTTTTGAAAAATAACAGTGTAGAAAAAAAACTGACAATATTAAGGATGCTAAAAAATAAAATGAAATTAAAAACAAAAGAGAAAACATAAAATCACTCTAAATTAACTACAATAAGAAAAAATGACGAAACGCAAAATGCTGTGAAGTACTATCCATTACAGTGCATATTAGTAAAAATATTATCTTTACGGAATTGATCAAAACTATCACTGTGCACATCAGTCACATTACTATAGCTGTTAATTGTTTTGCACAGTCTAGGTACCTATTACATGTTTAGTTGCACCCAACACTGTTCTTCTTGTATAGGTACCTGGATAACGAAAGAGCAACTACTTCGCGTGCCTAGCTTACGTACAAAAATCGTAAGTGGTCACTTTCGCAGTCAGTCTGCATCGCTGTACAGCGCTAGAGGGACATGAGTTATAAATATAAGAAATGGTTAATTGTGCTGGCAAGGAGGGGTTGGAGCGAGGGGGACGCCGTACGCAGCGGCGTCTTTGAATGGATTTGATTTTCCCATCACAAATAGTGCTTGTGACGCCATATATTTATATTATATATGGAGTCACAAGCACTATTTATATATATTCATCTCACTCCTGGGCAAAGGCCTCACTCCACTCCTTCCATGCATCGCGGGCACGCGTTTCCTCTTGCCAGTTCGGGAGGAATTTGTCTAGCTTATCGCGCCATTTTCTTCGTAGTCTGCCGAGACCCCATAGCATGTCTCAGGGCACCAACTTTGTGTTACTTTGGCTCACAGTTTTTCGGGCTTAAGGCAGACGTCCTACCCAGTCTCATTTGAGTTGAAAACTCATGATTCATCTATATTTTGAATATTATACTATAAGAAAATTGAACTTTGAACTGAGCTCGTTGTCCAGCCGTCCGGTAACTAACCGGGCTTTTTTTTTATGGTAGGTAAAAAACATCCAATGACGAGTCCCGCTCTTGAGCGGAGCGGAAAACAAGTGTCAGACTCTTACTGACTAAACAACCTACCCCGTTCCTACATCGCCATACATACCAGGGCCAGAGTTTCCCGTTCCACCCAAGGGCGGGATTCGTCATTGGATGATTTACACCTACAATAAAAAAAGCTGTATTATTAGAATTCAAGTTTTCATATCACAAAATCTTAAAACACACATAAATAGCTCATTTCCATACACGCAAGACAAACATAAATTGTCCAATTTCACTAAGAACCTTATTACTCAAGAAATACAGTCCTTTTTCCTTTGATTCGCTAAACCCTTTGATCTGTAGTTTAAGGCAAAGTAAAACTCAATCTTAGGTGTTTAGAAATAGGGTTTAAAGTAGTTTGGAAACTAGACTAGAAGGAACCTGGTAGGTTTAGTTAATTGAGTTGAGTAGGCACTAAAAAAACCAAGGTGAAAAGGTATTGTTACTCGCCTCATTTATTGTTATATTAACTATAAGTGAGGTAAGTTACAATACCTAGTGGTAATTGCCTTTTTTATTAGCGTTCTGTACAGCCCATTCTAGTAGGCTCTGCGAACTTAGCGCTTTTGCACTCGTACAAAAAGGTTTTCAAAAAATAAATTCCATTTACGGAAGTTTGCTAGCAGCACACTGCAAACTATATCTTTTATTAGTTTCAGTATGAAAACTTGAGAGCAATGGTGGCCGAATTGTAAAGTACGTCGTTGTAAGTCGGACTTAGGAGTTGTTGATCGCGGGTTCAAACTCAGGCAGGAGCATTAGTTTGTGTAATTTATTTCATCACCACTGCTCTCAAAACTACATATATCGTGTAGGTAGTATCGGAAAATATCGTGAGGAAGCCGGCATGTCCTAGGACCCAAAAAACGTGACATGAGCCACACGTTAGAGTATTCTGGGTCTCTTACATCTGCACTTTGCAGAATTTAATGAGTGCCACTGATGCTGCAGTTAACGTAGCTACTGAGCCCAAACGATTAAAATTAAAATTTCTTTATTTCAGACCCAATAGTCCATACATTGTTAGTGTGTTAGTAACAAAAAATGCTTATTGTACTATTTGTGTTATTAGTAACCTATAGTTAATTCCACCCAATGTCTCTGGATGGCGCAATCCGGCCTGTAAGCAATCATTTTCAGGATGTTTTTACGAGTGTTGCGCAAGCGTTGTAGTGAGGAAGCCGCTTCAATTTAACGGGTTTGCCTACCATCGATTCGAGAAGAGAAGAAGACTATTATTAAAAATAACCTATATATATAAAAGGAGAAACTGACTGACTGACTGACATGTCAACGCACAGCCAAACTACTGGGACTAGAAGCATGAAATTTTGCACAAGGCTTCCTTTTATGACGTAGGCGAACACTAAGAAAGGGTTTTTCAAAATTCAGCGTCTAAAGGGATGTAATGGGGGTCTAAAGTTTGTATACAGAACTCTACTTTCACGCGGGCAAAGCCGCTGGCAGAAGGCTAGTCTCAAATAAAGCCTGAATTCTTGAACATTATTGTAGGCACAATATTAGTGTAATGATGATAACTTCATAATAGCCTTGTTTTTGGTACGGCGAGGAAAATCGAGTTATCCAGCTCAGCTAGGAATTATCCCTAGCGTACCTAAGAACATTTTACAAGTTTATTGTCTGGATTTTAGATGTTATTTTTGTTTGCAAATGGAAGGAAGATTCTGATCTGTATTTGAACAGGATTTTCGATTTAAGTATCTGGGTATTTTAGTATGATAGATACTTACGAATGTAGTATATTTAGTTTTGATCGCAGAGTGTGATATCCTGGGATTAATAACAGGAGGATTTTTTTTATTTTCTATGTGAAAAATTAAGGACTTCCTCACTTCTCACAGCCGGGATGCCCACTTCGATTTCCAGACACCACAGGCGCGGATCGATTCCCTATTTGTAATGTAGATTCCGAATGCTTCCCACGAGGTGTACCGATGACCCGGTGAGGGTAGTGGGACTCTGATAGATGCGAGACGCATAGCGCCGGTCTTATATTTAGTTTTTTTTTCTCCGCTCTACAAATACTCGTCTTATACGATGACCCTCACACCGTTCTGGGCTTATCTATTTTTACAAGCTTTTATTTAGTTTCACCTGTCCCGTTGTCTGTCGTTCTGTAATCAAATCTTGCAACTTAAATTTGATCCACTTCCCGGTTTCCGATTGAGCTGAAATTTGGTATACACGTTTAGTTCGGATGACAATGCAATATTATGATGACATGGAGCTGATCTGATGATGGAATCGCGAGGTAGCCATAGGAACTCTGTAATTAAACGGTACAACCACGTCGAGTTTGGGCTCGTGTGAATCGTCTTGACGAGTTTTATTTATATAAGTATAGACCACCGCTATAAAAGCTTGTTATGAAAAAAAATATTTTCATTGAAAACTTGTTATTTACAAGCTTTTATTTACTTTCACCTGTCCCGTTGTCTGTCGTTCTGTAATCAAATCTTGCAACTTAAATTTGATCCACTTCCCGGTTTCCGATTGAGCTGAAATTTGGTATACACGTTTAGTTTGGATGACAATGCAATATTATGATGACATGGAGCTGATCTGATGATGGAATCGCGAGGTAGCCATAGGAACTCTGTAATTAAACGGCACAACCACGTCGAGTTTGGGCTCGTGTGAATCGTCTTGACGAGTTTTATTTATATAAGTATAGACCACCGCTATAAAAGCTTGTTATGAAAAAAAATTTTTTCATTGAAAACTTGTTTTTTTAGTGATATCGCCTATATCACTCTGGAATACGCTTCCTCTGAATGTCAGGATAGCTAGCAGCCGTTGGCACGTAATACATTCGCAAAAAGTTGGCAGAACCACTGTAATGGTGGAGCTACGCTCAGGCTTCCTGTATACGACGCCGGAACCGCACCGGTGCCGTACCGCAATTATATGTATACGAAGGATAATTACTCATGGGCCGTGCCGCCGCCGCACCGCGGCCGCGTCGGCGCCGGACCGCCAGAGCGCGATTCTGAGATATTCATAAAATTTTTCTTCATAATTTCTAAACTCTTCAAAAAGTACATGAAATTCACCCTTATCCTCCCTAAAGGATAAAACAGGGTGTACCCAAAATCTTCTTCTGCGTTTAATAATTTCCTCTTGCCGTTGCTTGAAGATAAAATAAGTGAGTAACACTTTCTTTTTTTTTACTTAATGTTAACATTATATAGATACGAATAACAGTGAAGTCTGTACAGTTACACCGACAATATTACTGAACTGTGATCGCTGCTTTATTAATCAACGCGGATACAATACGGTTTTTACGCGGCGACGGTGCGGCTTCGATGCGGCTACGGCATGGTGGTGATGCGATTTTGATGTGAATACACAGTATTGCGGTCCGGCGCCGGTGCGGTTCCGGCGTCGTATACAGGAAGCCTTAGGGTTGTTTTCTTAGAGAAAAGAACCTCTGGTGCCTTCAACTTTTCCCTGTTAGTACAGAGAAAAGTCGAGACGCTCCATGGGGTCATTACAACGACGAATTACATTGCCGAAGAAGACCCAAATTTACATATCCATAATGTTCTTGCTATTCAACCCCTGTACTACCGAACACGAAGTGTATTCAATTAGGGTCGGTTCATATCTGACGGAACATGCGTCGCGTATTATCGGTCGCGTAACGCCAGAACAGACAAATGTATAGAAAAATACTTGACCGTTCACACTCAACCGATGATACGTTAGTGCGTCGAGCGTACAGCGTCTATTCCGTTTCCGTCAACGCATTATCGGTCGACGTAACAGCGGTAACGTCGCGCGCGCCACGCTCTACGTGTATTTTGATTGATGCATACTAGGCGTAACATTAGCAGAGATCGTTTGTGTGAACCAAGTGTTACGTCAGGATGGTCACAGTAAAACAAAGATACTTCCAATCGATTAGTTTATAATTATAAGCCTCCCAAATAGCAATAATTTCGATAGGCTTTATTTTAAAATTCAATATCACACAACACAACCGCTCTGTAGATGCTAACCGTAGAAACTGACTAGTGGCAGGACGGATGATACGCACGACGTATTTTCCGTTTGATATGAACCGACCCATTCGACCGAATAGACGCGACCGATGATACGCTCGACGCATCATCCGTCAGATATGAACCGACCCTTAAACATATTATAATATTCAAAGCGAACAAAGCAAGATTTAGCGACTATCGACAGTCCTCTATATCGACAGATTCTATATCGAGGAATAATTTATCGATAATTCGGCTCGTCTCGGTCAGTGGAGAACCGTTGGGGTATAATAGTGCTATTGCTTCCATTCAACACAATGGTAGCAATCTTGGGGATAGGTTTCGAAGCTGTCTTTGTTTTAGTTCCCTGTTCAGCTGCGTTTTTGGTTATTGTAGCGTAGCTTATAGTCTTTCTTAATGTATCGAAAATCAAAAACTAAATAAAATCTTCAATTCGAACCAGAAGTTCCTGGATAAGTGGGTTCAAACTTATCTGTGGCTTTACAATATTTTCTCTTTAATATTAAAAAAATAATGCAAGTTTGTGATTATGTTTATATCTAGTATACACCTCTTGAACTGTTTTCATAGGTAAGATTTTGCGGAACAAAGTGCGCGAGACCAAAACGCATTAAACCGATCAAAATTTAGAGCGCCTTCATATTAGCCGCAATGTGCCGCACGATAGCAGCGTGGCACGTTGCGGCTAATTTGAAGGCGCTCTTATGGGTGAAGCCAGTGGCAATAAATTGCTTGAAAGCCAATTGTGCATATGTTTGTACAACTTGAATGACCTTTAAAAATTCAAAATTTAACTGTCGTTTTTTCACACATTTTTACGATTTTTTTTTACTTAAATTTATTCCTTTATAATTTTAAGAAAGAGGGACATGCCCCCTGGATACCGAGGGGTAGTGCGTGTAGTATGTATTCGTGAATAACAAGTAACACTAAGACTATTAGACATGCCAAATGAATTGGTCTACTATGCATAATTTTTGCAATTCTAAAGAAGAAAAAAAGCCGTGATGGTAAATCTACGAGTATAAAGAAAGAACTGAAATTTTTATTTTCTGCACGTACTTAATCAAGTTCTTATCCTTATTGGAATACCAAGATTAAGGAACTGATGCTTCCGGTGTGGTCAAATAAATCTGTGAAAACCCGGAACGTGTTCGGATTTTTCAAAAGACTCAGATGTGATCAGTCAGATAATTTCACAGTATCATTGAGATGAACAGATGAACTGTCTCGCTGCTCTCGGGGTTCCCGTGCGCGCCTGCTGAATTTACACCTCCTGGAGTCAATTCTCGAGTTGGGCAAAAAGTATCATTCTCCATTAGGAATTACATGCTTGACACGTCCTTGGAAAGCTCGCAGATTTCTCGGGCGTCATGTCGAATTGTCGTCCCATCGAGCTATGACAGTAAATGAACAGAAAATCCACCTGTGTTTTGCGCACATGTTTGTGTATTATAATATATCTCCTGCGTACTTGGCTAACCTGTGTGGAGATTGGCCACCAATTGGTATAAAAGCATACGCCCCCCCCCCAGCCTCTAACTTTTAAACCATACGTTTAGAAACTGAACTTGATAGGATGAATAGATTCTGAAATATTTAAAAAAATAATTTCTGAACTAAGTTGGTAATTTAACCGTATATACAAGCATATATTTTAAATTCGTTTACATATTTTACTATCCTGAACACATCTACTTTCAAATCAAATAAAAAAAATTAAAATCAATTCACGCAATCTAAAATTACTACCGAAAACCCAACCAATAGTAATCCAATTTCCCGAGAGATGGCGCTATATTTTGGACTACTTAGGGTTCTGTTACATTGTCAAAAAATTGTGATGGACAGGAAACTTCGGAATCCTACACTGAGCGTGGCCCGACACGCTCTTGGCTGGTTTAATTTTAGTCTTCTAAGGTTGACTAATAGCTATCGCTGTCAGTGTAAATAACATCATACCCATAGAGTTCAAGTTTCTGTACAGTCGTTAGGTAGTATTGTAGTGAACAATAAAGTTTTTTTTTTTATACTCTGCGGATTTTTTTCTACAACATCTGTTCGTGCTTAAGTACTTAAAGTTTTCATCAGAACGACAATATCTTTAAGGACCGTGTTCCATTAGGCTAATTTAATTTATCTTTAGAGCTTTTCACAGAACCCTTTACAATGATAAACAGGATCAAAAACATCTGGCAATTTGGCAGAAGTGGTAAACGATGGAGCTTGAGGCACATTGCCAACTGGGGCGAAAATGTACCTAATTGTGAACGTGTTACAGCTTTCTTAAGAGCGGCCAACCGGACGTACGTTTTCATACAACCGCTCCTACGTGATTATGATGTTATTACACATCTATCATCAGACATTTTGGATACACAGATATCTCATGGATATTTCTAGGCTTCTATAGAAATCAAAACGTAAATTTATGTAAAAGTAATCCAGTAAAATACGTATCACGTAAAATAGCAGATTTTCAGAGGTCTTTACCTCTGAAAATTATTAGAGTAGGGTAGAGTAGGGTAGAGTAGGGTAGAGTTGGGTAGAGTAGGGTAGAGTAGGGTAGAGTAGGGTAGAGTAGGGTAGAGTAGGGTAGAGTAGGGTAGAGTAGGGTAGAGTAGGGTAGAGTAGGGTAGAGTAGGGTAGAGTAGGGTAGAGTAGGGTAGAGTAGGGTAGAGTAGGGTAGAGTAGGGTAGAGTAGGGTAGAGTAGGGTAGAGTAGGGTAGAGTAGGGTAGAGTAGGGTAGAGTAGGGTAGAGTAGGGTAGAGTAGGGTAGAGTAGGGTAGAGTAGGGTAGAGTAGGGTAGAGTAGGGTAGAGTAGGGTAGAGTAGGGTAGAGTAGGGTAGAGTAGGGTAGAGTAGGGTAGAGTAGGGTAGAGTAGGGTAGAGTAGGGTAGAGTAGGGTAGAGTAGGGTAGAGTAGGGTAGAGTAGGGTAGAGTAGGGTAGAGTAGGGTAGAGTAGGGTAGAGTAGGGTAGAGTAGGGTAGAGTAGGGTAGAGTAGGGTAGAGTAGGGTAGAGTAGGGTAGAGTAGGGTAGAGTAGGGTAGAGTAGGGTAGAGTAGGGTAGAGTAGGGTAGAGTAGGGTAGAGTAGGGTAGAGTAGGGTAGAGTAGGGTAGAGTAGGGTAGAGTAGGGTAGAGTAGGGTAGAGTAGGGTAGAGTAGGGTAGAGTAGGGTAGAGTAGGGTAGAGTAGGGTAGAGTAGGGTAGAGTAGGGTAGAGTAGGGTAGAGTAGGGTAGAGTAGGGTAGAGTAGGGTAGAGTAGGGTAGAGTAGGGTAGAGTAGGGTAGAGTAGGGTAGAGTAGGGTAGAGTAGGGTAGAGTAGGGTAGAGTAGGGTAGAGTAGGGTAGAGTAGGGTAGAGTAGGGTAGAGTAGGGTAGAGTAGGGTAGAGTAGGGTAGAGTAGGGTAGAGTAGGGTAGAGTAGGGTAGAGTAGGGTAGAGTAGGGTAGAGTAGGGTAGAGTAGGGTAGAGTAGGGTAGAGTAGGGTAGAGTAGGGTAGAGTAGGGTAGAGTAGGGTAGAGTAGGGTAGAGTAGGGTAGAGTAGGGTAGAGTAGGGTAGAGTAGGGTAGAGTAGGGTAGAGTAGGGTAGAGTAGGGTAGAGTAGGGTAGAGTAGGGTAGAGTAGGGTAGAGTAGGGTAGAGTAGGGTAGAGTAGGGTAGAGTAGGGTAGAGTAGGGTAGAGTAGGGTAGAGTAGGGTAGAGTAGGGTAGAGTAGGGTAGAGTAGGGTAGAGTAGGGTAGAGTAGGGTAGAGTAGGGTAGAGTAGGGTAGAGTAGGGTAGAGTAGGGTAGAGTAGGGTAGAGTAGGGTAGAGTAGGGTAGAGTAGGGTAGAGTAGGGTAGAGTAGGGTAGAGTAGGGTAGAGTAGGGTAGAGTAGGGTAGAGTAGGGTAGAGTAGGGTAGAGTAGGGTAGAGTAGGGTAGAGTAGGGTAGAGTAAGGTAGAGTAGGGTAGAGTAGGGTAGAGTAGGTGATGTGTATGTGTTCTCGCTCACTCAGTATTAAACTAGCATTCATTGGAAGCACACGATTTATCATTTCTTAACCTCCTACCCGATACAAACATATCATTGGCGACGAGGACGAAATTACCCTCACTAAGAAGAAAAAAAAAATGGCGAAGTCGTTTTTGGGGAATTTATCAACGTTTGATTACAAATCATGCGAGTGGTCCATTTATAAAGGACGGTTGAACCAATTTTTGAAGGTCAACGATGTGAAGGACGAAAACAAAAGTGCAGTTTTACTAACAAATCTTTCTGATGACTCATATCGATTGTTACGTAACCTGGCATATCCTGTCGAGTTGGAGGTTCTGGACTACAAGAAGCTGGTGGAATTGCTGGATACTCATTTTAAACAGAAGCAATGTTCATTTTCGGACAAGGCCAAATTTTACGGAGCGAAGAGGAGCTCAGGCGAGTCGTTGGGCGATTGGGCTGCACGACTGCGAGGATTGGCGAGCTACTGTAACTTTGGAGCGGCTTTAGACACAAACCTGACGGACCGTTTTGTCCTTGGTTTGGGAGCGGGACCTGAACGTGACAAGCTGTTTGAGCAGGATGCTTCCACGTTGGGGTTTTCGAGAGCTCTCGAAATAGCTGAGCGAGCAGAATGTGCAAGAGAGGCCAGGACCGTGATGTCCTCAGAAGTCACAGCAATAAAAGAAGAAGTCGTGTACAAAATAAGCGAACGTGAATGCAGGCGATCGAGAGACGGCAGCGGGTCACGTGGCAGGGGCGCTGGCGGGGCTCATGCGGTCTCGCGAGATGCAGGGCGCTTCTCGACGACGAAGAATGATTCTGATCAGTGCTGTGTAGTTTTCCGTTGTTCGGTATGCGGTTTAAAAGGTCACGACAGGGACAAGTGTCGCTACAAAAACTATAAGTGCCAAAAATGTGGAAAAGTGGGACATTTAAAAAAGGTGTGTAATAAAAAGAACAATGCCGGCCGTGTTCGCGTCAATAATATCGGAAGCGACAATAGTGACACTGAAACAGATAGCAGCTGTAAGGAATGTCATAATTTCAATATAAGGTACGTAACAGAAAAACCGTTGAGTTTAAATATTAAAGTGGGTGACACAAATGTGACTATGGAGTTAGATTCCGGGTCTGGAGTTTCGGTCATGTCAAAGAGAATGTACTTAGAATTGTTTGCACACAACAAGTTAATTGACTGTAAAATCAAAATGTGTTTATATAACGGACATAAAATTTCGCCGTTGGGATTCTTCCATCCTGTAGTTGAATATGAAGGCCAAAAGAAGAAAATTAAGATATATGTAGTAGACTCGAATGGCCCACCCCTACTTGGGCGCGATTTCATGTCCGCCTTCGGTTTAATTTTAACAAATGTTTATAAAATAAGCCAAGATGATGATGTAAATGCATTATTGGAACAGTTTCCGGATTTATGGAAAGATGAACTTGGTTGTTTTAATAAGTTTAAAGTCCAATTGCAATTAAAGGAAAATTCAGTACCCAAATTCTTTAAGGCCCGACCAATAGCGTTTGCTTTAAAGGACAAGGTGGAATCAGAGCTAAATAGATTAGTCAGTTTGGGTATACTAGTTCCGGTTAGTAGTTCACGTTATGCAACACCGATAGTACCTGTCCTAAAGGATAATAACACAGTTAAGATAGCTGGTGATTTTTCAGTAACTCTAAATAAGGACCTTATAATAGATAAGTACCCGTTACCTAGGATTGAAGAAGTGTTTGCTAAACTTGGTGGAGGAGAACATTATTCAAAAATAGATTTAAAAAACGCATATAATCAATTTTGTCTCTCTGAAGATTCCCAGGAGTTGACTACCATTAATACGCCCAAAGGATTATTCAAATACACACGCCTAGTTTACGGTCTTGCAAATGCTCCTGCTGTGTTCCAAAAGGCAATGGAAGTCTTGTTGTGTGGTATCGAAGGAGTCAGTATTTGGTTAGACGATATTTGTTTGACAGCGCCAACGAAAGCACTGCATATGATGAGGTTAGCACAGGTTCTAAGTAGATTAAATGAGGCAGGTTTGCGGCTGCAAAAGAACAAATGCGAGTTTTTTAAGGACAACGTAACATACTTAGGGTACGTTATCGATAAAAACGGATTACGAACGAACCGTGATAAAGTTAAAGCAATATTAAATGCGCCAGAACCAACAAATGTCACAGAAGTAAAAAGGTTCTTAGGTGTAGTCAACTACTACAGAAACTTTATTCCAAATGCGTCGAGCATTATGAGCCCGCTCCACGAGTTGCTGCGCAGCGGCGCGCGGTGGGAGTGGGGACCGCGCCAGCGCCGCGCGGTACGGCGCGTGTGCGCCGAGCTCGCCTCCGAGCGCGTGCTGGCGCACTTCGAGCCGAGTGCGCAGCTAGTGCTAGCGGTGGACGCGGGCCCGCACGGGCTCGGGGCAGTCTTATCTCAACGGGACAGCGATGGCGTCGAACGGCCGCTAGCATATGCCTCACGGACACTCTCGGCGAGCGAACGCAATTACAGCCAGATACAAAAAGAAGCGACAGCGATAATTTTTGGTGTCAAACACTTTCATCAATACCTATACGGTAGGAGCGAACCTTTTGTTCTTAAAACCGATCACCGTCCCTTGGTATCAATATTTAATAATAAAACAGGTATATCGATAACCACAGCTTTACGGTTGCAAAGATACGCTATTATACTATCTGCATATAACTATACAGTCCAGTATATATCTAGTGACAATAACTTAGTCGCCGATTATTTTTCCCGTGCACCTGTGTCAGATACTGCGTGCAAGGGAGATAGCGAATATGACGCGTACTTGTCATTGAATTTTTTAGACACGACCGACCCAGCTGTTTTGTTAATGGATATAAAGAAAGCTACCTGTAATGATCAGACTATACAAACGGTGATTAGGTATACAAGTGTAGGTTGGCCGCGCAAAATTGTTTGCGAGTCGATTCGTCCTTTCTTTTTATGTCGTACGGATTTGCAATTTGAAAACGGTGTTTTAATGCGGGGTCATAAAGTGGTAATTCCGATGACACTTCGAGAAAGAATGTTGCGTGAACTGCATAGCACACATTTAGGCATCGTCAAAATGAAATGCAATGCGCGTGGTAGGATGTGGTGGCCCGGTATAGACGAAGATATTGAGCGGTGGATCGGCGCATGCGATGTCTGCGCGAGCGTCCGGCCCGCGCCGCCACGAGCTGCGCCCGCGCCGTGGCCGAGTCCAGCGGCACCGTGGGAACGCATCCACATCGACTATTTATCTATACGTCAACACACATACCTTGTAGTCATTGACGCGTATTCGAAATGGTTAGAATGCATTTATATGCGGAACGATACCACCACCCAATCTTTAATAAGGAAATTAAAACAAATTTTTTCCATGTTCGGGTTGCCCCGTACTTTAGTCTCGGATAACGACGCTAAGATAAATTCAAAAGAATTTAATATTTTCTGTTCCAATAATGGCATTAAGTACATGACATCTCCAATTTACCATCCATGTAGCAATGGTCAAGCTGAAAATTCAGTGAGGACATGTAAAAAAATGTTAAAAATAATATTAAATGAAAATACTGCACAACATGTATTACACGAAAAATTAATGGGATATTTATTCGAATATAGGAATACAGAACACTGTACTACAGGACACTCGCCCGCAAAACTAATGTTTGGTAGGAATTTGAGATCGCGTCTCGATTTAATACTTCCAAAAGAAAATAAACCACGGAAAACATTGTTAGAGGAGAGTGAATTGCAGAAATGTAGAACATTCGTAGCAGGGGATAGGGTATGGGTCCGGTGGTACAGTGGTCGAAAAGAAAGTTGGAAATTAGGAGTAATAAATAAAGTGATAGGGAAGAGAATGTATGAAGTATTAGTTGATGATCAAAGTTTATCTTGTGTAAGACATCTTGATCAACTATTACACTGTAAAGATAAGAAAGGTAGTAATTGTAGTATTACAAGATCAACTGTTAGTGATGAATCTGTACCTACGGGGGTTCCACCTGTTCCCAGTCCATCGACTTCACCAGTTCCGTCTGGATTGCCAACAACGCCCGAAACAATTAACAGATCAAATTCAGTCAGCACGGCAATGAGTGTAGTATCAGAGGAACCGGTGGAAGTGGAAACTGTTACAGCACCGATAGCTACAACCAGCTTTGAAGCTGTTAGCGATGTAACTGATGCTGAGGCCCGAGAAAGTGCACGCCAGTCTTTAAGTAATACGCCCGACGGCCAGGCTATTCAAGCCTCGGCAGTCGCACAGGATTCAGCTACTATGCAAGTGTCACGTGCACGTTCTCAGCGCGCCAGGAAAAATGTAGATTATTCGGTATATTATAAGTAGGTTAAAATAAGTTAGTAATAAGTTAATATAAGATGAAACCAATTTAATATTAATTATTTTGTTGTTAACAGGTTTCAAAATTAGTGTGGAGGAGTGATGTGTATGTGTTCTCGCTCACTCAGTATTAAACTAGCATTCATTGGAAGCACACGATTTATCATTTCTTAACCTCCTACCCGATACAAACATATCAGTAGGGTAGAGTAGGGTAGAGTAGGGTAGAGTAGGGTAGAGTAGGGTAGAGTAGAATAATCTGTTGCCGGGAGCGAAGCCGCGGGCAAAAGCTAGTTAAAAATATAAAAAAGTACTTCTATAGAAGCCTAGCGCATTTAATCGAGATTCTAAATGTTGTATTTTTTGTTTTAATCCTTAAGGTTTTAATTAAAACACGTATTTCCTGGAACAAGTTTTGTGAAAGATTCGAGTAAATCGTAGAGTTACTGAATGCGGACAGAGTTTTCAGGTGTTATCTCTCTTATTTGGTTTACTTTTGCATCAAAAATCACATTAGATGGCTTTAGATGAAGCAACAAGCTTTTAAACCATGCTTGACGTAGACGATAGGCGGGTCGGGAAGGACCGCCTTAAGGGGAAGATACACGATTTATGATGATTCTAAATCGAACATCACGTCTAAACGGCTTGTCCGTCTGTTTTGAAAAAATATATGTTAAACTAGACTTTTTTTTTTTTTTTTTTTATGGTAGGTGAAAATCATCCAATGACGAAACCCGCTCTTGGGTGGAGCGGGAGACTAGTGTCAGACTCTTACTGACTAAAAAACCTACCCCGTACCTTCCTTGCCCTATTCCTGGAGTCGAGGTAACAGTTTCCCACTTCCCTCTAGACTCCGGGAGGCTTCGACCCTGAAGGGCCCCTGCACTTTGCTGACAACTCCTTGAGGCGCGCGGGAACGGTGCGCGCCGTTGACGACTAGGACTCGGTCTTACAGACGACCGGACGGCGAGCTACCCATTGCTCACCGTCCGCGAGCCAGTGTCTACGGTGGCCGGATATCGGCAGGATCGCGGCGGCGACGGCTGCGGCGAGTACGCCGTTGCCTTTGCCTTATGCGGTCGGCCTCCTCCTTTACGAGCATTACTGCTTCGCAGAAGGAGGCGACCGCCCACCATTCCTCTTCGCTGCGGACCATGGCCTGAACCAGGGCCCGGCGCGAGAGGTCGCCGCCGCCGATCACCCCCACGAGGACACGGCGATGCTCTTCCCAAGCAGGGCACACCTCCACCGTGTGCTCCACCGTGTCCTCCGGGCTCGCCTCACAGTGGCGACACCCGGACGTCTCCTCCGCACGAATCCGGTGCAGGAATCTCCCGAACTTCCCATGTCCGGTGAGAACCTGCGTCATGCGGAAGGTGAGGACGCCGTGAGGTCTATCCAGCCACGCCTCAAAGAGGGGCACTACCGCTGAGATTACGGTGTGCCCAGCGCTGGGTTGCGACAGTCGCTGTTTCCACTTCACCATGAGATCTCGCCGGAGCTCCTTCCGCCACGCCTCGACATGTTCGGGCAGCGGATCTTCGCCCCGGCGTATGTTAAACTAGACTATTTTCTTAATAATGTGATGTACAATAGTTTACATTTTTATTCATTGAACTTAGTGTAATTTATCTTCAAAGCTATGTCTAACACTGACAAAAATGCGAAGATCAGGCAAAAACCAATGAGTGTATTTTTGTGGAACTTTCACAAAGTAAAAGATAGTTTAATTCATATTAGCTTATTATTATTAGCTTTTATTCATATTGTGTTTAATAAATGAAGGAAAAATTATTATTATTCAAATAATCTTGATGCACTCATTAGTCATTAAGGAAAAAGCATTTTATAAGTAACTAGCTTTTGTCAGCGGCTTCGCTCACGTACATAAAATATAGCCTATGTCACTCAGAAGTAAAGCAGCTTTCTATTGTTGCTCAATTTTTTCCAATCGGACCAGTAGTTCCAGAGATTACCTCCTACAAACAAAAAAACAAAGAAACAAAAAAACAAACTTTACCTCTTTATTATATTAATATAAATATAAATAATAATATAAATATATAATAATATATAGTGTAGATAGATATTAAAATATAATCCTTAAAACTATCCTGGATTCACCAGGATACCACTTTTTGGCGTTACATTATACTGTAGATATTCAAATATAATCCTTAAAACCATTCTGTAAATCGATTAGGTGGTTGGTCGGGAAATTATGTTTCAAGATAATGAACATTCTGGCTGCTAATGGTTCGACTTTATAGTTTTTGAGATTTTGATGCATCGAGGTAGTGTACTGTCGCGCTCGTAATTTATCGATTTTAATAACTGTCGAGTTAACGTTTTCGAGCAAGTGTTATTCGAGCTAACATTATGCGATTTCAAGTAGGGAACCGCATTTTACACACACAGACTACTCCCTGTATTATTTTAAGTAAGTTCTTACGATCCATCCTAACATTGTCTGGCAGATATCGCTGTCAGCGATAAGACCGCCAATTACCCATAGATTTATAGTTTAGTTACAAGTTATGTTACTTTAACTGAAAGGCCGAAGCCTACTGGGGCCCCGGTCCGATTTCTGAAAGGAAGGTCCGACCCAGGTATGAAGGCTACGAAGGAAAGAGGTGGGTCGTTTAGTCAATAAGAGTCTGACAATGATTCCTGATCCACCCAAGGGTGGGATTCGGCATCAGATGATTTTTCCCATCATAAGTTATGTTACTTTTTTTGTATACTAAAGCGTATTCTACTAATTTTTTGTTTTTGTAACAAAGGAAAATTATATAAAAAAAAATTCTACGCAAAAATCACAAAATACTAATAAAAGTAGTTCACCTCACAACCCTAATACGCCGACACGCAAATACCAACTTGTATGAACATAAATAAATCATTAATATAGAGGTTACAACTTGTTCGCGTGACTGTACCACATGTCACTGAAATACCGCGAAAATTAAATAAAATTAATAAACAGAACAATGCCTTAAAATTATTAATAACTAGCTTCTGCTAGTGGCTTCGTCCACGTGAAAGTGGTTTTACTCCTTTGTGGGTGGAGTTTCCCAAAATCCACTGCTGCTACCCAAAAGCAACTGTAGGAACCCAGCAAGGTCGAAGCTTTCTGGGGCCAAGGGTTGATGCGAAAGCGGAACACCGGAGCCTTGAAACTAAGGCAGGAAGGAACGGTAAACGTTTAGTCAGTAGAAGTCTGACACTGTCTCCCACTCCGCCCAAGGGCGGGATTCGTCAGACGATCGGAGGGCGAGCTACCCTTTGCTCGCCGTTTGCAAACTTGGAGAGCTATTAGTTAGACTGTGAATTTTAGCGCTAGTTAGAACCGCCGTACTTGTACATTGTACTCAATACTTTATTGCATTCCACACAGATGGTATAAAATTTCACTTTTTCACACACACAGATCAATATGGGCCCTGTCGGGCACAGCAAAATTAGGAGAGAGGAGTCATAATATAATTGAAAATAATGTTTAATTATTAAATGTCATGAAAACCAGAATTGTGTATTTATGTATGCCAAATACACATACGTTAAATTTTTTTTTTAATGAGCAACCAAACTTGCTAGACTTTATAATCAGCAACCGATAACAATATTATCGTTATTATTTTTATTATATACAATACAGACTACAAAACAAACATTACTATTTCCTTATCAGGATCAAAATTAGGTTATCTATCTTTAAATAAATAATCTGCAATAAATTATGACCGATTAGTAACTGATAAATAGTGTTATAAGAAAAAATAATTACATAATTAATATTGGAATTATTATAATCTTTACACATATAATTCTTCTGTGTGTATTTTTGTCACCTACCTCCTCCTAAACGGTTTGACCGATGCAGACGTAATTTTTAACCGACTTTCAAAAAAGTAGTAAGTTCTCAATTCAGATGTTTATATATTTTTTTGTGTGTAGCGTTTATATGTATGTGGGTCTGTGAATTATTATAAAATATAATAGGATACTTTTTTTACGCGCAAAATTTAAATGGAGCAGTTGGATGACAAACACACATATAGAATAATTTTAATTATACATTATAAATATATATCATCATCATCATCAGCCTTTTTAACCGACTTCAAAAAAAGGAGGAGGTTCTCAATTCGATTGTATTTTTTTTTTTATTTTTTATTTTTTTTTTTTATTTTTTTTTTATGTTTGTTACCTCAGAACTCCGTTGTTTATGGATGGATTTGCAAAATTTTTTTTGTACTTGAAAGGATATGCTTCCAGATTGGTCCCATTTTTTTCAAAATTGAGTTTTGATGATGGGATCCATGAGAAATCGAGGGAACTCCTCAAATATTATAGGCAACTATATAGTTTTTTTTATATTTTCATCGAGAACTCAAGCATTTACAGTCAAAAAGTAACATTTGATGAGGTGGAACTGGTGAAGAAGATCAGAAAATGGCTAACGAAACTTGACACTCGCATAGATATCACAATTAAGGTAGTTAAGCAACTTTGAAAATGCACTATAAACCAATGATCTTAAATAATTATGTTGAAAATGTTATCATCGAACTGATCTGATGATGATGATGGAGCTGGAAGGTAGGCACTGGAACTGCGTAACTAATTAATATATCCTAGCCGTGTTTGGGCTTGTTAGAATTGTCATAAGATGCACTTTGGCTGTAAGATACTATTGAACTGATGTGATGATGAAGCTGGAAGGTCGGCAAGGGAACTTCAAAGTAAAATAATGTATCCTAGCATTGTTTGAGCTTATTAGAGCTGTCATGGGCAATGCTGTCAAGGGCAATGGAAAGGGCTATGCTCGGAATTTCCTTGCGTGTTCGAATCAGAAATGAAGAAATGCGCAGGAGAACCAAGGTCACCGACATAGCCCGAAGAATTGCCAAACTTAAGTGGCAGTGGGCAGGGCACATTGCTCGTAGAACAGATGGCTGATGGGGCCGAAAGGTTCTAAAGTGGCGACCGCGCACCAACAGACGCAGCTTTGGAAGGCCTCCCACAAGGTGGACCGATGACCTGGTGAGAATCACGGGAACGCGATGGATGCGAGTCGCACAGAAATGGTCGTTGTAGCGACGCTTGGGGGAGGTCTATGTCCAACAGTGGACGTTTTCTGGCTGAAATGATGATGATTATGAGAGCTGTCATAAGATGTACTCATGAGATGAATCATAAGTATTTCATGCATCATATCATCTCTCCACGAGATCAAAACGATTACACTGTAACAATATATGTATTCCTACTGATATGACATTGGTAACATTTTCAAAAGAAATGTAGGAACGATATTGACTTCGTTGCCATAACACATTATAAAAAAAAACACTAAACGGCTACAAACAAAAAAAACTTTTTACAAAAAAAAAAACCGCCTTCAAAAAAAGCCAAACGACAAAAGTTCCTACACTAAAAAGTTAAAAATAAAAATTTGAATTGCTGTAAAGAAACTTAATTTATAGGTAAACTTATTTGACATTAATATTTTGCAAATATTCAAAATTTATTACTTCTTTTTGGAGTCGGTGCCAGCCAAGGCAAGGAATTACGAATGGGCAACAATCCCTTGAAAAACTACCTCTAACTTAACTATAAAACTACTTAGTACCTATTTGCATACTCAAATATATAATACTTAACTAAGACATAAATACATATTAGACTTCTCTAAAAAAATCATCCGATTTGCACATTTTTTTTTAAATAAAAAATATATACTTACAAAAACCTTCTGCAACATTTTAAGTACATTGAAAATGTTTAAGCATTGCAAGCACAAGCAAAGCTACCTAACATTAAGTTACAACAATAAAAATGCTGGCACCGACTCCAAAAAGAAGTAATAAATTTTGAATATTTGCAAAATATTAATGTCAAATAAGTTTACCTATAAATTAAGTTTCTTTACAGCAATTCAAATTTTTATTTTTAACTTTTTAGTGTAGGAACTTTTGTCGTTTGGCTTTTTTTGAAGGCGGTTTTTTTTTTTTGTAAAAAGTTTTTTTTTTAATGTTCCCACTGCAGGGACACAGGCCTCCTCTCTAAGAGAGGGGAATGGGCCGTAATCCGCCACGCGGGCCCAGTGCGTGTTGGTGGATGTCACATGTCATAAATATATATAAATACGTTTAATATTTATATTTATTATTTAAACCTCAGTAGCAGACACATTTAATATGGATAATAAATTATTTTTTAAACATGTCTTGTTTTGTACACTCTACCTAATTCTTCGATTTGACAGTATGACGTGACGTCACAACATAGCATTCGATCCTATTCTCATTTGGAACGGATTGTGATTTCTAGTGTGGGACAACGTTTGCGTATAAAAGAAAGAAAGAAGAAATTAACCTAGTATATCATCATCATCATCATTTCAGCCGAAAGACGTCCACTGCTGGACATAGGCCACCCCCAAGCGCCGCTACAAAGACCGGTCTTGTGCGTCGAGACCGACCTAGTATATAGAATCTACATAGCTAACACCTAGTTCAAAATTAATAGCTGAATTTATAGAAATCGCAGCTACATGCAACCACGAAAGCGTATTTTACAGTCAAGGTCAGGTCTAATCGATTCCAGTCTGAACGCTAGTGTTTATAATAGTTTTAAATAGGTATTATGGTGCGAATACTCACCTGATTTACAGACCAAGGCATAGGTAGTATTTTTTTAATAAATTGTTGGTTTACCATTAGTAATTGCTCTAAATTTAAATTATTTTCAGTGTTATTTAAAGTTCTGTACCCTAAGGTTTTTTTATGGTCGGCAAAAATCATCCAATGACGAAACCCGCTCTTGGGCGAAACAGGCTCTTATTGACTAAACTTCCTACTCCTTTCCTTTGTCCTTTGCACTGGGGCTACACTTTAATTTCAGAAAGAGACTACGACCCTTATACAGAGTCCCTACGTTTTTGCTGACAACACGTTGAGGCGCGCGGGAACAGTGCGCGCCGTCGACGGATTGGGCTTGGTCCTGACTGTTACAAAACAACCACACGGCGAGCTACCCATTGCTCGCCGTCCGCAAGCCCGCTGTACAAGAGGGTCAAATTCAAAGCGGACTTTTTATATATTTTTGGCAACTTTAGCGTCCCACACTAATAGCCTATCTCCCATGAAAACTCTCTTACCACCGTCGTCGCCTGCAAGGCTATTTCAAATTTAATAAAATTGTGTTTAGCATACCTACTTACTTAAGTATTATAAAGCTATCAGCGTATATATTAATCTAGTACAGCCCCCTCCATTAAGTCCTTGACCAGCCTACCAAGAGACTCTTGAGATATTTATCAGCCTCTTAGGCATTGGGTATAGCTGGGTATTGTTGAACCACATCTCACATATCGACGATCTAGAGTGGTTGCTGGCATACTAATATGGTTCGGAGAAATCTCAAGTTTTTAAACCCTGTAACGTGCCTTAAAATTATATATAAATCACATTATATAAATACTTGCTTGACCGCAATCCCACCTGATGGTAAGTAGTGATGCAATCTAGTGCATGTAGCCTTGTAGACACCTTAATTATAATCGAACGGGAAGACCAAAGCAGGTAAATAAAGATTCATAGCATTTTAAGTATGCATTAAAATGTTGAAAGATCAGACAAGTTTTTTTTATTTTTATTTTGTTATAAACTGATGCTTGACTGCGATCCCACTCGATGGTAAACAGTAATGCAATCGTTGATGGTGAAGCACATTCGTTTATTAAAAGCCTATTCACTCTAGCCTTGAAGACATCCAAATTATAATCGGATGGGAAGACCGCAGCAGGCAATTTGGTCCTTCCATGTGCGCGGAATGAAAGACGAAGCAAACACTTAGTCCGACCCGTTGAGGTTTCAACAACTTAAAGATGGATACTCGCCGTGCGTCGGGTTGTCCAATGATAGAAAAAAGTTAAAGGAATCAACTGCGCACACTCTCCAAAAAGCAACCTGTAAAACACCGAAAGGCTGGCTAACCCTACGCCTATGCTCGAGGCCAAATAATGCCAAATGTACATTCTAAAGCTTTCTGCTCGAATTACCGTCTCGCAGGAAGTGACTGCTCAGTATTCCCTTTCGCCCTGTACTATCGCCAAGTTAGGAGGACGCGTGAGGTCGCCAGTCCTTTTGCGTATTCTATCAGTCTTGATTGATTTGAGAGCAGTTGTGGCTTTGATTTATGAGTTATAGGTCGTGAGTTTGGGAGGATCAAGATCAGGACCATGAAATTTCTAGCCAGTTCTCCTGCATAGGAAACGAACAATTTGGAACCGTGGACTAGCTTCTGGCGTTTTATAAGTGCCCATGTAGGCCTATCATCGTCATCTTCCTGCCCTTGTCCTGTTTTAGTTGGGGTCGGCGCAATCTGTCTTTTTCTTCCACTCTGTCCTGTCACCCGTCACGCTATCACTAACTCCTCTTTCTTTCATATCACTTCTCACAAAATTCATCCATATTTTCTTTGGTCTCCCTCTCCCTCTCCATCCATCCACATTTATACTCATGGCTTTTTTTGTAACATGCGTTTCATCCCGCCTTTTTACATGGCCATACCAAGACAAACGGTTCCCTTTCAACATGTGTTCCCTGCCATGTAGGCCTATGTGAAATAAAATATTTTGACTTTGGTCAAAATGCAGCCAAGCGCATTACTTTGTGTAGTTTATTTCATCACCACTGCTCTTAAAATACTGAAGGAAAACTAGTAAAGAAAGACCAAAAATTCGAAGACATGTGACTTCCATCAATTCGCACTGGGCCCACGTAGTGGATTACGGCTTCTAGAAAGGAGGCCTGAATCCCAGCAGAGGGAACATTCTAAAGCTGGTTTTGCTATTCAGCGTTGAGTCCCCAGCGAATGCCAGCGTTCTCAAAACTAATGTATTTCTATTAGGTCTCTAAATATGGTATTCGAAAGGTTAAATGCTATAATCTAATGCTGTGTCTCCTTCACTAAATGTAGGATTATTTTTAATTATTCTTATTTGTTTTGTGGCTTCAGGTTTTAATTATATTACGAATCAAATGATGATTTAATGAGTCTCCATTTAAAATTTAGGTTTATACTATGTAATAGTTATGTTATCTACATTTTAGTTACAGGTGTGAACTGATATTAAAAACGTATTATAATATAATGTTCTCAATTGTGACGCCATTTTTGATAGGTTTATTAATTTGTTATTGCGTTTATTGGGAAATTTGACTACTGAAGTGACCTCACGGTTATAAATATCTGACGTTGGAAAAACCTTAATAGAAGTCTTCAAAAACGATATAATTAACGTTATTTTTTTCCTGTAATGAAAATGTGGGTCATACATAGGGCCAAGTCTGTTGGTGCCAAGGGCCTTTGCTTCTGAAAGGGAAGCTCGGCCCTGGTATAAAAGGTAAATATGGAACAGGAGTCTAATATTAGTCAGTAAAAATCTGATACACACCTGCTCCGCCCAAAAGCGAGAGATATCATTGGATGATTTTCTCACCTAAAAGAAATATTCATAAACGTTTCATCAAAATATAACAATGCCACTTTTCGTCGTACTTGTATAGCTCAAGAACGGGTTCACCTATCCAAACCAAATGTTCAGGTTTATGAAGTATGCGCAAAATCGGTCGAGCGGTTCTAAATTTACCACATTTCTCTGTTGATGGGAGCAAAGCCGCGAGCAAAAGCTAGTTATAAATCATCTTACTAATATTATAAATGCGAAAGTTACGATGTTTGGATGTTTGTTACTCAATCACGCCAAAACGGCTGGACGGTAGAAATTTGGCACGGGCATAGAATACACTCCGGAATAGAACATAGGCTACTTTTTATCCCGGAAACCCCAACCCCAACCCCAATACCACGCAGGCAAAAGCTAGTTTTGTATAATTAGTCAGTCTGAGCACCGATGAGTCGTCACAAATCTATTATAATACTTGGGTGGCAATGTACAGTCAACTCAAAATAGCCCAAACATCGTCAAACCACAATATTCGTCGACGTAAAACCCTGTATCGTCAGCCAGGCAAGTGTCAGGTCATGCGGTTGCATTGTATGGTCTCGTCAGCTCTAGAAACAGTCATATTACTTATTTATATATTGACAGGACGATTCATTTACAGGTCCATTTTTTTTTGTTAGCCTATTCTGTCCCACTCCTGGGCAAAGGCCTCCCTCCACTCCTTCCATCCATCGCGGTCCCGCGCTTCCTCTTACAAGTTTATTACGTTACGAAAAAAAAAACTAGGTAAGTGCCAGTCGGAATTGCAAAGAGGGTTCCATATATAACTTAAGTAAACAGTTCAATTGACTGGCTTGTTGGTCTAGTGGTTTGAAGGCCCTGACTGCTATGCCGGAGGACGTGGGTTCGATTCCCACCCAGAACAAAAGTTTGTGTGATGAGCATGATCATTTGTTCTGAGTCTGGGTGTAATTTTTCAATATATTTAAAAATGTTTAAGTATGTTTATCAGTTGTCTAGTACTCATAACACAAGCTTTGCTTAGCTTGGGACTAGACGACGTTGTGTGATAGTTGTGGAATATTACATTATTTACGTATATGTCCGTTATATATTCCTTCACGCTCAAACGGCTTATCAAAAGTTGAAACTTGGTTCATGTATTAGACCTGGAATGTACTTACAAAAAACTTTGATTTTTCCTTCTGAAAGTTCGTAAATGATTACATCACTGCTTACCATCAGGTGGCTCCAATCAATTAAGAAAGTTTATATTAAATGTGAAAATAAAAAAGCATGTCTTAAGATAAATTTCGATTTTAAAACTATGTGTGTGTGATTTCAAAACAGCTGCAATTATTTTAATTTGCAGCTGTTGGCAATAATGACAATTTACGAGATTTCTTTCCTTTATTCCACGAATGTTTCGTAGAAAGAATCGCAGCTGTATTGTGTAGTAACAATTTCCTTCGTTGACCTAATAAAATAATTACCAAACACAAAGATGGCATCACAAATGACCTCCTAATTTCACCTCTGTGCCCACGCACTAACACAAACATAAGAATACCTACATTCAATTACCTAGACACACTAATATACATGCTGTCGTAGTACAGTACGGCCGTCGGATCTTGGCGAGTCTAACTACAGACGGTACGGTACGGCTCTGCTCGTAGGGACTCTGCAAAAGGGTCGAAGCCTACTGGAGCCCAGGGTCTCAATCTGAAAGGAAGGTTTGGCCCCAATGCGAAGGGCAAAGAAGGAACGGGGTGCGGTGTTTAGTCAGTAAGAGTCTGACACTGTTTCCCGCTCCGCCCAAGAGCGGGATTCGTCATTGTATTATATTTGCCCACCATAAAAAAAAGTTAGGCTCTGTACATTTGAGCGCTTGAAAATTGGTACAAAAATAAAGGATTTAAAAGAAATGTCAATAACAGTTTTTAACAGCAATAACAACTGCAAATTGCATTTATTTGTTTAAATCATATATTTTTTTACGAGTGCACAAGCGGTAAACTTCGCAGCGACTAACTTCAAACTCGCCAAGATCCGACAGCCGTACTGTACCTACCGTGAACTATTATAAAATGAATCGCTAAGAAAACAAATAAAGGTGAAAAAAAAAACCAATGATTCCATTTTTAAACCGTCTCTGAGTAAATTATATAATCTGTGCAATGACCTCATTGATAAAAACGAGCATTGATAGTACCGATACAACCTAGCGCAGGCGCAGATATAAAATACCCATCTGTCATTCGTTACCGGGCTGCCCAGACGAGCGCACGTACGCTCATTTTTTAGAAAAAATATATTTTTGTGTGTGTAACCATGTTAGTGTGCGCGTTTCTTGTGTTTTCCATTGCGTACGCGCATGGTTTCCGAGCGTATACTACTGAAGGTATTGTGGAAGGATCAAAAGCGGCTGATGGCGATTATTTTGCTTTCTATGGTATACCTTACGCGGGTCCAACTTCTGGAGCAAACCGGTTTAAGGTAAGCGAACATAACAAAGCCTTTTTTTCCTGCAGGTAGACTGCCTTAAGTTCTGTTTAGCGAGTAAGGAAGATTAATGGATCATGTGAGGTAGCTAAAAATAGTCTTCGGTAATGTATTGCACATACATTCAATGTTTGTTTACTTTATTAACAGTGTTTTACGTCACGTGGTGTAAAAAATTGCCAAGAACATGTAATGTTAAGTCCCTTGTCGATTTGTTTAGGTTAGTATGGTAAAATATATCAGTGACTAATGTAAGTCCCCTCAATTTGAGTAAGTTTAATTACGCGTTGTGCAATGATTTTTTTTCTATATGAGTCATAAACAGACAGTAAATTTATTGAAAGGTTTTTATTAATTTGTTCCACACATCTTGTCGACCAACCCACAATGGGTCCGCGTAGTGGATTACTGCACATTCCCTCTCCTGGAGAGGAAGCCTGAGTTCCAGCAGTGGGAATATTACAAGGCTGATGCTATGCTATGCTATCTGGTCGACCGTGATGTGGAGGAGTTTTATGAACCCACTAGCTTTTGCCCGCGGCTTCGCCCGCGTGGTATTGGGGTTGGAGTTGGGGTTTCCGGGATAAAAAGTAGCCTATGTCCTATTTTGGAGTGTATCCTATGCTTGTGCCAAATTTCATTCAGATCCGTCCAGCCGTTTTGGCGTGATTGAGTAACAAACATCCAAACATCGTAACTTTCGCATTTATAATATTAGTAAGATTAGTAAGATATTTTAGTTAAGAGTAGCCTTTTGTGGCTATTTCTTTCTTGTTGTTCAGTTTATGATAATCTAAGCTGCGAAAACTCCTTTAGTCATTATATTTGTTGATCTTATAAATAAGTTTCGGCATCAATGATTTCACTTTTCTGGCTTTTTTCCCAAAAAACTTGGCTTGGCGCCAATTGTTTTTCGCTAGGATTTTTTTCTGTCATTTGTCACGTTTTCATTCATTCCTTGCTCATTCATATCGTTCCTGACATTCACTTCACTTTCTTTTTCATTCAGTCGGTAATTTCTATTCTCTCTCGTTCTGATCATCGAACTAAAATTATTGGGAGAGATTTTAAGTATACCTACACCATGTTTACCCAATATATTTTCTAGAATATAATGAAACTAGCGACCCGCCCCAGCTTCGCACGGGTGCAATGGTGATATTAAATACATCCATGTATTATACATACAAACCTTCCTCTTGAATCACTCTATCTATTAAAAAAAGCCGCATCAAAATCCGTTGTGTAGTTTTAAAGATTTAAGCATACATAGGGAGGAAGCGACTTTGTTTTATACTATGTAATGATTATGTACCAAAATAGTACTTCATTTTTACACAGAGTTAAATGTATGGATACAATGGCGGTCTTATTGCTGTCAGCTGTTTCATTAGACGAAGATTAGTGGAATTGTAACAATGACTTGGTTCCATTCTCTTTGGATTGTAAGAATTTAAAATAAAACGGAGGTAGTCTGAGCTGTGGTTTTAGTAAATAAATCAATAATTAAACTTTACATTCAAAATATTCACAAAGACCAAATCATCTCTTCTTGTATAATTGATAGGTTAATACTTTTTTCCTACCTACCCTCAAAACATTTTTCTCAATTTTTTTCTTGAATTTATATAACTACTACTTGTGTAAAAAACAATACATAATTATGTACATCATTGTCATCAGTTCAGCTAAAAAACGTGCATTGAATTAACAGTGGAGTTTCTTGCCGGTTCTTCTCCATAGGAAACGACCAATTTGGAATCGTGCACTAGCTTCTGACGTTTTAAAGTGCCCATGTAGGCCCATGTGAAATAAAAAAAAATTGACTTTGACTTTGAGTGTGTGGCGACATTTGAGCCCCCCCAAATGTCACCGAAATGTGGCCGAATTATAATCGCCCCGATTAACTAGTTAGTACCTAAGTCGCGGGTCCAAACCCAGCCAGGCGCATTACTTTATGAAATTTATTTCATCACCAGCTTTCAAAACGGTGAAGGAAAACATCGTGAGGAAACCGGCATGTCATAGAATCAAAAATTCAAAGACATCCACCAATCTCCCCTGAGCCCGTGGTGGATTATGGTCCACTCCCTCCGTAGAGACCTGGGTCCCGGCAGTGGGCACATTAAAAGGCCTGATGATGATGATTGATGATAAACTGCCTCATAGAAGGCGAAAAACAAAGGTGGGTTAGTTCTAGAAGAAATTAAATTAATTGGAAACATTACGTTACGTATTAGAGAAAAAAGAAATGGCGCTGTTTTACGCCAGACAACACACACAGTAACGTGCAGTTTTAAAAATAGCTCAGTATTATCACAAACATACGTACAGGTAACTCGATTCTGCTTTTATACAACGAGGAAAATCTTAGTTGTAATTTGTGCATAGTTATTACCTTTATTTTTACAATACAAAGAGTAATAACTTCATATAGACATAATGGATCCTTATGTGAATATACAATTTAAAAAAACGACCTTATTATTAGGTACTAGTTTTTGTCAGCGGTTTTGCCCGCGTACATAAAATAGCCTAAGTCACTCAGGAGTAAAGCAGCTTTCTATTGTTGCTAAAATTTTTCCAATCGGACCAGTAATTCCAGAGATTAGCTCCTACAAACAAAAAAAAAACGAAAAAACAAACTTTACCTCTTTATTATATTAATGTAGATTATTGTCATACATTTACAATAAAAAAGAGGAAAATGTGTGAGTTTGTTTTCGAATGTAATCTCTGAAACTCATGAACTAATTTTGAATAAAATATGTTTTGACATGTTCTGTAGATAATAAAAAAATAATTTTGGAAAGCATTTATGGCATTTGGAATATAATGAGATGGATAATATGTATTTCAGCTTTTTGAATTCGAAGTCTTTTGGCGATATAATGACGTCATGACAAATTCAACATACAAAACCATCCTACACATACAAACATACAGTATGTAATGTGTATGTGCATAGGACACACCGATGCACTAGTGGACCATTAACTCAATGCCAATTCCAGTAATTAAACAACAAACACTAACATTTACACACCTTATAATCATAGTAATAAGGTCGAAATTGCAATACAAAGTTGTTGAGAGTAAGGTGTTTGTTACTCGCTCCGTTCTCGTTAAAGTTGACTTTGATTTGTGTCAACGCAATTACAGTTGGGATTGCACGAGTTTTGTTACAGAAAGGACATAAAAGGCTTTATTGTATGCGGCATTTAAGTTGAACTAAAATGGCCGTCGTTGTTACATTTACGCTCAGCACCTCGATTGAGACTCGAAAATTACTGAGCATTAAAGATTCAAAATTCGGGAACGGCGGCTAAGCGTTTTGCCTCGTCGTTTTACCGCATACATTGAACAGTTTGCCGGCTGCAGTCTCCGTCAGATTATAATTTAGGTGTCTTCAAGGCTAGAGTGAACAGGAGTGCGCCACACCATCAACGATTGCATCATTGCTTACCATCAAGTGGAATCGCAAATAAGTATTTAAAAAAGAAAGGCTTGACCGATTAGGCTAATTTTGGTCTTGAGATATTTGTGATAGTTTACGGAGGATTTAAACGAAAGAAAAAATTAGTCAGTTTGAAGTTTGCCGGGTTAGCTAGTTCTACATATAAAATAACAAAAAATACTAAAATAAAAATCTGTAGGACCGCTTAACTTAAGTTGGTAGTGTTCGCAAGTAGGCATCAAACACAGTGGATCGATGAACATGGCTGCGAGAAGTAAATTCTATCTATATCTAAATCCATTCCTCCATTAACATAAATCGTTAAAATATAATAAAAAAACACTTAGATAAACTAATGAGGAATTTATTTATCTCTCTGTTCTCTCAATTAAACACATATAATATCAAGTTATATATTTAGTTAAATGATGGTCATTTTGATAATCGTCCAATTAAAAGGCAGTTAAATTTTCAGAACAAAATATTATAAAAAGCAATTAATTAAATACATTATCATCAAGGAGATGGATGGTTTATGGAATTCGATGGATCCAAAACGCACAAGATCGGTCTTTGTGGCGGCGCTTGGGGGAGGCCTATGTCCAGCAGTGGACGTCTTTCGGCTGAAATGATGATGATGACGATCATGAAAGTCAATCTGTCTCTCTTATTTATTTACGGAATTATAATAATTAGAATTATCAAAACGATCCTTTCGCATCAGCTGACTCCATTAAATGTCTTTTTCATGAAATAATCTTTCAGTGGGGTTACAAAAAAGAAAGAAAAGTTTTTTATTTGCGGGACGCACACTAATTTACAAGTAATTAATTATTTACATAAAACCATAAACAAAAACAATTAGAATAGTTCGCACGTTCGCGCAAAATATATACTAATACACAGACACTAATAATTATATATATTACATAGTCACTAATCATCTACACTAGTCTACACTAATATAATAAAGAGGTAAAGTTTGTATTTTTATTTTTTTGTTTGTAGGAGGTCTCTGGAACTACTGGTCCGATTGGAAAAATTTTAGCAACAATAGAAAGCTGCTTTACTCCTGAGTGACATAGGCTATATTTTATGTACGCGGGCAGAGCCGCGGACAAAAGCTAGTATTTTAATAAACGTACAAGTTGGCAAAAAAATGTAAAACACAAAAAAGAAAATTCTGAGTGACATTTAGCCAAACAAAAACCAAACCAATCCTATGGGTACGAAGGATTTGGTACAATTAGTTCTGTCGTCATTAATTTAATATAATTTGACCTATGGGTATCGTCAGCTTGTCCTTGAACGCCTATTTAAAGGTCTTGTTTCTTTGCACAGTACCTAATGGGTTAATGGGTTGTCATCATATTCATATTCTCGCCTTCTCCTACACATTACTTGGGGCGAATGTCATTAACTCCCTTTTTTTCTTTTCTTTCATATGCACTCCTCACACAATCCATTTATCTTTTCTTCGGCTTATATATGCGTTTCCTCCCTCCTCTTCATATAGCCAAACTCCAAGACAAACGATTCGCTTGAAATTTTCAGTTACTAGCGTCACTTTCAAACTTCCTCTAATTACTCATTCCTCAAATTATCCATTCTCTTTAAACCACACATCCATCTCTACATGTGCATCTCCGCTACGTACAATCTTTTTTTATCGATCTTTTTCACAGACCAACATTCTAATAAAACTGATACATACAGTATGACAGGTCTTACACGGACTTGCACCTTCAAGCTGAAGGGCTTCTGTGGGAAATCCATCCATGATCCAATGTGTTACGTCTCAGTAAAAAAATTAAAACATTAATCATACAACGATTGACTATCACTGCCGAAAATAACAGATAGGTACTATTAGTTCTTTGAGTCAACCAAACCTGAATTAAAATGAATCACTGTTGAAACGAAGCAATTATTGTCAGTAATAAATACGAGTAAAATGAGTAATTTTTGATGAATTCGACTAACTTAAATGGCTGTGGGCAGCTGTGAACAGATGGTCAGTGAGGCCGAAAGGTTTTCGAGTGGCGACAACGAACCAGAAGGTGCAGCATTGGCAGTCGCTATATGTGGAATCTAATGGTTGCAAGATGTATAAAACTGATCATTGTGGTAATACTTGGGGGAGGCGTATGTCCAGCTGTGGACGTCTTTCAGCCCAAGGTATTACAACGACGACATTGCAGATTGAGTCTTAAATTCTGTTAATCAAAGACATGTTCAGAAGGACATGCTTCCAAATGGCATGGTCTATCTGTATGCTAAATTCGTCCAGCCATTCTAAAGTGCGGAAGAAACAAACCCGCCCATTTTCCGCCACTAATATTAGTGTGATAGTTTGTTCCTGCGGCATCTTCCTCATGATCACTGTCATAGGCTAAAACTGATCGTATCTCGGTGATACAATAACCTATAATACTTACCTGATATTACTTTCCATCAGTAAAATTATTTTTCTGATTGGATCATCAGCATGGACTAAAGAATACCTCATAGATACTAACAAACAATCCTACGTTTTATCTAGTAGATCAATACTCAAATACTCTTCTCAGATAGAACGATCGATATCAACATTCCTTAAGTACTATTCAATATTATGCTTGTCAATATAACCCATGTGTGTAGTATTTATTTTTATGATAACATTGATGAAATTAATATTGTGCAATCGAAACACCTATACTATGTCACAATATTATTGTGAGTACACTTTGATCTATAAAATAACTAACTGCTACCAACGCTCTCACTCTTGTGGTAGTAGAAAATTATCTCAAGGAAACATAAAGAGTATCCTATATGTTACTTCACAGTACAAAGGCAGACTCATTCTCAAGTTTCATCAAAATCCGTTCAGTGGTTCCAAAAATAACAGACACCAACATTTATCTTTATAATATGTGATCTTAAAATAGTCTGTCGTTTGGCCACTCAAAAATCGAAATTATCTGAACAAATGGTATCCACGGAAATCACACTGCCTGTATAACTCTTCAATGGTTACACCTGCTTACTGACCAATGATACACATACACCACCAATCATCAAATCAGATCCATCATCCAAAAATTTAACTATCTCAATTAAAGAGCATCCAGATAAACTCCACAACCAGCTAATAAGCTGATGGAAAAAATTGAGTCAACAGTAAGTAAATCGACAACAGCAAAAACAATTCAAATTTTCTTTCTCATGAGTTTTATCATCGCAATTGTACAGTATGGCAAACTCAAAACACAATAGTACCATATCGCAAGGTAGAATTTACAAACACTTCATCTGAAGGAAACTTGATCCAGTAGTTTACTTACAGAAAGGCAATTCTTTACATCTGACTACAACCAGTAATGGCCGATAGATATTTTTTTACACTGTTTAATAAAGTAGACAAAGTAAACACAACATAATTGATAACATTTATCGCTGCTATAAGAAAGTTGTTTACGTGTTCCTTATCTACAAAAATGGCGGTCACACCTTATCCTTATCTTATACAAAGTTTAATTTGTGTTTCGAACTTTTCCAGGCCCCGGGTCCACCTGCTTCCTACAAATTACTTCCGGCAAATAATAGCAACATCTTTTGCGCCCAACCTACGTCTCGCGGACTCGTCGGTACTGAAAACTGCCTGACCCTGAATATCTTCACTTCCAACAAAACCGAACCAAAACCAGTCATCGTATGGCTCAACGCCGACGAATACACCAACTCTAATACTCAAATACCCTCTGTCTTAAGACTGATAGAACAAAATGTCGTATTTGTACAAATGAACTTCAGACTTTCCATTTTCGGATTTCTATGCCTTCGCATTCAAGAAGCACCAGGCAATGCTGGCTTGAAAGATGTCATACAAGGACTTAAATGGATTAAAAATAATATTCATAGCTTTAAAGGAGATCCCAACAACGTTATTCTAATGGGTCACGCTTCCGGAGCAGCAATGGTTGACTTGCTGACTCTGTCTCCGCAAATCAAAGACTTAGCGCACAAAGCTATTGTTCTAAGCGGTTCCAGCTTAGCTCCGTGGGCTGTAGCTTACGACCCTATCGGATACGCAGAACGGTTAGGAAATAAACTTGGGTATGATGGCAAGAATCTAGCAAAACTAGCAAAACATCTCGTCGATACTGATATCAACGTTTTGCACACTGCGTTGAATGAATTCAAGTTTGTCAACAATACTGCACTATTCGCACCCTGTCTCGAAGATCCTAAAATAAGCGGTAATGATACAGTTCTAACAGAAGCTCCTATTGATGCTATAAGAGCAGGCAATTATGCCCACATTCCAGTCATTTACGGATATACTAACAGGGAAGGAACAATGAGAGCAGAGGAGGCAGACTTTGGAAATTGGCTGACCTTTATGCAAACCAACTTCACAAGGTTTCTTCCAGTTGATTTGAAATTCGGGAAAAATAAGACTGCTATTGTTGCGAGCATTCGTGATTTCTACTTCAGTAATAGTACAATCAGTATGGCAGTTATTGAAGACTATTTAGAATATCAAGGAGACACACTTGTTCTAATTTCTAGCATCAAAACAGCTAAGGAAAGAGCGTTTACATCTAAAGGAGAGGTCAGGTTGTTGGAGCTCGCGTACTTGGGAACGAAGAACTCACACTGGATTCACAACCAGATTCCTCTGAGTGGAGCATCTCACGGAGCTTTCCTGAACTATTTGTTTGTTGACGATTTACGTACTGAAGACGACGTTGTCAGCAGATCACTCGTGCAACGCTTCACCGCATTTGCTCATAACTGGTAAAGATTTTTTTACATTTTGATACATGACATCACGCTAAACAACACACTCAAAAAGTTAACAATCTCCTAAAATATGGAAAGATAACCACTGATTTCTATATGAATTGATACATTTAAAGTACAGTAATTTTTTGTCAAGTTTTACTTTAGTTAAAAAAATCTTCTGTACTCTTACTCTTGGCTTCAAAGTCAAGTATGGCACCTTTTTTTATTCAGAAGACTCATTTCATACTCAAAAAACACGAACAATCTCTGTCTAATATAATCAAGATTTACAACTTAAGCTTCTACCACTGTAACTTATTGTTTTTACATAACACCGTTGTTTCTTTCAATTTCAGGACCAATGGGAACCTCAACATCAGTAGATCCGCGTCTTGGGCCCCTATCACGAAGGATGTCACCAACTACCTCTATTACGGCGGCAACGGTGGCCCCACCATCAACAACTTAAAGATCTACGTTGAGGAGTCAAGATTCGACCCTCACTTCCAGAGGACAATGTTCTGGAAGAATCTTTACGACCAGTATTACTCTGCTCCAGCAAAACCTAGTTCTTCTAGTGTGATGTTAAGTTCCATCTTCTTTGTTATGCTATGTCAATTGTTTATTCGTCTGTTTTAAAGGTGGACTGCACGGTTGGAGTTTGGTTTGTGTTGCGGCTAGATAGACGTAAACCACGGGCCAACACGTTCGAAATTCAATCACCGCGGTTGGGAAAACGCGCCTACCAACCAAGGGCGTTGAAGGTCATGGTTTATAACTGCTGTCTACACGGATTGAAACTTGCAAGGTCACCTTGGTTGGAACATTGGTTTAAAGCCTCTGGTCAAACCTTTAGTTATTTGGAAATGTTAACATTTTAAAGACTTTTTTTTGCTTTGAACTACTTATAGAATTTTGTTGTACCTATTCATGAGCTATAAATTCTTGATATGTCAATTTTATTGTTGGTAAATACGACTTAGTTGTTGATATACCTAATACACTTAGATTTATTCGCATAAAGAGAATTAGAGACGGACGGCTCTCATAGGGTTTTTATGGTGGGCAAAAATCATCCAATGACGAATCCAGCTCTTAGGCCCGTAGAAGGATCTTTGCCTTTCACACTGAGGCCAAGCCTTCCTTTCAGAAGCCTACTGGGCCCAGGGTCTCCCCCTGGGCCCAGTAGGCTTCAACCCTTTTGCATCATATTTAATGAGCTTATTAAAATACTGGCATTATCATTAATTTCTGTACAATGGTAGCTTTTGATTAGGATACAATATATCGTTGTTAAAAACAAAAGTGTCGAATGAAAAATTTAATATAAAACCTAAATATAATTTTAAATATTTAGTTATTTTACAAGACTTCAAAATGCATTTTATGTAAGTTAAGATAAAATATTTTTATGGTAATTTAAAAGATATTAGTATCATGATAATGACTCAATAGTATATCTATATGTCATTTTAAGTATTAAACCAATTTAGATGTTTTATTGTTAAACAAATTAAATCGTTATTATAAAATGTTAACTGTTGGGTCATTTTAAGAGTTATTTAGATTCTGAGTATTAAAAATGTAAAAATAATGAAATGTATTAATTGTAAGTATTTTAAATGTAAATTGCATATAATAAATACGTACACAAGAAAAATGAAAGGGCTAAGCAATTGTTTTAGTAGAAAGAAATATAAGAAGCCTTTAATTAAAGACAGGTTGGAGATACTTAGCGTTCATATTCTTCAGCAGTGTATCTGAATCTCTAGACAAGTTACAATCGTTTCACTAACGTCGAACGCTAGGAATAGGCCACACCTGCATCCGCATCCTTTGTTCAAAGCATTGAGATGACGTCAGAACAAAGCACTGGAGGCTGGGCGTATTCCAAGCAGTCGACGTTAACGAAACGATAGTAACTTGGCTAGGGAGGCTGGAATATTATAGTAGGCACAACAGGCATGTAATGTATGACTGTCATTGCTTCGATTTTAAACTACGTGACAGCGGTCAATGGAGAATTGACTTACGTACAGACAGCTGTATCTACATATTTGGTATCAACTGGTGACCCCCCCCAATTTTTAAGGTCTAATATGGGAACCCTCCCATACCAGGGGGTGACCAGTTGATGGCGCTGTTTGTACCTATAGAAAAAATTAAAATAACTAAATTTTTTTGACGTGACAACGTCTTAAATTAGGTTGCGGCTGGGAGTCACTTATGAAAAAGTGTAACGCTCGGTAACGTTACGATGAGTCACCGAACGAGAGAGAGGCCCGCCGAATGCCTTGCGTCTCTCTCCCACTCAACTATGATCGGTCTGCCGCGCGCGCAGCACTAGAGAATTAGGACGTTGTCACGTAAAATCTTCGCCCGTAAAACCGACTTTACAGGCAACCATTTTTTTTTAAATTAGCAACAGTATTGGTTTTGAAGCTAGAACTAAAAAACTTGAGCTATATCTTAATTGAAGTAAAACTTATTTCTAATCGCAAGATTTGAGTAACTCCGAACTTGAAATTAAATCTGAAATTATGTCTGAGTCAGTAACTTGTAAAATTGCGAACCTCTTAGAATCGAAGCAATGTCAACTTGACGGATCAACTTATACGCCCGTGTTTATAAACAAGCAACTACTTTAGTAAAAGTAACTACTTAAGTAACAATTTTTATTCTATGGTTTAGAAAAAAATAAGTTTTAAATGAAGATTTCTAACCTCAAGTAAAGATTTAATAAGAAATTACTTAGCAACAAGTAATTACTTCTTTATAAATACGGGAGTTAAACTATGACAAATTCTAGTTAAAGCATTTATGTAATAACAACATACGTATTATCGAGTATTTTAATAATCCTTTTAATTGTTTTTATAACGTAAAAATCACAAATACAGCAATAAAATTGTTAGAAAACGTTTCGTTTTCATTCACCCGGTCAAAAAGCTGAAAAATATTTCATTTTACGTCCGTATGAGATAAAATGGATGAAACTATCGATTCGGTAAGATGACAGATGTCATAGAGACCCAAGGGACAAGGGGATTTTAGATCCAAACAGAATACACGTTCAAATGGAGAATAATGTTGAAAACTGTCGCTTGCAAAGGAGTTTGAATCTTATTTCTTGAGTAGTAGGGTTCAATGTAGTGTTAGCAGCCACATAATGTATTGCGCAGTATTATCAACAAAGGACTATTTTATGTACTTAATGGTGAATCAACAAGGAACTAGTCTGAATACGATTGGGGTCATAATTATGGATTCTACTTATTATCAATGCTTTTAGGTATCGTTGTATTTGACACTTCTTTTTAACCATTTAAAAATAAATGCTGGAGGTCGTGGGTTCGATTCCCATCCAGGACAAATGTTTGTGTGATGAGCACGATAATTTGTTCTGTGTCTGCCGTCTGGGTGTAATTTATCTACTTATAATATGTATGTATTTAGACATTGTAAGTATGTTTGTCAGTTGTCTAGTACTCATAACAGAAGCTTTGGTTTTTTTTATGGTAGGTAAGAATCATTCAATGACGAATCCCGCTCTTGGGCGGAGCGGGAAACTGTCAGACTCTTACTGACTAAACAACCTACCCCGTTCCTCCTTTGCCTTATTCCCAGAGCCCTGGTATAATGCTTTCGCACCAACCCTCGGCTCCAGGAGGCTTTGACCCAAAAGGGCCCCTACAGAAGCTTTGCTTAGCTTGAGGCTAGACGTTGTGTGATACTTGTCGAATACTACTACACTAGGATTCTAGTTTGATGAGGAGAGCGAATTACTTTGTGGCGTTTAGTAGGTAATGTCAAGGACACTTCAGCTTGACTACCGCTAAGTTCAGTTTTGCTTGCACTCGAAACGAAAACTTCAAAGGTTTAGTTTGGTGCCGCGAGGCAGGATTCAAGCGATTTTTTTTTAAGTGATCAGGCGGAAGTGACAGCTGTAGTAAAAGTAATAATTATATAGATATTAGATAATAATTTATCTAATATCTATATAATTATTAACTTTATTTTTAATATATTTATATATTTTTTTTTAATTATTCATAATTGGGACTCGAATTATTATTAAAAAGAGAATGTTCAAAAATCAAATTTCATGAATATAGTTTGAAAATCCAATCAAAATGGTTTTCATGGTCGTAGTAAGAATGTAACGCAATTAGATGTTACTTTAAAAATATCTCAATAAGCTAAGTACTTACATATACAATGAAGCGTAAATATTGTAATTATTTTCTGCTCGACTTACCTGTAAAGGAAAAAGAGAAAAATTAGTGTATTTTCAAAGGTTTTACACATTTACAACATATAATTGGATTTGGACCTTTAATGCACCCCAATCAGAAAACCATTTTTTTGCACTAGAAGTACATTATTTATGCACTAGGATATTGCCAATATTTGTATGGGAGTTGGACTAAGTGCTAGGCAGCACTGAACGAACACATGACTTGCATTTGGTCCCTTAGGCCAACACCCATAAAAAAAAGAAATCAGAGAAAGTCAAGAGTGAATAGGTGACTTATAGGTTTTTTTTTATTTTTTTTTATTTTTTATGGTAGGTGAAAATCATCCAATGACGAAACCCGCTCTTGGGCGGAGCGGGAGACCAGTTTCAGACTTTTACTAACTAAAAAACCTACCCCGTACCTTCCTTGCCTTATTCCTGGAGTCGAGGTAACAGTTTGCACCACCCTAGGCTCCAGAGGTGACTTATAGGTAAGCGTGCCATACCGTCACAAAGTGTTTACCACAAGTTGTTTTTTTTTGAGATAGTGATCAAACGCATATCTGTTACAACCTTGCACTTTTTTTTATTATTTACCTTTAGACTACCGTAATTACAGACACAATTAAAATACAATAGGTGTGTGGACACCGGTGTCCTCTTGGGGCTTAATGAACTAAAATAGTATAAAAAAATATTAGAGGTAAATCTAAAATAAACTTCTCCACAAATTAGTCGTATCTTGTGTATATTTTCCGATGACAAAGATACAGTGACAGCAAAATGCTCCTTAGGTAGCGTTTTAATAAAAAATACATCACAGTTTCAAGACGCTAACGTATACATTTCCCAGGAGGAGCTTACAGAACAGAAATACGTATTGCTAATGTTTTTCATTACGTGTAGACTCACAATGGCTCACCTCCACACAAATATTAACACAGCATAAAAATTGGTCCTAAACTAGTGCTTTTGCAATTTTACCTGATGGTAAGCATTGAGGGAACACAAATGTTAAATTTTTTGATTTTAGGTTTGGTCTCATAGTAAAAGTTGTTTGTTATCATGACTACATGGTACGTATTTAAACTCTTGAGCCCCAAGCGAACCAGCGTCAGCACATATATTGTCTTTCTATTACGTCTGTAGTTACGGTATTCGAAAGGTTAAGTATAAAAAAAGCAAATAAAGCATTTTATTATTATTAAGTATTATTATTATTATTATTTTATCAGTCACTAATTACCAGTCACTTTGTGATGACTTAAAGATCCTCACTAGTCTTAACTGACAGCGGGAGAAGTTATACAATTTCCACTTCAAACAAAAAAAGTTTTAGACGATTCATATGAGAATCCTTTCAAACGATTTCAAACGGTCTTTTAAAGGGGAGGTTTTTTATGGTAGGTAAAATCATCGAATGACGAATCCGGCCCTTGTGCAGAGCGGGAAACAATGTCAGACTTCTACTGACTAAACAACCTACCCCGTTCGTTCCTTGCCTGAGTCCCAGAGCCCTGGTGTAACGCTTTCGCACCAACCCTCGGCTTCATATACGAATCCTTTGAAACCATTAAAACTATCTTTTAAAGGGAAGATATTTTTAGTTTATTTTTCTTTATTCCCTTATAGACGTAAAATCTTTTACTATAGCAAAGCTACAAAAAAAAAAACATTTTACTTAAGCTGACACGTTTTAGGTGTACATATAAATTGTAGGTACTATTTCTGTTTTTGCTTCGCTCTCAAGAATCCCTATATGCCCTCAGAAAGTAAATTGTTTCGTCTCAGCAGCGAAGTGAAAGGTAATGGTTCGAGACCGTTTTGTTTTTAGTCTAGACTGAAATACAGGGTGGTAATTTGAGAAGCGTACAGGGTGAGGGTAGTTACTTTAACTGTTGAAAGGAACGCTACTAGCAGACTGTTGTGCTGAGGTTTTTATAAGTTCCGGATTCTTTTTTTAGGTGGGAAATCATTAATTGGCTTCTCCTTCTCCCGTTTTAGAAGAGTGAGAGGATAATATATCACACTTTTAGTTACTAAAACTGCGTTTTTCCTCAGTTGACCCTTGCAATCTAGAAATACGGTATATCTTTCAAAAGAGTGCGTAGTTTTAGCGAGTGTCGGCCTTGGTGGGCCCCTACGATGTTATTGGCATCTCTTCGAGGTGGGATTTTTTTTAATAAAAAGCCGGGCAAGTGTGAGTTGCACACGCGCACTGAGATTTCCGTACAAACTAACCAACAAAAATAGTTTAATTCCCAAATTGAGTTGCGAAGGTTTTTCCAAATTACATTTTTTTTTGTTGCATTACTACTACAAATTTACGGTTCCTGAGATAAAAGGTCTTGACAGACAGACAGAAAAAGTGATCTCTTAAAAACTCTAATAGTATCGTTTTTTTCCTTTTAGCTGGTGGTATATAAAATATGATATTTTTTTAAATTGCTTTAAACTAGTGCTTAACTGTGATCCCACCTTTACTTAACCCTGAACATATTAAGGCATGGCGGAAAGAGCTCCGGCGGGATCTCATGGTGAAATGGAAACAGCGACTGTCGCAACCTAGCGCTGAGCACGCCATAATTTCGGCAGTAGTGCCCCTCTTTGAAGCGTGGCTGGATAGACCTCACGGCGTCCTCACCCTCCGCATGACGCAGGTCCTCACCGGACATGGCAAGTTCGGGAGGTTCTTGCACCGGATCCGTGCGGAAGAGACGCCCGGGCGTCGCCACTGTGTGGCCAGCCCGGAGGACACGGTGGAGCACACGGTAGAAGTGTGCCCCGCTTGGGAAGAGCAACACCGTGCCCTCGTGGGGGTGATCGGCGGCGGCGACCTCTCGCGCCGGGCCTTGGTTCAGGCCATGGTCCGTAGCGAGGAGGAGTGGCAGGCGGTCGCCTTCTTCTGCGAGGCGGTAATGCTCGTAAAGGAGGAGGCTGACCGCATAAGGCAAAGGCAACGGCGCACTCGCCGTAGCCGTCGCCGCCGCGATCCTGCCGATATCCGGCCACCGTAGACACTGGCTTGCGGACGGTGAGCAATGGGTAGCTCGCCGTCCGGTCGTCTGGTAGCAGTCCAGACCGAGCCCAAGTCGTCGACGGCGCGCTCCGTTCCCGCGCGCCTCAAGGAGTTGTCAGCACACCGTAGGGGCCCAACAGGGTCGAAGCCTCCCGGAGCTGAGGGTTGATGCGAAAGCGTTACACCGGGGCTCTGGGAATAAGGCAAGGAAGGCACGGGGTAGGTTCTTTAGTCAGTAAGAGTCTGACACTGTTTCCCGCTCCGCCCAAGAGTGGGATTCGTCATTCGATGATTTTTACCTCCCATAAAAAAAACCTTTACTTAACCCTATTGATTGACTTTGGGCGCCTTCAAATTATCCGTAAATTCCAGCGTGAAGACAGCACGTGTTGCAGCAGCTTATTTGAAGGCGCCCTTTTTCATAAAATAAACTTAAGATTTTTTTATTTCATTGGCTTACTGGGAGCAATAACCAATACGTACTTTTCATCAAAAAATCAAAATACTTTAAAACGAACGAAAACATAAATTCCCGATACGTAGTCGTAGTTTCAGGAAATTGAATCGCCCTGGAGCCAGCGGCGACCAAGTTGTTTGATTTACAACCGCGGTCAGATCATATCGAGTCGGCTGAGCTATATCTAGGCGGACCGTTCCAACTCATAGTTCAGGTCAGTGGTTGTCAAACTTATATTCTGTAAAGACCTTTCAAGATTATTATCACTTAATAGTTTATTATCCCCAGGGAACATTCTCCCTCATCAGCCTTATAATGACTTCCTCATCAACCCTTGACGGCTCGGCTGGCGCGGTGGTTGAGCGATTGACTGCTGCAATATTCGTATCGCCTACAGCTAGATGTTCCGGGTCTGGGTATCTTGTATATGCGACTGTACATGTTTGTGAACGCATCCACGATACAGGAGTAATTCCCACCGTACACACGGGAAAAAAAAACCACGGCCCAGTGCGGACTGGTGGACGTCAAATGTCTTCAAATTTTTGGTTCTAGGATAGACCGGTTTCCTCAGCTTTTCCTTTACCGTTTTGAGAGCAGTAGTTATGAAATAAATTACACAAAGTAATGCGCCAGGCTGGGTTTGAACCCGCGTCACACAACTCCGCACAACTCGGTAACTCAGGGCCGTTACCACTCGGCGACCACTGCTCTCTGAGCTAGATTATAAGGCCTGAGATTATGAGGCCCTAATTATAAAGGTTGAGAATTTCTGATCTTGGTTATCATACCTTTACACTCAAACGATCTATTCAGTAGCCTAATGTTGTAACTTTTGGGTAATGATACAAGTTTCTTGCATATTTTGTTTGACGTTGGTACCAGACGTTATATTAATAACGCACAATGGATATTATTGTCATGTCACGTCGCTTTCAGACTTCCAGACTAAAGTAAAACTTAGTACGAAATATCCTTGGATATAGCCGTGTTTCAAATTAATATTCTTGTAAGATATTATGTTACTAGACGACCGACTTATAAGGTACTAGCTTCTGCCCGCGACTTCGTCCGCGGAAAATTTCTTGTAATGATAGCTCGGTTAACATCCATGTTATATAAATAATGTATAGCCTATGTCACTCAGGAGTAAAGCAGCTTTCTATTGTTGCTAAAATTTTTCCAATCGAACCATTAGTTCCAGAGATTACCTCCTACAACCAAAAAAACAAAAAAATAAAAATCAAACTTTACCTCTTTATTATATTAGTGTTAATAACAGTTTTTAACAGCAATAAGAGTTGCATTGTTTAAACCATTTTTTTTACGAGTTTTCAAGCGCTAAAATTCGCAGAGCCTATTTTTAGACTCGCCAAGATCCGACGGTGTATAACGTTTGTGAGTTTGATTTCTCAGGCAGAAAATCTCTGAGCAATAAATAACTGGAGACTGAATTGTTGCTCGATAAATAACGGCAGGCTTTTATACAGAATAAACATATACGCCCATTGTAACACCTTAGTAGTTTTAAGTGTCCTAATGTACCAAGTTGTGTTTATGGTGTACTTACAATAAAGAGTATATCTATCCAGAAGTAAGTTAAGAGTGAATAGGTTACTTCTAGGTAAGCGCGCTCCATCGTCGACCGCATCGTCGCTTTCCATCAGGTGAGATAGCGGTCAAGCGCAAACCTATAATCAATAAAAAAAAATCTATCTATCCGCACCTTTCGACATTTTTCTCCATCAGACATGACGTGGTTTGAGTGTTTGTAAGGCTATCTTTTTAATGGCCGATTCATGTCAAGTCTCTTTCTACAATCAAAATGCCTCGACATATTATTACGCTGAGGCGTTTTCTTTACATAGTATAAAACAAAGTAGCTTCCCGCTGCCTGTCCCTATGTATGCTTAGATCTTTAAAACTACGCAACGGTTTTTGATGTGATTTTTTTAATAGGCAGAGTGATTCAAGAGGAATGTTTATATGTATAATACATTCATAATATATTTATATTGCACCCGTGCGAAGCTAGGGTGGATCGCTAGTAGGTATGGAAATAAAATGAAAGGATGTAGCGATGATCATTGTGAAAACGAATACATTTTCATTCCGTAATTTTGAATGATGTGAATTTAGCTTGGCTAGGGCAGTGGTGGCTGAGAGGTAATAACCCCGACTTAAGAGTTCTAGGTCGCGGGTTTAAACCCAGCCAGGCGTATAACTTTATGGAAGTAATTTATTTTACGACCACTGCTCTCAAGACGGTGAAGGAAGACATTGTGAGGAAACCGGCATGTCCTAGAACCAAAATTTAGAAGATGTGATATCCGTCAACCCGCACTGGGCCAGCGTGGTAGATTACGGTCCATTCCCTCACTTAAGACTTGAGGACCAACAGTAAGAACATTAAAAAAAGGCTGATAATTTAAAAATGCATAAAAGTTTATGCATTTTTATTTTGGCTACGAATTTTGACTTTTACTGACTAAGGGTTAGCAATTTTATAAGTGCGAGGGTTAGCAATTTTAGCTTAACCTCCTGTTACGTGGTTTTAATTTATTTCAGCACTCCTGCTCTCAAAACGGTGAAGGAAAACATTGTGAGGAAACGGACATGTTCCTAGAACCAAAATTTCAAACACATGTGACATCCACCAATCCGCACTGAGCCTTCTGGAGCTGCCGGTGCCTTCTGGAGCTGCCGGTGCCTTCTGGAGCTGCCGGTGCCTTCTGAAGCTACCGGTGCCTTCTGGAGCTGCCGGTTTGTGTGCAACTGTTACCGCGGCTCTGGAAATAAGGCAAGGAAGGTACGGGGTAGGTTTTTTAGTCAGTAAGAGTCTGACACTGGTCTCCCGCTCCGCTCATCATTCGATGATTTTCACCAACCATAAAAAAAACCAATCCGCACTGAGCCCGCGTGGTGGATTACGGTGCATTCCCTTTCCTAGAGAGGAGGCCTTGTCCCAGCTGAGGGAACATTAAAAAGGCTGATGAAAACCACGTCATCGTCAGCCTTTTCAGAAGAAAAGAAAAGAGTCTTAAGACAGACGTTCCGATAATTCTATTAGGTTTTCATTACCACCGATTAAGATACGGATCTCTAAAAAAGAAGAAACAATGGCACTGACAATGAACAGTGTCACACAAAGGACTTCTTGTGTCTGGTTTGTTATCTTAATCTCTTGGCTATTTTCTGTCGCCTGTTTTCACTCTAGTAGCCTTTCTTGTATTAAATATTTAGCTGAGCCTTTTAAGCTGATAGCTAGACTAACTGCTATATTTCATGAGCTCGTTTTTAGTTTATTTTAGAATGTAAGTAGGTCTAAACAAGATGTTTTAAATAGGACTTAAATTAAAGTACAGCGCATAATGAAAGGCGTAATACGGCTGTCGGATCTTGGCAAGTCAGAAATTAGGCCATTTTTAACAGCAATAACAACTACAAATTGCATTTATTTGTTGTTTGTGGACCTTTGTTGAGTAATAAACAAAATATCAATGGGAAAAAAATAACAAAATATCGACAAAAATAAATTATACCAAGCATATATTTGAGTGGCCTGTCAGTCTGGTAGTTAGTGACCCTGACTGCTATACCGGAGGTCGTGGGTTTTATTCCCACCCAGGACAAATGAGCACGATCTTTTGTTCTGTGTCTAGGTATCATTTATCTATAATTTGTTTGTGTGATGAGCACGATCATTTGTTAACTTGAGACTAGACGGCGTTGAATGTGCATTACCATATTACTATTACTTAGATACAACTATTGTTTTCGATTTCAGGCCCCATATTATAGTCTCCACGTGCTTCAAAGATTACTTCATTAAACCTAAACACTGGGTCTACACAATAGTTTCCTGCCGTTTCCTGTTATTCATTCTACATATAATCCATCATTGTTCATACATTTACACTGCAGTTTACATTAACTGCACTACGAAGGTACCGTGACATATGTTCAGCGTTTGTGTTAGATGTAACCAGTTATGGTAGACCTATCATGGCAGCGCGGTATTGATCTATTATTATAATTTTTTTGACATGGGAAATCATCAATTAATTAACTCTCGCGTTTGATGGAACGGGGCTTTTAGTGAATTTGTGTTCCTTCATCAGCTGAAGGTAAAAAAGAACTTTGACAAACATCTATACGATTCTATAAATGTGTGGCCATGGGAAGAAAACGCAAAGTTATTTGCAGATGTCGCTTATGACGTTTTACTCATAACAACACTCATAGCTGTCAGTCGTATCACTTTTTACGTCGAGTTTTTCTCAGGGTCTCTTTCTGAAAGGAAGGCTTAGCCCCAGTGCGAAAGGCAAAAAAGGAATAGGGTGTTTAGCCAGTAAAAGTCTGACACTATTTCCCCCTCTGCCCAAGAGTTCGTCATTGGATAATTTTTGTCTACCATAAAAAAAAACTGATCATAAAAATGTCGCCGATCCGTTTCAAGATATACTAGTCCTGTTAAATGATAACAGAGATGTAATGATTTACATCAGCGTAATAAATTGTGCAGAAACAAAGGCGTAACGACGCTCATTTGCAATTGTAATGCTACTTCCGCTACAACACCAGCGCTCAGAGCGATCATCGATCACAGATTGGGCCTGTAAAGCTTTTAAGTAAGCGAAACAAATTGAAAGGTCACTTAAACTTCCATTAAGAGTGTTTTTAATATTTTGCGGATTTTATCACGCATGCGGATTCGCTCGGCATGCTTAACTTCCGACTGGCCTGTTGGTCTAGTAGTTAGCGGTTCTGACTGCTATACCGGAGGTCGTGGGTTCAGGACAAATGTTTGTGTTTTGAGCACGATCATTTGGTCTGTGTCTGGGTGTAATTTATCTATAACCAGCGACCCGCCCTAGCTTCGCACGGGTGCTGATATTGAATATATTATGCATGTATTATACACATAAACCTTCCTCTTGAATCACTCTATCTATTAAAAAAAAACCGCATCATAATCCGTTGCGTACTATTAAAGATCTTAGCATACGTAGCGGTAAGCAACTTTGTTTAATACTATGTTATGATATGTATGTATTTAGAAATATATAAGTATGTTTATCAGTTGTCTAGTACTCATAACACAAGCTCTGCTTAGCTTTAGACTAGACGACGTTGTGTGTAAAAAGAAAAAAAAAATTGTTTTCTAACAAGTATTTAGTACAATGGCTGCGTGCAATGCACACGCGGGAAGATTGTTTAACGCAGAATGAACCACCTAGCAAAGGAGAAGGCAGAGCGCATTAGGTAAAGGCAACGGTGCTCATACCTCGTCACAGCTGCGATTTAAATGCCGATTTCTGGTCATCGTAGGCGCAGGCATGCGGATGGCGAGCAAAGGCTAGCTCACTATACGACTGTCCGGTAACCATCCGGACCCAGCCCAAGCAGTCAACAGGTCTATATTCAAGTCAGCCAATTGTAGGGGTGCCAGCAAGATCGAAACCTCCTGAGGCCATGGATAATTTTGAATGAGGAACACCAAAGTTCTGGAACTAAGGCAAAGAAGGAATGGGGCAGGTTTTTGGCACGGATGTTTTAGTCAGTAAATTTCTGACACTATCTCCCGCTCCGCCCAAGGGCGGGAGTTATCATTTAATGATTTTAGCCCACCATAATAAAACGCTCAACGCAAGAAATTTAGAGATCTCTAATATAATAAAAAACCCCGTCCATTTTTATTACGAACAATCTCGGCGTCGCAACCAAAGGATTTACTTAAAATCCCATTTGCACTTGCAGTAATCTGATTAGGAGAACTGTTTGTCCAACCAACTTAGGTGGGAAGTGTGTTGTTCAATTTGCTGTAGTGATGAAAGCCAGGCTTGTGTTTGCACCTCTACTTTTATATGAACTTAGATAGACAGACACTTTGTAGCTTAATTGGACATTTGTTCTGTTTTTACTACAGACAGAAAAAGTGATCTCTTAAAAACTCTAATAGTATCGTTTTTTTCCTTTTAGCTGGTGGTATATAAAATATGATATTTTTTTAAATTGCTTTAAACTAGTGCTTAACTGTGATCCCACCTTTACTTAACCCTGAACATATTAAGGCATGGCGGAAAGAGCTCCGGCGGGATCTCATGGTGAAATGGAAACAGCGACTGTCGCAACCTAGCGCTGAGCACGCCATAATTTCGGCAGTAGTGCCCCTCTTTGAAGCGTGGCTGGATAGACCTCACGGCGTCCTCACCCTCCGCATGACGCAGGTCCTCACCGGACATGGCAAGTTCGGGAGGTTCTTGCACCGGATCCGTGCGGAAGAGACGCCCGGGCGTCGCCACTGTGTGGCCAGCCCGGAGGACACGGTGGAGCACACGGTAGAAGTGTGCCCCGCTTGGGAAGAGCAACACCGTGCCCTCGTGGGGGTGATCGGCGGCGGCGACCTCTCGCGCCGGGCCTTGGTTCAGGCCATGGTCCGTAGCGAGGAGGAGTGGCAGGCGGTCGCCTTCTTCTGCGAGGCGGTAATGCTCGTAAAGGAGGAGGCTGACCGCATAAGGCAAAGGCAACGGCGCACTCGCCGTAGCCGTCGCCGCCGCGATCCTGCCGATATCCGGCCACCGTAGACACTGGCTTGCGGACGGTGAGCAATGGGTAGCTCGCCGTCCGGTCGTCTGGTAGCAGTCCAGACCGAGCCCAAGTCGTCGACGGCGCGCTCCGTTCCCGCGCGCCTCAAGGAGTTGTCAGCACACCGTAGGGGCCCAACAGGGTCGAAGCCTCCCGGAGCTGAGGGTTGATGCGAAAGCGTTACACCGGGGCTCTGGGAATAAGGCAAGGAAGGCACGGGGTAGGTTCTTTAGTCAGTAAGAGTCTGACACTGTTTCCCGCTCCGCCCAAGAGTGGGATTCGTCATTCGATGATTTTTACCTCCCATAAAAAAAACCTTTACTTAACCCTATTGATTGACTTTGGGCGCCTTCAAATTATCCGTAAATTCCAGCGTGAAGACAGCACGTGTTGCAGCAGCTTATTTGAAGGCGCCCTTTTTCATAAAATAAACTTAAGATTTTTTTATTTCATTGGCTTACTGGGAGCAATAACCAATACGTACTTTTCATCAAAAAATCAAAATACTTTAAAACGAACGAAAACATAAATTCCCGATACGTAGTCGTAGTTTCAGGAAATTGAATCGCCCTGGAGCCAGCGGCGACCAAGTTGTTTGATTTACAACCGCGGTCAGATCATATCGAGTCGGCTGAGCTATATCTAGGCGGACCGTTCCAACTCATAGTTCAGGTCAGTGGTTGTCAAACTTATATTCTGTAAAGACCTTTCAAGATTATTATCACTTAATAGTTTATTATCCCCAGGGAACATTCTCCCTCATCAGCCTTATAATGACTTCCTCATCAACCCTTGACGGCTCGGCTGGCGCGGTGGTTGAGCGATTGACTGCTGCAATATTCGTATCGCCTACAGCTAGATGTTCCGGGTCTGGGTATCTTGTATATGCGACTGTACATGTTTGTGAACGCATCCACGATACAGGAGTAATTCCCACCGTACACACGGGAAAAAAAAACCACGGCCCAGTGCGGACTGGTGGACGTCAAATGTCTTCAAATTTTTGGTTCTAGGATAGACCGGTTTCCTCAGCTTTTCCTTTACCGTTTTGAGAGCAGTAGTTATGAAATAAATTACACAAAGTAATGCGCCAGGCTGGGTTTGAACCCGCGTCACACAACTCCGCACAACTCGGTAACTCAGGGCCGTTACCACTCGGCGACCACTGCTCTCTGAGCTAGATTATAAGGCCTGAGATTATGAGGCCCTAATTATAAAGGTTGAGAATTTCTGATCTTGGTTATCATACCTTTACACTCAAACGATCTATTCAGTAGCCTAATGTTGTAACTTTTGGGTAATGATACAAGTTTCTTGCATATTTTGTTTGACGTTGGTACCAGACGTTATATTAATAACGCACAATGGATATTATTGTCATGTCACGTCGCTTTCAGACTTCCAGACTAAAGTAAAACTTAGTACGAAATATCCTTGGATATAGCCGTGTTTCAAATTAATATTCTTGTAAGATATTATGTTACTAGACGACCGACTTATAAGGTACTAGCTTCTGCCCGCGACTTCGTCCGCGGAAAATTTCTTGTAATGATAGCTCGGTTAACATCCATGTTATATAAATAATGTATAGCCTATGTCACTCAGGAGTAAAGCAGCTTTCTATTGTTGCTAAAATTTTTCCAATCGAACCATTAGTTCCAGAGATTACCTCCTACAACCAAAAAAACAAAAAAATAAAAATCAAACTTTACCTCTTTATTATATTAGTGTTAATAACAGTTTTTAACAGCAATAAGAGTTGCATTGTTTAAACCATTTTTTTTACGAGTTTTCAAGCGCTAAAATTCGCAGAGCCTATTTTTAGACTCGCCAAGATCCGACGGTGTATAACGTTTGTGAGTTTGATTTCTCAGGCAGAAAATCTCTGAGCAATAAATAACTGGAGACTGAATTGTTGCTCGATAAATAACGGCAGGCTTTTATACAGAATAAACATATACGCCCATTGTAACACCTTAGTAGTTTTAAGTGTCCTAATGTACCAAGTTGTGTTTATGGTGTACTTACAATAAAGAGTATATCTATCCAGAAGTAAGTTAAGAGTGAATAGGTTACTTCTAGGTAAGCGCGCTCCATCGTCGACCGCATCGTCGCTTTCCATCAGGTGAGATAGCGGTCAAGCGCAAACCTATAATCAATAAAAAAAAATCTATCTATCCGCACCTTTCGACATTTTTCTCCATCAGACATGACGTGGTTTGAGTGTTTGTAAGGCTATCTTTTTAATGGCCGATTCATGTCAAGTCTCTTTCTACAATCAAAATGCCTCGACATATTATTACGCTGAGGCGTTTTCTTTACATAGTATAAAACAAAGTAGCTTCCCGCTGCCTGTCCCTATGTATGCTTAGATCTTTAAAACTACGCAACGGTTTTTGATGTGATTTTTTTAATAGGCAGAGTGATTCAAGAGGAATGTTTATATGTATAATACATTCATAATATATTTATATTGCACCCGTGCGAAGCTAGGGTGGATCGCTAGTAGGTATGGAAATAAAATGAAAGGATGTAGCGATGATCATTGTGAAAACGAATACATTTTCATTCCGTAATTTTGAATGATGTGAATTTAGCTTGGCTAGGGCAGTGGTGGCTGAGAGGTAATAACCCCGACTTAAGAGTTCTAGGTCGCGGGTTTAAACCCAGCCAGGCGTATAACTTTATGGAAGTAATTTATTTTACGACCACTGCTCTCAAGACGGTGAAGGAAGACATTGTGAGGAAACCGGCATGTCCTAGAACCAAAATTTAGAAGATGTGATATCCGTCAACCCGCACTGGGCCAGCGTGGTAGATTACGGTCCATTCCCTCACTTAAGACTTGAGGACCAACAGTAAGAACATTAAAAAAAGGCTGATAATTTAAAAATGCATAAAAGTTTATGCATTTTTATTTTGGCTACGAATTTTGACTTTTACTGACTAAGGGTTAGCAATTTTATAAGTGCGAGGGTTAGCAATTTTAGCTTAACCTCCTGTTACGTGGTTTTAATTTATTTCAGCACTCCTGCTCTCAAAACGGTGAAGGAAAACATTGTGAGGAAACGGACATGTTCCTAGAACCAAAATTTCAAACACATGTGACATCCACCAATCCGCACTGAGCCTTCTGGAGCTGCCGGTGCCTTCTGGAGCTGCCGGTGCCTTCTGGAGCTGCCGGTGCCTTCTGAAGCTACCGGTGCCTTCTGGAGCTGCCGGTTTGTGTGCAACTGTTACCGCGGCTCTGGAAATAAGGCAAGGAAGGTACGGGGTAGGTTTTTTAGTCAGTAAGAGTCTGACACTGGTCTCCCGCTCCGCTCATCATTCGATGATTTTCACCAACCATAAAAAAAACCAATCCGCACTGAGCCCGCGTGGTGGATTACGGTGCATTCCCTTTCCTAGAGAGGAGGCCTTGTCCCAGCTGAGGGAACATTAAAAAGGCTGATGAAAACCACGTCATCGTCAGCCTTTTCAGAAGAAAAGAAAAGAGTCTTAAGACAGACGTTCCGATAATTCTATTAGGTTTTCATTACCACCGATTAAGATACGGATCTCTAAAAAAGAAGAAACAATGGCACTGACAATGAACAGTGTCACACAAAGGACTTCTTGTGTCTGGTTTGTTATCTTAATCTCTTGGCTATTTTCTGTCGCCTGTTTTCACTCTAGTAGCCTTTCTTGTATTAAATATTTAGCTGAGCCTTTTAAGCTGATAGCTAGACTAACTGCTATATTTCATGAGCTCGTTTTTAGTTTATTTTAGAATGTAAGTAGGTCTAAACAAGATGTTTTAAATAGGACTTAAATTAAAGTACAGCGCATAATGAAAGGCGTAATACGGCTGTCGGATCTTGGCAAGTCAGAAATTAGGCCATTTTTAACAGCAATAACAACTACAAATTGCATTTATTTGTTGTTTGTGGACCTTTGTTGAGTAATAAACAAAATATCAATGGGAAAAAAATAACAAAATATCGACAAAAATAAATTATACCAAGCATATATTTGAGTGGCCTGTCAGTCTGGTAGTTAGTGACCCTGACTGCTATACCGGAGGTCGTGGGTTTTATTCCCACCCAGGACAAATGAGCACGATCTTTTGTTCTGTGTCTAGGTATCATTTATCTATAATTTGTTTGTGTGATGAGCACGATCATTTGTTAACTTGAGACTAGACGGCGTTGAATGTGCATTACCATATTACTATTACTTAGATACAACTATTGTTTTCGATTTCAGGCCCCATATTATAGTCTCCACGTGCTTCAAAGATTACTTCATTAAACCTAAACACTGGGTCTACACAATAGTTTCCTGCCGTTTCCTGTTATTCATTCTACATATAATCCATCATTGTTCATACATTTACACTGCAGTTTACATTAACTGCACTACGAAGGTACCGTGACATATGTTCAGCGTTTGTGTTAGATGTAACCAGTTATGGTAGACCTATCATGGCAGCGCGGTATTGATCTATTATTATAATTTTTTTGACATGGGAAATCATCAATTAATTAACTCTCGCGTTTGATGGAACGGGGCTTTTAGTGAATTTGTGTTCCTTCATCAGCTGAAGGTAAAAAAGAACTTTGACAAACATCTATACGATTCTATAAATGTGTGGCCATGGGAAGAAAACGCAAAGTTATTTGCAGATGTCGCTTATGACGTTTTACTCATAACAACACTCATAGCTGTCAGTCGTATCACTTTTTACGTCGAGTTTTTCTCAGGGTCTCTTTCTGAAAGGAAGGCTTAGCCCCAGTGCGAAAGGCAAAAAAGGAATAGGGTGTTTAGCCAGTAAAAGTCTGACACTATTTCCCCCTCTGCCCAAGAGTTCGTCATTGGATAATTTTTGTCTACCATAAAAAAAAACTGATCATAAAAATGTCGCCGATCCGTTTCAAGATATACTAGTCCTGTTAAATGATAACAGAGATGTAATGATTTACATCAGCGTAATAAATTGTGCAGAAACAAAGGCGTAACGACGCTCATTTGCAATTGTAATGCTACTTCCGCTACAACACCAGCGCTCAGAGCGATCATCGATCACAGATTGGGCCTGTAAAGCTTTTAAGTAAGCGAAACAAATTGAAAGGTCACTTAAACTTCCATTAAGAGTGTTTTTAATATTTTGCGGATTTTATCACGCATGCGGATTCGCTCGGCATGCTTAACTTCCGACTGGCCTGTTGGTCTAGTAGTTAGCGGTTCTGACTGCTATACCGGAGGTCGTGGGTTCAGGACAAATGTTTGTGTTTTGAGCACGATCATTTGGTCTGTGTCTGGGTGTAATTTATCTATAACCAGCGACCCGCCCTAGCTTCGCACGGGTGCTGATATTGAATATATTATGCATGTATTATACACATAAACCTTCCTCTTGAATCACTCTATCTATTAAAAAAAAACCGCATCATAATCCGTTGCGTACTATTAAAGATCTTAGCATACGTAGCGGTAAGCAACTTTGTTTAATACTATGTTATGATATGTATGTATTTAGAAATATATAAGTATGTTTATCAGTTGTCTAGTACTCATAACACAAGCTCTGCTTAGCTTTAGACTAGACGACGTTGTGTGTAAAAAGAAAAAAAAAATTGTTTTCTAACAAGTATTTAGTACAATGGCTGCGTGCAATGCACACGCGGGAAGATTGTTTAACGCAGAATGAACCACCTAGCAAAGGAGAAGGCAGAGCGCATTAGGTAAAGGCAACGGTGCTCATACCTCGTCACAGCTGCGATTTAAATGCCGATTTCTGGTCATCGTAGGCGCAGGCATGCGGATGGCGAGCAAAGGCTAGCTCACTATACGACTGTCCGGTAACCATCCGGACCCAGCCCAAGCAGTCAACAGGTCTATATTCAAGTCAGCCAATTGTAGGGGTGCCAGCAAGATCGAAACCTCCTGAGGCCATGGATAATTTTGAATGAGGAACACCAAAGTTCTGGAACTAAGGCAAAGAAGGAATGGGGCAGGTTTTTGGCACGGATGTTTTAGTCAGTAAATTTCTGACACTATCTCCCGCTCCGCCCAAGGGCGGGAGTTATCATTTAATGATTTTAGCCCACCATAATAAAACGCTCAACGCAAGAAATTTAGAGATCTCTAATATAATAAAAAACCCCGTCCATTTTTATTACGAACAATCTCGGCGTCGCAACCAAAGGATTTACTTAAAATCCCATTTGCACTTGCAGTAATCTGATTAGGAGAACTGTTTGTCCAACCAACTTAGGTGGGAAGTGTGTTGTTCAATTTGCTGTAGTGATGAAAGCCAGGCTTGTGTTTGCACCTCTACTTTTATATGAACTTAGATAGACAGACACTTTGTAGCTTAATTGGACATTTGTTCTGTTTTTACTAGCTTCTATTTTACCTTTTGCAATTTTTTTTTATGGTGGGAAAAACCATCTAATAACGAATCAGTGTCAGACTCTTACTGATTAAACGACCCACCCTATTTCTTCATCATGCCAGGTCCGACCTTCGTTTCAGAAACCGGACCGGGCGACAGTAGGCTTCGGCCCTGCAGTTAGGCCTCTCCATTGCCTATCCCGATGTTTGTCTGCAACTATAATCATATCTTAGAAATTAAATTTGATCTATTTCCCAGTTGGTTTTGCATGTACATGTAAATCAAATGATAATGCAAAATAATTGTGACATGGAGAATATTTAATATAACCTTATCGCGTTTGACCTTTTTGGAATGGTCGCTGATGAATCGCTTCATAAATGTTATGTTTTTACAAGCTTTTATTTACTTTCACCTGTCCCGTTGCCTGTCGTTCTGTAATCAAATCTTGCAACTTAAATTTGATCCACTTCCCGGTTTCCGATTGAGCTGAAATTTGGTATACACGTTTAGTTCGGATGACAATGCAATATTATGATGACATGGAGCTGATCTGATGATGGATTCGCGAGGTAGCCATAGGAACTCTGTAATTAAACGGCACAACCACGTCGAGTTTGGGCTCGTGTGAATCGTCTTGACGAGTTTATTTATATAAGTATAGACCACCGCTATAAAAGCTTGTTATGAAAAAAAATATTTTTCATTGAAAACTTGTTTTTTTGCTATAATCTAGTGCTTGACTGCGATCCCATCTGATGGTAAGCAGTGATACAATCGTTGATGGTGACCGTAGATATCTTAACAACGTAAGGGTGGTGGTGGTGTGTGTTCTACAAGCAATGTGCCCTGCCCACTGCTACTTTCATCAGTAACTATATTTGATACCCATAGTTGCCATCCTCACAAAATACAGTAAAATCCAACTTACAAATTCAACCGAGTCAACATTACAGCTATCTTTCAAAATGTAAACAAAACCTCCGCAGAGTAAGATTAAACTCGACTCAAAACTTTAGTTACGGTCCCCTTGAGATTTAAAGTCGGGATACGGAGGAAAATGGAAGAGAATCCTCTCTGAATTATATAAAGAACGCCTCTCAACTACCGTCATCATTTGAAGCTTAGCAAATAAATCTGCTACAGGAAATAGGAACAACAAAATAGGAACTTGTGCATGTCATTGCATCAGTCTTATAATGTTCCCTCTGCTGTGACTCAGGGCTCTTCTCTTGAAGAGAGAATGGGCCGTAATCCACCACACGGGTCCAGTGCAGGTTGCTGGATGTTACATGTTTTCGAATATTTGGTTTCAGTTTCCTCACGATGTTTTCCTTCACCGTTTTTAGAGCAGTGGCGATGAAATAAATTACACAAAGTAATGCGCTTGGCTGAGTTGGAACCCGAAACCTACAACTCATATGTCGAGTTTTTTTCGAGTTTTAATTAATTAAGAGTATGATTCTGTACAACTGACAACTAAAATGGGCGTTGATGACCAGTCGAAAGGACGGCAACACGGTCGTCGCTTTCAATCAGGTACGGAACCAAAAAAATGTATGTTTAATTGTCAACTAATAGTTTAATCCACAAAGGTTTAACCACATCCATTAAATTAGTACAGTAAAGACTAATTAATAAATTTATCTACCTTTACCGAGCGTAAACTGATTGATCAATTGATTGAATTAAGTAATTACAACGAAAGGTCTGATTTTATGTTGGATATAAAAATACGGTCAAACTTGATATGATCGCACTACAGATTTGTTGACTTCCAAGCCAAATTAGTCCATGCATAGATTTGTCCGGCGACCATACTTTGCTCAAGCTCCAAGTGCGAACGCCGGCGTTCGCACACCCTATTGAATTTGTGTTGTGTCTCTAATGACAGTATTCAAAGAAACATCATATTGTCAAGTTCGTGTAGGTCCGCTAGCGAATAGCATGCAAATGACGTTATATACGAAACTAGCTTCTGCCCGCGACTTCGTCCGCGGAAAATTTGTGAGACAAAAGTTGTGATAGCTCGGTTAATATCCATGTTATATAAATAATTTATAGCCTATGTCACTCAGGAGTAAAGCAGCTTTCTATTATAGCTTCAATTTTTCCAATCGAACTATAAGTTCCAGAGATTACCTCCTACAAACAAAAAAATAAAAAAACAAAAAAACAAACTTTACCTCTTTATTATATTAGTATAGAAGTATAGATGTAGATAACTACCCGATCCGGTTGTCTGTTACGAAAACAGTCGGCGGATTTGGTGCGTCGTACCAAGTTCGAACGTGTGTTAACGGCCATGTTTTAAATAGTAGTAGAGTCATAAAATAAAATGTAAAAATGCCAGGCATTAATTGAGGAATTTCGTAGCAGCTCAGATTGGATCCTTGCCCTCGGCTGGGCATAGACCTCTTTTTCAACCTATCTCATTCCACCAACATTCCTAATACCAGTCCAGTTAAATTGTTATCGAAAGCATACGTTACGTTAATACTCTAAATTCTATACCAAGAAGTTCCCATCAATCAAGTCCTATCATAAAAGCGTTGCCAATATTTGCACATAACACTTTACAAGACTGTTATCCCTTCATAACTCCTTTATGACGTAACTTATTATGATAATAATGATGGCCGACTAACAAAATACTATTTGCATCTGATCTGCACAAGATAGAGTACAGAAGGATTCCGTATTTACTGGCGAAAATACGCCCCACTTTGTGACTGTCAGTCTTCAAATACTTTTTTTTAACACACACACAAATTAAACAACATTGCCCCCACTAGCAATTACTCCTGTATCGTAGGTGCATTCATAAATACTCGTATGCAAACTTGTACTGATGCATAGGTACAAAATATGTAATAGTACAACGGCAGCTCGGCCGTTCTAACTTAGCGAGCCTGAAGAACTCAAGTGCCAAAGTATACAGAGCCGTGAGGCTCTAAAGTGACGATGCGGTCCACGATGGAGCGCTTTTACCTAGAAATAACCTCAATCTTGACTTCAAGATTCCCGTATTGTAGCGATAAGGAAACACAGACTCCAGCAAGAAATTCCACTCCTTGGCTGTACGCACAATGAATGCGTTACTAAAACGTGTTGTACGTATATGTGGGATGTCCACCATGTACCGGCGGCGCAACGCCGTACGTGGTGGTCCGATGATGGAACGGGCTAGGCGGAATTAAATTATGCAATTCCGATGCACGCTCCCCGAAATGCAACTGGTAGAAAACCGACAAGCTAGCAACGCGGTGTCGATGCTCAAAACTTCGAAGCCTCGACTCGGCGAGTGCATCATTGCCAATGATCCTCCTAGTTTGCCTCTCAATAGACTCAAGCGATTCAACTGTGTATAAAGACGAGAGCAATCCTCAAAAGTTGGGAACCTCTGATCTATCTTGTAATACTTTGACAATCCAGGTCAAATCGTACTTATTCGATCCACCTCAACGGATAACAATGACTACATTTAAATGCGAAGCAGTGCTTCGAAGTAGCTTCGTCAATTGTCTTGTCAAGTTTCTTTGCAAGCCTTGAGACGTCTCATAAAGACATTATTGCAGATTTGCAGTGTAATTGGCTTGTTTTCATTTACAAGACATTATTGCAGTGTAATTGGCTCGTCACAGAAACTAAATTTCAATCTGTTGTTTCGAAGTCTGTTTTTCTTTGATTTTACGTTTTTCTTTTGGTCTTTGAAATGATAATGCACTTTGTAGAGATATTGCAGTAATTACGTGAGTTCTGTGGCATTCATTAAAATCGCTAATTGGAGATTCGAGTTTTAAATTAAATTACCATATCGACAGATTTGTCAGTTCTCTGGGACCGATAGGGACTGCTAACGGCGACACCTCTTGAGCTGAGTTTTAATTATCCAGCTCTACGTGTAATGAATATATCAAAAGTACCAATCTTTGCGGCACGAAGAGTAGGTCGCTCGCCGCAATCCCGCTCTTGAGCGGAGCGGAAAAAAGTGTCAGACTCTTACTGACTAAACACCCCACCTCGTTCCTTCTCTACCATTCGCGCTGGGGCCAAGCCTTCCTTTCAGAAAGAGACCCTTAGCCCCAGCAGGCTTCCACTCTTTTGCAGAGTCCCTACGGCTTTGCTGACAGCTCCTTGAGGCGCGCGGGAACAAAGCGCGCCATTGACGACTTGGCTTGGTCCGGAATGTTACCAGACGACCGGACGGCGAGCTACAACATACCTAGTGAAATTAATAGCTTCCATCTCTATAAACACATTACAGAACCAAGGACATAACCAACACAAATCTAAAAGTCCATAATAATATAACATGGAAGAAAACGTCGTCATAAAATGCATTTCCCAGTTAACGCTAGACTTATTCCTTGAGGCTGTTACAAAGGTACTTCTGGAATAATTGCTTGTCCTGACTCAGCACGGAACGTTTTAATTGCCTCATAATCTTGTAATTTCTTTATGTCATAGTTAAATAGCCTGGCTTTTATGTAAACGTTCCTTGCATGAGAGATCTGCGCTTGTTATATTTTAGTCAAATTTTATTACAATATTTGTTTTATGGAAACTGACAAGTGAGGTTTTTCTATGGTGGGGAAAATCGGCTGACATACTCCGCCGTTGGGTATAGCGGGAGAGAGTGTCAAACTTCTACTAACCCACAGCCTTAGTTCCAGGGCCCCGGTGTTCCGCTTTCTCATCCACCCTTGGCCCCAGAAGGCTTCGACCCCGCTGGGCCCCTACCATTACTGACTGACGAGTGAGATTGCAGTTTCCAACAAACAAATATTCGTTTTTAAGTTTGGAAATTACTTAACTAAAAATTCTACTGGTCTAATGGTCTAATGGTCAGAGGCCTAGACTGCTGTCCTAAACCAAATAGACTGTGAATACTAGATACCAATTGAACATTCGCTTATATATTCCTAAATACATATATATTATAGGTAAATTAAATACAGATATAGATAAAATGATCGTGTTCATTACACAATTTTCTTGAGTGAATGACATGACTACTTGACTACCGCTGCACTGGTGTAGCAGTCAGGGCATTAGACCAACAGGCCAGTTTATTAGCACAGGGCAACATTTGATAAACATTTGATATACCTGTTTCAAATGTATAGATGTAGATATATACTTCAACAGGTGCACTACATTGTTGAAACATCCTGTACGACCACGTTGTGCCTTAGGGCCTGTCCACACCATACTTCTTTCGCGCCGTTGACGCGCGGTTTAGAGCCAATGCTGCGTAGGTCGCGCAGTCCCTTACAAACATGCTCGATCCGGGCAAGTCACCCCCCACCTCTTATCGATGGATTATATAACATTGTTATGACAGGGGCCATAGTCACCACATATTTTCGGGTTGCCAGTCCACTTAAGATGGCTATGGTTTGTGGAGACAAACCATAGCCGAATTATTTCTGTTTTCCATATGTTAAAATAGTTCTTCACCAACCGAGGGTTGTTCTTGGGTACGCTTGCATAGCGTGCACAGGTATAATCGTCAGTTGGTATCACGTTCCAATAAAATTATTTACAGGGCCTCTGCGAGTTGGCTTCGGCACCCTCATACGCCTTTTAAAGACCCAGGACCTCAGGGTCCTGAGATAAATAGACACATTAAAGTTCTCCATCGATATGACTACATGCACACTGTTAAAGTTGTACTATTGATACTGAGCAGGAAAGAATCTGGTTTCTGCTACGGGGTCCGCCGCAAACTACAAACACGCGACGGGTGCCCGGACTCCTACTTTATACAAAGTTGGCCCTTAGAAATGGACGTCGACGACATGCTTTTAATTTTGTAGAAGGCCTACCTAAAGGTACCGTCTCACTCGAGTGTGTATCGCTACAAATACGCATCAATATCAAGTTCAAAATAATTTTCCTAGAAAGGTTTTATAAAGAGTTGAGTTTTTTTTTCATATTTTGTAAAGTTGTGGATCAAAAGTTCGAGGGGGGAGGGGTGCTTGTCACTCATTCCTTATATTGTTACAAATGTGGCAGTAGCGGTGGTCTGTTTCCGCCGAACCTTTTATTTCCCGAAATTTCATAGGAACAAATTTTCGAAGAAAGAGAGTAGACGTCCTGTTTTGAGTACTATTTAATTTTCTATAGTAATTTTGCATATTTACTAAGATCAGCACGGCGCGTTTTTAATACATGTTGTGCACATGCCCTTATATTTCTGATATAAATAGTCAATAAATCAAATGGAGCTTGTTTGTTCGCCGTTACTCACAATTTCTCTGAAACCTGCGCGATTGTGACTCACAGCCAATACAATTTGCTTTTTACTGAGAACCAAATCCCGGCGGATTGAAGTACTTTATTGATTTCAATGGTAACTAGGGTTGTCACCGTTTATTTAAAAAAAAAATAAAAAAATACAGTACTTTGAGGGAAAAAAATTGTTTAAATTTCGGAAACGCACTGTCTCTCCGACGCATGTCCATCTGCATTTCAACACCATTATTTTTACTATGTATAGAGTTTTATTAATTATTAGGACACATTTTTTAAATTATTTTTGTGAAATATAAATCAACATCAATCAGGAGAAAAAACACATATGTCAAAGTTTTGGTTAAACTTCAACGCATTTTTTGTAAGCCTGCTTTAGGCTCGTAAGATATATGGTTTTGCACACCTGTGAAATATAACTACAGCGAGCGAAACTGTCCGGACGGTTACTGGAACAGCAAGCTACCCATGCTCGCCGTCTGCAACCCGGCTAGAACGGTACAGGTGGCAACCCTAACAATAACTGCGGACGAAAATAATGAAATACGTACGTATTTGTATTTTCAAACGTGTTGGTTTACTAAGGGGTTCCCCTTTTTTATTGAATTATGCGTAAAGAATACAATAAACTTTATTGTACTTACACCAAAATAGTAACAATTTCACAGAAACTGAAATCGAGTTATTGTAAACTCGTCACAGCCTTGTGGCGAATGATATTTGCCTGTAGGTGAATTCCATACATTTATTGTAAATTCGTCACAACCACTGTGACGAGTTTACAAAAACCCCTTAAATCTATGGTTACAATAGCGATCTTATCGCTGACAGCGATATCTACCAGACAACCTTAGGATACGTGTATCTACTACAGTGTATTGCTACAAATTGTCAATCAAACAAAAAATTAAAATATACTAGGAAAACATGGTAAAATACATGAATTGTTATATGGATGGATCTTGTAAGAAATGATGAACATAGAAGCACTGATAGTGTGAAGGTTGACAGAACAGATAGACATACTCTTTTTACACCATCGACTAATATCCTAGCGATAGATAAGCATGTTCATAGAAACTATTTGCTACACAAACATATAGGTTATTTATTTACTACTAGCTTTTGCCAGCGGCTTCGCCCGCGTACATAAAATATAGCCTATGTCACTCAGGAGTAAAGCAGCTTTCTATTGTTGCTTAAATTTTTCAAATCGGACCAGTAGTTCCAGAGATTACCCCCTACAAACAAAAAAACAAACTTTACCTCTTTATTATATTAGTATAGATAAACGAATGCTTGACTGCGATCCCACCTAATGTTAAGCAGTGAAGCAATTGTTGATAATGAGGTGCATTAGTTTATTAAAAGCCTATTCACTCTAGCTTCGAAAACGCCCAAATTATAATCGGATGGGGAGTCCGCAGCCAGTTCCAATCCTTGGATGTGCGCGGAATGAAAGATGAAGCGAAACGCTTATTCCGAACCGTAGAGGTTTCAACAAGGTTAGTTCCATACTTCCTTTCTTGTAGCCAAGTTCTATACTAACACCGGTCTGAGCATTACCACTTTGAGATACAAAAATCAATAAGACACCGAACTTAAACTGAGATGAAATCTGTGGTGCAACACAAACAGATGAGAGCACGCGTTACGTGCAACGTGCGGTAATCTGCAGGGACGTTCCGAAGCAATCTCAAATGTACTGACAGCAGAAGCAGACCCTAGAAACAATAAAAATCTTCCTGGCTTTTATGTTCGGTCAAATTCGAATTTAACATAGGCCCACCCGAGCCCAATACCACTACTGCCCAGAGTGTCTGTGAATTTCCATAAATTCGTCCATCTATATTCCTACGGCTACTTCGCGCTGTTAAGTCGTAGATTAAACTTGTGATTACCGTAATTACAGACACAATTAAAGAACAATGAGTGTATGAACGCCGGCGTTCGCGTGGGCCTCAAAAGTTTTAGGGTTCTGTTACATTGTGAGGAATTTGTGACAGACGAGAAACTACGTAGCCCTATACTGAGCGTAGACCGACACACTCTTGGCTGGTTTTTTCGATTTCATCGCGTTAACTCAATGTACCTATATATTACTCCAAATTCTTAAGGTCTAAGGCCTCACTCACCTTGTGTAGTATGAAGTTATCTATTTTTAAATAAAAGGAGAAACTGACTGACTGACATATCAATACACAGCCTAAACTACTGGGACTAGGAGCGTGAAATTTTCCACAAGGCTTCCTTTTAGTGGATTCCTTCCTAAGGGGATGAATCGATGATCAAAAATTTGTGTAAAAAAACTTACACGTGGGTGAAGCAGCCGGCAGAAAGCTAGTAATAAATAAATTCCGAAACCTTTTGTTACCTGTGTGTACCGGTTATCTATACCAGTAACGGTTTAGAGTTTTGAATTCAATATTGTATGCACCTCACACGATATCAAACTGCGCGTCAAAAAGGTCACATAGCTTCATCAAAAAGCAATTTTGTTAGGTATCAGCTTTTTTATCCAATATCACTCGACTGCAAAAATAACAAAATAAAGAGTTTCACGAAGGTTTGGCAAACTGTTTGCCGCGATTTATGTTATTCTAAAACTAGCTTCTACCAGTGGCTTCACCCTCGAAATAATATAAAATTGTCCCGTATGTCCCTATTCTCAGGACAAAAAGTGCGTGGTCTACTACTTATTTTGTTTTTTATTTTGTGTTATGGATAGGTTCGTGTTTAACCAATATCTCACCTCATGGAAAACGACGATGGGGCCATAGGACGGCGGAGCGTGCATTACTACAAATATCTTTTTACTCTTGACTAAAATGACTAATCGCACACGTATAGTCTTTTTATTGTGTCTGTAATTACGATACCTAGTCAAAAGCTTTGCCTAAAAGTGTACCTTTTCATACTTACTGCTTTGGAGTACACACAGGTGACATTTTGATTACACTTACCTCAAATTAGACGACACTCGGGACAGCCATTGTTCTCGAAACACGAAACTAGTTATCCGGTTCAATAAGCATATCTAGGGATCGATACACAATCGGAAACTCATCTTCAAACCATCGTAATTACATGCCGATTCTCCGATTATATCCCAGATTTGGAAACGCCTCTCTATTTTGAGGACACCGTGATCATTGAGGTGAATCTCGTCTTAGTTGTGGCTATGTGGTTTGTGTTTGTATCAATGATTACATAACATAATGGACTGTTTTGATAAACCATCTATATATATAAACCCCTTTACGCCCTATTAAGGGCTTCACAGAGTGAACATCTTCGGTTTAACAAAAACAAATGACGATCTTGAATGCGAAAATATCTATCAATTTTTTTTGCCAGCGTCTACACGCGTTACAATAGAAAGTTATCCGAAAGGAATAATATGTTTAGTTAAAGAGTATCCCATGGTATATTTTAGGACTTCGTCTACCTGTGCGCCAAATCCGTTCAGCCATTTCTTTTTATCTCTTGATCTTGAAGCGAACGCCGGCGTTCGCGTGGGCATTGACAGAATGTTTCTAATTTTCCATATTTAAATTAATTTGTCTACGAAAAACATTTTTATTTACGTTCTTTGATAAATACCAAAATTAAAAAAAAAACGCTTTAGCTTTTACAATCTATGCGAACGCCCGAACGGCGTTAAATCACGCGCGAATGCGTTCGCTTGGGGATTAAGAGGAAGCACAATTATTTGCTTAAAGTTACTTTAATAAAAATCATTACATAAATTATTGTGAATGTCGATGCTATCGCTATCGGTCCCAGTAAATGAGTCGGATGCGGCGCTCTCGCGTGCGGTATTAGCGCCCTCTGCTGCCAATCTCCGGACTCCACCTTCTGCTAATGTTCCGTTTTAAATAGAAAGTTAAACTTTTGTACCGAGTGTTTTTAGATTGCGTATATTATTTGTTTGTGTGATAAGCTCTATCATTTGTTCTGTGTTTGGGTGTAATTTATCTATAACTAGCGACCCGCCCCAGCTTCGCACAGGTACTGATAATGAATATATTATGCATATATTATGCACACAAACCTTCCTCAGTATCATTCTAACTATTAAAAAAAACCTCATCAAAATCTGTTGCGTAGTGTTAAAGATCTAAGTATGGATAGGGACAGACAGCGATTTTTGTTTTACACTATGTATATATGTATGTATTTAGAAATATATAAGTATGTTTATCAGTTGTCTAGTACCCATAACACAAGCTCTGCTTAGCTTGGGACTGGACGACGTTGTGTGACAGTTGTGGATTATTATTATTATATTATGGCGGTTCCAGATTGGAGCCGTGAAGCTCCGCGTGCGTGAACGTGAATGTAGACGGTTTTCGCAGGATGTAACTAGTGTAGTTTATTCAAGGCGTGAATACGCGCGTTAATTCACGGCAAAAGAGATGTCGAGCCGCCATTACAAAGGTGTGAGAACCGCAAAGTTAATGAATTCATTTTTAATTCATGTCAAGCTCTGTTATATAGATACCAGAGGAATCTCATTTTTGTCACCCATCTAATATTTTTACAACACAGCAAAAACTGTTTGTCACACTAATTTTATTAAGGCGAAAGCTGTGTGGCGTGTGTGTTTTTCTTTTACACACAATATTTACATGTACGTAACATGGGAATAATTCGTAATAAGTGGCATCGTATTTTTATTAGACCATTGTAGCGTCTAAATATTAAAATATAAATAATATCTCTTTAAGACACGAACCCTTGGCTCAGTTGGCTTCGACCCTTTGCAGGGTCCCTACGGCTTTGCTAACAACTCCTTACAATATTAATTTTATACTAGTCTAACCTTCCAGTGACCAATAAGGTAACACGCTGTTAACATAAGTACAACGTTATTCCGTTGTGAAGTTTACAGCAATCCCGGCTCGGACACCAACTGTAAATGTTTACAGTCGCACCTCTAGCGCTAACGTAGGTTGATACTACTCTAGCTCAGGGATGGCAAACCTTTTTTTTTGATTTAGAGGAAAATTTACCATGTCTAATGGATATTATATGTAGAGAATAAAGATGTTACTTTACAATATTTGCGTTTTAATTCAATCCATCGAATATAGTGTTGCAATTTAATTATATGCCTATAGTTTAGGGCCTGAAATAAACGATAAATTTTAATTTAATTTATTTCTGAATTCATGCAAATAATCGGTACAATACAGATGATGCAAATTATAAACTCATTAGAGTTTTACCGTGCATCATAATCATCGACACAAAAAATGTTGACTAACTAAAATACATTATACCAATAACATACCTCCGAAGAGGGTGTGTACTATTAAATAAGTACATCAATTAATTTGTCTGCATAACTCGACATAATGTCGAGAATCTCTATTGTTTTTTCTTTGGATGACTCGGGCCTAAATTGGATACCTATCTGTCTTCCGAGACTTTTCCCAAATATGTTGGCGTCATTCCGTTTCCAGTCTAACCAGATACAGCCAGTTATCAGCATTATACATGGAGTGACTGCCTATCTGACCTCCACAACACAGTGATTGGGCAAAACAATATGCTTCATGGCAAGAGTACTCTCAGATTTTCTACCTTTTGACAAAACTTAACGACTGTTAAAGATCTAGTTTGATACCTAATGCACCTGTGTGAACTTGGCACCCGACTTTGGAAAAATTGGTTTTTTCAATGGTTTTTCGAAAGATTTCGATTAGTAGTGGATAGTAGTAAAGCTATTTTCGTTAGTAGTAATACCGAAAAAATAGAAAAAAATAGTTAAAAAATGTCATCCCCCGAAATTCAAAAAATTAGTTTTTTCCGGCTGTTTCTCATAGATGAACGTTAGTAGTGGATTGTAGTGCAATTTTTTTCGTTTGTAGTAAAATAGAAAAAAAAAAAAAACAAAAAAAATCGTTTCGGAGTATTTTTTGAAAACGATTTTTATGACCTAAATACTGTTTCAAGGCATATACGATTAGTACTAACGGTAAATTCGACGAGGTGGTGAACCCTTTTCAACGAATTCTAACGTTTGTAGTAGTTGTATTTATCTTTAAACAGATTTTATCCAGTAAATATCGCTCCGAAACAAGTTTGACTCGTCTCAAGTGCTTATTATCGATATGTTTCTTTACTACTATCGAAAATTCTTTCACTACTAACCTCTACGAACCCTTTTTGATCATTTATAACGTTTGTAGTAATCGTATTTATCATCAAACAGATTTTATCCAATAAATATCGCTCCGAAAGAAGTTTGACTCATCTCAAGTGCTTTTAGTCAACATGTATCTTCACTACTATCAAAAGTTCTTTTACTACTAACCTCTACGAGCCTTTTTTAATAATTTCTAACGTTTGTAGTAGTCGTATTGATCTTCACAGAGATTTTATCCAGCAAATATCGCTCCGAAACGAGTTTGACTCGTCTCAAGTGCTTCTAATCGATATGTTTCTTTTCTACTATCGAAAATTCTTTCACTACCAACCTCTACGCACCCTTTTTGATCAATTCTAACGTTTGTAGTAGTCGTATTTATCATCAAACAGATTTTATCCAATAAATATCGCTCCGAAAGAAGTTTGACTCATCTCAAGTGCTTCTAGTCAACATGTATCTTCACTACTATCAAAAATTCTTTTACTACTAATCTCTACGAGCCCTTTTTAATTATTTCTAACGTTTGTAGTAGTCGTATTGATCTTCACAGAGATTTTATCCAGGAAATATCGCTCCGAAACAAGTTTGGCTCATCTCAAGTGCTTTCAATCGTCATGTATCTTTACTACTATCGAAAATTCTACCACTACTAACCTCTACGAACCCTTTTCAACGAATTCTAACGTTTGTAGTAGTTGTATTTATCTTTAAACAGATTTTATCCAGTAAATATCGCTCCGAAACAAGTTTGACTCGTCTCAAGTGCTTATTATCGATATGTCTCTACTATCGAAAATTCTTTCACTACTAACCTCTACGAACCCTTTTTGATCATTTCTAACGTTTGTAGTAGTCGTATTTATCATCAAACAGATTTTATCCAATAAATATCGCTCCGAAAGAAGTTTGACTCATCTCAAGTGCTTTTAGTCAACATGTATCTTCACTACTATCAAAAGTTCTTTTACTACTAACCTCTACGAGCCTTTTTTAATAATTTCTAACGTTTGTAGTAGTCGTATTGATCTTCACAGAGATTTTATCCAGCAAATATCGCTCCGAAACGAGTTTGACTCGTCTCAAGTGCTTCTAATCGATATGTTTCTTTACTACTATCGAAAATTCTTTCACTACCAACCTCTACGCACCCTTTTTGATCATTTCTAACGTTTGTAGTAGTCGTATTTATCATCAAACAGATTTTATCCAATAAATATTGCTCCGAAAGAAGTTTGACTCATCTCAAGTGCTTCTAGTCAACATGTATCTTCACTACTATCAAAAATTCTTTTACTACTAACCTCTACGAGCCCTTTTTAATTATTTCTAACGTTTGTAGTAGTCGTATTGATCTTCACAGAGATTTTATCCAGCAAATATCGCTCCGAAACAAGTTTGGCTCATCTCAAGTGCTTTCAATCGACATGTATCTTTACTACTATCGAAAATTCTTCCACTACTAACCTCTACGAACCCTTTTTGATCATTTCTTACGTTTGTAGTAGTCGTATTGATCTTCACAGAGATTTTATCCAGCAAATATCGCTCCGAAACGAGTTTGACTCGTCTCAAGTGCTTCTAATCGATATGTTTCTTTACTACTATCGATAATTCTTTCACTACTAACCTCTACGAACCCTTTTTGATCATTTCTAACGTTTGTAGTAGTCGTATTGATCTTCACAGAGATTTTATCCAGCAAATATCGCTCCGAAACGAGTTTGACTCGTCTCAAGTGCTTCTAATCGATATGTTTCTTTACTACTATCGATAATTCTTTCACTACTAACCTCTACAAACCCTTTTTGATCATTTCTAACGTTTGTAGTAGTCGTATTTATCATCAAACAGATTTTATCCAATAAATATCAATCCGAAAGAAGTTTGACTCATCTCAAGTGCTTCTAGTCAACATGTATCTTCACTACTATCGAAAATTCTTTTACTACTAACTTCTACGAACCCTTTCCCATCATTTCTATCGTTCGTAGTAGTCGTATTTATCTTCAAACATACTTTTTCGAGTGAATATCGCTCCGAAACAAGTTTGACTCATCTCAAGTGCTTTCAATCGATATGTATCTTTACTACTATTGAAATTTTTTTTACTACTAATCTCTACGAACCCTTTTTAATCATTTCTAACGTTTGTAGTAGTCGTATTTTTCTTCAAACAGACTATATTCAGTAAATATCGCTCTGAAACAAGTTTGACTCAACTTAAGTGCTTTTAATCAACTTTTTTTCAACTACTATGAAAAATTCTCCCAGAACTAACTTCTACGAACCACCCTCAGTCGAATTTACCGTTAGTACTAATCGTATATGCCTTGAAACAGTATTTAGGTCATAAAAATCGTTTTCAAAAAATACTCCGAAACGATTTTTTTTGTTTTTTTTTTTTCTATTTTACTACAAACGAAAAAAATTGCACTACAATCCACTACTAATGTTCATCTATGAGAAACAGCCGGAAAAAACTAATTTTTTGAATTTCGGGGGATGACATTTTTTAACTATTTTTTTCTATTTTTTCGGTATTACTACTAACGAAAATAGCTTTACTACTATCCACTACTAATCGAAATCTTTCGAAAAACCATTGAAAAAACCAATTTTTCCAAAGTCGGGTGCCAAGTTCACACAGGTACCTAATGCGTGAAAAAAAATGTATTTTTTTCTATAATTAAAAAGGCGTTTATAATGGATGTAATTTATTTCTCCATGGAGCGACTCGTTATCCAGGGACAAGTAGAGGGGAAGCGGTCTCCTGGGCGCTCACCTAGGCGATGCATAGACTCCATTAGAACTGCAACACAAACCTCCATGGTCCAGAGTTCCCGAGACGTCGCACAAACCAACAAAATTGAACATGATCAACCATGACCACTCTGTCAGGAGTGAACGACTAAGGAGGTAATTACTTTAAACTTTATATTACAGTAAAAAGGGGTGAATAGAAACTCAACTTTAAAATATATTTTCACTATAATTGAATATTTTTTTATTTTAACTATCTATATCAATTTATTCATGAACTGTTATTCTAGTAATTCGATGTTTCGTCAGAAGACAATAATATGTTATCAAACTGAAAAACCCAAACCAAACTTTTGTTTCTATTCACCCCGTATGACGGTACGTGCCACATGTTCGCCACCCCTGCCTAGCGTTTTCATAGCGTTACCCCAGCGTTTCTCTAACCGTTTGCCATTTACACAGCAGGTTTGCAGTGTCTAGTGCTAGTTACAAAGAGGAACAACTTTGTACTGTGTACTCGAACTAGTTTCATGACGCCATGCAATTTGCGTAAGTCGAAATGCAATTAAGTCTTGCAGTTGTTATAAAGTCTTGGTTTGTCTTGTATGGTAATGAGAATTGAAGGAATGAAACGCGTGTATACTAAATACTAAAATAGTTATGAGTATACATTTAAATAGAGGGAAAGGGAGACCAAAATACGGATTAAGAAAAATATAAAAAAGGTAGTTAGTGATAGCGCGACGTTTGACAGCACGGAATGGAATTAAAAAAAAATACGTTAGGATAATTATCTGTACTATATTATGAGAGTATCTTACTACCCGCCTATAATTTCAATATCCATCCTAATTTAGATTTTTTTCATAAAATTTTACACAAAACCCAAAATACATTGGTAAAACGAAGCTTATACATATAGGTGCTAAACATTTTTATTAATGATTTTAGTGTGTGGTCGCATATCTTCACAGTAATTAAAAACTGTAGACTATTATAATCGATAAATAAAAAAAGATGAGCACCAAAAAAAAAACCCTATGTTGGGGCAGACCAGAAAAACTACAGACCAATCTGTATATCAAACTATGTCATTTTGATATCACCCAATATGACAGTGTCTTCGCATATCTAAAACTACCAAGCTCTAAGGAATGCATCTTATTATTTTATTATTATTCAAGATAAACAAACATTCCGACGTCTGCGGCGAACCAAAACCGACGAACGCCATAAATCAAATAAATGTAAACAAATCGAATGATGTATTACATAGAATAAGCATCGGAATCTATTCTATGTAAACTATGTTTACAACTAGTATTTAATATTTACGAAAGGGGCTCCAAATGAAATAACAGGATGCAACTATTTGAAAGGTAAAGCTACTCTTACCTTTAGAGGTTACTTAATTTGCAAATGCCGATGTAATATGTATCTCTACTCTCTATCTAAAACATAACATGACTTAAACGTGTCCATAGAATTACTTGCACACTCGCAGTCTTCTTAACAGAGATATTTTTTTATGGTAGGAAAAATCATCGAATGACGAATCCCGCCCTTAAGGCTAGGTTTTCCCGGTTTTGCCGGTTTTTGAACTCACTTTTGATAGGCAAGTTACAACTTTTTGAATCTGAAAAAAATATATATTTAAGACACATTCTTTCTCTTTGGCATGTACCCATTCAATACACGATACCATACTATTTTCTCGATAGAAAAAAATTCTGAAGTAGCTTAGATTTTGTGATTTTTTTTACATATTAAACGAGTACTATAACAATTCATATTTTATAAATAACATCAATATAGAGGTAATTCATTTTGGAAGCGATGCTACCGAATCGTTTTTTTTTAATTAAATTTGTGAATTTTTTATCGATTATTCAAGTGATTTTCGATCCGCGCGTCGCTTGCCAGTGTCTCGCAGGACGTTACCGAGGAAGGACCTGTGCCAAATTTTTGAGCGCGCGCTTCGCTTCTGTTCCGTAAAGAATATCAAAATAATACAAATTGTAAATAATAATGTACATAAAGTCGCGGGCAACTCTTGGTAGCGTTAAATGCCTATTTCGCTGAGCCCACCCGCCCTTAAGTGGAGCTTGAGACAGTGTCAGACTGACTAAACGACCCACTGTTCCTTCCTGCCTTAGTTCCAGGGCCCCGGTATCTCAACAGAGATCTACGCTTTGGAATACCTATTTGGCATTGGTACTGGTTGTCTGTTTGGTTGATTCGTATTTAAATGCTTTAAATAAAAAAAAAGTGAATAAAAATATATAGCTTTTATTTTTTTTAATGCATTTAATATTTCAAAGAGCGCGATGAAAAAATAATAAATAAAAAAATGTTATTTACCTCTGAATCGGGATACGGCCGAAAAAGAGCAATGAAAATGTTATTATTTTTTTGTTTGTAAAGGATTTAACGTTTGTACGCTTAACGATTATTTGTTTTCCTTGTATTTATTTAATGGATTAATTTGAGATTTTTTGTTTAAGCTTATTTTTGTTTGAGCTTTATGATTAATTATTATGATGGTAAAATACACGGTTTTTTTTTCATTTCCGTACACAACTCGCAGAGACTCCAAAATTACATATATGCACTGTATCTATATTATGCGCTGTGCAAGTGCACCCAAGGGCAATTTCTGATTAGAGGAAAACTATCGATAACTTTTATCAATAGTTTCCGCTCCCAAAAACATTTTCCTGTGGTGCTTATAGAGTGGAGAGAGTAAAAAATAATATACATAAAATGAAAACATTATAAGTTTTAAACACTGATTATCAAGTTCGGAAATTAAAATTTTATGCAGACATTGAAAATAAAATCTGCTAATTAGTATTTGAACTAAGTAAATACTCTAACAGATATGTTAGAGTATCTGTTAGAGTATATACTTAGTATTTTTATTTTTCCCTTAGTTCTTCAAGTCTCGTCAATATTTTGAAGTTATTTCACGATTGGTAGTATTTAAAAGAAATTGTAGTTTAGAAGAAAAAAAGTGTCATTTTAGTGAGTAAATACGTATCCGACACGCCCTCCCGCTTCTCCTACTTTAAAGTAAGAAAAAAAAAATTAGACGAAATTTAATTCCAAACTTAAAAAAAAAGCTTACAAATAAAGAAAAAAATATTCGTATAATAATTTCTCACCTTACCTTACAATACACATGGCTTATATTCACCGGTTGCATCAAAATAGGGTCCAACACATATTGCAGCATTTTGGAAACCAATACGAAACACAACTTCAAAAAATAAACCATTAGAATTCCAATTATCACATATTTTTATCCAACCACAGCAAAGAAAAGAGAGAATTCTTTTTTTAAAAGTGACATCATCATTTTCTTTTTCGTTTTTTGTAGTTCGGAAACACGGCAACTTGCGCCCGCGCCGAGCACTCACTAAAATAGGGGATTTTAACCTATTTTAAAATTCCCGTTGAATTCGTTAAAAGGTGAGCAAACTTCCTAAATATTTACTTTTGTTCAAGGTACAGTTCGCAACGGATATTTCTGGTTAACAAGTAAATTCTTCGCGAATTGGGGAATGTTTTTGTATGAATGAATATCGTGGGTTTTTAGTGTTGGATTTTATTACTCTAAACCAGTATAATAGAGGTAAAAGTTGTAACATTGTTTGTTTATATGATGTAATCTTTAAATTTACTGAACTGATAACAAAATTGCGTATATACCTATCTAATATGTTTTCGTCCTATGATGAGTTCCTTGACAGTTCTTGTCTGACAATTACAGTGAAGTGACCTAACGAAATTTAATCGATTTTTTTATAATATCGATTCAGTTGGCAAAGAAAGTGGAATCAGATTGCTAATTTTCGATTTTTTTTTCTTACTAATATCCTAATGTTATAAATGTGAAAGTTTGTGGATGGATGTGTATGTGGATGTTTGTAACTCTTCCACGCAAAAACCACTGTACGGATTTTGATAAAACTGTAAATAAAACGCACTATGTTTAAAATATTAATAATTTATTTACTCTTCACTATCAGAACTTGATTCTTGATTAGAGCTTATATCCATATCGGAAGGATGCAAGGCAAACGCACTCGTACTGACGCGATGCGGTCGCGATTCCAAGATGGCCATTCCGATTCATAGATTTTTTGTCGATTAGGTAGTGTCAATCTCTATAATCAGAAGTTCCGTTCAACGCATTACACATTTTCTAAATTTATACTTTTTTAATTTATGTACTTAATTTTATGTACTTAGATAATTTACTTTGTAATTTACAAAAGGCAGTATTTTTTTATCATTCAATTTGTAATTATTTTGCCAGATTTTTTTTTTAGTCTAAAGTAGTATGCGTGCCACGGAAAAAAATGAACTGTCAGGGAACTCATCTTAGGGCGAAAAAATATTAGTTTAAAAAATCTTATGTCAAAGTGTTTTTATCGAATTCCTACGAAATTGCTTGACAGATTTTTATGTTTTCTTTTTTGGCTGTGTATTTTTATTATTTACTAGCTTTTGCCCGCGGCTTCGCTCCCGGCAACAGATTATTCTACTCTACCCTACTCTACCCTACTCTACCCTACTCTACCCTACTCTACCCTACTCTACCCTACTCTACCCTACTCTACCCTACTCTACCCTACTCTACCCTACTCTACCCTACTCTACCCTACTCTACCCTACTCTACCCTACTCTACCCTACTCTACCCTACTCTACCCTACTCTACCCTACTCTACCCTACTCTACCCTACTCTACCCTACTCTACCCTACTCTACCCTACTCTACCCTACTCTACCCTACTCTACCCTACTCTACCCTACTCTACCCTACTCTACCCTACTCTACCCTACTCTACCCTACTCTACCCTACTCTACCCTACTCTACCCTACTATAAAAAAAAAAAAAAAAAATGTATCCTATGTCATTCTCCTGGCTCTAAACTACCTCCCTGCCAATTTTCAGCTAAATCGGTTCTAGCTGTCCCGGCAAACTTCGTTTCGCCTATTTTTTTTTTTTTTCGTTCTCACCGTTTAAACCTTCCCTGAACTATCACGAATATTTCAAGACCAAAATCAGCCAAATCGGTCCAGCCGATCCCGAGTTTTAGCGAGACTAACGAACAGCAATTGATTTTTATATATATAGATTATAACATTTGGTAGGTCTGAAAATGGGTCATCGGTTATTTTTTACCCTCCTACTATGTCTGTACTAGCTTCTGCCTACAGCTTCGCCCGCGTGAAGATCAGCTTCTTTATTCAAACTTCCAACCCTTTATTAACCTCCTTAGAGGAGGAGTTTCGTAAAATCCGTTCTTGTAGATATCTACACCCTACTTACAAGAAACCAGCCAAATTTTAAATTGGCTATAGTGTCTGAGATTTCGTAATTTTTTTATTAAGCGCATACATTTTTTTAATTCATCACGAGTCTTATCAGGAACAACATCGTTCACCGACAGATTGCACTTTTCGCAGAAAAAGAAATTTTAAAATTTTTTGATCACTATCTCACCTGATGGAAAGCGACGACGTAGTCGAATAAGGAGTAAGTTTGCCCAGAAGTAACCTATTCACTCTTGATTTAAACACTAATGATAATTTCGTTTTAAAAATGGTAAGTATATGCATAATTGCTTTTTAACCTTTCGAGTATCGTAATTACAGACACAATTAAAAGACAATGGGTATGCGGATACCGGTGTCCTCTTGGAACTTAATGAACTAATTAGGAAAGAAAAATTAACCGTCAGGTGGGATTGCAGTCAAGCATTAGTTTATATATATATTTTTTTAAATCCTCCATTATAATTGCGAACTATCGCTCACTATGTGTTTCCTAAAACGGATTGAACAAATAACTTAAAATTTAAAATAAGATTCCATTCCACAATTTTCTTGTATAAATCCTTTACTGTCCAGGCTGCTCCGCGGAATGCATTGCCGGATCCAATAAAACGCGTTCAATCTCGCAGACGGTAAGGTTTGCACCACATACGCCCGCTTCAAGAGCGTACCTATTGATGTTTGTTACGTGGTAGTAGAGTTACACCATGTATAATTGTTTACACATCGTGTAACTCTACTTTCGCAAGTATGCTGGATGAAATTTCTAAAAATTATAATCTAAAACTTTTTATTTACTTATTGAAATTTCATGCAATACAAAAGTTCAAAGTGGGTCGTAATGCCTTAAGTATTCTCTCCCAGTAAAGCAACGGTGGTGAAAAAATTGTAAGTGAAAAGTGAAGGTATAAAATGTGTATATCTCAAAAAATAAACGTACAATTATGTAGTGTTTATATCATAATCAATAAGTATTATGATTATGATATACACACTACATAATTGATGAAATGTAAGTGGACAATACTCGTTCTGTGACCCTAATTAAATCCGTCTTAATAAATACACAGAAGAGTAATTTATAATTTAGTTCAGATCAATCAAAGCGATTGAATGAGAAACCCAATGGTGGCATGTTAAAACTATGTTGTAAGGATGGTATGGATATGAAATTTGAAATATTAGATACTAGCGAACCGCCCCAGCTTCGCAAGGCATGTTATTAAATGTATTATACATGTATTGTACACATAAACCTTTCTCTTTTAATCACTCTATTATCTATTAAAAAAAACCGCTTCAAAATCCGTTGCGTACTTTTAAAGATCTAAGCATACATAGGGACAGCGGTAGGTAAGTAACTTTGTTTTATACTATGTAATGATACATAGATACTTGAAATAAGAATAACACTAAACCAGTTTCAGATATTAGAAATACAAAAGTAAATTGAATCTGAATACACCCTTAAAATTTTGATCGTTTTAATCCCGCGGAGGGCCGATTCGGTACTTAAAATACTATCGATTTGTGTACATAAAATTAAAGAATAAAGTACTTTTTTAAAACCCAAAGTTACGCATGTACGAAATTAATTACTTTAAGTCCACGTCAGCTGGGCGAGTTAAATGACCTGTACGTAGTTAGTGCGCAACGATCGACCACTACCTACAAAGTCATTGACCTCTTTACTTAAAGAAATTAATTTTGTAGGTACATGCGTAAATTCATTCGTAAAGTACCTAACAATGTCTGCCTTCAAATATTACAGGAAGATATACAAGCTCAATATTAATAACAAATGCCAGTTTCCAATAACTCACGAAACAGAAGTAGTTACACAGAAAATATAAATAAAAATTATATAAATATCTTTATCGATAAATATCTCTATCGATCTTCAAGGACCTGCACGGGTTTGACTACTGGGACAGGGACTACAGGGAGGAGGCCTGCCTCCCTAGGAGAGGGAAAGGGCTATAATCCACCACGCGGCGCGGGTCAAGTGTGGATTGGTGGATGTCATGTCTTCGAATTTCTAGAACATCCCAGTTTCCTCGCGATGTTTTCCTTCACCGTTTTGTGCCCCCCACACACTCAGATGAGAAAAGACCGGACAGAGCGATATTTTACATATTGTATTTAGATATCATATGGGTAAACTCTTCAACTTTATGGTAATATAAAAATATGAACGCGACTGTACCAATATATTTCTCAAAATAGAACTAACCTTGTACTTGAGTATGTATGAACACGTCGCGGGCGCAAGTTATAAGATACACGCGATATTCCCTATTCAACTTTTTTTTAAATTGCTATAAATTAGTGCTTGATTGGCAATGGGCAGGACACATTGCACGCAGAACGGATGGCCGCTGGGGCTGAAAGGTTCTGGAGTGGCGACCGCGTACCGGAAGACTTAATGTTGGAAGGCATCCTACAAGGTGAGCCTGGTCAGGGTTGCTGAAAGCCGATGGATGCAAGACGCACAGGACCGTTCTTTGTGGCGGCGCTTGGGGGAGGCCTGTGTTCAGCAGTGGACGTCTTTCGGCTGAAATGATGATGATAATGAGTGCTTGATTGCTATCCCACCTGATGGTAAGCAATGATGCAATCGTTGATTAAGAGCCTATAAGAGGCGCACTAGTTTATTAAGAGCCTTTTCACTCTAGCCTTGAAGACATCCAAATTATAATCAACGGAAAGATCGCAGCTGGTAAATTGTTCCGTGTGTCCTTCGATGTACGCGGTATAAACGACGAGGCAAAACGCTTAGTCCGGACCGCAGATGTCTCAACAACGTAAGGGCAGATATTTGCCGTACGCGGTACACCGGGTTGTCCGACGGTGATTTTATATTGATTTACGGATACCTATGTTAAGAATTCAAACAAAAATTCATTAGAATTTTTTTATTGATTATAGGTTCGCGCTTGACCCCCGTTGACGATGGGTCGCGCTTACCAATAAGTAACCTATTCACTCTTGACTTAAAGATTCCCAGATTGTAGCCATCAGGAAACACAGACTCCGGCCAGGAGAGGTAGAGGTAGAGGTTTCAACAACGTAAGGTTGGATACTCGCCGTGCGTCGGGATATCCGATGATAGAAATGAGTTGGTGGAATTAACTCATGCAATTCTATCTTCTACTATCCAAAAAGCTACTTGTAAAAATGGTCAACCCGTATGAACATCTACGTAACCCGACGGTATAATCTATCTATATATATAAAAGGAGAAACTGACTGACTGAAATTTTGCACAAGGCTTCCTTTTATGACGTAGGCGAACACTAAGAAAGGGGTTTTTCAAAGTTCAGCTACCAACGGGTCTAAAGTTTGTATGGAGAACCCTACTTTGACGCGGGCGAAGCCGCTGGCAAGAGGCTAGTATACCTATATAAAAGGAGAAACTGACTGACTGACTGACATATCAACGCACAGCCGAAACTACTGGGGCTAGGATTGTATAATTTTGCACAAGGCTTCTTTTTATGACGTAGGCGAACACTAAAAAAGGATTTTTCAAAATTCACCCCCTAAAAGGATGAAACTTATGTCCAAAGTTTGTGAGAAAACCTATGTTCACACGGGCGAAGCTGCTGGCAGAAAACTAGTACCTAATAATTTCTTTACACGGCCATCAAATATGTCCTTTTCATACTAAAAGGTTTTATCGCGCAATAAATCTTATTTAGCTATAATAAATTATTCCTGGAACCACAAGCTCGTTGCTTCACTATCTTAGCCACCATAAATTAAAGATTAACTGTCTAGCGGCCTTTATAAAAATTCTTTTCATAGACAAATTTAAAATTATACGCTTGGATAATGTAAAGAAAAAATGGTGCTTTATTTCTCGATTTTTAGATTGGTAATTTTTCTCACATTTATTGAAAACCTTTCAGTGAATAAAAGAAACTTAATCGATTGAGTGAGAATGATTCTGTAACTCGAAAAGCATGATTTTACAGTAAAGCATTTTTAAGTTTGAAAAATAAAATATAATAAAATTCTATAAAATTCATTCCAAAAGATGTTTTTAACAAAAAACATTTTTTATAGCGCTATATTAGGTGTACCTACCTATGTAATTTAAACGCGTCAAAACAAAAATTCTAACTCAATGGAGTTGTGTCATTTAATTACAGAGTTCCTATGGTCACCTTCCGGTTCCATCAACAGGTCACGAACATTTTTCTCTAACTTAAATTTTTCAAATATTGTACTTGTTGTTGTTATTTCTGTTTTTTTTTTTGTTTAATTTATTATTTATTAGCGACCCGCCCCAGCTTCGCACGGGTGCAATAGTGATCTACACTAATATAATAAAGAGGTAAAGTTTGTTTTTTTGTTTGTAGGAGGTAATCTCTGGAACTACTGGTCCGATTGGAAAAATTTTTGCAACAATAGAAAGCTGCTTTACCACTGAGTGATAGGTATAGGCTATATTTTATGTACGCGGGCGAAGTCGCTGACAAAAGCTAGTATTAAATACATGCACGTATTATACATACAAACCTTCCTCTTGAATCGCTGTATCTATTAAAACAAACCGCATCAAAATCCGTTGCGTAATTTTAAAGATCTAAGCATACATAGGGACACACAATGGGCAGCGACTTTGTCTAATAAATACTAAGATCATCATTATCATTACATACTATAAAACAAAGTTGCTTATGCCCTATGTATGCTTATATCTTTAAAAGTACGCAACGGATTTTGATGCGGCTTTTTTTAATAGATAGAGTGATTCAAGAGAAAGGTTTATGTGTATAATACCTACATGCATAATATATTCAATATCAGTACCTGTGCGAAGCTGGGACGGGTCGCTAGTAATATTATAAAACTCAGAGTAGATAAAAAATATTTCACGCTTCAGCTTGTGACTTGGTCACTCTATCCAAACGTAAAAACGTTCGCTGAAATTAGATCACATGTTTTTATCAGAGAGAAGCTCACCAGATTATTACCTTTTCTCCAGCATTTATTTGGAGAAGTAGACAGAACTGGATGTCTCGAACATTTCTGATTTCGCATATAATTTAATTCCAATCATATCATTATTGCTCAGAGGCGACCTTCTTTATCGCACAGGGATGTTCTAAATCTTTGAAATTTTTGCTTTCCAGATGAGTCTGTCTATTGGTAAAAACAACAAAGTAATTTTTGAGTTTATTGCTTATAGACAGATAGTGTGGTGGATTGCGTTCCATTCCCTGTCCTGGAAAAGAGGCGTGAGTCCCAGCCGTGATAACATTATGAGGCTATGCTATATAGCATGCGATATAGCATAGTATAGTATGCTATCTATGATATGATAGACAGACAGGCATATGTGGGGGTGCTTTATAATTGTATTGTTTTTTTTTTTTTTAATTATGCCATTGCGATGCTATAATGTAGACGTTTACTAACCTAGAAAAATAAATGATATGTAAGGATCGGTCCGCTTGGAGGTATTATTATCACCCAATACATTGATACAACATCGCTATATCATAGTTTTCATATAGTTGCAATATAAAAGTTCCATATTTAGAACGTTTTATATTGAACAGATACTATTGAACTTTACGCTGCATGACCTACATTTTTATTGAAATACCCACGCAACATAAAATTGAAATGTAAAAATAGAGGCTACAAATTCATGAAATATATACACTGCAGAAGTGTCAATGTCATTCTTAGTCCGGTCAAATTAGACCAAAAAATAAGAGTAAAGTTACATAAATTCCCACCTAGCTGAAAATCGGTAAGATTGTTTAAAATATCATTAAAAACAAAATTTGAAAGTTCCCCATCTTTCCCCTGTAAGGAAAAAATTTTATTCAAGGTCAAAGGTCAAAAAAAGAGTTTTTCGCGATTTTCAGCAAAACGGTAAGTTTTATCATAAAAATACGTCAGACAAAAATTGTAGATCATAAAATTATCTACAAAAAATGTATTAATACTTTTTTTTCTACGAGCCACCGTTTTTGAGATATAACGATTCTAAAAGTTTCAAAAGTTGTAATCGTCATAATATGCATGAATACGCCACGTATATAAACATCTCTATAGTTGTAATATATATTAAAACATTTTTCTATCGGTCATTGTAACTTAAACTACTAATATAAAATATACATAAGCTATAACTATACAAATATCAGGTAAAATGAAACCCAGTCCCTTAATTTATACACCATTGTAACCTTGAGAAAACATCTGTCCCCTGGTCAATTGTGTGCGTGGCTAGGGTCTTATACCTACTATAATAAATGAAACACTGTTAGTCTTGGATGCCAGTTGCTAGTGAAAACACGTGTTTATTCTAACCTATATCGTGCTGTTTTGAGTTTAACCGGTGGAATAGGCCTACTGGGGAAACCACGTTAAAAAAAACGCGCTGAGTACACTACCTCATAGGTGGCGAGGAAACGTGTGTATATTAAGACGATTACAACTTTTGCAACTTTTAGAATCGATATATCTCAAAAACGGTGGCTCGTAGAAAAAAAGTATCAATACATTTTTTGTAGATAATTTTATGATCTACAATTTTTGTCTGACGTATTTTTATGATAAAACTTACCGTTTTGCTGAAAATCGCGAAAAACTCTTTTTTTTGACCTTTGACCTTGAATAAAATTTTTTCCTTACAGGGGAAAGATGGGGAACTTTCAAATTTTGTTTTTAATGATATTTTAAACAATCTTACCGATTTTCAGCTAGGTGGGAATTTATGTAACTTCGAATGTCTAAATTGACCGGACTATTCTGCTTTTACAAGTTCAGATAGATTTTGTTTGATCAAAACGGTGGCAAAACAGATAATTTTTCTTTTATTGATTATAGGTTTGCGCTTGACCGCTATCTCACCTGATGGAAAGCGACGATGCGGCCGACGATGGTAGAATGATAGAAGTAACCTATTCACTCTTGACTTAAAGATTCCCGGATCAGATTAGTATAAAAATGTAAATATACACCCTTAAATTTTTATGGTTTTAAACTCTTGAGCCCCGAGCGAACGCCTGCGTTTCGCACACCTGTTGTCTATTATGTCCCTAATTACGGTATTCCAAATGTTAATCCCGTGGAGGGTCGATCTGTTAAATAAAACACTATCGATTTGTAAAGATAAAATTAAAAAATTAATAACATTCTTTTTTGTCACACATGAGTGGGTTCATTGACCGTAGGTAGTTGTCGGTCGTTGCGTACTAACTACCTAAGGTCATTGAAACCGCTCAGCTGTTCTGTATTTAAAGAAATTAATTTCGTATACGCGTAAATTAATTTCAGTTTTAGAAAAAAAAGTACTTTTTTATTTTATCTTTACATATCGATAGTTTTATAATTTCATGTACCGGATAAACCCTCCAATTAAAACGACCAAAATTGAACGGTGTATGTATATGTATTACAGTTTAAAAAAATAATAATTCAATAACATATTAGTTAACATAGCTGTGTTGATAACAACAATAACAACTGATAATTGCATTTTTTTTTCATGAATGCATTTTCAGTGCATGCTTAAGTTTGCAGAGCCTAACTTCAGGCTCACCAACTTAGAACGGCCGTATTGTACTTTCTACTTCCATACTTCCTGGCTATAAAAAGTAAAATGAGGAATAAAAGTTAGCGTGGAAAATCCTTAACATGGACCATCATAGATTTATACGAGCCTTATCTAAAGTCGACTTTATAGCCTCCTGTACACTTTTTAGGGTTCCGTACCTGGAAAGGAAAAAATGGAAACCTTATAGGATCATTTGTTGATCGTCTGTCTGTCTATTTATCTCAGGAACGCGGGGAGGTATCAAATTGAAATTTAAACTATAACTAAATTTCACTCAAGTCTGCGGTCCCTCGAAGCTGTGAAAAAAGTCAAACTTCTAAGTAAATTGTTTATATTTGCAAAAAAACGTATTTTCGTATAGTTTCACACTACAATCTCGCTATTTGTATAATTATTTCCAAATGAAAAAAAGTAAACATACGGATCACAATCATTATTGACCGTGACGCGGTGTCAGTTCTACAGACTACATTAAAGGTGGTTATTTACTAAGCACTGTACTAATTCTGTCCGTTCGTATTCGGAAATACGAACGGACAGAATTATGTGAATTTGAAGGCATTAATTTGACTTAGTTAATATAGAAAGAGACCTCAAGGAAGAAATTGCTAAAATTAGCCACCCATTAGAGTTTGCGCCAAAAATTTACACAACCCCAAATAATAGGGCTAGGGAAGGACATAAGTAATTAACTTCTAGGCAACCACAAAACGCAAGTGCATTCTAAGTACTTAATAGAAATAACACATTCATTATAAGTAGATACATCATTATGTTACACCCGACTCAATCAACATATAATCACCGCCATACACTAGTTCATGTCGTGTGATGTCGTGCAGGTCTTAATTGCCAGTATGTTTCCACTTAAATCAATATCCATAGCATAATGGGTCTGAATCAAACTTCGATACAAAGTAGCAATGTCATTTCAATCGTTGCTCTATTCCGTTGGATGTGAAACGCAGAGGACCGTTCGTTGTGGCGACACTTGCGGAAGGTCTATGTCCAACAGTGGATCAGTCAGGTCTATCTACATGCTTTCCCGCCGGAATATTTGAGATCAATCGCGGCATACTTGGTACTACTTATCATCATCATCATCATCAATTCAGCTGAAAGACGTCCACTGCTGGACATAGGCCTCCCCCAAACTACTAGATATAATACTTAATAAAAATAGCCATAAATGCTGGATCGCGGTTTAGTAAATCAGTTTTTTTATTCTTGGTTCTAGGATTTGCCGGTTTCCTCACGATGTTTTCCTTCACGTTTTAAGAGCAGTGGTGATAAAATAAATTACACAATATGCACCTGGCTGGATTTTTTTGTTCGACACACGACCTACAGTTCGGTCGGGGCCTTTATCACTCGGCCACCACTTGCAATTTTGACAATATTGCCATACATTGACAGTTCATAATCTGACCAGATTTTTTATAAACTAACGGGATTCGCAGTACTATAACAAATATCAATAGAGAGCTACATTAACTTTGATAAAAAACTAATGATGTTATTTAATTCACTATGCGTGTACCAAATAAACAATTTTAATGTTAACAACAGACACTTTTCCGATTGATCCATATCCATATTAATATTAGAGGAATACTTTTCAGCTAGCTTTGCCTTGAGTAAAGTGTGATGACCTATCGAATGTTTATAAATATACTGGATTACCGGATATTTTGGTAGCTGTTACAACACAAACACTGAATATTTTATAATGTTGGAAAACAGTTAAATAACGGAACACATTAGGTGACTCAAAACCCTCCTCCTCCATCATAGGACTGGCCTGTCAGTCTAGTAAGTAGTTAGTGACCCTGACTGCTATTCCGGAGGTTGTGGGTTCGATTCCCACCCAGGACAAATGTTTGTGCGATGAGCATGATCATTTGTTCTGACACAGAACAAATGAGTATTAAACTAGCGACACTGGCGACACTGGGTGTAATTTATCTATAATATGTATGTATTTAGAAATATATAAGTATGTTTATCAGTTCAATCCATACATAAATTTCTAATTTGTTTTTTTTTGCATTTCCGAGCATTATCTTATCACTTGTTTTACGAGTTAGAATTCTGTGTCAGATTTTAATAGTTTTTTTTTTTAAATTATACTCTTGAGCCCCAAGTGAATGGCCGGCGTTTGCATACCTATTGTCTTTCTATTATCTCTAATGACGGTATTAAAAAGGTTAAACCATCGGTCCAAAGGACTATATCGATCTAAATTTAACAGTGTATAGATGTATCTTATGTATGTATTATATATTCAAGTTTTCAATGACACAAGGAGAATATCTGAAATCAGTATTTCTTCATAAGATAGCAATCTATTTATAGTTTTCTATTCTTAGCATTCGACTGAATGTTTAAACAACCACCTCATGTGTACTTGAACAGACTGAATTTATCAAAGAGACTGCATAGTTATCTTCTTAGTTTATATAAATTCCTTCATCATCAAAAGATGTTATTTTGTGTCTATCCGGCAGAATCAAGAAGACATGTGACATCCACCAACTCGCACTAAGCCCACGTGGTGGATTACGGCCTTCTCTTAGAGAGAAGGCCTAAGTCTCAGCAGAACATTCTAAGGATGATGATGCTATCCGGCTCGAAGGACCATGTTGAATTAATTGAAAATATTTGTTATTATTTTGTAAAGCAAACGATTTAAAACACTTTTGTTTCAAAATCAAAGAGATCATCAAATAATTTCTTCCGCTCGTTCTCGGTCGAACGGGAGAGCGTTTCAGATTTTTATCGGCTACCGGGGCTATGATGACTTTTCGAACAACCTCGCAATCCAACAAAAAAATCTAGTTGATACCAATCTAGGCATGCGTACATCCCAACATTCGTTCAACAATCAGAAATCTATCAGGAATCTACGTCAAAGGCCCATTGATCACAAACAAATTGCATGGAATCACTTCAATCCGGCTTTCACACCCATAACGACATAACTACGTTCACTTGACAAGCGATTTTAAACTCTATGGCATAAAAATAACATTGGTTTTTAGATGAAAAGGTTGTGGTTAGGTTACGTGTTGATTTCGTTCTCAGTTATGGCGTATTTTCGTAATGCGAATACGTGATTTAACTTGATTTTGATCTGAGATTGCGTTTAAACTTGATATGATTTTAATTGCGATTGCTCTGAAGCGGTTTTCTTGTTATACCTAAACATTTTTCGTTTGTAAAATATCAGGCTTGTAAAATGAACAGTGGCAGTAAACTACTTACTTGAACAAAAACAAAGTAACTTAAGTACGAGTAATTATCTTCTGCTCGACTTACCTGAAAAAGAAAAAAAGAAAATTTAGTAAATACTGTTAAAGGTATTAAACACAATACACAACATGTTACTGTAATAATGCACACTATTGTACACCCCAATTAGAGAATTAAGTTAATATCACAATTTATGCACTTTTTTTAAGGGGGTAAAATAATAGTGATCTATCCACGCACTTTTGTGGGACGTAAGATAATGTCAGACTTTTACTTTGGTTTATCACACATACGCCAGAAGCTAAATATAACAGCATATCAACATCATTATCATTTCAGCCGTAAGACGCCCACTGTTCATACATGCCTCCCCCAAGCGTCGCCACAACGACCGGTCTTGTCCCGTGCGTCTCGCTCATTCCGTCAACACTCGTTACGTCAAACCCCACCTTAACAAATGATAGGGCTGTTATAGTGTCGATACTACAGAAAAAAACACGTTCAATTCCATAGCGCCGTAAAATCCCTATAAAAACTCCATGGTTGTGGCCAAGTGGTGGGAATAAATATATTTTATTTGCTGCCAGTTGAGTTACCATCAAATCGTTAAAATCATCCTTGTAATGTTGTAGGTAGGTGAATTATTACGGATACGACCTCGAACGGTTATAAAAAAGACTGGCCAAGGCCGAAACCTAACGGGATCATGGCTGCATGGGTTCGCTTCTGAAAGGAAAACTTGGGGTCTCGTGCCTGAAGACAAAGAAGAACATTAGAATGGGGTTTGGTTAGTAACTCTGACGATCTCACACTACACCCTAGGGCCTAGAGCGAGTGAGCGGAGCGAGGAAGAGTGGCAGGCGATCACCTCCTTCTGTGAAGCATTAATGTTAGCAAAAGAGGAGGCCAACCTCATCAGTCGAGAGCCCTAGGAACTTACGACGAGGAGTGGCAGGTGGCCGCCTCCTTCTGCGAAGCAGTAATGCTAGCAAAAATGGAGGCCGACCGCATCAGTCTCTTCCTAGGAAGTCTCAAACATCACTGTATTTTCGTAGGCATGCGCATGGAATAAGCCGAACTCATTCAAAGACTTCTTCTGCTAAGAAGTGGAATTTTCTATTAGCAAATCTATAAGTCAAGAGTAGAATAGAGAGAAGAATAGACTACTTCTAGTGGACAAGCGCGACCTTACAAAAATAATAAAAGTCTTTGCCATTGGCTGCTGCGCTGTCGGTCGCGGTTTCGATTCCCGCAGAACCAATATTTATGGTCTAAAGATTGTTGTTTTGGGTCTAGATGTCTTGGGAATGTGAGTTTACATTTAGTTTTGTGTTTTGTTTTTACCCACGATACGGTTGCAATTCTAGTGTAAAGACGTAGAAAAAAAAAACATTTTATAGTTAAACGTATTTTTAATTAACACAATATCGATAGGTTCAATATTTTTTTATTTTTACGTACTCTCGCACGCTTTGAGTTATTAGCAAGGCTTTAAAAAAAAATCTAAACGGTTTCTACGAATACAGCACATTTAATATTCCAAATTCAAACGTTTGTTCAAAAATTCAAACCGATTCTAAATTCGCGGTTCAATTCATACAGGCACAATAGAAAAATTGGCGCCAATAATTATTGGATTTTTTTAGGGTTTGTACCCAATGTAAACCTACAAATTATGTATGGAAAGCAATCAATAGACTGCTCACCTACGCAGGCCATTGCAAACACAACCTAGCAAAATGGGGGATTATAGACCATTCCGACACCCAGTGCGATTGCGGTGTTCCTAACCAAACAATGGCCTACCTTCTAGAGCGCCCAAAATGTCCCTATAAATGCACGCTGGAGAACCTAAAATACGCCACTGACGCCGCTATAAGCGTAGCAATCTATTAGGCCCAAAAACTTGAGGGGAACCGAAGCCATCGATTCGAATAGAAGAAAAAGAGTTATTTCTTTAAATAATGAAAAAGATTGCTACAAGGAAGACGGCGATCATACAGTTTTTAAAATCTTCAGAGAAACTAAATCACGTTAGATGCTAGTTAGTAAAACCCGGCTACAACTTTATGGTTATTCTTAGACAAATAACTCTATTAGAATGGTATGCATGCTCCATAAATACCTGACGATCATTCGCATGCTTACGCAAATATAACATAATCTTAGATGAAGCTGATAACTACAGCAACGTAGGTATCTATGATAGAGTTGGGATTTTATCTATATACTAGACACCCGGCCCAGTTTCTCACGGGTACTGATATTGAATAGGTATATTATGCATGTATTATACACATAAACCTTCCTCTTGAATCACCCTATCTAATAAAAAAACCGCATGAAAATCTATTGCGTACTTTTAAAGACTTAAGCATAGGGAACGGCAACTTTGTTTTATACTATTTAATGATATAAAAGGAGAAACTGACTGACACATATCAACGCACAGTCAAAACTACTGGGACTAGGAGAGTGTAATTTTGCACAAGGTTTCCTTTTATGACGTAGGTGAACACTAAGAAAGAATTTTCCAAAATTCATCCCATTAAGGGATGAAACGCGTGTGCAAAGTTTGTGCAAAAACCTATTTTCAAGCGAGCAAAACCGCTGGCAGAAAGCTAGTTTAGTAATAAAGTTGCGAGACAGGTTTGTGTAGACGTTCACGGTAAATGTAACCCGGTTCTAAATACAGAGCGCACTGTATCCGCGCCTCAAAGAATTGTCAGCAAATCGTCGGGCTCTAGAAGGGTCGAAAGGTCGAAACCAACTGGAGCTAAGCGTTCGCGTCTGAAAGGAAGGCTCTGTGTATAAAAGCAACGTAGGAACGGGGTGGGTTATGTTTAGTCAGTAAGAGTCTGACACTGTTTCCCGCTCCGGCGCTGTTACCAGACTGTTGTGGACTGTAAAGTTGGGTTTCTTCAATGAAAAGATTGATTTTCTTGCTTGTATTTTCTCCTTAGGTAGATCTTGATGTCTGAAGGCTGGATATAGAATACCTGCCATAGAAAACCACGTGTCTTTTATAAATATCTGCTACCAATCAGAGGGAACTAAGTTTTTCTAAATTTTTGCCCAACATAAAAAAACCAGGTCATCGGTCCATATTGTGGGAGGCCTTCCAACGCTGCGTCTTCTTTTTTTTTTACTTAAAGCTCTTATATTCCATCCTAAGGTGGTCTGGTAGATATCGCTGTCAGCGATAAGACCGCCTTTGTACCCATTCATATAAGTGTCTGTGAAATTGTTACTTTTTTGGTGTACAATAAAGTATTATTCTATTCTATTATATTCTCTTCTTTTGACCCCAACGGCCATCTGCACACAGACCAGCACATTGCACGCAAAACAGTTAATTTTGTAACCTAAACTAATTTTTGATTATTTTAGGATAATAAACTAACTATTACAAAAATAGCTGAAATCGATTAGCCGTTTCCGAACACATTAGTTTGAGGATGTGCGTTTTTTATGTTACATGTTGTATAATAATATTTATTTTAAGAGGTTTTTTGTTTGTTTTAACGCGTTAATCTCTGGAACTACCTGTTGGATGAAATAAATATATCCACTCCTCTGTGTTAACTAGGTTCAATGACGAATGGTATAGGCTATTAGAAGTGTCTGAAAAGGAAGGCTCTGGCCCTGGTATGTATGGCGATGTAAGAACGGGGTAGGTTGTTTAGTTAGTAAGAGTCTGACACTTGTTTTCCGCTCCGCCCAAGAGCGGGATTCGTCATTGGATGATTTTTACCTACCACAAAAAAAGCAGTGTCCAAAGCGTCAGGTAAAACCGCGGCTACCAGTGAATGTCTATATAAAAGAAAGTACCTACCTACGCGGCAAATAAGTTGAACCCGTTGTTATGGTTACGCGCTGTGCCCCACTTTGAATGTGACCCGAAAGACGATCGACCAAAGGGCCGAAAGAAAACCGTGCTGCGGCACTGTCGATTTTAAGGGCGTGGCGCCGCAACGCAGTTAGGTAGTGTTTTGGCCTTAGGCGACGTTTCCACCTGCGAGCAAATAGCATGCAAGTTGCAGTACATTGCGGGCTACCGAGGTATGATGTGATCAAACTGTGGTCCTCACCACGCATTGCTACTCGACTTGCATGCAATTTCTTTGTAGATGGAAACGCGGCCTTATAGGTAGACCGCCATCAGAACTATCGTGACAGTCGACCCCTTTCGAGTACCGTACTCTATACTCAATACTTTATTGCATTCCATATTATGTAATTAGAAACATAATAGAAAGACGATAGGTATGCGAGCGTCGGCGTTCGCTTGGGGCTCAAGAGTTTAAACGCGCTGAAAATCATATATAATATATTCTTACAAATACACATTACTAGCTACTGCCAGCGACTTCACCTGTGCTTAAGACTTATTCTCAGACTTACCAAAAAATTTCATAAAAATCGGTCTCGCCATTTCGGAGGAATTTGATAAACACTGTAAACACGATATTTTTATATTTATATCATACTAGCCCTTTGCCAGCGGCTTCGCCCGCGTAAAAGTAGGGTTCTCCATACAAACTTTATCCCATCTCTTGAAGAGCTGAATTTTGAAAAACCCATTCGCCTACGTCATAAAAGGAAGTCTTGTGCAAAATTTCACGCTCCTAGTCCCAGTAGTTTTGGCTGTGCGTTGATATGTCAGTCAGTTTTTTCTTTTATATGTATTACAGATTAAAAGGTAATTACAATAAATAAATAAATAAGTTTTCTAGACAATAATAATACGAGTAAACAAGTAATAAAGTCCTTTCTCTCAAAACTATCCAGTCTCAATATTTTTATAATAAAAATGTCAAGTTGTCGCTGATAAATCCATTCGTTGGAGCGTAAGCCTCTTGTGTATTTCTACATTTTTACGTAAACGGGCTCGTGTAGAACATAGACGTTTATAGGACATCTGTAAGACTATTAGTAGTTTTTTTTTTTATGGTAGGTAAAAATCATCGAATGACGAATCCCACTCTTGGGCGGAGCGGGTAACAGTGTCAGACTCTTACTGACCAAATAACCTACCCCGTGCCTTTCCTTATTCCCAGAGCCCCGGTGTAACGCTTTCGCATCAACCCTCAGCTCCGGGAGGCTTCGACCCTGTTGGGCCCCTACGGTGTGCTGACAACTCCTTGAGGCGCGCGGGAACGGAGCGCGCCGTCGACGACTTGGGCTCGGTCTGGACTGCTACCAGACGACCGGACGGCGAGCTACCCATTGCTCACCGTCCGCAAGCCAGTGTCTAAGGTGGCCGGATATCGGCTAAGACTATTAGTAGTTAGGTTCTGTTTAGATAAAGTCAAAATCAAAATCTTTTTATTTCACATAGGCCTACATGGGCACTCGTAAAACGTCAGAAGCTAGTGCACGGTTCCTTATGGTCGTTTCCTATGGAGAAGAACCGGCAAGAAACTATATGGTTACTCTTTTAAAAAAATGTTTTTTTACAATATTTCCATATACTATTAACGCATAAATTATGTAAGGACAGTAATCAATATTGAACTCGTACCGTAAAAAAAAAAAAAAAAAAAACCGTAAAATTGGTAGGAAGTAATCTAAGATTTGCGAGATACACACACAATCAAACCATACCTTGTTTAAATTATGGTCCAGAGCGACAGGCAATAGGTTACGGACGCTTTCTTTCCTAAGCAGTAACAGCTTTTCAAGGACAACTGCCAAGCCACCAAACAGAACTACTTACCGCCGCTTCACGAGAAAAACATTGGCACAAGACTCGATCGAGACATGACCACGACCACTCTGTTAAGATCGTATAGAATGGGCCGTAAACCGTCACGCGGGCCCAGTACGGGTTAGTGGATGTCACATGTGTTCGAATTTTTGGTTCTAGGACATGCCGGTTTCCTCACAATGTTTTCCTTCACCGTTTTGAGAGCAGTGGTGATGAAATAAATTACACAAAGTAATGCGCCTTGCTAGTTTTGAACCCGCGACCTAGTCGTAAGTCAAGGCAGTTACCACTTGGCCACCACTCTGTCTCTCTCTGTTAAGATCATCATCACTATCATAAATTCAGCCGAAAGACGTCCACTGTTGAAAAGCGTCGCCACAAAGAAAGCAAAAATATTACTGCGATTTCATAAAACAATCATTACTAGCTTGGGAGGAGCATCGCCGTGTCCTCGTGTTGAATTGTCAGCAAAACCATGGGACTCTGCAAAAGGGTTGAAGCCTGCTGTTGCTCAGAGTCTCTTTCTGAATGGAAGTCATGACCCCTGTGAGAAAGGAACGGGTTGGGGTGTTTAGTCAGTAAGAGTCTGACACTGTTTCCCGCTCCTCCCAAGAGTTGGATTCATCTTTGGATGATTTATGCCCACCATTAAAAAAAAACAATCATTACTACAATCCTCCTTCAAACAGAATAATACTCAGTACATTCTTTGTAAGACTCAGAAAATTCAAGTATTAGCTTTAGACGGTACAAAATCCTTGCCTTTGACCACTGACCAGAAAGTAAAAACATAATAATAAGACGTTCCTTCGTTCGCTCTTCGTGGACCACAGATTAAATAGCGGTATTCCGGTGCACATATCTACCATTAACTCAAAGACCAGCCATTCTGCAGTTTTCAGGATTACTTAACTTATTTTTCCTAATGTTAAGCTTTGTAGTACTGATTTTTGATCTCTAGTGTATTTTAGGACAGTTGTATTAAAGAAAGAACGTTAGTAATGTGTATGAGATTCTTTTACAAGCTTTTATTTTTAGTGTCCCAATGTTTGTGATCAAATCTTGTAAATTACATTTGATCCACTTCCCGGTTACCGCTTGAGCTGAAATTTTACATGCATGTGTCAATCAAATGACAATGCAAAATTATAATGTCGTGGAGTTGACCTGATGTTGTAATCGGAAGAAGTTAGTTTTTAAGTTGACGATTACAGAGTTCCAATGGTTCTTATGTCCTTAGGAAATCTGTAACCGACAACTTAAAAAAAAACAACCCGTAGCACAAGGTACGTCACTAAAAAATAACTTTTAAACTTTAATAAACAGAGTTAATCAATACCCTGACGTCACTCGGACAATATTTATAAAATTTTACACTGTTATCAATTGAATCAAACTAAATAAAGTAGGTATTAATGATGAATCTCTGTTCACACAAAGTCCAGTGACTTTGAGTGATAACTTAATAATTCCATGGCGCGACACTGACGTCTATTTAGGGTTGCGTGACCTAAATAATCGTTTACCGTCAAATTTTACGCACCGTGCGTTATTTCGACCTTTTTATATCCAGGTTTTAATATTTCGGTATTTTCCATCGACATAATTATATGTATTACGCATTAGATTTGGCGTACCGTACAGTCGCGAGTCGCAAGAGGAAATCCGGAGAGACTGCGCCATGACGAGATCCTCAGTGGAAAACTCACAAAAATTTGGAAAGACCATAGAACGCGAAGGCTCGAAGTGTCTTTCCAATTTTCTATATGGAGCTGAAACTCGGACAATGAGGATGCAAGACCGTCGCAGGATTGACGCACTGGAAATGTGGTGGTGTAGACGTATGCTTAGAATTCCATAGACCTCGCGCCGAACCAATGTACCGAACTCAAAGAACTCAATATGAAGGAGAGATTATCGTCGTCTGTGCAAATACTAATCCTCAAGTTCTTCGGGCATATCACCCTTAACGAGGACTCAATGGAACGATTGGTAGTGCAAGGGAAAGTTGAGGGCATGCTCTCTAACACGGAGGACGGAACTCATCAAATCGGTGACGCATAACGCATTGCAGCGGTAATGAAAACTCCCAAGCCGCCAAACACAGAAATGAGTGGCGTCGCATCGAGAGAGTGACGGTGGCGCAGGACTCGACCAACACATGACCATGACCACTCTGTCAAGAGTGCAAGACTAAGAAGAAGATTGTACAGTCACTTTACTTGACGTTAGGTGATGTGTACCTTTACATTGATGACATTAGTGCAGTTTTAATGTGCAAGCAGTGTGAGAGCGCTGTACCTTTTAAAAGTTTTGTTAGACGACGACATGATGCCAATGAAGCGCTGTAGCCTGCAGCGGACTTACGTATTAACTTTTCAGTATTTTGATAATTAGTTTCTATAAACGTGCTTGTCTATCGCTAGGATATAAGTTGATGGTATTTTCTTTTAAGACGCAAATGTCGAAGACTAAGTCAAATGTTTTAAAAAAGATTTTATTATCAGCCTAAAATATTCTCTTCATTAAATCGCTTGTTCTCATGCAAATAAGTCATAAAAGCAGCGTTTGAACTTGTTGCTAACGATACATTTGAATACTTGTATACAAATAAGGACATAAATAGAAAATAAGTATGTAAATATTCTACTAATTTGCTTGTAATGAGAATGGTAAGTACTTTTATATACGGAGCACGGCAGGGCTTCGGTACAGGGTATCGTTAGCAGTAAATGAAATACTTTTAATCTATACATATAATAAAACAGTAACGAAAGAAAAACTGTACATTGAGAATTTTCTGGAAAAAATGAGTGGGTTTTGTTAGAAAAACGTAACTGATGACAAAAAGTGACTTTTTAGAATTTTTGTCTGTTTGTCTGTTTTTCTGTGCCTATGGTACGGGTGATGGTGGTACGGGGTTGGCGCCAAAACTACTGGATAGATTGATTTGAAATTCAGCAAAAATGTTCCTTGTAAGCCAAGGAAGGCTTTAGGCTACATATTATCACGCCGTAAGTTATGGGAGGTAAGCAATATTGAATTTCAATGGTGCAATGGATGCAAGGGTGTAGCTTTTTTTTCCGTGGGCCGATCGACTCAAAACTTAGCATAAACATTACCCTAAATTAGTTATCAAGGATGCCATATTTATTTTTTCAGAAGTATCAAATGGATCAATTATGAAATAAGGATGCCATATTTATTTTTGCCCTTTTTTAGCGCAGAAGGAGGCAACCGCCTGCCACTCTTCTTTGCTCCGGATCATGGCCTCTGCCAAAGTCCGCTGCAAGTTAAAGCCCACTGCGAGAGAGGTGGACAGGAAGTGCTTCTAAAGTCTCTCGATAGAGCGTTAGCCAGCTTAGAAGAATTCATTTGCTGTGTGTACGGGGACAACAGTCATTTACCGCACCAGCAGAATTTTTTGGGTGTGTGAGCGGGCCATTTTGACGTCCGAAAATGATCAGGCTGCAGCAATTAATGAATACATTCTCTCGGAAATTGAGGGAAATGCAGTGATCTATACCTCAATAAACACTGTCGTCAAGCAAGATGACGCCACACATTATCCCGTGGAATTTTTGAACTCCCAGCCAGCAAGTGGACTTCAAGCGCATACCATAAAGCCGAAAGTCGGAGTCCCGATTATGCATTTTCAGAATTACCTATCTCCTCCAAAGTGGTGTAATGAGACCTGTCTTAAAGTCATCTCGCTGCACAGACACATCATTGAAGCAAAAATTCTTACGGTTTATGGCGAAGTCGAGGCAGTATATATACCTCATAACTTCCCGTTCCAGTTCAAACGCGTACAGTTCCCCGTGAGTGTTTGCATCGCGATGACCATCAATAAGTCGAAGGGGCAGACACTGAGTGCAGCGGATGTCAACTTCAGGACGAGTTGTCTCTTACGCGGGCAACTATATGTCGCTTGCTTCCGCGTCACCAATCCTGACTCTCTTTACATTTTGGCTCCTGGCAGCATAACTACCATCATAGTGTGGTGGCGGAGTGGTAAAGGCTCCGACTTATAATAATATAAGTTGTAGGTCTGTCGTTCAAACCCAGCCAGGCGCATTACTTTGTGTATTTTATTTCATAACCACTGCTCAACGGTGAAGGAAAACATCATGAGGAAACTGTGACTGTGAATGTTTTAGAACCAAAAATTCATCAAGTGTAATCCACCAAACCGTATTGGACTCGCGTGGTGGATTATGACCCATTCCCTCTCCCAGGAATGAGGTCTGTGTCCCAGCAGCGGGAACTTTATATGGCTGATGCAATGCTAATTTAAAAGTTGTTTACTTATAATGCTATGCCATCTGATATATACTGATCATACACTGCCATCTTAGTTTTTTTGGTGCTGTAGAGCCTTCACGCAGACAACGTCGCGGGCAGCAGCTAGTAATAACTAAATAACTAAATTTTGACTGTTTTAATCACGTGGAGGGTTGATCCGGTAGAACTATCGATTTGTAAAGAAAAAAATAAAATAGATACATTTTTTTTATAATTCTGACAACACATCCACCAACCCGTACTGGGCTCGCGTGATGGAGTTCGGCTTATTCCCTCTCCTAGAAGGAAGGCCCGTGTCCCAGCAGTGGGAGCATTAAAAAGACTGATGGTGTTGGTGGTGTGGTGATAATTCTCATAATGATATGAAACGCATTACATTACATTACGCAAACGCAGCCGTAACCGTTCATTATAATAAAATATACGCTGGATGATCACGCGTTTTTGTCAGCACTAGTGTGGAAAACAGTCCTTTGCGTGCCTAGAAGCGGTGCGATAAGAGCGGGTTTTCGGGTAAGTGTATTAAAAAATAGTTTTTGTTATTTGAGTAAACACTAAAGAGAGTCACAGACCTGTCAATAAATCAATGAAAAAATACACTCTAATCGCCAACTTGTTGAACTGAATAAATAACTTACAATGGTGTCAAACTGTATTTTTAAAACAATGGCTTTTTAATGATCCTTCAATTACAACTATCTGATCGGAACTACAAAAATAGTGAACCAGTTAGAAGTTTATTTTTCTTTGTTGATTATTTTCATGGCAAGCCGTAACGTTGGTGATAAAACGGAAACAAAGGTTTATAGAGCCTCTGTCAGGTAAAATGGGATGTGAATAGAAATACGTTCATTCAAAACAAATTGGATATTTTAATCATTTTTTTTTTTATATTTTTGTGTTTTTAGGGACTTTTTTATATGCTTGCTTACCTATAGTGTTACAAAAGTTGTTTAGATGTGCACTTCGTTTTTTTTTGTGGGAAAAATCATCCAATGCTAAATCCCGCCCTTAGGCGGAGCGGGAAATACCTAGAGTCGCTGACTAAACGACCCACCCACCTCGTTCCCCTAGTGGAACTCCATTTTTTGTCCAGGTACCTAATGTATGATGCCAGGAGAATTACCCGATAAAAAAATTAAGTCCGAAAAAAAGCCCTGATACTCATCGAAAAATCTTGATATTTTTACAGTTCCATAGTTTTCTCACAAACGTAATTGAAAACTTTAAAAAAATGCAAATAGCCAATTTAAATAGCCAAATATATATAAAAGCTTTGGGCGTCTTATGATTTAATGTTCAAATTATGGGCGAGGGCGCTGGCACTCTAAACGCAAGTTAAATCTTACATTGGGTGCCATAGTGTTCATCAAAAACGTATCTTTTTTCATAAATCATAGTTTTTTTTTTATGGTGGGAAAAATCATCAAATGACATATCCCGCCCTTGGGCACAGCGGGAGACATTGTCAGACGCTGACTAAACGACCCACCGTTCCTTCTTGCCTTAGTTCCAGGGCACCGGTGTTCCGCTTCCGCATCAATCTTTGGCCTCAGAAGGCTTTGACCCTGCTGGGCCCCCTACAGTTACTGACATCTCATAGTGTTGGTGGTTCAAACTTCATTACATAGTATAAAACAAAGTTGCTTACCGCTGTCCCTATGTATGTTTAGATCTTTAAAACTACGCAACGGATTTTGATGCGGTTTTGTTTAATACATAGAGTGATTCAAGAGAAAAGTTTATGTGTATAATACACGCATAATATATTCAATATCAATACCCGTGCGAAGCTGGGACGGGTCGCTAGTATGCAATAAACATAATTTTATTAATTTTTCATTTAAGACGTATCTCTTACCTTCTTTGGCACAACTTTGACAGTTTTCTGCGTGTACGCAGATGTGAAGAGTATGGTGTGGACTGGAGCCTCGGTGGGGATCCCCAGGGACGTCATCCTCACATTGTCCACTCAACCACTCATCCAGTTTGATGCACTAGCACTTTCTTAACTTTCTTTTTATATCATTAAACCACTCTGACTACAAGAAGCACTGATGGCTAAAGTTTTAAATTTTATTACTGTTTAAAACAAAATAGCAATAACTAAAAAAAACGAAAATGTTTGGTACAATCGAAATGTTTATTAATATTTTTTTTTCTATTTGTTCCAATAGGTCAGATCAGTGTCGGAGCAAGACCTAAATTTGATGTGGGCAAGATATATTTGATGTGGGCAAGATATATTTGATGTGGGCAAGATATATTTAATGGATGACGGATTTTATTTAAAAAAAAAATGTCTAGTCTGGCTGGAAAATTTGAGTATCAATCAAATTTTCCAGCCAGACTAGATCTTTAAAAAACGAATGTTGTTTTTTTTATTTATTGCTAGACGAGTATTTATATCTCTATTTGCATTAGTGGCCCTTCGAAACGAGAGGCCCCTTAGATCGCCCTTTGACCCCTGAGTTTGTTTCGGTGTTTCTTCTCAGGATAGTCAGCTAGGAAACACCGGACTCATCTAGTTTAAATTGACAAAAAAAAAATTACGTGTAAAAGTGTTGTGAAAAACCTATTTGCAAAAATAAATATCATTTATCGCGAGGCCGTAGGCGGTGCGGTGACCCACTCTGGGTCAGAAATCTGAGTATTGTTTTTTTCATTCCTACCTCTTAATTTACCTCGATAGAGATACTTTTTAGCAAACAATATTTTTCATAAGAGTTTCCTTCGTAAGAGGTTAAATATTACTTCCCTAAAGTAATATTTACGTAACTAAACAAAGGTTCTAAATCTCATTATAAGTACAATCCGTTCCAAATGAGAATAGGATCGATGGCAATATTGTGACGTCACATCGAACTGTCAAATCGAAGAAATTAGGTAGAGTGAACAAAAAAAGGTGTTTAAAAAAATAATTTACGTATGAATCGTGAATGAAAAAAGTTTAATCAGAATATAGTTTTTCAATTTTGTTTATCTCTGTTTCACTGTGTGATGTGTCTGAGTTGTGGTAAATAGAAGAAAAAGGCGAATTGTTTCTAACAATGAAAATAAGAAAGAAAATAGTTTTTCTTGTAAACTATTTATGACTTAAAACAATATATTTGGCAAATTTATATTAAACCCTAACGTTTTTACTGCAACTAGAATTAACTAAATTTTTAGTAATAAAAAGCAAAAAAAAACTTTTTATTGATACACAAATAAGATTTTTTTGCAAACCGTACTTTTCACTCAAAATTTGACAGGTCGAGGTTATTGACTTTCCTGTTCTTATTTGGAACGCATAATACATATACATACTTCTGTACTTTTATTATGTAAAAATGTACTAAGCTTGGCTAATCTTTTAAGGAATATTATTTAGTTGTTATATTACTTAGGAAATAAGTCTAAAATCTTGTTTTCAAGAATATAATTTTGTTTATGAATTTACTGTACGGGAACTGAGTATTTAGTTATTAAGTTATGGTCTCCATCTGGAGATAATAATTGATTTACTGTTATTTAGGTAAATATATAATAATACTGTTAATGTTTAGATTATCAAATGAAGATCAAGATTTAGATACTAATTTATGCCATTTTTAGTTGGTGCTTACCAATTTAAATTTGAATTAAAAATACAACACCAATCAACCTAAGTAGTAATAAATTACCCTTTTGGGCACTTTACCGGTCGACAGCGATGCGGAAGTTTTTTGACGCCTTAATAGATTAGGTATTTTTAGTTAAAATCATAAGGGCTTTTTATAAATTTATATGTATAATTTATATATTTATTACTTATTTATCTACACTAATATAATAAAGAGGTAAAGTTTGTTTTTTTGTTTATAGGAGGTAATCTCTGGAACTACTGGTCCGATTGGAAAAATTTTAACAACAATAGAAAGCTGCTTTACTTCTGAGTGACATAAGCTATATTTTATGAACGCGGGCGAAGCCGCGAACAAAAGCTAGTTTATTATATATATGTAGTTTTAAGGTTACTTTATTATTTGATTGTATTGTAAAATAAATATATAAATAGATTCTAGATTGAAAAAAAATTGTTAAGGTTTATAATGATAGTATGTATCTATTCGAGTAGTATAATACATGCATAATAGGTATAGGGCAAAACCCGGATAGTTGCCCCGCTTTTTGAAATCACTTCATATCTCTGAGTAAAAAAAGTGAAATGCGTTATTTGTAAGACGGGCAGGTACTTTGGTTTTGGCGACGGCTGGTCGACTCTTCGCGTGACCAGAGGGCTGGGCTTTACTTTTGTCAGCGAATCAGCATTGCCATCCAGCGTGGCAATGCTGCCAGCGTTCTGGGCACTTTTCCCATTGATATCGATGTGGATGAATTTTTTGATGCCCAATAAATCATTTGTAAATATTATTGTATTTTTAGTTTATTTAGGTTATTTTGGCATTCCTGCAGGAGACTCGGTGGAAAGGCCGCAGGTCCCGGCTCATCGGGAATGGCTACAAGCTGATCTACACGGGTGCAGCCGGTGGGGAGAACGGGGTGGCCGTTGTACTCTCCGAGGAGTTTCAAGACGCAGTCCTGGAGGTGACACGCTACAGTGATCGGCTTATGGTCGTAAGTGTGCTTATTGACGGGGTTGTAACCCACTTGATAAGTGCCTACGCACCTCAGGTCGGTTGCAGCGACACTGAAAAGGCTGCGTTCTGGGATCAACTCGGTGGGGTGCTTCGTGGCATCCCGTTGTCGCAGGGAATCGTTTTGGGTGGTGATCTGAACGGTCATGTGGGTGACAGGTGCAAGGACTTTGAGCATGTTCACGGTGGCTTTGGATACGGTAGCCGTAACGCTGAAGGGGAGACTATCCTCCAAACGTGTGCGGCTGCCGGCCTTGCCATCGTGAACACGTATTTCAAAAAGAAATCCGAACACCTGATTACCTACAAGAGCGGGAGGTACGCTACCCAAATCGATTTCTTACTCACACGGAGGCACCATATCAGTAAGGTAGCCAACTGCAAGGTCATACCCGGCGAGAGTCTCACTGCACAACACCGTCTCCTTGTCATGGACTTGCGCGTCAAGCCTAAGGTCAAGTTTGTTGAGCGCCAACAACGCCGAATACGGTGGTGGCGACTGAATGAAGCCACGTTCCAGTCGTTCGCGTCGGCCATCGGCGATAAGTGCGATGGTACCGATGGCGAACCTGTGCAAAGCCACTGGGACAGGATTCAGGTTGCCATCACTGAGGCGGCAAAGTCGGTGCTCGGCTTGTCCAGGGGCGGCCGCAGGTGTGACAAGGAGACTTGGTGGTGGGATGACACAGTCCAGAGGGAGATCAGAGAGAAGAAAGCCCTCTTCAAAACGTGGCAAGCTTCCAAATCTCCCGAAGACCGCGACGCATACAGAACCGCAAAACGTGCCGCCAAGAGGGCCGTAGCCAGAGCCAGACGAGACCACTTACAGCCACTTTATGATAAGTTGGAATCGTCTGAGGGGCAAAAGCTCATTTATAAGTTGGCACGTTCCAGGGTCAAAGCGGCACTGGATATCTCTAAGTGCCGCTGTGTAAGAGACCCTGACGGCAATCTGTTATGCGAGGACCTCGCGGTGAAGGAGAGATGGCGCTCGTACTTCCACGAGCTGCTGAACAAGCAGCACAAAGAGGTGCTGTCTCCGGTTCTCCCTCCAAATCAGGGACTTGTGCCCCCGGTTACGCCTGAAGAAGTGCATGTGGCTCTTCGCCGCATGAAGAACCGGAAAGCTGTCGGTGCCGATGGAGTCCCCATTGAAGCCTGGAAGGCGATGGGTCCTCATGGTGTGGGCATCTTAACCCACCTATTTAACCGCATGCTCCTCACCGGAAAGATCCCTAGTCAATGGAGACTGAGTATTATCACTCCAGTCTTCAAAGGCAAGGGATCGGTGCAGGAGTGTGGAGACTACCGGGGGATTAAGGTTATGTCCCACACCATGAAGCTCTTCGAGCGGGTGATTGACTCTCGGATCCGACAGGAGTGCACCGTCTCGGGATGTCAATATGGGTTTCGACCAGGCCATGGCGCCATGGATCCCATCTTTGCCCTAAGGGTTACCATGGAGGGATACAGATCGAAGAATACGCCTCTGCACCTCTTGTTCCTAGACATGCAGAAGGCCTTCGACTGTGTCCCCCGTGATGTGATCTGGTGGGCGCTGAGATCCAAACGAGTGCCCGAGACCTATGTTGACATCATCCGAGATATGTACCGAGACTCCGGTTCTGTGGTTCGGACCGCTGTTGGCGATACGAAACCATTCCCCATCACCGTCGGAGTTCACCAGGGCTCTGTCCTTAGTCCGTTTCTGTTCAGCGTGGTGCTGGACGTGCTGTCCTCCACCATCAGGGACTTACATGAGCAGCCGCCATGGCTGCTCATGTATGCAGACGACATCGCGCTGGCGGACTCGGACAGTGGGCGCTTGGTTCGACGTGTGGCAGCGTGGAAGGAATCGCTGGAAAACGGCGGTCTGAAAATTAATGCGGCGAAGACCGAGTACTTGGCCTGTAACACAATTAACGCTGCTCCTGTTCGCATTGGCGAAGACACAGTTGAGCGCACGGAACAGGTCAGGTACTTGGGATCGGTGCTCCACGAGTCCGGGGACGTCGATTGCGACGTCGAGTCACGTATCTCGGCGGCCTGGGCGAAATGGCGTGAGGTGGCGGGGGTTATCTGTGACCCCAAAATGCCGGTTAGGCTCAAAGGACAGGTCTATAAGACCATCATTAGGCCTGTCCTTTTGTATGGCAGTGAAGCGTGGCCTGTACTTGAGCGACATAAGCAAAGCCTGCGTGTCACGGAAATGAATATGCTGCGCTGGATGTCTGGAGTTTCGCGGAAAGACCGCATTAAGAACTCCCGCATCCGGGGCAGCCTTCAGGTCCGTGACATAGCAGATAAACTGCAGGAGGGTCGCTTACGCTGGTATGGCCACGTTTTACGAAAACCGGCAGACTACGTGGGTAACAGATGCCTCGCCATGCCGCCTCCGCCGGGACCCGGAAAACGAGGTAGGCCTAAGAGGCGTTGGATCGACGTCGTAAGGGACGATATGCGTGCTAATGGGCTTAAGGCAGAGGACGCAAAAGACCGAGTGAAGTGGAGACGACTAGTCAGGAAAGCGGACCCCGGGCACCAAGGTGAAAGCCAAGGTAGCAACCGGGACTTACGCTAGGCTGATGATGATGATTTTTAGTATAATTAAATGTATATCCTTTGGTTTTTCATTGACCAATTTATAATAATTTAAAATCATTTTCTTTTATATTCCTAGAGTATTAGTGATTTTAGCGGACCTCTATATTTTGTGACATCTATCCCTCGTGTCGGATAGTGACCTGATCCATATAAATGTCTTACAGGATACATGCCCCCACAAAACGGGCAACTATATCCCCTAAAAACTATGATCGCATTTTGTCTCCTCATGCAATCATATCTCTATATGATTGCATGAGGAGACAAAATGCGATCTAAGTTTTTACGTCTCTACGTAAGACACGGTCAGCATAGTAGCAGCTGGAAAGTCTTTTGATTAATAATTGAAATAGTATAGCGTAAGGGGAGATATATTGATGACAAATTGATGATATTTTTTTAAAGAGAATACTACACAGTTCCAAGCTAGTTCATTCATGAGGCAGCGCTAGGGAGTTGTTACGAGTGTGAGGAAATAGATATCCACATACTCATAATACCTACATCATGAGTAGGAAACCGAATGGTATTGTGTTTTAAAAGTATGATCAAATTACTTATATCACCAATATATCTCCCCTTACTATACGATTATTCGCAAAACTAGAGTAATCGAAATCGGGGCATCTAACCCACTGGGGCATCTATCTCGATTTTACCCTATTTAATATCACCATTGCACCCGTGTGAAGCTGGCGCGGTCGCTAGTATTTATAAAAACCTCAAGCAATTACTAACTACTTATCTAACCATTAATTTGTATTGAATTAAATTGCAAATGGATGAGCCCGCTTCAAACGAATATTAAACGAGTGTTAATGTTAATCATAGATTTATGGAAAACTAATTCAAAGAACGTTGAAAAGTAGATACTTTATAAGTTTAATATCTACGTATACTGATGCACCTACCATATAAACATTATTAAGAAAAAATATTAATTTCAGAACAATAAAGGCAACTTTCAAATTGATCGCAATTTTTTAGGCATTTTTTAAATTAAATTCTTGAGCCCCGAGCGAACGCCGGCGTTCATCCACCTATTGTCTTTTATTATGACTCATGGTAATTATCTTAAAATATTTATTTTTTATTATTCTAATTAACTACTCGAAAGGTTAAATTACAAAAATAAAATACACAAAAAAAACGAATAATTGACTAAAATACCACAAACAATATGTCCACACGCACATTCACTAAAAACAACACTTTTTTTTAAACACAAAAGAACACAACCGAATAAATTTGAATTTAGAACAAATTCAAAAGTGGAAATGCTCAGACGCAACGAATCACACTAACTACAGTTTAAATAAACGCATCCTTCTTTCTGATGTGTCGACGTAACCTTGTAATGTGGAACGCTTTAATTATTTACTTTATAAGATTGTGTCGTGATTGCAACAACGCAACGTAGTGTAATTATTGTTTTATTTAATTATTGAATTATTTTGTCTGGTCAATGAATTATTCAGTACGTCCATTCATTGATGTTCGATAATTCTTGAATGAAAAAGAATAATCGTCTTTGCGTGTTTATTTTTATGCCAAATTAAATGATTGTGATTTATCACAAGGACGCTGTCCTGTTTCTATTAAACATGAAATAGTTTGTAAGTAGGTACTTTTTATTTATTTTGCGACAATGTATTTACCTTGTACTTAAGTTACTCAAGATTATTCACGAAAACCATACCTAGTTCAACATTTGTTAAAACTATCACATATTTTCTCTAAAATAAATTTAAAAAAAATATTTGCAAAAAAAATCTAAATTATTTTTTTAATATAGATTAACTAGCTTCTGCCCGCGACTTCGTCCGCGGAAAATTTTGTGAGACAAAAGGTGTGATAGCTCGGTTAATATCCATGTTATATAAATAATTTATAGCCTATGTCACTCAGGAGTAAAGCAGCTTTCTATTATAGCTTCAATTTTTCCAATCGAGCCATTAGTTCCAGAGATTACCCCCTACAAACAAAAAAACAAAAAAACAAACTTTACCTCTTTATTATATTAGTGTAGACTAGTGTAGATTAAGAAGACATACCTTTGTTCAACAATCGATTTTTAAATCCTTTTAAATACGGTTTAACAACACTGCCTTTGAACTATTTCTTTTTTATTTATTTGGGACTATTAAATGCAATGTTGAAAAAACATAGGTGTAAGTTGAAAACTAAGTCTGTATATTTCAAATTATTTCAATGACTTTAGAGAATCCTTTGCGCATATGGTAACTTTACTTTTATACACGTACAAATAACTGTAGAATTCTTATAATAAGAACACGGAATTTTCAAGAATACACGTCTCCTAAAGAATTTCAGAGAATTGTTCTTTCCACGTTTTCAAGCACACTTGCATTCTCATAAAAAATGTATCTTTTTGTAAAATACAAGTGTACTTACAGCACTTCTGTGTTGACTTTGTCAAACCACACACAAATTGATTTCGAAAAGATCAAACAAACATACTCTTCTTTTTCTCTCTTTTCTTTGACAAAAGCCACGGTGACCTTTGTAATCGTGTAATTACTTAGAAAGTGACCACTCCCGCAGGTCGGGTTACAAAGGGATGAAGGATACAATGGGTCACAGCCACAGAGTAACGAAACGCATTGCTGGTCACTGTTAACTTTCCTTATAAACCAAGCATGCAAGTGAACACCGTTTATTCATAAAAGTTGTCAACCTATGACAATATGATAGATTCCTACACAAAAATGTTATTTTAGTTATTTAAAATAACATTTTTTGCTACTAATCGCTCAATAACTGCCCAATGTGTGCTGTCACATCATGCCAGCGTAAAAATTTGCCACATTTTACCTCAAAGTGACATAATAATCTTTTTATTGAATTAATATACCCGAAAACACGTGTCCAATATTTTTCGACAAGTTATTTTATACATGTCAGGGAAAATTTTCGTTCAGCGTATAATAATATTGTACTGGCACGAATCTTCTACACTAATATAATAAAGAGGTAAAGTTTGATTTTTTGTTTTTTTGTTTGTAGGAGGTAATCTCTGGAACTACTGGTCCGATTGGAAAAAAAATAGCAAAAATAGAAAGCTGATTTACTCCTGACTGACATAGGCTATAGGCTATATTTTATGTACGCGGGCGAAGCCGCTGACAAAAGCTAGTGTTAGATATAGAGATTTTTGTCCCTGCCAGCACAATACTTCTAAGCTCTGTGGTCACAACTCTAAATATACTTTAGGATGAGAAGGTCAAACGTCTAAAGAACCTTCTTACTTAACGTTTGCTTTTTTTTCTATTCAGCTTTGCTGTCAAACATTCGCTTTTAATAGCTTAGATTAGGAGATATTCAGTAAAAAGTAAACTTCTAATAAATTAACATTTTAATTGCAAGAAAACTCATGAAGATATGTTTGAATTTTTTTTGGGTATAAAACTTTTCTTGAAACATTTGGTAATAATAACTGTTTAAGAATATTTATCTGCTGCATTTTTGCAATGAGTTGCGTTTATTCGTTTCGAAAGCCTAACTTCAAACTCGCCAAGTAAGAACAGCCGTGTCGTAATTCTAGTCAAGTAAACTCCAACGTTGACCACATCATCGCTTACCATCACATGACAGCAAACAAACACGAGCCTAATGACAAATAGAATAAAAAGCAATTTCCCATCCACATCAGGAAAAAAATTCTATCTTGCCAACACAATTCCAAATACCATTTTACGTCCCCAACGTCCCCCACGTGACCCTTTTCCCGCCACATATCGCAGACCACACCAATACTTAGTCCAACTGATGACCCAACTTCCTCATAAACTGGAAACGACAACGTCGCTTAGGGACTTAACTCATCCCTTAAGATATTAAGTAAAAATACAGCCGAGAAAACCGAGCTCCAAAGGCCTTGCAAAGTGCCTCGCCGAAGAAGGGTCATAGGATCCCGAAAAGTTGGGACATCGTGCGAAAATTGACTGCAATGACAATCGTGTTGACCCTTTCGAGGAACTTTTAAGAGCTTTTACTGTCAACGCTTTAGTTTAGTGTCAAAATAGCTATTTTGTTTGATAAATCAATTGGTACAGTGGAAAGAGGATTCTAGCCTGTCATTCAGCGATAAAATAGTTTTCCATTGGTAAAAGATTTTATTTAAAATCGGTCCAGCCTTTTGTATTGTTGTTTTTTACAAATAACAAGATGTGATATCATATTTTGTTTGAGATATGAAATTATCGTAACTCCTGCGAAGAATCTGGGTGGAGTAACTGCCAGATTTTAACAGAGTCTCATCTATGCTCCTTTTGGGTAAATTAGCTTCACTTTTTTCTTTTGATTGACGAACATTTTGACAATTTAAAAGTGCCTGTAAATGGTCTGTTTGATATAAATTACAATTATGTATGGTAACTCTTTCAAAACATCTCGCACGTATATACTTATCGTAAAAGTCTGTTCAAAGTGACCCATTATTTTTTATCTACACACATATTTTCATTTAGGTCGATTAGTTCACAGATTTCATGTCCATTACCTCAGAACTATTGCCACCAACAAGTAATTAATGTTTTCTATTCGTGCTTCTAGCTTAATTAATTGTAGCTTAATATTCTTTTAACCATTTTTCCTTTGCTTCAAGCTTATCGTAGAACAAAATAAGATTTTTTTTTCTTCTTATATCAACTTGAAATGAGATTTTTTAAGACGGTTTATAAAATGGTACTAATGCAGTTTCTAAAGAAGCTTACGTAAGTACCTTAGTTTTTATTCCGTTCATCTTTAGTTAACATTACGAGGTATTACTTATTTAGATGAAGAAAAAACCGGCCAAGAGCGTGTCGGGCCACGCTCAGTGTAGGCTCAGTAGTTTTCCGTCCATCACAAATTTCTCACAAATACAGAATCCTTAAATTACGACTTGACAGCGCGAAGTAGCCGAAAGTTCAGCGCCATCTCACGGAAAATTGGGTTACTAATTTATACTAACTTGGTTAAATTAGTAACTTCGTCTGATTATGCGAATTTGGCTTTTCAGTAATAATTTTGGATTGCGTGAACCGCTTTTAATTTTTTTTTTATTTGAAAGAAGATAAGTTCAAGATAATAAAATATAAAAAAAAAACCGGCCAAGTGCGAGTCGGGCTCGCGCACAAAGGGTTCCGTAGCAGCAAATATAATAAACTTATTATGTCAATTTATACACCTGGTGAATGGAGCCTAAACTCTCCCGATATTTTGCCTTGTACTTTTATGTATGAATATTAATTTTATATATGTATTTATAAATATTCCGTGCTATAGGCGTGCCCAAATCAACCTATCTCAAAATTACAGTTAAATCAACCTATCTCAAAAACTATAAGAGATACTTTGATCAAACCAAAAATCGTTGAAAGAGTTAATTAGCATGCATCACCTCTATTTTTTTTAGAATTTTATACCCCGTAGTTATAAAAATAGAGGGGGGGGGGACATACTTTTTACGACTTTGAGAGCTGATATCTCAAAAACCGTTCACTTTAAGAAAAATGTTTTTTAGAAAACTTTATATCATTTTAAAAGACCTTTCCATTGATACCCCACACGGGTATGTACATCGAAAAAAAAATTTTCATCCCTCAGTTACATGTATGGGGGGCCCCACCCCCAATTCTTTTTTTTACTATTTAGTGTCATAATTTTGTAGCGGTTCATACAACACATATTCCCATCAAATTTCATCACTGTAGTACTTATAGTTTCCGAGTAAATCGGCTGTGACAGACGGACAGACGGACAGACGGACAGACGGACATGACGAAACTATAAGGGTTCCGTTTTTGCCATTTTGGCTACGGAACCCTAAAAATGCTAAATTTTTATATATTTTATTGCTTGTTAAAACCCTGAAAATTGGAAGTAAATTGATTGTTTATTCTAGTCCCGCAGCAGAATGAAGGAACATTTTAATTTTTATTTCGAATTCTGTTAGCAATATTGAGAGTTATACTTATCTAGTGTAGGAAACGTATAAGGCAGCAAATACTAAAAACAATTCAGAATTGAGTATATGAAGTTTGGAACTTATCAAATGTCAAACTTTTCATTGAAGATGAGTTTGAGAGGTTCTCAACTGCAAAGTCTCGTTTAAGAAACTTGGTGATAAAGGGGTTGCGTTGCGGGATTGTTGGGAGTAATCATCACGCCCTTGAAGCGCAAAACATTCGTTCCTACAAACTGCTACTACTCGCCCTGATTGAGCGAAGTTACTTGATGGAGATAACTAAATAATAAATCGGCCAAGAGAGTGTCGGGTCACGCTCAGTGTAGGGTGCCGTAGTTTCTATAACTACATTGGGCAGACAGACATGGCGAAACTATAAGGGTTCCTTGTTGACTACGGAACTCTAAAAATGAATATAGTGCTACCCGAAAGTAAAAATATCTTCAAATGAAATAAAAACAATGACAAAACAATATTCTGTTACATAGGTTTACCGGTAAGTTGTTCTTTTTGACGTACAAATAAATTGTTCGCCTCACAATGGCTTCGAAAATCCACTCAGACGTTAAAAGGTTGTACCTTTTATATCACAAAACCTGTTCCTTTCATGTAAAACAGGTACAACATGTATTCTGAGATAATCTCAAGATTGTTGGATAAAAGAAAACAGAAGTGATTCAGCAATGTGTATGTTTTTTTTTCGGCATGTCAGAGAACCTAAAATTGGAAGACATGTGACATCCACCAATTCGCACTGAGCCCGCGTGGTGGTTTACTGCCCATTCTCTCTTGTAGAGAGAAGGCATGTCTTCCAACAGTGGGAACATTCTATGGCTGATGCTATGCTATTTAACCTTTCAACTAAGTACTATAATTACAGAAACAGTTAAAAGTGGGATATATAGGTATGCGAGTTTAGGAGTTTATTGTGTGTTTTAAGACACGTGATATGAATCAGAGTTTAGTCTCCAAATTAAAGTCTAACTAAATCTAGTTCTCCGACCCCAAAAAAATAAAAAATGACTAAGTAAAAGCTAATACCTTCAGAAAGCTCTTTCCAGCCTGTACGAGGTACAATATAAACAACGAAGGTGACGTGAATGGGCGCCACGGCAAGATTAATGATGCTAAATCACTTTAAATCATGCTTTACTTAGCTCTATACTAAACTACATAAAATTATATTAAGAAGGTCAAAAACAATTCAGAAAGATTTACATTGCAATTCAATTTTAGATACATTGGGGGACAAAATGTCCCCCCACATGACACGCTACGCTCCATCTACGTGACGCTGCAACGTTATCCAGTGTTCCGCAATTTACCCTCATATATTTTATAAACATTCACATGACGCAGGAAATGTTGGTAGAATATTTAACAGCGTTACAAGTACAGTTAGGGGACATTCTGTCCCTAAAAGTATTTTAGAGTTTAACCTTAAAATTGTGTAAAAAGGTAACTATAGAACTCTTTGTCTATATATTCTAATCCTTTAATAAGAAATGAAGTCGATTTTTACGGTAAAAATGATGGCATAGAGATTCTATCAAGAATTTTCAATTACTAAAATTCATAAAAAAGTGTTTTAAAAAGCGATTTTATATTCAATTTTCTCGATATACAAGAGGAAGAAGGAAGCCACTTAATTTTTATCCGTAGTGAATATTTCGTAGTAAAACAAACATAAAATTTTACGAACGTAAGTAGTGAAAATTCAATCTAGGATAGTGATTTCTGCAGTATTTTTAAAATCCAATCTCCTAGCGTACCTACTAAGTATACAATGCTCACCCATTTTGTCAAACATTTTAGTAATAGTACATAAACCTCTAACCGTCTAAATCAAAAGAAAATTACCTACCTAAAAACATACGAAGAACTTTGACGACGACTCAGGTTTTTATTATTTTTATTTTTCTCGTATTCGTAATGAAAATCAGTGTTTACCTCGGGTAAAAGAGTTATTTAGTCCCTCAAACTATTAGCGTCCTCCCTACGCTCGGATGCCAAACCTACTTCTCGGGTCTAAATAACTTACTTTTACCCCCAGGATAACAATGTACTATTTACCAAATATAAATTTCTTTACAATATGCGATATTAATAAAAATGTTACGCACCTACTGAGGTTTTTTTTATTGTGTTGAGTTTTTATATTCCCCTATTAAACCAAATAAAACATAAGTTAAGCGCTGAATTTAAGGAGTGGGCATTTTATTACAAGAACAAGTTACCAAAAAAGTTGTAAGTAAACCAAAAGTTTTACACTAATTGCTTTTAGTATTTACTTTACCATGATTAATTTATTACAGTTTGGTAGAAGGACTTACAACTTAAAATCGAGATTTATAAAACTTAAATTCATAAACGATTGATCTCTATCTTTATCTTTTTGACATAGAAAAGGTCTTCTTTCAAATGCAATTTTCTTTGTCCAACCCTTTTCTTTTCATCTTTGCTTACTCGACAATATTTTTAATGCTGGTAACATTTCAAAGGTTCTTTTTTCTACTTTTCATTTTATATAACGCTCAAATTTTTTTTTCATAGATAAGATTATTGATTTAGGAGCATTTAATTTACTAAAAGCTGAATTTTAATAACAGAATATTTAAAATACACATCTTATTTGACTTTAAATTTAAAATTCGAATGTCACATTGCTCTCTCCAAAAATATGAAATGCAACGCACGCCGCTACAAGCACACTTCACTCGGGCTCCGACTTAACTTATCAAACGAGTGTAAATAAGAGGAACACTATCAAACAATTTTGTGTAATCAGAGATCCTACTGTACGTAGTATATATACAGGTATAAGGTGTTTTACCTCACCAAGGAGCCAGACGATTTTTTTTGGGTGGAATATCTATACCGGGCTCATCTAACACCAAAAAAAAAATGCCGTGTAAAAGTGTTTTTTAAGCCTACTTAAAAAATAAAGATCATTTATATTCTCCTCAAATGGCTGGAGCAAGAGGCAGTGTCAAGCAAACTAGTTTTTATATTCATATAATATTAAACTAACGCTAGACTATCACCCGTAACGAGGACTCTATGGAGCAATTGGTAGTGCAAGGAAAAGTTAAGGGCAAAAGATCACGTGGACGTTCTCCAACATGGTGGACGGACCTCATAAAATCGGTGACGCATTGCAGCGTCAATGATCAGAACTACAAGGCGTCACATCGCGAGAGAGGCGGCGCACGACTAAGAAGAGAAGAGAATGATAGAATCCCATCCCTCCTGATGGTAAGCAGTGATGTAATCGTTGATGGTGGTTCATTGTGTTTATTCACTCAAGCATTGAATTATAACTACATCCTATAAATAATTAAAACCTAAATTATGATCAGACGGGAAGACCGCAACAGGCAAATTTATCCAGATTTTTACATACTTCCATGATCATGAATGTGTGTGTAGGTTTAGGTACAGGTTTTCTTTCTGTGTGCGACGCTTGAAGCTCTCTGTGTTATATAAAATAGCCCACGCACACTAAAACAGCGTACACCTGAGTCTACACACACAATGAAATAGTATTTCTATACGTTACCTTCTATGCAAACGTATAACGTAGAGATAGGTGTAGTATATGCATCACTGATAACTGATAGTGCCGGAGGAAAATTTTGTTTTATTCGTAAACAAATATTATTGTATTTACAAGAGAAAAAACTAGGGCAAAAATCAACGTAAATCCCTTTATGTTTGACAAGATACAAATTGTAAGTTGGTACTTATTTATTTGACAGGAAACATGTTTTTCTCTACCGATTAGGTCTGAATTGAAAACATGCAAAAGCGAAAGTTTTTTCACGCTCGAACCTCTGAACGGATTTAGATAAAACTTGGGATACGGATAGAAGATGCTTTGGAATAGTATATAGGATGTATTTTTATCCCGGTAATAAACTAATCGTTTTGTGTGTTTTTTTTTATTCTGCTCTTATTTCTTCCTGAAATTCTTGTTTCATACTTTTTCAGCGTCGTTTTTTTACGTAGTCGGTTTTACTTTTTTTATTATTTAAATCACATATTTTGGTGTTAAATCATTGTGCTTCTATAATGTTTTGACATCGTCTTTTTTTACCACTTAAGGGTTGCTTAAGTGGTAAAAAAATGCACTTACATTGAATTTTGATGATAATACTTTTATAAGTACAAGTGAAGTACAAGTGAGAGAGCAGTGGTGGCCGAGTAGAGAGCAGTGGTGGCCGAGTAGAGAGCAGTGGTGGCCGAGTGGTAAACGCCCCGACTTACGAGTTGTAGGTCGCGGGTTCAATCCCAGCTAGGCGCATTACTTTGTGTAATTTATTTCATCACCACTGCTCTCAAAACGGTGAAGGAAAACATCGTGAGGAAACCGGCATGTCCTAGAACCAAAAATTCGAAGACATGTGACATCCACCAATCCGCACTGGGCCCGCGTGGTGGATTATGGCCCATTCCCTCTCCTAGAGAGAGGAGGCCTGTGTCCCTGCAGTGGGAACATTAAAAGGCTGATGATGATGATGAGTACAAGTGAAACCCGTTTAAATAATATAAAAGACGGTGTTTTTTTTTTGTTGCAACGAGTCGTTCACCTATTGGGATTGACAGTTATTTATAAGAAACTAGCTTCTGCCCGCGACTTCGTCCGCCGAAAATTTCTTGTAGTGATAGCTCGGTTTACATCCATGTTATATAAATAATTTATAGCCTATGTCACTCAGGAGTAAAGCAGCTTTCTATTGTTGCTAAAATTTTTCCAATCGAACCATTAGTTCCAGAGATTACCTCCTACAAACAAAAAAATAAAAAAACAAACTTTACCTCTTTATTATATTATATATATATATGTTACTGTAAAAGCCCGAACTACGGTAAATGTTAAGATTTACTAGTAAATCCTAAGATTTACCAACATGAGTTGGTAAATGTAAGAATTTATTATAAAAGAATGACTTTTTCGGACTTTTACCATTCCAATTCAGTAAATGCTAGGTTTTACCAATGTGGACTGGTAAATGTTAGTTTTTGGATTAAAGGGTGGATGGATGACTAGGGTGAGTGAGGCTTTAATCGCTGTCATAAATTTTATTTGTGAGGTGTCATCAATTATTGAAGTAATTTCTTTTTATTAAAACGCTAATTCAAATCGCCGTTTTGCAATTATATTTTCCTAACGTGGAGCAGGCTCGTAGGGACCTTGCAGAAGGGTCGAAGCCAATTAGGCCCACGGGTTTGCGTTAGAAAATGAAGGCTCTGGCCCTGGTATGTATGGCGATGTAGGTTGTTTAGTCAGTAAGAGTCTGACACTTGTTTTCCGCTCCGCCCAAGAGCGGGACTCGTCATTGGATGATTTTTACCTACTATAAAAAAAAAAAAAACGTGGAGCAGGCTATTTACACACCTCTCCAACAATGATTAATCAATTCTTCGACATTTAAAAAGTAACCATTAGTCAAAACCTTAAGTATATGTAATAGTAACCTTTTTAAATTATTTTCATTTAAAAATTGCATTAATATAATTAAGGAGAAATATTTTTTTTGATATTTGAATACTTCCTAAGTAGTAAACAATAACAAACGTAAAATTATCTTCTTACAAACATAACGCTCCCTGAATTTGTATTTTTCTTATTATAATTTGGTGTTTAACAAACACAATGCAAAATTAGCTTATTGATTGAATGAAGATTGAATCACATTCTTTTTATTATTTGGTAAAATTTTAAAGGTTTTTTTTTATGGTAGGTAAAAATCATCCAATGACGAATCCCGCCCATGGGCGGAGCGGGAAACAGTGTCAGACTCTTGCTGGCTAAACAACCTACCCCGTTCCTACATCGCCATACATACCAGGGCCAGAGCCTTCATTTTCTGACGCAAACCCGTGGCCCTAATTGGCTTCGACCCTTCTGCAGGGTCCCTACGTGCCTGCTCCACGTTAGGAAATTATAATTGCAAAATGGCGATTTGAATTAGCGTTTTAATAAAAAGAAATTACTTCAATAATTGATGACACCTCACAAATAAAATTTATGACAGCGATTAAAGCCTCACTCACCCTAGTCATCCATCCACCCTTTAATCCAAAAACTAACATTTACCAGTCCACATTGGTAAAACCTAGCATTTACTGAATTGGAATGGTAAAAGTCCGAAAAAGTCGTTCTTTTATAATAAATTCTTACATTTACCAACTCATGTTGGTAAATCTTAGGATTTACTAGTAAATCTTAACATTTACCGTAATTCGGGCTTTTACAGTAACATATATAATATATAGTGTAGATTAAATGTATGCGAAATCGACTTGATTCATCAGCTCCACATTATCTATTCTGTATTGTGAACTAAGATTCCCAAGAACCAATTCAATTCATCTATTTGACATACTATACGTTCCAAATAAGAATAGGAAAGTCAATAACCACGATCTGTCAAATTTTGAGTAAAAAAACCTTATTTGCGTATGAATAAAGAAGTTTGTCTTTGTGGCGGCGCTTGAGGGAGGCCTATGTCCAGCAGTGGACGTCTTTCGGCTGAAATGATGATGATGATGAAAGAAGTTTTTGTTGCTTTGTATTAGTAAGTCTTAGTTAATCCTAGGCGAAGTAAGTCCCGCAAATCTTCTTTGAAAACGGAGGATCCTCCGACTAGACAGGTGGTTAGGCTATTGCCCGATAGTTGATTTCGGGCTGTTCTATCCAAATCGTGCGGAGAAGTTTACAACTAGGATTAGCTCTTATGTGACACCATAGAAGGCGCTACAAAACCACTCTGTCATAGGTGTGCACAATAAAAGAGATACATTATCTACATAATTATGTGTATTGTGGTATTTTGATTTCATTTGAGAGTTTAATTTTATTTGAATAATTATTAATTGATATTGTATATGTGAATTTTTATTATTAGGTATATGTAATTATTATATTATATTTACGTTTTTTGTACACTGACCGCCCCAAATCTATCTCCTTTCATTTTAGTCCATCCTAAGGTTGTCTGTCAGAGATTGCCCTGTGCGATAAGACCGCCCATTGTACACTTAGTTTTTATTATAATTGTATATTCTGTCCTCATTTTGGTGTGCAATAAAGTTTAAAATAAATAAATACAATTTTATTATACACATTACTATTAGTATTGTAGGGGTTGAAAACAAAATTGCACTCGGATTGAGCTCAGCTCAGCTAGTGAGACTTAATGAATTAAAATCGCAGATCCAAATATAGCTCTTAATATGATAGGCAACATAAATCCAGCCGGAGATCGGATCTTGATAAAATATTCGGATCAATGTACCAAATAAACGAATGAAAAAACTCATTTCGCGATTCCGATCCGTAAGCCTATTGAGATTTACAAGCAGCCGCTGACATTCGCCCGGAACGATTTGGTATACAGCCTGAATAAGTTAAAACATCCCGAACCCTATTTTTAGAGTTCCGTATCGAAAAGTTGACAACTGGACCATGTTACTGAGACTCCACTTCAAAAAATGATGGATAGATTGTGTGAGAAGAGATATGAACGTGATGGGTGACAGGACAGAATGGAAGAAAAAAACGTGTTGCGTCAACCCCAAATAAAACAGGGCAAGGGCAGGAAGATGATGATGATGATGCGCATATTTTGGCAAAGGTAGAACGTCTGTGTGTTACGGACGGGTACGGTGGCCGCGCATGTTGGCGGTGCCACGCGCACACTAAGTTACTGAGCCTGACGCCACGATTAGGTTAATCAATCTAGTTTATAATTTAGTACAAAGAAACCTCAATACCAATTTGGATTAGTCTGTAAGGATACTGCTGAAGTTAGTCTGTAAGGAAACTTAGGCACACCGAACTCCCTTATTGACGCCCTGAAAAATGTGAACGGCCTAATCAGCTTTTGTAGAGAGGTGGGCTGGTTGGAATACGCCCACCAAAGTTTATGGTCGCCATGGCTCACGTACAATGGTCTGCATATATTTAGTCTGCGTTATAACTAAGCAGTTGAAATTTTCACAGGGGCAAGAAAATAAATATTGAAATGGGGCTCCCGTACAGCAAACGTGATGGTTTGCCGTTTTATGCTCAGTATTAAAAAAAGGTGGTAATATGTGTATCGTACGGAATCTTGCATGTACGAGTCCGACTCGCACTTGACTATTTTTTTTCCTAGATTTTTCATGCATACTTAGTTGTCGGGTGTGGTCGGGTGGAGTTTATCATTTATGCAAAACTAGTGGTAGTTTTATTTCGAATATTCCAGTATTATATAGCTCTCATGTCATATTTTTCACGGCAGTAAGCCCCTTCTTTGAGCAGTAGTTAGAAAGGCGCTACGGTGTCTTCACCTTTCACCTGACGTACCCGGTGAATAGGTTACTTCTAGGCAAGCGTGATTTATCGTCGGCCAGACCATGGCTTACCATCAGGTGAGATGGTAATCAAATCAATAATAAAGTTTGATAAGTCCACCTCCCGGTCGCCCAGATCTAGGTCCACCTGAGAAAAAGTCTTTTAAGGGTTGCCCATTTTATAAAAAAGATGAAGTCATCTTTCAGCAGAAATAAATATCTCCCTGCAGGACATAGAACTCCAACTGGCATAATTACATAAAATGGTAAATCCTGTGCGTCAAAATTCCATGTCATCTTTTCAACCTTCAAATTGCTGTAGCTAAATATTTACAAACGATACACAATACAGTGGACTGTCTGTAGATAACTGTATCCTGTAGGTAATGGTATCGATAAAAGGATCAACCATTAGCTCGCTTGCCACAAACTTCTTTGCTCACTTAACCCCTTAAACGTTTTTCAAACAGGTAGAAAAAAATCATCATCATTTTCAGTCATGTTACTGGACCTAGATCCTCCCTAAATGTGCTATAGTGACTGGTCCCTTGCGTCCCGCATCCATTGGTTTCTAAATCGTCGATCCACCTTGTGGGAAGCCTTCCAACGCTGCGTCTTTCGTTACTTAATTGCCAATCCTTCATCGCTGAACCAGCGCTGTGCTCAAGGCAGTTTTATTTGAGAATAGGGGGTCAGAACTTTTCGGCCTCCTCGTCCATATATTCTGCGAGCAATGTTGCCCTGCTGCCCACTGGCATTTAAGTTTGACGATTCTTCGGACTCTGTAGATAACTTAAGTTGTAATGCAAGCAAGCATCAGCCTTACATTGTTCACTGTTGGGATTCAGACTTCCTTTTTAGGTGAGCGAAGTTTTCGTACGAATATTTTCATTTCTGGATCCGGCCACCCAAGGAAACTCCGATTATAGCTTTCTCCATAGCCACCTCATTGCAGAGTTTGGTGTACGATTTATCACGGGCAACACATAGGTATAAATTAAAAAATAAATCAAACACCCCGCTACAGGAACAGGCAGGACAGGACATAGATAACACAATTCTTAATCGCTCAAAGTTAATACAAAGGAGTCTGGTGTCTACCTGTGCGTCTGACATTCTCATCATGTAAGCCGACGCTCTGTTGCTAAGTAGAGCGATGGGGCCACGGGAAGAGCCAAGTCATCAGTAGGTACTATCAGATCTTTACATACACCGTGAAATTTAAATGGTTGTTTTCCCGCGGCAGAATGACTTGCCATAAGGAGTACTTTTGAAGCATACAGTAAAAATAAAAAGTTTTTTTTTTATAAATAATTATTCAAAATATTCATCAACTCAAAAAAGCGAAAACAATAGTATCATGAGACGTAATTTGTAGGTACTACTAGAGTCACATGAGCATCACGCCGTCAAAGAAAACCGATTCATTAAATATTTAAACCAAAATAAGCTCTCGCACGTTATGATACGTCATAATTAGCTTGCACTCTACAGGTCCATGTTTTGTTTTTAATATTTTATTTTTTTTATCAAATGCTTGTATTACCAAGACACAACCATTTCGCTGAGGGAAAACAACCATTAAAATTTCACGGTGTATAATAAATCTGTAGAAGTTTTGGGTTTGTTTCTACTTGTAATCTGTGTAACCCTAAATGTTTCAAACATAATTATAACTTCCCATAAAGTTGTTATATTTGCACTATTTGAGGTTTGTTATTATGTACTCGTATTTGCACTACAAATAGTGCACAAGCCATTAGAAGTTTTTAGTTGTGCGCTCATCACTTAAAATGTAAGAAATTGATGTTCAGTACGGCCATCGGACCTTGGCGATTCTGAAGTTAGGCTCTGCGAAGTTTAGCGCTTGAAAACACGTACAAAAATAAATGCCAATAACAGTTTTTAACAGCAATAACAACTGATAATGCATTTATTTGTTTAAACCTTTTATTTTTGTATTATGCGTTCCAAATAAGAACAGGAAAGTCAATAACCTCGATCTGTCACATTTTGAGTGAAAAGTACGGTTTGCAAAAAAATCTTATTTGCATATCAATAAAAGGTTTTTTTTTATTACTGAAAATTATTTAATTTTAGTTGAAGTAAAAACGTTAGGGTTTAATATAAATTTGCCAAATATATTGTTTTAAGTCATAAATAGTTTACAAGAAAAACTATTTTCTTTCTTATTTTCATTGTTAAAAACAATTCGCCTTTTTCTTGTATTTACCACTAGGTACTCAGACACATCACACAGTGAAACAGAGATAAACAAAACTGAAAAACTGTATTCTGATTAAACTTTTTTCATTCACGATTCGTACGTAAATTATTTTTTAAACATCTTTTTTTGTTCACTCTACCTAATTTCTTCGATTTGACAGTTCGACGTGACGTCACAACATTGCCATCGATCCTATTCTTATTTGGAACGGATTGTACGAGTTTTCAAGAGCTAAAATTAGCAGAGCCTAACTTCAGACACGCCAAGATCCAACGGCCGTACTGTAGATAGCTTTTTAACATGACAATTTTGTGTAACTTGAAGTTTACTGTAACGAAACATAATAACCACTTTCAATTTCGAATTTGCTCCCTGTGGTAACCTCTGCAAATGTCCATTTCCTACAAGTATTTATTGTAGTGCGAACAATACGTACGAGGGACGCGTTTCTTTCTTTGAAATTTACTGCATGCGTGATGAAATCCGCATAATATTTAAAAAAATCCTAGCCATTATACCCTAAGCTATAAACTATTATAGACTGCGATACCACCTGATAGTAAGCAATGATGCGATCGTTGATGGTGAGGCGCACAAGTGAACCTATTCACTCTAGCCTTGAAGACTCCCAAATTATAAAATACTAGCTTTCTGACAGCGACTTTGCCCTCTTGAAAATTGTTTTTCGCACAAACTTTGGACACGCGTTACATCTCTTTAGGGGATGAATTTTGGAAAATCCTTTCCTAGCGTTCGCCTACGTCATAAAAGAAAGCCCTGCGCAAAATTTCACGCTTCTAGGCCCAGTAGTTTTGGCTGCGCGTTGATATGTCAATCAGTCAGTTTCTTCTTTTATAATATACTAGCGACCCACCCCAACTTCGCACGGGTACTGATATTGAATATATTATGCATGCATTATATATATAAACCTTCTTCTTGAGTCACTCTATCTATTAAAAAAAAACGCATCAAAATCAGTTGCGTAGTTTTAAAGATTTCAGCATACATAGCGGGAAGCGACTTTGTTTTATACTATTATGTAATGATTATTATAGAAACAAATGGCTAGCAACATTTTGAAAAAAGAATGTCGTAGGCTGCGTCCGAATCGCTAACATGGAATCTCAGACAAGGCATCCAGACCCAATTCCACTTCTGTAGGCAATAAAGACGTACGAAAGTCGAAGAAAAATAAACACGTTCGTAAAAATACACAATTTTATTGAAGTCTTAATTACCTCTTGTTTTGGCACAGTTGCAGATGCAGACATAATTATTAGACGCCTTTAAGACTGTTTAAAAATAATTAATTCTCTATGGTAGACAGAATAGCATAAACAATATCACAAAATGGCAGCTTCTACAGCGCAAAAAGTTTCTAAAGTCGAATTAAAACAAAACTGTAAGAAAACTTTGTAAAATGGAAAATTAGCACATTTAGTATTGATGAGTGATTAAGTTTTATTAGGATCTTAAGACGTAATGCAATGGTTTTATTGCGTTAACAAATAATTCATTCAACGTAGTTAAACGAAAAAAAGGTATCTCTTTTTTAGACTGTTTTTTTTTTGCTTACCATCAGGTCGGGTCCCGATGAAGCACTAGTTTATTTTTTAAACAATCTTTTTTGAGTTGTGTCTGCAGTGGGAGGAAAAATATACACCGTGAAATTTAAATGGTTGTTTTCCCGCGGCAGAATGACTTGCCATAAGGAGTACTTTTGAAGCATACAGAAAAAATTAAAAAATTAAAAAGTTTTTTTTTATAAATAATTATTAAAAATATTCATCAACTCAAAAAAGCGAAAACAATAGTAACATTAGACGTAATTTGTAGGTACTACTAGAGTCGCATGAGCAGCCCGCCGTCAAAGGAAACCGATTCATTAAATATTTAAACCAAAATAAGCTCTCGCACGTTGTGATACGTCATAATTAGCTTGCACTCTACAGGTCAATTTTTTGTTTTTAATATTTTATTTCTTTATCAAACGTTTGTATTACCAAGATACAACCATTTCTCTGAGGGAAAACAACCATTTCAACACGGTGTATTATGGCTTTACCTTTCTATCCCGAAACATTCGATGACTTGTCTAGCCCCTAGAACCCTTATTCGAACTATAAGCTGTGGCTTGGTGTTTTTTTTTAATTTTAATGCCAGTTTTGAAATCGTCTGTGCCAAGTTTTTTTTAATTTGTACAATCGTGCTGACCTTTATCTCAACTGATGGTAAACGATGATGTGGTCTACGAGGGAGCACACTTGCCTAGAAGTAAACTATTCCCTCTTGACTTAAAGACCTCTAGGTTCTAGCTATCAGGAAACAAATTCTGGCGGTGGTTCCCACTCTTACCTACGCATTTTGTGCGTGTTCCGCTGTTCTCTTGGCCCCAAGCCACCATCGATGCGTGTAACATTCTCGTGGGGATTACATACTCAGAACAGCTTTAGGAGTGAGCAGAGAGCACACGAGCGATCACTTCCACTTCCTTGTATATATCGAATTACATATTGCTGTGCAAGATATTTAGATAATTTCTATTAACATCATGTTTTATTAAAGACATATACTGATGTACACCAAATAAACTGCAGATTTTTTTTTGTTATGAAGTCGGAAATTGTCAAATAACTTCTGAAGTTACAATTGGTACGGAACTGGTTGCTTTTCACGTTCCGTGGTAACTTTTTGGGATATTTTCGTAATCCTAGCAAGAAACTGTAGATATAAGTGCGGCAAACACACACATTTGTCTAAAGATATTTTGGAAAAAGTGAATTCATTACTTAATAATAAATATACAATTGGTTACAGTACTTAACTATTTTAAAGTAAATATTTTAAAAAATTAGGAAAACGCGGATTAAAAACTGCAGGCAATTGAAGGAATATTGATGTGGTTTTAGTCAGAGAAAGTCTGACACGTCCTCCTTCTCCATCGTTGAATGAAATAAGATGGTTACTTACTAAACAAGAAACCACTGGGTGTCCAGAATCGTGTACTGCATCCATTACATATTTCTATGCCGATATTCTCCACATTTCACGCCATTATCTAAGAAAGTGCACATTCTCGATCTATTTATACACGTGTTATCTCATATTGCCGCATGTGTTAGTGATCGTTCATATTATAATGCCACCGGTCCTCCACAAACACTTTATAAAATGACTGATGTATGTACATCGGTTTATCTTAAAGGAAACACATTTTTTTGGAAAAACAACATCGAAAATATTTTCTTTTATGAAAAATTTGGCTCTTATAAATTTGACTTGAGTTATAATACCTACTAGTAATTTAGCATTTTTATGATCCTAATTTAAACTTTTGTGTCCCAAGCGAACGCCTATGCCAATGTCGAAAGGTACAAAAAAAAAAAACTTTAATCTTTACATGATTTTAGATAGAGAATAGACATTATGCATGGAAAAAATATTCTATATCCTTGCTTTTATTGTTTGTAGGTTCGCGCTTGACCGCTATCTCACCTGATGTTAAGCGATGATGCGGTCGAGGATGGAGCGCTCTTTGAAGTAACCTATTAAATCTTGACTTAAAGATTCCTGGATTGTAGCCATCAGGAAACACAGACTCCGGCAATGAATTCCATTCCTTGGCTGTACGCACAATGAATGTATTCCCAAATATGCGGGATGTCCACTATGTACCGGTTTTTTTTTTGTGTGATAGGTAAAAATCATAGAATTTCTTATATCTATGGTAAAAATCATCCAATGACGAAAGCCGACGGAGCGGGAGACAGTGTCAGACTCTTACTGACTAAAGAACCTACCCCGTACCTTCCTTGCTTTATTCCCTGAGCCCCGATGTAACGCTTTCGCACCAACCCACTATGTACCGGTAGCGCAACGCCGTACATCTGGTGTTCCGATAATGGAACGGGCTAGGCAGACTAGGTCTTATTCAAAGGGGCTTCCCTTTGCACCTAGCTACCGTGTTTTGTTTCTGCACCACCCCAAGGTCGACTGGAAGAAAATGCCTATGGCAAGTCCGCCTTTGCACTTATTATGTACATAAAGTTTTTATAAATAACTAACGACCCGCCCCAGCTTCGCATGGGTACTGATATTGAATATATTATGCATGTATTATACACATAAACCTTCCTCTTGAATCACTCTATCTATTAAAAAAACCGTATCAAAATCCGTTGAGTATTTTTAAAGATATAAGCATACATAGCGGTAAGCGACTTTGTTTTATATTATGTAACGATGATAAATAAAAAAGGAACTCACAACAAATATCTTAAACCCAGCTAAAACAATGAAACTGTAGTACTGACTTACCTAACACAATGAATTGACATTGGACATCGCTAACGAGAGCGCTTGCAAACAAGTGCCAATTGAATTTAATTCACCTATAAGGACACAGAACTAAGAATCTCAGGCTGCGCCAGCAAAAACTAGAACCGTCTTTGTTGCATATTACAAAACAAAATTGCTAATCGCTTTCCCTATGTATGCTTAGATCTTTAAAAGTACGCAACGAAAATTAATGAAAATTTTGATGCGGTTTTTTTAATAGATAGAGTGATTCAAGAGTAAGGTTTATGTGCACAATATATTCAATATCAGAACTTGTGCAAAGCTGGGCCGGGTCGCTAGTACTATAGGTATATACCTACACCGTTAAGTTTTGGTCGTTTTAATCCCCTGGAGGGTCGATCCGACACATGAAACACTATCGATTTGAAAGATAAAATTAAAAAATAAAATACTTTTTTTACAGTTTCAAGGGTCCGCAGACTTAAAAATATGGTTTAAATTTCAAATCGATACCTCCACGCGTTCCCGAAATAAAGGGTCTTGACAGACAGGCAGACGGACAACAAAGTGATCCTAAAAGGTCCCGTTTTTCCCTTTTGAGGTTCAGGACCCTAAAAATGACTTCTTCAAGAAATCATCATGATTTACCACGTAAATCTATAAAAATATACATAAAAATAAAAAAAAATCAGGGTATACCTACTGACTTAAATTTATTTTCTTTTTATTTTTTTGTTTCGTTTTAAATTTGACATTAAGTATTAGATAAGTATTATTGTGTGAAAATTGTGACATATTCATATAAAATAATATAATTAATGAAAATTGTGCTGCCTTGACATAAAAATTACATAATTTAATATGATATATTTTTAATATTTCTACATCGGCAACGGTAGTGTAAGTATTCGAAATTATTTTTAATATTAAGATCCTGTATGCACTTTATACTAAGAAAGAAATAAATAATAATTATTATTATTTAAAAAAATATTTAAGATAAGCATCAGCGCCTCTGTCTGATTCCGTACTCTGTACTACAATTTTTAACACGCCCGTGTTGAATCTGATGACAGCCCACAATCGACTCTTGAACATCTACTATTAAGTATTTTATTATCTCTGCATGATCATATTTTCAATGGAGAACCTGCCAAACCATAAATAATTTACAGTTTTTTAGTCCTATTTAAGTACCCTAAAACGGGGTGAATAGAAATAGGTAACTTTTTTGTTGATTTCCACGTTATTTAAAAATAGTTTGCAGCATTTAAATATTTTTTATTAAGTAATTCAATATTGAAGACAAAAATACTTTAATCCTAATATTTTTTTTGTTTTTTATTCACCCCCTTAGTTTCTATTCACCACTTTTTACCCGGTAATATTCAACTTCAATATTCGAAATTCAAAAATCGAGGTTAAAAGTCGAACACAAACCGAATATTATCGGAAAAAAAATCTTTTTCATTCTAAAAGAATTCTCACCGCAAATAACAAACATATTTTATGGATGGACACAACCATTTTCTGTTGAAATCTAATCTTGGGATCGGATCTCTGAGAAAATCCTACTGTGAAAGGTTTTACCTTTCAGGAGGCATCCTAATTCGAAAACATGGCTTTTGAAGACGATTTGAGGGTCTATAAACTTGACTTGATTGATGAAAACTGATTACCATTTTGGTCAGAAATTTCTTTCTCCTAAATTTAACCTTTCGAGTGGTTTAACACCGGTTTTTTTTATGGTTGGAGAAATCATCAAATGAGTAATCCGACCCTTGGGCGGAGTAAGAAATAGTGTCAGACTCGTACTGACTAAGCGACCCACCCTATTCATTCTTAGCCTTCATAACAGTGTCGGACCTTCCTTTCAGAAACCGGACCAGGGCCCCAGTAGGCTTCGGTCTTGCAGTTGGGCCTCTACATTTGCTGACAACTCCTTGAGGCGCGCGGGAACTGAGCGCGCCGTCAACGACTGGGCTTCATCATAATCAAAAAGATTTCCATCGTTGGACTTAGGCCTCCTGCAACTGTGAACGGTCTTGTTCGTCTCACCTCTATCGGATTCCCGTGACTTTCACGAGGTTATCAGTCCACGTTACGGGAGCCCTTCCAACGCCGATCGCCAGAACCGTCGCGGTCGGAAGGTCGATTCAGAACTTTTCGGCCCCAACAGCCAACTGTTCAGCGAGATGTGCCCTGTTTTTTTCCTATCCACAGCTAATTCACTAGCTGACCACTTTCCCGAACTGCCAAAGTTTTACAGTTTAGAATCTAGTCTTCATTTTATACAAAATCATGCTGAAAATCTTATCAACGCACTCCAAAACGCATGCATTCAAAACTTCCAAACAATCATGTTGATATATCAGTGTTAAAAATCTATGAATGATAATGTACATCATTTCTTTATGCTGATATGTCAAGATGTTAACAAACCCATGATGATCATCTTGATCATGCGCAAACAATACTGACTTTATTTCTCGTAATCGAAGGAACGGATAAGGATAGGACTGCCAGTCCAACCCTTTTCAAGCTGCCATGGACGCCCTGTAGGAAAGAAATTAGAAAAAGAGGATTAATTACTCATCAGACATGCTCAAGCATATTTTTTTTTTGTGCAATACGCACCTCGGTGATCAGGATAGCAACAAACCGAGAAAATGCACTTAGGGTGGGCCTTCCCGACTTGTCTATCTTGGTTTAAAACCGTGTTTGATGCAAATGCGAAAATAGAGATAACACCTGAAAACTCTGTTGGCATTCAGTAATTCTACGATTTACTCGAATGTTTCACAAAACTTGTTCCAGGAAGGGAAGGAGGTTTTTATTAAATAAACCCTTAAAGTTTTTTTTTAGAATCTCGATTAAATGCACAAGGCTTCTGTAGAAGTACTTTTTTATGTAGGAGTGCAAAAGGGATAAAAAGACCTACCAGTCACCTAATGCACCGATATTTAAAACAATTAACCATGAAGCGAACAACGTATCTATGATACTCTAGGGCCCGCTGTAAATCCACGGACACACTCACGAAAATTATTGACATACAAGCTTCTGACAGAAGCTAGTATACTCATAAAGCAATCTCCATTATTCAAATCATCACATTTTGACACATGTTTGTTTATCCAAAACTTCTTTGTAAATCACTCGTCAAATCTTCAAAGAATCGATCTGCTCGGAAGTGAATCTGCTATTCTTTCATTAACGTCTAAACAAATCAAAATTATGAGCATCTTGTGAATTTTATTGTAAAGTTTCAATAGACATTTGTTTTTGACTTTTCATTTTATGAACACTGAGTTTTATGGGATTTGGTGCTATATTTTTTTTTACTGTTGCGCAAGCCTATCGCGCTTGATGGAAAGCGATGATGGATTGCCTGTGCGTAGAAGTAAGCTATTCGCTCTTGATTTAAAAACGTTGTAGCTGTCAGGAAACACAGATTCCGGTAGGGAATTCTACTCAACGTAATATTTTTTCTTATGAATTTAGTGATTTAAAATCAGTCACTAAAGGGCAACTGACGAACCCAAATGGGTTAAGGTAGAACTACACTGAGCATACGTAAGCCGATCTGAGCGCGTTGATCTCCATACATTTTATATGGCAACTAAAATTGTAGAGCTACATTAGATCCACATAACATTCCTAATTTCTTATCCCAAAAAAAACTACAAGGTCAAGGTAAAACCAAATCATTCAGTTTATTTTAAAGACGACTATAATTTAAATAGAACCGTTCTACAATAACCTACATTTATTGTAAACAAAAGCAAAGACCTATTTGCTTCCAACTATAATTTCGACCCTGTTATCTACAATCCGTGGACCACCCGGGGCTTTGTTTACAAAACGCATCGCGAAGTGTAAACATCGAAATAGATATGATTGTGTGCACGCGTGCGCTGACCACCTGTAAGCGAAACGCTGCTAAAGATTTAGACATCTTAAAATGAGAGGAGGGACAACGCCATCTAGTCCCAAGCTAAGCAGAGCTTGTGATATGGGCACTACACAACTGACAAACATACTTATACATATATTTTTAAATACATACATACTATAGGTAAATTAAATTACACCCAGACACAGAACAAAAGATTGATGTCATCACACAAAAGTTGTCCCGAGTGGGAATCGCACGCAATACCACTGGCATAGAAGTCAAGGCAACGGCGGATCCTGGGGGGGGGTCATGGGGGTCATGACCCCCCCCCTGGGCTGGTTCCAGGACTTAGGTGGACCACTAATTGAACATAATGATTTTATTTATATGTTTGGCATTATACAGATTTTTTGTAAGTAACTAATACCTTTAATATCTATATACAGGGTGTCATTGACATCGTAACACAAACGAATACCATAGATTCAGTACATGATTCTAGTGGGCACGCCATAATCTCGGCGGGTTTTATTTTTTTTTCGGTAAGTCCCCTCTTTGAGGCGTGGCTGGATAGCCCTCACGGCGTCCTCACCTTCCGCATGAAGCAGGTTCTCACCGGACATGGCAAGCTTGGGAGGTTCCTGCACCGGATTCGTGCGGAAGAGACGCCCAGGTGTCACTGTGTGGCCAGCCAGGAGGACACGGTGGAGCACACGGTCGAAGTGTGCTCCGCTAGGGAAGAGCAACGCCATGCCCTCGTGGGGGTGGTCGGTGGCGGCGACCTCTCGCGCCGGGCCTTGGTTCAGCCCATGGTCCAGTGAGGTCGAGTGATGAGGAGTGGCAGGCGGTCGCCTCCTTCTGCGAGGCAGAAATGCTAGTGAAAGAGGCGGCCGACTGCATACGGCAAATTCAACGGCGCACTCGCCGTAGCCGTCGCCGCCGCGATCACGCCGATATCCGGCCACTGTAGACGCTGGCTTATGGACTGGACGTAGCTCGCCGTCCGGTCGTCTGGTAACAGTCCAAACGGAGCCCAAGTCGTCGACGGCTCGCACCGTTCCCACGCGCCTCAAGGAGTCGTCAGCAAACTGTAGGGGCCCTACAGGGCCGAAGCCTCCCGGAGCTGAGGGTTGGTGCGAAAGCGTTACACCGGGGCTCTGAGATTATTCCCAGAGCCCTGGTGTAACACCAGGGCCTAGGAATAAGGCAAGGAAGGTACGGGGTAGGTTGTTTAGTCAGTAAGGGTCTGACACTGTTTCCCGCTCCGCCCAAGAGTGGGATTCGTCATTGGATGATTTTTACCTACCATAAAAAAGTATTACATTCCAAATTAAAAATGTCATTGGGTTTGCTAAGAATAACGACTTTATTTGCCTCAATTATTTTTATATAGAATATATTTTTTTTTTTTTTAAAAAAAAGTATTTTTCTTTTTTTTTCTAAAAATATCATTGGGGTTGGTTAGAATAACAATTTTATACAGGTAAAAATTAAAAAAAAACTACAGCTTATCAAAACTTTAACAAAAACCGACGAAAAATTTCACCACTTCAGGGGGGGTTCAGAATCATGTACTAGTTCCATTGTATTCGTTTGTGTTACGATGTCAATGACACCCTTTATTTAAAAAATAATGACACTTTTCATTGTTTATTTATAACTAGAACTGGCTCACCTATCCAAACCAAATCTTTAGGCTTTATTCGGACTATTTAGTAGATAGTTTATGTGAAGTTTGCACAATATCGGTCGGGCGGTTCTTCATTTATCACATTTCTCTGTTGCCGGGACCGAAGCCGCGGGTAAAAGCTAGTATAATATATTAACTTTGTATGGTATTATTTAAATATATGTATTTTATTCCACCTCTTCACTTTTGCGGAGTTTTGCATCATACCCCTCGACCTACAAAAGCCAGATTTTGCAAGCCGGGCATTTGACTTAAATGGACAGTTCATGGCTTGGAAGGTGGATGAGGTGGTGGCCGCAAACGAGACGGCAAGACCGATCAGGTTCGGACGGACACCATCTGCGCTGAGACGGTTAGATGTCCCGTTCCGGCAGCCAAGGCCATCGCAGGGGAGGGCCGACGGGTTCTTTGCGCTGGGTCTCCATACAAGGGAGCTGCCGCTGGGTGTTACATGGGGGCCTATTACGCCTCAGTGCGTAAAGTGGATCGCAGTGACCACTGCTACGCATGTGCAACACGGCAGGCAAACAGGCTGACCACCACACTGAGAGCATCCCTGCGATCCCGCCGTCAAAGCCAAGGGTAAAGTCCGAAGGCCCACCCTGGCCAAATCAATCGCTTAGGATCTGTTGATAGCTGACTGGGTGCAGTCACCAATCCGCTCAAGAAAGCGGCTTGGTGACAGTAATTTCGTCAGTCGGCGCCGGTACATCGTTCCTCAAGGCCGTCACTAGGGAACGGAATTGCGCGGCAGAACGGTTCGGAGACATTGCAGTGGTAGCCAAAGCGTCTACCAATCCCCCAACAGATCTCTCGCTGATCTCCACGTCTCCCTTAGGGAGCTCAATGCCTTCTTCGTGGGATTTGTATCACTCCCCGTCGTCGTCGTCGGGAACTCAATGCCAAGGATTTGGCTTGGGGTTTCCGGTTCAGGAACCAGCGGAGTCGTTGTTGGAAGACTGGGTTTGGGAGACAGACGGTCATCCAAAACCGGCGTTCTAATCCCACGTGCATGCGGATGCATAATGTGTCCGTGGTGGTATAACGTTCGCCAGCCACACTTTGTCACTGCATGTTGTCGACTGACGCATCATGGAATGGGGGTAACGTTCTCGAACCACCGGTAAGTACATCTAGTTTGACGTCTCCACCCAGACCTCGACCGCTCCGGCCCAACTGACCCCATGTGGAGCAGGTGGTTAAGGGTGGCGAAAATTATCTTTGCCGAAAGCGGCTAAATAGCTAGATTGGACCCAGGACATACCACTAGCTGTTATGACAAATCATTCACCACGAGTATGGAATATAAATAGGCTGCCTCATTCTGTGCGTGAGTGCTTCTCTGGATGTCTTCAAGAGAAGATGGCATTATATACGTGTATATGTACAAGTTATTATGTGTTTAATTTTTCAAGTCTACAATAAAGAATACATATTTTTAAGTACAGTACTTACGTACATTAATAAAATACCTACTTTTTGTTTGCATCTATTATTATCAAAATTAAATTATAAGTTCTTGACTTGACCACGACTATGTGACCCCCTCCTGGCGCCAAAGCTGGATCCGCCCTTGAGTCAAGGCCACTAAACACTAGACCAAAAGGCTAGTCACTAACTATCAGACCAAATAAAGGGCTTTAGACTGAAGAAGTCATCACACCCTCTCACTACACTCAAGAGCACAACTCATTTTAAGATGTATCAACTAAAAGAACTTAAATAATATTTCTCTTCTTGATACTTAAACTGGGTTGTAGTGCAGAAGAAACAAAAAAAAACTTAATAAAGAACTTAAGTGTTAAGTCTTAACACTTCAAGAAGTAAACTTACAATCTTCACAATTGTTTTAATCTCGGATTTAATACCGTCGTCACCATTTTGAATGTCGAAACATAAACTGGGTTTTATTAAACCCGTCAAAGTTTCCCCTCCACTAAAGACTTTAAGTTTATAAGCACCCTGGGGAACTGCTCCGTCTTCAACAAGTTCAAATATGCATGTACATTGTACAGGATGTATCCAGATGTCGATTTCCTGTGAACCAAGTTCTGGATTAAACCCTTTGAGGTTTGATTTAGCCACAAGTTGCAAACTAACAAATTTTAAGCACAGACGATGCATTGAAGTTTAAACTCGGAGTTTCGTCTGATTGTGAAAACTCGGTTTTATATTTCCGTAGTGATTTGACGAGTGTATTGTCATATTGCATGATAAACTCTAAGCTACAAAAGATAAACGAAAAATACATGCCACGTAATTAAGTCAATTAGAATATACAATCATTCCACCCATAAGCACAAAATGTTTTGGGAACCCATTAGTTGTGCGTACAGTTAGAGTGAAATGTGGATCGCTCAAAAGTGAATACATTACATCTAGGCGCCAGAGCAGTGGTGGCTGAGTGGCAAAGGCCCCGACTTACGATTTGTACGTCGCGGGTTCAAAACCAGCCAGGCGAATTACTTTGTGTAATTTATTTCATCACCACTGCTCTCAAAACGGTGAAGGAAAACATCGTGAGGAAACCGACATGTCCTAGAACCAAAAATTCGAAGACGTTTGACATCCACCAATCCGCACTGGGCCTGCGTGAGACGAGACCTGTATCCCCGCAGTGGGAACATTAAAAAGACTGATGATGATGATGAGGCGCCAACATTGGGCACATCATCGCTCAGAAAGTGGGTTGTAACAGTTTTTTCCAAAAGGTTTTTGGCAAAACTAAGCACACAACTAACTAACAACACTTTTTCTTTCATTAAACCTCACTTTTCCCATCAAACAAATCTGTTTACGAAACCAAAACTAACTTAGACTTACTTTAAAGCAAATCTTAGATCGTTCAACAGTACACAATGACACCGGAACACGGAAATAAGGCCCGGGCCACCGGGGCAACTCCGGATCTCTCCGTGTTCAATAACGAAGATTATCAAATCAGCTCAATGTTATAACTGTTGGCTCTTGGTTCTACAAACTAGTTTAGGAGATGAGGCATTTCCTCAGCTCCACCTAACCTTAACTTAACCTTAAGTTTTAAACTAAGTTTTTAACTCTCAGGTCTTAAAACGACGGTCTACTTCGAGTTTGGGAAAGATCTTAAAAACTTTACGTTTTAGAAATACTTAGTAGACACTGAAACAAAGTTGGTACTTGGACCATTGAGGTCAATTCCTAGTGGGCAACGCATCAAAAAAGGAGAAATCTAAAGGATAGTTTTCATATTTTTGTCCCTATCAAAGATAATTAAACCATGGTAGTATAGTCAAGGGGGTTATCCTAGGAGAACCCCCGTTCAGACTGCAACCGACCAAAAACCCCCACAGCTTTTACCTCTACCTCTCTATCTAGTCCGAAGTCCGGGTTTTTATTTCTGTTCCGACTTTCAGTACCTCGGGTCGCTTATCCAAAGGGATGGTGAGATAGACCGAGATGTGGCTCATCGGATCAACTTAGGACGGATGAAATGGCGACAGGTCACTGGAACAACTTGCGACCCACGGATGCCCTTCAAGTTGAAGGGTAAAATCTATAAGTCCATGATAAGGCCTGTCGTAGTGTATGAGTCAGAATGTTGGGCTATGAAAAATACGGATGAAAAGAGATTGCATGTAGCAGAGATGAGAATGTTGAGATGGATGTGTGGTGTGACAAAGAATGAATAAAATGAGAAATGAGTAATTAGAGGAAGTCTCAAATATGTATAAGCATGGCCATGTAAAGAGGAGGGATGAAACGCATGTTACAAAAAAAGCTACGAGTATCAATGTGAATGGATAGAGAGGGAGAGGGAGACCAAAGAAAATATGTATGGATTGTGTGCGAAGTGATAATATGAAAAAAAGAGGAGTTAGTGATAGCGTGACGGGTGACAATACAGAATGGAAGAAATAAACATATTGCGCCGACCCCAAATAAAAGGGCACAATACCAAAGTATTATACAGAGACCTTTTCCTATTTTGCAGATAAACAGGCTAACCTAACATAGATGATACGTTCTAAAAACGTGAGCAAAAATATTTCTTCATGATTAATATTTTAAAAGCGGCAACATTTTGGCAGGGTTTATGAACGTCCATTAATTTGTAATCTCTTTATAAATGCGTTTGGCCTAAAACCTACATTTGGCGCCTATATTATTCACGTCCATGTAACATGGAGGCTTGCCCGCGGAGTTTTAATAAAAAGTAATTATGTAGCTGGAAATTAACGCCTCTTTATTCCCCGTGGGCCTGAGTTACCTTATTTTTTAAGATAATAGATATACTCTGTGGGTAACACAGGATCCACAGTCCTTAACCTTTTGTATCGAACGCAGATCTACGCGACACACAATAACTTTTTGTGTCTCTATTTACGGCATACGAGAAGTTACTCATTTCTTTTTTATATAGAAAACTAAATACTTTTTGCACTTGATACTGGCTAAATACACAAACTTTGTGAATCTAAAAAAAATACTGACTGATACCTTAAACGATTTTTCAACTTGAAAATAAAACGTTCCATTTTCAAAAGTAGTAAATGTAGGTATTATTCGTTCCAAATAAGAACAGGAAAGTCAATAACCTCGATCAGTCAAATTTTGAGTGAAAAGTACGGTTTGCAAAAAAATCTTATTTGCGTATCAATAAAAAGTTTTTTTTTTTGCTTTTTATTACAAAATTTTATTTAATTCTAGTTGAAGTAAAAACGTTAAGGTTTAATATAAATTTGCCAAATATATTGTTTTAAGTCATAAATAGTTTACAAGTAAAACTATTTTCTTTCTTATTTTTATTGTTAGAAACAATTCGCCTTATTTTTCTATTTACCACTACTCAGACATAACACACAGTGAAACAGAGATAAACAAAATTGAAAAACTGTATTCTGATTAAACTTTTTTCATTCACGTAAATTATTATTTTTAAACATCTTTTTTGTTCACTCTACCTAATTTCTTCGATTTGACAGTTCGACGTGACGTCACAACATTGCCATCGATCCTATTCTCATTTGGAACGGATTGTATTATGCGTTCCAAATAAGAACAGGAAAGTCAATAACCTCGATCTGTCAAATTTTGAGTGAAAAGTACGGTTTGCAAAAAAATCTTATTGGCTTATGAATAAAAAGTATTTTTTTTGCTTTCATTTCTAAATTTTAATTAATTCTAGTTCAAGTAAAAACGTTAGGGTTTAATATAAATTTGCCAAATATATTGTTATAAGTCATAAAGAGAGAGAAAGAAAAACTATTTTCGTTCTTATTTTCATTGTTAGAATCAATTCGCCTTTTTCTTCTATTTACCACTACTCAGACACATCACACAGTGAAACAGAGATAAACAAAATTGAAAAATTGTATTCTGATTAAACTTTTTTTATTCACGTTTCGTAGGTAAATATGTTTTTTTAATATCTTTTTTTGTTCACTCTACCTAGTTTCTTCGATTTGACAGTTCGACGTGACGTCACGGCATGACCATCGATCCTATTCTCAGTTGGAACGGGTTGTAAGTACAATGTATATCTTTTTTTTAGAAGACCGTATGTCATAACATGTTTTCTTTATGATTTATGTGATGGAAAACAGAAAACCCATAAACGATCGTACTGCTAAATGAATATTATTATATTTATTTATGTGAGTGATGAAATGTAATAGGGCATACAAAAATATAGCTTTTTTTATGTTTTGTTGTAAATCTTTTTTATCATGTAGCGTCGTCCGTGTTTTTTTTTCGTTTTTAACGCTGGTTGACAAATTGCTTGAATAATTTTAATCGTTTATGAGTAAAATGTTACCAGTTGATTAAATAGAAAAACAAAACTTCTTCTTCTTCTTTTTATTTCTTTATGAAATAAGCAGTACCTTTGTACATTGTTTTCTTTTGTGATGTTCATTATATATTAATTAATTGTGTGTACATAAATAGTTAAATAAATAAATAAAACTTACATATAGGTTTATAAGTGGAAAATGCCTCACTATGTACATAAATACTTGAGAGTATATGGGTAGCTGATATAGCAAATATTGGCATGTGACTAAAAAACCTGAATTTCAAAAACACGAAGAACTGGAAAAGTAACAGTTTTCAGATAATTGGAGGTCACTGACCCACCCACGTCTTTACTGACAACTTGATGAAGGGTTACCGTGGCCCTTTCGTGTCTGAAAAAAATTAACATTGTGATCAAGATTTTTATAGTAAACTATTTAGCTTTTGCCAGTGACTTCGTCCGCGGAAAAACTAAAAATATATAAGTACCGCAACATTTTTATCGTTTTAATCTGGTGGTGGGTCAATCCGGTATACTATGAAACTCAATCAATTTGTAAAGATGAAATTAAATAATAAAGTGTTTTTTTTTCTGAGTAAATATACGCATGTACGACATTAATTTCTTATGATCTCACCGATGCAGGACCCGTCAAAGTAGCAGATTTAAAAAGATTACAACATTTACAAATTTCGAATAACGCGATCTTCATCCAAAATATTTTGCATACAACTTTATCTAAGTAAATATCAGTTGATCAAGTCCCTGTAGGAGGTTGTCGGTTGTTGTTGTTGCGTACTAAGTACCTGCAGATACAGCTACGAAGCTCTGAAATCGCTCAGCTGACGAACAATTCATTTGACACAAGGTATTTTTAATTTTATTTTTACTATCGATCTAGTATTTTGTGTTTCATGCACCGGATCAACAATTCACGGGATTAAAACTATCAAAATTTAGCGGTGCATACGTACGGTTAATTAGTGATAATTTAGCATTCTAAAAGTGTAAGAATTTTGAAAATCGGTTTTATTACCTATGTAACGATTGAATACCAAATAGAAAAAACATGAAACTGATATGGTTATCACACAACAAAACAAAGTAATTTCGTATCTCACTAATGAAGTGTGGGAGAGAAGGATGTCGGTCCTTTTGACGATGTAACACTCATATAGCTCGCCGTACTTATCTGATATTAGTGTTTTTTTTTTAATGGTACCTTAGGCAAAAATCATCCAATGTCGAATCCGAATCTGATTTAGCTAATTTATTTATACACCGTGAAATTTAAATGGTTGTTTTCCCGCGGTAGAATGACTTGCCATAAGGAGTACTTTTGAAGCATACAGTAAAAATAAAAAGTTTTTTTTTTATAAATAATTATTAAAAATATTCATCAACTGAAAAAAGCGAAAACAATAGTAACATTAGACGTAATTTGTAGGTACTACTAGAGTCGCATGCGCAGCACGCCGTCAAAGGAAACCGATTCATTAAATATTTAAACCAAAATAAGCTCTCGCACGTTATGATACGTCATAATTAGCTTGCACTCTATAGGTCCATTTTTAACCGACTTCAAAAAAAAGGAGGAGGTTCTCAATTCGATTGTATTTTTTTTTTTATTTTTTTTTTTTTTTTTTATTTTTTTTTATGTTTGTTACCTCAGAACTCCGTTGTTTATGGATGGATTTGCAAAATTTTTTTTGTACTTGAAAGGATATGCTTCCAGATTGGTCCCATTTTTTTCAAAATCGAGTTTTGATGATGGGATCCATGAGAAATCGAGGGAACTCCTCAAATATTATAGGCAACTATATAGTTTTTTTTATATTTTCATCGAGAACTCAAGCATTTACAGTTAAAAAGTAACATTTGATGAGGTAGAACTGGTGAAGAAGATCAGAAAATGGCTAACGAAACTTGATACTCGCATAGATATCACAATCAAGGTAGTTAAGCAACTATGAAAATGCACTATAAACCAATGATCTTAAAAAATGATGTTGAAAAAGTTATCATCGAACTGATCTGATGATGATGAGCTGGAAGGTAGGCACTGGAACTGCGTAACTAATTAATATATCCTAGCCGTGTTTGGGCTTGTTAGAATTGTCATAAGATGCACTTTGGCTGTAAGGTACTATTGAACTGATGTGATGATGAAGCTGGAAGGTGGAAGGTCGGCTTGGGAACTTCAAAATAAAATAATGTATCCTACCATTGTTTGAGCTTATTAGAGCTGTCATGGGCAATGCTGTCAAGAGCAATGGAAAGGGCTATGCTCGAGTTTCCTTGCGTGTTCGAAACAGAAATGAAGAAATGCGCAGGAGAACCAGGGTCACCGACATAGCCCGAAGAATTGCCAAACTTAAGTGGCAGTGGGCAGGGCACATTGCTCGTAGAACAGATGGCCGATGGGGCCGAATCGGTAGTTTTTCAAGGGAATGTTGCCCATTCGTAATTCCTTGCCTTCACTGGCACCGACTCAAAAAAGAAGTAATAAATTTTGAATATTTGCAAAGTATTAATGTCAAATAACTTTACCTATAAATTAAGTTTCTTTACAGTAATTCAATTTTTTATTTTCAACTTTTTAGTGTAGGAGCTTTTATCGTTTGTCTTTTTTTGAAGGCGGTTTTTTTTTTGTAAAATTTTTTTTTTTGTTTTCAATATTTTTTTTTTTTATCAAACGTTTGTATTACCAAGACACAACCATTTCGCTGAGGGAAAACTACCATTAAAATTTCACGTTGTATTAAAAAATGACGTTTTTACTTAACCTGGAATTTACTAAGGCTTAGTAATAAAAAGCAAAAAAAAATCTTTATTGATAGGCAAATAATATTTTTTTGCAAACCATACTTTTCATTCAAATTTAACAGATCGAGGTTATTGACTTTGCTTTTCTCATTTGAAATGAATAGTACCTAACTCTTTCGGTTTTTTTTTAATTGCTATAAACTAGTGCTTGACTGCGATTCCACCTAATGGTAAGCACCTCCTGGAGCCTAGAGGGTGGTGAAAACTGTTACCTCGACTCCAGGAATAAGGCAAGGAAGGTACGGGGTAGGTTTTTTAGTCAGTAAGAGTCTGACACTGGTCTCCCGCTCCGCCCAAGAGCGGGTTTCGTCATTGGATGATTTTCACCTACCATAAAAAAAAACCTAATGGTAAGCAGTGATGTAATCGTTGATGATAGTCAGACGGACAACAAAGACTTATTAATATGATTTCGTTGGCACTTTTCGGGTACGGAGCCCTAAAAAGTACCATCGCGAGCAAAACCGCAAGAAAAAGCATGTATGTAATAAGCCGTACATAAAATGTAGTGAACACGGCACCCTGCCACTCAACGCCACGAGGAACATTAAGTCGATGTCGTAAAACATACAATATTACGTACCGCAGGCACGTTCCTACGTTGTGATGAGAGAACTTCTTTGTACTAATTAATTTGTAATCAAATTGTAGTCAGTAGTCAGGACCTCATACTTTGTATTCAGGAGATAGACTCAGACATGCTTACAATACGGCTGTGGAATCTTGGCGCCTCTGAAGTTAAGCTCTGCGAATTTAAGCGCTTGAAAACTCGTAAAAAAATAGAGCTATTATAAAAATAAAAGCCAATAACAGTTTTTAACAGCAATAACAACTGCAAATTGCATTTATTTGTTTAAACCATTTTTTTTTTAAAATGAGATATCATTGGATGATTTTCCCCACAGAAAAAAAACTAATTCTGGATTATACACCATAAAAAAAAATAAGCAACAACCTATAGGGTTAATGCAACCTACGGACCCTTCAGCCGGTGAGAACAAAAATGTTTTAATTCAAATTTTATTGAGATCAAGTGGCTATAATATCATCTGGATACGTCCGGAGATAAAGGTTTTTGACAAACAGACGGAAAAATTTATCCTTTATGGGTTCCGTTCTTTCAAAAAAGGTTTAAGAAAGGAGGCTAAATTTGCTGCTCACCTAGCCAAGTTGCAATCGTTTCGTTTAGAGTTAGCACTTGTTGATAGCCCCCAATCCCTTTGTTGAGATGACGTCCGAACAAGGAAATTGGGGGCGTGGCCAACAACAAGCGCTAACTCTAAACGAAACGATTAGATATAACTTGGCTAGGGGGGCTGACGTTACTGTGACCTAACTATGACTGACAACTATTCATCTCTGATTTATTTCAGCCGCCCTAAAAAGGCCACTTTAAAATTTAGCCTCCTATTAATTCCTCTAACACCCGTATTCACAAACGTTACTATGCGGCCTCACAGTGCTCGCGAGCGCACAGGGCTCCTAAAACTAATTCATAAACAATACTTGAGTGGCGGATAGCACTATGCGTCCCTTAAAATGAACGCACAGCTAATCAACGCAGTGAGAAATGCCTTACTTAGCATAGCAATGCTACTTCACTGAGGAAAGTATTGTTTGTGAATACGGGTGTTACACAATTCATTTCCTGAATTACTTTCATACAAATTGTCTATTAGCAATACTGCAAATTTCCTAAAATGGTTACACAAATTAGCAGAATCATACACATGTCATTTCCTAGCAGAATTGTCTTGTGTAAATGTTGCCGCGTAAAAAAATTTATTATTTTTTATATATTTTGATTTTACTAGTTTTTTATTTATCGGATAATTATTTCGTTTTAGTTTACTGTATTTAAATATAACTTCAGTATTTTAAAGTAATACTTAATTTTTATTTTTTTTATTTAGCCCTTAGAAACGAAGTTCGATGTGACGTTCACGTCAAATTTGTCTATACGTATGTTTCCACTACTCTAGAGGTGTGGCTGCACACGGCTTAAATTAATTATTCATATTAATTTAATTATTGCTGTCGACTTGATTTCGCGTGTTACATACAACGAGATTTATGTTGTAAACCTTTCGTTAGTAATGATGCAGCTAATTATTTTTGTGGAAAGCTGTAATTGTGAAATGAAAAACAAGGATTTGCCAAGGAGTGCCAGACTCTTACTGACTAAATAATCTACCTCGGGGCGTGAATTAGAAGGCTTTGAAATTTAACTCTGAAATAAAAGTTTAATTGTAATGTGACTGACAGTCAGTGCCTAGTGTTCGCTACGCTACTTTCATGGAGAAGTTTCACGAGACAGCAACACGTTTTAGTCGCTCAATATACGGTTACGTTTTTTAAGCCAAACAACAAAGAACCTAAGAGCAGGCTCGCAAGTTTCTATGTTTGTAACATATTGCTGAGGACCTCGATCACACAATCATAATTATCATTTCAGTAAGAAGACGTCTAATGTTGGACCATCCTCACTACCTCTAATTAGACCTCTCCTCCTCAACACCTCACATATTTTGGTCGTTCGAGCCGGATACAGCAACAAAAAAAATACGCTTCAAAACGGAACCTCACTATCAAACTTCCGACGACGTGCCCGTCCATACTATTCTTCCGTATGTTCCCACGACACGTGCGATCGATGTCGTGTCCTCCGCGCAGGGCTCGTGTGAATATTCAATTAATTATTAGAGCTGGGACTTGATTACTGGCGCAGGGAGTACTCCGTTCATGAGCAGTTCAAATGTGAGTAAAAGCAAATTTGCATGTTTGCAACGCTTTACTAAAGCTTTCGATCAACTCTTCATCATCATCGTTTTAAGCCGGGTCCAGTCAGTGTAACGTGTAATCCACCGAGTAATGTAATACGAATTCTAGGTGTGGACGGCATTACGCGCATTACATGTAACGCTCGCGCTCAGGCTGTCAGTTTTAAGTGCGAACAAATGAAGGGAAAGGCCAGGAAAGGAGTCAGGTTGCCTGAAAGAAATCGCCGGTATATTTTTCAAAGTGTAAAATAAACAAATAATAAAGGAGCTCGCAGTGCTCGTTTGACGTCTCGTGTGTACAAGCATTATGTGGAGTGACGAACAAGCGCCTTTCCTATTCAGCATGTTCTTAGCAACTGATGAATTGCGACTCCGAAAATAGATTCGCGTACACAATTCGCTAACATTTCGTGTGTCACCTATACTGTACCCCTAGCACGAACAACTTGCGAAAAAGTATTCGTATCGTTAACGTGAGCATTTTGTATGGAAACATGAACAGCGCCTCTGGTGTGCGTAATTTGAACTAATTTTGCGAGCACGAATCTAAACGCGTAAGTTTCGTATCGAATTCGTAACGTAACTTACGTAACCTTGAGCCGTTTGTATGAAGATAGCTAGCACGAATGCAAAAAATGACGTATAGTATCGTCATTGTCGAAAGCTGGCTTGCGAGTTTCTCGAAAGTTTATTCACTATAAATTTGGCAGTGAGAAAACTTTCGACAGAGTTTATTGGAAGCAAAACATAGTAATTTAAGTGATTGTGTTAATCAATTTGGTTAGAAAATGCTAAGATTAACAAGAAGCACCCTTCAATATAATACATTGTACTATTATCTTGCGTCGCGATTAATTGTTGAAAGTAGAAATGTACAAAGAGAAACAAGGTGAACACCTTGTTTCTCAAAAAGTTCTAAAAAGATTTTTTTACTTAAATATTTATTTAAGAACATTATATTTCTATAAATAGAAAACAAGATAGTTTATGAAATTTACTGTTATGATTCATATAAATTAACCATTCTGATGAAATTAATAGGATGCAGCTTAGTGTCTAAGGATAATTAAAACTAATATTTAACAATAATATTCTTTTAATAAACTATAAATACTTTTACACTAAACTATGTACTTACATATAATACAAAAACACAAAAATCACTTGGGCACTCAAAGAGAAAATATGACAAAACACACTAAACCCCCACAAAACCTTAACGACACTGAATTTAGCAATAGATTTCGTCTAAGTAAAGAAGTATTTTTGTATTTAAATCGCGAATTAAAAGATAAATTCAGTCTAAGATCAAGTAAAACTATCTAGTTACATTTATGTAAACAAATAATAGTTCATTTCAAAACAATTTTGACCTTGAGTGAGCTTCGCGTCAAAAAATGTCAAATGTCGTTCGTTTAGGAACACAGTCTTACTAAACAAAAAGTTTTAATAATAAATTTAATCATTATATCATTTATCTTAACTGAATATTACGTTTTACTGCAGTTTCTTTGTATTGCATCAACATTTCAATAGTGTTAAAGTTTTAAAAGCCATGAAATCACTAAAAACTAAACATGTAAAAAGTTTTTGAACGAAAAGTTCAATCAATTTGGAGATCATTCGTTCAATTTTGCACATCCTTACTTACGTTAGTATGACGTCACCAACGTATTCGTATCGAGGTCTCGATACGAATACGAAAGAGCTTCGTGCTTCCGACTTTAGCTGTGTTCCGTTATCGTATCGTCAGCTCGATACGTTTACGATACGAAACTTACAAATATTCGTGCTAGGGCTACTGTTGGCGTTAAATAACACGTAATCTTACATTTCACGTTATGTTATACTTGTCTAGATATGGCTTTAGCAAAAAGACATCCACTGCTGGACATACGTCTCACTCACATTTTGGGCCTTTCGAGCCGGATACAACAACAAAAATCATATCAAAATTGATATTCCCGTCCATACTATTCTTCCGTATGTATTCACGACACGAGAGCTATCGTGTCGTCCGTGCAAAGCTCGTGTGAATATTTAATTAATTATTATAGCTAGGACTTGATTACTTGCGCAGGGAGTAGTCGACTTAATGAATAGTTCAACTGTGAGTTACATCCCTTAGGAATATAGGTCACATAGTCATGCCGACTGTGGCAGTGGGGGTTAATACTCGTATGTACACGTGGCTTGACTTACTTATAGGTAAGTTTCTGCCAGGGCCGGCCAGTCAGGTAAAGTCTGATACACTATATACTCTCGTTTCACTCACAGTGGAAGAACTTAGGGCCAAGTTCAATTTACATAGGTTTCAATATTCCAAGGATTTTTTTAAACCTGTGTAAATCCACAAATATAAAAGAGAATACAGTGACAAAATATTTTATTAAAATTGAATATATAACCAAGCGCCGCGCCGGGCGAAAACCATAATAAAAAAAATGGCGAATCTAACTCTATTTTACGATTTCAAACGTGTTTGTCTACGAGATTGCGTTACAAAAATATCAAATTAAATTAAATCAAATTGGTTTACTTCATACATTTTGTATAGCAGTTGGTTTAAATATTTAAAGTTTCAAACATGCACTCTGTAAGGGCACTGCAAAAGCAATACATAATAAATTTTAAATGAAATAAATAAATAGCAATTGGATAGCGTAAAAATCAAATTAAAAGTCAAAATAAATCTAAAAATTAATTGAAGTTAACCTGTATCTGCACATAACACATTATAATTTAATTACTTATTTTTCTTTAAAAAACCTCTTTCAGAGTGAATAATTTTGTTTTAAATAAATTAATTAAGTGTTTTTTTATTCTTTTAAGGACCTCAGAATTTTGTTAATATATTTTGATATACATTAAGTAAGGGCCTCCACGGAAAATAGATAACTGAAACCGGTAATATTACAGGGCCGCAATTCGACATAGACCCACAAAAAATAACAGTGACTACAGCAAGATCTTAGGTGTTTGATGATTTCCCACCAAAACAACAAAGGTAAATGTAAATTCATTTCTGAACATAACAAAGGACTACAGAAAATTTATATTGTTTGAGCCAAAGAAATTGTAGCCGGAAATCTACAGCGCCTAATTTCCGTGACTGGCTGCATTAAAAGTTATAAGGTGCTGAGTAAACCTTCCTACATTTTCAACAAAGGTAATCAATGTGTGATTATAGGAACATAAAATTCTCTTTTGCTCCTCTAAAATAAATACGACCACAGGGTAATGTAGAGTCCCACATGGGGGCGCTGTTTTAAAAACTGGACAAGTGCGAGCTGGACTCGCACACTGTGGGTTCCGTACCAATTGCTGTTTTGCGATTTAGGACGATTAAAAAAAAAACTACTTACTTGATCTCGTTCAAATCTTCGGTGTAAGTTTACATGGTAATGTACGAATAACAGACAGACGGACAGCGGAGTTTTAACGACAGAGTCCTGTTTTTATGCTTTGAGTACGGAATGCTAAAAAAAAATTACCAGAAATTATTGTATAATTTTCCAACTTAGAGCAAACCCTCTGCTACTTTATTACATAGTATAAAACAAAGTTGCTGTCCCTATGTATGTTTAGATCTTTAAAAGTACGCAACGGATTTTATTGCCATTTTTTTTTAATAGATAGACTGATTCAAGAGGAAGGTTTATACATATAATACATGCATAAAATATTTCATATCAGGATTGCACCCAAGCGAAGCTGGGGCGGGTTGCTAGTTATGTATAAAAGCAATAAGAACCAACACTTAAACCAATTAAAATTGAACCATAAACCTGAATACATAAAGCTACTTTTATCCCATCAAGAGCCTTTTAAAGCTCTATAAAGTACCAGAGTGCATATTAGAACAGCACGCAATCCAAGAAAAGTGTCAAGCGCGAACCCTCATCTTGGCAAACTGTCGTCAAACGAGTTGAGTAAAGCCTCTTCGTGATAAGAAGGGCAAGAAATGTTCCTTTTAGTAAGATTTATTACTTTTTGGATAATATTATGGCTGTATTTGCCGACGGGTAGACAGAATTGTCAGCAAAGCCTTAGGGCTCTGCAAAAGGGCCGAAGCCTACTGGGCACAGGGTCTCTCTCTGAAAGGAAGGCTTGGCCCCATTGCGAAGAGCAAAGGATCGGAGTGGGGTGTTTAGTTTGCTGATTTTTAATATATTAAGTATGCACGTATTAAAAATACTGCATCAAATATCTATTAAAAATACTGCATCATAATCTATTGCGTAGCTTTAAAGATCTAAGCATACGGGACAGACAGTATGAAGCGACTTTGTTTTATACTATGTAGTGATTCTGTGACAAAAATCTAGAGGAGCTCTAACTGCTATTACACCTTCCGATTTCTTACTTAATTCTTTATTGTACCTATACCAAACAACAATTAATAAGTGGATTACAAAGTTTATGTACAAAGGCAAGCTTAACTCAAAGTTGAGTTTTGTTCCAGAAAACAAATCACAATAGAAGGTAAGATCCAATGTACAACTTCTCAAAATTGGTTTTAAAAAAATGGGTTAGTGTAATAAGCCTTTTAGTTAGTAAAAGTCTGACACTCCCCCTCCTTTCATCCAAAGGGGGAAAAGTTATTTGATGATTTCCTACAGAAAAAAAAGACAGACTACACGTATTTGTAAATGTGAATTACTTTCTACGTAATGGAAAAAAGGACTCAATCGAAGGCCCAAAATACCTCAAACTAAAGAAAATTTCTATTGTTTGACAAGGAAATTGTAAGAGTAAATCTACAGCGCTTTATTTCCGCACCTGCCTACATTATAAGACGAAACCTATAACCCCTACCCCCTATCCTACCCTTTTTTCAGTATCTAGAAAAAATTCTCCCTCATTTCCGTAATGGTTGTTTATTTAATTTTTATTTATTTATCGTTTATTTCAGGCATCAATAAACCTTATGTATAAGCCCATAGTAAAATTATTGAATTACGAAACATTGTTATACCGTAATTCTTAAATAAATCGAATTATAAATTATCAATGCTTGTTAGAATCTAAAAATAAAAAAGGAGAAACTGACTGACTGACATATCAACACACAGCCAAAACTACTGAGACTAGGAGATAGAAATTTTGCACAGGGCTTCCTTTTATGACGTAGGCGAACACTAAGAAAGGATTTTCCAAAATTCGCCCCCTAAAGGGAAGAAACGCGTGTCCAAAGTTTGTGCGAAAACCTATTTTTAAGCGAGCAAAGCCGCTGGCAGAAAGCTAGCTTTCTATTACATATATTTTTTATTAAAAGAGCTTTATCACTAGTGCGAATATGACGCCTTGTAAATACTTATACATCATCATCATCATCATCATCAGCCTTTTAATGTTCCCACTGCAGGGACACAGGCCTCCTCTCTATAAGAGAGGGGAATGGGCCATAATCCACCACGCGGGCCCAGTGCGGGTTGGTGGATGTCACATGTCTTCCAATTTTTGGTTCTAGGACATGCCGGTTTCCTCACGATGTTTTCCTTCACCGTTTTGAGAGCAGTGGTGATGAAATAAATTACACAAAGTAATGCGCCTGGCTGGGTTTGAACCCGCGACCTACGACTCGTAAGTTGGGGCCGTTACCACTCGGCCACCACTGCTCTCACTTATACAAATATTAGAATTAAATAAAAAATCATTTTAAAAATAAAATTTAAATAAACAATTTAATTTTTAAAATAAATTTTAAATAAACTATCATTTTAAAAATTATCTTCAGTTAGTCGCTGGGTCAGTTCTTCAATGCGAACTGTATTACCATCGTCATCATCATCATCATTGTAGCCGAAAGTCGACCATTATTGTACATAAGCTTCCTCCAATTATTGCCAAAATTAACGATCCAGTGCGTCTCGCATCCATCGACTTGTTTAGGTTCACCGACTTTTATTGGGATTACATTATTTTATCTGATAACTGGGCGCGCGAATTCGTGTTCTGGGCGACGGATTCCGGACAAATCTCATTAAAATTTGATATGTCAATACATGATAATGACGCAAACATTATAAAAAGGTAAAATTCTCTTTCGCTCCTGTAAAATAAATACGACAACGCAATTATAAACAATGTGAGATCAAATAGCATTTACGTCTAAATGTGTTCTTTTGCCTGCCGTTTTTAATCAGGCGTTTGATTTCAGTTGGTACCTACGCGTATGTAAATACATTTATTTGAATAAAAGACTTGTAAAACATGAATAGGATCGTATGTCCTCATTATATATTTGTTTTTTAGACAACTGGTATCTGGGTAGAGCAGTCGTGCAAGTGTTAAAGGCGAGTTGTGGGTCGCGAGTTCAAACTCAGCTAGGCGCATTACTTTGTGTAATCTTTTATCACTACTGCTCTCAAAACGGTGAAGGAAAACATTGTGAGGAAACCGGAGTGTCCTAAAACCAAAATTTGGGAAATATGTGACATCCACCAATCCGCACTGGTTTCGCGTGGTGGATTACGACCCATTCCCTCTCCTAAAGGGGAGGCAGTGGCGTGCCTAGGGTTTCAATATAAGGCAAGCCCAAAAATTTTAACCAATTTCAAAAAAAGAAAGTTCAGTTTTGGACTGAGTATGTAAATACCTACGTATGGATCATCGCAATTTTCTCATAAACTACTGGTTAGATACAATAAATTAAAAGTGAATTCATCAATCTTCTTTCATATTTTTTATTCAATTTCACTCACTGAAGGCATGCTAGTACTAGATTGAATATAATAAACATATCAGCAATTGCATACCTCCGGTGGCTTTGAAAAAAGCCATTTGATTTGGTTCATTGCTTGAGGAAACAAAGTTATGGTAAGTAGTTGATTGCTTCCTAACAGGACTAACAGGTTACAGACAAAAAAAAACAAAAATACCTTCATAGAATATAAAAAGGTATTTAAATTAATTATTTATATTCTAATAGGAATTGTCTATCTTTCTGAAATGATTAAATTATATTACAGCCGGAATAGTTAAAACAAGATACACTAATTTTAACAATTCAGGAAAGGCATCTTTTCGAGGTTATTCTCATGAATGAAATCAATTAATTCCAAAACATTACGATCTTTTAGATCAGGACTAGAATACAGGCAAATCAATTAACTTTTTATTGTTTTTTTGTGGAAATAGTTTGCATAAATGTCAAATAATGAATCTAATCCCTCTGTAGGAAAATATGAGTAATTTATATAGGTATACACTGATCTATTAAATTTCCGTTTATGCGATTTACTAGACTGAGAAATACACAGATTAGGCGTCGGTTTTAATGAAGAAATTAACTGTTTTTTCTGAGCAAAGTTTAAAGATTTTACCTTATCTTCGCCAATCAAAACTCGAACGCATTTTAAATCCTCACAAGGTACAATTAGCTCCATTGTTGTAGGTAAGTCACCAAAACAGTTACATATAACACTGGGAAAACTAAAAAAACACATAAAAAACTTACTAACTAAGAAAACAAATAAAACTGAAGTTAGTTGCACTCGAGTGTCAAAAACTATTTACGCAAAGTTGTAGTGTTGTCATTTAGGCAAAAAAAGTCGCCAGATATATGAAAAATCTGGCTAAATGTCGCATTTTTTTTACTTTTAAGTTAATGCTTGAATATTTAATTTAGTTATTTTAAAAAGTCGCTAGTTTTTACTGTTGCTAAATCTTAAAAAAAGTCTCCAAACTCGTTAAAAATCTCCAAGATCTCACAACGTTGCTAAAACGGCAACACTAAAGTGTGACAAACTGACAAGGTCACGCATGCGCGGTCAACTTCATGCGCAATCCCGGCTTAAATCTTCTATACTGATCGATTTTTAGACGCAAAACGTCCTAAGTACTTATACGGCACATCGCTATGAGTGCGAAAGAGACATTGAAAGCCCGGTAAAAGCCGGTAAGTGAAAGCGAGATAGCTATATATAGTGCCGAGAATAAGCGAAGCGCGCGAACAATCGCGATGTGTAATGCAGCGGGCGGGCCTAAGTAGATACTTTGTGTTATTTTGATAAGAATTAAGCGCGCGAACTTTTAAATTGTTCGGGTTTGATATTGATTCTTATCGTGCATTTTATTAAGGCATGCCGGGCTTTTGGGCTTGTATGAAGGGACCGCCACTGAGGGGAGGCCTATGTCATAGCAATGGGAACATTATAAAGTTGTTGCTAGACAACTGATATATACTGTGTCATGTTGGTAAGTGGAATTTGACTCCGTTATAGAAATAACACAACGTCAAAGTTATTATAACTTTTCTGCACTTTTCTCACGAGGTCATTGCCGTTCTTTGTGAGGATCTGCGGATGTAATATTATCAGTGACTTGAGGGTCTTATCAGGGAGTTAATCATAGCACAGTAATCTGACTACCGATAGCCGTATACCTAGATACAATCGACTAATGTCCTAGCGATAGACAAGCATGTTCATAGAATCTATTTGTCAAAATACTAAAGTCCGCTGCTGCGCTTCATTGGCATTATGTCGTCAAACAAAACTTTTTAAACTTACAGCGCTCTCACACTGCGTGAACGTCAAAGTCAAAGGTCAAAATATTTTATTTCACATAGGCCTACATGGGCAAGTGCCCATGTAGGCCTTTATGAAACGTAAGAAGCTAGTGTACGGTTCCAAATTAGTCGTTTCCTATGGCTAAGAACCGGCAAGAAACTCCATGGTTTTTTTTTTTTTTAATCTTTTAAAAAAAAATTGTGTGTTACAATAATTCCATTTTACAGTATTAACATATAAATTATGTAAGGACAGTGTAGAACAGTCAATATTGTATTCAAGAACACAATAAAAACCAAACTAATATCATCAATGTAAAGGTGTATGGATCACCTAAGTGACTATACGGTACGTCTAATCTAATGCGTAGTACATATATATATATATCGATGGTATTTACCTAGTATTTTTTTAATAAACCATAAAAAAGAAGGCTACATTCGGGCCGACTGCCGATCCTAACAGTAAAGCAGATAATGATAAAACTTGAGTGAATGATAGAAAATTGTATTAGTATCGTCGTAAAAGTATTTAATAGTTTATAATATCAGCATATATACGTATTTTATTATTATAAATCATTTAATATATCTGTTATTTATTTATTGTGCACACCTACCACAGTGTTGTCTTTTTTAACCCAAAGGTTGACTGGTAGAGAATGCCTTGTAGCATTAAGGCCGCCTATGTATCACTACTGTACATGAAGTTTAAGTAAATAAATAAAATCTTCAAAGAGTTCTGAGACAATTTAAATGATGTCACTGTCTTGGTAGGTACTAGTCCTACTACTATTATAAAGGCGAAAGTTTGTAAGTATGGATGTATGGATGTTTGTTACTCTTTCACGTAAAAACTACTGAATGGATTTGAATGAAATTTGGCACAGGCATAGGATACACTCCGGAATAGCACATAGGCTACTTTTTATCCCGGAAACCCCAAACCCACACGGGCGAAGCCGCGGGCAAAAGCTAGTTATATATATAACTACTGGTGACGTCAGCCGAACAATCATAATATTCATAATCATCAAAAAAAATTGTATTTACCTACCTTCCCATGTCAGTAACCTAAATAAAATTTTGCAGAACAGTAAAATATATTCTAAAAGCAAAATCGTAAGATATCTTCTACCTAGTTTCTAGTTTCAGTCGATCATATTTCATGATCGTATACAAACAAAAATTGTGTAGGTATCAATATATTTAGGTACGTTTAGAAATCGTGGGAAAGTTTTCGGAACATAGAAATAGTGAACTTTGTGTCAATTCAGGGACGTAGCTACCGCCGTATCTGCCGTATCAATTATACTGGGCCCCCGCGGTACAGGGCCCCGGCCCCGACCTAGGCAAAAATTCGCAACATGTTATCCACAACCATCTCATAGGGCAGCTAAGCATCTGTAATAAAAATACGTTTTTTTTATACGGGGCCCTCGAAGGACTTTTAATACGGGGCCCCTGTGGGACTAGTTACGCCACTGTGTCAATTTCGTCACTTATACGCTATTTGGCTTTTTTTTTGGATGGTATGTAGATAAATACATAAGGCAGATTGAGAGCAGTGGTGGCCGGGTTGTAAAGACCCCGACTTACGAGTTGAGTCGCAGGTTCAAACTCAGCCACATTACTTTGTGTAATTTATTTTAATACCAACATATAATAATAAATTATATTTTAATACAAAATACAATAATAATTTGTTCTAAAAAAGGTGAAGGAAAACATCGTGAGGTAACCGGCATGTCCTAGAACCAACAATTCGAAGAAATTATATCCTCCCCTGCACTGAGCCCACGTGGTGGATGATGACCCATTCCCTCTCCTAGAGAGGAGATCTGAGTGTGTGAACGTTATAAGGCTATAATGCTATGAAACATAAGGCCACGAGCGGTGGTTGAAGACTTATTATCAAGATTAAAGACATTATTGAAACTTAAATGGTATTAGGTATATTTCTTCTATTATACATATATATGTATTCATTGGATCATCAAAATAAATGAGATTAAATTTTAAGGTTTGGCGGCGAGCTCTGACTTTCCATAAATACTTACGAAAAATGACCTCAGGAAAAAACATTTATTTTTCATAGTATATCTATATATAGCCCTCTCTCAATATATTTCTACATATTTTCGACAGTGATACATAAAATATACATCAGGCAGTAAAACCGACATAAAACCACCGTACTCCACAATCTATATTTAGTCATAATCAAAATAAAACTGTACTGTATGACGGACGAGTCATTTTTATGTTAGAAGTCTTTCGAAATCAATCAGTCTTCCTCGCCAACTAACTCAAGCCAACGTCCACTCCATTCGAGCCTAGGGTGCCTCCTGGAGCCTAGGGTGGTGCAAACTGTTACCTCGACTCCAGGAATAAGGCAAGGAAGGTACGGGGTAGGTTTTTTAGTCAGTAAGAGTCTGACACTGGTCTCCCGCTCCGCCCAAGAGCGGGTTTCGTCATTGGATGATTTTCACCTACCATAAAAAAAAAACGTTGAATACACGCTGTCAGTTGAGATTGGTCATCTCTTAGCTGTCAGTGGTTTATTTTAATATCTATATTTAGAACTAGCTTATGCCCGCGGCTTCGCTCCCGACAACAGTTTATTCTACTTTACTCCAGTCTACCCTACTCTACCCTGCTCAACCCTAGTCTACCCTTCTATACCCTTTATTTTTCATTAGAACCTTCTCCTGACAATAAGAAACACAACAAAAATAGTACATTTTGATACAAGTGCAGGAAGTTTGTCATTGCGACCGAGGCGAAATTCACACGAGCCGTAGGCGAGTGTGTTATGGAGCCGAGGGCTGCAATGACAAATCTGCACGTGTATCAAACGACGTTTTTCAATACACTTACGACTTGTGAAATAAAGAAAGAAAGAAAAAATGTTTAATCGAATCTCAAACATACAGTAGAAATATTTCATTCAAATCTGCTTTGGTCTGTTTCTAATTTCGTGGGGTCGTCCAGCGACTCTGGGGGATGCCTCGCGCCTGATTCGATAAACTAAGTAAAACAAAATAATCACCCGTGACCGTGACGATAAGGAAGGAATAAAAAAGCCCTTGTTGTGATAAACTCAAAAAAGCACTTGGGTGATATACATGCTATATTGAACCTAATAGGAGTGCGATAAGAGGCAGTTTTCGAGTAAGTGTATTGAAAAAGAATTATCGAAATCGGTTAAGCCATTCTCGAGTTTTGCGCTTACCAACACATTTAGCGATTCATTTTTATATTATAGATTATTTCTTTTTATTCATTATTATTTACACATTGTTCTCACATATTAGATTCGACAAGAAACATGTAACCCAGATATTTGTAATACTTACCATAATTGAAAAGAGTGTCCATGGAGGTTCTTGCACATTCTTCTCCATAGAGATCTACGCTTTGGAATGTGCAATTAGCATCATTTTTTTAAGACAGACACGACTTGACGTTTCAAAGTGCCTGTAAATGGTTTATTTGGAATAAAATGATTTTGACTTTAACTTACACCGGTTCTCCGCCGATCACCAAAGTTAAGCAACATCGGGCGCGGTCTGTACTTCGATGGGTGACTGCCTGGGAACACCGCGTGTCGTACATAACAGTAATTTTAATGTCAACCGAATTTATAATGTAAGCTGTGCATACCTGTAATAGGCATGCATACCAATATAATGTATTTTCATATTATTTTATGTGGTATTCCTGAATGCATTGCTGTTGGTGTGCCAATAAATAAATAGATATCTCTCTGACAAAACTGGTGTCCGATTTTCTAGCTCCGGATCCTAAGTTGGGCCTTCCTCACTCGCCTATCGTCAACGTCACGCATGGTTTAAAAGCTTGTTCCTTCATTTAAAGCAATCCGAAATGATGTTTGATGCTAAAGTAATGCGGAAAAAGAAAGATAACACCTGAAAACTCTGTTGGCTTTCGGTAATTCTACGATTTACTGGAACGTTTCACAAAACTTGTTCCAGGAAATACGTGTTTTTATTAAACCCTTACGGATTAAAAAAAAATGACATCATTTAGAATCTCGATTAAATGCGCAAGGCTTCTATAGAAGTACTTTTTTATATTTTTAATATAGGAGTACATTATGGGGAATCAAAGATCACGTAAAATAGCAGATTTACAGACGTCCTTACTGGATTACTCTTACACAAAATGTTTTGATTACTATAGAAGCCTAGATAATACCACAAGATATCTGTGTATCCAAGATATCTGAAGAAAGATGTGTAATAACATCACAATCATGTAATAGCTACGTTGTGCATAACTTAGCAATAATCCCCAGCATACAACTTGAACCATAATGGCAGTCGATCTAGAATGCTCAGTAACCGGTTTTCGGTTCTCAATCGTAACCATAGCAATGAGTTCAACTTATTTGCTGCGGAAACGAACTTTTTTTCAAAGTTACTGATAAAAGAAAAAAAATCATAATTATTTCTTCTACAGACCATAAATAATATCTTCATCATAATGGAGAAGGTATTCCTGGGAATAATGGCGGCAACGTCAAAGAAATGAAATGATAAGGTCAAGTAATATCTCGACCTAATAAAGTTCATCTATTTGATAAAATATTAATAGGAGCCTGTAATTTTCCTGAATGAGAAAATTCTATTCATACATCGTTCGTAAGATGGTTCGTCGGTCTTAGGGATAAACCCTAAGGGCCCAGTAGGGTCGAAGCTACGCGAAGATTATTGGGGCCATCGGGTATTGTGAAAACGGTTCTAGTAGCCACTAGCCACACCAGTAGCCCAGAAACGCACAAAAAAAAACAGAAGTGAGTTTTTTAGTCAGTAAATGTTTGACACTATCTCCTAGAGCAGTGGTGGCCGAGTGGTAAAGGCCCCGACTTACAAACTGTTGGTCACGGGTTCAAACCCAGCCAGGCGTATGTCTTCGTGTAATTTATTTCATCACCACTGCTCTCCTATGGAAACCGGCATAAATTCGAAGACATGTGACATCCACCAATTAGCACGTGGCCCGCGTGGTGGATTATGGCCTATTCCCTTTCCTAAAGAGAAGGCTTGTGTCCCAGCTGTGGGAACATTAAAAAGGCTGATGATGATGATGACAGTTTTATACAAGTTATACGAGTCCAATTTGTATTTCAGCTAATAATAAATATTATAATTACTAATACTAGGAGCCACTGTCAATCTGACCACACCTCCCAGTTACTGAGTGACATTCTCCGAAAAACCAGAGATAAATAAAAGAAGACCACATAAAATCATACGAAATGAAACAAGCTAACATTGTCAAGTAGTTATCGAGAAGAGGAAAAATGTAATCACGAGGAAAAACTATTGTGTACTGTAATAACAAATGTACCTAAAATGTAATTGCTGAAGTACGTGGTTGGTTGATTTTTAGCTGTTTTTCCTCAATAGTTACTTGTTGATTTGTTTTGTAGTTATAAACGACATCATCATTAGCCTTTTTAATGTTCCCACTGCAGGGACACAGGCCTCCTCTCTCTAGGAGAGGGAATGGGCCATAATCCACCACGCGGGCCCAGTGCGGATTGGTGGATGTCACATGTCTTCGAATTTTTGGTTCTAGGACATGCCGGTTTCCTCACGATGTTTTCCTTCACCGTTTTGAGAGCAGTGGTGATGAAATAAATTACACAAAGTAATGCGCCTGGATGGGTTTGAACCCGCGGCCTACAACTCGTAAGTCGGGGCCGTTACCACTCGGCCACCACTGCTCTCGACATACACAACACAAAAGCCGTCTATGGAAATATTGTTATATTCTTACAAATATTACAAGTGGAACTAAATAACATACATAAAAGCAGTCAATGGTAATATTGTTATATAATTCTTACATATAATACAAGTGCAAGTAAATTTGGGTTCGAAGCCAACTGGAGCCAAGGGTTCGTGTCTGAAAGGGAGGCTCTGGCCCTTGTATATATGGCAACTTATGTAATAAGTAGGTTGTTTAGCGGGAAACAGTGTTAGACTCTTTCTAACACTGTTTCCCGCTCCGCCCAAGGGCGGGATATGATGATTTTTCCCACCATAAAAAAACCTCAATAAAATTAGCACAAATCTACCTAAAATATCAAAAAGAATCGCTGAATGTGTTGCTAAAATCGCAAATATAAAAAAATATATAATGAATATGTTGCAAAAATATAAATAAGCGTAAATCTCGAGAATAGCTGAACCGATTTTGCTAAATCTTTTTTGTTGTGTTCATTATAGTCAGGAGAAGGTTCTTATGAAAGAAAAAAATACGGTAGAGTAGGGTTTTTTTATGGTAGGTAAAAATCATCCAATGACGAATCCCGCTCTTAGGCGGAGCGGGAGAAAGTGTCAGACTCTTACTGACTAAAAAACCTGCCCCATTCCTTCGTTGCCTTATTCGCAGGCCCTGGTGTTACGCTTTCGCATCTCCCCTTGGCCCAGGAGAGAGTAGGGTTGGGGTAGAGTATAGTAGACCATACTCTAACCTACCCAACCCTACTGTACCCTAGTCTATAGGGTAGAGTAGGCTACACTGCTGCAATGCTTAGGCTTATCCAATTCTTCTGTGACAGGTCTGGTGTAAGAAATTTCTCATGAAATAATAAACACCTCTGGGCTCTATCTGTTTTTATAATTTTTATTTTAAGTGCTTGTGTGTATCATATTAAGTCTTATTAATATTATGTACCTATAAGTTTCTTGGGGTACAATCATTACATAATATAAAACAAAGATGCTTACCGCTGTCCCTATGTATGCTTAGATCTTTAAAAGTACGCAACGGATTTTAATGGAAGGTTTATATGCATAATACAAGCATAGTATATTCAATATCAGTACCCGTGCGAAGCTGGGGCGGGTCGCTAGTATATACTTAATATGAATAAATAAATAATTAACTTGTCAAATTTTTACAGAACGTTGGCGGCTCTCCAATGATCAATGGCTATTGTTAGATTACAACTATTTAATTGGAGGGTTACATACGGAATAAAGTGAAGGGTAAGGGCATTTATGTTTCTATATACTCGTATTATATCAATTGTAATTGTGATTGATTGTATGGTTATATACTGACTAATCCAATGTTTATTTTTATACACCATGAAATTTTAATGGTTATTTTCCCTCAGCGAAATGGTTGTGTCTTGGTAATAAAAACGTTTGATAAAAAAATAAAATATTAAAAACAAAAAATGGACCTGTAGAGTGCAAGCTAATTATGACGTATCACAACGTGCGAGGGCTTATTTTGGTTTAAATATTTAATGAATCGGTTTCCTTTGACGGCGTGCTGTGCATGCGACTCTAGTAGTACCTACAAATTACGTCTAATGTTACTATTATTTTAGCTTTTTTTGAGTTGATAAATTTTTATAATTAAGTATTTATAAAAAAACTTTCTATTTTTTTATTTTTACTGTATGCCATGCCATAAGGTGTACTTTTGAAAAGTACACCTTATGGCAAGTCATTCTGCCGCGGGAAAACAAACATTTAAATTTCACGGTGTATAGTAAGCGGCATAGAGGGCAGTGGTGACCGAGTGGTAACGGCCCCTACTTACAAGTAAATTATTTCATCACCAATGCTCTCAAAACGGTGAAGGAAAACATTGTGAGGAAACCGGCATGTCCTAGAACCAAAAATTCGAAGACGTGTGACATCGACCAATCCGCACTGGGTCCGCGTGGTGATTTATGGCCCATACCTTATCCTAGAGAGGAGGCCTGTGTCCCAGCAGTGGGAAGTTAAAAAGGATGATGATTATGTACGCGGCAAATAAGTTGAACTCATTGTTATGGTTACGCACAGCGCAAATTGGTTACTATAAATACTATACATTTAAGGTCGGCCGTCATGATGGTTCAACTTGTGTGTCGAGACTTTAATGAGATTTTTGCACGTTCTTCTCCATAGACATCTACGCCTTGGAACGTGCAAATTAGCTTCAATTTTGACATTTCAAAAGTGCCAGTAGGTAGTCTATTTGAAATAAATTATTTTGAGTTTGAGTTTTATACCCTATTACTTTTTGGGTCTTATCCCAGTCGGAATGGTACTACGAATATCAGAAAGAAGTTGCGCTGAATTTTCTTTATGAGTCCAGTTTTTGGTTTCTGGTTCTTGACTTTTTTTTTTCTAAGTCACGCGAATTCTCGAACAGGGTTTCTCTAATTTATCGAGTACCTCGAGAACTACGTTTCTATTTTTGTGTTTTATTTCTATAGCGTATTATTTAATTGACGGAATTTCACGGAATTGATTTGTATAGCGGTCGAGGCTTAGGATATTTTTCTTATCTCGACTAAATACAAATTTCTCAAGAATTCTCGAGCAGAATCTTTATTCGCCTCTTTGAAAACACATCGGGAGAAATATTTAAGTACGGGCATATACTTTAAAAGAGACATAAGACCCCTGAGTTTGTTTCGGTGATTCTTCTCAGGGTAGTCAGCTAAGTAGGATAAACCGGACTAATCTAGTTTAAACTAACGAAAACAAAAAAAAAAATTGACGTGTAAAAGTGTTATTTTAAAACTTATTTACAAAATGAATATCATTTATTATTTATAGTAGTAGTTATAGTACTACTAGTATAAATAATAATCCGTCACAAAGAGTTACGAACTAAACAAGAAATACTTCTTTTGAACGATGTTGGTTACTTGGTTCTGTTTACACAATACTATTAAAAAATCTTGCAGATTGTAATATTTCTGCCTCAGTATTATCAACATTTAGCATCAGCGTGCTAGTATTGAGTGCATAACTAACTTAATTGGCACGTAATTACTACAGTAGAAAAGAACACGCTTCTTAGGCGACTAACCAAAAGCCTTTACGAGTAGGTACTCGGAGTAATATTTTAGCTTAAGTTCTATTATATTTCTTATTAATGGCAAATAAAGCAGCCCCACTTGCCAAGTAACAATCGTTTCGTTTAGAGTTAGCACTTGTAGATAGCCACACCCTCAATTCCTTGGCTGAGATGACGTCCAAACAAGGGAATTGGGGGCGTGGCCAACTACAAGCGCTAACTCTAAACAATACGGTTGTAACTTGGCTCGAGCGGGATATCGACTATTATGGCAATGTCTAAAGTATATTGGAAAAGCAAGTAGTGTACGTATGTACGAAAAGGGCCAGTACCCACACTGGCCCTTTTCATTAACATTTAATTAACTAACGTGGATAAAGAAAAGGGCCAATTACTGAAGACTTAAAATTCCTCGAGTGATACCGTTACACTTGACGGGTTAGTAATGGACTAAAACTAACAAAGGTCATCGGTAACTGAAGATTTACTGTCAAATTATAAAATGTCAACATTCAGTTTCAAAACGAAATATTCCCGCGGCTGGAACTCAGGCCTCCTCTCTAAAAGAGAGCCCGTAACCCATGCGGGCCCATTGCAAATTGGTAGCTGTCACATGTCTTCAAATGTTTAGTGCTAGAATAAGTTAATTGCCTCAAGAAAGAAAGAAAGAAAAAACGTTTATTTGCGCGAGAGTATGGCGCATACAATAGAAAACAAAAACAACTAAATAGGTAATAAAAAAAAATAATAATAATGCGACACACCCGCACAAAACGGCTGGTGCTCAGCAAAAGCTGGGGCTCATGTGTAAAACAGAGCCACAGCGCTGATTTTCAGCACCAGCCGAATTCGACGGTAGAATGTAATCCTTCAACGATATTTTTCTTCACAGGTTTGAGAGCAGTCATGGTGATGTAATAAATTACACAAACTAATGCGCATGGCTGAGTTTAACTGGCGACCTTATAACTTGTAAGCCGGGACGATTACCACTAGCACATCACTGCTCTAATATAACTCTTATAATTTATAGAGCATGTTGAAATAATGTCAAAATGTCAAATGGAAAAGCTGTCTCCACGCTAGGCGAGCCGAGCGTGAACAAAGCATAAGCGAGCGCGAAGTCAAGCACCGTAACGTGACCTTAGACCGCAAAGGGCAACTGAACAACTGGTTGGTTTTAGTCTGTGAAAGTCTGACACTAACTCTTGCTCCAACCTCTCGCAGGGTTAGGCATTTGAAAAAAAAACTAAACGAAAGGTTCTCTTTGGCTCGGCTCACCTATTATCGTAGACGTAAAGATTTTGCACCAAATGAGACAATGAATTTGCACTACACAAGACACTCACTGCACAAAACAGTCTTGGTCGATATAAATACGGACCTAGGAGGCCAGGATGATTCCCGCGCGCCTCAAGGAGTTGCCAGCAAATGTAGAGGACCAAATGCAGGACTGAAGCCTGCTGGGGCTCCGGTCCAGTTTTTGAAAGGAAGGTCCGACCCCGGTATGAAGGCTAAGAAGGAATGAGGTGGGTCGTTTAGTCAGTAAGAGTCTGACACTGTTTCCCGCTACGCCCAAGGGCGAGATTCGTCATTAGATGATTTTTCCAACCATAAAAAAAGACCAGGATGGCTAAGACCTAGGCTGCGGGAATATACCTACCACGTGAGAAATTATTAATGATTTCTCACGTCAAAAAAGGAAGTCAGGACCCATGAAAAGAGTAACAAGGGTAGGTTTTGATAAGTAAACGTGACATTACCTCTCGATGCCAGAACCATCTGTACTTAGAACTTATTACAACTCGTTTTTTCAGAGTGCAGTTTCAAGAGTCGAAATCTCGTAAATGTAACTCACCCTCGAATTTCATCTAATGCATCAGGAGTTCTGCCACCCTAGCCAAATTGATAATCTACAATCATTAACGCTAGTAAACCACTAACCAAATGTATGGGAATGAATTCATTTCAATAAAATTAGTAGCCAAGTTCTCATCATTTAAAATGACAGAATGAAATATAATCGTTCTTTTCTACAATGTTCATCGCTACTTCCTGCAGTTTTATGGTATAATTAATAACTACTTACGATGCGGCGTTTCGATTGTAGAAAGAGAATCATCACGAAACGATTGTAATTTTGCTAGGGGGACAGGACTCTTATTCTCTTTTCATTACTTATAAAATACACACTATACCTAAGACATCTACATCTATTTTAGGTAGGTAGATATCTTAGTCGACATTGGCAATAGAATCGAATACTACGAATTTTCAGTTTTTTTTCTGAATCAAACTTATAATGCATTACACAGAACTTACATTTAGTCGACCAATTTTTTGCTACACGAAAATGATTAGTCAAAACTCAAAACCAATTCATGTTCTATAATGTTGCACCATCAGGGGCAATAATTACAGGACAACCTCACATAGACATACGAAGAATTTAACAAAGACTCCATAACTCAAGCAGCATGACTTTTAGGTTTTATTTCACGCTTCGTTGAATTTTTAAAGGCCACAAGATATTTTTTTTCTTTTTTCTTGTCACTCACTAACTACCTATTTGAAAATCGAAATACCTAGGTTAAAAAGACTATATGCTGTAAACTCGTCAAAAAATAAAAGATCGGTTTTGACATTTGCGAAAGACCCCAGATTGTAGGTAACTTGGAACGAAACAATAAAACAATAGTTAATTTATAGCTGTATAATTATAAAGTGTTACTACATAATGGTTATATAATATAATGTAAATAATAAAAAACATCAAATGTCATAAGGAGCCTTTTATTTTTTGACACCTTTAAATGGCAGAAGAACTATTAGACGTATACTTATATCAAATTATACCGTGATTTTCATAACAAAAGATTTAAATACCTAGGTAGTTTACTACAGCATTTAAATACTAACACATCTTTATTTTTGTCACTCACTAGTTTGAAAATCGAAATAGTTACCTACCTAGGTTACATAGCTATAGGCTGTATACTCGTTAATAAATAAAAAGCCCGTTTTGACATTTGAGTTCGACCTTAGAATGTAACTTGGCATAAAACTGAAAGAAAAAATAAAATAGTACCTAATTAATTACCTACATCAAGTGTTTTAATTACATAATGTAATCAGACGGATCGATACATAATATAAACAATAAAAACATCAAACGTCAAAATGAGCATTTTATTTTGTGACAACTATATGGGAGAAGACCCACTATAGGCATAGATACTTAAATCAAAATACACCTTGAGTTATCAAACAAAAGAACTGTTTTCTAAAGCATTTACCAACACTTTAAAAAATCTCAAGTTCCCTGTCAAGCCATTAGCCGACCCTCCCTAACTTGCCTTTTAACCTTTGTCCACAAAACATTTCCTTAGAAGACCAATTGGCTAGCGAACTCGCCACGGTCAATTACGAAACGACGTAGATAGCAAAATATGTATATTATTATAATATTATGTAGGTATAAATACGGTCGGCCAGCTGATTAACAGCAAATATATGACTCTAACAAGGACAGGTGGTGTTTAAGTAAATAATACGGCCTTTTAATACATATAACTGAATTGATAATACTAATAATCGATCTCGTTATAATCCCACATTTTTCCCAAATGTCACTATAACTTTTATTGTATTTTAGTTTAATTATTCAACATTGCATTCACCGCAGCAACGGAAACGTTTCTCGTTGTGACGTAATTATATATCTACATAAACACGCTACTGAGTTTATATACGATTCGGTACAAAACAAACTAAGTCAAAACAGTTTTATTTGCGTCAAAACAACACATAACTGTCGCGAATTCACTTCACATTAAACACTGAGTGTGCGATAAAAAAAAAAGTTACTAGGTACTGCTAACTATTGTTTTCTGAATAATAACCTAAAAACACAGCTTTCTTTTCATGACAAGGTCGCCTAATATGCCAAACTAGTGTTAAAAGTGTACGTACCATCTTCACTTCGCTCGTGCTCGACTTCGCGTTTGACATCGCCTTGATCATCCTGCTGGAGTTATCCAGCAAACACTTTTGGATACTCATAACTCCTTTTTTTATAGCAACACAACACAGAAAAAATATTCACATCATTGACACAACACGGCACGTCACTGTTGCACACAACAATGCCTGATTAACAGGCCATCACGACGTAAACACAAATAAATCACATCTTATTCTTAATTTGCGAAACGCGCGTGTTAGGTTATATCCATTGATTTGACGTAAGAAAGTTTTTGATTTACGGGACGTGGAGCGACCACGTGGTAGTTCGCCCGGTGACGGAGCGCGACTGCGGACCGGCGTGAACACAGCTGTCGCCGCAGCGCCCCCTGGTGCCCGGCCGCGGCGAGACAAAGACCGAATGCAGCCACACCTATAAAAAACTACACACAAATCATTGAACTTGAACTGATGTTTAAACTGCAAGAGTGCAAACATTGTGACGTCATCACACTTAGTTTATGTGACGTGGACACACGGCGGATTATGTTTCCGATTAAGTGAGGGGACGGCGCCGAAGTGATAATGAAGTGACGTTTGATTAAGGGCCCTTACAAACTGGGCATTGAAACAACTGTAGCGGACCAAGCAGTTTCACGAAATGGTCCTTTGTCCCGAGTTCAAAGCAGTTCTATTTCTCTTTCAAGTTTCCAAACAAATTATGCAATGCACCCCGAAACGTTAGTATTTCCGGGAGGGAATAAATGTCGACGTTAAAATGAACAACTTGCTGCAGTATATACTGTAAAATATTCGCATAACATTATCTTTATACTTGGACTTCCCACGACTACAAACAGTACTTCAGTATTATTTTAAGCTAAACTAAAGAATTCTTCTCACTATACAGAAAGCAATGTCTTCAGGAATGTATCAACAGGGTATCATAATCATGTGGAAATCGTTTAGTGGTCGTAGCATTCACGTATCATCCCTGTGTCATATCTAAAAAATACTGACCAATATTTAGAATTTTTAAATATCCTTTAGCATATCAAATACGTAGAAGAAAGTTTGAGGAATCTTGAAGGAAAAGAAAGGAGGTCTTGGTATGATCATGTGAAGAGGAGAGAATATGAAACGCACGTTCAAGAGTTCTGAGTTTACACGTAGATGGATGGAGAGGAAGAGGAAGGCCGAAGAAGAGATGGATGGATTGTGTGAAGAACGATATAAAAGAAAAGGCAGTTAGTGATAGTGTGACGGGTGAATGAACAGAGTGGACATGTTACAAGGACCCCAAGTATGACCCAAGAATTGATGACATGACATGCCTGATACCTGCCTAGCACCCTGTCTGCCTAGGAAAGCTTGGGTACTGGCCATGGAAGAATTCATGTCTCGACTGAGAGGGTTCTCCAGCACATGTTTGGAGAGAGGCCAGGTCCCACTCCGAAAGACGGAAAACTGACCTCATCGTGAAGCCGGGGCGCTTCGAGGACTCTCTGTCCCTGTATCACGAGGTGGGCAAGCTCTCTGAAAGAGCAATGCAGACCGCCTCGTCCGTCATGCACTTTTTACAAGCTTTTATTTAGTTTCACCTGTCCCGTTGTCTGTCGTTCTGTAATCAAATCTTGCAACTTAAATTTGATCCACTTCCCGGTTTCCGATTGAGCTGAAATTTTGCATGCCGGTGTAAATCGCATGACAATGCAATATTATGATGACATGGAGCTGATCTGATGATGGAATCACGAGGTAGCCATAGGAACTCTGTAATTAAACGGCACAACCACGTCGAGTTTGGACTCGTGTGAATCGTCTTGACGAGTTTTAATTATATAATTATAGACCGCTGCTATAAAAGCTTGTTATGAAAAAAAAATTTTTTTCACTAAAAACTTGTTTTTATGGTAGATGAAAATCATCCAATGACGAAACCCGCTCAGAAAACCTACCCCATTCCTTCCTTACCTTATTCCCAGGGCCGCGGTAACACTTCACGCCCGCCATGCACCTGGCATGGTCATAGTATGATAGATAGATAGATATACTTTTTGTTGTAGGTGCACCATAATTACAATTTGCTACATAAGGAGCTTAAAATTACTAAGGTGTTACAATGGGCGGTCTTATCGCTAAAAGCGATTTTTTAAAGACCACCTTTGAATGGATTTTAAAGAGGAGAAAGATACACAGGTAGTTTGTGGCGTTCTATTTACATATATATGGTACAGTGCACTAGGTAGACTCCTTTATACGATTAAGACTGAACTAAGTGAATACTTCACTTAAGACAAGATGAAAACCACAAGCAAAAAATCGATGCAAACACAAAAAACCCAATGCCTTTCCGTTCGATATTTCATAAGAAGTGTTTTGACAAGTCATACATATACATACATAGGTGTGTATGTACATATACGCATAGTATATGTGTCATATACATACATAGGTAATGCGTAATGGCACGTATTGTGTAAGAATTATGAACTGATGTTATGAAATATTAATATTTCCAGTAGAAAGGATAGTTTGTAAGATGGTTACGGCTCTGAAACGATCTATTGCATCAACGAGGACACAGCTGAGCTACGCCCAAATAGGGCACACCACAACCTTGTTTTCCAGGGGGTCCGTCCAGTGGTAACACCCAGAACTTTTTTTGGCTGAATCCAAAACTGGTACCTCCTGAACGAACTATGTCCGGTGAAGACCTGCCTCTCCAGCCACTCCTCAAATGTAACGATTTTTCCATTATAGTTCATCCTTTATTCATCTTTTATTGTACACCAAAAGACATTACTTAAGGAGCTAAAAATTAATAAGGTGTAACAATGGGCGGTCTTATCGCTGAAAGCGATTTTTATATTGTTTATGCCTATCGATGAATTTTACAGAAAATGAGGAAAAAACATGGTGTACTATTAACATAATATACAATACATAACTATAAATACAAATAATATATATGTATATATATGACAGCTGAAAAAAATGTACATACAAAGGGAGAGATGGCGATCCTTGACCATGTTATTAAACTCTTGAGGCCGATGCGAACGCCGGCAGTCGCACACCTATTATCTTTCTATTATGTCTCTGATGACGGTACTCGAAAAGTTAAAAGATTGTAGTATGCCTTAATCACAATAAGTTTATTAACTCTCCCTAGATTGATTAAGGGCCTTCACATATTACTGTAACACTACACAATACGCCACCCGATTGTTGCGACGTATGTTCGGTGCCCAATCTCGGCGGTAGTGCCCCTCTTTGAGGCGTGGCTGGATAGACCTCACGGCGTCCTCACCTTCCGCATGACGCAGGTCCTCACCGGACATGCCAAGTTTAGGAGGTTCCTGCAGCGGATTCGTGCGGAGGAGACGTCCGGGTGTCGCCACTATGAGGCAAGCCCGGAGGACACGGTGGAGCACTCGGTGGAGGTGTGCCCTGCTTGGGAAGAGCATCACCGTTTCCTCGTGAGGGTGATCGGCGGCGGCGACCTCTCGCGCCGGGCCTTGGTTCAGGCCACGGTCTGCAGCGAATAGGAATGGGAGGCAGTCGCCTCCTTCTGCGAAGCATTAATGCTCGTAAAGGAGGAGGCCGACCACATAAGGCAAAGGCAACAGCGCCCTCGCCGTAGCCGTCGCCGCCGTGATCCTGCCGATATCCGGCCACCGTAGACACTGCCTCGCGGACGGTGAGCAATGGGTAGTTCGCCGTCCGGTCGTCTGGTAACTGTCCAGACCGAGTCCAAGTCGTCAACGGCGCGCACCGTTCCCGCGCGCCTCAAGGAGTTGTCAGCCCTTCAGGGTCGAAGCCTCCTGGAGCTGCCGGTTTGAATGAAACTGGTACCGCGGCTCTAGGAATAAGGCAAGGAAGGTACGGGGTAGGTTTTTTAGTCAGTAAGAGTCTGACACTGGTCTCCCGCTCTGCCCAAGAGCGAGTTTCGTCATTCGATGATTTTCACCTAACATTAAAAAAAAAAATGTTCGGTGCCCGATGCGATTCAATCCGAGTTCTTGCGATGCGTCGCGCGACAATGCGACATCAGCAAACTGCAGGGGCCCTTCAGGGTCGAAGCCTCCTGGAGTCTAGAGGGTGGTGGGAAACTGTTACCTCGACTCCAGGAATAGGGCAAGGAAGGTTCGGGGTAGGTTTTTTAGTCAGTAAGAGTCTGACACTAGTCTCCCGCTCCGCCCAAGAGCGGGTTTCGTCATTGGATGATTTTCACCTACCATAAAAAAAAAAAAAAAAACCTCGCGTTGTATTTAGGGTTTCAATGTTGTGTCTGCAAAGATACTCGTGTAATTATATTTTTCCCGTTCTATTTATAACGCTAATGTGTCTTCGCTTGTCATGCTGTCGACTTGGGCAGCTACCGCGCTTTTGAAACACATTGGGCAAGTGAAGAGCCACAGGTTGGTTTTTGGTCAGTTAAAATCTGACACTCCCTTTAATTACATTCTGACCAGACATAAAAATAAAAAATAAAAACTGGGCAAATGTGAGTCGTATTTGCACAGAGGGTTAGTCCCTACGTACCAATCACTTATGAAAATAATTCAATTCCTGAATTGTTTTTTTTTTTGAAAATCACAAATTTTCAGTTTTCAGGTTTATTCTTGTACTATAAGACCTTGCTTCATGCCAAATTTAAAGAAAGGAAAGTTATATAAATTTTAAGGAAAGTAGCCATGAATTTAGATTATTTTGAGATATGTAAACGGCCGTATCTTTTTTTCCGTCAACTTAGATTTTTAATTTTTTCACAACTTAGTATATGGTTTTCGATTTTTTTGATAATCACAAATCTTCAGTTTTCAGGTTTATTCTCGTACTATAAGACCATGCGAAATTTAAAGAAAGGAAATTTTATGGGAAAATACCCATCAATTTAGACTCTTTTGAGAGATGTAAATGGCCGTATCTTTTTTTGCAGTCAACTTAGATATTTGATTTTTTCACAGCTTCAAGGAATCTCAGACATGAGTATATGGTTTAAATTCCAACACTATACTTTCACGCCTTTCCGAGATAAAGGGTCTTAACGGACAGACGGACAACAAAGTGATCCTATAAGAGTTCCGTTTTTCTCTTTTAAGGTACGGAACACTGAAAAGCTGTATAAAATCCTATATAACACTTTGTATAGACTAATTTATTCTGTGTCTGCAAAGATATATAATAATACTTTTCCCTGTTCTATTTATAGCGCCAATGTGTCTCGTCTGTTGACTTCGACTTTAGACTTGGGTGGGAAGTTTTACAATAACTGTAATATTCGATTAACTATCACACAACGCCGTATAGTTTCAAGCTAAGCAGAGCTTGTGTTATGAGTACTAGACAACTGATAAACATACTTATATATTTCTAAATACATACATATCATTACATAGTATAAAACAAAGTTGTTAACTGCTGTCCCTATATATGCTTAGATCTTTAAAACTACGCAACGGATTTTGATGCGTTTTTTTTAATAGATACAGTGATTCAAAAGGAATGTTTATATGTATAATACACATATTTATTATCAGCATTGCACCCGTGCGAAGCTGAAGCGGGTCGCTAGTTATACCTAGATAAATTACAGTTACACCCAGATATAGAACAATTGAACCCACGACCATAGCAGTCAGGGTCACTGACTACGAGACTGACAGGCTAGTCCATACTATGTACCACAGAATACTCGAACGTTACTCACAGAACAGATGGTTGTTGCAGCTGAAAAGTTCTGGAAGTGGGCACCGCGTAGGTACCGAATGGCGCAACGTTGGTCTCCCACATGTTGAGCTGATTACATGGTGAGTTTCACGGGTATACAGTACGGCCGTCGCATCTTGGCGAGTCTGAAGTTAAGCCCTGCGAATTTAAGCGCCTGAAAACTCGTACCAAAATAAAGGTTTAAAAAAAAATAATGCTGATAACAATGATTAAAAACTGCAAATTGCATTTATTTGTTTAATTTAAACCAATTTTTTTTTTTTTGAGTTTTCAAGCGCTAAATTTCGCAGAGCCTAACTTCAGACTCTCCAAGATCGACGGCCGTACTGTACGTAGTCCGATAGATGCGAGACGCGAAGACCGTTTGTTGTGACGACACATGGGGTGACCGATTTTCAACAATGGTCGTCTTTCAGCTGTAATGGTTGCTGAAATGGTGAAAATTATTTAATATTTTTTCAATCGCATTATCAAAACGGAAAAGGGATGACCCTTTTGCCTCTTTTTTGTGGAATAGGTCTTCCCAATCCCGCGTTTACCTTATCAATTATCCTATTTGTTATAGCTTGCTCCTTAACAAAAGGGATGATAATGCGATTGAAAAAATATTAAACAATTAAAACAACATGGATTTATTAGAGTTCCTCCGTGCAATTGCAATTCACACAAAATATTTAAAATTCACCTATAAAAGATAATAATTAAAGATTAAAATGTGATTTATTAGTAAATTTTGTAAACTTTTATATATATTGATCTTTCGATAGATGCGTTGAACGCTCGATCAAACAAACATCCGATATTTTGAACACTCGATGTATTAAGTTTGCGATGTATTGAATGTTCGATTTAATAACCATTCGATATTATGAACGTTCGAGTATTTAGACGTTCGATTTATAGTGGTCGATCAATTGATATTCGACTATTTGTTATTCAATTTGGCGTAGTACACCCCTTTTTTCAGATCCCCCCTCAAAATCAAAATCTCTTTGTTTAAATTCTTCTGCTTCTTTTATTGTTAGACTTATGGTTTATTAATGTATTTCAACTGATAGAAACATTTAAATATAAAAAACAACTCTTTTCTTATATCTATGGATAAAAAGCAATGTTGTGGTCGACGATGGAGCACGCTCGTCTTCTAGAAGTAACATATTCATACATAGGGTTATTTTTAAAACATCAATAACTAAGTTAATTTGTCAACAATTGCTTTAAATATAAAAAATAATCATAATTATTATTGTATTTTTTATATCATATAATCATAATTATTATAGCATTTTTTTTATCTACACTAATATAATAAAGAGGTAAAGTTTGTTTTTTTGTTTTTATGTTTTTTTGTTTGTAGGGGGTAATCTCTGGAACTACTGGTCCGATTGAAATAATTTTAGCAACAATAGAAAGCTGCTTTAGTCCTGAGTGACATAGGCTATATTTTATGTACGCGGGCGAAGCCGCTGGAAAAAGCTAGTATCATATAATCATAATTATTATAGCATTTCCAGACTACATGAGATAATTTGCAGTATTTTAAAAACATTTAGTTTGCAATCTCAGTCTGAATCTATCAAAACTCATCTATTTTATTTATTTACGCTTGTAAAGTACTTGACATTGATTGCTATCGAGTCGATATTGGCACTTGAATTTTAACGCTGATCGACATTTTTTTTTATTTATATGACTCTCATTTGACCTAGTGTTCACCTGATGATAAGCGATGATGTGGCTGACCCAGTGGCGTAGTTACCCGCTGACAGATATATCGTAACAAGGGCTCTGCATTACAGGGGCCTCGACTTAAATAAAAAGCAACATATTATCGTTACCACAACCTTTTTTATGGGAAACTTTCGACACCCCTCTGCGACTAGCGTCGCTACGCCACTAGCTTTACGATGGAGTTATTCTCAACAACCTAATTTAAAAACATTCTGGCCGGGATACTTTCAAGTTCATCAAGTTACAGCCCAGCGACCTAATATTATGACATGATAATTAAATGTCATTTTAATTAACAAAAAAAAAAAATTCAATAAATTTTTTGCTTAAAATAGAGGAAATAAATTTTCTTAAAAGAATTTAGCCAAAAGCTTTTGAATACTTTTTTACTACACCAAAGTTCTCGGCCGCAACTACTTGCACATATTTTTAGTACATGGGTACAGGGTCGTAATGTAAATCGACCTAAATTTAGGTTGGGCCTTACGAGGTTAAGTTAGCGTTCAGAAAGCTTTGCCTTTATAAAATAAAGTTGTAACTGTTTAAATCGGCATTTTCTCTTTCTTTTCGTCTTGTTTCTTTCTTAGGTACTAGTTTCTGTCATGGAAATTTTTCTATTTTTTACTTTTATATTTTTTGTTACTGTTAATACTCGCTGAATATTCTCTAGCGATTGATGGCCTATTAATAGGTCGCACATGTTATTGGCAAAATGTGGTCTCTCTCAAATGTGTATCTTTCACAAATGCTGAACATCACGTCTAAATAGCTAGTTCGTATGTTTTGAAAAAAAAATATCTGTAAAACTAGATATATGTTAGACTATTTACGTAATAATAATTTGATATAATTTTTTTTTTTCTCATAGAACTTGGTGTGATTTATTTTCCTAGTTATGGCTAACACAGACAAAAAAGCGAAAGAGCAGACAAAAATCATTTGGTGTATTTTTATGAAACTTTTACAAATTATAAGATTACTCGATTACCAATCCGCATATCGCTTTATAGAATTCATTTCAATTCGGGAAGCTATCAGCCAGCAGGCCAAGGAAACACTCTCGCGATAAAAAAAAACCCTATTTTCTATTCCAAGACATGGTCTACCCTTTTACCAAATTTAATCAAAATCCGTTTAGCCGTTTCAGCGTTAAGGAGCAACAAACATACACCACAAAATACCAATTAAAAAAAGTTGCCTCTCAGCTTCGTTAACATTATCAGAAGCCCATATTATAATGAATTTATTATGTAGATAGCTTCAGGAAGCACGGTAATATTATACTTATCACAAGATAATTAACCCAGTTTTTAATTATGCCATTACAGACAGAATAGATAACGATGATGCCAATATATAATACTAACTTCTACCGGCAGCTTCGCCGGCGTGATTTTTTTTATTTCAGTTTCAGCAACAAGCTATTTTTTTATGGTGGGATAAATCATCTTATGACGAATCCCGCCCTTGCGTGGAGCAGGAAACAGTGAAAACACACTTCCTTTCAGAAACCAGATCGGAGCTCTATTAGGCTTCGGCCCTACAGTTGGGCGTCTACATTTGCTGACCACTCCTTAAACCGCGCGGGAACAGAGCGCGCACGCAACAAACCTGCCCCAGTTTCCATACCCCAGTCTCATTAATTCCATTATGGGACATTCTTATCCCTTGTATGCATCGCAAAAGAAGCTTGTGTACTAATAATTTCAGTGTTCTAGGTCCAAAGGTTTGGGCTGGGCGTTAATGAGGAAATGAGTGAATCAGGATTGGTCGCTTTGCCTTTTTATAGGTACATGCAGATATGCTCGGAGTTTCTTTCTTTCTTACGTGATCGTATCAGAAATGAAGATGTTCGCAGGAAAATGAACCAAGGATGATGACATAGCCCAAAGAATCGATAATCTTAAGCGGCAATGAGAAGGGCACATTTCTCGCAGAACAGATGGCCGTTGGGGTAAAAGGTTTTAGAATGGCGACCGCGTACCGGAAGACGCAGTGTTGGAAAGCCTCCAACAAGGTGGATCGATGACCTAGCAAGGGTTGCTGGTATCCAATTGATGCGAGATGCACAGGACCGTTCATTATGGCGACAATTGCGGGAATCCTATGTCCAGCAGTGGACATCTCTTGGCTGAAATGATAATGAAAATGATGAGGATGTGACAGAATGTATCGTAGGGACTCTGCAGAAGGGTTGAAGCCTACTGGGGCCCAGGGTCTCTTTCTGAAAGGAAGGCTTGGCCCCAGTGCGAAGGGCAGAGAAAGAACGAGGTGGAGTGTTTAGTCAGTAAGAATCTGACAATGTCCCCCGCTCCGCCAAAGAGCGGGACTCGTCATTGGATGATTTTTGCCCACCATAAAAAAAGTATAACAATTTATGGTTTTTGTTGCAAAGTCACGGTGTGTCAAACAATTCTCTCTCACCCCGTACTTAGCCTGGACCAGGGCCATTATTCATTCTAGGTTCCAGTCCAATCCATGTAATGTGACCTAACAAGCGTTGCACAGAGAGGATTCCGGGGTGGCTTTTTAAGAGGACACGGGGCCCTCTTCCATTTGCTGATGGTTATCACCAGGGTGGTTTTAGTGAAGTAAGAATCCCACACTCCCTGATCTTTTCCCCAAAAGTCCGCCTTTTGAAGGATTCCCCGAGAAAACAAAAAAGTAAGTCTTGCTATATAGCTCCACGGCGTCACTGCTTCTAAACAAGTATCAATTAGAGATAATCATTGTGTATGTTGTTACTGCTCAAACTATCTCCACTAACTATACAAGCTACTGTTATTCGGTCAACTAGTTAACTGTCTCGACTGTCTCCAAGAGATGTTATCTGTTTAATTGTATGTGGGAAAGCTATACTATGTAGGTAGAGGTATAAAAGGAGAAACGGACTTACTGACGTATCAACGCACTGTCGAAAATACTGGGAGTAGGAACATGAAATTTGGCACAAAGGTTCTTTATTTGACGTAGGTAAGCAGTAAGAAAGGATATTTCTAAAATTCACTGTATAAAAGGATGAAGCTGAGGTCCAAACTTTGCACGGTAAAATCTACTTTTACGCTGGCGAAGCCGCTCGCAGAAGTGAATCAAATAACTTCTCTCGCTCTGGGTTACTGCAATTGGCGGGCAGTGATGCAATCGTTGATGGTGAGGCGCACTAGTTTATGACCTATAACTCCTTGAGGCGCGCGGGAACAGTCCGGATGGGCGGACTGCAAGCTACCCATCGAATAACTTTAAGTTGGACTCGCCGTGCGTTGGGTTGTCCAATGATAGAAATGAGAAGGTTACTTGTAGGCAAGCGTGCCCCAGCGTCGACCACATCATCGCTTACCATCATGTGAGATAGTGGTCAAACGCGAGCCTACACATAATAAAAAGAAATTGAGTGCATTCATGGTGCATTCACATTCACCAATCCACACTGGGCCTGCGTGGTGGGTTACGGCCCATTTCCTCTCCTAGAGAGCAGGCCTGTGCTTTCCAGCTGTGGGAACATTAAAAAGGCTGATTATTATGATTATGAAGTGAGTGAGATTTTTTTGGCATTATCGGGAAATAAACAATGTGTATAATGTAGATTATAATCATTATATTACTTATCAAAGTAATGAATTCTATCACAAACTAATTCATCAAGCGTGCGACTTTCCTAAACATAGATAGATACTCAGATAATATTATTGGTGTGACCGACTTTTAACAAGAAATGGATAAGGCTGATTATGTCATGTTCGTGATTAGATAAGAAAGTAATATATTGTGTATAAAGATAATAGATAATTAGGTAGTGAAATTATCTTTTTCAATCCGATTTGTTTCTTGAAAACTGGCTCTTATTATGGGCTACGATTAAGATCAACATGCCATGTGTGATCAACCACCCTCGTGTTTTTTAGGGGTTAAAAATCATCATCAATGACGAATCCTACTCTTGAGCTGAGCGTGAAACATTGACAGAATCTTACTGACTAAACACCCCACCCCGTTCCTTCTTTGCTCTGGGGCCAAACCTTCCAGAGTCCCTATGCTGTTTTTTTGGGTTCCTTGGGTACCTCATAAGAAAAGTTTTTTTAAGACATTATCACAAATTTTCAGTTTTCAGATTTATTGATATATACCTAGGTACTATGAGATCTTGCTTCCTGGACAAATTTTAGGTTCTAGGACAACAGGAAGTACCCTATGTAATTTTGTTGTGTAAACGGCCGTATCTTTCTTTTAGTAACTTAGAACTTTGTTTTTTTTTTTCACAGCTTCAAGAGACTTGAGAATGAGTGTATGATTTTAATTTCATCTCGATACTTCTACACATTCTCGAGATAAAGGTTGTTGACAGACAAACAGACAGACAACAATCTGATCATTATATGAGTCCCGATTCATCTTTTTCAGGTACAGAACCCTAAAAAAACATCTTAAGTTAAAAGATTACTTAAGTTTGAGCTTGGTAGAAAATTCCTGAGTAGCTACTAAAAACTTTGATACTTTTACACCTTTTACAATGTATTTAAACCTTAATTCATTGAGCTATTATCTTTTAGTGGAGAATTTTCACATTATAGAGGCAATAATGGCGCTGCCGTAGTAAAAGAGTAGCGAACTCTCCTTGTTACAAATTACAATCATTTTTCGACGGTGTGCTTCTTAAGGCTCAGCTCACACAAATGCAAAGCGTAGTCTACAATGCGTTCCATATGAGAATAAAATCGATTGCCATGTTGCGACGTCAGGATTTACTGTCAAATCGAGGCAAGATATATTTAAAATTCAGTTTATTTATAAAAATTTAAATTGTTGACACTGTGAACAAAAGAAGATTAATCAGAATTCAGTTTTTCAATTTTATTCATCTCTGAGTTCCTTAATTTAAAAAAAAAATATTGACAGATACAGATATAGATTTGACAGTTTCGAAATCACGTTCGAAATCATATAAAGATCCGTCGTGATTTCAATATTAACGAGATTTCAAAAAAAATATTCTCAAAACCTTTTAATCTCCATTTAAAACTGAGGTAAAAAATCAGTCATAAAATCGATGATGTCGAGATCTCGAATGATATTACAAAACCAGAGTTGAGTAATTAACGTTGAGATCGAATATCGAAAAAACGAGTTCGGTTTTTCGAAATTCGAGATCGAGATAGCGTTCTCTAGACGCACTCCACAGCGTACTAGGACTCAACGATACGCATCGTTACAACTGTATCAGTGTATGCTGAGCCTAACTGTAAAGTGTGGTTCATTATTTACACTTCCCCATATACCTCTGTGGTGGTAAAACTCAGACATATATATTGCAGTAAATATTGCTTATCAGTGTTGTCTGTCTGTCCATCTGTACACCTCTATCGAAAGCAGTGAAAAAACAAATTTCTAAGTCGTTAAATATGGGGCTGTCTATGATTTTATCGCTCGCAAGGAAATCAATATCTAAGGTACTTCCCGTTGACCTAGAATCTTGAATTTTAGCTAATAGCACAAATAGAGCACCATGTCGTTTCGTCAATTTCGGAATTTTGTTTCGTTGATTCGGAAAAATCTACGAGAATTATGGATTGTGTGTTGAAGGGTAAAATTTACAAGTCCGTGATAAGACCTGTCCTACTGTAGGTATGGATCAGAATGTTGGGCTGTGAAAAAGACGGATGAAAAAAGACTGCATGTAGCGGAGATGAGAATGTTGAGATGGATGTGTGGTGTGACGAGAATGGATAAAGTGAGAAATGAGTATATTAGAGGAAGTCTGAAAGTGGCGCCAGTGACTGAAAAGTTGAAAGGAAATCGTTTGTCTTGGTATGGACATGTGAAGAGGAGAGATGAAACGTATGTTACAAAAAGAGTTCTGAGTTTACACGTGGATGGATGGTGAGGAAGAGGGAGGTCGAAGAAGAGATGGATGGATTGTGTGAAGAGTGATATGAAAGAAAAGGGAGTTAGGGATAGTGTGACGGGTGACAGGACCGAGTGGAAGAAAAATACATGTTGCACCGACCCCAAGTAACATGGGATAAGGGTAGGATGATGAATTATGGATTGTGTGTTGTGTTTTCTATAGTACGAGTATAAAACAGATTTGCTACCACTGTCCCGATGTATGCTTACATCTTTAAAATTACACAACGGATTTTGATGCATTTTTTTTAATAGATACCTAGAGTGATTCAAGAGGAAGGTTTATGTGTAATACTTACGCGTCACGAAACTTATGAATCTTCCCTCCCCTTGTCATTCAATAACACTCTTCGTCAACTCCATCCTTTCCCCTTACCGCATGTAATTTATATATGCACCCTTACCCGTATACAGAACAATTCCTAATTTACCGTATGAAACATATGTTTCCTTCAGATTTTCAGCGACAAATCTTCACAAATATTCTCCAAACAACCTCCAAGACCTTCTTCATATATTCCGTGTACATACATGTTTATGTACATAGCGACCGTGTCTTTACATAGCCGAGAATAAACGTAATTTGCATGCAAAGGAGCCGCGGATGAGTCGCCCGGCTTATCTTCAACGCATTACAGGTGTACAAGTAGGTGTTATACATGTATACTTGCTTAGCATTCAATCAACTTATATACATATACATAACAAGTGTATTTGCTTGTAAATCCACGAGTTTGTAAGCGGCATACATTAACTTTGACAGCTATTTCAGGAAAAGCCTTGGTTAATTTAATTGTGTATTCGAATTATACTCGGAAATTCGAAGACTCACCATGAAGGAACAGGCTCCGCCTAAGGACAGAATTCGTCATTGAATGATTTTTATTACCTACCACAAAAAGGAGTCAGTAGGGCCGAAGTTTACTGGGGCCATAGGTTTGCTTCTGAAAAGTACACAGGGATACTGGAACGTAATGCTAAGAAGGAAGATAGAAGTTGTAATAATTAAAACTCTGACTTCTCGCTCCTAACAAAGAAGATGGAAGTAGGTTTTAATACGTAAAACGCTGACAAGCCCTCCCGCTCCGCCAATTCATTGGATAATTTCCCTCCTAAACATCTGCATAATATACAATTAGTCCTATAAAGTTGCCATTGCTGGAACTCAAGCCTCCTCTCTAGAACAGAGAATGAACCATAATCCACCACGCAGGTCCAGTGCCGGTTGATGGATGTCACATGCCTTCGAATTTTTTGGTTCCAGGACATGCCGGTTTCCTTCACCGATTTGAAAGCAGTGGTAATGAATTAAATTACACAAAATGATGCCTCTAGTTGAGTTTGAAACCGCGACCTACAACTTGTAAATCAGGGACGTTACTACTCGGCAACAAATACTCTCAAAAAAAAAAAGAAATACACCTTTATGAGCAAAAAATAACAACCCATTATGCCTACTTGGTATTTACACAAACCTGTGAGCAATGTGTACGAACAGAAACAATTATTTCAAAAGAAAAGTCCTTGTTTGTACGCTGAGAAACGAGGAACAAACAAGCCTAGCCCAGTTTACTTAGGCATATCACAATGTTGCTCATGAAACAAATATGTGGAAAGACAATGTTTTTAGTGCTGTGTTAAAAATAGCCAGTTTGGCAAACGCAGTTTATTTGAAATTGTCTTATCTTGTGACCCATTGATGTGGTTTTCCACATCATTCGAGTACCGTAATTAGAGACAATAGGTGTCCGTCGCGCGAAGAGTTTAAGGACGCCACACGCGTGAGACAACGGCCCTCACGCTCCAGCCGCCGCCAGAATCCCGATTGTCGGTAAACGTAGCTTAGGCGCGGGCAATGGGTAACTCACCGTCCAGCCGTCCGGTAACTATCCGGACCGATTTCCTTCCACCGTAGGCGTGGGCTTGCAGACAGAGAGCAGTGGGTAACTCACCGTCCAGCCGTCCGGTAACTATCCGGACCGATTTCCTTCCACCGTAGGCGTGGGCTTGCAGACAGAGAGCAGTGGGTAACTCACCGTCCAGCCGTCCGGTGACTATCCGGACCGATTTCCTTCCACCGTAGGCGTGGGCTTGCAGACAGAGAGCAGTGGGTAACTCACCGTCCAGCCGTCCGGTAACTATCCGGACCGATTTCCTTCCACCGTAGGCGTGGGCTTGCAGACAGAGAGCAGTGGGTAACTCACCGTCCAGCCGTCCAGTGACTATCCGGACCGATTTCCTTCCACCGTAGGCGTGGGCTTGCAGACAGAGAGCAGTGGGTAACTCACCGTCCAGGCGTCCGGTAACTATCCGGACCGATTTCCTTCCACCGTAGGCGTGGGCTTGCAGACAGAGAGCAGTGGGTAACGCACCGTCCAGCCGTCCGGTAACTATCCGGACCGATTTCCTTCCACCGTAGGCGTGGGCTTGCAGACAGAGAGCAGTGGGTAACGCACCGTCCAGGCGTCCGGTAACTATCCGGACCGATTTCCTTCCACCGTAGGCGTGGGCTTGCAGACAGAGAGCAGTGGGTAACGCACCGTCCAGGCGTCCGGTAACTATCCGGACCGATTTCCTTCCACCGTAGGCGTGGGCTTGCAGACAGAGAGCAGTGGGTAACGCACCGTCCAGACGTCTGGAAGCTGTCCGGACCGAGCTCAAGTCATCGACGGCGCGTATTGTTTCACTTGCGATGATCATTATGATGTCAGCAAACCGTAGGGGTCCAGAAGAGTGGAAGCCAACTGGGTCCTACGGTTACGGTAAAAGGATAAAAACTTAGCATAGAGCGAATCGGAGTGCCCCATTAAACAGCTGTTATAATCTATATTAAAAAACCTTTTATTGCAAATCTTCTTGGCAACAAAACGTAAGATAATAAAATAAAACAAAGGATATGGTCGCTCTCACGGTTTTGTTGCATCAAACATAATATCTGGTTACAGCATCCGACACATTACGCTTGTTGCAAAAAAATGCTATGATGCCTTTACTAATTGACTGTTCTAATATAAGTAGCTATTTATTCCAGCATGCATGTCCTACGACCAAAAATTCGAAGACATTCAATTTGACATTCACCAAACCGCACAGAGGCCAGAGCCCGCGATCAGAGCCGAGCGATTATTTCCGAAAATATTAACATTTTCATCAAATTTTTTTATTAATTTTTCAATAATATATATAGATTTGAAAAAAAAAACAATTTCCACTTTACGTGTACTAAACAAATCAGTACCAAATTTCGGCTTTTTAGTGCTAACGGTCGCCAAGATTATCCGCGAAGGGACAGGTAAACAGACATAGCGAAAGTATCAGATTTCCTAGTTGCCTACGGACCTCAAAATGTCTCTTAAGTCTTCACCTACTCAAGCAATCTACATTCATTTTCAGTTATATCTCTCGATTCAATCCTCCCAAACATATGACCAGATTGACAGGTTGATACTTATTCCCATACATAGTAATCATTGTAATCAATATCGATAAGTTAATTCATTTGCTATGGAAACTTCCAGAGCAGCCATTTTATTGCAAAGCCAGATATGAATCTGTTATCGGTGCCCCCATTCCGCGGTCCCGTTCTATAGAAACACCATGATAAGGTAATGGTCCTGTCAGCTTCGTGGCGTGACGGTTCAATCTATGGAAATAGAGTTTATCGAAATATGTTATGGAAATGGACTTTTTTTTTATGGTGGGAAAATTCATCTACGAATCCCGCCTTTAGACGGTGCGGGAAACAGTGTCAGACTCTTACTGACTAAACGACCAACCCCAATCCTTCTTAGCCTTCATACCAGGGTCGGACCTTCCTTTCAGAAACTGGACCGGGGCCCCAGTAGGCTTCGGCCCTGCAGTTGGGCCTCTCCAGTTGCTGACAACTCCTAGTGGCGCGCGAGAACAGAGCGCGTCGACGACGACTGGCTTGGTCCGGATTATTACCAGACAACCGGACGGCGCGCTAAGGAACTGGATGTAGAGAGTTCTGCAATCCTGGATTATTAGGGTGTAATGTGGTTTTTGCTGTTAGTCCGGGGTGTGTGGGATTTTTAGCTCAATAAACCCACCCCGGTGATCACCTCAAGTCTGACGTACTTGACCATTGCTTTTTTTTAAAATTAGCCTTTAATTTTTACTGATGGTCAAAGATTTCCCAAACTTCTTCCAGGAATTACAGGTATTCTTCTATATAGCCACCTCAAACCAGCCCTCATGGAAGATATGGGCCTGGCTGTGACGTGGCTCTGGAGTCTTGGGCCCAAATTTTTTAGGTTTGTCGCCTACAAGCTCCTGGCGTACTTTTACTGACTATAACACTCATGTCCTACAGTTGCTTTTGCATTAACCAGGTTTTCCTTTACAGAAATTTCTGTGGCCCTTGCGGAAAAATCTTGATTAGGTCGACAACTGGAAATCAATATAAATCTTGTGTAAAATAATGACAGGTTCCTTTTACACATAGAAAAATGTCATGGTACTTAAAGAGGCTTATTAGGTTATTAGTTTGGAATATCCAACTGTCTCCTGTCACTGTTTTATAGTTTGAGAGAATTTATAAATAAATAAATGAAAGCAATTTAATCTTCTTTGTTTAGAACCATGCATATTCCAGCCCACCTGGAACGGCAAGAAGGAACGGTGGGTCGTTTAGTCAGTAGAAGTCTGGCACTGTCTCGCTCGGGATACGACATTCGATGATTTTTCCCACCATAATAAAAGCCCCTCCCCCCGCCTGGGTCGCTCTATGACGGTCTTGACCAAAGACATCAACAATGATGAAAAATTAGTACTGGCTAATCGTAGACTAAAAAAAGAGCTACAGATTTGTAAAGAACAAATTGGAGAGAATTTGCAAAATCATTTGCACATGAAAAAAAAAACAAAAAAAAACGAATGTTCAAACCGCTTGACAAGCAGTGACGATTTGACAGCTGTAACGATTTTTGGAATTGTGCCAGCTGAATCTGGATGAAATTTGACATCGCATTGTGACCGTGGATGAAATATGGATTAGTCAGTAACATCCAGAGTCTAATGAAATGACTAAAACGGGGGAAAGAACACCAAAGAAATTCAAAGTGGAAATGTAGGCATCGAAGCTCATGGTTACCATTTTCTGGGACAGCGAGGAAATTTTATTCAGTGATTATTTGCTTCATCATCATCATCATCAGCCTTTTAATGTTCCCACTGCAGGGACACAGGCCTCCTCTCTCTAGGAGAGGGAATGGGCCATAATAATCTACCACGCGGGCCCAGTGCGGATTGGTGGATGTCACATGTCTTCGAATTTTTGATTCTAGGACATGCCAGTTTCCTCACGATGTTTTCCTTCACCGTTTTGAGAGCAGTGGTGATGAAATAAATTACACAAAGTAATGCGCCTGGCTGGGTTCGAACCCGCGACCTACGACTCGTAAGTCAGAGCCGTTACCACTCGGCCACCACTGCTCCACACTGCACATGCTATATAACGCATAGACTAACGCTAAGTATTGAGTCAGGCATGTGAGGCAGTCTTAAAGAAAAGACGCGGCAAATTGGCGCGCCTAATGCTTTTTCTGCAAGATAACATTCACCGGTTCTGTGTTCACACAGCTCGAGTTGCGAGGAATGCCTAAAAATCTACGCACTTTAAAGAAACTGACCAATCCACCTTACAATCGAGACTTGGGTCTCAGTGACTTTTTCAATTTTTTACAACCCCACCGAAATCATTTTTTACTACTTTTTTCTTAGCACTTTGTCGGCATGATTGATATACATATTGATACCAAATTTCAGCTTTCTTGTGCTAACATTCACGCTGAGATTATCCGCTGACGGACAGACAGACTTGGCGAAACTATAAGGATTCCATGTTGACTACGGAACTCTAAAAAGGAGTTATGGGGACGAAAATTTTGAATTTGCCATTTTGAAGAGAAATGTAAATATTTTTTTTGTGGAATAAAAGCATTATATTCAGTTTATGAAAAGTTTATTAAACTTGAGGGGGATCACACAGAAAAATAAAAAATAAAACTATATTTCTTTATGCCACGAACTTATCAGCCGTATGATGGTACGGTACGCATGAATGAACTCTGATCCGATTCTGTATGCATATGAATGATGCATATCCGAATGAATGAATTCTATGAATGTATGTATGTATGAATGAATGAAAATAAATGAAATAAAGAACGTAAATATCTCACAAAGAGACAAAGAAATTGTTTAATTTATGATAACTTCATGTGGCCTGGGTATAAAGTAGGTCAAAAGGCGAGCTTTACTTTTTGTAACTTATTCTCTAATAGTCTTTGATTTCGGTTTTGGAGTCATTTGATCTTGAATATTTAAGCTTGGTAAAAAAAATAATGTTCTAAAAGTTTTAAATACGAATTTCTCACGTCTCACACGTACCTACGTACTTACTATATTTGTGCTTAGTTGATGGCAATTAATCTGCCTTCCAGTAAATAGACTAGCCAAACCAAATCAAATCCAACTTCTGACTGTGAGCGACATCTACCCTCAATTGCAGATAGCTATTCAAATGGCAAAGCGAAGATGCATTACAGTACATCCATGTCATCGCCTATTTCACCACGTAGTACAATGCTACACTAACAGATGGCGTTACTAGTTTGACGATGTGCTGAAACAATGGTAGTACCCCTCTCTTTTCAGCTAGGTATTTTACTACAAACTACACCAATAGATGGCGTTGCTAGTTCGACCACGTGCTGAAACAATGTCATATAATCGCAATCATCTTTATTTTGTTTTGGTTAGCGCCGGTCTCAAGTTATATTATCATTTCGTATCGTTTGATTTCATATCAGTCTGCTTCTTACGCACTGAGTATTTGTCGTGTCATTTGGTGAGTTTAATTTCCATTATCGTTTTAATTTCTAACAAACAACTCGTGACTCTAATCTATTGCCTTTTGACCTGTTTGTATTGTATTTCTTAGTTATTTCCCTCAAGACGTGGATGGTGTAATATTGCTTAGTAAAACGCCATACGCTTGTTTGTGTCACATTTCGTAGTAGGTACCTAACTGTGAAGATTTAGTTGATTTCACGGTGGTAGTATTGGTAATAAATCTTGCGTTGTTAAGCTGTTAACCAACTTGGCAGTTGAAAGAGGTTCTGTTTATAAATTAGGTAAGAGATACGTTGGTTTATATTTCCGATAGGTATATCACACCTACTAATTGTTTATTCATCAATGTACTTAGTTTTGTAAGAAACTAGTTCACTTATTTAGATAATTTTGATTAAAAAAACAGGAATTAACCGAAACAAATACAGTAATGTCGTATTATGTTGTCCCTGGGGTACAACTTTGGCCCAAACTCATTAACATAATAAGTAGGTACCTACCTAGGACTTTAAACAGTATCCCGTTTTCGTGTTCGGCCACAGGAATTCGACTTTAGGCTCTAGACGGACGGACCGTAATTCAACTGCAATACAATTGCAAATTGCAGTTCGGATGCAGTTTGAATGCAGCTGACACGTCTGCAATTTGACTGGATTGCAGTTGAACTGCAGTCCGTCTGTCTAGAGAGCCTAACTATATCTTCTTACCTACATATTATATCATTTATGTCATGTGGGAGGCCGAAGGAGAGATGGATGGATTGTGTGAGAAGTGATATGAAAGAAAAGGGAGTTAGTGATAGTGTGACGGGTGACAACTGACAGGATAGAGTGGAAGAAAAAAACATGTTGCGCCGACCCCAAGTAATATAGGATAAGGGTAGGATGATGATGATCATATGTCATGTGTCGGTAGGTAGATACCTACTACCTCATGTAGAGCCGGTATTTTATGACCGGTATTCAAATCTCATTGATAAAGTAGATAGCTATTTTTAAACATTATTATTTTCAAGTTTTGCTTCACCAAACTGTCTTTAATAAATTAATCAACTGTATTGCCTCATGAGAATTAAGGGCCATTAAACCACCGATAATTTACCTAATTCCCATCATAATTTCGGTTTTAACCTTAAAACCTAAATATTTATATCATATTTCAAAAGTAACAGCATCCATCATCATTATTCAGAGATTTATGTCCAATTAAAACGCGTGATCATGACCGACCTATGAAGTTACGCAATAAATTATATTGCCCTAAAAACATTGAAATTTAGAGCAGTCTTCGGTACACTGACCGACATTTTAATAAAAAAGTACTTTATTTTTTAATTTTATCTTTACAAATCGATAGTGTTTCATTACCGGATAGACCCTCCACGGGATTAAAACGACCAAAATTTAACGGTGTACCTATAAATACATATAGTGTGCAGCTCTATTCCTTTTTCTCTATCGCAGGAAATAACTATCGAAACCGTTAGGATAAATTGGTATCATGCTTGCGAAAATACTGGGCACTGTTCCACAGATTTTTACTTCTTAGTCATAATCATACTCATCATCAGCAGCCTTTTATAATGTTCTCACTACTGGGATACAGACCTCTTCTCTAGGAGAGGGAATGGGCCATAATCCTCGAGGGCCCAGTGCGGACTGGCGGATTTCAAATGTCTTCCTTCACCGTTTTGACAGCAGTGGTGATAAAATAAATTATACAAAGTAATGTGTCTACCTGGGTTTGCTACAGGATTTTTTGCACAACGTACTATCGCACCAATAAAGCATCGAAGGTACAGCAGAATTATCGACACATCATTGATAGGAGTACCTAATAAAAATCGAATCATTAAGTTTCGCAGTCAAATAAGGAACAAATTGTGATTGGTCTAAGGGATTATCAATAGTCAATCGCATTGCATGACTAGCGTTTAATTTTGTGACGTGTCGATAAACTGTTTGCAATGACCGGAGGTACAGATAAGCGTCTGGCGTACCCGGGGCAATCAGCCCTGCTTTACCAGAATATGAGATATATTTTTGCCACTACGTGAACGTTTAGTTTAATAAATAGTTAATTACCATAAAAGGATTGACACTCTTGAGATGTGGTGCTGGAGGGGTTTACTTAGAGTAGAATGGACTGCTCATCGCACTAACGTTTCCATTAAAAAAAAAAAACTTTCATCGGTTGTACAACAGTGAAATCTTGAAAATTTTAGAACAGTGAATTTTAAGTTCCTATTGTTCATTTTTATTTTTGGTGTGCAATAAAGAATTTATCTATCTGTCTAACAGTGAATCATTATGATGTTTGCACATATCATACGCAATGAAATCTCTTTGGAACGTTTATTGGTATATAGGAAGAGTAAAGGGCCAGCGTTCTCGCGTCCGATCTCCTTCCAGATGGACAGATCTCATTAAAACATCTTCGAAGTTTTCCCTTATTGAATATACACGAAGTAGGTACCATGAGAAGTCATGGAGAAGTTTCGCAAAAGCCGCAACTAACCTACCAGACGATCCATGACCACCACCACTACGCCAGGAATGAACGACTGAGAAGAAGAAATTGTTAATAATTTGACTGGCCTTTTGGTTTAGTGGTGAGTGGCCCTGACTGCTATGCCGTAGGTCGAGGGTTCGCTTCCCACCCAGGCCAAATGTTAGTGGGATGAGCACGATCATTTATTATGTGTCAGGGTATAATTTATCTATATGTATGTATTTAGAAATATATAAGTATGATTATCAGTTGTCTAGTACTCATAACACAAGCCTCTGCTTAGCTTGGGACTAGATGACGTTGTGTGGTAGTTGGAAAATAACTATATTATATTATTATAAATTAGACACTTAACGTAATCAGCCCTTTAGTGTTCCAATGCTACAAGGGCATATTATAATAACTCTGGCATTCTCGCTAGGAGAGGTTAAAACCACGCAAGCCCAGCGTAGGTCGGTGGATGTCACACATGTCTTTGAATTGTCATTCCATTACATGTTTCCTCACGACGTTTTCCTTCTCCGTTTTGAGCACGCGACAGGGCCACTCATAGATATATCAAACAGGGGCCACTGTTCAAGACCTACCTGCGTTTATTTTTGCACAATAAATAGGTATAAATAACAATTAATATGAAAATCTGATCAAAACTTGTGATAAAATAAAGTAGGAATCAGCATTTCCAATTTTGATATGAGAAAGAGTGGGTGGAAACATATCGCCTTAGATTATAAAACAAAATGTGTGACAACATTTTGTTTTATAATGTAAGCATATCGCCATCTCTTTTCTATGCACGTAACCTGGCAGTGACGTCACATTTCAATATGTGGATCCCTTTTCTGTTACTTGACAGTTTCCCTTTCCATCAAATTTAGAAGGTTTCTTCATTACTTTGAATTTGAACAGATTAAAAAAACAATACATTTGTGATTTTGTATAAAGTTACTTTTGGATACCGTGTACCGGAAGACGTAGCGTTGGAAGGCCTCCCACAAGGTGGACTGATGACCTGGCCAGGGTTACTGGAATCCGATGGATGCGAGACCCATGGGACCGGTCGTTGTGGCGACACTTGGGGGAGGCCTATGTCCAACAGTGGACGTCTTTCGACTGAAATGATGAGGATGACTTTTGAATACAAAACCTTTAAAAAAGTTATTAAAAAGGTACCCTCATGGTACCTTTTTGTGTCAATACAAGGAAAATATAAAATATTCAAAATATTTGACCTTTAAAAGTCAATTATGTATTTAATAACCATCGAAAAAAAAAAACAAAATACCCACCTCGTCTTTAGCATGATGATCTATGGTCACCAGCTGGTAGCCATAAATAATAGATTAGGTGTAGTCAAAGGTGGGCTATGTATGTTTATATGGGAATTATTTTATTTGTAATTTTTAAATGGACGTGATAGACTTCACTCATGGTTTGCTAAAAGAAAGTTCAACTTTGAACTCTATAAAAACTTTATGTAAGTAAGAAATACTGTACAAAGGCGGGCTATAAATTGGGTGTACTATAAAGAATTAATCTCAAAATTTTAATAATAGTTTTTAAAAGCAATAACAACTCTAATTTATAGGTAGCAATTAAATAATAATAATAATAATAATCACCAATTCAAAATTAAATCTCTTTCTTTGTAACCGTGGTGTAACTGTCTTCACTCGCATCGTGGTTAAAGTTTGTGATTATTAGGTAATGATTAGGTATTTGTAAATACTAAAATATGTTGAAAGAACGCTCCCAAATGGGGAGCGTTATTCCAACTTTTGGACCTTCTACCGCCCCCACGAAAAGGTCTAGCTCCCCCTAGATGGCGGTACCACTCCCGTTGGGAATCTATGGACTAAACCAACAAGTTTAGTGGTTTTAGGTTATGAACTTGTGACCCATTTTATTCAAGTCAAATTATGACTACAGGTACAGCTGCTGTGTGACCTGAGCTCATACACCATCATTTCATGCGAACGTTATCCACTTGGCATATAATGGTATGTTCTTTAAACCATGCATTCACCCTTATAAACCTAACTCAGGTGCTTAATTAATTTATACTTTTGCTTCCCGGGATTGAAAAAGGTTAAAGGCTGCAAGGTATGAGGAGCTGGAGTTTTTATTTATTTACTAGCTTTTGCCCGCGGCTTCACCCGCGTGGTATTGGGGTTGGGGTTAGGGTTTCCGGGATAAAAAGTAGCCTATGTCCTATTCCAGAGTGTATCCTATGCCTGTGCCAATTTCATCCAGATCCGTCTAGCCGTTTTGGCGTCATTGAGTAACAAACATCTAAACATCGTAACTTTCGTATTTGTAATATTAGTAAGATTTTACTTTTTAAATACCGTAATTAGAATAGTGTAATATCAACAAGTTACGTCAGTTATTTAACTTTAACAAACAAAAATAAGGTCTTTCTGTAGACATGCACCATTGCACACCATATAGGTACACGTAACGGCATAAGAAACTCACTCTATGGTTGGAGGTACTACACAAACCCACTCTTCAAATCCAATCAATTCACATAAAATGTGTTTTTGTTACAAAAAAAAAATATTTAAAATAAGAACAATTTAAGTCCACGTAGTATTTTTGTAAGAAGTTAAGAAAGCAATACAAAAAGTCACCATTCCCTTTGAAGCGAATTTGTGAGATTCCCGAGTTACATCCCGAGCTAAGAGAGGGATACCTAATGTAGTTTGCCGTGCTAGACAGAGTGACTTAATGATCATCTAATATTTTAAGTTATCAACTAAGTAAATATGCTTAGTGGAATGCAATAAATTCATTTATTTCTTATTATACACCTTACTTAGCCTAACACACGACAAACATTAATAAAAATAAGTGTACAGTAGGCAGGCTTATTGCACACGAATAATATTAGTTTATACACACATCACCCAGTGACACAGAGACAAACAAAATTAAAGAACTGGATTCTAATTAAACTTTTTTCGTTTACGGTTCGTAAATAAATAAAATTTAAAATACGTCCTGTTTTCTTCACCTTACAAAAATTCTTCGATTTGACAGTATGACACGACGTCACAACATGGCAATCGATCCTAGTTTATATGTATACAAACACACGATTCCAATGCTCCTCAATACCTTCGTGAACGCTTTGAGTATTTCATTCCGAGGGGTAAACCCTGTCGCACAACCAACTCTCTTCTCCTTCGTACTCCGCGTCACACTTCCAGCCGCTACGATGGCTCCTTTTCTGTTACTGCAGTGCGTCTTTGGAACTCCCTCCCACATTCTCTTCGTGACAGCCCATCTCTGGAGGTCTTCAAGAGGAAAATTAAAGAGCACTTCCTCTCACAATTGACATAATATATTGTATTTACTAGTATGTACGTATATTTTTATATATTTGACTTATTTATGTAGGTTTATATAGTAATAAGTATATAGGTTTATATTGTGCACTTGATTCTACCCTAGATCGTTTTCTCTCTGTGTTATTCAAAGGTTTGCTGGCAGAAAACTCATTGTTGAGTTAAGCTCGCCTTTGTACATGAATTTACTAATTACTGTGTACTATTACATGTTTTTGTGTATAATAAAGAATAAAGAAAGAATACGATTTAACAAAGCAACATACGGGCGAAAAGGGGATGTGAAGGGAGGGGGAAGAGACCACGACAGCTGGCGCCAAGATGGTCTTTTGTTATTATTTGGGGTCTCACTCTCAGGTACCACAATCCGGTCATAATTGCCATAACTCGGATTTTGTATACTCACTCAAGTACCTCTAGTGCTACTGTAAAGACGAAGACATTTTATTAAAATTCTATCGAGACCCTATGAAAGCTCGGTAAGTGCAGAAAAGTTGGCTCATCTAAAAACGCCATCTAGTAATAAAATTTAGCACTATTTGTCTGGCATTCATGCTGAACTGAACTTTTTTGGTGCAGTCGAGAGACACAAAATTATTATTATTATCTTTATTTTTTGTGTTTTTTTTTGTTATTTTATTCTTTACGTGTTACCCAACTATTGTGTTTGAGCCTTGTGCTGTACCAATTAAATTACGAGTATTTTTCTTCTTCTTCTACTATTTACTATGGTTTCTTGAATAAATTATACAAAGGGATAAAACAAATTGATGTGACTGGCCTGTTGTTCTAGTCACTAGTGGTTAGTGGCCCTTACTGCTATGCCAGAGGTCGTGTGCTCGATTCCCACCCAGGACAAATGTTTGTGTGATGAGTAGGATCATTTGCTCAGTGTCTGGGTGTAATTTATCTATAATATGTATGTATTTAGAAATATATCAGTATATTTATCAGTGGTCTAGTACCCATAACACAAGCTCTACTTAGCTTGGGATTAGACAGCGTTGTGTGATAGTTGTGGAATATAAAAAAATGAAGTAATTCTTTTTTATTCCAGAGCTGCAAAATGTCGAAGGTAACCCCGAACCCTGCTAAAGCGTTGCTACGGACGGAGATCGCGGCTCGCATCGCCGCACTCACCACTGAAGAGAAGAAGAGACAATCGGAGATCGTGTACAATAAGGTTTACTTTCTTTCTTTATTCCTGATGGCTCGTTCTTGACGTCAATCTCAAGACAAAAGTGCGTAAAAAAAATGAATAACGCCTGTTGTACAGTACGGCCGTCGAATCTTGGCTAGTCTGAAATTAGGCTGCGAATTTTAGCGCTTGAAAACTCGTATAAAAATTAATGTTTTGAAAAAATGCCTAAAACAATTTTTAACATCAATATTACCTGCAACGTACGAAATTAATTTCTTTAAGTTAACATCAGCTGAGCGAGTCTAATGACCTGTAGTTAGTTAAGACCGACTACTCAATTAAATTAATTAAAGGACGCTTAATATTTTAATTTTCTCTCTACAATTCGATAGCGTTTGAAATACCGGATCGATCCTCAACGGGACTAAAACGATCATTTAGCCGTATATAACTGTAACCCCCTCGAACGATGACGGGCATTAATACCCTTTCTTAAAATAAACAAAAAAAAAAGTAAAAAAAACTTTCACTAAATTTGTCTACAAAACAAATATTATATAAAAATCAAAATTTACGCTAAAATAAATTTCGTAAGAATGTGTAAAAAAAAAACGACAATTAATAATTTTTCAAAGTCATCAAATTATACAGACGCATGCACAATTGGCGCTCAAGGTGTATATGTTATTCTATTTGATTTTTTTCCTATCTTCCAGGTGATCAACCACCCGTGGTACAAATCAGCGAACCGCATAGCTCTGTACATGAGCACTGACCAGGAGATCAACACTGCCCCCATTATCAGCCACATCCAGGCTCGAGGGGCTTCAGCCTTCGTCCCACAGTACGCTGGTGGAGTCATGAACATGTTACTGTTGGAGCCTGATGATGAGAAGAACATGTTCATCACCAGGCATGGGATTGCTCAGCACTCGAAGAATCAGAAGAGGGAAAATGCTGTTGAGTCAGGTTCGTTTGAAGCTGTGTCATCCTTATAGATAAGAGCATCGCCATGTCCTCGTCGGGGCGATTGCGACGGCGGCGATCTCTCGCGCCGGGCCTTGGTAGAGGCTGTTTGATATATCTATGGTAGAGGCCATGGTCCGGAGCCAGGAAGAGTGGCAGGCGGTCGCCCCTTTCTGCGAAGCAGTAACGCTAGCAAAGGAGGAGGCCGACCGCATAAGGCAGCGGAGTTCACGCCCCAGACGCCGCCGCGATTCCGATCCCAATTTCCGGCCATCGTAGGCGGACGGTGAGCAATGGGTAGCTCGCCGTCTGGTTGTCTGAGGAGGAAAGGATGTTCCGGCCCCGGTATGAAGACTAAGAAAGAATGAATGGGGCGGGTCGTTTAGTCAGTAAGAGTCTGACACTGTTTCCCGCTCCGCCCAAGGGCGGGATACATCACACTAAAGCGGGGATTATATTATTATTAGACCGACGCGCGACGCACACATGGATGACGTTTGAGTGGTAGCGTCTCGTTGTGTGACGTTGCGTGGCGTGGCTCTAATGTAGCTCTACATGTCTTGTTGATCATCATCAGCCTTTTTAATGTACGGACAGACAGACGGACGGACAGACTTGGCGAAACTATAAGGGTTCCTTGAATAAAAGCATTTGTAGAATTAGCTTATAGTTGGAGTCTCATCATCAGCCTTTTCAGTGTACCCACTGCTGGGACACAGGCCTCCTCTCTAGGAGAAGGAATGGGCCGTATTCCACCACGCATCTAACATTGCCTACATAATATAAATTAAGCCAACCCCAGTAAATATTACAAAAGCACTTGTGTTGGGGCTGTCTCATTACTTTCCATACAAACCAAAATTGCAATGTTGGGACTATAACTACAAATTTATGTATAAAAAAAAGAAAAAAAAAACCAAAGTGAGAAAAAAATGTGTAAGTGCAATACTAGCTATACTATGTCTTCCTAATTTCTTTTCTTCTCATTTCAGGAGGTCTAGACCTGGTCATAGCTCCAGGAGTAGCGTTCTCCAAGTCAGGAGACCGATGCGGACACGGCGGTGGCTACTACGACAAGTTTCTCGCCAAACTCAGGAGTAACCCTGAAACGGCACCTAAGGTATACATAATTATACATATTCCACAACTGTCACACAACAACGTCTAGTCCCAAGCTAAGCAGAGCTTGTGTTATGGGTACTAGACAACTGATAAACTTACTTATATACGTACGAGTATTTTTAATTCTAAATACATGCATATAATTACATAGTATAATACAAAGTTGCTTATCACTGTCCATATGTATGTATAGATCTTTAAAACTACGCAACGGATTTTGGTGCGGTTTTTGTTAATAGATAGAGCCATTTAAGAGGAAGGTTTATATGTATACACATATTTGATATCTGCATTGTACCCGTGCGAAGCTGGGGCGGATCACTTGTGTTATATAAGTTTTATAGGTATTTGATTGTTTGTAGGGTGTGTGTGGTGTGGGTGGGTACTCACTGGGTAAGTGGTGAATGAATAAAAGTCTTCGTTGGTATCTCCTGGTGCATTTTCTTCCACACACAACACAACAACACAATAATGGAAGGCGCAGATAGGTCAAGCACTAACTGTCTATAATAGTGGCGATAACCAAGTATATGTTGTTAAATTACGTGAACTACTTTTTATCAGCGCGAGCGCACGTCCATCTCTCGGATAGCATAGACCGTGACTGGTGAGAAACGAATATAACAACGCGGAGGTAGAAGGAAATACATCGCCGGCGCGTCATCGACAGTGTGCGTGTCCAATGCGTCACGTCAATTGTCTGTATGATGTTCAGTATTAGTGTATATTTGTACTGTTGATAACTTAGAATTGTATCATTACATAGTATAAAACAAAGTTGCTTACCGCTGTCCCTATGCTTAGATCTTTAAAAGTACGCAACGGATTTTAATGCGTTTTTTTTAATAGATAGATAGATAGATTCAAGAAAAGGTTAATTTGTATAATACGAATCTGGGGTGGGTCGCTAGTATATAAATAAATGTATGTGTATGTATCTGTAAATATATATATATATAAATAGATGTTGGTTATTAGTATATTGATTGTTTATATGTTGGGCTAAAACTGTATAAATATGTACCTATATGTGAGTCATCATAGGTACTTTAACAAATAAATCAGACCTTTGTTTTCACTAGGTGGTCTTACAGAGAGAGCACTGAGCAGTGTTCTCTCTGTAAAATCAGTTCTTGATAACTTCTATTCCTATTACGAGACGTTGTTAATTCTATTTTCCAGGTGGTGGCAGTGGCGTTCTCATGTCAAGTGGTAGACGACGTGCCAACCAACGAACAGGACCAGAAAGTTGATGCTGTTATATACGCCGAATAAACTAGTGATACCACATGTAGTACAGTCGGTGACCGAAGTTACTTAGCCCACCGCCTTTGAAAAGCTATTAAAGGGGTAGGTTTGGTAACTTACGGCGCAAAACCTACTATCGAGATAATTTCTGCCTGCTCACTTAACAAAATGTCGCTTGAATCCTGCGGCGCGGGGTCAAACCGTAACTTTGAATTTTTCGTTTCGAGTGCAAGTAAAAATGAACTTAGCAGTGGCCAGGCGGCAGTGTCTTCGATAGTACCCTAGCTAAATTATTAGGGGAAATATATGTAATTTTTTTAACTAAATTAATTTTTAACACCTTAAACGCAAGCGTTTAATTGTTTTTTTTAATAATCAACAACAATAAATTTAAAAAAGTATAGAGTTGCTATATGAAAGAGAAGTCGGACGTAGAATTTGACGTCATAGTTCGTCACGCCCATAAAGCCGCACTAAAAAAAGCGACTACAAAAAAAACATCGAAACGTAAAAAAAAATACAAAAAAAAAATACGTTTTGAAGATACATACATAAATATTTATTTAAAATTGTTATCTCTAGTTTGATTATTTACCAATTTTGATATTAATTTTACTGTTGATATTCTATTTTTGTGTATTTATTGCTATTATACTAACTATAACAAATAATATTTATATAACATTTTTTTTTGCATGCTTTTCCCCTAATATGACGAAATTCACATATTGACGTAAGACTAGAATTCTCGTAATAATAAGAGATATTAATTTTGTTAAAGCTTATTGTATTTATGGAAATTTGTTCCTAATATGTTTTTTATTTTGTGCCAAATGATATTTTGAATAGTATTTAAGCAATAACTGTTATCTTGTAATATTTTTAAAATAAAAAACAAAGAAATTATACATTATTACTTTATTTAATTTATTTATACTGAAAAAATACATTAGCACTTTGTGCAAACATTTAAAATGATCACTAATACAGATTACGAAAGTCGAATAAGTACTTATAAAAATATACTAAAAGGTACAATAATCACATTTATTCCGATCACAAATATTTAAATTTAATAAAAAAGGCCACAATATATAATTTAACATGGCAATACAGTTATTTTCCTGTTGTTTCTATTTTAATTTTATAGAATGGTAACACTTATTAAAAAATAAGATAGAACTAGGAATTGGCTATGGCCATGGGGACACAAAAAATAATAATTTAAAAACACATTTATATTTATTACAGTTATGTGGCCATTATATCTTAAAAACTAAACTAATTATAACTAGCTAATGGTTTCCATAACATTGAAGAAAAAAAAAGAAAACAGAGAATAGGTACATAGATTTAATAAATAGGAAGATTTTTTATGGTACTGGTTTTTGTTAAAATGTTTTATGGCACCAAATGATTGAAAAAAAAATACCAATATAAATAAATACTTAAAAAAATATATATATTGTCGTTTAACAGAATTAAAAACTGTGACATAGAATTTATTGTAATAGGCACTAGAATTATTTTATTCGTATGTTTATATAACAATAAATAGTAAATATGATAATTTTAGTTAATACCTTTAGCTATCAGAATAGCGTATACATTGAACCTAGTTTATATTAAATCATAATAATTTACATCTTTCGGTAAAGATAAGCCATTCTGAAGACTAGGTTACCGAATAGACAAGTTATAACACACATGATAGCATTATTTTGAACAAACTACAAATATAGGATATTGAAAAGTACACTAACTCAGTGAACACAGATCTGGGTGCTCACACTCTATTCGCGATAAAATTAGACATAACCTTTTTTACTATCTCTTTAACCGATTTGAACTTCTATTCCGTAGGCATCAGGATGGCATTCAAACTAAAAAAGTCTTAAAAAAGCCAACTATTATATATCATTCCACCAACTTAATAAAAATCAAAATCGGTTGAACGGACAGTAAATAGGTTTCCTTAAATGTCTAATGTTATTTTGAACGGAGTATAGTTCGAGTTGTTTTTACATCAATGCGATCGAACGTTTACCGCTTTTGGCTCTCTGATTGGTTAAGAGCTCGGAGCGAGCCAATAGGAGCGCTGAACATCATAAACTTGTTGATTGATCGCGTTAACGTAAAACAAACTTGCACTAGGTCTAAGTTAGTAGTTAGTAAGTCATCAAATTACTTTTCTCGATGTGGTTGGGGCGAGAGAGCGAGTAAGCCATAGAAATATAATATCTATGTAAGTACTAATATAGTGTCAACCTTTTACTGACTCATGCAATGTATAAAATGTCTAGATAGTTGGAATCTATATATTTAACTACAACAAGAATTAAAAGAAGAATTACTACGATAATAGTTCCTCGAATCAGCACAAACTTTGATTTGCAAATCTTATGCCGTAAATTAAAAAAAAAAGCCTAAAATTCAAATTAAGTCAAAAAGATTGTATCCCACTATCAAAGTTCTTTTTAACCAATAATTATAATAAAAACTACAGCTATTATAGTAATTGTATAATAATAATGAATTATTACTTATGCTACAAATAGTTTTATACTAATAATTGCTTAATTTAATTTTAAATTATTTTTAATTATTAACGAAGTCTAAGCCTACCAAAATATAGCACAGTGGTTCTCAATATTTTAAAGATTGATAATCTAAATATATTTATTCATATGTAAAATTACAATTTTCGCTCTCATTGAAATATTTCAACACGTAATTTTTTTGCCATGTAATGGAATGTTCATTTTGTACTCGTCAATTAAAACACACAAACAAAAATAATTGCGAAGATGTAAAATTAAACCGCAAATTTAATTTAATTAAATATTAAAATCGCCTTACTCATCACTCTTAATTTTGAAATGTTATTGAAAACATAAAACAGAATTGATTTATAAACAACAGAGGGTTCAGTGCCAGTTAGTTTAACGTTAACGCGATCGACACGTTTATCACGTTCGGCGCTCCGATTGGCCCGCTCCGAGCTCTTAACCAATCAGAGAGAGGAACTTAGCAAACTTTTTCATCGCGTTGTTGACGTAAAAACCACTCGCACTCGTTCCTTTTCTCTTGAATCCTTGAGTTAAAGGAAGAAGAAAAAAGGAACGTTCAAATAGGTTTATTCTTTAAAACAAAGATTATTCGAATCGTCTAATCATTTGATTAGGTGTTAGATCGTCTAGTGTAAAATAAACATATAATAAAAATAAATATCTCAAAACCTTCATGTAATAAACGCAAATTGAGAACACCTAAACGTATTTTTTTAATTTTATTTTTATCATAAAACTAAGTAGGAAGGCACTTAACATACCTAGATAAATATTTTCTAACATCGAATTGTCCGAATAGGTTATATTTACAAAATTAACTACTTAACTTTAACTTAATGCTAACTTAAACGTACCTTACTCAAATTTTCGATAGTGGAATCCAAATCGTTTGCTTTTTAAGCATGGAATTTTCAAACTTAGCTACAATTTTCCAAATAAAATATTTTTTTTAAATCTTACAATAACCTAATCTATTCACTGAGCTCAAAGCTTAGAGTTATACATAAGTATTTTTCAGAAAGAATCTATCTTATGACAAAAAAGTGAGCTTAATGTGAATTGTGTCAGCTCTCATTTTTGTAAAATATCGTGATCTTAATTTCCTTATTACTTGATGGTATATTAGCGTTAAACCATCAAGATCACTTCATTAAATCAAATTCCGATGAATCCTAAAAAAAAAACATAAGTATATGATGAAACACTGAACTTGCAAAGCAATGCCTGCCATAAAGTCTATTCATTAACCTTTCGTATGCCGTAATTAAAGACACAATTAACAAGCCATTGTATCACGCATAGATCTACGCACTGACATACGAAAATTTAATCTATATCCAGATAATACGATTCATATGCGGAACCCATCACAACGAAGAGTCCATATTATGGCGCTTCCATAGCTAGTGCCGTGAATTAATGCCATGAATAATCATACGTAAGGCTCTAGACTAATTCAACTGCTAGAATCGTGCTGAAGTGTGCAGTTTACACGATTGCACTGAACCGCCGACTGCAATTGAACAGCAATCGGACTGCACGGTTGGTTTGCAGTTCTATTGCAGTCGTGTCAACTGCATTCAAACTGCAATTTGCGGTTGGATTGCAGTTGAAATGCAGTCCGTCTGTCTCAGTGGCGTAGCTAGTCCCACAGGTACCCCGTATCAAAAGTCCTTCGGGGGCCCCGTATAAAAAAAAAGTATTTTTATTACAGATGCTTAGTTGCCCTATGAGACGGTTGTGGATAACATGTTGCGAATTTTTGCCTAGGTCGGGGCCTCTGTACCGCGGGGGCCCAGTATAATTGATACGGCAGATACGGCGGTAGCTACACCCCTGGTCTGCCTGGAGCCTTAATCGTACCCGCGTAAACCGCTCTCATTCACGTTCACGCCTGCTTATGGAGCTTCACGCCAATAATCTGGAGCCGCCATTACCCTTAATAGCATTATCTAGAAATAATCTAAAGCTGTATATCAAGATCTCACAGTACCTTCCCACGTCCCAAATCTGCGTGTCGTGAATGCATAAGGATTAGTTATGAGTGCCAACATTCCAAACAGCTTTTGCCGGTGCCAACGTCTCGGCAGGAATCTTAGATATTTTATAAGGAGATACATAAAGCAGTCAGGGAGTTGGAATGCTTAAAGAGGACTTTTAGAATGTTGGTTCTAAAATCGAGATTAGATTATTTATGTACAGTAAATGTATGATGTACCTATGTACTCAACTTTATTATTTTGTCTGCCTAATTCTTAATTAGGCATGCTTCATCATCATCATCATCAGCCTTTTTAATGTTCCCACTGCAGGGACACAGGCCTCCTCTCTAAGAGAGGGAATGGGCCGTAATCCACCACGCGGGCCCAGTGCGGGTTGGTGGATGTCACATGTCTTCGAATTTTTGGTTCTACGACATGCCGGTTTCCTCACGATGTTTTCCTTCACCGTTTTGAGAGCAGTGGTGATGAAATAAATTACACAAAGTAATGCGCCTGGCTGGGTTTGAACCCGCGACCTACTACACGCAAGTCGGGGCCGTTACCACTCGGCCATCACTGCTCTCAAAGGCATATATAGGCATGCTTGCTTTAAGGTAATGTTACCAAGTGGTTTTTTTTTATGGTAGGCATCGATCACTGATAATTCATCAGTGATCATTTATCAGTGATCGATGATGGTAGGTAAAAATCATCCACTGACGATTCCTCGTGCGCCCCCTCTTACCGTGTGTTAGTGGTGGGTACGTTACCTAGCGGGTTCCTTACCTAGTGGATAACTTCTTTGAGAGGTAAGATGAGAGTACCTCATCTAATAAGTATCTTACCGAGTGGGAACCTAACTGAGTGGGTACCTTACCTAGTAGGTCCTCTGCAGGGGCCCTTCAGGGTCGAAGCCTCCTGGAGCCTAGGGTGGTGCAAACTGTTACCTCGACTCCAGGAATAAGGCAAGGATGGTACGGGGTAGGTTTTTTAGTCAGTAAAAGTCTGACACTGGTTTCCCGCTCCGCCCAAGAGCGGGTTTCGTCATTGGATGATTTTCACCTACCATAAAAAAAAAACCTAGTAGGTCCTGCGGTTCTGTGGCTAAAAGATTAAAAATTATAAGAGATATGATTCAATTTTCAGGGGCTTACATATACACCTAAAATGGTTAATGAATGCATGTTTTGTAACATTGATACATGTAAAACGGTTTGGGTCTACCTAGTACCTACTCGTAAAGTTGTTAAAAGAAATAAAAGGTCGTTATGACATTTGTATTTTGATTATCTAGCGGCTTTTCCAATGTAGTGTAACTACTATTAAAATAGCACAAATGGGTGTAACTTACGCCCAATGCAGTTATGCCAATCAGTAGCATCACCGTAGAGACTCTGCAAAAGGGTCGAAGTCAACTGGGGCCTAGGGTGTCTTTCTGAAAGGAAGGGTTGGCGCCAGTGCGAAAGGTATACAAGGAACGGGGAGCAGTGTATAGTCAGTAAGAGTCTGACACTGTTTCCTGCTCCACCCAAGGGACTCGTCACTACATGTTTTTTACCAACCATAAATAAAGAAAATCAATGGCACTAAAAGGATTGGTCCATTTTTTGCGGGTCACGGTTAGCATATGGGGTCAGAGGGTTAAAGCCCTGACACCGCTCGCCACGCCACCTTGCGGAGGAAAAAAACGGCGGACTAAATTAGCTGCTACTACATCAGAGTCCATCATTTTATTGTGTTTTTTAGTTTCATTCCAAGTAACTTTCTAGAGTCTCAAATATAAAAATAGACCCTTTATTTATTAACGAATCTAGGTAAGATAAACTAGTAAGTACTGTGTATCCCTTACATTCCCGTCCTCTCATTAGCTTTTAATTCGGTAATAATTACATACTAAATATCTTTCAAAATGTTAATAAACTCTGATTATGCCAACCTCAGAAACTGGTCGTGAATCGTCCATAATCCAGTCCTAAAGTTAGATCTTCTATCTCCGTAAAGTTTCCATCGCAAACCATTGGGTTCAACACTGGCTCAGCGCAGTACAGCCCCAAAAACTCTCTGTCCCCGTGACATGAGGAGTTCCACGGCTCCTACCGCAGCCAGGAGTAGCAGTAGGGCTATAATGGCCAGGGCAGCCCTGCATCGGCGGCGGCGACGCTCGCTGCGGGCTAGGCGACGGGATAGAGCTTCTCCCCGCGCTCCGTCGAGGGTGAAGAGGGCGCTGGCAGCCTGGAAAGAAGAAAGAGGTTATTATGTGAAGTGCAGAAGAGGTAACTAGGACATATAGGCGGGAAGAAAACAACAAAACCTCTAAGAGCATCTAACCCGAGATTTAAAACTTGCGTTTGACTCCAATACTGCCTTCATCATCATCAGCCTTTTTAGTGTTCCCACTGCTGGGACACAAGCCTCCTCTCTCTAGGAGAGGGAATGGGCCGTAATCCACCACGTGGGCCCAGTGCGGATTGGTGGATGTTACAATCATGTCTTCGAACTTTAGATTCTAGGACATGCCGGTTTCCTCACGATGTTTTCTTTCACCGTTTTGAGAGCAGTGGTGATGAAATTAATTATACAAAGTAATGTGCCTGGCAGGGTTTGAACTCGCGACCTACAACTCATAAGTCGGGGCCGTTACCACTCGGCCACCATTGCTCTCCCAATCCTGATTATTAATCTCGGGTGTAAAGAGCAAAACCGTAAGTGTTCAGCAGGATTGATGTCTACTAGAGCCATAAATCGACTTCTGGAAGGGATGCAAAGGAAGAAACTTAGGCGTAGTTATAGTTAGTAAAGAAAACCCATCTCAAAAAAGGGTCAAATAAAATGTACATTTATTCAGATTACGAGACTATATTTTATAACAAGTGGTTTCGATATAAAGCCATTTTAAAACGTATAACATGTCTTAATATTTACTCAAATGCCCATTGAAACCAATTACATACATACACAGTTTATTTATTTGGATCTTATGCAATTTTAATAGTTTCTCCCATAAAAAGTTATGAGTACCTATTATGGAAGATGCAATAACGGTTATTAAATACGGAAAATCATCATACAATTAGGTACTCACTCTCCTGCTAGGTGAAGTGAAAGTATGTCAGACTTTTACTGACTGAAAAAAAAAAGAAAATAAAATCCGTCCCCTGTTGTGTGAATTATTACCTGCCCCCCCTAGCCAAGTTAAAATCGTATCGTTTAGAGTTAGCACTTGTAGTTGGCCAATTCCCTTGTTCAGACGTCATCTCAACAAAGGAACTGGGGCTTAGCTTTCTACAAGCGCTAACTCTAAACGAAACGATTGCAACTTGGCTAGAGGGGCTGCGCAGTGTTGTTAGTTCAACTTTAATAGTGTGCATGTAGTCGTCTCACGACGGTTGCTCGCGCTGTGAGCCGCGACTTTTGTATGGAACCGCGCGTGCGCTCGCTTAACGCAGCGTTGGCCTTAAGGGTCTTTCTATAAAAGCTACTATTTTTAAAGAGACAGGATATTTCTTACCCTGAACCACCAATTGATCTTGAACTAATTAATACATATAATTTTACTAATTAATGTACTTATTTCATTATCTCAAATACATCAGAACAATAAAACATTTATTGCGTTTTAATTTAAATAAAACGTAATAATTTCGTCAAATTACTTTGTATCGATATAACAATCGATTGAAGTCAGTAGGGCATTCGGACAAGCACTTAAAATTTAATACCTAGATATTGCAAAATAATAACTTTTAATTAATAAGAGTTAACTAATATCTGTAAAAAGTTTTCGTGTGTTTTTTGTGACACACCGGTGAAGGTTTCGTAGAGCGGTTTTACTGAACTCGTGCGAAAGGGAACTCCGGGGTCCTCGCAAGGAAGTGACATTAGAGTGCGTTTTAGTAAAATAAAAGCAAGCATGCTCTCATTCTCACTCAGCCTGAGAAGTCATTGGACAATTTCTCACCTAACAGTCTCAGTCTGTCAAGGATGTGCCCTAAAAGGCGTTGGGCGAAAAAGGTTCTGAACTTTTAACAGGTACGTTTAGGAACGTTTTATGTGCTGATCGTGAACTGATGGGGTAAAATCCCATACTCCCTGGACTTATCCCCTAAGCCACTTTTTGAAGACATCTCGTCGAAAACAAAACAGGTACCTACTGCAACTTTCTGGCACGAGTACACCGTTACGACTTTTGACTTTACAGTCAAAATTAGGAAGGTTTTAACGCAATAATTTAACCAAGTTGAATAAAGTAAAATGTCCTATTTTAGCAAGTACCTAACACTCACTACCTGACTTAATTGGTAAAGCCTGACACTCCCTCTCACTCCACTCAGAGTTATAAGAGATATTTGATGTTTTAGACATCAAAAATAAAAAGAGACACTGTACACAAGTATCGACATTCTACAGTCTTTGCAAACACAACAATACAAATATAATTCACCGTACAAACCAACCGTGTGTCACGGAAACACAATTAAAACGAAATAACTTACTTATTGTAAAATAAACAATCTCGTAAAAAATTAGTAATCATGTGAGCTATTCTTACAATATATTGAGAAATATACAAGATGAAGATAATACAGTAAAATGAAGTGCTTCAAAATAATTACTGACGATTGATACGAGATTTCAACATAGTCGAGTGAGTTTGCTTCGTAAAAGTATACCGGATGTCTCAGGAGCCAAGGTCTCGAGTAAGGCCATTGAAAGTATGATAAAGGATCTTAATAATGCAGTTTTCACACGCAAAGGTACAGCTAGGGTTGATACAGTATAAGGTCAAACGTGAGTTAACACCATAGGTACTTAAATTTATAAATAAATATAGCATAAGAAGAAATACACAAAAGGAACTAGGTAAGATCGAAGTGAACTAGGACGCCCTCCTTCAGTGGCATGTAACTAACTTAAAGAAGAAAGCAACAAAAACCTGGCATATATATAAGTTGATATGACTGATGGGCTTGGATGGAATCCTTAAACATTGATATGTACACACCAATATGAATAACTTTTACTATGAGACCAACCCAAAAACCACTAAAAAAAAACCCGCTGCTCCATAGATTTATATTCCCATAACTCGACCAAATGTATGGAGCAGAGGGTTTTTTTTCGTGATTTTTGGGTTGGTCTTATTATAAAAGTTGTTCATATTGGTGTGTGTAATGATCCTTTTTAAGGAAAGCCCATCTGTCGCAACAACTTTGTATAGAAAACAAGTTTTCAATGAAAATATTTTTTTTCTTAACAAGCTTTTATAGCGGTGGTCTATACTTATATAAATAAAACTCGTCAAGACGATTCACACGAGCCCAAACTCGACGTAGTTGTGCCGTTTAATTACAGAGTTCCTATCGCTACCTCGCGATTCCATCATCAGATCAGCTCCATGTCATCATAATATTGGATTGTCATCCGAACTAAACGTGTATACCAAATTTCAGCTCAATCGGAAGCCTGGAAGTGGATCAAATTTAAGTTGCAAGATTTGATTACAGAACGACAGACAACGGGACAGGTGAAACTAAATAAAAGCTTGTAATATATAAAAGTAAAACCCATGCGATGTTTTAGCACAAAGGCCTTACCATGACGAGTTATAATTTCAATTGTACGGGCGAAAAAAAGGGATGGAGCTATGCATCCTATATAACACCATCCCTTTGACAGTTCAGTTTAGGTTGTCAAATGAATCGCGTTAAGAGCTCGAGGCAGGGTCTCTATATTGCTCTTATAACGTATGTAAGTGTCATTAAAGAAATAATAATAATTTCCATCAATATTCCGTCGTAAAAAAAGGGACAGTGTTGTTTTACCTTTCCGCCTATCTCTTCTACTGTCATTAAGATGGTTTTAAGAAATTATAAACTAAGATAATGTACCTACTCTACAAGATTGGGCCAAGCCCCTAAATTGTCGTGTTGTTCCTAAAATTACTTTGAATTAGGTAATTTTCGATTAGGTACCAAGGTAGGGCAATCTCTAGCAATAATTTTTCAAGTACTTAGCGGTAGCTATATCTTTGATATTGACCAGAAGGTTGACCACCGCAAACAGATCTTAATCTATACTAATATAATAAAGAGGTAAAGTTTGTTTTTTTGTTTTTTTGTTTGTAGGGGGTAATCTCTGGAACTACAGGTCCGATTTGAAAAATTTAAGCAACAATAGAAAGCTGCTTTACTCCTGAGTGACATAGGCTATATTTTATGTACGCGGGCGAAGCCGCTGGCAAAAGCTAGTGTAGAAATAAAAGAATGAGAAAGCAAAAACAAATCAATTTGTATCAAAGTAAAAAATATCTATGATGTCATACAAAATATAAGGCTTTTAATAAACCTCGCCATCAACGTTTGCATCACTGCTTACCATCAGGTGGGATCACAGTCAAGCATTAATTTATAGCAAATATAAAAAAAAAACCTAGAGAGGAGGCCTGTGTTCCTGCAGTGGGAACTTTAAAAGGCAGATGATGATGATGATAATAAAAAAAAAAACTAAAATAAAATGATGATTATGAAAAATTAAGCATATCAATAACTGTTCAAAATGAAAACACTTCAAGGCAAGGAGATGTAAAATAAGTTACGAATATTAATCCAGCCAGGACGTGACCCAGGTCTAAAGTGCCTTCACCTCGCTGATAGATCTTCACGGCAGCTCTGACAGGATTCCTTCCATTGTCATACACGAGCTCACGTCAATTCTAAATCAATCTCAATATTATAAATCTTTACAAGGTAAATATTGCTCCGTGTCTAAACATAAACCTGAATATGCAGTTATGTAATATCATGAATATGTATGTCTTAGTTCAAATGACAAAAGGGATGAGTGAAATACCACTGCTTCGAGAGTGAAGTGTGTGTAGTATTATGCGAATAATAAAAATTGTCATAAAACCCCTAATTCATTTAAAACAATTAAAAATATGGCGCCAAAAACCTCCACCGCATCAAAAGTTCTGGCGGCATTGCAACGCAATGCTTATTCTTTGTCCAAGGTAAGGTAGGTAAGGGAAATGCCAGCCTTTGAGTAATGCGAAGTTAACAAAGCATGGTATATTATAAATTACTACTCCAATTAGACCCCACGGACTCCAAATAACTCGAAAATATGACTGGAATAAGACATAAATCGATGAGAAGCTGTCTAATTCGGTTGTCATGGTATGGAGGAAAAAGGAATTGATGCTTATATACGGCACTTTCCTAGTTTAGAGACTTGAGTCTCAGCAGGAGAGGCTGATTATGATAATATGGATAACAATAAAGGAATAGACTAAAAGCAAAGGAAACAATAGAGAGATTATAGAAAACAAATGATATGGCTAAAAAAGAGGTCACTATTAAGATGACAGAAAACGTTACATAGAAAAAGAAACATACAACGCTAACCTCACATTAATCGGAAAAACCAGGACGATAATGACCATTGAAATTATCTAATATTTACCATTTTGACTTTGTAAAAACTCAAAACAAGTGCCCTCAAGCTGCTCAAGTGCCCTTGATTAAATTTAAACATTACATAGACAAGCAAAGCCGCAAATAAAGTCTAGGTTCGGGTGATCAGATCATCTGTCGTTCAATAATATATTGAATATAATCGGTTGGTTACTATCGTCATTGTTACATCTGCTTTTACGGTCCGTCACGACTGCATTAACAGATTCTATTTAAATTTATAGCACACTGAATTATTTATTTGCAGCCTTGGATTTGTAAATACTGAAAGGATCATCAAGTAGCTCTGTGGTATTAATTTTGATTAAGGCTTTGATTTTATTGAAAGACTTGTGAATAGGATTGATTGCTTAAATGATTTGGTTTTTATGAATGCATAAAGATGTTTCATTAGATGGGTTTGATTTCTAAGCGTGAGTATTCACGATATCATGTTCATTATTCATTTTATATATTAAAAGTATCGGTAGTTTGATCACGTGAACTTCATTATTATCTTGGTGCCCTTGGTATTTCGTGTCGGCTCAAGACAGTATCTTCTTCAATTCGATCCTGTCATCCGTCACGCTATCACTGACTCTCTTTTTTCAGTATTTGTCACAGAATTCATCCATTTTCTTCTTTGTACGCTCTCATCATTCATCCATATTTACATTTATAATCTTTATAAGTCACAAGCGTTTTAATGTACCTCTTTTCATTAGGTATAGATCAAGAAAGATTCTTTCACCAGGATCAATGTTTCTAGGCGGCTTATTGCCAAGTCTGCGAGATTTCGCAGAGTTGGCTCAAGAGAATCGAAGAGAGTCATCATATCCTTGGAACAAACACAAGCACACAGCACAGAACAAACATAAGTCCAACTGAATGAACACAGATACACAGTGGTTCCCAATTTTTCTTTAATCGAAGACAACTTTGGTTTTTTTGTCATTTGCAGGGCCCAGAAAGACATAAGAAATCTACGGCAACATAAATGAAAAAAATAGCATGCCTTATTTCGTAAAATCAATATCAGGCGTCTATTGCTATAAAATTACATTTCTGATAGAAACTTAAAGTCTGTTTACATCAATGCTACCAACTTTTCTATTGGAAAAGTGAGTTTGAAAGATTTAGACCTTCCACGGACCATTATGTTACCTTATGCGGACCACAGTCTTCGGAATCACTCTTTTAGACAGTACAAGTTTGATAGATACCCTCTCTCACTACACTCAGAGTAACAAAAGTTGTTTGATTATTTCCTAGGTAAAAAATAGACATAACCTTTCTTGGCACTTTTGCAAAAAGGTTAGAAAGCCTACGCCTTGTCAGACCACTTATAACTTTTTTTTATTACTTTTGACTTTTTGGTGTCCATGAAACTATTTCCCCGAGCGATTTAACTAATGAATGACATATTGAAAGCTATTAAGCTAATCTCCGGTCTAACCTAAGGCGTTGAAAAGTTTAGACAATGATCAAAGACTCTGTTGACCTCTCAGACAGCTTAGCGTCGATTGATTGTATTGTTTAACATATTGTTTGGTATTTGAATACAATTATTTGAAACATTTCTGTGGTAGCACTAATTTGACATCCTAATAATACAGTTTAATGCAAAGTTTGTTTGTTTTTTACGTTTCACGCCTAAATTACTGAACTCGTTATCGTGAAATTTTTAATGTAGGTTATCAGGGCTCCAGAAAAGGACATCGACATTATACACAATATTGCTTACCAATACCATTATAGTAATTACCAAATACCTGGGTATTTACAGGGATATCAGGAGAGGCTTATCAAGAATTTAATGAAATCCCTAGCAGTGGCGAAAGTTGGATATTTTCAAAAGGGAAGCCGAAGAATAAAAAAAATCACTCATCAAAGCCTCTAGGTATCGGGCTCTATGATTCAAAAATAGGTCGAATTAATCCATCCCTGCGTTTTAATTAATTGCCCTAAGAAATCACGACCTAATTGTACGTTTTTAATTGATCGAACAATTTCGTTGCCCTGTAAATTATATTGTTCGTAAGGGAAGCCGATAGGAATCATGTTATATAGATTCTTCGCCACTAAACCCTAGAGATATCACGAAATCCCGGCTGACGTCGAATATTCGTTTTTGTTTATTACTTCTTACTAAAAGTATCCAGTGTATGTCGCTAACTAAAACTAGTAAAATTTCAAAAAAGCGGATACTGCCAAATAAAAATCAAGCCATGCGAATTCTCCCATAATAAACCCCCTTAAAAGTTGAATTTTCATAAATCTCCTTCTTAGTACTGTAAACAGTAATTTGGGCTATGCGTTGATATGTCAGTCAGTCAGTTTCTCCTTTTATTATATAAATATAATTGAAGAAGTCTGTTACTTAATGATGACCAAGCAAAGGTACAGGTCAAATAACAATGAAGGTAACAATTGCCGTCAAGTGTGTTCAAAGCTACGAACGACAGACAAACCTTATATATTACACAATAAATCATAAGGTCTGTGCGGTTATGCAAAACAATTTGCAAACTAATGAAGCAATATCTCAGTGTAATATGAAATCTACGTTCTTAGTGTGGGTTTTAGCAAATTACTAAAATATTTTACTGTTGATGGTCAACGTTAACATTTGTAGGGTTCCGTACCCAAGGTTAAAAACAAGACCCTGTTGCTATCACTCTGCTATCCGTCTCCTAGTCACCAGACTGTATCTCTTGAACCTTGGCTGCTATACAGTTGTTGACAGAAGATGTATTTCTGTTACCACTATAACAACAAATACTAAAGACAAAATAACGCGGCTCCTCTTCGTTCCGGACCATGGTCTCCACCAAAGCCCGGCGCGAGAGATCGCCGGGCTTTGGTGCTGATCACCCCACGAGGACACGGCGATACTCCTCTCAAGCGGGGCTCACCTCTACTGTGTACTCCGCCATGTCCTCCGGGCGGTACAGCGGCGACATCTAGGCGTCTCTTCCTCACAAATTCGAAGCTGATACCTCCCGAATTTACCATTCCGGTGAGTACCTGCGTTATGCGGAAAGTGAGGACGCCGTGAGGTCTTTCTAGCAACGCCTCAACGAGGAGACTTATAGCCATAATTGTAGCGTGCCCAACTCCCATACAGCTTTATTTTTTTCCTCTATTTTGCTATGGGACCTTTATGCGCGAGTCCGATTCGCTTTTGGCCGGTTTTTCTTAAAGACCCTTTCGTAAGTTGTATTGTAGAGAGGAATGCGGGTATGGGACCTGTTGTCTTAAATGTCGCCACACCTTCGTTGCGTGGACATTCTTTTCTTTTCACAGTTTTGGAACTGAGCACAAAGGCTTTTAAGATCTTAATTGACGGCTGTTGATTGATGTTGCGAAATCTTAGCTGACGGGTGAATGCTAAAGTTAATTGTGGTATAGATTACTGGCTGTGGAGCCGTACCTTACTTGAACTAATTTGTTAAGAAATAAGTACCTAGAAATTTAGTGTTGTAAAAACGCTTGAGTCGGCGCTAAAACGCTCGAGTCGGCATTAAAACGCTCGAGTCGGCGCTAAAGCACTCGAGTCGGGACTCGAGCAGTTTAAAAACGCTCGAGTCTGGACTCGAGTCGGTTCGGTGGACGATCGGTTTCGAGTGGTATTCTAGGCTAGAATATGACTCGAAGCGGATCGTTCATCGCCAACTAAACTAAGTTAGTTTAGCTTAGCATGCATAGTTGAGCTAGTTCTTCATACATGTGCGTTCAGCGTAAACTATTCCAACTAAACTATGTATTTACGAAAAACTGGTTAGCTAGGTATGTGAGCTAATCTAACTTAATTTGATTTTTGGTGGACGGTGGGCTTAAATTTTAGGTCCCTTTGGCACACTTTGAGCCTATTATTAAGTCCTTCTGTCCGTCTGTCAGCGGGCTTTATCTTATAAACTGTTAGACACAGAATGTCTTTTCCTATTGCCATTATAGAACAAAGTTAAAGTAAAGTAAAAAAATAAAGGGGGACCGTAGCTAATTTTACCTACCCACCCTATAGTTACATCTAAATAACTTCTAGGTTCACGTTCGATCCAGCGTCCACATCTCGCTTTCATTATGTTCAATTGAAGTCAATAGCTGGCATCATCGAAGAAGGGATATGATTACACGATAAAAAATTCGTTTAAGGATTGATTATTCCAATGCTTTTGCATAAACTAAGCTTTTGATCCGCAGATGAACTGTACAATCACTTATAACTAAATTATCATAATCCACTGAATAGTAAAGTAACGGTAACGCAGAAGACGATTTTGAAAACACAATTTTTGCCATTTTTGCCATTTGTACAAATATTTCTAAATTTTCTTTTAGAAGTAGCTAGTTATACAAAGGCGACAGTTTATGTGTTTGTGTGTTTTTTATACCGTCACGCTCAAAATGTTGCACATCTTTAGATCGAATTTGGCAAACGGGTAGACAAAGTCCTGACATAAAGAGGACTAATTAACCCGAGAGCATGTTCACTTGAGGTGATATCGTGATATTTTTGTGCACATTGATGTATTGTAAGGTAACATACAGGTTCCCCGTTTTTTTTTAAAAAAAACATACAGTTTAGCCGTTGGATCTTGGCCAGTCTGAAGTTAGGCTCTGCGATTTTTTGTGCTTGAAAACTTGTAGAAAAAATAAATGGTTTTGTAGTATAACCAGTCAGGAATTGTAGTCCCATAGATAGCACGTACTGTGAATTGTCCGCTAAATGTTGTATTCATATATGTGTGGTAAAGACAATATATTGATTAATTACTAAGTGTTATCTAACTTTTGTTCCTGCTCACCTAACCCCACAGTTTAATAAAATAAATGCAATTTGCAGTTGATGTTGCTGTTAAAACTGTTATTAGCATTTTTTTTTTACTTTTATTTTTATACGAGCAGACTAGTCAAAATCCGACGGCCGTACTGTAGTTACAGACACAATTAAAAGACTCTTGGGGCTGAATAAATTAATCTATAGCCACGCAGGTAAAACGGCTAACATTACCTAGTAAACCATAGCGGCAACCAAGAATGCAGTTCTAACTACGAAACCCTACTAAACAAATAAATTACTCAAGTTTACAACATTCTCGAATAAAATGGTCACATTCAGATGTAATAAAGCATCATCAAAACTAACGCAATAGCCATGTCACAAGTTTACCGACGATATTAGCCCAATCAGCTTTCACCAGATCATCGCACGCGCAATTAACTGCGTCTTGACGTTTGTGACGTAACGTCAGTTTGTGTCTTTGGCGGGTAGACGTCACGTCAAGTCAAACTTGTATTTGATTGCACGACTGCTTACCATTCCTGGAGCCGAGAGTTGGTGCGAAAGCATTACACCGGGGCTCTGGGCATAAGGCAAGGGAGAAACGGGGTAGGTTGTTTAGTCAGTAAGAGTCTGACACTATTTTCCGCTCCGCCCAAGAGCGGGATTCGTCATTGGATGATTTTTACCTACCATGAAAAAAAAAACGTCAAGTCAAACTTGTGTTTTATTGCACCACTGCTTACCATCAGGTGGGATCGCAGTCAAGCACTAGTTTATAGAAATTAAAAAAAAAAACCTGCCATCATTTTTCTCTGCATCACCCAAAGATTGACTGGTATGAAATGCCTAAGGCATTAAGTCCGCCTTTGTACCTTTATGTGCATGAAGTGTAAATAAATAAATACTTATAAGAAAGGAGAAACATAGTAGGTCAAATTGTCGTAAAGTGATGTTACTTGCCATGCGTCACTGTGAGGTAGTAGCAGCTCAAAACCGGGGTGTCTGACGCCCAGCCCAACTCAGGCTTTTGTTTAAGTAAGACATCGTTTAATGACTATCCTCGCTTGGATCACTACGTATCGTCGACGACTCGGACGCGGTCCGGTCGGTTAACAACAGAGGTAGAATAATTGTCATTCATCATCATCATCATCGTCATTTGAGCCAAAAGATATCTACTGTTGCAGATATAGGCCTCCGACCTATAATTCCTATAATATTTTAGAAATAAATGCATTCACCGATTTGTGGTGCAAGTGAGCCATAGAAAATAACACGTATCGGATACTTGTCAATCTTCACAAGTATCTATTAGCCCAGAACAGAGTGTGACTGGATTATCAAATTGCTTCTAAACTCTTCTACACAATAATCATGGCAAATGGAATTCCATACGCGATATCAAAGTAAACACATTATAGTTACGCCATATTATTTACCAGTGATCTTGACACGGCATTTGGTCTTGGTCATTTTCGCAATTATTTAATTAGTTATCGCGTTCTCAAACGACACCACGACGACACTGGCTTAGGGAGTGCTGTTGGCGATAAAATTATCTACGAGCAAGTAATCATTAGTTATTAAAAGTTGCTGACATAGCAAAATGACCTGGTTAGGGTTGCTGGAATTCGAGGGATGCAAGACACACAAGACCGGTCTTTGTGGCGGCGCTTGGGGGAGGCCTATGTCCAGCAGTGGACGTCTTTCGGCTGAAATGATGATGATAATTTGGGTGTCTTCAAGGTTAGAGTAAATAAACTAGTGCACCTCACCATCAACGATTGCATCACTGCTTACCATCAGGTGGGATCGCAGTCAAGCACTAGTTTATAGCAATTAAAAAAATATATTATTATCGATTAAAACAAAAGAATGCAACCAGAACACCCAAAAATTCATAATCCCACTAAAATCAGATACAAAGCAAGGACTTAAATTCATCAATGTTAAAACAAATAACTAAGTAGCGCTTGAGTTATTTGTTCAACAATTTAACACAATTCTGTGATTTTATCTCCTGTTGATATTTACTTTATACTTTAATGCAACATTTAGGAAATAACGAGCATCTAATTATTTACTTATCTGGGCTCGATTTAAGGCCAAGCATACTTCAATCCGGCTTCCGAGTTGTTTGCAAATATTTTGTTTTATTTTATTTATACTTTAAAGTTTTACTTTAGTTACATTTTAAAGAGGTTTACTAAAGTTTATTTACCTACTTCATTATATACTCCCACTGTTTATTGTATTAACAAATACATAAGTATATTCTTGTTGGTTTGAAAGAAGCTATACGGCCCGTATAGTTCTATCACTCTCACACAGCGGTACTGTGATGGTTTTAGAGGGCCTGGTAGGGCCACTGGACATCCCCCAACTACTACATGTGACAATATTTTTCTTTTTGTATTTTTCTTTGTCCACCTGTATTGGACGTTGTAACACCAAAGTTGCCTTGGTGTTAAAACGTCTGACACGGTTTACGAGAGTTTTGTCCTTTTTTCAACGCGAGTGAGAGCATTTTCTCTAAATTTATAAACTTGACTGCGTTTCCACCTGATAATAAGCAGAGATGCAATCGTTGATGTTTAGGCGCATTCGTTTATTAAGAGCATACTCTCTGTAACCTTGAAGACACCTAAATACCTAATTGAAATCGTATACAAGTTATAAATAAAAAAGCTGGGCCGTCTTTAGAGGTTCAATCAAAAGATAGCCTACGTAACCACCCCTTTTTACTTTCAGTAGATTTTATTTTGACCATTGGTTTAAAAATGCATAAGCGACTTTAGCAACACTGCTTAGTCATTTATGCAGAAAACATTTAGAATCAACAGAAAGTGCACGTGATCAAGAGAAACGAGCTCGAATGTCATGGCATCTTAAAGGATATGATCTATAGAATTTTTTAAATTAAAAATATAAGAGCTTTATTGACACAAAAATATTTGTACACAAGTTGATTTTGATGAATGATTGGTACAATTCTATATGAGATGGTACAATTCTGCAATTGAACACAATTCGAATGACCACTAACACCTAAACTAGGCCAAGCCTGTACCTTAGGCGTTAGATATGTATATTGATCATTCAGATTATACCTTTATACAGAAACTAGTCGCCGCAGTTTCACCCGATTTCGCACCACCCGCAGTGGTAGCGTAATGTTTTCATAGCCTTCCTCGATAAAAGGGCAATCTAACACAGAAATAATTCTTCAAATCGTACCAGTACTTCTTGAGATTAGCGCCTTCAACCAAATAAACAAATCTGTTGTGCGTGTTTGGTGTGTGGAGGGATAATTACTGATTTTATTATAATTTTTTTAATGTGTATTCTTTTTTTCTAAAAATATCATTGGGGTTGGTTAGAATAACGATTTTTTACAGGTAAAAATTAAAAAATACATTTTTTTTTCAAATATTTATAATAATCCACACACACACAGGGTTGCCTGGTGCGATGCGAATCGCCGAGTGCGATAAGGCCGCCGATTGTATGTTTTTTTTATTATAAGTTTTCCTTTCAATGTTATGTTTTAGTCTTGGTGTACAATAAAGTATATAATAATTAAATAAATAATCTAACGAAAAATTTCACCCCTGGGGGTGTCTAGAATCATGTACTGGATCAGTACTATTCGTTTGTGCGACTGTTTCCTGTGTGCGCCTCTCGTAGTTCCCCCACATTCTGACTCAACTTTCTTCAAGACAATGTTTAGTATTTTAATCACTAGTTACAAGACAGAGTAATTATGGAATGGCTACAATCCTCTGTATAATTAGAACCTGTGCTACTTTCTCAACGCTTGATCTTCGCTGTACCATGTAAACTAGTTATGTGTATAGTAAGCCCTGCATTCAGTACTGCCGCGGCCATAAGCAATTACGGGACAATGTTTTTTTTCTGCGATAGGCACCCTTTTCTTACGTTGCCTTTCATACCAGGGCCGAGCAATTCTTTCAGACGTAAACCCTTGACTCGAGTAGACTTTAACCCATCTACAACTTTGTTTGAGGCGCGCTAGTCGCATCGACAACGACATGGGTTTTGTCCGGTCGGTTACCCAGACAAT